>CM056053.1:341689172-343003749 GCA_029574335.1 Rana kukunoris
TTTCAGAAATGTGACCGGAAACCTTGTCAGTATTTTTGCAAAGATGCTCCAATGACATTATAGTTACCAAATCTGAATAATGTTCTAGAGCCTAGAAGAAATGTGTTATCTGTGTGTAACAATAATTTTCTGCAAGAGGTAGCTGGTGTTTTTCTTGTAGAATTTGACTTGTCAAGATGCCCTGGTCATTACAAAAATCAGCAATTTACATAAATCCTGTATTTGTCCACCGCATAAAATTTCTAGGGGTAAGACCCAATGTGAAGACTGGGTTGTTTAAAATAGGAGCTAAAAGGCTAAGGGGAGATCTAAATGTATGAGCCACACTCATTGTATCCCAAAGGCTTAATGACAAAAAAGGGAATAGGATGGGAAGTCTGTCTTTATTTGGCATCAGAGCCATAGGTCAATTCTGTTGCTGTAAAAGAAGCCGTGTGAGTGTTCAGTGAGACCTTGCGTGACAAAAGGGACATGAGTTTGATGAGTTCACATCATGAGGAAGATCTGAAAAGGACAGGGCAGGTAAAGCCATGTATGCAAATGTCAGAACATGAAATGTATTATATTGAACCTCTGTTATGTGTCACGTTACCAAACTGTCAGCACATACAGATGTTTTTTTTTCCCTTGTACCCTATGCATCTGTTTTAGGTTTAGGGAAATATTTTTGGCTCACCTGAAGTCAGCCTAATGAAATGATTTCAGATTTATTTTAGCTGATAATCCATCCAAGTTCAAAGATACAATGTACTGCTGAGAAGTATATGCATTAAATCAATAAGGCAAGAAGCTTTGATGTTTCTATAGCTATATTAATATAATCATTGGTCAAGACAAGAGAAAGAACAGGAATTAGGATCATAGAAAGACAAAAGGGATAGGTCAGTAACACAAAATTATATTGCTTAAGTATGCTTAACTCAGCAAAATATATATATATATATATATATATATATATATATATATATATATATATATATATATATATATATATATATATACTGTATATGCGTTTGCTCTGTAGTAGCTAACAGGTCCTGTGCAGCTGTATTTAAGCGATCCTGTCAGTAAAAGGAAAAATATCAAATAGGACTACCAAAAAATGATGAGACTGATATCTTCCTGTTGTCCCCAACACCAGAAAATAGCTTTGTTTAAAGAAAGTATTCCACCGAAGTCTGCTGAGAAATCCATATTTCCAAGAGTGTTGATCTCCTTGGTCCACTGCAAGATTTAGTGGTTCCTCCCGCCGAACTACATATTACTGATGTGTCTTTTGTTGACATAAGGGTCTGCAGGAAGAATCACAACAGCCAGCGGGGTACGTGCTATTCGACACACCCTGAAGTGTCAAATAATATCGGAACTAGAGCTCTTTTAGGCTCTATACACAGGGGCCAAATGTCGGGCAGTATCAGCCTCTTCTATAGAAACATTCGACCAGTGTGTACTGCAACTGGTTCAACAGAAGCTGGCTGTTTCGACTGGCTTTTATCAAAGGGGCATAACCTAAAAATGTATGCCGACTGGCTCACGATCAGCACTCTCTGCCAATGGCAACAGCAGGGGAGCTAGTTTTTTTTTTTGTATTGTTACAAGGACATTTGGTCGGTTGGCAGACTGGTTGGTGAGCTGAGCTATGGAATGTTCTATTTTAGCCTTTCATGTGTTTGTCCTTGCATGTGCTCCTTGCTGTGAAGGCCAGTTATAGGTGGGGCAGGGGCCATTTGTTTGTTACTGGTGTAAATATTGTCCAAGGGCACACTGGGCACCTTCGCTGCCACTGTGCTAAGTGCTGGGTGTCCACTGTGCTCCTGTTCCTTTAAGGAGGATTGGGCTGCCTCCAGGCCCACCTGCCCCTCATCTATCCTTTTAATGCATGTGCTTCCATTGTAGAGACGCTCATAAATTCAGTAGCGTTTAAGACTGCAAGCAATACACAGGGTGCAGTGAAGAGGCCTTGCAGCTTACACATGCTTTGGAAATGCGTGCTAACTAAATCCCTGTTTTTAACGCAGACTTTTGGACAGGTTAATTTGGTCGGTTGGTAGACTGGTTGGTGAGTTGAGCTATGGAATGTTCTGTTGTTGTCTTTCATGCTTTTTCCCTTCCATGTGCTCCTTGCTGTGAAGAACAGTTATATGTGGGGGCAGGGGCCATTTGTTTATTGTTACAAGAAGTTTTTAGATCCCCTGATAGTCACTTTAAAATAACTTGTTGTTTAGACTTTAGCATGGATAAAGCACAGGTTCACTTTAAATATCATATGTATGACCTAATAACTCTTCGGAATTCTCTTGAGATACTTTGAAATTCATCAGGCATTTACAAAGTCAATATACCCAACAACTGATCTTTTTATATATGCATTTACCTGTGCAAACTCTTTATTACATGATTTACTTAAAGTGTATGTAAAACTTAAAGGGGAGTTTCACCCACAATTTCACTTTTTGAATATAAATACCCCTGTAATACACAAGCTTAATGTATTCTAGTAAAGTTAGTCTGTAAACTAAGGTCCTTTTTGTTAGGTTGTTACAGCATTTAGATTTAGTTTATAATCTAGAAATAGACCATGGCCATCTTAAGTGTGGGCATCATGAAGCCAGAATGTATGACTTCCTGGATTTCAGCTTTGCATATCTCGCACATGCTCAGTGCTGCACAAGCAATGTAATAGGTTTCAGTCAGGTTTGCAAGGACTACTGGGAAACATGATGCCTATCCCAGAAACCCTTGAAAATAGCCTTGTGACTTAATAGCCTAGGCTAATAAGGAGGAGGAAGTAATAAAGGACTACAAAATAAAGGTATTTACAACCAACAAAATAAATAAAAATTGTCCATTCTGAACACTATGAGATAAGGGCATGCAGCACAGACAAACATAAAAACATGGGTGGAACTCCACTTAAATACCTGACACAGGGTGTGGATGGAGCAAATACAGAGTAGGTTGAGCTGAGGAGCCCAGAGAGGATTGCATGATGGTGGGGGTGTAGCTGATAAAAAGTGGGTGGAGCTAGGCAGAGATGAGCACAGACAGGCAGGAATTTCCAGCTCATAACATTATAAAAGTGTTGATCTCCGCTGTTCCTCTGACATAATGGAATCAGTGCAGTGGCCAATCAACCTACACTGGGTGGTGACTGGAGAGGGGACCAGTCACCCAACTGCATATAAATCAGCCACAATTATCCTTTCCCTTGCACAGGCAGAGCCGATCTGCCCTATAGGCTCACTATGCAAGGCGCTTAGGGCCCCGCAAAGCTGCGGAGGGACCCCCAAATTACTAGAGGTACTAGAGGCCCCGTCTGGTGAAAAGTCATTTTCGGCCCCTTCTCAACTCGATGGCTGGATAGGAGAAGAGGTAAGAAGTCAGCACCCCCCGCTTCTCACTTTAATGTAAGATGTCATTTCCAACAGCAGAACCCCCCCTCCCCCCGCTTCTCAACTTTAACCTTTAATGTGACAGGTCATTTTGCTTAGGGCCCCAGGGAGGTCAGGATCGGCACTGTGCACAGGAAATGGCAAATAAAAAATTAGATGATTAGAAGAAAATGCTGCTAACAGGTAAATTGAGGTAACATTATTACATAATTTTTATCTGCCTAACAGTCTACTGAATACAGATTTTGCCCAGAGCACGGCTTAGGAATCTATTAAACCTTAAAGCGGAACTTCAGTCCACCTTGTTAAATGGCTTTACCCCATACATGCAATCATTATGGCACATGCACAGATGCACCCATGGGCTCTACCCAGACTTTGGGTCCTGGCAGAGACCATCAGTGCATCTGCACATGCGCTGTGGAAATGCCGCCCACGCAGAAAGACAGGAAAGGCTTCCTGCTTCCCCATTGGTGGTCTTCGCACATGTGCAAAAACAAATAAATCGCGTGTGCACAGATACTGGGTACCCATGCATGCACAGATGTATCGAGGGGCTCTCTCGGAATCCGAGACCAGCAGGACATCTGCACACGTGTCAGAGACAGTGACAAAGTAAAAGTGAATATAATAAAAGACTGTCTATTGAATATAATAAAAGACTGTCCATTGCTTTGACAGTTAGGTTGAAGGTCCACTTTAACCACTTAACCACTTGACCACTGGGCACTTAAACCCCCTTAATAACCAGACCAATTTTCAGCTTTCGGTGCTCTCACAGTTTCAATGACAATAACTCAGTCATACAACACTGTAACCAAATGAAATTGTTGTCCTTTTTTTCCCACAAATAGAGCTTAAACAATTAAATAGATACACAGCCATAGTCACAAAATTGGCAATTAACAAATTATCGTAATTAGAAAACCACGCAGTTAAAATGTTTTTGTTTAGAGATAGTGAAGTCATATCTATTTCCTAGTGTAACCCCTTGTGCCTTCCCCCTTGCACCACCCCTCCCTCCCGCGGAAACGTAATCTTCTTGTGTTGCTTTAACAGAGAAGTTCTGGTTTACAATGACGTTTTCGATGCTGATTCGGGTGCTTGGCTAGGGTTTGAGAAAAGAATTGTAATCTTCCCGTAGGACTGCTATAGGGGGATAGCTAAACAGAAGGTCTCTGGCCATTTTGGAAGGGGGTTGTTCCCAATGGTCCGGTCAGGGTTTCATTGTTAGTTCTCCCTACGGGGGATCTCCCGCTGCTCTTTAGCCATGGTCCCCACAGTTTTGCAAATTTCCAGTAATTCCCCTGCCGAGTGAAACACACTCTTTCACTGGAAATTGTTTGATTTATAGTCGCCGTCCAGTTTTCTATGGACGGGGGATCGGGGGCCTGCCATTTTTGGGCAATTATTTTGCGAGCCTGAAAAAGGCATCTTATTACTGCTTCCCGGCTACCTGGCAGGACTCGAGTGTCCTCCATGCAGCCTAGTAGGCAGGTCAAAGCTTCTGGTTCGAGAGAGGATCCAAAGGCCTTGTTAATCCTTGCGATTATCTCTGCCCAATAGCGGTAAAGCTTAGGACATTTCCAGACCATATGGATAAGATCTCCTTTGCCTTTGCATCTTGGGCATTCGTTGTTTTGCCTCCAACCCAGTTTAAACATCTTTTGGGGAGTGTAATATACTCTGTACAGTAAGAACAGATGGGACAATCTTTGCGATGGAGCCAATGACACCAATACTCCTTGTTGCAATATCTTGTCCCATTGTTCAGAGGTCATTTCCCCTAAGTCGCCTTCCCACCCCTCCCTACTCTTGGTGGGGCCCGCTCTACTTATCGCTCTGGACCCTAGGAGAGTATACATTAATGATATTTTGGTGGTATTTGATCACCTCTGCGGTTTTTATTTTTTTCGCTATAAATGAAAAAAGAACGAACATTTTGTAAATGAATTGTTCTTCATTTCTATTATAAAATTTAGCAAAAAAGTAATTTTTCTTCATACATTTGGCCTAAAATGTATACTGCTACATATCTTTGGTAACAAAACAAAAAAAAAATTGGATATTATTTAGTCTGGGTGAAAGTTATAAGGTCTATAAGCTATGGTACCAATTACTGAAAATTTATCAATTTGATCACACCTAATGTACTGACAGCCTCTCTCATTTCTTGAGACCCTAACATGCCAGAAAAGTACAAATACCCCCCAAATGACCCTGTAACGGTTACCACCGCTTACAACCTTCCATCCATCCACGACAAGCTTATCTGACACACTCCGACAATATTGCATACACGATCCATATCCTTTCCCAGAATAAACGAGACAGCGCTCCGTTCTTGCTTCCAAAGATATGACGGCACCGTATTATCAATAGGGTTCAATTAACCTTGAATAGTAACACAGACATCTTGTTGAATAAGTTCTCTATACAGCTTTGTCACACAATGGCAGTGAGAGTGGGTGTCTTTACATTGAATAGCCAACACCTTAGGATATTTCAATAGCCTATTATACAAAAGGTATGACTCACTGGCTGACCTGGTCATGTCATCATGACTCCTTGTGATATCTCAGTCCTGCAATATGAAGTATTATTAATGTCCCATCTCATGTAATATGAATTATGATTCACTATTAGCCACCCTATACCCAAAAGGGCACAGGGTGGATTTCGACCCAAGAGTTTTTGGTGCTGCTGGCACAAGAGTATCTCTCATCCTTCCAACGTCTCTGGGTGTCACGGGCCATTCTGTTACAGACCCCTTTTGGGAAAGAAGACATTCCAAGGTATTTAGAAAGAGGCATTGTGATTTTTTTTGAAGTTGTAATTTTTTTCCCACAATTCTTTGCAAAATCAAGATTTTTTTATTTAAAATTTTTTTTCCACAAAATTTTCATTTTAGCAGGTTTTTTTCTCACACACAGCATATGCATACAACAAATTACACCCCAAAACACATTCTGCTATTCCTCCCGAGTATGGTGATACCACATGTGTGAGACTTTTACACAGCGTGGCCACATACAGAGGCCCAACATGCAGGGAGCACCATCAGGCGTTCTGGAGCACCCAGACCAATTCTGACATTTCTCTCCTACATTGAAAAATCATCATTTATTTGCTAGAAAATTACATAGAACCCCAAAACATTATATATGCTTTTTTAGCAAAGACCCTAGAGAATACAATGGCGGTCTTTGCAACTTTTTATCGCGCATGGTATTTGCACAGCAATTTTTCGAACGCGTTTTTTTTGGAAATAAAACAGTTTTGTGCTTTAAAAAAACAAAACAGTAAAGTTTGCCCAATGTTTTTGCATACTATGAAAGATAGAGAAGATGTACCAGGATATATCCTAAGATAGAGGCTGGTCCTAGCGCTCAGTGGACAGGTCTTCTAATTTAATAGGTTATATAAACATGTATGCAGAAAAAAGCAGCTATTATAATGAAAGAAGTGTGTATGAAAAAATATGTCTCTATGAGGCATTAACAGCGCTATATGATTTTATATCTATTGAACTCAAACAGTTCAGAATCTGCTTTTTATGAGGTGCTGCTATCCACCAGGGTCTCCTATCCTTAAGTCAGCAGCTAGCCTCAAATACTAAGAACAAATATACAAACTGCTTATACACATAAAATAAAGCAATGTAAATGCAAAAAAAGGAAATTATGCACTATAAGTTATACATATGTGACACAACAATTCACAGGTATGTCAAAAGGGTGCTTCTTTTTTTTTTTTTTAAAAACGCACAGTCTGTATAACTATAATGTTCTTAGTGTGGAAATTCTTGAAAAATGGTTGGAAAAAAAACAACAACACAGATCCAGGCTTTCCTTCACTTGTAGTCCCCCCTCACGGTTTGGTACTCACCAGATAGACATGGTGTTAATTGCCTTCAGATTTTGAGATCTCTCTCCTGTGAAGTGTGGCTCAGCCCAGCAGCAATGTTTTCTCCTCCAAATAGATATGGATGGGGTTGAATGCATATGTGCAGCATGAGCAGTCATGTAACCAAAAACGTAGGGGGAAAGGACATAGTGTAATACCGTTTTTATTGTAAAAAAATCTTATTTTTAAAAGTTATGCTTACAAGTATAAAAACAAAGATGTGCGCATCGGTTGCAATGTTACTGCTCACTGAGCTGGTTCTGGCGTCTCCGCTCCGTCTCCAGCTGATGTGTCCCGGGTGCAACTTGCTTCGTCTGTGCGATGAGTCGTGTAGCCACGCGCTGACGCGTTTCGTGATTGGTTCACGTCTTCAGAGGGCGATAACATTGCAACCGATGCGCACATCTTTGTTTTTATACTTGTAAGCATAACTTTTAAAAATAAGATTTTTTTACAATAAAAACGGTATTACACTATGTCCTTTCCCCCTACGTTTTTGTTTACATGACTGCTCATGCTGCACATATGCATTCAACCCCATCCATATCTATTTGGAGGAGAAAACATTGCTGCTGGGCTGAGCCACACTTCACAGGAGAGAGATCTCAAAATCTGAAGGCAATTAACACCATGTCTATCTGGTGAGTACCAAACCGTGAGGGGCGACTACAAGTGAAGGAAAGCCTGGATCTGTGTTGTTGATTTTTTCCAACCATTTTTCAAGAATTTCCACACTAAGAACATTATAGTTATACAGACTGTGCGTTTTTTTTTTTTTTAAAAGAAGCACCCTTTTGACATACCTGTGAATTGTTGTGTCACATATGTATAACTTATAGTGCATCATTTCCTTTTTTTGCATTTACATTGCTTTATTTTATGTGTATAAGCAGTTTGTATATTTGTTCTTAGTATTTGAGGCTAGCTGCTGACTTAAGGATAGGAGACCCTGGTGGATAGCAGCACCTCACAAAAAGCAGATTCTGAACTGTTTGAGTTCAATAGATATAAAATCATATAGCGCTGTTAATGCCTCATAGAGACATATTTTTTCATACATACTATGAAAGATGCCGAGTAAATAGATACCCAACATGTCACCCTTCAATATTGTACACGCTTGTGGAATGGCGCCAAACTTCGCTACTTAAAAATCCCCATAGGCGACGCTTTAAATGTTTTTACTGGTTACATCTTTTTAGTTGGAGAGGAGGTCTAGGGCCAAAATGATTGCTCTCGCTCTAACGTTCGCAGCCGTACCTCACATGTGTGGTTTGAACACCGTTTTCATATGTGGGTGGGACTTACGTGTGCAGTCGCGTCTGTATACGAGCACACGGGTACAGGGGCACTGTCATTTTTTTTATTGTTCATTTTACTTTATTTATTTTAGTTTGACACGTTTTCCCCCAAAAATAAATGTTTTGATTACTTTTATTCCTATAACAAGGAATGTAAACATCCCTTGTAATAGGAATATAGCATGACAGGTCCTCTTTACAGTGAGATATGGGGTTAATAAGACACATCTCACAAAAAAAAAGATCGCAGGGTATTGGGCAGGGAGTATTGCGCAGGGAGTATTGTGCAGGGGTATTGCGCAGGGAGCATTGCACGGGGGTATTGCAGAGTATTGTGCGGGGGTATTGCAGAGTATTGTTCAAAGAGTATTGTTCAAAGTATTGGGCGGGGGTATTGCAGAGTATTTTTCAGAGTATTGCGCAGGGGGTACTGCAGAGTACTGTTCAGATTATTGTGCAGGGGGTACTGCAAAGTATTGTTCAGAGTATTGTGCGGGGGTAGTGCAGAGTATTGTTCAGAGTATTGTGCGGGGGTACTGCAGAGTATTGTGCGGGGGTACTGCAGAGTATTGTGCAGGGGTACTGCAGAGTATTGTGCGGGGGTACTGCAGAGTACTGGCCGGGGTACTGCAGAGTATTGTGTGGGGGTATTGCAGAGTATTGTGCGGGGGTATTGCAGAGTATTGCGCGGGGGTATTGCAGAGTATTGCGCGGGGGTAATGCAGAGTATTGCAGGGGGTATTACAGAGTATTGCAGAGTATTGCGCAGGGTATGCAGAGTATTGCGCAGGGGGGTATGCAGAGTATTGCGCAGGGGGGTATGCAGAGTATTGCGCAGGGGGGTATGCAGAGTATTGCGCAGGGGGGTATGCAGAGTATTGCGCAGGGGGTTATGCAGAGTATTGCGCAGGGGGGTATGCAGAGTATTGCGCAGATGGGTATGCAGAGTATTGTGCAGGGGGGTATGCAGAGTATTGCTCAGGGGGGTATGCAGAGTATTGCTCAGGGGGGTATGCAGAGTATTGCGCAGGGGGGTATTGCAGAGTATTGCACAGGGAAGGAAGAGTATTGTGCAGGGGGTATGCAGAGTAATGCACAAGGAAGGAAGGGGTTAATGCAGGGATGGCTGAGCAAGGATGAATGGATCTGTGACTGCAATAGTCACAGATCCATCCCACACTGCTGCTGCCATCCGCGCTCTCCTCTCACACTGTACCGATCGGTACAGAGAGAGGAGGGAGGAACCGGCGTCATCAAATTACGCCAGTTTGTTTACAGGTGATCGTGCCGTCATCACGTGGTAAGGAGCCGCTTCCATTGGTTCCTTACCGCGATCCTTGTTGCTGCGGGTCCCGTGGACCCGGCGAGCGCCGGTGATCGCGTGTGCGCGCCCGCTCGGGCACGCACATCTGACTCTACGGGAGGACATCCATGAACGTCCGGTTAGAGTTAGGTAACCGCCTTATGGACGTATTTAGTCTATAGGGCGGTTACTAAGTGGTTAAGGACCGCCTCCTGCACGTCAGCAGAATGGCACAGCTGGGCACATGCACGTACAGGTACGTCCTGTGCTATTACCCAGGTACCGAAGCTCCAGGACTCCGGGACTCGCTGACCCGATCGCCTCTGGAGTCCCACGATCGGCCCCCGGAGCTGAAGAACGGGGAGAGCCGTGTGTAAACACAGCTTCCCCGTTCTTCACTGTGACGGCGTCATCGATCGTGTGATCCCTTTTATAGGGATACACAATCGATGACATCACACCTGCAGCCACACACCCCTACAGCCCCACACATTAGGTCACACATAACCCCTTTAGTGCCCCCTTGTGGTTAACTCCCAAACTGCAAATGTCATTTTCACAATAAACAATGCAATTTTAAATGCATTTTTTGCTGTGAAATTGACAATTGTCCCAAAAATGTGTCAAAATTGTCCGAAATGTCCGCCATAATGTCGCAGTCACGAAAAAAATCGCTGATCGGCGCTATTAGTAGTAAAAAAAATTTGCGATTTGTTTTTACCATTTTTGGGGATATTTATTACAGCAAAAAGTAAAAAATATTGCATTTTTTTCAAAATTGTTGCTCTATTTTTGTTTATAGCGCAAAAAATAAAAACCGCAGAGGTGATCAAATACCACCAAAAGAAAGCTCTATTTGTGGGAAAAAAAGGACGCCAATTTTGTTTGGGAGCCACGTCGCACGACCGAGTCTGTTAAAGCGACGCAGTGCCGAATCGCAAAACCTGGCCAGGTCCTTTAGCTGACTAAAGATCCCGTCTTAAGTGGTTAAGAATATTTACTATATATCTATGTGGTTGCCAAAAGCTCTTTCCTAATAATATTTTCCTAATATTTCCAAATCACAGTATTAAACTGCTAGAAATGTGTTAGTTGTCCACGACCCAGATGCTCCCAGAGATGTAATTTCAATAGAATTCCAGTGAATGCAGTGCACATGGCAAAGCCGGCTCATGCAGTGTATTTGTTATTGTTCTAGCTTAGGCATTCTTCTAGAGTACCGTATCCTTTGTTGTTCTACTCCGCTAAGGTCCTTTCTCCATAGCTTTATTTTCTCCTCGGACTTAAGGAAAACAAATCAAAGATGGGATCCAGGTGTGAAAACAAAAACACATGGCAGATGGCCAGCTATTGTTATTAAGACTTGGCTCAAAGCACAGTACTGTCATGCAGTCCAAATTTCAAGGCTTTCAAGGAACAAATTGAAATGAGCATAGTACCCTTGAAGTCTGCTTTCATTACATACACATTTAATGGCAGAGTAAGCCGGCTTGAACACGTATTGCAATGTATGCAAGCCAAGATTTTTTTTAGCAAAATATCCTTAAAGGAGAAGTGTGGGAATGAAAAACAAACATACATACTCACCTATATGGCTGCATTGTTGCGATGTTGCAGCTGTTCCCCCGCCGACTCTAAGACTGGTGAACCGAGTGATCACATGATCGCTGACCGCTTAGTTCTAGCTCCACCCTCTGCAGAGAGCAGTAAATGTCTGTCACTGCTCTCTGCTCTGCCCCTCCAGCGCTCATTGGAGCTCCAGGCTGGGGAGGGCATTGGAACAGCTGGTTCAGGCTCTCAGTGGCAGACTGAGAGCCTGAGCCAGCTACTTATCAGGGATCTGGGTAGATCCTAATGGATACCGCTATTATTGTCATATCCTTCCAGAGCTTGGAGCTGTTCTGTGACGTCAGCCAACGGTGGACATTAGCCCGCTTAATCTGGGTCACAGAAGAGCACAAGTACAGTAAGTACACTCCTGTGACCCATAAGAGAAGTAGGGACACAAAATCTTTGACCATGCTTCTCGTTTAAAATATGTAAGGGTGTATAGCAAAGTGCATAGGATTAATTGAGACTCTTTTATGTTTATTGCAGGAATAGTTGGTTGCCCAGCATAATTTCCCAATGTGCGTGTGGAATTAAAGGGGGGCCAAAGACATTTTTCTTCACAGGTAATTGCAGAAGTCTTTGAATGCCATTGCTAGTTAGCCTCTCAGGTATAAGGCATTTAAAATTTGGCACGCAATAATATTGACTAATGCCTCGTACACATGATCGGAATTTCCGATGGACTTTTTCCATCGGAAATTCCAACTGTGTGTATGCCCCATCGGAGTAATTCCATTTGAAATTCCGATGAATACATGTTCTCTTTTCCTCCGATGGAATTCTGTTGGAATTCTGATGTGAATTTGGTCGAACAAAGGTCCGATCGTGTGTACGGGGCATAAGAGGCCACTTTAGCATGACTTAAAGGATCACTAAAGGAAATATTTTTTTTAGCTAAATAGCTTACTTTACCTTACTGCAGTCCTGGTTTCATGTCCTCATTGTTCGTTTTTGCTTTGAAGTTGCTGTAATTCTGCTCTGATCTCCACACTTCCTGCTTGTCTGGCTCCTTATGAAAAATCTCATGGCAGCTTTTCACTGTGGTCCATGCTGTCATTACTGTGTGTATAAAACTCCTCAAAACCGGATTTATTTTAAAAATAAAACACTGCCCTGTATTTGTTTGTTTTTGATCTGTGTGTCTCTTTACTTCACAGAAACATGAAACCAGTTTAAACATGAAACTAAACTGCAGGTACATTATATGATTGATTTTTATCTATTTTTAATCATTTTTAAAAGGAATCAGTTAACTTTTATGGGCCAGATTCAGGTAGATGGGCGCTTCTTTACTTTGGAGTAACGTTTCTCATTTACGTTACTCCGCCGACACTTTCGGCGCAAGTACTGTTATTCACATAGCACTTGCGCGTAAACTTGCGCCAGAGTAACGATAATGCGCTGGCGTAACCCGACGCAAGTGGAAGTGGGTGTGATCATATGTAAATGATGGGCGGAGCCCAGCGCAGAGGCTTACGTTCAGCGCATCATCCACGGAGCATGCGCAGTGAGGGAGGCTCCACTCGCCCCCTTGTGCGCATGCTCACAACTTCCGTCGGCACCACTTCACGGGAAACGTCAGCGCAATGCGTTCCGTTGGGCGTTTAAATGCGCCCGTAGATGCGCCATTCCGGCACTAAAGTATATCCTGTTCCCCCTCCCCGCAGTGAAGTTACTTTTGTTCTGAGATGGCTGCTCCCGTTCCCCGCAAACACACAGGAGAAAGCTGAACTCTAAAGGCCAGGAGCTGTCAGCCGTCATCTCGGCGATGGAGACCTATGATGTCATCCTCCATGGCTGTAAAAGTTGACAGACAAGCATGGACAGAGGTGTTGTCCTGCAAGTGGGGGTGCTCAGCTAGCTCTTATCGTCGGTAACGCTGCTGTAGCTGCTCTCCTGCTGACCTGTGGCCGTCTGGAGTAAAGATAAAGCAGCTATTTGTAGAAATAACTTTGCGTCGGACGGACGAGATACGCGCGGCGCATGTAGCCAGCGTATGGTGCTAATCCGTTCGCGAATTGGGAAATCTCCCTCATTTGCATATTTGCAGGGGAAATCAATAGGCGCGACTGATGCGCCAAGCGAAATTATGCGCTGACGAGACTCTGGCGTCGGAAAGTTAAGCCGATCGGAAATGGCCCGTTTTCTGTCACATCTAGTTTGGTGGGTACGGCCACATAGAAACGACGGCGCATAATCACAGTTACGCGGCGCATATCGAATTACTGCAGCGCAAGTCTTGCTGAATCTGGCCCTATGTCTCTATACCCTGTGTAAACAGTCATTTCAGCAAAACATTTTTTTTCCTTTATTGACCCTTTAAGGACATTTAAAGGTCCTTTAAGAATTCTGCAGCTTAATGAATCATGATTAATATCCTCTCTGGGCTCCTACTTTTGGTGCATATGTGGAAAAGTCTGTCATGCACTTTCCTAATACACCACAGTATAGCAGAACTATGCTACATAATAAAAACTGTAGTCTTTATGGAAGTTATAAGAGAAGTTTCAAAGATAGCTGAAACTTATCTTTAACATTATTTACAAAGAAACCTGAAAAATACTGGAGATGACAGATGGTCCGTTTTATATAGTCAAATAGGCCACACTAAACTTGTTGTTAGAGGGATTAAGTTCTTCTCACAAATGAAGTGCAACAGTATATTCTCAAAAGTTTTAGAAGACTGTGTGTGATGGAAAGATGGACACAGGTTCAAGAAATCTCACAGGAAGTATCTATCCTACAATCATCATTCAAACAGTGGCATGCAGGACATATTTTCCACATAAAAGAAGTCAACTGTGAAGTTAGTTTTAGGTAATACAAGTGACTGGAAAGTATATTTTGTTAGAAAAAAAAAATGACTGGTTTGCGTTGAGTGAGGCAGTGTTTGATCCCCTGATGACAGTACTAGGATGAGGTCTCCAGGCTCCTCCATCTCTTTCTGTTTTTTTTTTTTCATCCAATAAGGACCCATCATTGCCCATATTCGGACTAATATCAGTCAATCAGCGATGTAAAGGCCGATTCAGTGGAGACAGCATTTAAAACCAGAGCTTTTTTTCTCAGAAAATAGGTGCAGGAACTCAACCACGACCCCGTTCATATTTCACAAACAGTAGAAGGGTCTTAAAGGGGCATTAAAACTGCCCCATACCTTCCTGGATACAGAATGCAGTAACTTCCATATGGTGTCCACAAATTTAATTAAAACATTTTGGCTGGAGTTGAGCTTTTAATTATCCTTTTAAAAGTTATATTAACCACTCCAACCCGCCCAGCGCATTTTTTACGGCCACAACGTGGCTCTTAATTGCCGGGAGGCCATCTATATACGGCCTCCGGCCTCCAGCCACTGGGGGGCGCGCATGCACGCCCGGCGCGTCACTGAGATGCCGATGCGCGTGCCTGGTGGCCGTGATGTCCACCAGGTACCTGCGATCGGCAGTGACAGAGCAGGGACGTGGAGCTCTCTGTGTCAACACAGCGCTCCACGTCCTGTCAGGGAGAGGAGACTGATTCTGTGTCCCTTGTACATAGGGACACAGCATCGGTCACCTCCCCCAGTCAGTCCCCTCCCCCCTCAGTAGGAATCACTCCCAGTATACACATTTAACCCCTTCCTCGCCCCCTAGTGTTAACCCCTTCCCTGCCAGTCACATTTATACAGTAATCAGTGCATTTTTATAGCACCATTCGCTGTATTAATGTGAATGGTCCCAAAAATGTGTCAAAAGTGTCTGATGTGTCCGCCATAATATCGCAGTCCTGACAAAATTTGCAGATCGCCATATTATTAGTAAAAAAGTAATAATAAAAAAAATGGCAGAATTCTATCCCCTATTTTGTAGCCACTATGTGCCAGATTCAGGTACAATTGCCCTGGCACAGAGTATCAGAGATACACTACACCGCCGTATTTTACCTGGCTCTAAGACGAATTCAGGTAGATTTCGGCCTGTAAGGTACTGCAGCGTAGTGCATTTCTCGTGGCAGAATCGAAATACGCGATTAGGGGGCGTGAAGCATTTAAATTAGACGCGTCCCCGCGCCGATCGAACTGCGCATGCTCCGTTCAGAAATTTCCCGCCGTGCATTGCGCGAAATAACGTTTTTTTTGAGTAGCGTCGTTATGTATGTGACGGATCTCAGACACCCCAGGTGGGCACATCCGCCAGACCTGTGTCTCCTGTCCTCCAAACGCACCCGCAGCCTGGCGATTCGCCATAACCAGCCCTTAACCCCTCAATCACGAGACAATCCACACATGTTGAGGGTTACACAACCAGAGCCTAACTGTTTATTAAAATCCAAACGATACAGTTTTACACACAGTTAGGGACACTCCCCTTTGCCTTGTCTATGAGGGGAGGGAGACAAGGAACAATAAATGGTAACAGAACATTTGGACATTGAAACAGTGTAGAGATACCTAATGAGATTATGGTAAGCAGGCAGCCTGGCTTCTCAATACACACCCCCTGCGGAGAGACGTCTGCAGTCCACTCTCCATTGTCTATGTGTCCAGCAACAAGAGGGGGGGGGTGGGGGGTGTAGGGCTGTAACATTACATTACATCACAATAATGCCAGCTTCAGGTCTCCAGTATCTTTCCGGGCCATAGTCGGTAGGAGGCACGCCCACAATCCTTTCCAAGACATACAGTGACAGTGGGTTCTGTCACAACGTACATTCCTATTCCCGGACGACTTACGCAAAAACAAAAAAAAAAATTGAAATTCGACGCGGGAACGGCGGCCATACTTAACATGGGCTGTCTAACGTAAGACCAGATTTTTGCTTCCATAACTTTACGCAGCAAAAAGATGACTACAGATGCCGTAAGAGAATGCGACGGACGATCGTAACTTCGTGGATCGCCGGAAAAAGCTAATTTGCATACCCCGACGCTGAAAACGACGCAAACTCCACCCAGCGGGCGGAAAAAGATTGCAGCGTAGATCCGACGGCGTACAAAGACGTAAGCCTGTCGGATCGAAGCCCGAAGCCATCGTATCATGGTTTGAGGATTCAAACTAATGATACAACGCGGGTAATTTGAAATGACTCCGGTCTAACAGGAGATAGACCAGAGTAATGGCTCTGTGAATCTGGCCCTATAACTTTTGTGCAAACCAATCACTATACGTTACATTACATCACAATAATGCCAGCTTCAGGTCTCCAGTATCTTTCCGGGCCATAGTCTGTCGGTAGGAGGCACGCCCACAATCCTTTCCAAGACATACAGTGACAGTGGGTTCTGTCACATTTCTCCCCTTTTAAAAACAGACTAACCAGGTTCCTGACCCTCAACTGGTCTGGACCTGCGTTAGTCACAAACTTCCACCCCAGGCAAACAGGAAAAGTAAAAGTACGTCTCTGGCGCTGGGGAGCAAAACCGCACATACGGTCTCCCGAGAATAAAAACAGCCGCTGCAGAGTGGGAACAGCTGTCTGCACTCCTCTGATCCGGGGCGGGGTTGCAGATATTGGGGGAAGCTGAATAATCCTCTGCCCTGCTTCCAGCGCTTCAGCTGGTAGGGAACGTAGGCTGGTAGGGCTATGAATTTGGGGAGGCAAAGGTACTTGCTTTTCTCCTGGTGTAGTTACCAGCCGCTGAGAAGGTATCTTGCAGGGACTATCTCCTGGGTTCTTCATCTCTTGTTCTGATGCTGGGTAGAGACCATCAGCGCTCTGTCCTGTAGCCAGCGATTCTGCCGGGGGGACATATGAAAAAGTTGGGTACAGCTGCTGGAGAGGGGGAAGGGTTTTCTCCCCTGCCGGTTCTGCGACCAGCCACTGGGGTGACTTCTGACAGGGGCTGTCTCCCAAACCCTCCAAAAACATACTGAGGGCTGGGCAGGGACCATCAGAACTCTGCTCCATAGCCAATGCTTTTGCTGGGGGGAGAACCACTGGGGTAGTGTCCAATTGCTGGGGAGGGAGAATTGCTTCCTCTACTCCCGGTGGGAATATCTGCAGTTGGGGAAACAGCGCACGCAGGTCATCTCTCAAACTCGCCGGATCCAACTCTTTTTCTGATGCTAGGCAGATTATAGTGGCACTCTGCTCCATAGCCAACGCTTCTGCTGGGGGGATGAACATTTGGGTAGTGTCCAATTGCTGGGGAGGGAGAATTGCTTCCTCTACTCCAGGTGGAGATATCGGCTGTTGGGGAAACAGCTCACGCAGATCATCTCTCAGACTCTCCGGAGCCAACTCTTTTTCTGATGCTGGACAGATGCCAGGGGCACTCTGCCCTGTAGCCAGCGCTTCTGCTGGGGCCCCAGATGAGATACTCTGGACTTGCTACTGATCACCATTTTCCAGCCTTCCAGTGCCTGTCTCAACTCTACTTTCTGAGACCTTGATGCTATTAGCTTGTCTCACTGCCTGGGGGACCTCCGGTGCGTTCCGGCATTCTAGCGCTCGCAGTGCCCTCTGTATTATTGCCGCTTCTTCCATTGCGGTTAGGACAGGAAAATGTAGGGTCATCCCTGGCCCCATTTGCTCATCTTTGTGACTGTCTGCTATTTCTCCAGGACAGTCCCAGGTAACAGGAGCCATGCCAGGCTGCTGATCACCATCAAACAGCCGCTTGTATGCAATTTCGAGCTCAAATTCCTGCTCAACCAGGAACTCCAATTCCTCCAGGTCACATGCCTCTTCAGGGAGGTCCAGCACCTCATCTCGGAAGTCCAAGATGTTTTCCCGCCGCCACTCCTCATCGCTCCCAAAGTCTGGGTCTCCGTACATTTTTTGATGGAGCAGCCCCACGCCGCCATAGCCAACGCCTTCTGTTGGGCTGCCATCTGCTGTACTTGGCCAAAGTTGAGCCGCGAACCACCGGAGGGCTCTGTAGCTGGCGTCTAGCTTCATCTCCTCCTGGACCAATCTTCTGAGTTCCGTCTTCCAATCATCTTGCGGTCGTTCCCTCAGGAACACCTCTCGCGCACAGTACTGTGTCCAGTACATCTCTGAGGAGGAGGGAAGGATCTTCCCCTGCTGGCGCCGCTCGTAGCTTAGCGCCTCATGCCAGAGTTGCCGGCGGATCACATCCTCCCAGCCGAGCATGGTGCGCTCTGTCACTGGTCCCCGATGTTTCTTCCGCATGCCTTGCAGCCTCCTCCCGAACTCCTCTCTCATGCTGGCTGGTCCCCGTATCGCTCCTCGGCAGCTGCCCAGATCTTGAATCCTGGTGGTGGTTTGGATGTCCTGGACTGCAGGAGACATCCCACCGCTGCCACCACTGTGACGGATCTCAGACACCCCAGGTGGGCACATCCGCCAGACCTGTGTCTCCTGTCCTCCAAACGCACCCGCAGCCTGGCGATTCGCCATAACCAGCCCTTAACCCCTCAATCACGAGACAATCCACACATGTTAAGGGTTACACAACCAGAGCTTAACTGTTTATTAAAATACAAACTATACAGTTTTACACACAGTTAGGGACACTCCCCTTTGCCTTGTCTATGAGGGGAGGGGGACAAGGAACAATAAATGGCAACAGAACATTTGGACATTGGAACAGTGTAGAGATACCTAATGAGATTATGGTAAGCAGGTAGCCTGGCTTCTCAATACACACCCCCTGCGGAGAGACGTCTGCAGTCCACTCTCCATTGTCTATGTGTCCAGCAACAAGAGGGGGGGGTGGGGGGTGTAGGGCTGTAACATTACATTACATCACAATAATGCCAGCTTCAGGTCTCCAGTATCTTTCCGGGCCATAGTCTGTCGGTAGGAGGCACGCCCACAATCCTTTCCAAGACATACAGTGACAGTGAGTTCTGTCACAACGTACATTCCTATTCCCGGACGACTTACGCAAAAACGAAAAAAAAAATTGAAATTCGACACGGGAATGGCGGCCATACTTAACATGGGCTGTCTAACGTAAGACCAGATTTTTGCTTCCCTAACTTTACGCAGCAAAAAGATGACTACAGATGCCGTAAGAGAATGTAACGGACGATCGTAACTTCGTGGATCGCCGGAAAAAGCTCATTTGCATACCCCGACGCTGAAAGCGACGCAAACTCCACCCAGCGGGCGGAAAAAGATTGCAGCGTAGATCCGACGGCGTACAAAGACGTAAGCCTGTCGGATCGAAGCCCGAAGCCATCGTATCATGGTTTGAGGATTCAAACTAATGATACAACGCGGGTAATTTGAAATGACTCCGGTCTAACAGGAGATAGACCAGAGTAATGGCTCTGTGAATCTGGCCCTATAACTTTTGTGCAAACCAATCACTATACGTTACATTACATCACAATAATGCCAGCTTCAGGTCTCCAGTATCTTTCCGGGCCATAGTCTGTCGGTAGGAGGCACGCCCACAATCCTTTCCAAGACATACAGTGACAGTGGGTTCTGTCACATTTCTCCCCTTTTAAAAACAGACTAACCAGGTTCCTGACCCTCAACTGGTCTGGACCTGCGTTAGTCACAAACTTCCACCCCAGGCAAACAGGAAAAGTAAAAGTACGACTGGCGCTGGGGAGCAAAACCGCACATACGGTCTCCCGAGAATAAAAACAGCCGCTGCAAAGTGGGAACAGCTGTCTGCACTCCTCTGATCCGGGGCGGGGTTGCAGATATTGGGGGAAGCTGAATAATCCTCTGCCCTGCTTCCAGCGCTTCAGCTGGTAGGGAACGTAGGCTGGTAGGGCTATGAATTTGGGGAGGCAAAGGTACTTGCTTTTCTCCTGGTGTAGTTACCAGCCGCTGAGAAGGTATCTTGCAGGGACTATCTCCTGGGTTCTTCATCTCTTGTTCTGATGCTGGGTAGAGACCATCAGCGCTCTGTCCTGTAGCCAGCGCTTCTGCCGGGGGGACATATGAAAAAGTTGGGTACAGCTGCTGGAGAGGGGGAAGGGTTTTCTCCCCTGCCGGTTTTGCGACCAGCCACTGGGGTGACTTCTGACAGGGGCTGTCTCCCAAACCCTCCAAAAACATACTGAGGGCTGGGCAGGGACCATCAGAACTCTGCTCCATAGCCAACGCTTTTGCTGGGGGGAGAACCACTGGGGTAGTGTCCAATTGCTGGGGAGGGAGAATTGCTTCCTCTACTCCCGGTGGAAATATCTGCAGTTGGGGAAACAGCGCACGCAGGTCATCTCTCAAACTCGCCGGATCCAACTCTTTTTCTGATGCTAGGCAGATTATAGTGGCACTCTGCTCCATAGCCAACGCTTCTGCTGGGGGGATGAACATTTGGGTAGTGTCCAATTGCTGGGGAGGGAGAATTGCTTCCTCTACTCCAGGTGGAGATATCGGCTGTTGGGGAAACAGCTCACGCAGATCATCTCTCAGACTCTCCGGAGCCAACTCTTTTTCTGATGCTGGACAGATGCCAGGGGCACTCTGCCCTGTAGCCAGCGCTTCTGCTGGGGCCCCAGATGAGATACTCTGGACTTGCTACTGATCACCATTTTCCAGCCTTCCAGCGCCTGTCTCAACTCTACTTTCTGAGACCTTGATGCTATTAGCTTGTCTCACTGCCTGGGGGACCTCCGGTGCGTTCCGGCATTCTAGCGCTCGCAGTGCCCTCTGTATTATTGCCGCTTCTTCCATTGCGGTTAGGACAGGAAAATGTAGGGTCATCCCTGGCCCCATTTGCTCATCTTTGTGACTGTCTGCTATTTCTCCAGGACAGTCCCAGGTAACAGGAGCCATGCCAGGCTGCTGATCACCATCAAACAGCCGCTTGTATGCAATTTCGAGCTCAAATTCCTGCTCAACCAGGAACTCCAATTCCTCCAGGTCACATGCCTCTTCAGGGAGGTCCAGCACCTCATCTCGGAAGTCCAAGATGTTTTCCCGCCGCCACTCCTCATCGCTCCCAAAGTCTGGGTCTCCGTACATTTTTTGATGGAGCAGCCCCACGCCGCCATAGCCAACGCCTTCTGTTGGGCTGCCATCTGCTGTACTTGGCCAAAGTTGAGCCGCGAACCACCGGAGGGCTCTGTAGCTGGCGTCTAGCTTCATCTCCTCCTGGACCAATCTTCTGAGTTCCGTCTTCCAATCATCTTGCGGTCGTTCCCTCAGGAACACCTCTCGCGCACAGTACTGTGTCCAGTACATCTCTGAGGAGGAGGGAAGGATCTTCCCCTGCTGGCGCCGCTCGTAGCTTAGCGCCTCATGCCAGAGTTGTCGGCGGATCACATCCTCCCAGCCGAGCATGGTGCGCTCTGTCACTGGTCCCCGATGTTTCTTCCGCATGCCTTGCAGCCTCCTCCCGAACTCCGCTCTCATGCTGGCTGGTCCCCGTATCGCTCCTCGGCAGCTGCCCAGATCTTGAATCCTGGTGGTGGTTTGGATGTCCTGGACTGTAGGAGACATCCCACCGCTGCCACCACTGTGACGGATCTCAGACACCCCAGGTGGGCACATCCGCCAGACCTGTGTCTCCTGTCCTCCAAACGCACCCGCAGCCTGGCGATTCGCCATAACCAGCCCTTAACCCCTCAATCACGAGACAATCCACACATGTTAAGGGTTACACAACCAGAGCTTAACTGTTTATTAAAATCCAAACTATACAGTTTTACACACAGTTAGGGACACTCCCCTTTGCCTTGTCTATGAGGGGAGGGGGACAAGGAACAATAAATGGCAACAGAACATTTGGACATTGGAACAGTGTAGAGATACCTAATGAGATTATGGTAAGCAGGCAGCCTGGCTTCTCAATACACACCCCCTGCGGAGAGACGTCTGCAGTCCACTCTCCATTGTCTATGTGTCCAGCAACAAGAGGGGGGGGTGGGGGGTGTAGGGCTGTAACATTACATTACATCACAATAATGCCAGCTTCAGGTCTCCAGTATAGTCTGTCGGTAGGAGGCACGCCCACAATCCTTTCCAAGACATACAGTGACAGTGGGTTCTGTCACAACGTACATTCCTATTCCCGGACGACTTACGCAAAAACGAAAAAAAAAATTGAAATTCGACACGGGAATGGCGGCCATACTTAACATGGGCTGTCTAACGTAAGACCAGATTTTTGCTTCCCTAACTTTACGCAGCAAAAAGATGACTACAGATGCCGTAAGAGAATGTAACGGACGATCGTAACTTCGTGGATCGCCGGAAAAAGCTCATTTGCATACCCCAACGCTGAAAACGACGCAAACTCCACCCAGCGGGCGGAAAAAGATTGCAGCGTATATCCGACGGCGTACAAAGACGTAAGCCTGTCGGATCGAAGCCCGAAGCCATCGTATCATGGTTTGAGGATTCAAACTAATAATACAACGCGGGTAATTTGAAATGACTCCGGTCTAACAGGAGATAGACCGGAGTAATGGCTCTGTGAATCTGGCCCTATAACTTTTGTGCAAACCAATCACTATACGCTTATTGCATTTTTTTTTAACAAAAATATGTAGTATACATATCGGCCTAAACTAACAATTTTTTTTTATTAGATATATATTAGAGCAAAAGTAAAAAATATTGGGCCAGATTCACAGAGCGATTACGCCTGCGTAACAGGAGATGCGCGGCGTAAGTCTAAATGTGCGCGTGCGTTTCGATGCACGGCATCCCCAGAACGAGATACGCAAGAAATCTACTTTTTTTTGTCCAGCGTAATTTCGTTACACAGGCGCATCCGTCCGCGCAAAACTGCGCTAGACAGACCATTGATTTGCTAGTCAAATATGCTAATGAGGGACTTAGGGGGATCCACAAAAGAACGTTGGTGCAGCGCAGGCTACGCGCTGTGCGCAACAGCAAAATGTCCTGTCTAAAATTAGACCATATAAAAGCTGGTCTAAAATTTGAAAAATCGTCTACATGTCAGAGAAAGCAACACTGTTAGTGAGGAGCTCAGCAGTCACACGTGTTGCACAACACTCTGTATGCCAACATGCCAGGGACATCCTCGCTCATAGCTATACTACTGACTTTAGATGAGCAAAGAAGGAGGGCACTGAGGAGGGCACTGAGGAGGGCACAGGATTTTTTTTTTTTTTTTAACTTTTTATTTGCTTATATAAACTTTACAATTTAATCTAATCTAATACAATATTCTTATCTGATACAAGCCCCTCAATCTTCACTCTTCACGGGAGAGGATATATCACACACGCATAGACATCTATGGCATGAGTGATTCTGAGGTGTCTCGCATCTTCAGATTCACCCCTCATGCCATCATGGAATTAACCACAAGCTTGCAGGAGGACATCACCAGCCCAACACATGACACCACCCATGACACCCATGACAGCTACATATACAATCAGAGCCCCATCCCCACAGATTTTGAACAGAACATGTATTGGGACAGCTGGCTGGTTGGTGAGTAACATGGGTGACAGGCATGACTGCCCCCCCCCCCCCCATGATGCACACATCACAAGGGGCACATGCACTACTAACATCCTCCTGTCTTTTCCCTTCAAGGTGACTCTGCATATGCACTGGGACCCCATCTCATGACCCCATCTCATGCCAGCTCACATTATGCACCTTTGCATGTTAAACACACACACATTAATCATGGCACAATGAGAATGCATGCATGCACACCACTGTGGTCCCTAGCACACACACCCCACATCCTCATCACATTGGATTGGCACAAGCCACCACAAATGAGGGTGACACCCCTTTTCCGGCAGGAATGTCACCCCCACATTCCCAAATCATACACAAACAGAAGCAAAAAAAAAAAAAAAATGACCAGCAAAAAAAAATAAGCCCAGCAAAAATATAATTTTACAAAAAAAACAACAAAGAAAGCACATAAAAGACAAAAATCACTCTGCAAAACAGTCCCCATATATCTCAAAGACACGTCACAAACAAACAAATAAACGCTAACAAACAACAGAACAAAAGCACCTTGCTGTATAGGAAGGGATACAAAGGGATGTACTTTTGCAAAGGAAGGGCGTTTGTGTCTGTCTATTTATGCTGTCTGTGTAGTTCACTAAGTTGCCCGGGTCCACTTCCAATTTCACTGATTGCGCCTTTTCCGAGTTGTGAGCATGAGCACAGAGGTGCTGACCATGGTCTCCTTCAAGCGCGCATGCGCGAGCCGGCCGGCCCTTCATTTGCATGGGGTCACGGCTCATTTCAATGTAACACGCCCACGTCCTTCCCAATTTGTATTACTCCGCCTTACGCCTCTGAAATAACGTTACGCATGCGCAAAATTGCTGCGTAAAAGCGACGAGTATAGGGTGATTGCGCGGCTACATTGCTCAAGTCTAACGTAAAGGCGGTGCGCTCCGCCGGTCCAATAATGCGCAGATGTACCTGAATCTGGCCCATTGTGTTGTTTTTTTCAAAATTGTCGCTCTTTTTTTGTTTATAGCGCAAAAAAAAAACGCAGAGGTGATCAAATACCACCAAAAGAAAACTCTATTTGTGGGAAAAAAAAGGATGTCAAGTTTGTTTGGGAGGCACGTTGCACGGTAATTTTAATTTAAAGCGTCGCAGTGCTGAAAACTGACATTTTGCCTGGGCAGGAAGGGGGTATATGTGCCCAGTAAGCAAGTGGTTAAGGATTAAAGACATAATCCACCTTTCACAAAAATGTAATAATTGTTAAAAATAGGAATGTGCATTTATAAAATTTTAGCATTCATGCCTGCAGAGCACTGCATCCGCAACCATGGGTCATTGCAGGTACAATTAATTGATTTCTGCATTGTTTACCCCCAGGTCTGTATGTAAGAACACACCTTATGTTATGGGTCTGGAGGAAGTAAACAATCGACTACAGGTACAGTGGTGTCTTTACACTTGTCCCAGCATGATCTGTGAGTCCCTCTGACATATCTCTATTTGCAGTAAAGCACACTTCTTATGCTCACTGTGGAATCTAAGGAGTTAATCCTCTGCATTGTGTAAAGCCGCGTACACACGGCAGAGAACCTAGACGGGCAGAACACATCGTTCCGCCCGTCGAGGTTCTCTGCCGGCCGTCAGATTCGGCGACCCGCCCGTCGGGAATGGCAACCAGCCATTCATCCAGGCGGGCCGTCGAGCAAATAGAGAACATGCTCTCTATTTCTGCTCGACGGCATTCCCGACGGGATGCTCGCCGAGAGCGTACACACGGCCGAGGGTCCTCGCTGGAATGCAGCTTCCAGCGAGGTTCTCGCTGGTTTCCAGCGAGAACCTCGGTCGTGTGTACGCCGCCTAAAAGGTTGTTTGACCCTGTCTTCTCTTAACCTCCCCTTCTTCCGCGATCCCCAATCTATATGCTGATAGAACAGAGTTTTGGTGTGTATTGCTAGAGTGTTTTTTATTTTATTGGTAGAGTGCATGTTATCAGCACAGTGCCAATTAGCACTGTCCAGACAAAGGGTCAGGAGTCTTGCAGCCTCATAGGACAGTCAGAGGAGAATGAAAACTCCTCCTGCAAGCTTTAACCTGATAGAAGTCACAAGACTACTCTAACTGCTGATGAGAAAGGGTATTTAGCAGTTTATATTTACTAAAATAATTGCATTTCCATGTTCTGTGTACAGTGGGGGACCAGATATAGTGAATGCAGGGTCCATGGTTTAGTAACACTAATGCAGCGTACAGACGATCAGACATTCTGACAACAAAACCGTGGATTTTTTTCCGACGGATGTTGGCTCAAACTTGTCTTGCATACACACGGTCACACAAATGTTGTCAGAAATTCCGAATGCCAAGGACGCGGTCACGTACAACACGTACAACAGTACTATTAAAGGGAAGTTCAATACCAGTCTTGTTAGTAGAAGTTTGGTGAGAGACGATTCACACTTTTAATCCTCATGCTTTTCAGTTTGTTACAGCATGACGAATGTGCTATCTCGATTACGAACGCTAGTTTTACCAGACCGAGCGCTTCCGTCTCGTACTTGATTCAGAGCATGCGTGGAATTATGTGTGTCGGAATTGGCTACACACGCTTAGAATTTACGAGAACGGATTTTGTTGTCGGAAAATTTGAGAACAAGCTCTCAAATTTTTGTTGTTGGAATGTCCGGTCGTCTGTACGCGGCATTAGTGTTATAGTTCATATTTTACAGTTCAGGATGATTTAGCTGTTATTTGTTTTCTGTACCAAAAGCAAAAATTAAGAAAGGTAAGTAGCAATGATCCCTGAAAACAGGGGCACCTTGACAAAGAAGTCTCAACTTCTCCCTTGAATGTTGAGTGTGGACCCATCCTCTTTTCACTTTATGCAAAGCCCAGCAAGAGTGACATCAGTGTAACATAGACAATCATGGGATAACTTAAAGCAAAACAAAAAACGTAATCTAGCCCAGGATTGGTTGTTTTAGGTTTCCCAATAACCATAACAAGTATTCCTGTTGTTTGGCCAAGTTGCTATGTACATGGCAGTTGGTTACAGAGGGTGCTGGCAGACTATGTCATCCTGAATGAGACATACATTATGCAGGGGCGGACTGACCATTGGGACTCTCGGGAATTGCCCGAGGGCCCCATGCCACTAGGGGGCCCCATCAGGGTTGCCAGGCTCAATAAGATCAGGGACAGTATGTAAAAATCTGTGTTTTTTTACATCTGTCCCTGATATGTCTGAAACCGACATGCTTTTGATATGAAATGCCTGAGATTTTAGCTGCCCTTCCTCTGCACTGCCTCCTGGCGTGGTGGCCATCTGTAAGCCCGGGGGCCCCATAATATTCTATTGCCCGGGGGCCCCATGAGTTTTCAGTCCACCCCTGGACATATGCCCATATATGTGACACCTTATCTGTTGGGTCTATTGCTTCTCCCTAATTGTTCACGTTTTAATGTCATTTAGTTTTACTATGTATGTCATCTTTTATATGAGGCACTATATTAATCAATATACAAATAATACAGTTTAATTGGTTTCTGGTGCAGATTATCACAATCCATAACTGAAGCCTTGGCCTAAGCAGAATTGTCTTCAGAAATGAGGCTAATTCCTAAAAAATAAAGAATACTTGTGGGAGGAAATGGCTGGGAGAATGATAAAGGAAAATTACTAGCTTGCTATAAAAAACAGTGTCGTGTTTCAGACTTAGAAGCTGCAGCCCTTCATAGACAACAGAGTTTTGATTTAACGTAGTACATAAACTTACTTTACAGTCAGCTAAAAATCTTGACTTGATAAACATAAAAAAAATATATAAAAAGAATATATAAAATATACATACATTATCTCACAAAAGTGAGTACACCCTCACATTTTTGTAAATATTTTATTATATCTTTTCATGTGTCAACACTGAAGAAATTACACTGAGAAATTAGTGAGTGTACTACAGCTTGTGGAACAGTGTAAATTTGTCGCCGCCTCAAGTTAACTCAACACAGCCATTAATGTCTTAACTACTGGCAACAAAAGTGAGTACACCCCTAAGTAAATGTCCAAATTGGGCACAGAGTCACAATATCTTGTGTGGCCACCATTTTTTTTCACCACTGCCTTCACACTCTTGGGCATGGAGTTCACCAGAGCTTCACAGCTTGCCACTGGAGTCTTCTTCCACTCCTCCATGACAACATCACGGAGCTGGTGGATGTTAGAGACCTTGCACTCCTCCACTTTCCGTTTTGAGGATGCCCCATAGATGCTCAATATGGTTTAGGTCTGGAAACATGCTTGGCCAGTTCATCACCTTTCATTTCAGCTTTTTTAGCAAGACAGTGGTCATCCTGGAGGTGTGTTTGGGGACATTATCATGTTGGAATACTGCCCTGCTTCAGTATGTCACAGTACATGTTGGCATTAATGGTTCCCTCAATGAAATGTAGCTCCCCAGTGTCGGCAGCACTCATGCAGCCACAGACCATGAAACTCCCACCACCATGCTTGACTGTAGGAAAGATATACTTGTCTTTGTACTCCTCACCTGGCTGCCGCCACACACACTTGACACCATCTGAACCAAATAAGTTTATCTTGGTCTCCTCAGACCACATGACAGGTTCCAGTAATCCATGTCCTTAATCTGCTTGTCCTCAGCAAACTGTTTGCGGGCTTCCTTGCGCATCATCTTTAGAAGATAAATAGGGTCAGTAGTCAACGGATCTCACCATCTGCTGCGCCTACTACGCAGACTTACTCCTTTCATCCCCCTTTACCTCGGACTCCCCAAGTACCAAATCGCTCGTCTGCAAGTTGTTCAGAATACGGCTGCCAGACTTGTCATTGGTTGGCAGTAAAAGACAGAATTGCTTTTAACCACTTAAGGACCCCCGCACGCACATATACGGCCACAGAATGGCTCGTACAGGCACAAGGGCGTAAATTTACGTCCCCGCCTTCGTGCGGTTCGGGGGTCCCATCGGGACCCCCTCCGCGGGGTGCGGGGGTCCCCCTGCCTCTGGGAGCGATCGCCGATGAGCGGGCGGATGTCCGTGATTTCCGCCCCCCCCCCCGCGATCGCTCCCAGCCAATGGGAGCGCGCTCCCATCGTGTCAGTTCCTCCTCCTGTGTTTACACAGGAAGGAGGAAATGATGTCACCTCTCATCGCAGCGCTGTTTCCCAGCGCTGCTGATGAGAGAAGACATCACAAGTAAGTGTGCACCAACACAACACTGACACACACTCACATAGGCACATTAACCCCTTGTGATCGCCCCCCCCCCCCCCCCCCTGTCACAGTGTCACTGAATGCAGTGATCTAATCACTGCATTTAGTGTCAGTGTGACAGGCAGTGTAAAAAACAGTTAGTGTTAGGTTCAGGATAGCCCCCCCACCCCCCCTAATAAAGTTTTAACCCCCTGATCACCGCCCTAGTTAACCCTTTCACTCCCTATTGCCAGCGTCACTAAGCGATCATTTTTCTGATCGCTGTATTAGTGTCGCTGTTCCCGCTAGGTAGCTATTATTTTTTATTGCGATTTTTTTTTTACTAAAGACATGTGGCTGAATTAATTTTGGCCTAAATGTTTTACTAAAATTTAGTTTATTTGATTTTTTTTATAACAAAAAGTAAAAAAATTGTGTTTTTTTTTTAAAATTGTGGCTCTATTTTAGTTTATAGCGCAAAAAATAAAAATCGCAGAGGCGATCAAATACCACCGAAAGAAAGCTCTATTTGTGGGAAGAAAAGGACGCAAATTTTGTTTGGGAGCCACGTCGCACGACCGCGCAATTGTCTGTTAAAGCGACGCAGCGCCGAATTGTAAAAACACCTTGGGTCATTTAGCAGCGTATGTGTCCGGGTCTTAAGTGGTTAAAGGTGCTCCCCATTACTTACTAATGCGAAAAAATAAAAGCTCACAATCCCAATCGCGTTCTGCGATCCACCAATCAAAACCTGCTCCAGATACCGAAAGCCAACTACAAGTCCAAAGGAGAAAGAAGATTCGCGGTCCAAGGTCCCAGACTATGGAACGCTTTACCAACCAGCATTCGGTTGGAGGAGAATCACTTAGCGTTCAGGAGAAAGATCAAGACTCATCTCCTTTGATATCAAAGGAGACAGGAACAACAAGCGCCCAGAGGCAATTTAGTTTGCATGTGCTGCGCTATATAAGTTTTCATTCATTCATTCATTCATTCATAAAGTGTGCGGCTTATGGTCTGAGCACTGACAGGCTGACCCCTTCAACCTCTGCAGCAATGCTGGCAGCACTCTTACGTCTTTTTCCCAAAGACAACTTCTGGATTTGACGCTCAGCATGTCCACTCAACTACTTTGGTTGACCATGGCGAGGCCTGTTCTGAGTGGAATCTGTCCTGTTAAACTGCTGTATGGTCTTGGCCCCCCATGCTGCAGCTCAGTTTCAGGGTCTTGGCAATCTTCTTTTGGCCTAGGTCATCTTTAGGTAGAGCAACAATTATTTTTTTCAGATCCTCAGAGAGATATTTGCCATGAGGTGCCATGTTGAACTTCCAGAGACCAGTATGAGAGATTGAGAGCGATAACACCAAAGTTAACATACCGGCTCCCCATTTACACCTGAGACCTTGTAAAACAAACAAGCCGCATGACACTGGTGAGGGAAAATGGCTAGTTGGGCCCAATTTGGACATTTTCACTCAGGGGTGTACTCACTTTTGTTTCCAGCGGTTCAGACATTAATGGCAGTATGGTGAGTTATTATGAGGGGACAGCACATTTACACTGTTATACAAGTGTACACTGTACACTGTAGCTGTCACTACTTTACATTGTAGCAAAGTGTCATTTCTTCAGTGTTGTCACATGAAAAGATATAATAAAATATTTACAAAAATTTGTGGGGGTGTGCTAATTTTTGTGAGATACTGTATGTGTAAGACTCCCATATCTTATATAACATGCAAAGCAATCATTATCAAAAAAAATTTGACATTTAATTAATTAATTAAATAGACAGAAACCAATATTTAAAATTCCTTTCACCTTGTAAATTTGATTGCAAGTCATATTCTCAGTAAACAAAAAATGAAATGGGAAAAAATAATGTTTTAACTGATTTAACTGACTATGAGATTCCTAAAGTTTTGTTTTAACAAGCTTAGAGCTTAGAGCTTCTAGTTCTTAACCAGTAAATAACATCTGGAAGAAAATAAATCAGTATACCAGAACAACTTATAATTCCAGGATACATACGGAATGCACATGCAAATCTTAACAGTTATTTGGCTCCAACACTCATATAAAAATCCAAGAATATAACTCACTGCCACATTGTTAAAGTTATATGTATGTCCAAAATGCTCTACTTTACCAACAAAACTGATACAGAATTGCATACTGAGAAAACTCACAGTGGTTAATTTTCTAAAGAAGCACGTTTTACACTCAGCTCAGAAAAACTATTCTGACCTCAATCATCCAGTCTTTGTCAAAGAATGTACTTTTTTTTTTTTTTAAGTACTCTGTATATGATTAGGTATCAAAAGTGAACATTTTTTTTATTTTATTTATTCAATAAATACATTCCAGGTGCACCAAAATGCTCTCTGTATGGAACGTTACGTAGGCCTGACATTAAGGTGACCAGATTTTTAAAATGAAATCCGGGGACATATTTTTTCTTTACTAGTAATGGCAACAATCAGCGACTCTCTGCCCGCCACCGCCCGCCTCACAGCCTCTCAAGTCTTACTCTTCGGGCCCCGGCTACTACTGGATGGGGAGCGGAGGAAGATCACCCCGCCAGTGAAGGCAAGTAGATAGGCAGGTGCAGGGGCGGACTGACAACTCATGGGGCCCCCGGGCAATAGAAGAATATGGGGCCCCCGGGCTTACAGATGGCCACCTCGTCAGGAGGCAGGGCAGCTAAAATCTCTGGTTTTTCACATCAAAAACATGTGGGTTTCGGACATATCAGGGACAGATGTAAAAAAAAACACAGATTTTTACATACTCTCCCTGGTTTTATTGAGCCTGGCAACCCTGATGGGGCCCCCTAGTGGCATGGGGCCCTCGGGAAGTGCCCAAGAGCCCCAATGGTCAGTCCGCCCCTGGGCAGGTGGCAGGCCAGGATTTGAGCCAAGGCAGAAAAAAATGCGAGCGAAGCTGAATGGTCATGCACCCGAAACTGAAGTAATTATCCCTCTTCTCCGACCAGCACATGATCATCAGAAAGGGGCACAGATAACAGGAAAAATACAACCCCCCTATGCTAGTAAGCACGGCGGAGCGGGGGTGTGTAATTCAATTTTTTTTATTTTAATTCTGCACTGACTGTCTTTGAAATTGCCCCTGCCCCCTATTAAATCCAATCTGGGGACAAAACCAGGGACAGACTTGGTCCGGGGACAGTGTCCTCAATCCGGGGACTGTCCCCTGAAACTGGGGATGTCTGGTCACCCTACCTGACATGCCCTCTACTGACTGTCTGAGTCAGACATATAGGCCTGCATTCAGCAAAGCTCATGTTCTCCGCTGTTTGGAGAGCTCTGGCTCCAGACTGCTTCAGAGAGACCACTGCTTCCACAAAGGCAGCAAATATCCCACTCTGCAGCTGCTGACATAGGACATGCTTTTCCACTGAGGATATGGCTGATGTAAGACTTTGCACACCTTTTGTTTTAATGTACCTGAAAAATATTTAGCTACCGTATTTATTGGCGTATAACGCGCACCCCCAATTTAAGAGAGAAATTTCAGGATTTAAAAATAAATAAGGTAACCACACACGACCAAATAAATCCGATCAAATCGGTCTGACAGACCGTTTTGATTGGATTTGTCTGCTGGGCTATTTTGATTTGATCGTGTACACACGATCAAACCAAAGTCCCCGCCGGCAGACAGCGCGGTGACGTGGCGGTGACATTGACGCCGCCACGTCACCGCACCAGGAAGTAAAATACTTTGACGCATGCGTCAAATCCATTCGACGCATGTGCGGGCAGATATGTCCACTGGTTAGTGTACAGACATGTCGGACGGACGGGTTCCCAGCAGACAGATTTTAAAGCATTCTTTAAAATTTGTCTGCTGGAAAAACCCGTCTGCTCGACCCGTACACACGATCGAATTTGTCTGCTGAAACGGTCCGCCGGACCGTTTTCAGCAGATAAATTTGATCGTGTGTACGCGGCCTTAGAAGCAAACTAATGGTCAGTGTCCCTCTGCAGCCTGTGTATCCCTCTACAGCCTGTGTGTCCCTCTGCAGCATGTGTGTCCCTCTGCAGCCTCACCTCATCTTCTCATGCAGCTGTCAGTCATCTCGCTGTCATCTCAGTCACATACAGTCCCGCCTCGTGTCCATCTGCAGACGCACCATCTCTTCACGCAGCCACCCACCATCTCGTACAGCCGTCATCACTCGGCGTCTGCAGTCACATACACAGTAAAGGTAAGATGACGGCTCGGTGAATTCCGGCGGCACTCGTTCTCCTCTGAGTCCGAGGTGCGCTATCGGCATATAACATGCACCCCTGCTTTTCAACCGAATTTCAGGGGAAAAAAGTGCGCGTTATAGGCCGATAAATACAGTAATTTAACCGCTTGCCAACCAACCACCGTCATTATACTGCAGCAGGTCAGCAGTCGTAGCTGTACGACGGTCCCTTTAAGCGGGATAGCAGGCGCGGGCCCGCTGCACAGTGGGGGGTGCGATGCTCGTGACCAGCGGTCGCGATGCCTTCCGGCCACAATCGATCGCGGGCACAAGAGGCAGAACAGGGACGTGTGTGTGTAAACACACACATCCCTGTTCAACGTTTTCTCTTCATAAGAGTTTTACAGACTTCAAAATACTCGCTAAACAGCTGTTAACAATCTTTGTGCCGAAAGAATCTAAATATACATTTGTACAAAAAATGAATCTCAGAATTTCAAAATGTAAACACACCTCAAATGGGGATGCATATATCACACACAAATTAAATATAAATACTTTAAACAGATATGACCTTCTTACTGTGGAAGTCAAATCTGCCTATAACAATTTTTGACATTTAAATGTATTTATTTCTCTTGTTACAAGACTACACCGTGCAATACTATTGGGAAAACACAGATTTTTGCAAAACATTCTTGCTAAAGGAATTAATGTCCTTTGTTATTTACATCTAATTATACATTTTGGTGTAAGGCTGTAAGCAGCTTGAAGGACAGGCCATCCAGGGGCAAGGCCATTTATCCAATTCCTGGCCTAAAATTAAAGCTTTGCATGATTGTAGCAAGTTGCAACGTGACCTGAATCCATAAGACTGGCCCTAACTTGCATGCAGGTTCTAGTCACTTATTCGGTCATTAGGCTTGTTCAGGAATAAACTTATTGGAAAGTCCAATCTGTTTTTATAGAAATTGATGGTCTATAGGTCCATATTTAGAAGAGCCATGGTCCCTTAATTGGATGGAGAGGATAGGGGAGGAGGTATCCCAAAAGCTGTCATCACGGGAGCAAGGTTGGAAGCCTGACCGGTTTCACCAGTCATGCCAGATGCTTCAGAGGCAACTGTCACCCATGCGTTTTCTCATCGCTACAAATTTTTATGGCCTTTTGCTGGAAAATAATTGTTTCATTAAGGACCTGGACATTTCTAGGGGGACCTCTCCAAGGTCTGTCTTTGAACAGCTTTGATTTGAAGACTTGTGTGCCACTATGGGCCAGATTCAGGTAGAGTTAGGCTGGAGTATCAGTGATACTCCAGCCTAACTGTCACTCTAAGCCGGCGTTTCTGTTTTCTGTAACCAGAAAACAAGAAACGCCGGGTTGGAGTTCCGATGCGATCGGCGTAATTGAATTTCGCCATCGCATCGCAACTTTAATTTAAAAATGGCGCCGGGGGCGTTCCCGCTGATTTACGCTGAAAAAATATGTTAATCAGCGGGAATCGGCAATTCACGATCGTATTCGGGCGCCACGCAGTGACTTTCCAACGTTTCCGTAAGCGATATGCGGCGTAAAGATAAAGCAGCCCCCTAGTGGAGTATCCTATGTTAAGTATAGCCGTCGTCATCGCGTCGAAAAAAAAAAAAAACGCGTCGCTTGCGTAAAAACGTCCGTGAATGGGGATTTGACGTCATTGACGTTCACTGACAGAATTTGGAGCATGCGCACTGGGATGCATTGACAGTCGACGCATGCGCAGTACGTTCGCCGCGGGATCGCGCTTAGTTTAAATAATACACGCCCCGTACCCGCCCAATTTGAATTCCGCCGGCTCATTTACGATACGCTGCCGCAACTTTAGGAGCAAGTGCTTCATGAATAACAGCACTTGCTCCTAAAATTTCGCCAGAGTAACGTAAATGAGAAACGCTACTCCAGAGCAAAGATGCTCCCATCTACCTGAATCTGGCCCTATATCTGCAGAAGCAGCTTACTCATCAGAGATGTTTAACCACTTGTCATCTGCCCGCCGTCAATTGACGGCGGGCAGATGACTCCATTGTTCTGACATCACGTCATATGACGTGATGTCCCTTTAAATCTGCGGGCGGGCGCGCGCGCGCGTCGCCGGCGGCGCGCGCGCGCACCCGCCGCTCCGCGGGGATCCCGTGCGAGTGCCCGGCGGCAACGATCGCCGCCGGGCACACGCGATTGCTCTGTAAGTGAGCTGGGACGTGCAGCTCTGTATGTAAACACAGAGCTGCACGTCCCTGTCAGGGAGAGAGGTGACAGATTGTGTTCCTTGTACATAGGGACACAATCGGTCACCTCCCCCAGTCACCCCCCCCTCCCCCTACAGTTAGAACACTCATAGGACACACATTTAACCCCTTCCCCGTCCCCTAGTGGTTAACCCCTTCACTGCCAGTCACATTTATACAGTAATCAATGCATATTTATAGCATTTTTCACTGTATAAATGTAAATGGTCCCAAAAATGTCAGAAAAGTGTCCGAAATTTCCGCCATAACGTCGCAGTCCCAATAAAAAAATCGCAGATCGCCGCCATTAATAGTAAAAAAAAAAAAAAATGCCATAAACTATCCCCTATTTTGTAAACGCTATAAATTTTGCGCAAACCAACCGATAAACGCTTATTGCATTTTTTTTTTACCAAAAATATGTAGAAGAATACGTATCGGCCTAAACTGAGGGAAAAAATATTTTTTTTATATATTTTTTGGGGTTATTTATTATAGCAAAAAGGAAAAAATATTGCATTTTTTTAAAAATTGACGCTCTATTTTTGTTTATAGCGCAAAAAATAAAAACCGCAGAGGTGATCAAATACCACCAAAAGAAAGCTCTATTTGTGGGAAAAAAAGGACGCTAATTTTGTTTGGGAGCCACGTCGCACGACCGCGCAATTGTCAGTTAAAGCGACGCAGTGCGGGAAGCTTATATTTTGTCTGGGCAGGAAGGGGGTGTAGGTGCACAGTAGGTAAGTGGTTAAAGTACAGTATCCTCAGTAAACAGCAAATCAACAATGAAACCTCAATCTGTTACTCCAGCCATCCAATAGCCGTTCTTTTCTGATTAGCTGCTTTACTCAGGCACTGTCATTGGAGGGTCACTTGCAGAATGTTCATTGGCTAGTAATGATGGTTACGGGTGAAATCCTGAGGCCGCAGGGAAGTTTTTTGCTTACTGTACTGTACTCAACTGATATGGGACACTAAGGGGTTGATTTACTAAAACTGGAGAAATTCAAATCTGGTGCAGCTGTGAATGGTAGCCAATCAGAAAGCTGATTTGTTTTTTTGTGGAATGCTGCGCCAGACTTGCACTCTCCAGTTTTAGTAAATCAAATACTAAGTCTGACAGTATCAATACAGATCCATGTTCATTCCCACATCTGATAGATGCACATTTCCTAGAACACTAGGCAACAGAATATTGATATAACTAACCCAGGGTGAAGTGCCCCACAGTGTGTTTTTGATGTGGCTAGAAAATCTTACTATGCACATTGAGATTTGCTTAGTAAAGGAACCTTTGATAGCAACAGGATATTCTGACTTAATGGTGTAATGGATATGTCCCCTTATAGGAGCCAGTGTACAGAAATGTCTAAACACAAATCCATTCCTCCAATACATCCCAATGCCATTCAGATTTCTGCCAGACAACCTAATTGAAAGAGTCTCTAACTACAGCTTTCTAAGGGTAAATTTACACTAGAATGGACAGCTGCTGGAACACTTTACCTCTCCGGCAGCTGTACATTACGGACTACAGTAGGGGGCAGTGTGGTGTGTGATTCAGCGCATTACACAGCTCCCCCTTTTTTTGTACAAACTTTATTTGAAGTGTACAAAAGACATGGCGCTGAACAGCAGCGCACCGGATAAATGTCACTAGGATTCATCCAGGCTGCACAAATTTTCCCTTATAGGTTTTTAATTCTTTTAATTCTTTATTTTTAAGTTTTTCAACATGACAGGGCAGAAAAAAATGATTTGTCAACACAATAAAGTCACAAAGACCCAGAGTAGGCTAAGTACATGTACACAATTTTGTGTAGGCAATACAAATTAAGTATACAAAATACCATTTCACCTCTCCTTAAAAAAGTCTGTCTGATGTTTAACCACTACCCGGCGGCCGTACGACTTTGTATGGCCGCAGGGTGGTTCTACTTCTCTAACTAGCCGTGTTTTTACGGCCTGCGCTCCGCCAGGCCACTGTGGGGTGCACGATCGCCGCCGATGCGCGTGCCTGGTGGCCGTGATGTCCGCCAGGCACTCGGGATCGGTGGCTACAGGGACAAGACGTGGATCTCTGTGTGTAAACACAGAGAACCATGTCCTGTCAGGGGAGAGAGGAGACCGATCTGTGTCCCTTGTACATAGGGACATAGATCGGTCACCTCCCCCAGTCACCCCCCTCCACACACAGTTAGAACACAATTCAGGGTACACATTTAACCCCTTCCTCACCCCCTAGTGTTAACCCCTTCAATGCCATAATGTCGCAGTCACGAAAAAAATGCTGATCGTCGCCATTAGTAGTAAAAAAAATTAAATAATACCAAATAATAATAATTCTGTCCCCTATTTTGTAAGCGCAATAACTTTTGCGCAAACCAGACGCTTATTGCGATTTTTTTAAATTTATTTTTTACCAAAAATATGTAGAAGAATATGTATCGCCTAGGCTGAGAATTTTTTAATTTTTTTTTAAATTGGGCTATTTATTACAGCAACAAATAAAAAAATATTGTTTTTATTTTTTTAAATTGTCGCTCTATTTTTGTTTATAGCGCAAAAAAAAAACCGCAGAGGAGATCAAATACCCCGCAATTGGCAGTTAAAGTGACGCAGTGCCACAATCTGAAATTTCACCTGGTCAGGAAGGGGTATATGTGCCCAGTTAGGAAGTGGTTAATGATGGTCCTTGCCTGGGACAAAAGCTTTTGTCGCATGCCCAGAATATATGAAGAAGCAAGCTCACATCTTTGCCGCAGTTCCATTAGCTGTTAGATACCTGCGGGAACATTTTACGGAGGACTGACGGGACTTTATACCAAAGTATAGGAGATCCTCCTTTTGGTCAGGAGAGAATGTAATCTTTGTATGCGCCCAAGACAACGTGAGAGAATAGTCCAGAGTCTGAGCCAAGATGCTCAAAAGGCGATTCTGAGTTTAGAGGGGTACAACTCTTGGAGTCTGAAGACAGAAAAGGATGAAGGTGTTGGAGGCGCCACATGTCCAGGGGAGGGTTAAACATTGGTTGGAGGGCTCAGACAAGAATGAATCGTAAGGAATTCCCCATGTAACGCTTTCAGAAATTGTTATGGGATTGCAGTCAGGAGGGTCTAAAACAGCTTTAACCCACTGTGCATAACATACATTTTTAGTATGGCGTTTCTGATAATCCAGTTTTACATGTGTTTGTGCTGCTGCTGGAGGTCCTCTTTAACCTCTTATGGACCGCCGCATGTACATTTACGTCGGCAGAATGGCACCGACAGACACATCAACGTATATATACGTTGATGCCTTGAGGTGGGTCGGGGGTCCGATCGGGACCCTCCCCCCCCGGTACATGCGGTGGTCCACAGGAAGGGGGAAGTGATGTGATCTCTCCTCTCAGCGTTTTTTTCAACCGCCGCTGAGGAGAGATCACATCGCACAGTAAGTCTGCACAACACTACACTGACACACACTACACATAGGCACATTAACCCCTTGTGATCACCCCCCCTCCCCCCTGTCACAGTGTCACTGAATGCAGTAATCATACATACATCAGGGTAGCCCCCGTACCCCCCTAATAAAGTTTTAACCCCTTAATCACCGCCCTAGTTAACCCTTTCACTCCCTATTGCCAGCATCACTAAAGGATCATTTTTCTGATCGCTGTATTAGTGTATTAGTTCCTGCTAGGTAGCTAATTTTTTTTTTATTGCGATTTTTTTTTACTAAAGACATGTGGCTAAATAAATTTTGGCCTAAATGTTTGACTAAAATTTAGTTTATTTGATTTTTCTTATAACAAAAATTAAAAAAATATTGTTTTTTTTTTCAAAAATGTCGCTCTATTTTTGTATATAGCGCAAAAAATAAAAATCGCAGAGGAGATCAAATACCACCAAAAGAAAGCTCTATTTGTGGGAAGAAAAGGACGCGAATTTTGTTTGGGAGCCACGTCGCACGACCGCGCAATTGTCAGTTAAAGAGACGCAGTGCCGAATCGCAAAAAGGGGCCTGGTCATTTACCTGCATTTTGGTCTGGGTCTTAAGTGGTTAATAGAATTCAGTAGACATGGGAAATTAGTCCCTAAAAAACAGGTATGTGATATGGGCCATTGTTCAATGAAAAAGGAATTGGCAGTGTAAAATTTCCACACAAGATGAATTCAATGTAATGTAATGTAGTGTAATGTTTAGGGCCTCAAAAAAAAAGAAAAAAAAGAAGGAAATTGTTTTCAATGTTGGACAATTCCCCATCTTTATGTAATTCATTTAGAATGTTTGGGAGGGTCATCTGCGAAAGTGTCCACATTCTTTGCCTGTCTCTTGGGAAAGCCCAAATTATCCGAGTTCTGCTGGATATATGGAGCAAAAAGGACTACAGTGTCAAAATCAATATAAGTGGGCAGCCTTGCTGGGTGCCATGAGCCAAGGAAAAATAGAGGGGAACAGCTTAGTTGATGCATATTGCAGCAGGAGAAGTCCAAAAAATTTCAGCAATTAATTTACACACGTTATCTCCTACCCAAATATAGGCCAGCATTGCCTGCAGGAAGTGCCGGTCCATTCGATCAAATACTTGTTCGGCATTGGTCAATGTATTAAAACACTCACCACAATATGCCAGCCCAGGATCCACTGATCTTTTATTTTATGTCAATTAATAATTTCTTCAGAATAAACTTTCTGTGTGGTATTTAAAGTAGCATTGAACCCAAAAGAAAATATTTATTATATTGTGGCTTACCAATTCTTAGATGTGATGGCTGCATTCATTTTCTTTTTTAGGCTTTCTGTCTTCTACTTTCATCTGGTGATCCAGCCAGTAAGTCTGTTGTTTTTCAAAAGAACATGCTCTCCAGCAGAATACATCAGTTACAGAGATAAAACAAACCATTTAACACAAGCAGATGTGCTTAGAATAATGAGATTTTCCTGACTGACAACCAATGATCCTGTGACAGAGTATACTTACCCTAATTTTCAGAGCAGCTCCATCAGTGTCCATCAGTGCCCATCAGTGCACCTCCTAGTTGCCCATCAGTGCCCATCAGTGGCACCTCATCAGTGCCTATCAGTGCAGCCTATCAGTGCCATTCAGTGCAGCCTCATCAGCGCACATCAGTGAAGAAGAAAAATTACATGTTTTCAAAATGTTTTAACAGAAACAAAGAAACATTTTTTTTTTCAAAATGTTCGGTCTTCTTTATTTGTTTAACAAAAAAGTAAAAACCCAGTGGTGATTAAATACCAACAAAAGAAAGGTCGATCTGTCTCAAAAAGTGATAAACATTTCAGATGAGTACAATGGTCATTTAAAATGTGATAGCGCTGAAAGCTGCAAATTAGCCTGGGCAGGAAAGGGGTCAAAGTGCCCAGTAGGCAAGTGGTTAATACTGCATATATATTTGTGATAAAACCACTGCGTGTACTCCTTTTTTATGTAGTAAATTTGGACCTAAAATTGCTATTTAAAATTAAGATTACATACAATCATGCATGTTTCCTCACTGTATAGATAAGTTATTTTGTAAGTCTTCTATATCCGTTTATTTATAAATTATACATTTTATACACCTATTAGACGCTTTAATAACACATGGTTTATTTATCCTATACAGTAAAACCTTGGTTTAAAAGTAACTTGGTTTGAGAGCGCTTTGCAAGACAAGCCAAATGTTTCATAAAATTTTGCCTTGATATACAAGCGATGTCTTGATATAAGAGTAGGGTCATGTCACAACTGAGTCTAAAAAAGAAGAGAGGAGCCTCTAAGGCCTTGTACACACGAGGGAATTTTTCCGCTGAACATGGTCCGACGGACCATTTCAGCCGAAAAATCCGCTCGTCTGTAGGGGCAAACGGACTGTTTTGGCCGGATTCCTCCGGCGGAAACGTTTCAAAGCATGCTTTGAAACTTTTCCGCCGGAGAGCTGTCCGTCGGATATGTCCGCTGGTTAGTACGGCAAACCAGCAGACATATCTTCCCGCACATGCGTCGTATCCTGTGAATGGATCCGACGCACGCGCGCGGAAGTGTTTACTTCCTGGTGCGGTGACGTGGCGGTGACGTGGCGACGTCAACGTCACCGCGCTGTCCGCCGGCGGGGAATTTGATCCGATGGTGTGTACAGCCATCGGATCAAACAGCCCGGCGTAAATATGCGCTGTAAACAGTCCGGGGACCGTTTACAGCGGATACATTCCCTCGTGTGTACAAGGCCTAAGTGTAGCAATATGGTTACATTTAATGAAGGTCCAACATTTAGCAACTTATTGCTACACTTAGAGGTGCCTCTCTTCTCTTTTATACCCTGTAAAAAAATGTTTGATATACAAGTGCTTTGGATTACAAGCATGTTTCTGGAACGAATTATGCTCACAAACTAAGGTTTTATTGCAGTTATATGGTGTTTATATATATATATATATATATATTATATTTGCTTACAATTTTTACCCACGGGGTATATTTTCAAAGACTTTGCTTCAAATTTACCCAAAATGTGATGGTGAATGTTTAACATAATGTTTATTTATGTTTAACAAACCAAATTAGCATATGTTAGCCTTAGGCCCCTTTCACACGTGCGGACCGTATGACCGCTTTTTCATCCATCCGTTTGCGGATGAAAAAGGGACATACATTGGTCCCTATGAGATTGCGGATGTCAGCAGATGACATCCGCTGACATCCAATCTTGTCCGCCTTCAAAAAGATCAGATTTTGCAGACAGAAGAAAACCCTATTTTTCCTGCGGTTTGGATGAACACGGACAGACGGTCCGTGTTCATCCGATCCCCCCATAGGGGGGACCGCCCTGTCATCCGCCAGGTCAGCAGGGATCAACGGAGCGATCCCCGCTAAGCAAACGGAGGCGGATCATTACCCAGTAAAAATGACATGTCCTGACATTTAACATACTTGTTTCTGTGTACTACAATAGAAAAAAAAAGTCTTCTATGTAAGAAAAGTATGAATGTTAACTCCCCTACAAATTGCATTCCCTTAGCCTTTTTTGTTTCTAAATTCCTGTTTTGCAGAAAATTTTTCTATGGAGAGTGCTGAACCTGTGATTTAATACAGGTTTAGCACCTCTAATACATTTTTAAATATAAAAACTCATCCCAGAACACACCATATGGACTGGTATCTATGTGCAGCCTCCCTTCTATGCTGGTAAGGCCGTGTACACACAGGGAGACATGTCCGCTGAAACATGTCCGACGGACCGTTTCCTCGGATTTTGGTCCGATGGCGTGTACACACCATCGGACAAAAATCCCCTCAGACTGAGGACGCGGTGACGTGGCGGTGATGTGGCGGTGACGTTGACGCCGCCACATCACCACTCCAGAAAGTAAAATACTTCCACACATGCGTCAAATCCATTCGACGCATGTGGGAGATTCATGTCCGCTGGTTAGGCATACTAACCAGCGGACATGTCCGACGGACAGGTTTCCAGCGGACAAATTTTAAAGCATGCTTTGAAATTTGTCCGCTGGAAAAACCTGTCCGCTAGGTCGTACACACGATCGGATATGTCCGCTGAAACTGGTCGGCGGACCAGTTTCAGCGGACATGTTCAATCGTGTGTACGCGGCCTAACAGCGCACATGCCCTTGAATATTGGTGGGTGCTTTAAAAGGAGTTCCAGCAATGGAAAGCATATGGGAGGCAAGTAGTTGGTTGCCTCCATCCAAAGAAGTGTGGCCTATTATTATATTCATGGCAGATTCGCTTGCACGCTCAGCCCAGGTTCACACTGGGTACGATTTGGTATGATTTGATATGCGATTTTACATGTCAAATCGCATCTCAAATCGGCGGCATTTGCCGGAAATTGTCGGCAATGACACCGTCCTAATCGGTGCGATGCCGCATTTGCGGTGCTGCACCAATTTCAAAAAGTAGTTCCTGTACTACTTTTTGCGATTTCGGGCTGCGAGTTACATTGACATCTGTGCAGAAACCTGCACAGATGTCCCGAAATCGGGACTGCCAGCGGGAGTGAAATCATGCGAGTTCAGCTGAACTCCTGCAGCCCAGTGTGAACCTGGGCTAAATCCAAATCTTCATTGAGCTTCTAACTTGTTCACGTACAGGCAGAAGGACGTATATATACGTCCCCTTTAAGATCGCGGCATTTTGAACGCGCGCCCGCCGCAAGCTCCGTGAGCCCAACCGTGCATCCTGTGGACTCAATCGCCGCACAGTAAGGAAAAACGGGGAGATGTGTATGTAAACAAGCATCTCCCCGCTCTGCCTAGTGACAATAACAGTGATCACCGCTTCCTGTAATCGGAAGCGGTGATCAGTGTCTTGTCACACGCAGCCCATCCCCCCTACAGTAAGAATCACTCACTAGGGTACACTTAGCCCCTACATCGCCACCTAGTAGTTAACCCTTCCACTGCCAGTGTAGTTTTAACAATAATCAGTGCATTTTTATAGCACCGATAGCTGTAAAAATGACAATGGTCCCAAAAATGTGTCATAATGTCGCAGTCACGATAAAAATTGCTGATCGCCGCCATTACTAGTAAAAATGATTAAGAAAAATGCCATAAAACTATTCCCTATAATATAGACGCTATAACTTTTGCGCAAACCGATCCATAAATGCTTATTGCGATTTTTTTTACCAAAAATATGTAGAAGAATACATATCGGCCAAAAATGAGGAAAACAAATGTTTTTTATATATTTTTGGGGGATATTTATTATAGCAAAAATATTGCATTTTTTTCAAAATTTTCTCTCTATTTTTTTTTAATAGCGCAAAAAATACAAATCGCAGAGGTGATCAAATACCACCAAAAGAAAGCTCTATTTGTGGGAAAATAAGTACGTCAGTTTTGTTTGGGAGCCACGTTGCACGACTGCGCAATTGTCAGTTAAAGAGACGCATTGCCGAATCGCAAAAAGTGGCCCGGTCTTTAACCACTTGCCGACCGCGCTATAGCAAAAATACTGCTACAGCGTGGTCGAGTTACTGTGACACGACGTCCCTGGGACGTCGTCCTTCACTTCCGCGATTGGGACGCGTTCGCGGAAGTGTCCGTGCTCGCCGGGTCTAGAAGACCCGGCGCATCACGGATCACGGTAAATTGCCGCTGATAGCGGCCGTTTACCACGTGATCGCGCCGTCGAATGACGGCGCGATCACTTGTAAACAAACCTGCGTCATTTGATGATGCCGGTTCCTCCCTCTCCTTTCTGTACCGTTCGGTACAGTGTGCGAGGAGAGGGGGGGGGAGCGGGGTGTCAGCAGCAGCGCTGTGGCTGGATCTGTGACAAATGCAGTCACAGATCCAGCCATCCATCCCAGCTCAGCAATCCCTGCTACCCCAATACTGTGCAATACCCCAGTACTCAGCAATACCCCAGTAATCAGCAATACCCCAGTAATCAACAATACCCCAGTACTCAGCAATACCCCAATACTCTGCAATACCCTGCCCAATACTCTGCAATACCCCACTACTCTGCAATACCCCACTACTCTGCAATACCCCGATACTCTGCAATACCCCAATACCCTGCAATACCCCAATACCCTGCACAATACTTTGCAATACCCCAATACTCTGCAATACCCCAATACCCTGCACAATACTTTGCAATACCCCAATACTCTGCAATACCCTGCGCAAAGTTTGGCGCCATTCCACGAGTGTGTGCAATTTTGAAGTGTGACATGTTGGGTATCTATTTACTCGGCGTAACTTCATCTTTCACATTATGAAAAAAAAATGGGCTAACTTTACTGTTTTGTTTTGTTTTAAGCACAAAACAGTTTTTTTTTGTTTAAAAACATGCGTTCAATAAATGTCTGCGAAAATACCATGCGAGATAAAAAGTAACGGCCGCCATTGTATTCTCTAGGGTCTTTGCTAAAAAAGCATATATAATGTTTTGGGGTTCTATGTAATTTTCTAGCAAATAAATTATGATTTTCCATGTAGGAGAGGAATGTCAGAATTGGTCTGGGTGTTCCAGAACGCCTGATGGCGTTCCCTGCATGTTGGGCCTCTGTATGTGGCCACGCTGTGTAAAAGTCTCACACATGTGGTATCGCCATACTCGGGAGGAATAGCAGAATGTGTTTTGGGGTGTAATTTGTGGTATGCATATGCTGTGTGTGAGAAATAACCTGCTAATATGACAGAATTTTTACAGAATTTTCAGTCGTTTTTCTTTTATAGCGCAAAAAATAAAAAACCCAGAGGTGATCAAATACCACCAAAAGAAAGCTCTATTTGTGTGAAAAAAAGGACAAAAATTTCAAATGGGTACAATGTTGTATGACTGAGTAATTGTCATTCAAATTGTGAGAGCACCGAAAGCTGAAAATTGGTCTGGTTAGGAAGGGGGTTTAAGTGCCCAGTGGTCAAGTGGTTAACCAGCAAAATGGTCCGGACTGAAGTGGTTAAGAGAGTCAGCTTTCTTTTTTCTTTTTATTGGGCACAAATTGTTGATTTTTCAGCCATTTGCAGAACAGCCACAGGAGACAGGGTTGATTAAAAAGTGTGGCTCTTTTGTTGAGACATAAGAATTATTGTGTGAACTCAACTCATTTAGTAAATCGCCCTCATTGTAACAAGAGGCATAAACTTAATCACTGTGTATCTCAGCAAAGCAGAGTTTGGATGTGTAATGATCAAAAATTGACTTCACCTCAGGTACAAATAAAATGACAAACTATACATAAACACCATAAAGACATTTTTTTTTTTTTTTTATGATAACAAACCTCTAAGGCAGTGGTTCTTAATCTTCTAGTGCCGTGACCCGTTGATAAAATTTCCCAAGTTGTGGGACCCCTAACAGTAAAATTGTGTTAGTTTTCAGAACCCAAGGCAAGAAAAGTAATTTGCGCCCCCAACCCACAGACATTTAGCGCTCCCTGAGTCCTTTTAATGGCAACTATAATCGCAGGTAGTGTCACTCACTGTGCCTCCAGCTTCACTGTGTTTCCGACTTTGTGGTGACACCTATGCCGAAATCAGGAGATCGGGTCTCCTCCAGCCCCTACCATTTCACATTCCCCACCAGTCAGCTGACCTCTAGTCTTTGCCCCCCAGCCATGCTGTGAACTGAATGGGCACCTGCGAAAAGGCTGAGTGGGTGGCTGCGGGCTCCAGGGATAGCCCTGCTGGGTGGATCCAAAAAGGCTGGGAGAGTAATGTGGGCTTCAGGAACAGCCCAGGATTTGGTGACCCCTGGCAAATCATCAATTGACCCCCGAGGGGGTCCCGACCCCAGGTTGAGAACCACTGCTCTAAGGGTTTTCCAAAAAAAATGATAATCCAAAGGACTTCACATCATTCACTAAGCTAAATACATTTTCACTTGGCTTAGTGAATAAGGGAAAGCTGTGCTGACTTAAATCATCCAATCCCGTAAAAGCAAAAAGTCTATTATTTTAATTTTCCTTGCATGTGATTGGGTATTCTTTGCAAAATGAGTTTTCACTTAGCTTCACGTCATTCACTAACTTCCATGAAAAGTTACTTTGTAGAGTGAACTTACTCTACTTCTTTGGCAAATGGACTGTTTTCAGTCTGGGTTTGAATCTACTTTAACCTGGACACTGATTGGCTTGGCAGAGACATGTGTACTTAGTAATATTGTAGTGTCCAAGATTTTTTTTTTCTTGGTGACATTCCGATTAAACTAGATGAAAACTGTCAAGCAGAAATTACTTCCATATGGGATGGTCTTTAAAAACAGTCATCAGCAGCATTTTATTAAAGATATGCTAGGATAAAGTCATTTCCGCTGATGGCCCTGACATTTAATATATAGGAGTGAAGTGATTTATATGCTGCTACAGAATTTACTATACATTTTACTTCATTTTTTTTTGAGGTTTTGGCAGTCTCTAGGTAGTGGCAAAACAGCGAATAAATTGCAGTACAAAATAAAACATACATAAACAACTAGTCTTTCTCAATAACAATTCATTAGCTATATATTTGCAGAAAATAATGCTTAAGTCATGCAGGGATTAAGAAGACAAAGAATATTACATAGCTTGTTTGTTTCTTGTATAATAGGAAATGTTCCAGTTTAATCCAGCTGGAGGGAAGTGAGCCAGGGAATGAACACTTTGCATTATTTAAGCATGTCACAATTTTACGAAATATAAATATACTGCCTGAAAAATGTTGGGTTTGTGTTTTAGAAAGATTGCGTAATACCATCTATTTTTTGTTCTCCTTTTTTTTTTGTAGTGTACTTCATTTATGACAAATTTTTCAGTGTTTATGAAGTCCATGGTGGCATTCACATCAGTTATTTCCTCTATAGGGTCTTACACAGGACTTTTTTTCAGGGGGAAATTGGTGGAACTAAGTTCCACCACCTCTGGCTCAGACCCTTGGGGGGGGGGGAGAGGGCCTGCTCACCACAATCACTTGTAAACACAGAAGTCCAGTTTCTGTGTTTACAAGTGACACTTCTGCTCTCTGTGTGTAACCCCCCTGAACTCTTCGCTTCGTATGTAATGCAATCCAGGTATTTAATGCTCCTTTAAGTTCCTCCTACTTTTTCGTAAAATTTGACTGACCACACCCACTATTTCATGTGATTTGGAGGGTGTGTTTGGGTGGAGTGGTTTTGGTGGGTCGTGGTTGAGTTTCGGCACCTATTGTTTGAAACAAAAAGCCCTGGTCTTACAAGATAAGACCATATCTATAGCCTTCATTAAACACCTGGCCAAGTATGGGTAGAAGACAATTAACCTACCGCTATGATCTTAATTTTTGGAAGAAAACTGCACTCGTGGAAAATTATTACACACGTGGGAAGAATATATAATATGTATGGAGTAAGTTCTCTGAGTGGGAATTGTCTCAGAAACCCTGGACATGGATGAGGCTTTGGTCATCCACTCTACCTCCCCCAGATTTTTAAATGTTTGGTGCAGGGGCGGACTGACAACTCTTAGGGCCCCTGGGCAATAGGAGATTATGGGGCCGCTGGGCAATAGGAGATTATGGGGTCCCGGGCAATAGGAGATTATGGGGCCACACAGAATACACACACACATACAGTATACACGCACAAACACACAATATACACACAATATACACACAGTATACACATACACACACTGAAAAGGTACTGGAGAGGCGGGGCAGCTATAATCTTGGGATTTTTTTTTACATACTGGCCCTGGTTTTACTAAGGCTGGCAACCCTGATGGGGCCCCCAAGTGCCATGAGGCCCTCGTGCCCGAGAGCCCGAATGGTCAGTCCGCCCCTGGTTTGGTGTTTATCTTTTCATGTGTTGTACTCTTATGCATCATGTTTGGATTTCCTCCTGAAGAATTTATGGTATCAAAACTACCTTATGTCATCATTGAAATAAATGTTTTCATTTTATGGTATGTTGCATACCCTAAAATAATCTTACTGCCCTCCTTCCGAACTGTGTGCTGTTTTTGCAGTACTTTACATAGAAGTTAAATAAAAGAAAACTAAATAAATTTTGTGATTTTAGTACAGTACAGTGACTCACTGATTTCACTTGTGGAATTCCTCCTTAAGGAACAACTTTACTTTTAGTGAAGTTGTCCCAAAAGTGGAACTTTACTTTTTTTTAATCAACATTACAATTATTTTATCCTTTTGCTGCTAGCCTTAGTAAATAGATAGGAAAGTGTCTTATATTTACCTATTTTAAAACTCTTTTTTACATTTCTTCAGTTGCTTCCTGGTGTTGGGCCTAGGCTAAAATAATGTCATACAGGAGTCTTCATGGATATTTTTTTTCTTTCATCTGGCACTCAGATACAGTTTAGTTCAGATTTAAAATGTTTTTCCCACACTAAAATACTTATGCTGGCCATACACTATGGCCGCGTACACACAATCAAATCTATCTGCTGATAACGGTCTGACAGACCATCTCAGCAGACAGATTCGATCGTGTGTACGGGCGAGCAGACGGATTTGGCCAGCCGACAGATTTTAAAGCCTGCTTTAAAATCTGTCTGCTGGGAACCCGTCGGACCGATATGTCTGCTGGTTAGTACGCTAACCAGCAGACATATCTGCCCACACATGCGTCGAATGGATTTGACGCATGCACGGAAGTGTTTTACTTCCTGGTGCGGTGACGTGGCGCGTCAACGTCACCGCCACGTCAGCGCACTGTCTGCCGGTGGGGATTTTGGTTTGATTGTGTGTACACGATCAAACAAATACATCCCAGCAGACAGATTTGTTCAAACCGATTTGAACAAATTTATTTGCTCGTGTGTACGGGGGCCTATAAGAAAAATCATCCGAACGAACTTTCGGAAAACGAACGTTCGGTCGTGTGCGGTCGATGTAATGACCGATAAATTGTTCAGTGGACATAAATAATTTTTTTTTTTTTTTTACATATCCCTAGTGCAGCAAGTTCGGACAGGAAACACATTAACCTTTCAATTTAGCGTTCGTTCGGCAGAACATTTCCAAATTTGTCCTTCGTTTTTTCAGGCTCAGAAACGTCCCAACGATTATCGATTTTGTGCCCATTAACTTTTCAAAAAACAAATAAACTGTCTGAATGACCTTCTAATTTAGATATACATTCCATATGCTTAACTAGTTTAATGCATTTCGATAACCTCTATGGTTCAATATAGCACAAAAAGAAAGCTCTAGTTTTGTGAACAAAATTATAGAACTTCAGTTTTGGACACAGTATTGCATGACCGTGTCAACACTATAAGCTGAAAATTGGCCTGAACAGGAAGGGGGTAAAAGTACCCTGTATTGAAATGGTTAAAGTGCATGTAAACCCAACATTTTATATTTCTAAAATATGCCTACTGTAATTGTATGAAAAACTATCCTGTTCTCTTTGTATTGCTTCCTTTGTGTAAAACTCCTAATGTTCCCGTCAGTCCCTCTGCTTTCCTATTAAACCACACTAGGCAGGAGAACACACTGTGATCATTTGTATAGTTGTGCTGGGAACTCAGCCTGCTCTCCTCCAATGATCATACTTGTCCTGACACACATCCTTTCATTGCTGCTGTTTCTACTCCCCTAGGTCTTATGCAGCTGAGAACAGAGTGAATGTGATTACTTATTAAAAAAGGAAAAAAGTGTTTATAATGTTTTTTTTTTTTTTTTTTTTTTACATCTATACACAAATATATTACCTTTCATTTATATTTTAAACTAAATGGTTTGTTTTACAAAGTCAGGGTTTACATATACTTCAATGTGAATAAATCATCAAGACCAAGTGGCTTACACCCAATAGTCCTCAAATAACTTATTCCTAATCTTTTATAACAGCTTACTCCCTGAAATGGTACCAGCTGATTGGCGAAAAGCTAACACGGCACCAATATTCAAGAAAAGGCTGAGATATATACCTCGAAACTACATACCAGTCAGCCTAACATCAATATATGTAAACTATTGAAAGGGATGATAAGTGACCATATCCAAGATATTGCTGATGAAAATAGTATCATTATTAGTAACCAGCATGGATGCATGGAATTGGAATACTAGTCAGTACCAGTATGCTTGGAAGAACAAATTACCTCTAATGTTGGGTATGTGAATGTTGCTGGGTTATGTAAACGTTTTAGTTTCCTTTTTCTAAATTTTATAATTGGGTGCGCCAAGAGTGTGCATCATTTTAAATGGTGCCTTGGCTGTAAAAAGGTTAATAAACACTTATCAAAATGGTGCTTCTAGCATTGGGAGAAATCTATTCAATCCTAGGTCTCTTAAGAAAACACATGGCAACTCAATGCAATTGAATGAGAATCAGTTTAACATTAAACTTTATACGGTGTTCTTTACTATTAGAGCAGTTGGTGGTGTTAGCGAGAAATGTTGATAATTAAAAAATAACTATAGATGGGCATCTTAGCTAATGCAATATACAGGAATATGGGAAATAGTAGTGACATACACACACACACACACACACACACACATGTTGAACTGGGTGGGCTGGTGTCTATATTCAACCTAACCAACTATGTAACTCCAGCAGAAGCTGTTAGATCAAGTACAGAAGGCGATCATAATATGCATGTGACATTCATCTTTCTACTGCCATCCTTTAAATCTTGTGGTGAAAAATCCTAATCCTTCAGCTCTTCACGACTTGTTGTATGGGTGTTGGAAATTCCCCAAAGACTTATGAGGTCCTGGGAATAAGATTTTTGGGAAATACCTTTACGTACACATCATGAATTGATAAAATAACATGCAATAGCCTAATTCAGCAAATCAATGTGTTATACCTTCAGTCAATTTCAATGTCCAGCCAAAATGTTATTTCTTCATTTTGGATAGAGTCGGGGATCTGTTAGAACTTAGAGAGATTGTCACACTCTTCCTGTCCTGCTGACAACATTTGACCAGATGGTAAATGAGGAGAAACTCTCCAACACAAATACACCCAGACATAAAAAAATTATTTTCCTTAGTAAACGAAAAGGTGGTTAAGACCCCTGCTATATTTGTATTTCTGTCCATGTCCCTGTTGTAGATATTCCTTCACATCCTATAATCTTATTGCCTTCCCCCTGAACATATTACATGTCTAGGTACCTCATCCCTTATGAAATATTGTGCACAGAAACATGATATTGGAACTTTATATAGGTACCCATAACAAATAGGAGTTTGATAAAAAAAATAAAAAAAAGTTTGCACAATAAGAAGGCACTTGGAAAAAGATGGGCTGCATGGTCGAGTCGCTAGAAGAAAGCCATTACTACGCAAATGCCACAAAGTATCCCGCTTACAATACGCCAAACAGCACAGAGACAAGTCTCAAACCTTCTGGCATAAAATCATTTGGAGTGATGAGACCAAAATTTAGCTCTTTGGCCACAACCATAAATGCTACATTTAGAGAGGCGTCAACAAGGCCTATGATGAAACGTACACCAATCCTACTGTGAAACATGGAGGTGGATCGCTGATGTTTTGGGGATGTGTGAGCTACAAAGGCACAGAAAATTTGGTCAAAATTGATGGCAAGGTGAATGCAGTATGTTATCAAAAAATACTGGAGGAACATTTGCATTCATCAGCCAGGAAGCTGCGCATGGGATGTACATGGACATTCCAACATGACAATTATCCAAAACACAAGGTCAAGTTGACCTGTCATTGGCTACAGCAGAATAAAGGGAAGGTTCTGGAGTGGCCATCTCAGTCTTCTGACCTCAATATCATTGAGCCACTCAGACATGCAGTTCATGCAAGACAGCCCAAGAATTTACAGAAACTGGAGGCTTTTTGCCAAATGAATGGCCAGCTTTACCATCTGAAAAGATAAAGAGCTTTATCCACAAATACCACAAAAGACTTCAAAATGTCATTAATGTTAAAAAGGGCAATACAGGGTATTAAGAACTGGGGTATGTAAACTTTTGATCAGGGTCATTTAGGTAGTTTCTGTTGTTATTATGGTTTAAAAAGAGTAAACACAGTTAATTGATAATACATGATATCAGCCAAACACTAACCATGAGTGAAAGAAAATGTTTTGTATTATCATTCATATTCTCTGAAAAATGGCCAAAAAATCTGAATCAAACTTATGAGCACAGCTGTATGTCATATACCCTTGATATAATAGGATTGCAATGTCTGAGGCCGCATACACACCATTAAATAAATCCGATCAAATCGGTCTGACAGACCGTTTTGATCGGATTTGTCTGCTGGGATAGCCTTTCGGCTATGGTTCCATACATCCCATATCTTTTTGCCTTAGATCCAATGTGAGTACCTTGGGTGGATATTCTCCCCACCCCACACTGGTCATCCATTTATGAACTATTCATTAATTATGCTCTACCTGTTCTAGATAATTCAAGCATCCCGCCCCTGAAGAGTGCCCATAGACACGAAACGCGTCGGGCTAGTATGGATGCTATACATATCCTGGGCTAATATGGATGCTATATATGTTCTATTTTATTATATTTTAGCATTGGTATATTCTATATGCTTTTTACCAGTTCCTCACATGTGTAACCTTTTCGCTATAATTGTTAATATGCCTTCTGTACATATATTGTCATTGGATGCATCCATCTATCCATGCACATTAGCATGTGGCACCTGGCCAGGCATTGCTGCATTTGTTGCTGCGTTTATTGTATATGCACATATTTTGTGTTTTCAATATTAAGTAATGTCCTCTATTTGAAATACCTATGTTTTCATTTACATGTTTTTCTGTATGTTGATGTATGTTTGCATTTCCATGAATAAATTTGTACTTTTATACTATCCCCATCTTGTCTGCAGCCTCGCTAAAAGTCCCAATTTTTCCCTTTCCAGTTTTTCGATAGATTGGTTTGATCGTGTACACGCGATCAAACCAAAATCCCCGCCGGCAGACAGCGCGGTGACGTGGCGGTGACGTTGACGCCGCCACGTCACCGCCACCAGGAAGTAAGACACTTCCGCGCATGCCTCAAATCCATTCAACGCATGTACGGACAGATATGTCTGCTGGTTAGTGTACTAAAAAAGAAGGTGCAATCAGCGCAAAAATACAAAGGATCAAAATAATAATAAAATGTACTATTAAGTGTAAGAATGAAAAATACTCAAAGAGTGGATTTCATATGGATGCAAGCTGAACACCAAAAAGGACAATCACAAAATCCCTGAAGTAAATATATCAAGAAAAGCAGTGCAGCGCAAACCTAGATTACATAATAATAAAGATAAATATGCTCATAATAGTGAAAAAATAAACACACAAATGATTAATAGCAGTGTGAAAGTAAATAAAAGAAAGTCCAAATTTGCAATGTGCAAACAACTTGGAAGAAAAAATCCTGTGATCAAGAAAATCAGAGTGTCTTCACCATGTGACTGGAAAACCAATATTTCAAATGTGATCCCTTCACCAGTAAAGATGGGTACTCTCACCTCACACAAAGACCTTTGTTTTACCAAAGGTCTAATAGACATAGATCAATGGTAGGAAATCCAGATGGCTCAAAGATGTATACTTTTTGGCTGAAGGACCCGGAGATAAGCAAGTATCCTCAGTGGCACCAACGGACCAGTATGCAAAGAAAAAAAGGCCAAATCTAAGAGCTTCCATAAAAAACCAGGTCTCTTTAATGCGTAAAAACATGTGCAGGATACTCACCATTTTCTTGATCACAGGATTTTTTCTTCCAAGTTGTTTGCACATTGCAAATTTGGACTTTCTTTTATTTACTTTCACACTGCTATTAATCATTTGTGTGTTTATTTTTTCACTATTATGAGCATATTTATCTTTATTATTATGTAATCTAGGTTTGCGCTGCACTGCTTTTCTTGATATGGTTAGTGTACTAACCAGCAGACATGTCAGACGGACAGGTTCCCAGCAGACAGATTTTAAAGCATGCTTTAAAATCTGTCTGCTGGAAAAACCTGTCTGTCCGCCCGTACACACGATCGAATTTGTCTGCTGAAACGGTCCGTCGGACCGTTTTCAGCAGATACATTCGATCGTGTGTATGCAGCCTTACTATATGCCATAGCTTTTCCTCTGTATTAAATAAAGAATTACACTTTTTATCATTCTCTGATATGTATATGTACAAAGATAGATCACACAAATACTTGACAGATTGATATATTGACAGATACCAATAAAGATAAAGAAAATGTTACAAGAATACTTAACTAAAGATGCCGTTTCGCCACAGAGTCCTGCCTATGATGGTGTGGCATTGGTGACCACAGACACATGCATAACGCAGCTCTAACATGAGACCAAAGTCTTACCTGATTTGGCTGTGGTAATATAGAACTTAAATGTAAGGAAAAGACCAACCCCTGGCCAGCTCTCATTGTAAGCAATAATATGATCTTCTAACTAAAATGGCACATTCCTGAAGGAGAGGGGCTGGCTTTTCCATATAGGCAGTGCACAATTATATTCCTATCACATGAGTCTTGCAAAGTAATCAGGACAACTAGGATATTAGAGGCTTTCTTATGTCTTGTATGGCCCATTAACCAAGTTTAGAATTCATTATTAGATATTGTGAGCCATCGAAAATATGTAATTTTACTATCCCTGTATCAGGTTTTTAATGGAATTTGAATCCATGTTGATGAGATTTCTCTTCACCTCCTGTCTAAGTAGCATTGGTTGTTGGGACAGGAAGTGAAGGGAATCACTTCAAGGGGACCATGAACACCTTTAACATACATTTTTCTTTGGGCAGAGCAGAAAGGTCAGAATCTCTGTTAGGTTTGTGTACCCATTAGTGAAACTCTTCTCATTTCAGCAGTTACTGGTCACTAAAAATCTTCCCACTGGGGCCACAGACAGTTAAAGCTTGACAAAAGTTCTCATCCTTTCCTGCTTGTTTCATAGCAAAAATATGTTTAAGTTTCACTTTAATCAAAAGATACCTCCTATTATTTATTCTAATAATCTAAGCCCACTCAACACCCATATACTGTACACACTAGGGTCAGTTTTGGGTGGGAGTCAATGTACCTACCAGTATATCTTTGGATGGTAAAAGAAAACTCACATGAACATGGAGAGATACTTATACAGTAACTACCATGCAGTGTTTTCAAGTAAAATGTACCTATAACCACAATGTGGCTGTGAGCATTAGTATTGGATTTATATAATATTATATATATATATATATATATATATATATATATATATATATATATATATATATATATATATATATATATATAAAACATATTAATAGTTATCTGGCCATTGCAAATGTAGCACCCTTGTCCCGAGTGCTGCAGGTAAATTTAGTTATGCTGGGTTGTAGTCAGCCTGGCTAATGTGTAGTATTTAGTGATTACATGGCTTCTGTTAATTCCATTCAAAGTTGTAGCTTCTCCCTTCTGTCAGTAGGTGGTGTTGTTGCCTTTGACATTAGAGTGATGAGTTACATTGAATTTCAGGTTATGATAAACATACCTTTCTTATCCAATCATATTTGTGGCTAAGCATGCTGGGAAAGGTTATTTAATGGAATGAAGTCAGGTGATCAGGCAAAGTGTTCCCTGCCCAATGCTACGGCCTGGGTGGATGGTGCATGTAGAGTTCTTGGCTGCTAGGCCCAAAGCCTGGGGCCTATCCAGGTTGCTGTTGGCTGCTAGACTTAACCGAAGCCTATCCAGGTGTTCAAGTTTATGTGGAGAAAAGCCTGCCAAAGATCCGGTAACGATTCTAGAGAGATGGAGGTCTAAGGAAGCACCAGAGAGAGGACATTTCATAAGCATGAGGCTATGAAGTGGCTGGGACGACTTCAGGGAATCAGTGCATGAAGCAGTGAGTAAAGTTCAGATACTAGAGGAGACAGTTTGTCCTACAAAGTACAGATGTGCTGGTTCCGCTTAAAGGCTCTTATTCATGTACTGCTGTCTGCCTTTCTTTACCTATTTTTGTCTAAGGAGTCTGCCAAACTGCTCGTTTCTGATTGTTACTAAGGGCGCCTTGTGCCTGATCCCCTCTCTTCCATGTTTTTCCTGTTTTGAGAAATAAACTTCGCTTTTGTTTAAGCATAAAAGTGACTGGCGCCCAACGTTCTTCCTGATTCATTTCCCACCATGCCCAAAAACCTGTATGCTGAGAATGTATGTCAGCCTTCACTACCGCTGGTAGTCACCATTAGACTCCCGGAAAGTCAGGGTAGGCGCTACACATATATTACTACAGTATATTATCAAACCCTGAATCTCAAATATTGCCTAAAAGAATCAAACAAAATTTAACTGAAGATGTACAGAAACTTTCAATTATTTTTTAATACACTTACAAACTTGTGTTAGCTGTTCGGCACATTTTTTTTTTTGCATTCCAAAGAAAGTTAAAATTAGTTCTTGAAATGAAGTCCAGATCAAGACCATTTTTGATGTGCACATGAATATTAGGCCTATAGATGTATCATAACCATGTGATATATATCAGAAAGCTTTAATCTGGGCAAAAAAATGATGATGCAATAAAACAGAACTGACACTTACATGAACTTACTAAAAGCTTGCATGGTTTTCATCTATAAGTTAGGTAATTACATATAACAGAGTATACATAGTTAAAAGATCTCACACTGAAATAAGTTTAAAAAAAATCATAATTTTCTGCATGAACACAATTGTAAGCTATCCCCAAAAATATTGCTAAAACATCTATTAATTGGAAAAGGAGACATATAAATGAGTATAAATACTCACTTATCCTGGTGCTTGCACTACTAAACATTTCTCCAATAACTAAAACTGGTCCTTCCAAGGCTACAGGCTACATGGAAAACAACATTTTTGATAGAAAAAATAGAACTACACTCCCAAAGCCACATACGTATAGGATCGAGTTTGTGAAAAAAATAAGAGTCAAAGGCTCTAGGTCGGACTTTGGAGGCAAAATGGACGAGAGTATAATAAAAAAATTATAATTTATTAATAACAAATCACTCACAAACAGATCAAGTACAGAAAAAGTTAAAACAAACATACATTAAACACAGAAAAATACATAAAACTATGATGTGAACAGATGGTTGATACCAAATGGACAGCAGTGAGCCTCTGTGAGTCAACGCGTTTCACTATTTTGCTTCATCGGGATACATGTGGAGATGATCAAAAAGAACAGGTCTCGCTATCTATGATAAAAGCACATCAGTCCGACAATGGGGGTTATTTACGAAAGGCAAATACACTTTGCACTACAAGGGTAAACTACAAGTGTGAAATGCACTTGAAATTGCACTGAAAGTGCACTTGGAAGTGCAGTTGCTGTAAATCTGAGGGGCAGACACAACTTCTAATCACAACTTCCTGTCAGTGAAGTGTGCAGCAGACGCTCTCACCTTAGTCTGCTCACCCTGGGATAGTGAGAGCCGGACGCTCTCAAACGAGTCGGCTCTCCCCAAGGACAGCATCAGCTAGGCAGGCAGGATTTTTCACAGCTCTCTGCTGCAGCACCTTGTCACTACACCTTGGACGAGTACCGCTGGCTTCCTTTTCCTCCACCACCACCTCCTCCCGCAGGCATCCCTGCACGTCAGCCCCTTCAGCCTCACAGGTAAGGCTGTTCCTCCTCCACACCTCCACACCTCCACCCTCCGCCGTTGGGACAGTATGCGGCCGTCCTTTTCAGGATAGGCCGCGGCTGCGGCCCAACAAGGACGGAGCAACAACCTCAGGGTATTGCCCTCCCTCACATCCCCCAGGCGCGCCCGCAGTCGATCCTCACCCCCTCCCCACCACCGTCAGGCGTTCCTCCAGACTTCCGTGCCGGCCTGTGGAGAGTCGCGGCAGCCGCGATCTAGAAAAGACCGCGGCTTCACCCGCGGCCTAGCTGCGTGCCGCTCCCCACACCTGGCAATCTCAACCAAAAAGCCTAAATTGCTCAAAAAACTCCCCCTTACCCCAGAAGGACACCTGGTATTTCTGGGTCACCGATCCAGTCTTCCCCAGCAGCACCGATCCACCCAACTGACAGCCCCCAGCCTGGATCCTGCTGCCTGATCGGCGGCCATCTTGCTACACCCAGCAAAAAGGGTACCCCTCATCCCCACTCCCCCCCTTCTCAACACAATTAAAACTTGATCCAGGGCTTCGTCCGATCGCCTCTCAAGGGGTCAGGAAGGAATTTTTTTCCCTGCCACAGCATATTGGCATAGCTCGACCAGGGTTTTTTTTGCCTTCCTCTGGACCAAGCTAGGAGAGAGGATTCAGCTAATCCTCCCTCCATCACCCTTAAACCCCCCTCCCCCGCTGGTGTTGGGCAACCATGGTTAATCTGCAATATTCTGCAGAAACCATTTGGGGTCTGAGGCAATTTGCCGCAATACTACCATTCGTCACCAAAAAAGCCCTAAGAATTGAGCGACTATTGAGAATCGATCGACGATTGACTGTCAAAAATCTCAGCCATTTACCCCAGCCTAAGCACATATCATGTGCTTTGATCAACACAAGATTGTCAGTAAAACACTGTCTAGAAATCCATGATTTCATTCTACAATACGATCTAGACTGCCTCTTCATTACAGAGAGCTGGCTCACAGCCGACTGTAACACCATTCTAGGAGAACTGGTGCCAGAAAACTACCGTTTTATAACGGAAAACAGAATAGGGCAAAGAGGAGGAGGACTGGCGGTGATCCACAATATTCACCTTGCGATCACTAAACCAGTACTTCAAAACCCTCTTCCATTCATGGAAACCCTTACTCTGCAACTGCAAACTAATTCAAAGGAGACCGTCCACATTATTCTCTGCTATAGGCCACCCGGCCCAAAATCGCAGCTGCTACCATCATTGACGGAGTTTATCTCCACTTACACCCTCAACAGCAAACACCTTTTGCTGCTCGGGGATTTCAACCTCTGGGCCAATTCCTCACAAGACGCCGTTGCCGATGCCTGTATTGACCACCTGGAAGGTTTAGGGCTACAGCAACTAGTATGTGGGCCCACACATGCTTCAGGTCACACACTCGATCTTATTTTCAGACAAGATCTGGAAATAAAAATGTTGGAAAATGAACCGTTGTCATGGACTGATCACTATGCAATTAAATTCATCATTTCCAAAATCCCCCCCCCCAACAAAAACATCTAGACCAGTGACAACACACTGGACTAGATGCCAGAAGAAGCTCCACTCGGAACTCTTCAAAACCACATTAAGGAAAAAAATAAAAACAATTCAACCGCATCAAACGGTCATAGAAACACTGGATGCCATAAACTCAGCCCTACTACAGTCAGCTGACTTAGTAGCGCCGAAAGGTAAAACCCGCATCCGGAAAAACAACTGCAGCTGGTTTAACAACCAACTGGCGTTACTGAAGCAAGAGTGCAGAAGGGCGGAAGCCGCCTGGAAAAGAAGCTCTTCAGAGGTAAACCTCTCCATCTACAAGGCAATAACAAGAAAATACCATAAAGAAATCTTCCAAGCCAAGAAAAATTATTTTTCTGAGGCTATCAACAGCGCCCTAAACCGCCCACGCGAACTCTTCAAGCTGGTCACTCAGACCATGAATCCAGGATGTCTTGAAGCCCCCAATTCGGACACACAAGAATTTTGCAATGAATTATCGGATTACTTCATTGATAAAATCGAGGGAATCCGTGAAAGCATTCAGCAAAACAATTCCCCCCTAAGCCCCCCCCGCAATATTTCACACAATACCCACAGTAATTCACCACTATCAGGTAAGTTCACTCTGGAGCCCATCACCATCTATGCCACAATCATTGGTACTTTGCGTAATGGCACAGCGCCAAATGATATCATCCCCACTAAACTGCTGAAGGAATGCGCCGACATCTTGGCACCTCCCATCACGCAGCTTATTAACCAGTCTTTCAAGGAAGGCATAGTGCCCTCACAGTTGAAAGAGGGCATGATGCAACCCATCCTGAAGAAACCCACCCTAGACCCCAAGGACCCACTCCACCGTCGTCCCATAACAGGCCTAAATGTACTCTCAAAGGTAATGGAAAAAGTAGCGGTACATCTAGATACCCACAAGCTATTAGATCTATTTCAATCGGGTTGGACCTAAGCGCAGCTTTCGACACTGTAGACCACAAATTATTATTGACATGGCTAGCTGAAGTAGCCAGAGTCGCAGAAGGCGATTTATCTTGGTTCTCCTCTTTTTTGGAAAACCGATCGCAAACAGTGAAGTTAGGACCTTTCACTTCTGAGAAACGCACAGTATCATGCAGAGTCGCTCAAGGATCGCCGCTGTCACCGGTGCTGTTTAACATCTACCTTCGTCCTCTTTTTGAGATTATCAGCAGCCAAAAACTGCTTTACCACTCATATGCAGACGACACGCAACTGTATTTCCGCATTGGCAACAAAAAGGATCACCACCTCAATCTTTGATAGAGGACTGGATGACAAAGAGTTATCTTAAACTCAACGGAGCGAAAACAGAACTTCTCCTGTTTCACGACAAGCGTAGGAATCAACCTGCAACAACATGGACACCCCTGCCCATTCTGGGCAAAATCATCTCCCCTAGCGCCAAAGTCAAAAGTCTAGGGGTCATTTTTGACTCCTATATGACAATGGACGCACAAATAGGGTCAGTAGTCAGCCGATCCCACCATCTGCAGCGCCTACTACGAAAACCCTGGGAATCAATCTCACCTTCACTGAGAACCCTTCACTGGCTGCCAGTAAAAGACAGAATTGCTTTTAAAGTACTCTGTCTAACGCATAGATGTGTCCATGGGAATGCTCCCCATTATCAATGCGAAAAAATAAAAGCTCACAATCCCAATCGCGTTCTGCGATCCACCAATCAAAACCTGCTCCAGATTCCGAAAGCCAACTACAAGTCCAAAGGAGAAAGAAGATTCGCGGTCCAAGGTCCCAGACTATGGAACGATTTACAAACCAGCATTCGGTTGGAGGAGAATCACTTAGCGTTCAGGAGAAAGATCAAGACTCATCTCTTTTGATATCAAAGGAGACAGGAACAACAAGCGCCCAGAGGCGATTTAGTTTGCATGTGCTGCGCTATATAAGTTTTCATTCATTCATTCAATCGTTCATTCATTCATTCATAGATCTGAGATGAGGGAAAGCTCTGGTGAATTTATTATCCAATCATGTGCAAGCTAAAATGCTGTTTTTATTATCCTTGCATGTCCCCCTCGAATCTACAGCGACTAAACTTTCAGTGCATTTTCAAGTGCACTATGCACTTATAGTGCAAAGTGGATTTGCCTTTAGTAAAAAAAACTCCCATTGCATACTAATAACATACAGAAAACATTAGTCATTGCCATATCCAAAGGACATACACACAATGTACATATACAAATACCTTATCAGCAAACAATTAACCCGTATGGGAGACTCCAGATTGGACCTCAAGGCTCATTATATGGAGAGGAAAGAGAAAAATGTATTCTACAGTTGCTAGCGGCCAAATATTGTGATGGAATTATCAACATAATGGTCACAATTACATCACAGTCAGGCCATCATTAACCACTTTAGGACCGCCGCACGACAATATACGTTGACAGAATGGCACCGCTGGGCACAAGGGCGTACATGTACGTCCCCATTAAGAAGCCCAGCCGTGGGTCTCGAGCGTGCCACCGGCGGCGTGCTCACGCCCTGGTCCGAAGTTCTGTGACCGCACCCGTAGACCCAATCGCCACCGGTGTCCTGCGATCGGGTCACAGGAGCTGAAGAACGGGGAGAGGTGAGTGTAACCACACCTTCCCCGTTCTTCTCTGTGGCAGAGCGCCCCCTAGTGGTTAACCCCATCACTGCCATTGTCATTTTCACAGTTATCAGTGCATTTTTATAGAACTTTTCGCAGTGAAAATGACAATGGTCCCAAAAATGGGTCAAAATTGTCCGATGTTTCCGCCATAATGTTGCAGTCATGAAAAAAAATCGCTGATGGCCGCCATTACTAGTAAAAAAAATCATTAATAAAAATGCCATAAAACTATCCCCTATTTTGTAAACGCTATAACTTTTGCATAAAACAATTAATGAATGCTTATTGCATTTTTTTTTTACCAAAAAAATGTAGAAGAATACGTATCGGCCTAAACTGAGGAAAAAAAAATGTTTTATTTATTTTTGGGGGATATTTTTTATAGCAAAACCTAAAAAATATAGTCGCTCTATTTTTGTTTATAGCGCAACAAATAAAAAACGCAGAGGTGATCAAATACCACCAAAAGAATGCTCTATATGTGGGAAAAAAAGGGAAATACAAGACAGCTGGCATCCATTAGTGGGCTCAGTCCCCGCATTTCCCTGGCATTTCCCTGTTCTGCCTAGTGACAGGACAGTAATCTACTTCTCCCTGTCACCGGGAGAAGTGATCACTGTTGTGTCACTCGTAGCCCAGCCCCCCCCCCACAGTTAGAATCTCTCCCTAGGACACACTTAACCCCTTCCTCGCCCCTAGTGTTAACCCCTTCCCTGCCAGTGTCAGTTACACAGTAATTAGTGCACTGATCGCTGTATAAATGACAATGGTCCCAAAATAGCATCAAAAGTGTCCACTGTGTCTGTCATTATTTTGGAGAGAGGAAAGGTTCTGTATGTTGGCTTTTCCATTTCTGTCTGTGTCCCTGCTCTGGAGATTCACCCCTCTCTATGTCCTGGTAGTTCTAATCACCGAGAGAGAAAGAAGGAGAAATTAAAAATTGTATTGTTTTGTAAATGTTAAGGTTAATCAACCAATGAGGACAAATGTTCGGATGACAACTGTCTAAGATGGGATTTTGTTGTCAGAGATTTCCTTCCATTTACTGTTACTTCTCCCAGCAAGACACAGACAGCCCAAAAAACGCATTACCTAAAACAAAGTACATTTTGGCTGCACATACACTTTATCCACTTCCATACCAGGCACTTTCGCACCTTCCCGCCCAAGCCAATTTTCAGCTTTCAGCACTGTCGCACTTTGAATGAAAATTGCGCGGTCATGCTAAACTGTACCCAAACAAAATTGGTGTCCTTTTTTCCCCACAAACAGAGCTTTCTTTTGGTGGTATTTTATTTTTTTCTGTTAATTTTTTGTAAATAAGTACGTTTTCTCTTTCAATTACGGGCACTGATATCGCGGCACTGATGGGCACTGATGAGGTGGCACTGATGGGCACCGATAAGGTAGTACTGATGGGCACCGATGAGGTGGCACTGATGGGCACTGATAGGCGGCGCTGGTATGTGGCACTGATGGGCACTCATAGGCGGCACTGATGGGCACTCATAGGCGGCACTGATGGGCATCTTTTTTACTGTCCTGTTTTTTATTTATATTTTTATATATTTTTTTACTGATTTTTTATTTTTTTATTGCCCCTTTTTTTTATTTTTTTGCACTTCCCTGGTGGTCTAGTGTGGGCTTCCCTGGTGGTCCAGTGTGGCGAACCAAGGGGGAGCTGCGCTGATAAAGAATCTGCGTGAACCCCCCCTGTCGGCTCTGCTCTACTCGCATCTCTCAGACGCGAATGAGGAAGAGCCATCAACGGCTCTTCCTGTTTACATCTTGATCAGCCGTGATTGGACACGGCTGATCACGTGGTAACGAGGCTCACCGATCGCCGCGCACGCAGCATGAAATCCTGCAGGTCGTCAATAGACATCCGGTCAGAATTTCAAAACCACTTCCCGGATGTCAATCTGTTATTGACCGGGCGGGAAGTGGTTATACACTATTCGTTTCTACACTATACTGATTAGGTAATGTTTTTTTTTTTAACTCCACTGATTTAATATGCCCACTACTGTGACTAAGGCCCCTTTCACACTGGGGCAGCATGTGCAGTAGCGCTATAGTGTCGCTAATACTATCGGAATTGCAGTGGTATTCGGCCGCTAGTGGCCGAAAAAGGGTTAATACCGCCCGCAATGCGTCTCTGCAAAATTCAAAGTTAAGAAATTCTTAGGGTTAGGATGTTAGGGTTAGAGGGTTAGTAGTTAGGATTAGGGGTTAGCGTTTAGGAGTTAGGGTTAGAGGGTTAGGGGTTAGGGTTATGGCTAGGGTTTAGGGTTAGGGTTGGTGATTAGGATTAGGGTTAGCATTGTTCCCTTGACTTGTTCATTCCCCGACTTGTTCATTCCCCAACTTAGTTGGGGTAGGCGGTACACTTTGGTGGGGGTGGGTCAGCCACGCCTCATGACCTTTGACCTCTGGGAACCTGCCTTCTGACCATTGACATCTGAGGGAGAGTCCTAGCCTTATTCTTCAAGGGAAAACACTAACCCTAATTTCATAAATATTGAATTTAATAAATTCAGAATTTTGTAAATTCAGAATTTTGTAAATTCAGAATTTCGGAAATTCAAAATTTTGGAAAATTTAGGGTTGGGGTTAAGATTAGGGCTAGGGTTAGGGTTATGGCTAGGGTTTAGGGTTAGGATTGGGGGTTAGGCTAGGGGTTAGGGTTTAGTATTAGGGCTAGGGTTAGAGTTATGGTTAAGGTTGGAGGTTAGGGTTTGGGGTTAGGGGTTAGGGCTAAGGTTAGGGGTTAGGAGTTAGGGTTAGCAGTTAGGGTTAGGAGTTAGGGTTAGAGTTAGGGCTTAGGGTTAGCAGTTAGGGGTTAGGGTTAGGGTATAGAATTAGGGTTAGGGTTGGGGTTAGGGTTAGAGTTTAGGAGTTAGAGTTAGGGGTTTAGAGTTAGGGCTTAAGGTTAGCAGTTTTTATTAGGTTTAGGGTTAGGGTGTTTAAGGTTTAGGGTCAGGACCAGGGTTTAGGGTAGGGTTGGGGTTACACTGTAAAATCCAATTAGTAAACCTTACTAAAAAAAACATGCAAACCGATTGCCTCAAAAAAAAGCAAGTAAACTAGATTAGGAATTGTATTTTGTACTTACAAATGCTTATTGCGTGTGGTACACTTACACATTAGTATATACAATTAAAAAAAATGAGTTTATATTACTTGAAAAGTTACTTAACCACTTTAGCCCCGGACCATATTGCTGTCCAAAGACCAGAGCACTTTTTGCGATTCGGCACTGCGTCGCTTTAACTGACAATTGCGCGGTCATGCGACGTGGCTCCCAAACAAAATTGGCGTCCTTTTTTTCCCACAAATAGAGCTTTCTTTTGGTGGTATTTGATCATCTCTGCAGTTTTTATTTTTTGCGCTATAAACAAAAACAGAGCGACTATTTTGAAAAAAATGCAATATTTTTTACTTTTTTCTGTAATAAATATCCCCCAAAAATACATAAAATTTTATTTTTTTTCCTCAGTTTAGGCCGATACGTATTCTTCTACATATTTTTCATAAAAAAATCGCAATTAGCGTTTATTGATTGGTTTGCGCAAAAGTTATAGCGTTTACAAAATAGGGGGTAGTTTTATGGCATTTTTATTATTTTTTTTTTTTTACTAGTAATGGCGGCGATCAGCGTTTTTTTTCAGTACTGCGACCTTATGGCGGACACTTGGGACACTTTTGACACATTTTTGGGACCATTGGCATTTTTTAGCGATCAATGCTATAAAAATGCATTGTATTACTATAAAAATGCCATTGGCAGTGAAGGGGTTAACACTAGGGGGCGGGGAAGGGGTTAAGTGTGTTCCTATTTGTAACTGTATGGGGGGGGGTGGCCTCACTAGGGGAAATCACTGATCTTCCGTTCATACATTGTATGAACAGAAAATCAGCGTTTCCCCCGCTGACAGGAACGAGCGCTGTGTGTTTACACACACAGCTCCCGTTCCCCGCTCTGTAACGAGCGATCGCGTGTGCCCGGCGGCGATCGTGCCCGCCGGGCACACGCACGGGACTCGGGGGCGAGCGGGGGGCACGCGCGCAGGCCGCCGGCGGCGCGCACGCGCCCCCTAGTGGCCGTCGAAGGTGGCGACGTAGAGCTACGGGCTCTCGCGCACCAGTGCCGACCTGCCGCCGTATTACTGCGGCGGCTGGTCGGCAAGCGGTTAAGGTGTACTCTTGGGTTTACTTAGATTTGCTACTTCAAATAACAAAATAACTTTAAGTTAAGTATACACTGTACTGTATTACAAAGAACAACTTTATTTAGGTTGGACTAACTAATGTGATATTTTATGCAACTTTGAATGTTTGAGTTGTAGTTACTTGCACAGCAGTCTGATTTAATTGTTAAAACCATGCAAACCGATTGCCTTACAAAAAAACAAGTAAATGGTACTTGCAAAATGGATGTTGGAATGACTGAAATAACTAATAACCTCTTGCCACACGTGGTGCATATGGCCAGACCACATAATTTCACCAGCCTGCTTCTTGGTTTGGGGTGCACATGCCACCTGCCATCCATGCCGTGAATGGACAGAGCCCAAGTTAATCAACAGGTTATGATGGCTGAAACCTGCTGATCGTCTCTGTCCAACAGACAAGAGTTCTGTGTCATTGATCTGATTGTTTCTTCTGCCCTGTGAGCAGGGAGGGAAAATAATCAATCAAATCTGTGAGTAAAAGCTGCACACATTATTCTTGTTAGGCACGCAGTTAACCCTTTCATTGCCCTTAGATGTTAACCGCTTCCCAGCCAGTGTCATTAACACAGTGTGCAATATTATATCCGATCGCTGTATTAGTGTAACTATTAAGATCAGTGTGATTTAATGTACTTCCAGTGTCTGTTAGCCCTAGGTTGCCTGCCACACTATTACAATCTCACTACAAGTCACTGATCACCGCCATTAGAAATATAGGCCCAGATTCACAGAGCGATTACGCGTGCGCAACTGCTGTTGCGCGTGCGTAAGTCTAAATGTGCGCGTGCGTATAGTTGGACGCGATTCACAAAACAATATACGCCAGAAATCTACGTTTTTTGGTCCGGCGTAATTGAGTTAGACATTCGCTTCCCTTCGCGCAAAACTGCGCTAGACACACCATTGATTTGCTAGTCAAATATGCTAATGAGGGACTTACGGGGATCCACAAAAAAACGCAGTTGCTGCGCAGGCTACGCGATGTGCGCAACTGCAAAATGTCCTGTCTAAAGTTAGAGCCCATAAAAGCTGATCTAACTTTTGAAAAAAAGTCTAATTGTCAGATAAAGCAACACCGTTACTGAGGAGCAGACCACACACACGTGTTGCACTACAATTTGACTGCCAACATGCTAGGGGCATCGTCGCTCATAGCTGCACTAGTGAATATAGATGACCAAAGAAGGAGGAGGGCACGGAGGATGGCACGGGAGAGGGTATACCGCACCCGCATACACCTGTTTGGCATGAATGATTCAGAGGTCTTTCGCATCTTCAGATTCCCCCCTCATGCCATCCTGGAATTAACCACAACCTTGCAGGAGGACATCACCAGCCCAACACAACGCTCACATGCAGTGCAGCCACTGGTGAAGGTCCTGGCAACACTCCATGTCCTTGCCAGTGGCTCTTTTCAGCGTACAAGTGGAGTGGTGGCTGGGATGTCACAATCCTCCATGAGCAGATGTGTGCACCAGGTTGTCCCTGCAATCCTCACACGCTTGGCCAACCAAATCATCAAACCCACCACTGAGGAGCTTCGAATCAAGGCAATGGCAGATTTCTACCGAATTGCCAGATTCCCACGCACCATCGGGGCCATTGATTGCACACATGTGGCACTCCAGCCCCCCCATGAGACCGAGCACATATACCGCAATCGGAAGAATTGGCACTCCATCAACGTACAGGTGATAGTTGATGCCCAAGGCCTCATATGGCACGTCCGTGCCAAACACCCAGGGTCCAGCCATGACAGCTACATCTACAATCAAAGCCACATCCGAACAGAATTCGAACAGAACGTGTATGGGAACACCTGGCTGGTTGGTGAGTGACATGGGAGTCAGGCATGACTATCCCCTCCCGTGATGCACAACAGAAGTGGCACATGCATGACTAACATTCTCCTGTCTTTTCCTTTACAGGTGACTCTGCATATGCACTGGGACCCCATCTCATGACTCCTATCCGGAACCCCCAAACCCCAGGAGAGGAACGATACAATGAAGCACACATCAAAACCCGTGCAGTGGTGGAGCGCACCTTTGGCCTCCTGAAGTCACGTTTCCGATGCCTGGATAAGTCTGGGGGTACACTGTTGTATTCCCCAAACTTCGTGTGCCATATCATCGCTGCATGTTGCATGCTACACAATCTCGCAGTGAGGAAGGGCCTGCAGGTTGAGCTACGTGATGATCTGACCCCCCAACCAGAAAATCAACCCCTAACCGAGGATACCCCGTCTTCTGAGGGAAGAGCAGTCAGGAGGCAGCTCATATTGGGCATCTTTGCACGTTAAACACACACATTAATCATGGCACAATGAGAATGCATGCATGCACACCACTATGGTCCCTAGCACACACACCCCACATCCTCATCAAATTGGATTGGCACCAGTCCACCATGCAAGACTGGTGAGCAGTAACGCCACGTCAAGGCTCCAATTATGTCACTGTACATTCATACACCATTCACACGGACCTGGGAATCACTTCTCCCTGGTCCTGGGGAACCCTTCTCCACCAAAATTGAGGGTGACACCCCTTTTCCAGCAGGAATGTCACCCCCACATTCAAACATCATTCACAACCCAAAATATGCCAAAAAAGTCAAACAAACAAAAATGCATAGAAACAAAAAATGCATAGTAAAAAAAAAATGCTTAGAAAAAACAAAAACAAGCAGAGAGCAAAAATAAAAAAGCTTTCAAAACAAACAAAAGGTGGAAAAAAAAATTATTGCCCTCTGCCTGAGCCACGCCTGGGGCGCCCCCGGCCACGGCCCCGGACCCTCAGGGGAGACGCATGGGGGAGGGGAAAAGCCGGGGAAGGAGGAGCAGCCCCTGAGATCTGCCCACCTGGCGGCCTGCCCTCCAAGGCCACGGCTATTCTGTCCAGGGCAGCACCAAGTGTTGCCGTGTTGCCCTGGATAGCCTGGGTAAGGGCCCTCACATCCTGCCCAACGCCTGCTGCTGTAGTTTGCAGGTCATTAAGGCAGGTTGTGGAGGCCCGGGAGTGGGAGTCCAGGTTACCCAGGCTATCATTAATGGAGGACAGGCTCTGATCCACCCGCCCCATAGTCTGGCAGAGCTGTCTCAGAAGGCGGGTCTGGGTGGCCAGGTTCCTTCTCAGACAGGCGGGCATGAGATTGGGCGCCCCCCTGGTGCTTGGGGATGACCTCCTGGCTCCAGCTGATGGTTGTGGCCGGGGAGAAGGGGAGGCCCTTGTGAGGGGAGCCATGTTGGGGGAGGAGGGGGGGGGGCTGACCCTTAGGGAGGGCAGGCTTCTTGCAGCCAGAGGGGAAGAGTCCGCAGAAACCAAAGGGCCAGTGCCTTCCATGGACTCCTCCTCCTCATGATTCTGCTCCTCCTCATGATCGTCCTCCGCATGATCCTCCCCCTCCTCTTGTTCCTCCTCTGCGGACTCTGGCCTTGTTGGGGGGGCCTCATTAGGCTGCTGTCCTGGGGTTGGAGCGGTCAGTCCAGATGGCCCTGCACCCTCCTGCACATCTGTGGATGACACAAACCATTCACAGGTTGGAGGATCCACACACTTGCCACATATTCCCTTTCACCCCCTCCCCCACACATGCTACACACCTGAGAGAAATAAAAACCTTACCTGGCACCGCGGGGACCGGACTTGTGTCAAAGCCTGGCAGGCCCTCCACTTCATGCCGGTGAAAGGTCAGGGCCACCACACGCTCCGTCTCTGAAAATCTAACCCGGCATGGTGGGCCCCCTCCTGTGCCCCTGGCATGGGCATTTATTGCGGCCAGTTTTTTTTTCACCTCACGCCGGAGGTCATTTATTTTCTTTTCTATCCCAGAGCGGGTCCGTGTCTCCCCCTCCCCCGATGAATTGACCTGCTCTGTGATCATATCCAAGATCTCCCTCCTCCTGGCCGGGGTGGTGGTGGCACTCTGCGGGCCGTGGAGAAAACGCCCATAGTCGGTAATGGCCCGGGCAAGAATTCTTTTTTCCCCCACAGTAAAATTGAGCTTTCTTTTTCTCTCAGTCATACTTCCAAACAAACTCACTAGCAGTCACCAAAAATCTGTCACAAATACAAGCACAACCAATCAGACAAGAACACACACAAAGAGAAAAAGAACAGCCAAAAATCACACTAGCACTCAGCAAGAAACACACACAAAAAAATCTGATGAAAAAAAAAAGCAAGAAAACAAACGCTCAGAAATCTATCAATCAAACAAACAGTCTCAAACACTTATCAAAATACACTTTCACAAAACTACCAACAAGCACAAGATCACACAGAACACTAATCTCACAACTACAAAACACACTCTAACGAACAACAGAGCAAAAGCACTTGATTCAATGGGAAGGGACACAAAGGGATGTACTTTTGCAATGGAAGGGCGTTTGTGTGTGTCTATTTATGCTGTCTGCGTAGTTCATAACATTGCCCTAGTCCATTTCCAATTTCAATGATTGCGCCGCTCCCGAGTTGTGAGCATGCGCACAACGGAGCTGACATGGTTTCCTTCACGCGCGCATGCGCGAGTCGGCCGGCCCTTCATTTGCATGGGGTCACGGCTCATTTCAATGTAACACGCCCACGTCCCTCCCAATTTGTATTACTCCTCCTTACGCCTACGGAAAAAACCTTACGTTTGCGCAAGCTCTTGCGTAAAAGCTACGTGAATCGCCGGATTACGCGGCTAGATTGCGCAAGTCTAACGGAAAAGTGGTGCGCTACGCCGGAATGATAATGCGCCGATCTACGTGAATCTGCCCCATAGCACCTATAGCTGTGTACATTCCATATTTACTAACAGTGTGTAGACTATAACTTTCACACAAACCGAATAATATACACTTGGGATTTTTTTTTTTAACAAAGTCGTGTAACACAATACATTCTGGCCTAAATTTAAGAGTTTTGATTTAAATTTCACTGAGAGAAAAAAATGTATGTATGTATGTTTGTATGTATGTATGTATATGGGTACAGTGTAGCACAGTGCTGAATAACAAAAAAAATGGCCAGTCATGAAGGGATTAAAATCTTCAGAATGTTAGGTATTTAATGGACTACATGTCCCATTCTCACAGTTACATACAAAAAATAAATAATGACAAAGTCCAAATTCAATTATAATTTTATTTTTTATTTTTCTTACTTTTATAAGAACTGACATTGCTCTTTTAAACTGTAACAACATTGCTCTCTAAAACTTTGTTTTTGTATTTTTCTTACTTTTATGTGAACCGACATTGTGGTTTTGAAAACATTATTTAAAGGAGAAGTCTCAGCAGAGACATTCTTCTTTAACCTCCCTGGCGGTATGATTCTGTCTGGAATTACGTACCAAAAGCGGTACAATTATTTTGCATGGAAATTCTGCGTTTTATACTGTAGGCCTGAAATTTTTAGGAATAACTCACTTAAATTTGTCCAAACCAGAGTCTAGTAGACATCCCGGGTATGATAAAGTTTGAAACACAAAATCATAAAATTATAATATAATAAATAACTTTAAATAATTATAACAAATAATAATGTAATTATAATAAAAATGATTCACTAATGTAATCAAATCAAAATCACTGAAATTTGCTCAGTTGCAGAATTGTCGCTGTCATTACTTTTATTTTTTTATGACGAATTTCCCCACAAATCGATATCGCTCAATTCTGCAAATGATTATAATTTATTATCGCTGTTTTCTAGCTGCTCTAAAATCACTTTTGACATAAAGGGACACTTTTGGTTGCTATGGACAATCTACAGTTTGCAGGCACAAAATTTTTTTTTTTATTATGTAAAAGAACATGCAGGGCACTGGGCAGACCACTAGGGACAGGGGGTGTGTGTACCTTTTACATACAGTACTGTAATCTATAACATTACAGTATTCTGTATGTAATGTGTTTGTTTACTTTTTTGAATTTGCCGCCGGTCTCCGCCCCGTGCGCCGTTACGTCGCAGGGAACGGAGATCGGCGGCACGCGGGCACTGTGTGAGTCGAATGGAGGACGCCACTCGCTCACACAGCGGGGATGCATCGCTGGATCCAGGGACAAGGTAAGTACAGTACCCCGCCTTGATAAACAGGTAAGCCAGCGCGCGCTGCAGGCTCTGCATTCACCCCGAGCGCGACTCGGGGATATCGATATTTACATGAAAAATCCATCCGAGTCGCGCTCGGGGATACCGGCAGGGGGGTTAATTACATAGGACATGGGCTAAAGCACTAAGATAGTGCCAGCTAAGCTCCGCCCCCTCTCCTGGGGTCTCCATCAGCTGGAGAACCCAGTAGACGGGGAGACGGGCTTGGGACCACTCTGTCAGCAGAATTCCCCAATACAGCACTCAGCGCTCCCCCTTCTCTGACATGGGACTAAGTGCAATTTGTCCCATGTCCAATTAAATTAAAGGAGAATATATCTGGTGAGACATCTCAGCCTCATTTACACCATGCCATGACTTTAGTTCCACTGTGAGCTACAAATGGGTCACAGGAAAGCAAACAAACTTTACATTTTAACTCAATTCTTAAGACTTTGCAGTTTTGGTGAGAGTTTATTCTCTGCCAGGCTAAGCATCACTCTTTGAATAAAGTTAAAAGTGTTTTTCGTGGTTTTAGGGTATTCCAGGTGTAATGCATATGACAGTCCGAAGAAAAGGTAAAGTGCTTGAGGAAGGTTCTGCAGATCATCCATTACAATACCTCCCTCAGCTATGATGGCAATAGACACTGGGTCAAGGTGGAGAGGATTTGGAGAAGTAGGCAAATCTTCATCGATGACAGTCAGGAGTCCAACAGATACGTGTGCCCAGGCCTCATCGCTGTTAGAAGGCTGTACAACAACGACAAACAACATAATCACTGCCTTGCCCATTAAACCTGTCTCACCAACAGTACACAGATGTGCAGCCTCACTGAAGTGGGTCTTTAACATGGGGCTGCATATCTGCGTACCTATCTGAATGCTAACACTTAGGAACTAGGACTCCCAAGTTCCCAGTCACCAAAGCAAATCCCCCCACACTTGTAAGATGCAACTGTGAGAACTTACCAAGCAGGTGATATAGAATGTACTGGGGTCATCCCCAAGTAGATCAGGGAGACCTCGGAACACAAGAGTGCGCATTGCTGTTACATCAGGTTTCTACAAATGTATAACGATCAACAGTTCAGTTTAATATTACATAAAATTTGAAAAATACAGTACAAAATATGTTTATAGGACAAGTATTACACTGCTTGATAGTTCAGGAAAGAGTTACTTTTAAGTTATTTTTAAGATGCATCCATAGCTTTGTTGTTTTTACAGCATTGGTCCACACACTCTCAACACCACTTTAACAGCTTGCGTACCACGGAATAGGGATTATACGGCAGCACCGCAAGACAGTTAATCCCCGGCGACGTACCAGTACGTCGTCTTGTGATGCAAGACTTCACTGCGGGATCCCCTACACGCTGTGAGCAACTGATTGTTCCTCCCAGTAGATCGTTCTGGCAGAGGAAAACTGCACAGTCTGGCACAGTTAACTACTTCAGACCCACGCTATAGCCGAATGACGGCTACAGCGCGGACCTGAATATCCAACTGGACGTCAATTGACGTCTGCCCCTTAGGGCATTCCCTGCACGCTCCAGAGCGCGCAGCGGGGAAGCTCTCTGTTGGCCGTGTCCCTTGGACACAGCCAATTAAAGACTGCCGCGAACAGCCAATCAGAGTGGCCGTTTGCGATGCAATCTGTGCGGCCAATGAGAGATGATCTCATATGTAAACATATGAGATCATCTCTCATTGCCGGCTCACACAGAGACAGCGTCCTGTCTCTGGAGAGGAGACCGATCTGTGTCCCTTGTACATAGGGACACAGATCGGTCACCTCCCACAGTCACCCCCCTCCACCTACAGTTAGAACACTATGCAGGGAATACATCTAACCCCTTCCTCACCCCCTAGTGTTAACCACTTCAATGCCAGTCACATTTATACAGTAATTAGTGCATATTTATAGCACTGATCGCAGTATAAATGTGAATGGCGCCAAAAATGTGTCAAAAGTGTACGATATGTCTGCCATAACGTCGCAGTCCCAATAAAAATCACAGATTGCCACCATTTCTAGTATAAAAAAAATAATAAAAAATAATAATTCTGTCCCCTATTTTGTAGGCGCTATAACTTTTGCGCAAACCCAAACGCTTATTGCGATTTTTTTTATACCAAAAATATGTAGAAGAATACGTATCGGCCTAAACTGAGAAAAAAAAATGTGTTTTTTTTTTTAAATTGGGATATTTTTTATAGCAACAAGTAAATCTTTTTTTCAAAATTTCGCTCTTTTTTGTTTACAGCGCAAAAAATAAAAACCGCACAGGCAATCAAATACCACCAAAAGAAAGCTCTACTTGTGGGGAAAAAAGGACATTTGTTTGGGAGCCACGTCGCACGACCGCGCAATTGTCAGTTAAAGCGATGCAGTGCCGGAAGCTGAAATTTCACCTGGGCAGGAGGGGGGTATATGCGCCCAGAAAGCAAGTGGTTAATAAAATAAAAAATCCTTTTCAGGCACATTTAACATTTTGTTTTTACAACAGAAAGTAGAAAAAATATATTTTTTTTTTTTCCGCTAATATAATAAAAAATAAAAAGCGCAGCAGTGATCAAATACCACCAAAAGAAAGCTCTACATGTGGCAGGAAAAGGGCGATAATTTGATTTGGGACCTATGTTGTATGTCCGTGCAATAAACCCTTAAAGTTGCACAGCGCAAAATGTAATTTTGGTCAGGAAGGGGGCGAAACACTGCCGGGCACAAGTGGTTAAAAGTCAATACAAGGAGCAACATATATGCCTAAAGTAGCTGCAGTAGAGGTTGCAGGTTGTACATTTATGGTATCCAACATTTTTCTATATAGACTGTACCTCTATACTTTACAGCAACAAAGTGAATCATGTAAGTTGAGAATAAACAAAAGAGGGTTTCTGTAGACTCACCTTTGAATTTATTTGCTGCACAAACTTTGACAATGTCGTTCCAACACTTCCTTTCTTGGACTGGAAGATTGTGACAAAGCGTGGTGTGTAGCGATCCAATTCAGCAGATTTGTGGCGGCTATTCTGTTGAACTCTGCTAGCACCTAAGGCACACAGAAAAAAAATTAGGAGAATTGGGCAAGTGTGTGGAAAGGGTTTGTAAAGGAATTTTTTTTATCTTAATAGCTTTCTTTACCTTAACGCAGTGCTGTTTTCATGTCCTCATTGTTTGTCTTTGCTCTCAAGTTGCTGTAATTCTTCTCTGATCTCCACACTTCCTAGTTGTCTGTTTCCTGATGACCACAGTACTGGGAGCTTTCTCTCTGTGGTCACTAATCAAGCTATTACTGTGTGTCTAAAACCCCTCAGCACCAATCAGTTTTGTTTTCCAAACCATCACTGTCCTGTATTGGCTCTGTGGCTCTGTACAGCACAGGCAGGAAACAATATGCAAAAACTAAACTAGAAACTGCAGATACATTATATGATTGGTTTTTATCTATATTTTTAATCATTTTTAATCATTTTGAATCAGTTAACTATTATGTCTCTATATTCTGTAAACAGTAATTTCAGCAAAACATTTTTTATTTTATTTACAACTCCTTTAAAGGAGATGTATGAGTTAAAAAAAAATAACCTCTATACTCACCTTCTCTACCATAGCATGCCTGCGATGCTGTGGCCACTCCTGTCGCCAAAAAACAATCGATCACGTAACCTTTGATTTCTCTGTTTAATCTCTTTCGCTGAGCGCTGGAGACTGACTAGCTGGATATAGCTGGCTTCGGCTGACTGTCAATCAGGCAGAGAGGGTGTATCTAGACAGCATTGTTGGGATACATCCCCAGCCTACCCGGCTCCGGCCTGGCACTGCCGACCCTTAGCTATTAGACTCTATTAGCTGAAAATCAGTCACAGAAATACATTAGGAAATGTATCCTGTGATCTAAAGAAGAGAAATATGGCCTAGAAACTTCCCCATACTTCTCCTTTAACAGCTAATTCAGGCATTTCTTTCATACATGTAAAAAAAAAAATCAACATGTTTGTTCTAAAACTACTTAAAACCTCAAAAAAAAATTAAGTCATTCGAAAATAAAATAGTGGGTGTTGAATATTTTTATGTCAAAATATATGCACAGCAGTTTTAATAAGAAAAAGGGTGGGAGCCCAGTACATTTTTTTTCGGTGGTAATAGATCCATGCTGGGTTTTTTATTTTTCTTTATTTAAAAAAATAAATAAAAAATAAAAAAATACATTTTTACTTTCTTTTTTTTTACACCAGATCACTGAATTTTTACTAACATTCAGTGGATCTGTGTGCTGTGATCGGACACAGCATCAGTTCATTAGCAGTGTTAGCAGCCAAAACTTTGGTAACCTATTGTACAGTTTTATCTTAGAGTAATGTATGTACAGGAGGATTTATAATAATGACAGAAATACAATAATCACAAGTCATTTATATGTAAATCCTGCAGCACTTTAGGGCTGGGATGAGATTCATGAGACTTAAATATGACAGCCTCAGCTAGCTTCCAGGGACACAGCCTGGGCCAGGGACAGGGGAGGAAAATTCATGGACATTTGTCAGGAATGGTACTGCCTTTAAATGTATTAACTAGAATTAGGAAGGGGTAATATTGGTGGAGAAAATGAGAAATTACAGAGTAAATACAATGTACTGGTAAGGGAACAATAACATATGTACAGCTACATGGAAATGCCATGCAGCCTAACACTTAGGTGCACCAGCGGGTTACTAAAAATCGAAATGACTGTAAACTACTAATATGCAAAAAATAAAACTATTATGGAAGTGTGCATTACTGGTGCTGACTTTAAGCACAATTGATTGTGTGATCTTACCAGCGATGCAATCCCAGGGTAGGAGATGCAAAAATTCAGGCCTTCTCTCATGAGGAAATATGGATGAACTGGATTTTTCTGCCCCACAAATCATTGCAGTGACAGGAAGAGGATATGACATCACTGCTATGACTTGATTTTTTTAAGTTAGCTACACTCAGAACAATAAGTAAAATGATTTCATCACCCTGAAATTAACTCTAACTTAATAAACATTAGTAAGAAGGCAGATTTTTGGTAAGTGAGTAAAGTTAACAAAATGTATTTAAGTTAGGATAGCTATTTGATTTTACAGTGTAGGGTTAGCAGTTAGGGTTAAGGCTTAAGGTCAGGGTCAGGGCCAGGGTTTAGGGTTAGGGGTAGGGTTAGGGTAGCAGAAGAATAAGGCTAGGACTCAGGAATTGGAATAGGAACCTCCCCTAGAGGTCAAATATCAGAATGCAGGTTCACAGAGGTCAATGGTCACAAGGCATGGCTGAACCACCCCCACTAAAGTTTATCGCCTACCCCAACTAAGTCAGGTAATAAACAAGCCAGAATACTGAAATTTCGGAAGTTTGGAAAATTAAGAAATTCTAAATTTCGGAAATTCTAAATTCTACATTTTGGATATTTGGAGATTAGGTATTGAAATCTCCTTTCAAGTTTGGCTGTTAGTGAAAATAACAAATACGAATTCATCCGAAGTTACGAATTATCCAAAATAAGGAATGGAACGTAACGATCTAATTATAATAAATAATAATAATAAAACATGTATTACTATTATTTATTATTAATTTGTTCCATTCCATTGGTTTAGATGTTCCATTCATTATTTTGAATAATTTGTAACTTCAGATAAATTTGTATTTGTTACATTCACTAACAGACAATTTTGAAAGGAAATTCCATACCTGTAATTTAATAGTTATATTAGTTAGTCATTATTCAAATTTTACTGATTTTCTTTCATTTTTTTCAGATTTTCGAAAATTCAAAACTCCAAAATTCAAAACTCCAAAATCTAAAATTCGCAAATGGGAAATTTCGAAAATTGGATTTTTGAATTTCCGCATTTTTAAATTTCCTAATTTCCTAATTCCAAATTTTTCGAATTTCGAATTTTTCGAATTTCGAATTTCAAATTTTTCGAATTTCAAATTTTTCGAATTTCCGAATTTTAAAGTTTCCAAACTTCCGAATGATGAATTTTCGAATTTCCGAATTCCAATTTTTTTGAATTTCTGAATATCCGAATTTCCCGAATTTCCGAATGTCCGAAAAAAGCAAAAAAATTATGAAACTAAAATGAAAAAAATAAATTTTTCGGCAGTGCACATGTCTATTTGGCTATATGTTTGGGGTAGTTTATCCCAGAATACCAGAATACCTCCCTGATGGTATGGCATGATGGATAAGTATCTGACTATATTTCTCAGCATTGAGGACACCATTTATCCTGACCAAATCTCCATATCTATTTGCAGAAATGCAGACCCAAACTTTCATTAAAACTGTTGCCTGTAGATACTCATTATTATACCACTCTCCAGCCTTTTGGCAAAACAACTGCCTGCTGCTATAGCCAGATATTTCTTAATTTTACTCATTAATCCAGAGCACCTGCTGTCATTTTTCTGTACCCCAGTCCCTATGTTTTCCTGCATAGTTGAGTCACTTAAACTTGTTTTCATGTGTTTCATGTCGGACGTATGGCTTTTTGCCAGCAATTCTTCCATGAAGACCTTTTCTGGCCAGACTTCTCTGGACATTATATGGGTTTCTGCCAGTTCTGATAATTGGTGAATGGTAAGGGGGCGCTAATTTAGATTTTAGAGTGTTGGTCAATGGTTAATGACCGTGGTGGGTCAGTGATAGTATAAAGTGAATGGATACTTTTGTCGTCGAGTAAATAAAGTGCAACAATATAGAAAAAATGCCTATAGGCAAATTGAAGTGAAAAAATTAATTAATAACAATTCATAACTATGTGTTGCAATACACAAAGTCCAGAAAGTGAATTAATATAAAATCCAAAACCAAAGTAGTAGCGTCCGTGAATACCCCAGGAAAGGGTAAGTGTGTCAATACAAACAGTAGCCAATCCAATAAGTGATCAAAATATTCAAACAGAACTCTTCTCTTATGATTCGTGCTCTTGAGTGATCCTTCACCAATCAGATAATAGACACCCAAACGTGTGTTTTAATGGTAATGCGCTTACCAGAGCGATTAGACCTCTTTACCAAAAAAGAAGGTCAATCTCGCATGTGCAGATAAATGCCTGCGGGCATATAGTGAGTCCACAGCTGCTTACATAGACATCTCTTCTTCCAAGAATTTCACAGATAGGATATAAAAACGAAAAAAAAAACAGCTCATCGTGCAACCAGTTTTAATAAAAAAAAATATATAAAAACAACCAGTTATGAATTGTTATTAATTAATTTTTTCACTTCAATTTGCCTATAGGCATTTTTTCTATATTGTTGCACTTTATTTACTTGATGACAAAAGTATCCATTCACTTTATACTATCACTGACCCACCACGGTCATTAACCATTGACCAACACTCTAAAATCTAAATTAGCGCCCCCTCACCATTACCATTTTACAAATAGGAGTGATATATTATATATATTTTTTACTCTATTTTTCAAGGGGAGCAGCTCTCTATCACCTAGTGTGACTATACATATTAATTAATTAAAAAATATTTTTTTGGCGCGAAAATTACCCTATACCAGTTCTGATAATTACCTTGTGTCTTGTTGCTGTGCTAAGTCTGGCCAAGGTACTGTATATGACCTGTGACATGAAACTGTCTTCCACAACTTCACCTTAGTAGACGAGTTTGGCTGTTCCTCACCAAGTATTAAAGTGGATGTAAACCCCCCAAAAAAAAATTTTTTATGTCACAATGTAGAGTATAAGATTTCCTATCATCTGTGCCCAGTCTTGCCACACATAGTTAATCCAGTGCTGAGTAATCCTCTTTTAATGTTCAGTGCAAATTAACAGAATTCCAGATAAAAACTTGCCAAATTATAAAGTCTGTTTCTCTGTTTTTGCTTTCAGTGACAGGTTATTTACAAATCTAGCTTGGACATGTTTATCATATGTTTTGTTTATCATAACATGAGGTGATCCAAAGTTCATTGTATATTACCAGGATGTGTTATGTGGGGGAGGGGTGGATTTCTCACTTTTTATACCTCATGTTATGATAAACATAACATAACATAACATATGATAAACATGTCCAAGCTAGATATGTAAATAACCTGTCACTCAAAGCAAGAAGAGAGAAAACTGACTTTTTATTTAGGCAGGTTTTTATCTGGAATTTTGTTCATTTTCACTGAACATTAAAAGAGGATTACTCAGATCTGGATTAACTCTGTGTGGCAAGGCTGGGCACATATGATAGGAAATCTTATACTCTACATTGTGACATCAAAAAAAAAGTGGGTTTACATCCACTTTAAGCCTCCTACACTGCTGTTTCGGGTTCAGTCAATAACTGTGTTTCAACCTACATATGAAATTGATGATCATTAGCTCCTGCTTGGTTTACTTGGTTAATTATACACCTAATCTTAAAATTAAAAACACAGCCTAATCCTAAAAAAATCCCTGATTTTGTGAAAGTGTACAAAGTGTGCAAATGTAGTACCAAGTATTGATTTAGATTTTTCTTCTGTTCACTCACTTTGCATTTTGTAAATATATATATATGTGTGTATATATATATATATATATATATATATATATTTGAAAGCATTCTAATGCCGCATACACACGGTCGTTTTTTGCGATGAAAAAAAACGACGTTTTTTAAAACGTCATTTAAATTGATCGTGTGTGGGCAAAACGTAGTTTTTTGTCTTAAAAAAAACGACCAAAAAAAAATTCCAACATGCTTGAATTTTTTGTGTCGTTTTTCAAAACGTTGTTTTTTGTTTCACAAAAAGTCACCGTGTGTAGCAAAAACATTGTTTAAAACAACGTTTTTCAACCCGCGCATGCCCAGAAGCTAGTTATGAAGCGAGCTTCAATGGAAAAGAGTGGTGAACGTAACCTCGTTTTTGTGAAAAAAACGATGGTGTGTATGCAACATCGTCTTTGAAAAGTGACGTTTCAAAAACGTCGTTTTTTACTTCACAGAAAACGTCGTTTTTTTTCATCACAAAAAATGATCGTGTGTACGCGGCATTACTTTACAGCATTTCTTCACACCTGCCAAAAATGTTTGCATAATACTATGTATTAAAAATTGCGTGTTTAAATAACCTAGGCATGTACAGGTCTTTTTTAGTGATCACTTTTCATGTAGGCATTATTGTAGAGAACATAGCAGGTACAAGTAGATTAAAAACATCTGCACGTACAGTACTTTGACTTTTTTCTACACCTGCTATTAGTATTGCACCTTACGTTTAGTGTGCACTGTTTTTAGCTCATGACAGGCAGACACATTAAAGAGCTAAAAATTTCTGCAGAATAAATGTCCTCTGTCAGGGTTTGTTTCCCTTGGCTGGGAATGGTAATGTTATGCAGTCATAAGCTTTAAAAAATAACTTGCTTCGGAAAATTGGCATCACGATCCTGACATTTGTGAATCAAAGCCGATGCTGGTGAAATGTTGTTCTGGACAAGTACACAAATAAGAGCTGGGCTCCACATTGAAATGTGTATGCCTGCCATACAGAGGATATTCCATTAACACTGGGGATTCCAGACAGTATTGAAACTTCACCTAAAAGGAGATCTGCTCTTCGATTACAACCCTTACAAACAGGCCTTAAGTAGGCGAAGATGTGATCATCTCTTAGTCAATGTGTGAAAGCAGCAGTGTAGGCCAGAATTTTATGCATAAACTAGGGACCTAAGGGGTGGCATCCCACGTCGTTAGCATTAATTCATTTTGGATTGCTGACTGTAGCTCTGAATTCTATCCAGCTGGCCAAGTGGAGATGGTACCACCCATTGCTTTGTAGTTTACTGAAAACTACATGTTATTAACATATATTTATAAGCAATTGAACAGTATAGGTGGAACGCGAGGTCCATTGGCAGAACACACTGCTTCATTTGTCTCATGGCACCCATTTATCCATTTTGGATTGTTTTCAACGTAAATTTTCCCAAATTTGGCAATTTTTTTGTTTTTTGGTATATATAAATGCCTTAACCCCTTAAATTGGTGCAGTCTGGCCATGGTGATGTATTTAAGATGTTTTACCATCTTTTACCACATTGTTTTTTTGTGAGTTTTCTGAATTTATTTTAAAAAAAACGTGATCAGTACTTATGTCGCGTACACACGATCACTTTTTGTGATGAAAAAAAAACGTAATTTTATCTCACGAAACAAAACAACGTTTTTCAAACTTCATTTTAAAAAACGATGTTGCGTACACACCATCGTTTTTTCAAAAAGCTCTAGCAAAGCGCGGTGACGTACACCACGTTCGACGGCACTTTGTTCCATTGAAGCTCCCGTCTCATAACTTGCTTCTGAGCAGCGCGGGTTTAAAAACGTTGTTTTAAGGGTTGTAATCCAAGAGCAGATCTCCTTTTAGGTGAAGTTTCAATACTGTCTGGAATCCCCAGTGTTAATGGAATATCCTCTGTATGGCAGACATACACATTTCAATGTGGAGCCCAGCTCTTATGACCTTATCGACAAAAAGGTCTACGTCGTTTTGCCCACACACGATCATTTTTTATGACACAAAAAACAACATTTTGAAAAACGACACAAAAAATTCAAGCATGTTCGAATTTTTTTTTTGTCGTTTTTTGGAAGACATAAAACTACATTTTGCCCACACACGATCATTTTAAATGACGTTCTTTAAAACAACGTTTTTTTTCATCACAAAAAGTCATCGTGTGTACGCGGCATTAGAAGTTTTAGTTCACAAGTTGGAAAAGTTGGTAAAGTTGGATAAAATTGCCAAACACTAGAAGATTTGTAATTTCAAAACTGTATTTTAGGAAGCAAGTTCTGAAGAATAAGATTTGTCATGTCAGGGTTAGGTTAGGTTGCCCCCATTAGGCTTATACAGCCCCATATTTAATCTGGATGTACCTCCTGCAATTCTGAAACTCCTATTGGGGAGAACCTGAAGCTGCACCCACAAAGAAGCCAGGTATTATAAGCTGCTTGTAGCTTTGCATTTGCTGACCAATACCACATTCTACTTAATTAAATCCCCTATCACTGGCACAATTTAGCCCACTGTTCTCTTACATACTGATGTGATGTAAGTGTGTCTTAAAGTGATAGTAAAGTCTTGTTTTTTTTTTTTCTATAAAAATAACAAACATGTTATACATACCTGTTCTGTTGCAGTGGATTTTCACAGGGCAGCCCTGATTTTCCTCTTCTTGGGTCCTTCTTCTGTGCTCCTGTGTTGGCACCTCCCTCCTGTTGAGTGCCCCTACAGCTTGTTATAGAGGGCACCCAAGCCGAGCTTCAGCTCTGTGTATCCATTCAGACATGCTTCCTCTCTCCTGATTGTCTGACTTTGATTGACAGCAGCGGGAACCAATGGCGCTGCTTCTTTGTCTCAGCCAATCAGGAGGGAAAGTCCCGGACATCGCTAAAAAGAGATGGGGCTCCGGTAAGTAACAGGAGGGCCGAGGGGGGGGGGGAGGTGCTGCACAAAGAATGCATTAAGATAAAAAGCCTTCTGCCTTTACAACCCCTTTAAGCACTCTTGGACTCTAATTCTATGAACCAAGGCTAGGCAGCAAAATATAACAAAATATAACTTTTCCTCTTGTTAACCCCTTCAATGCCAGTCACATTTATACAGTAATTAGTGCATATTTATAGCACTGATCGCAGTATAAATGTGAATAGTGCGAAAAATGTGTCAAAAGTGTCCGACGTGTCCGCCATAATGTCGCAGTCCCAATAAAAATCGCAGATTGCCGCCATTACTAGTGAAAAAAATAATAATAAAAAATAATAATTATATCACCTATTTTGTAGGTGCTTTAACTTTTGCGGAAACCAGTCGCTTATTGCTTTTTTTTTTTTTTTTTACCAAAAATATGTAGAATACGTATCGGCCTAGACTGAGAAAAAAAAATGTTTTTTAAAAAAAAAATTGGGATATTTATTATAGCAACAAGTAAAAAATATTGGGGAGTGGCCTGACAAGGCATGTGAGCAGACGTGCTGCACGGAGCTCCCGTCGGTGATCCTAAAAATAATCCTTCCCTCGCCGATTCTGATGCCCGAATTCGACACCAAACGGAGCACACTGACCCCTGGGCATGATGACCCGAGGAAACGGAGATGCCACGGCTGCGGCCTCCCAGGATTTCCTGGATGTCTCAGCTTCCAAAGACACCACGAGGCCAGGAGAAGAAAACGGAGCAGGGGGTAAGAATGCTAAGCCCCCTAAGACTAAAGACCAAGCCAGGGACGTGCTGTATTATACCCAAAAGCTTGCAGGCCCCACAGACTCTACACAGGCTGGGACACAGCAGCGAACTGCACCCATAGTACAGCCAGACAATGACACTGCAGGAGGGATGGATGACTGTGAGCCAATGGAGTCAATCCCCGATCCCTTACTAGCTATGCAGGATACACAGTCAAAGGACAGTCCCCAGCCCACACTTCGTGAAATCCTGCATGATGTCCATAAGTGTACTGCCTCTGTGAATGATTTAAAGGAGCGCTTTGGGGGTCTTGAAGAGAAGGTGTCTCTCCTCTGTCAGGACATACAAAAGATCAGGGAGCGGACCACTGCTGTGGAGGGAGGGTGAGTGACATTGAAGAACAGATGCCCCATGTTAACCAGGATGTGCGGGTTGCGACTTAGCAGGCCCGACAAGCTTATGATAAAACTGATGAAATCGAGTATCGCATCAGACGCAACAATGTCCGCATAGTGGAACTTCCTGAGAAAGTGGAAAGCAGGGACCCCACAGCTTATGTTGAAGCTTGGCTGCAAGAGGTGTTTGGAAAGGAAGCATTCTCCCCTCTGTATGCGATTGAAAGAACGCATAGGGTGCCGCCGCGCCCCCTGCCACCTGGAAACCCTCAAAGAGCGATGCTGGCAAGACTGAGATCGTGAAGTGGTGCTGCGACTTGCGAGAGAAAAAGGCGCTGTGCTGCATAATGGTACGAAAGTCTCCTTCTATCCGGATTTCTCGGCAGAGGTGCAATGCAGACGCTCCAAATTTGCTGAGGTCAAGAAACGACTGCAAAAACTACAGCTCCCCTATGCCACGCTGTTTCCTGCAAAACTTTGCATAACGGCCAGAGACCAGAAACACTTCTTTGAATCTGCGCAAGATGCAGCCGGCTGGCTGGATCACAATGAACAAGACTTACGTCGACGAGGCCGAGACGAGTGAGAAGGTTGATGCTGTTTTGGCTGATTGCACCAGGCATGAAGGGCACACGTTGTCCGTTTAAAGTGTTCATTTGGCCAGTTGAGGGCCTTTACCTGATTCATACTAAAGGCGAGTGAAATTCCCACAAAATGTTTTGTTTTTTGTTTTGTGTTCAGTAAGCTATTCTGACTGACTTTCCACCGTTCGGATGATGGTGGAAAGCTTACTGAGGAGAAACAGGAAGTGAGAAATTCAGACAAAGAAAAAAAAACTTTTAGAAGGGAAATTGAAGGAAAAGGTTAGTGAACCAACAATGCACTAGCTTAAAGGAAACTATTAAGAACATAAAAAACAAACCTTTACAACCCCTTTAATAAACTATATTCAAAATGATATGCCATATAGATGTCAATCTCTCACACCTCCAAAACATGTGAAACCAACGAGCTGCAAAAAAAAGCAGCCCCGAAAACAGGCATTAGAAACCGCAGAAAAAAAACCATGTAGATTAACAGGTATATAGTACCATATAGTGAGAAGTTTGAGGGCAATTTTCCTGATGGTTAATGATTTAATGCATTTGCGTAAGTTACATAACATATCCTCCCAATTCTGAGGAAAAAGCTGTCATAACCTTCTTCCCATTTATGCATATAATGTAAAGGGTCAGGGAATAAAGAACTAACAAATGATACAAATCTGATGCCAATCCCTTCCCCCTGGGAGAATTACTGCATATTTGTTCATATAAAGTAGCTGGAGTGGTTAGAGTTTTTAGCATAGCAAGAAATGTAAAAATGCTTCATTTGCACATAACGATAGTTTTCCTGCTGTGGGATATTTCTGAGGTTGAGAAGATAATCAAATGAACATTGAGTCATCTTGTAAAGCTGAAAGGGTAGTCAATTTAATAATCTTCCACAAAAGAAAACTCCCAGAAGCTGGAAAGGCTGCCACAAATAAAGGGTCTCCTAAAAGGAGGTCCAAACAGAGGTTACTGGGATCAGTCAGAGTTTAATTTTTTAGAGAGATATGGAAGAGGACAACAGCACTCCAAGAAGGTAATAGTTATATATACCGTATAGAGCCAACCTTAAATTTAAAGTGTTACTAAACCCACAACAGTAAAATCTGTCTGTATATGCAGAATAATATGCTGTGGAACATAAGGGGTTAATCCTCTTTATTTTGTAAAAAGTCTCTTTGATCCTGTATGGACAGATCCTCCCCCACCTTCAGGGTCTCTCTTGGCAAGACCAGAACGGACACAGTAATGCCGCGTACACATGACTGTTTTTCATGTCATGGAAAAAAAAACAACGTTTTTCTCGACGTGATTTTTGTCAAGCCTGCCTTGCACACACACGATTGTGGAAAAAAAGTGCTTGAGCAAAGCGCGGTGATGTACAACATGTACAACGGCACTATAAAGGGGAAGTTCCACTCGAATGGTGCCACCCTTTGGGCTGATTATGCAAATTTCTCTTCTCATAACTTGCTTCTATGCATGCATGTTTTATTCCGTCGTTAAAGACTACACACGACGTGAAAAACTACAAGAAAAAATAGAGCAGGTTCTAAATTTTTAATGCACATTTTTCTCGTCGAGAAAAATGCTCTGGAGCCTTCACATTGTCGTTTTAAATGACTATCGCTTCTCGGCCTTTTGGCTAAGATCAAGTGTAGTATCTGTTCTTATCAGTTGCCAATAGGTGGCGCTAAACCGACTGTCCCCAGTACTCGGCGAGGGGGAAAGGGATGGCAGTCGGTGGACGCAAAGCCTATTGGCGTAGAGGCGAAAGCCTTCTGATCGGGGCAGAGAGGCATGAGGTCGAAGCTGAAGGGCTGGGCCCCTGGCCTTTGGCCTGGATCCGGTGGTGTCTGCCCCAGTCAGTTGTTCGGCGAGGGAACCCTTGCTAATCCTTTCGGGGAGAGGCGGGTAGTACTTCCCGAATGTAATTAGGTGGGAGAGTTGGGGGTTGTGGGTAGTAGTCGGCTGCGGCTGGCTCTCCCCAACCTCTTCTCCTACCTTCCTGGCTGGGAAGGGTGCTGTCGGTCCGGACCGGGGGTCAGGGTCCGTTGAAAAGTCTGCGGAGGTAGTGCCCCTGGAGTGGCAGTCCAGGGGTGCCATACATTGCACTGAGTGTTTGAGGGGCACTCAACGTGTGGCACCTTAGGTCACTGATCTCCACACACACTTTTTTAACACCTGCCCTTAGGGCCGAGCCTTTTGGCTAGGACCAGGGGAATTTTTGTTTCCTGGCCGGAGGGCCGGTCAACGTATTGCACGTTGATCACTTTCTACTCACTCTCCCACTTTCCTTTTCCCCCACTTTCCTTTTGTTTTACCCCGTTTGTCACGTTTCTTCTTTTTATGTTGGTGCACCTGCACTTTATGTGTGATGAGTAGGGTGCAGGTCCTCGGGCCGGCTCTGAAAGTCTTGGGAGTAGGTGGACATGGCCTTCTGGCTTAGTTCACCTGCTCTTATGGGGTCTCCCTTCGGGGGAGCCTCACCGAGGAGGGTTCTGTTTCGGCAGTCCCTCTGAGGATGTTAGGCCATGTGGTTTCGGCTGCATGGGCCTTAGTGGGGTCCTCGTGGTTTCGGCTACTTGGACTCCTATTACTCTTTTCCCTGCCAGGAGCCTAACGCCCCGGGGGATCAGAGCTGGGTTCTCCCTGGAGGACTAATTGACGATGCACCCATCACAGTTTTTTGTGTCACTCTTTATGTGTGTGCACATTTTTCCTGCACCGGGTGAAGTTTTTTGGGTTGTGTTTTGCACGCCACAGACTTTTCAATAGAAAAAAATTGTCGTTTTAAATGACTAATTTAAAAAAATCAGAGTAAAGCTGCACATACTCAGTTTGATCTCTATTGCAATTTGCTGGAGAGAACATTTCCTTGTTTTCAGGTCGTATCGTATTGACATCACACATTTTGGTGTGTATGCACTTCCTAAATGACAGCCCAGTTCCTCCCTGCTCCTCCATGCCCAGTAACAAAAAAAAAGTGGGTGGGATGTCACATCTTGATTCATGGATCATCTGCCTCCCATAACAGCACATACACACAGGCTGTAATAGAGATCTCCCCCTACCTAAACACTCAGCACTCGGGCAAACCCTGCAGTTTATCATGTGACCATGGTATATAGATCAGGCCAAAAGGTATATAGTGGCAGTATTTTAATGTAAAAAGAAGATTCATAAGCTGTGGGTTACTGTGGGGGACGGATGAACCACAGTTAAACCTCGGATTACAAGCATAATCCGTTCCAGGAGAATGCTCGCAATCCAAAGAACTTGCATATCAAAGCCAGTTTCCCCTGTGAAAATAATTTGTTCCGCATTGACTTCAATAGGATGCAATACCGCATGCGGCCAGAGGACGGAAACGTCCGGAAACTGCCAGAAAGGCCCGAGGACACTCTGGCTGACCTTGGCAAACATCGGAAAGGATTGTAAATTGTATTTCCGTGTCTTTCCGAGCATTGCCGAATGGCACGGATCAGCGGCGATCGCCGCTGTTCGTCTCTTCTCGGCTCCAGCGCCCCGCACCACAGGCCAAATTCGGTACTGCAAAAACTATTAGGTTAAATTCTGCTTGTCTTGCGAGACAACACTCGCAAACCGAGTCAGAATTTTTTTTTTTTTTAAGTTTAATATTATCCCTTTATTTCAATAAATGGTGGATACATTTCGTACTTGGGCGTTGCTACCCCTTAATCTAATTGGACGTATCAATATTTTTTAAATTATTTTTTTACCCAAATTTCTTTATTGTTTTCGTGCCTCCCCGATCTTCCTTACCAATTTTTTTTTTTTTTGTGAAATTGTATTCAGCTCTTTTTGGTTTCATCTGGAACGGTTGCCACCCTCGTATTAATAGATCTTCTCTTCAGGTGGCCAAGGCTGTGGGTGGACTGGCCTGCCCGAACCTGCTGTACTATTTTCTAGCCTCCCAGCTCACTTGTCCATGATTGGCTGCACTCAGACTCCGGCCACTGCTGTCTTACTGTCTCTGTTTGACCCCCCTACTTCCCTGAGGGATGATTTGCATAGGTTTAAGAGGTCTGGGTGCTCCAGGCTCTCCCCTGTCGAGGTCTGTTTTCTGGCCTGGGAGGAGAGTGGGAGGCTGCTGGCGCATGTCACATCTGGCGTGTCGCCGCAGACTCCTCTATGGCGGAACCACAATCTCCCAGAACTTTATGGTCACCCAGACTCGGTGTGGTGGACCCGCTGCGGAATAACGCACCTCTCTCAATTTATAGTAGAGAATATGCTACTGCCATTTGAAACGCTCAGGTTAAATTTTGGGCTTGACAATAAATTTTTCTTCAAGTATCTGTTGCTGAGACATGCCCTCCAGACGCAGTTTGGGTCCCTACACGTTGAGCTCTCGGAGACTTCCATCGAAGGTCTACTGTCCTTTGCCGAAAATGTCAAGTTGGTAACGACCTTTTATGGCCGCCTCCAAGGAGCAGGGGGCCGATGGTCCATTTCAGAACTCTCACGCCAAATGGCTGTTGTTCATGCCTGAGCTTTCTGAGGAGTATTGGGAGGAAGCTACAGAGGTGTGCTTTCAGGATATCATTAGTACTGCTGATGTGTTAGTGCAATTTAAATTTATACATCATCTTCACTATACTCCTGCTAGATTGGTTGGGATGGGTATGGGAAGGAACATTACCTGTTGTAGATGTGGGATGGTGGCTGCGGACTGGTTTCATATGTTTTGGACGTGCCCAGGGCTTTCGACTTTCTGGAAGGATATATTTGGTTTTTTTTGCTGACAAGCTACATTTGCAGGTTCCCCCTTTCCCCGGAAGTTGGACTTTTGGGGGTGCTGAATGATCACGTTCACCGATCTCACCCCAGGACTTGGTTAAGTATTTTGCTGTATTATATAAGAAAACTATACTGCTTCACTGGAAGGACGTGGGCCCCCTCTCAATACTGTTGTATGGTCGCTGCCGCTAAATGTGTGGTTGTGTGTGTGTGCGTTTGAGGGTGGTGGTGTGTTTTGTGTGTATGGATGTTTGGGGGATTTCTCTCTTTATGGTTTGACTACTATTGGTCCTGCTGTTTACTGCTTTCTAATTTAGCCTGCCTTAGCCGCCCTGCCGATTTTTTTTTTAAAGTTGCTCGCAAATCAAAACACTTGTTAACCACGTTACTCTTAAACCGAGGTTCCACTGTATTTTCATATTACTGGGTTTAGTAACACTTTAATCCTAGGAGTCTTGGAGTCTACTATGTTCCATTGAGAAAGCTGAGAGAATCTGGAAGCCAAGTAGCATAACCAGAAACTGGCCAGTCCAAGAGCCCCTTTAGTTATAAATAACTTGTCTGGGGAACATCCTTTTTTATCTAACCAAATAAATGAATTAATCTGGTTCTTGTCCAAAAAAGATTTGAGATGGGCCTGAAAAAAAATACGTACAGTGCCTTGAAAAAGTATTCATACTCCTTGAAATTTTCTAAATGTTGTCATGTTACAACTGAAAACTTACATGTATTTTTTTGTGATTTTATGTGATAGACCAACACAAAGTTGTAATTGTAAAGTGGAAAGAAAATGATAAATGATTTTCATTTTTTTTTTTACAAATAAATATGTGAAAAGTGTGGAGTGCATTTGTATTCAGCCCCCCTGAGTCAATACTTTGTAGAACCACCTTTCACTGCAATTACAGCTGCAAGTCTTTTTGGGGGTGTCTCTACCAGCTTTGTACATCTAAATAGTGACATTTTTGCCCATTGACTGGGCCGTTCTAACACATGAATATGCTTTGATCTAAACCTCCGCCCCAGTCTCAAGTCTTTTGCAGACTCTAACAGGTTTTCTTCTAAGATTGTATTTGGCTCCATCCATCTTCCTATCAACTCTGATCAGCTTCCCTGTCTCTACTGAGGAAAAGCATCCCCACAACATGATGCTGCCATCACCATGTTTCACAGTGGGGATGGTGTGTTCAGGGTGATGTGCAGTGTTAGTTTTCTGCCACGCATAGCATTTTTGCTTTTAGGCCATAAAGTTACATTTTGGTTTCATCTGACCAGAGCACCTTCTTCCACATGTTCGTTGTGTCCCTCACATGGCTTCTCGCAAACTGCAAATGGGACTTCTTATGGCCTTTTTTCAACAATAGCTTTCTTCTTGCCACTCTTCCATAAAGGCCAGATTTGTGGATTGCACGACTAATAATTGTCCTATGGACAGATTCTCCCACCTGAGCTGTAGATCTCGGCAGCTCCTCCAGAGTTACCATGGGCCTCTTGGCTCCTTCCCTGATTAATGCTCTCCGTGCCTGGCCTATCAGTTTAGGTGGACAGCCATGTCTTGGTAGGTTTGCAGTTGTGCTATACTCTTTCCATTTTCAGATGATGGATTGAACAGTGCTCCTTGAGATGTTCAAAGTTTAGGATATTTTTTTTTAACCTAACCCTGCTTTAAACTCTCCACAACTTTATCCCTAAAAAAGGTTTAATGGGCTCCTTGGCCTTCAGGATGCTGTTTATTTACTAAGGTTCTCTAACAAACCTCTGAATCCACACAGGTGGACTTGTGAAGGCAATTAGTTCCAATAGATTTTAGTTGGCGGTATCAGGGTAAAAGGGGGCTGAATACAAATGCATGCCACAATTTTCAGATATTTATTTGTAAAATATTTTAAAAATCATTTATAATTTTCCTTCCAATTCCCAATTATGCGCCACTTTGTGTTGGTCTATCACATACAATCCCAATAAAATACATTTACGTTTTTGGTTGTAACATGACAAAATGTGGAAAATTTCAAGGGGTATAAATACTTTTTCAAGGCACTGTATAACAATTTGGATAAGATGTTAATTTTAAGAGCCTCCACCCAGGAAGGCGATAGAATATGATCGACATAGTTTGAGGGTGGTACTAATTTTGGTCATACAAGAAAGATAGTACAAAAGGAAAATAACTTTAGTTGTGAGATTGACATCTAAATCGAGACAAGATATACAGTACCTGTGCTCAAATCCCAACAGCTTGTACATGTATTTAACTATCAGGTGCTAAAAGGATGTGACCACATATTAACACTGCAAATTCTGGAAGGACCCTCTACACACTGCTTTACACCCTTCCCAGCAAACTATGCAATGAAAAACAGGGATTTTTAGTTCACACATATTGCAATACTTGACTAAGCTGACCAACTGCGTCAAAGTAATAATCCCTTTTACGGACAGTCCTGCACTACTCTGCCACTGCAAATGCTATGGTGGACACCGTGCCAACATGGGGCATACAGACACAAGGTGGGGAAGAGCTACTAGGTTCCGATCTGGTCACTGACCTGCATTACAATGAGACAAGGTATACCTGGTCTCAAATCCCAATAGCTTCTACATGTATTTAAAGTGGAGGTTCACCTAAAAATAAACTTTTAACATTGCATTTATGACATTAATGACAATTAGAATCGGCTGTTTTAAAAAAAAAAAAATGTCCGTACATACCGATTACTGTATGCATTCTCACCGCCGCCTGAGCTGGGCGTGCCTAATTGATTAAAGAAAAATAAAAAATATCGCGCTAAAGGATATGAATAGCTAAAATTGAAAATAAATATGTGTAAATGTGAAAATAATGTTAACTTAATAACCCAAGCAGCAATCTTTAGCTACACGTGGTAGTCATGTAAATACAAGTAGAAAACATTGGAGAAAAAATTGCGCTAGTCATACCATGTGGTGAACAAAGTGTTAAAAAATAATTAAATAAATAAATAAATAAATAATATTAAATATAAGAAATATATTAAACTCTAGGGAAAGAAGGTAAGGAAAAGCTTCTAGTGAGACAACCAAAATAAATTGAATTCATGACTGTGTGAAAAAAAAAAAAATAATAATAATAATAATAAAAAAATAAAAAAAAAACATTCAGTCCAAAAAAATCTGTGACTTCTTAAACATAATGGGGCAGATTCACATAGATGTAATCTTCCGCTGCGTAATCGAAATACGCTACGCTGCCGTCTATCACCAGACTCTACGCCGAATTCAGGTAGTTTTTTTGCGCGTACGCTATTGTATCGTATTTTTTTTCCGCCGCGCAATCGAAATACGTGAGTAGGGGGCGTGAAGCATTTAAATTAAGCGCGTCCCCGCGACGATCGAACTGCGCATGCTCTGTTCAGGAATTTCCCGCCGTGCATTGCGCGAAATCACGTCGTGACGTCATTCGTTGTTTGAGTAGCGGCGTTTACGAACATTCCTATTCCCGGACGACTTACGTTAAAAATAATAAAAGAAATCGAAAAACGTTGAAATTCGACGCGGGAACGACGGCCATACTTAACATGGGCTGTCTAATATTAGACCAGCAAAAAGCTGGTATAGTGAAACGGAAAAAAAAGATGACTAAAGGTGCCGTAAGAGATTGCGTTTGAAGAGCGAAATTTTGTGGATTCCAGGCAAAAGCTCATTAGCATACCATGAAGGTGAAAAACAACAGGAAGTCCGCCCAGTGGCCGCAATTTTCAGGCAGCGTAGATCTGAAGGCGTACTAACACGTAATAAAGTCGAAATTTAGCACGCAGGTGTCTTTTCATGGTTTGAGGATTTCGACTAGCGTAAAAACGCTCGTAAATCGAAATTACTCCTGTCTAACAACATTTACACAGGCGTAATCGCTTTGTGAATCTAGGCCAATGTCCCCATCAAAGTATCAACTCCATGGATGTATGTTGAAGGGGGGAAAAAGCCAAGATGAAAGGGATTCCACCACCAGTCAGGTTTGGATAGAATAGAAAAGATCCACCAGGAGAGGGGTAGGTAGTAAACTCTTACCAGATTCCCAGCTAGTAAAGCATATAGATCCACTCGATCCCAGAAGGGAGGGGGGGGAACTGCAGCACTCCTCTGCATTCAGCTGGTCCTCGTTTTGATAGGTGTGGATCCCAAAACTCCTTTCCAGGTCCTAAGCTGGTTGCACAGCTCCAAAGGATCCAGTTGGAGACCCAGAAAAAAAGGGGGACTCAAATAGTGAAGTACCGTAATTATCCGGGTTTTATTAAAATTGTAAGAGTATACACTAGATGCACTTCATAAGTCCAAAATACAAAGGCATTACATCCAGTCAAAGTAAAACAAAATATAGCAAACAAAACGAACGTGCGCCCGTGCTTACGGGGTCACTTCTGGACACGGTGATGTCAGTGCGTGGCTCCGCCCTTTTTTATTATTATTATTATTATTATTATTATTATTATTTTCACACAGTCATAAATTCAATTTATTTTGGTTGTCTCACTAGAAGGTTTTCCTTACCTTCTTTCCCTAGAGTTTAATATATTTCTTATATTTAATATTATTTGTTTATTTATTTAATTATTTTTTAACACTTTGTTCACCACATGGTATGACTAGTGCCTAATTGATTGACAGGCATCCGACTGATGCATACAACGCGTCACGAGATGCCGAAAGAAACCGAACGTCGGTGCGGCTCTATACGGCGCCTGCGCACCGACGTTTGGCTTCTTTCGGCATCTTGTGACGCGCTGTATGCGTCGGTCGGATGCCTGTCAATCAATTAGGCACGCCTAGCTCAGACCTTCATACCCAGAAGCGGTGGTGAGAATGCATACAGGATGCCTGTCAATCAATTAGGCACGCCCATCCCGACCATCATACCCGGAGAATGCATACAGGAATCGGTATGTACGGACGTATTTTTTTTTTTAAAACGGCCGATTCTAATTGTCATTAATGTCATAAATGCAATGTTAAAAGTTTATTTTTAGGTGAACCTCCACTTTAAACTACCATGTGCTAAAGGGGTGTGACACATGTTAAAGCGGATGGCCCATTAAAAAACAATATTAAAAGCCAGCAGCTACAAATACTGCAGCTGCTGACTTTTAATATTAGGACACTTACCTGTCCTGGAGTCCAGCGGCGTCCGCAGCAGAGGACGAGCGTTCGCTCGTCTCTCTGCTGCTCCCCCCTCCATCCACGGTGAGGGAACCAGGAAGTGAAGCGATCCGGCTTCACTGCCCGGTTCCCTACGGCGCATGCGCGAGTCGCGCTGCACCCTCCGATTGGCTCCCGGTGTGTGCTGGGAGCCGAGAGTTCCCAACACACAATGGGGTGGGGGGGGTAGGGCGACGGTAAGCTAGGAAAACCCGTCTTTTGCCCGACTCTGTTGTGGAAGGAAAGTGGGTGAAAATACCTGTCTTTAGACAGGTATCTGCACCCCCCTTCCCCTGAAAGGTGTCAAATGTGACACCGGAGGGGGGGGGGGGGTTCCGATCAGCGTGACTCCACTTTAGGGTGGAGATCCGCTTTAAAACTGCAAATTCTGGATGGACCCTCTGCACACTGCTATATACCGTAGCACTGTAGTATTTGCAGTTCAGGACTGGCCGTATTAGTTATTACTTTGACGCAGTGGGCCAGCTTAAACATGTATTACAATATGTGTGAACTAAAAATCCCTGTTTTTCATTGCATAGTTTGCTGGAAAGGCTGTATAGTAGGGTGACCAGACATCCCCAGTTTCAGGGGACAGTCCCCTGATTGAGGACACTGTCCCCGGACCAAGTCTGTCCCTGGTTTTGTCCCCAGATTGGATTTAATAGGGGGCAGGGGCAATTTCAAAGACAGTCAGTGCAGAATTAAAATAAAAAAAATTGAATTACACACCCCTGCTCCGCCGTGCCTACTAGCATAGGGGGGGTTGTATTTTTCCCATTATCTGTGCCCCTTTCTGATGATCATGTGCTGGTTGGAGCGGAAGCAGGGCTCAAGTCCTGCGGGAACGCGTGGGAAGGGAGTTCCTGCACTTTTTTCACAGCAGGAACTCAGTTCCCTTTGCAGGACTAGAGCATCCGAGAGCAGCCGAGCCGCCCGAGCCAATTCTTCACTAAGCGGCGATGTCCAGTGCGAACCTTAGTAATCCTTTAAGTTACTGGCCGCTTCCTGTATATGGATTCATCAGGTAGTGTGCGGCTATTCCGTCACTTCCTCGATGCCGCAATGTCTCCTGGGAGCTTTTGTTATTGTTCCCAGGAGACATTGCGGAGGTCTGCCGCAAGTTATCGCAGGATTTAGAAAGAACTACAATGGTTCGGAAAAAAAAACATGCGGTTTAGTAATTATGCATATGAGCGTATCATTTTTTTTTTTTTTTCGGTGGGGGAGTGGATCTTGGGTGGGAGTTCCCACACTTTTTTCCCAGGACTTGACCCCTGAGCGGAAGGAATATTTCTTCAGTTTCAGCTTCGCTCGCATGTTCTTCTGCCTTGGCTCAAATCCTGGCCAACCACCTGCCTATCTCCTTGCATTCCCTGGTGGAGTGATCTTCCTCCGCTCCCCATCCAGTAGAAGCCAGCCCCCGAAGAGTAAGACTTGACAGGCTGTGAGGTGGGCGGCGACGGGCAGAGAGTCGCTGATTGCTGCCATTTCTAGTAAAGAAAAAATATGTCCCCGGAATTCATTTTAAAAATCTGGTCACCTTACTGTATAGCAGTGTGCAGAGGGTTCATCCAGGATTCGTAGTGTTGATGCTTAGATAGGACACCATCACCAGTCCACAGAAATGGAAAGGAAGTTCTGAGAGTCGTACACTGGGAAGAAGGGAGGGAGGGAGGCACAGCCGAGGATTTAGAAATGTTAACTGATAACCCAATAAAAGTAGCAACTTGTGTAACACAGATGAAATTTGATAATGAAATCAAAGGCTGGGAGTGAAATAGCATTACGTCTTCTATGTACATAACTGGGAGTGGCCATTGAAGTTTTCCTGGATTCCCATTGCAGGTGAAAATAGCTGAGGGAAAGGGGACACCCTGGCGTGTGACTCTACCCAGTGTACAACTGGGGATTTTGAGAACGGGATATATTTTAAAGCAAGTATATGGTAACACTGACACAGAAATATGAAATATACTTTAAAGTGGTTGTAAACCCATACATATACCTAATGAAGTGACTGTGAGATGAAACAAGGTCTCCTACATAAGTTATACCTGTTTATCTGTGGCCCTCTCTCTCTACAGTTGTTCAAAGGGACACTTCTTGTCAGCACAACTGATTGTCTCTTTGTTTTGCTGCTTCTTCTCACTCTCCAGCCCTGCTGTACAGGAACTGCAAGAGGCGGATAACAGCTTAAATACAGGTACTTACACTGCTTGCATGTAAAATATACCGTATTTATCGGGGTATAGCGCGCTCCCGCGTATAGCGCGCACCCCTAAAGTGGACCCCATTCCTGTGGAAAAAAAGTTTTTTGTACTTACAGTTTTGGTGTCTTGCACGGCGTCCATCGGCGGCTTCGGGTGTCCTCTTCGTCGGGTCCGGCTTCCTTCTGCGGCGTCCTCCCCGCTCGATCCTCGCTTTCCCGCGCCGATTTCGAATACTGCGCCGGCATATACCGAGCGCAGTACACTCGGGTATAGTCGGGCAGACTCGGCTCCTCTCGCGCTGACGTCCTGGACGTTCAGGACGTCAGCGCGAGAGGAGCCGAGTCTGCCCGACTATTCACGAGTGTACTGCGCCTGCATATACCGAGCGCAGTACACTCGCGTATAGTCGGGCAGGCTCGGCTCCTTTCGCGCTCACGTCCTGTACGTCCATGACGTCAGCGCGAGAGGAGCCGAGTCTGCCCGACTATACCCGAGTGTACTGCGCTTGGCATATGCCGGCGCAGTATTCAAAAGCGGCGCGGGAAAGCGGGTATCGGCGTATACTGCGCACCCACGATTTTGCCCTGATTTTTCAGGGCAAAAAAGTGCGCGGTATACGCCGATAAATACGGTACTTGTTATGATGTATGCATGACTACAGTGCTGCAAAAATTTGTGACTTTTATATTTTCCTAAAGTTTAGGAAAAAAAGAACAATTTAGCAGTATTGTCTGTGGTTTCACATTGCTGACTTAGCATATCTTGTATTACACAACAGGGGTTATTTACGAAAGGCAAATCCAAGTGCACTTGGAAGTGCAGTCGCTGTAGAATCGAGGGGGACATGGAAGGATAATAAAAATAATTTTAGCTTGCACATGATTGGATGATAAAATCAACAGAGCTTCCCCTCATTTCAGATCTATGTCTTAGATTTACAGCGACTGCACTTCCAAGTGCACTTTCAGCGCAATTTCAAGTGTACTTTGCACTTGTAGTTTTCACTTGTAGTGCAAAGTGGATTTGTCTTTCATAAGTAACCCCCTATGTCTCTGTGTTGATGTGGCCAATTTGGAAGAGGCAGGGTTTTGCTTCCACACAAAAAAGCCTCCAGCAAAAACAACAATGAGCAGCACAGCACAAATGCTTGGAAAGACTCGGAAATACTCAGTTTCTGAGCCTTTCCGAGGTTTGCCGAGGTCAGTCAAGCTGCCCTTGGGCCTTTCCAGCTATTCCCGATGCTCTCCAGCGCCCCCCCCACCTCTGGTCGCATGTGGTATTGCATGCCATTGAAGTCAATGCGGAACAAATTATTTTAGTTTCCATTGACTTCAATGGAGAAACTTGCTTTGATATGCGAGTACTTTGGCTTACAAGCATTTTCCTGGAACGGATTATGCTCGTAATCCGAGGTTCCACTTTATAACATTAATTCTTGCCTATCAAATTTAGGATCAAGGGACATTGAAAATAAAACATTTTACTTGTTTTGTCAGCCTCAAATTGACACAGCAATAAGGTGAGCAAAATGACTGAAACAGACTTATTGCAGGACCATTACATCTAATCAGGGCCGCCATCAGGGGGGTACAGGCATTACACCTGTAAGGGGCCCGGGGGTCCCCAGGGGCCCGGATGGGAACCACCCTAAAAAAAAAAAAAAAAAAAAAAAAAATTTTTTTTTTTTTTTTTTTTTTTTTTAGGGGTCTGAAGGTCCCCAGGGGCCCGGAGGCCACCAAGGGCCCCAGATGGCAAGCCCTTTTTTTTATAAAAAAAATATATTTTTTATAAAAAAATATTTTTTTTTTATAAAAAATATATATTTTTTTAATATATATATATTTTTTTTTTATTAAAGGGCCATTTTTTTTCTTTTATTTTTTTTAGAGGTCCGGAGGTCCCCAGGGGCCCGAAGGCCACCAGGGCCCCAGATGGCAAGCCCTTTTTTTTCTTTTTTTTTTTATAAAAAATATATTTTTTTATAAAAAAATATATTTTTTTAATATATTTTTTTTATTAAAGGGCCAATTTTTTTTTTTTTTTTTTTTTTTTAGAGGTTCGGAGGTCCACAGGGGCCCGGAGGCCCCAGGGCACCGGATGACAACCCCCCTTTTTTTATTTATTTTCTATAAAAAAATATATATATTTTTAATATATTTTTATTTATTTTTTTTATTAAAGGGCCATTTTTTTAGGGGTCTAGGGCCCCAGATTTTTTTAGTAGGCCACCAGGGCCCCAGATGGCAACCCCCTCTTTTTTATTTATTTTTTTATAAAAAAAAAATATTTTTTTATAAAAAAATATATTTTTTTAATATATTTTTCTTTTCTTTTTTCTTTTATTTTTTTAGAGGTCCGGAGGTCCACAGGGACCTGGAGATCCCCAGATGACAACCCCCCTTTTTTATAAAAAAAAATATAATTTTTTTATATATTTTTTTATTTCATATATATATATATATATATATATATATATATATATATATATATATATATATAATATTATTATTATTATTAAAGGTCCCCAGGGCCCCCGGATGACAATCCTCCTTTTTTATATTTTTTTTTTACTTTTTTATATTATTTTATTTCTTTTTTTTTAATATATAGATGTATTTTTATTAAAGGGCTCAGAGGTCCCCAGGGCCCCATGTGTCAAACCCCCTTTTTTTATAATTGTATTTTTTATTTTTCTTTATTTTTTTTTTATATTTTTATTTTTTATTAAAGGGCCAGAGGTCCCCAGGGCCCTGGAAGGCAACCCCCTTGTTTTTTTGTTTTTTTATATATAAATGTTTATTTCTTTTTTATATATATATTTTTTTATTTCTTTCTTTTTTTTAAAGGGCCCAGAGGTTTCTTTTTATTAAAGGGCCCATAGGTCCCGAATAGAAAGCCCCCTTTTTTTGTAATTTCCTTTTATAAAAAAAAAAATAAGGTCCCCGGTGCCCCAGTTGGCAACCACCCTTTTTTAAAAATATATATATATATATTTTTTCCTCTCTTTTTTTCTTTTTATTAAAGGGCACAGAGGTCCCCAGGGCCCGGATGGCTACCCCCCTGTTGATTTTGTAAAGGGCCCCCGCTTCTCAATTCGCGCCAGCAGCCCCCCCCCGCTTCTCAATTTTATGCGGCAGCACCCCCCCCCCCCCGGTTCTCTGCTCCAGGGGGCCCATGCCTGAAGCTGTGTAAGGGGCCCCAAAATTCCTGATGGCGGCCCTGCATCTAATCTAACATTAATTGTACGGTAATTAAAGAGGAAATGCAACAAGGTTTTATCTTGATTTTTGGATCAAAAATTCTATTATATTAAAAACACTCAGAAATCATGTTTGGCTTTTCAATAAAATAAATCACGTATTCAATTGAATTGATCTGTTAAGACCAGTGGTCTCCAAACTGCGGCCCGGGGCCAGATGTGGCCCTTTGCTTTATTTTATTCGGCCCTTTGGGTGCTTTATTATTCATTGGCACCAATGGGGCAGAATTCCTCCCAATGACACCAATGATGTGGCAGAATTCCTCCCAATGACACCAACGATGGGGCAGAATTCCTCCCAATAATGGGACAGAATTCCTCCCAATGATGGGACAGAATTCCTCCCAATGATGGCACAGAATTCCTCCCAATGACACCAATGATGGGGCAGCTTTCCTCCCAATGACACCAATGATGGGGCAGATTGCCTCCCAATGATAGGGCAGAATTCCTCCCAATTACACCAATGATGGGGCAGCATTCCTCCCAATGATGGCACAGAATTCCTCCCAATGACACCAATGATGGGGCAGCTTTTCTCCCAATGACACCAATGATGGGACAGATGGCCTCCCAATGATAGGGCAGAATTCCTCCCAATTACACCAATGATGGGGCAGAATTCCTCACAATGACACCTATGATGGGGCAGATTTTCCTCCCAATGATAGGGCGAAATTCCTCCCAATGACACCAATGATAGGGCAGAATTCCTCCCAGTGATGGGGCAGAATTCCTCCCAGTGATGGGGCAGAATTCCTCCCATTGACATCAATGATAGGGCAGAATTCCTCCCAATAATGGGGCAGAATTCCTTCCAGTGACACCAATGATGGGGTCCAATGAAACCGATAATGGGGGATTTGTACTCCTGATGGCCACAGTCCGGCCCCCTTAAAGTCTGGAGAACAGTAATCCGGCCCTTTGTTTAGAAAGTTTGGAGACCCCTGGTTTAGACATTAGAGATAGTTAAATAGGACTAGCTACTTAATGCATATTTAGAAAGTGTTTAGGAACTGCACTATCCTATAGGAACGGAGAATAGAAGAAGGGAATGAGACGAACCATATTGGTAGGACTCATCACAGCTGCATGATCTATTGTACCTTTGGGGCCCAGCAGGTGATCCTATGGTACCTTTCATTGCTAATCTAACCCTCTATTTGTTACATAAAACATTTTAGCTAATAGCCTGTTAAACATGGTAACAGTGACAAATTAAATAGTTGTGTAATGAACTTTGGAGACACCACAGCAATAAATCAGCTGTCAGGAGTATCTCATGTTTCTTAAGTGTAAATCATGTGCATGTTGTTATGTCAAATCCACACATAATGTGTTATTTTTGCAGCAGAGTGCGCCACATGGAGAAGACGAATGAGTCAAATGTCAGTGCAGCAGGTCAGCAGCTTTCCAAAATTCTGAAATACAGGAATTAAGAGAAAGACATATGGGTACTGGGATCTGTAATGAAACTGAGCTTGTATCTCCCTTGATAATAATTGTGAATAGCATTCCAAATAATAGAGCAGGAATAGTTGCAAATCCAGGTATGGCAATGGTAACTAAGTGGTAGCACCGGAATCCTATTTTTATTTTCACCAAATACACCATCAATACACATCTGCCTGTGGGAGTCATGTTTATAACCTTGCAATGCCTCATGCAACTTGTAGCTCTGCAACAGCTAGAAGTCTGCCAGTTTGACACCTGTGCCTTGGCCCTTTTTTACACGGGCAATTGACGGCAATCACCAGATATTTTTACTCCAATTGTTGTGAAGCGACTTATCCCTTAGGCCTCGTACACACGAGCAAATAGATTTGTTCAAATCCGTCAGACAGACAGATTTGAACAAATCTGTCTGCTGGGATGTATTGGTTTGATCGTGTACACATGATCAAACCAAAATCCCCGCCGGCAGACAGCGCGCTGACGTGTCGGTGACGTGGCGGTGACGTTGACGCCGCCACGTCACCACACCCGGAAGTAAAACACTTCCGCGCATGCGTCTAATCCATTCGACGCATGTGCGAGAAGATATGTCTGCTGGTTAGTGTACTAACCAGCAGACATGTCGGGCGGATGGGTTTGCAGCCGACAGATTTCAAAGCATGCTTTGAAATCTGTCGGGTGGCCAAATCCGTTGGTTTGCCCGTACACACAATCAAATCTGTCTGCTGAAACAGCCTGTCAGACGGGTTTCAGCAGACAGATTTGATCGTGTGTATGCGGCCTTAGGAGACCTCTATGCCTGGCCTGTATAAGCAGATATAATCACTGAGGACAATCCTTATCAGATAGCTTGAACTCACCAATACCAATTCTATTCACAGAAGTTGCTTTAATCCAAAACATCAGAATACATCAGAATACTTTAGATGACAGGTTATAGCAGATGAACAGGTTGTAGTTTTGTGCGGTCAAAAGATGATACTGTCTGTAGCTTCCAATGAAGAATACATGTGCCCATGTTACATGTGGCCTGTAGCTTTCTCCATTATTCAGGAAGTACAAACTCAGGAAGAAGGGTGGAGCATTACACAGAAAAAAAGGGTCATAGATCAGACAAAAGAAATACAGAAAATCTGAGCATTACCACAAAAGGTCACTAGATGGCAGCATGTAAACAAAACATAACATACATAGAAGGAGCAGGCAGGCTGCTGTACATAGATGGCTTTTAAAACATCATAGTACAATGCCTCAATACTCCACTCAAAAGCCCTTAACCATAATGCAAGCAGAAGGCTAGCTCTTAGGAGGTGTTATGCAAATATCAAAATGCCTTCATGGATGGATGTTCGTCTTGGGAAATCTAGGCAGGCTGCATTTGCATACAGACTGCCCTAAGTATTGCCCACATGTGACGCTGAGCCTATAATTGGAAGTACAGAATTGCATTTAATTATCGTGGCAGACCATGGACAGTAAGCCTGAGGAGGAAAGGGCTAAGTCCTAAAGCCAGAAAATTAGCTGGACTCTATGTAACATGCTGTGCCTTGTAATGCACACAGTGAGAGGCTTACAGTGTGCAGTGAAATCAAGTTAAACAATTTCAGTCCAAGAGAGGAGCCTTTACAACTTTGCAAGACTGAAGATAAGATTAAAGTTCAACTTTATGGACAACTTTAATTTGCTCTTTTGAACAGCCTATGAACATTCAGTATTTGCATATTCCAGTAGCGGCTGGTGATGGGGTGCGGCAACAAACCTGGCCCCCTCACTTGCACTGGCACTCCCCTCCCCAACGGCTCACGATTGATGAATCGATCGCTTACAACGGCGATCCTCTCAAAATAAAGTCACTCCCCGGGGGCTCTTGATCATTTGATCACAGCGGCTATCCTCTCACACTAATGGCCTTACCTTATACTGCGGTGGAGGTGCATGGAGTAAGACGAGGTGGCGGTGCACTGCTGAATACGGGGTAGGCCACTGTTGGGGCCGATGCTTCACCCCCCGGCTGAACAGGAGGCAGGTCCTGAGACCCGTCCTAAGACTCCTGGCCAATTGGGTCTCAGGAGCCACTTCCTGATTGGCTGGGAGGAGAAGCAGGAAGACATTAGCGAATATTAATTCATTAACGTCACACAACTGGTTGGGCTCGGGGCCCCGAGCCCACCCTTTTTGAAGTCAATTAGAGCCTCTGGCTTTAATCAATTGCTTAAAAAAAAGCCTTCCCTACTCTATGTAAGACAAGAACAAAACATTATGACTAGAGTTACACTTTAATCGCCCTGTACTGCACTCCTTTTCTATCTTGAGGACAATTGTACTAAATCCTATCCTGCGTGCCGAATAAACAGGCCTTGCACAGTGACATTTCCTGTGACGATCTAGCAGCTCTCCTGCTGTGGTCTGTCTGTCTAACATTTTTTGGATATTGAGGTATCCTCATTCTTGGAATTCTTGTAGCAATGCTTCCCAAATCTTTGTAATCCATTTACAAAGCCAGATGTTGTTGATGAGGTAGTTGGTCACAATTACTATTCTTGGTTACACCCAATGTGTTGGCTATAGAAAGTTGAGCACGTGACCAATTCCTAAGAAAATCTGATCATGAGTTAATCTGCGTATTGTGAATGCAGTAAGAAACACAATGTTCTGAATTATTACAATAGCTAACAAAAGGGTCAAGAACTTTATCACATTCTCAGTTACTAAGTATTTTCTCTCATACAAAAGAAGGGCTGACAAAAATAACAGAAAAGATAATTTGCACCTTATGGCCTTGTGGCTTGTTAAAAGGTCAGTCTACCCTTGTGGGGCAAAGTAATCAGGTTTGCTTTAACCTACCCCCCACAGCAGAATGTACTCCTTTGTTGCCCAACTGCTCCATTCAGATGCTAGGAAAAAATACATTACAATACTTCTAGGTATAGAGGAACATGTAACTCACCCCCATTTAAAAGCGCTGCCACCTTGAGAGAGTCCATAGCCCTTTGTATGCTGCAACTTAAAGCCTAACGCCAGGAATACTATGCTACTCCAAACAAACTATTACTTCTCAAATTGATGCAGAATCTGTCAGCGCTACATACAGTATACAGCACTGTTTTACAGCCAGAGGCGTAGATAAGGGAAGGAGGGTCCAAACCCAGGCGTGCTGCTCAGCAACAGACAGCAAAGTGAGTGGTGGAGTGGTCTGCACTGTGCAGGTAGTACTAGGCTGGAAAAAGGAAGTGACTCATACTGCCCACTGCTGGGCCAGCTGACAGATCACTTTTGTCATCCAGCCCAGTGGAGCACGCCAGTTTCAGCGACATATTCTGGAGTCCCGCCTACCACGCTTTACTTTGTGTTTTGCTGCCACTGCTTTGCGCATTTAAAGTGGGAGGAGCCTGGCCTGATCTGAAGGATACAAGGCTGGTAGTCATCTCTGCCTGCTCTCTGTCTACCTTAGCCTCAGATTGCCAAAGACCACTTACCGTCACTGTCATACATAGGAAACAGAGCAATGGGTACAGGAAAAATAATGAAATGGAGAGGAGAAAGGAAAATAAGTGGAATAAGAGAAGAGAGATGGAAGAAGAAAAAGAGGGCGAAAACCAAGATTAAGAAAAAGCAGGAAAAAAAAGTAGAAAGGACATGGGAAGGGGGGGGGGGGGGCAACACTAGAGGAATGGTAGGAAGAGGTAGGTGAGTAAGAGGGGTCAGTCCCCAAGGATAGAGGGTTAGGGTAGTGGCATTACAGTTGATGTAATCAGGTTATTTGTGGTGATAGTGAAATATATATATTTTTTTGGGGGTATTGCAGTCAACTTCTTGTTTATAAGAGTTACCTGCATATAGCATTTAACTACAGAAAAGTGGTAGAGGGTTTACAGACATGTGCTTTAGTTTGTTTAGTGGTTATGAAGATTAAAGATATGAGAAACATTTTCGATTGGTTCAAGATTCCCAAGAATCTTTACGGAGATGGATCAATAAATAGTGTTAATCATGATGTTTACTCTGATCCATAGGCAAGTCTACAAGATGTGCTCCATGGTTCCTTTATTAGGACTCCCTTGAAAATAGGTTGAAAGATAAGTACACATTGTAAGAATAATTCTTGCTATACATACTGTACCAGGGTAAAATACCATTGGGTTAAAAACATATAGGAATTTTTATACATACCAGGAAAAATTACCACTAGGGTAAAAACGTATAGATTTTGTTTAAAGCTTGAACGTTCCAAGAGCTCTTGGAAAGAGTGAGCCATATTTCATCCCAGTCTTCAGGTGGAAGGAATGTATTAAATTCTGATTCTCAGATTCCCAAGTACAGTTTGTTGGGATTTGATGGTAGGAGTTAACTAAAATACATGAATACAATAGGAAGATTAGTAAAAGGGGGATATGTTGAAGATTTGCAAAGAGACTGAAATAGATTCAAAAGTTAAAGGGGTGGTAAAGGTAAATATTTGTTTTCACTAAATAGCTTCCTTTACCTTAGTGCAGTCCTCCTTCACTTACTTCATCCTTCGATTTTGCTTTTTAATGTCCTTATTTCTTCTGAGAAATCCTCACTTCCTGTTCTTCTGTCTGTAACTACACACCGTAATGCGAGGCTTTCTCCCTGGTGTGGAGAAAGCCTCTTGAGGGGGGAGGGGGCGAGCAGGAGTGTCAGGACGCCCATTAACACGCAGCTCCTTTCTCTATCTGCAAATTAGATAGTGTCCTGACACTCCTGCTCACCCCCTCCCCCCTCAAGAGGCTTTCTCCACACCAGGGAGAAAGCCTTGCATTACGGTGTGTAGTTACAAACATGAACCGGTTTGGTCCGTGTGTATGGCAAGAACAGAAAGTGAGGGTTTTTCAGAAGAAATAAGGACATTAAAAATCAAATCACAGGATGAGGTAAGTGAAGGAGGATTGCACTAAGGTAAAGGAAGCTATTTAGGGAAAACATTTTTTACATTTACAACCCCTTTAAAGTGAAACATGGTTCTTAAGCAGAAAATCAACAAATGGACACAGTTGTATATAATAAAAAAGTTTCTTGCTGTGGAAAAGACAGAATGCCTTGCAAATTGAGTAGATAGTAAAATTTTAGTAAAGCCATGTGAGATCTACCAGCAGAGTTGGCATGGATCATCTAGCCCTGGATGGAACAGGGGCAATGTACAGTAAATGGAGCTCAAATGAGACGAATATTTAATAGATTCCCGAGACATATATGACGATCAGGTTAAGTGTTTAGGGACATAAAAAAGGGAATCCAGATGAGGAAAGAGGAGGATGCTGGGTTAATATTCAGAACATCTTAAAAGGTCCATAGCAAGGGAATCCATTTCTGAATGTAGATTGATTTGTTTGATTAGTGCTGATATTTGTGGGCTTTGTAGAAGTAGGTGATATTTGGGACCCACCTTGCAGCTGAGGCTTATAAAGTTTTTTTATTTTTATTTGAGCCTTGGTTTAATGGGGCCACAAATATATTTTAGTATATTTCTATGACTGGGAGGACCGAAGTATATGGGAGAGGATAGTGTTTTGGCAGGTACAGCATTTCTTTTTAATATAGATATGGCCAAATCAAGTATGGTACCAGGACATTAGCAGATTTCATATTTGATCAGGGAGAGTATATTGCCTTTGTAAAAAGAGGTATGTGTAAATTCTAGTACACACGGGCCCATTGTCAAGCGACATGAACCGGTTCAATAAAAACCGGCCAACATTTGGTCTGTGTGTATGGCAATCAATCCGATAGAAGCTGGCCATCCCCCAGCTGCTTTCGGATGAGCATGCTGGAAAACCACCAGCTGACCAAGTCCCGATCATCGCTCTCAGCCAATGGCGCTGACCGGAGTGTTCTGACGGGGGTGCCACCCCCTGCCAGAACACAAAAGAACAGCAGGGGAGCTCGCTGTACTACTGTAACAACGGATTGTTAATAGAGTGGCTCCGACTGAGGCTGTCAGTTTTCAATGGTTCATTCACATTATTATGACTGGAACATACTCCTCTCTGCAACATACTATACACTCACAGTGCAGAACACAAACATTGGGGTATACAGTGGCAATCTCAATATATGACGCCTTGTCCTTGACACTGACATACACAAAAAAGTATCACAACTGTAGCGCTACCCCCTCAGGAGCCGGTGGATAGATTTGGGATTGGCGTGTCACCTTTGTAGCATGTCTAGGGGTATGATGAAGAGTAGATGATGTGAGCAATGATAGAATGTCCAAACAGCAAGGTGTCGTTTTCTGTGCTTTTATTCTTGTGCCCAACATGGCAACAGGTAACTTCAGGTGAAAGAAGAAAGATGGTGAAGAGAGGAGGAAATTACAGATTTAGGCCTTAACTATTTGTAGAAGCAGTCCTGCTTCAAAGATAACTTTACTTTGTCGCCACTCCAGCCGGAGTGGGTATAATGCACTCGGACAGTCTCTCTCACAGAACTGGCAGCCGGAATGTCACTAAGAGTCTTGAGAAGGAGAAAACAAGTCTCTGCCACAGACTTGGCTCAATAGAATAGGAGTGTTGCCTCTGCCACAGGCCCCAGCTCTAGAATGCAGCTTGATAGAGCAATTCCTTCTCATTAATCAAATTTGCCTGAATACCTCTCGGGTAGCATCTTTGATTTTGGAGTCACCGACTGACAAGTTACAGCATATAATTCATCAGTGTCCAGCAACTCGGATCCCCGGTGGATTATCTAAGCCCTATTGGATCACCTGCCTCCGGGCTCACCTCAGCCTGACTTCCCCACTGAACAGCACAACTCGCTTGGGATCTTCTCATAGATGTGGGGGACTCAGTAGGTCACTGAGGCCCCTATGCAGCTTTAGTTGCGCCGGGCCATGAGTGCCCAGAGTCAGGAACTCCATGTAGCACGTGCGCCCTGGCCTGGTACGCCATATCGCCAGGGCCTTTTATGTGCGCACACCCTGAAGGTGGGCGCCGCACCATGATCCAACCTCGAACTCCCCACGCCAAAATGGCGCCCTAAAGATGTTCCCTCCCCCAGCATGCCCCGCGAGGGAAAACCTCCTCTGATTGGCTGCTGGCAAGAAGGCGCTCCCACTGGTCTCCACTGCCACCACCTGTCGTTCCGAGATGGAAAGAAACGACAGCACAGCACATTGACTAAATTAACATAAATCACATGGATGAGAGCTAAGTAATTCTCTCATCCCCCTCTAAATTTAAACAGCGTCCGTACTTGAAAGTACAGGGGCGCTACACAGCCTACATTTATGAAGAATCTTTAACGCTAGGATAAGTAAGATGCAGCGCTTTTCCAACATCATTTTTTCATTGAGCCTTGACATGTATACTCTGTGTTTCTTTTGCAACAAATTAAAACCTTTAGAATTAAATACTGTTCTCCTATAATAGTAAAACAGATGTGTTTTTACTATAACCTTTCTTTAATGGTTTTTCCTGATTCAATTAAAATCCTAAAGCTTTAACAAGTCTAGTGTTTTTATTTATCATGTGTTTCTTCTCATTGATACATTATATAAAAAGCCTGACAGGAGAATACTATGCTCGAATGAAAACATATTTTTAAACATAAAATAATAATGGACAATTATAGAAGCTGTTTAGATATGGACCTCATTTACATGCACGCAGAGGCCCATCCAGCATAAAGGAGGCGGCTGGGTATGGTCCTGGTTCTTCATGCATCAGCCCTGCACACCTGTCAAACTCAGTTGTGCGGCTGCTTCTTCGATCACTAACACAAGTCGGCTGCACGCAGCTCCAGGAGACTCAAAACACCTACAAAAAGGCCTAATTCACGCTGCATGGGTCACAGCGGCCATATTATTGAGGCCTAATAAAGAAATTTTACTTAGGAAAAGTTGGATGCATTTAGTGGAGTAAAGGGATGAGTTGTTTTCACCTGTTTTGCTTCTTGTGTTCGGAGCAGCCAGGATCGTTTATGGCAATACATTATGGAGTAATGTAGTAAGGCCCCCCCAAAAGTCAGACTTAATATAGGTGGAGCCATATACTCTGAATCAGCCCCTGTTTTTTTTATGCTCCCTGGACAGTTTTACAGCTGCTCCTAGGGGCGTCTAGTGTTTTTTTTCCCCCTGCCTGCATGTTAGCTTACTGGTATGTGTCCATGCACACATAGGCTTTTAGCAGCGTTTAGTGGCAGGAGCTATTAGAGGCAGGGGAAAAAAAAAAAAACACTGAACAATTCCAGAGGAATACTTTATTTTCTTTGGATATTCATTCTACTTTGAGAGTACCCAGGCTACTTTCCTTCCTTCAACTATGTGCAAATACCACCTGTACCCTATCACTTATAGTCACACTGTTCCTAGACATGCAACATCTGCTTTGACATATTCCATGCTGATTGGATTGTGTAACTGAGTTACCTGGGTGGCCAGAAACATTGCAGTATGTTCCAAATAGGAGCTGTAAAATGTCTTTAACATCACAAAACAAATTCAGTCAAATAAGACTAACTACTACTAGTTAATAAAAAAACATTAGTTGGAATTTACATCTTGTTTTTGTGCTTATCCAATTACCCCCAATGGAGGAGGAGAGGAGGGACCTCGAGGCTGTTGGGTGGAGGGAGACAGAGAGAAAGGGCCAGTCATTCTATTATATATCCCCCAAGGTAAGAACTTACCTCCAGGTGGGGGGATGAGGAGGGCAGGAATGCTGGCTTCCATAAAGGTACATGACCTTATCACTGGCTGCATCCACCCTGTCCCCCCCCCCCCCATTTGGCTGCTCTCATCCTGTCCTCCCCTCCACCTGGCTGCCCCCACCCTGTCCTCCCCTCCACCTGGCTGCATCCACCCTGTCCTCCCCTCCACCTGGCTGCATCCACCCTGTCCTCCCCTCCACCTGGCTGCTCCCACCCTGTCCTCCCTTCCACCTGGCTGCTCCAACCCTGTCCTCTCTCTGACCTGGCTGCTCCCACTCTGTCCTCCCCTCCACCTGGCTGCTCCCACCCTCTCCTCCCTTCCACCTGGCTGCTCCCACTCTGTCCTTCCTTCCACCTGGCTGCTCCCACTTTATTCCTCCTTCCACCTGGTTGCTCACACCCTCTCCTCCCCTTCACCTGGCTGCAACCACCAATACTTTTTCAATACACTGTGTATTTATATGTATGTGTATATATAATTGCATTTTATAGTTGGCCCCATACTTTTGTCGCTGTCCCCCCATGTGCCCCCCTAAATATATTAAGCTTGAGATGCCACTGTCTCTCACCGCCCCCCTGCATTATCACATTTCTGCATCTAAAATAATTACTGTGCAGGAGCGGGCAGCAGAGAGATGACATCATCTCTCACTGCCCGCCCTCACTCTGGGACAACAGGGACACTGTCACTGGGCACCATATTAACCACGGTGCAGTGATGATTGAAGCGCCAACACCAGCCATTGTCCCGACAAATTGCCTGTACATTTTTTGCCAGTGCCCCTCCTGAGATTAGACTCTGGATCCACCTCTCTTATCTTTTATACTCAGTTGTGACATGACACTGCTTTTATATCAAGACATTGCTTGTATATCAAGCCAAAATGTATTAATGTGCAAAACACTCTAAAACCAAGTTACTCTCAAACCAAGGTTTTATTGTAGTTCTATTTTAAGCTTTGGCAATACAACCTGGAAGCTGATTGTTTCTATGCAGAAGTGAGCCTGATTTTGCATTCTCCAGCTTTAGTAAGTCCATCCCACAGAATCTGGTGCCGCTCTGCATAATAACCAATCAGCACCTAACTTCAGTTTGTTTAATTAAGTTTTGACAATAAAACCTCCCCCTGAGAAAGATCCCTTGTATCGTCACATGTAGGGGAGGGGATAGGACGGTGTGAAAGGCAGCTCAGCTACCGTACAGAGGACGAACGTATGATCCCAGCCATTACCCAGCGTTTTTAGGCAGTATACTGAGTGGTACACTTAACGCATCTAACACATGTGAGTAGCCAGAGTTGGGGTTTTATTTGCCTTCTGCACAATAAACAGTTTTAAACGATATTATACCATGGAGTTTCTTTTACCATTTTCCATGTGAGGAGACAGCACCAGTAAGCAGCTTTGAAACAGACAGCCTGGAGTTGCTTTTTACCATTTTCCATGAGAGGAGACAGCTTTGAAACAGACAGCAGTCTGCCTAGAATCCCTAAAGTGAATCATAAGCGAGTTTTACCAAACTTGTAGTCAGAGTCTACACCGAGGAATACGATACCCTAACTACCCAGGCCTGAGGTGTGCCATTAGCCTCGCTGGACAGTATGCCTATAAGTGGGCATACCCTGAAGTGATTATGAAGAAATGAATGAAGAAAATGATAACATGAAAAAAGGGGGAACGGGTGGGTGGGTACCCAGAAACCCCACCGACGCCGGACATTAGAGGGGAGGAGGGATAAATAGCCCTCCGACTCCTCCTACAAACTCAGGCACGCCTGCGGCCCCGCCTTCCACTTGTAGTCAGAGTCTACACCGAGGAATACGATACCCTAACTACCCAGGCCTGAGGTGTGCCATTAGCCTCGCTGGACAGTATGCCTATAAGTGGGCAAAAATACCCAGAAGTAGGTGTGATAAAAGAAATGGAAGAGCACGAATATCTGTCTGGTAGAGAAAGCACGCCCCGACAGTCACAAGAACGGCTCCGATAACCATCCGTTATGACAGCAGAAAAAACCAGCGTCCCAAGAACCGATGATTGGAAGGAACCCCGAAACCAAATGACTGTCCCGTGCCTGACCGACTAAGCTTTCCTCCAAAAGCACAGACATGGGAACCACTGCTGGTGGCGAGAGGATACGTGGGGGACTGGAACAAGGGCCGCCCTGAGGAGCCCTGTGAAAGCAACACCACCCAATAGGAAGCAACCAGTGCCCCATGTCAAACCCCCACAACCATTGACCTAACTATCCATACCTGGTAAGGGGACGTGAGAAGGAGAGATGCAAAAAATGGACAACTGATAGGAGGGAAGGGGTTTGAGAGCCGGGTACCCGAAAGATGAGTCGCTGATGTTAATGGACGAGGCCACCACGCAGTAGCGATATGCAACGATACAGAGACAGAACCAGACATGGAATGACCCGACCTACCCGAGTAACTGGGACCCCCCTATCAACAGGCCGGGCAATGGACAAAGAGCCTGGCCTGACAGACCCGCCCCGACGATCTGGCAACCTATGAACAAGAGAACAGCCCCAAAGATAAGAAGCAACAACTCCATGGATGAGAACCCTAATAAAATTGCCCTAGCAGGAACGGCCAGAACACGCCAGAACACATGTGAAGCAGCCGGGACGGAACTGGACCCAAACTGAAATGTACCGCCTACCCTGCTGCGGCCGGAAAAAAGGAAAACCCCTTGTAGACTTACCACCCTGCTGAGCCAAGTACGGGCCAACCCCTGAGTGACGGCGTACTGCCATGCTCTGTACCCCCCACGTGGAGCAGGCGGGATGCACCAGAATGTGTCGCCCCCTAAACGTGCCGCACGCCCAACCCTAGAACCGAAAGAAAAGACAACAGACAACAAAACATGACACCCCCCCACTGTAGCTGCCTGGGCCAAAGATGTGAGCAGAAATGACCAGACCTCAGCGCGTGAATGAACCTGACGACAGATCCCCCCCCAAGTGTATGTGACAAGTGTAAGCAGTAAGCGAGCCCGAGTAACCTGCCGCGCAGACAGGTAATTAAAAACGACACACTCAAGGCGCTGTACCCACAGACCGTGGTGGGTAGATATATAGGCGTAAGAATGAACGTGCACGTATGACGTATGTTATACAGGCGAGAAGATTGTGGTCAACAATCATTTAAAAACGAAACCTCAGCCCGTATGGATCTGTAGACGTGACAGATCCTGAGATGCGCACCCTGGCTAACTATACCCGAAAGAACAGTATGACGAGACAAAGAAAACAAATAAAGCTACAAAGCTGTTTGTGTGCTGTGACTGCATCGCACCGACAAGCTATGTGACCAACCCTGCTGGAGTAGGACCCCCAACCGAAACACAACCCCCTCTGTGCCTACCCAAGTATGAAGACATGGCAGTGACGGAGGGACCCCAGCATGTCAATGAACCCGACGACCCCCCTGTGAATAGCGTGAGTGAGCGCAAGTGACCTGCTGCACAGCAGAACACTGAGGACCCGTGCACCCACAGACCGTGGTGGGTAGTCCTGCCCGTGAAATGAAACTCAATGCATCGTAAGACGTGACATGACAGGCGAGAAGTACGAGGTGAACAATCACCTGGAAAACGAAAACCTCAGCACGAATGGATCTGTAGACGTGACAGACCCCGAGATGCGAGCCCTAGCCAACTGGACCAGGAAAGCAACCTATAAAAAATAATGAGACATGGAAACGAACAAAGCTAGAACGGCCACTGGTGCAAGCTGAACCTGCGTGACAACAGAAACACGCCATGACAGAAACACGCCATGACAGAAACACGCCATGACAGAAACACGCCATGACAGAAACACGCCATGACAGAAACACGCCATGACAGAAACACGCCATGACAGAAACACGCAAAAGACTGAGCTGCTGTGCTGAATACTGACGACAGAGCGGTGACAGTAAAAACGCTCCGCGACAGAAGCATGATGCTGACAGCACCGCTATGACCTGACAGGAACCTACAGTGACTGCAACCACTATGACAAAAAATGCTACGACAGAAAAACATGCTACTGACAGCCCCGCTGAGACAACACATACTGACAGCCCCGCTGAGACAACACATACTGACAGCCCCGCTGAGACAACACATACTGACAGCCCCGCTGAGACAACACATACTGACAGAACCGCTGAGACAACACATACTGACAGAACCGCTGAGACAACACATACTGACAGAACCGCTGAGACAACACATACTGACAGAACCGCTGAGACAACACATACTGACAGAACCGCTGAGACCACACATACTGACAGAACCGCTGAGACCACACATACTGACAGAACCGCTGAGACCACACATACTGACAGAACCGCTGAGACCACACATACTGACAGAACCGCTGAGACAACACATACTGACAGAACCGCTGAGACAACACATACTGACAGAACATACTGACAGAACCGCTGAGACAAAACATACTGACAGAACCGCTGTGACAAAAAACATACTGACAGAACCGCTGTGACAAAAAACATACTGACAGAACCGCTGAGACAAAAAACATACTGACAGAACCGCTGAGACAAAACATACTGACAAACGCTGTGACAAAAACATACTGACAGAACCGCTGAGACAAAAACATACTGACAGAACCGCTGAGACAAAAACATACTGACAGAACCGCTGAGACAAAAACATACTGACAGAACCGCTGAGACAAAAAACACACTGTGACAGAAACACACTACTGACAGGACCGCTGTGACAGAAACATACTGACCGCAATGCTGTGCCATGAACCACGTGAGGCAAGAACCCTGGGGCAGAAACGCTGAAACAGAAAACGCTCAGACAGAAACCCCGGGATAGAAACGCTATGACAGAAAACCCTGGGGTAGAACTGCCGACCGTGGAGACGTGATTGGACAGCCCCCCCCCCCCTACGCTGCCAGTGTGACCCCCAGAGTGGGTGGACAAACCCTCCCTTGCTGCCAGCGTGACCCGGGAGAAGGTTGGACAGCCCCTCATGCTGCCAGCATACCTAACATCATGAAACTGCAACACACAGTGGATGCCTGGCAGGCAGACCTTGTGCACGAACGTATGCCAGATAACTAACATGTGACCAGACACCGACCTGCGCTTGCTGCATGCGGGCTGCGCCACCCTGAAGATTCCCCCGCCCGTATTGCACTGTCGGTACGAGCGGCGGGAGAAAGAAAAACACCCAACGTGCATACCGGGAAGTGGGTAGCCATGTGAGCGCCCCCCCCCCAGAAGACAGGGGAAAACGGGAGGTGTGCAGGCGTCCCCTCCATGGTGCACGGCGTGTGCTCCAGGGAGGTGGACTGGCGGGTGCATGGGATGAGGACGAACGCCCCTCCGCCGGCATGACGCCGGAAGAAGTGCCCAGCAAAAGGCAGCTGGATGGACGGACATCCCCCCCCCCCCATGGGAGCCCCGTGGGAAGCGGGCGGCAGCCCCCCGATGTCCAACGGAGCCCTGGGAACCAGAGGTGGCCATCGCCAGCATCCGACGCCCGGCCGTGCGTGCTGCCACTCTGAGCCCTGTGAGGGGGATCGGACGGACCCCCCCCCCTCCGGCGAGGCCAGCGGGAGAAGCGTGCGGCCTCCTTGCTAGAAGGAGCAAGGATAGTAGGTGGATGCGCGCCCCCCCTCCCCCGGCACGAGCACCGGGAGAAGCGGGCGGCCTCCTTGCTAGCAGGAGCAAGGATAGTAGGTGGATGCGCGGCCCCCCCTCCCCCGACACGAGCACCGGGAGAAGCGGGCAGGTGACAGCATAGGGAGGGAGAGGGAGAGAGAGCGGCACCCCCACCCTACCGTAAGGACCGAGGGAATGGACCGGGCTGCCCCTTCCTGGATGGCGCCGGGAGGAACGCACGAATAAGTAGGCGGGCAGCCCCCCTCGATGTAGCCTGGTGTGAGCACCGGGAGGGGAACCGCCACGAGACCTCAGCAGCCGACATGCTGCTGAGCTACAACCGGAAGTGACGACAGCTGCTACCCAGAAACCCCACCGACGCCGGACATTAGAGGGGAGGAGGGATAAATAGCCCTCCGACTCCTCCTACAAACTCAGGCACGCCTGCGGCCCCGCCTTCCACTTAGCTGTGAGGTCACACTCTCAGAGGTGAGCAGCCATTACCTGAGGGTGGGGAGCACCAGAGTGTGAACACCTCAGCAAGCTGTTTGCAGTGGCGTATCTAGGGTATGGCAGATATGGAAAGTGCCATGGGCGCATCTGAAGGGAGACGCTCGTGAGTGGCTGGGCAGCAAGGCACTTACCAGGGCATACTTGCCAACAGTCACAATTTTGCTGGGACAATGCCAGGCTATGGCCGTCCTGGGTAGTTTCCTGAAAAAAAGTTTTTGTCCTAGGCAGGGATGTACTGGACTGAGTTGTGATATCCCCCAACCCTTAAAAAAAGATGAACCGCTCCAGCTCGCCCGATGCCGTCCACACAGAATGCTGAGAGGGATGTAACAGCCAGCTACAGAGATAGCAGGGGCTGCACCATGTCCTAGCCAATCAGTGTCTGTGGTACAGAAGGCCCCGCCCTCACAGGTGTCAGCTGACTGCAGTCACATGGCAAGAGATATGGCCGCCATTCCGGGTTTACTTCCTCTTTAAACTTTCTGTAATACACACATTGCTATTGTGGTGTAGGGTCTGGGCCCGCTGTCCTCCTGTCCTTTCTTTCCCTCTTTCATCTCAGACTCTAACGACACCCCCTTTAGGTTTTCTAAGAGATGGGTTTCAAATGTTTTGACAGGGGCGCAGTTTCAGAGCTTGCCATAGGCGCCATTTTTACTATATACGCCTCTGGCTGTTTGTCACATTTTTTTAAAGTTACTAAATATATATCAAAAGAACTTTATATCAACTACATTGAACGGATTTTCCATCTTAAATTAGAATATCACTGTTTTATGCACGATAGCATGTTATGATTCACATGGCACTATAATTTTATGAATTATCAATTTATTATATCCTACTGTGTGGCACTATATTTATATATTTCATTTATGTTCATGTTTTAATATAGTATAATAATTTACATTAATTTACATTAATTTGTTTACAGCGGTGTGTGACATATATCACAGTATAATTTACATATAAAATATATTTTATTAATTTCAATTTGGGAAGATTTTGGGTGGGATAGCGCAGCACAAGCTTACTTTTTCGCTGTTTTATGGTAGGAGGGCGATAATGCTGCATTGGAAGCCGGTTGAACCCCCCACCCTTAACTCCTGGAAAAGGCGGTGAATTCTGTGCTACCCCTTTAAAACTCACATACGAGAGTAGGCAATGCCCTGCTAAATTCAACAAGGTCTGGTCGGCTTGGGTGGAAGCAAGTGGGTGAGGGGCCGGGGAGGAGGGGGGTTGAACTGACTTCACTCCAGCACGTAAATCATACCGTGCTATAGTGCATAAAACAACGATCTTCTAATCTTCTAATTTAAGATGGAAAATCTATCCAATGTAGTTGATATAAAGTTCTTTTGATATATATTTAGTAACTTAAAAAAAAAAAATTTGAAGGTGCTCCCCACCCTCAGGTAATGGCTGCTCACCTCTGAGCGTATGACCTCACAGGTAAGTTTGGTCAAACACGCTTATGAATCACTTTAAGGATTCTAGGAAAAGCTGCTTACTGGTGCTGTCTCCTCACATGGAAAATGGTAAAAAGAAACTCCAGGCTGTCTGTTTCAATGGATGGATTCCCCCCCTGTTTGGCCTGAGGGTCAGTCCCCCCCCCCTCCTCTCTGCCGCCCGTTCCTGCCAGATAGTTACTGAATTTTCTTGCGCAATCTTGTTGTGTACCTTGGGGTTTCCCATGAGGAAAGCGATTGTATACCCTTCTGAACTTGAGGGTGGGCATTAGACAGGAATATGCTTGAAATTCACCAGCTGAGAAATGTTAGGAAGAAGGCTTTATGGATTTGTGAAATGTTACAACCTGGAAATGTATATCTCAGACTGACACTGTAATCACAGAAACCTGAATGTCGATTGTGGAATATATTGTAATGCTGATTTGTTAATAAAAATCTTTCTGTTAAAAAAAACAACCTAGAAGCTGATTGGTTACTATGCACCGATTTTAGTAAATCTCCCCCATATTGTTCTATTTTGGGCCTACATGTATCAGATAAACTATTATATTAAACACATCAGAAAAGATGTATTGACAATCTTCCTCATATTTCCAAAATAAGCCGAATTTCCATTGTAGCGTGAAATTTCACCTAATGACAAATGAAATCTGCCTTCCCACAGGAATAATATCCCGTACGCCTGAATGGACAAAGCATGAGTTCCAAAAAAATGTTTTGTGTTTCGTTCTAATTAAATTATGCCGACCTGGGGATTGTATATCCTGTCTTCCAAACAACGATTGAAAATCAGTAGCAGCTGGGCAGGCAACAGTTCATTACTAAATGACTTTTAAATCGTATCAATAAGTATTACGGCGGATTCCAGCAAGTATTATGGCAGATCAGTGACGCTTATTTTTATAGCATGTTCAAGGTGCAAAACTTTGCACAACATGCTATAAATGTGGCGATAGCATCAACACCATATCAAGCCTGAAGCGGTTAAATATGTGTTTCTCATTTGGGCACTAATGCGATCCAGGCGTTCCTCTGCTCGCCATCTCTTGCCTGTACAGTAACACTATCCTTGCTGCTCAGTCACCCCACTTCCTCTCAGATTAGGGATACACAATGTGGAATGCTATGTTATACTCCATCCTCTCCCTCCTTGTATCACTTGCAGGACAAACATCCCCTCAGCCTCCTGTAGTGACACCCATAAACTTCAAAGGGGAGGGGATGGGGAGTGGCGGAGCTCTCAGACACATATGTACAAAAAGCACATGGTTTTGCAATAAATGTGCAGTCCCAGGAATATCTTCTTCCCTGGCTGGTCCTTTCTGCTTTTGTTGAGGTCCCTGGAAATGTTGTGCTTGTAGAGGAGTAGGTGACATCCCTGCGCCTGCATCAAGTCTGCAAAGTTTGGAGCAGCATCAGCAGCTGGCGTATGACAGAGTAGGAGGGAGTTTAACTCCTAGACTCAGCAAAGTCTGCTAGTTAGAGCTATCTCCTTCTTTTTTCAGGGAGTTGGGACTGAAAAGACTGAGGGCTGAGCCCTTCATAAGGTTATCACCTAGCTAGGCTGTCACTGACTACTTGCAATATGGACATGTAACAACTGTGAGGAGCACCAGGCTAGAAACTACTCAATAGAGGCACCTCCAATCTGCCCGCGTTGCCCACTACTGTGCCAACATGAAAGGTAAGTCTATGGACACTAGACTGCTCTTCTAGAAAAATAATATTGGAAATAGTTTATCATGCATGGCTTTGCAGCTGCAGACGCATTCCTTGCGATGTTAGTAAGGATACATTCTTTTATGGGGCTTCTGTACAGCAAGTCTGTAGATTCCTATTTACTTTAGTGTTGATAACAGTTTGACCTCGTTCTCATCAATGTGCGTTTATAGGACATCTCTAAACGCATGTAAACGCAGGTAAAGACTTTAAATTATATCATTTACACTGTGCGTTTACCTGCGGTTAGATGCATTCAGTTAAGCTGCGTTTAGAGAACATTTTGTGCATCTTGGGGAAAACTCAGACGAGGCGTGTATATGCATGAAGTACATTTATATACATTTGTTTAATCTTCCCAGATATATTCTCTTGAATTTAAATAAATCAAACGAAGGAGGTTTGCGCTTGACCTGCCTTGTTCTGCATTTCTTGGAATATAACGGGAATTATTGTGATGTACTTGCCACAGTATTATTATTTTTATTTTTATGCACAGCAGTTTAGTAGTCAGCACTTCTGCCTTGCAGCACTGGGGTCATTGGTTCAAATCTAAAACAGGGCACTACCTCCACAGAGTTTACATGGTCTCCATCCAAAGACATGCCGGTAATATTCATTGACTCATGCATGTGAGATAGGGACCTATTGCTCAACATATGCATTACAGGTAGCACTACAACTATGTAGTGCAAGGGCCTGTCAGGTTTATTTATTTATTACAGGTACTTATGGAGTGCCGTCAATTTACGTAGCACTTTACATATATACACTATATTACCAAAAGTATTGGGGCTACTGCCTTTACACGCACATGAACTTTAATGGCATCCCAGTCTTAGTCCGTAGGGTTAATACTGAGTTGGCCCACCCTTTGCAGCTATAACAGCTTCAACACTTCTGGGAAGGCTGTCCACAAGGTTTAGGAGTGTGTCTATGGGAATGTTTGACCATTCTTCCAGAAGCGCATTTGGGAAGTCAGGCACTGATGTTGGATGAGAAGGCCTGGCTCGCAGTCTCCCAAAGGTGTTCTTTCAGGTTGAGGTCAGGACTCCGTGCTGGACAGTCAAGTTCCTCCACCCCAAACTCGCTTGTCTATGTCTTTATGGACCCTGCTTGTGCACTGGTGCACATTCGTGTTGGAACAAGAAGGGGCCATCCTCAAACTGTTGCCACAAAGCTGGGAGCATGAAATTGTCCAAAATGTCTTGGTAAGCTGACACCTGAAGAGGTCCCTTCACTGGAACTAAGGGGCAAAGCCCAACCCCTAAATCACAACCGCACACCATAAACCCCCCTCCACCAAATGATTTGGACCAGTGCACAAAGCAAGGTCCATAAAGACATGGATGAGTGAGTTTGGGGTGAAGTAACGTGACTGGCCTGTACAGAGTCCTGATCTCAACCTGATAGGACACCTTTGGGATAATTTTGAGTGGAGACTGCGAGCCAGCCCATCTCATCCAACATCAATGGCTGACCTCACAGATGCGCTTGTGGTAGAATGGTCAAACATTCCCATAGACACACTCCTAAACCTTGTGGACAGTCTTCCCAGAAGAGTTGATGTTGCAAAGGGTGGGCACACTTAATATTGAACCCTACGGATTAAGACTGAGACACCATTAAAGTTTATGCGTGTGTAAAGGCAGGTGTTCCAATACTTTTGTTAATATAGTGTATGTTGTACATTTACATCAATCTCTACATTCAAGGAGCTTATGATCTAAGGTCCCAATCTCACATTCATACCTATATGAGGGCCAGTTTAGACAGAAACCAATCAACTTATGTCTTTGGAGTGTGGGAGTACCCAGAGGAAATCCATGCAGACACAGGGAGAACATGCAAACTCCAGGCAGGCAGTGTCATGGTTGGGATTCGAACCAGTGACCATAGTGCTACTAGGCGGTAGTGCTACCCACTTAGCTTACACTAAATCATTTGGTAAATTTAAAGTTGACTGTGCAATGATTATACAGTCAGATTGTGTTGTGACCCTTAGATTGGAAGCTCCTTGAGAATTGGCATTGATGTGAATGTATATATATAGAGGGCCAGATCCACAAAGCTGCTGCGCTTTGTGAGCCTAACCAATTTACTCTACGCCGCTGTAAGTTACAGCGGCGTATTACTTATCCTCAAAGAAATAGCGCTGTTTACGTACGGTGGCGTAGAGTAAATGGGCTGGTGTTCGCGGGTGTAATTCAAATGGGTTGTTGGTGGGCATGTTTTATTAAAATTATCAATGACCCGACGCAAACGCATGCGTGAAAATAGTCAATGAAAATGACGTGAACGTAACCTACGCCCAGGCCCATTCTGGATCGGCATACGCAAACAACATACACGACGTCCAATACGACGCTGTCTCGATGTCCATACTTAACATTGGCTGCGCCTCCATATAGCAGGGGTAGCTTTACGCCGGAGATACGCTTACGCAAATGACGTAAAGGGAATGCGCCGGCCGCTCGTACGTTCGTGGATTTGCGTATCTCGCTCATTTGCATATTTTACGCTGGAAATAGACGGAAGCGCCCCTAGCGTCCAGCGTAAATATGCACCTAAGAGACGACGGTGTAATAACGTTCTTAGGGTAATTCCGGCGTATCTGGTTTTGTGGATACAAAACAAAGATACGCCGGCGGGAAATTGAAATTATGACGGCGTATCAGTAGATACGCCGCGTAATTTCTTTGTGGATCTGACCCAGAGTGTTGAGAACATTTTCAATAAAGCACTGCGCAATTGAAGATACAAAATACAGGTTTACAGCACCTACAGTTTGCACAGAGCTTTATGAAATAAGTATAGTTACCATACAATGAGGGTAAGGAGGGCCCTGTCCATAAGAGCTTACGATCTAAAGAAGAAGCAGGTCACACCCAAGCCTTTTGCGCTCACATAGCACAGCCCGGAGTCCTAATGCATTAGGCATCGTTTGACAACAAAGCACAGCTACATAAGCCTTTGCCAGCTCAGATAGTATAGGAGGCTGTTGAAAAGTTCCTTTGCCCCGTCTGGCATTTTCCTGATGTGTTTTTGTCCTCTGCTCCTCTGAGCACAGCCCCACGCCGGCCTTTCGTGATGTGCTGTTTTCCTGCGCACATCTGGAAATGGTTATGTGCCAGTGGAGGCAGGACTGGCTTGTGAAATAAATTTGGCATCCATCTATCCAGGATCCACTGACTGGAAAATATTTGCTTTTTTTTTTCAAACATATTTGAGATCTGAGCATAAGTGGAGGTTACAAGTTTGAGGCATGCTGGTCTAATTAAGTTAGTAAGACTTAGAGAATCTAGTCCAGGATAGGTTCCGTGTGGTAGATGAAGCCGCTTATAGGACATTACTGAGGGCTGAGATTGTAAAAACAAACAAGCAGAACAATGTATTTATTAAACTGGAATACGGCTTAATTGTAGCTGGTTGAGCCTTCAGGACATGGAGCTTATTTATGAGCTTTTCAGCTGCAAAAAGATACATTCCAGATTTTGGATAATAAAAAAAAAGACTTGTTCTGCATCTGAATGTTTATGTGTTAATGTAGTGAGCTTGTACTAACCGTTTTATAATATAGAATCCATCCATTTCTTTTAGAAACCTAATAATTGATCGGCTTGATATTCTATAAATAGGTCATATTTGTGTGTTTCTCTATGTGTTTAGCCACTTCAAACTTCAATGTACTGGAATGGCTGAACACTGATGACTACATTTCCAGCATGTGTGCACCAACTGGTCATTTATTAACTTTGACATCCCCCAACCATCCAAAGTATTGCTACATGTGTGGCCCAGACATTTGTCTTTAGCCATTTGTAACTTAAATGGAAAACTGTAGTGGAAGAAATATGGGGATGCTATTGTGGACCTCATCCTGAAAATGCTAGCTGTCTGGCTGCGATAGTGTAATACTTTCTGCATCACTGCCCTGATCTGCAAGCGGGAAAATAAATCACTTGATTCTTCTTTCCAGCATGGATGAACAAATCTGTACTACCGGATATAATATTCTGAGAGCCATCTTATTAACATCATGGGTCCCTGAGCAAAGTTATTTACTGGGGCCCCTACCAGTCTGCATTAGGTGTCCCCATCACAGTGCCCCCTTACATCAGGTGTCCCCATCCATCAGGTGTCCCCTCCACAGTGATGCCATCCATCACTGTGTCCCCTTACATGAGGTGTACCCATCACAGTGTACCCTTACATCAGGTGTCCTCATCGCTGTGCCCCCTTACATCAGGTGTCCCCATCACAGTGTCCACATCCATCAGGTGTACCCTCCACAGTGACGCCATTCATCAGGTGTCCCCATCACAGTGTCCCATCACTGTGTCCCCTTACATGAGGTGTCCCCATCAAAGTATCCCTATACATCAGGTGTCACCACCACAGTGTCCCCTTACATCAGGTGTCCTCATCACAGTGTCCCCATACATCAGATGTCCCTATCCATCAGGTGTCCCCATTCATCAGGTGTCTCCTCCACAGTGCCGCCATCCATCAGGTGTCCCCATCACAGTGCGCCATCACTGTGTCCCCTTACATGAGGTGTCCCCATTACAGTGTCTCCATCCATCAGGTATCCCCTCCATAGTGATGCCATCCATCAGGTGTCCCCATCACAGTGTCCCATCACTGTGTCCCCTTACATGAGTTGTCCCCATTACAGTGTCCCCATACATTAGGTGCCCTAACCACAGTGTCCCCTTAAATCAGGTTTCCTGATCACAGTGTCCCCATACATCAGATGTTCCCATCACAGTGTCCCCATAGATCAGGTGTCCCCTCCACAGTGCCGCCATCCATCAGGTGTCCCCATCACTGTGTCCCCTTACATGAGGTGTCCCCATTACAGTGTCCCCATACAACAGGTGTCCCCATCACAGTGTCCCCTTACTTTAGGTGTCCTCATCACAGTGTCCACATACATCAGGTGTCCCCATCACAGTGCTCACATCCATCATGTGTCTCCATCACAGTGTCCCCATCCATCAGGTGTCTGAATATATCAGGTGTCCCCATCACAGGTTTCCTATCACAATGTCCCCATACATCAGGTATCCCCATCACAGTGTCGCCATAATGGTGTCCCTTAAATCAGGTCTCCTCACGACAGTGTCCCCATAGATCAGGTATCCCCATTCATCAGCTGCCCCATCACAGTGCTCCCATACATCAGATGTCACCATCACATTGTTCCCATATGTCAGGTGTCCCCATACATCAGATGTCACCATCACAGTGTCCCCATACATCAGTTGTGCTCCCCCCTTCGCCCTTGTACTCACAGACCACAAATGCTGCTCCCACCTGCAATGTGGGTATGCTTAAAGGGGTTGTAAAGGTACATGTTTTCTATACATTAAGGTGAAAAAATATCTGAGGATTAGTGGCCCCCCAGCCCCCCCATTTACTTACCTGACCCCTCAAAATTCCCGCGCAGTATATGCGCTGGCTTCTCGGCTGGGCTTCTCAGCTTATTCATTGGTTAATTGATAGCAGCCCAGCCATCGACTCCCGCTGCCGTTAATCAAATCAATAAAGCGACGTGCCGGGAGGCGGGGCCGGGTGATACAGTAGGCAGCTATAGCCGCCGGCTATATCACTGGAGTGCGCCCGCAAGAACTAACCCCCATGGGAGAGAGCTCCCATGAAGGGGGTTAGTTCTTCTGGGGAGGAGCCGAAACAGCCGCTGAGGGACCCCAGAAGACCAGGATTGGGGCCACTATGTGCAAAATGAGCGGCACAGTGAAGGTAAGTATAGCATGTTTGTTTTAAAAAAAAAAAAACGGGAACCTTTGGTCTAAAGAACGATTGAAAAATTGCCTTTTGTCGAGCCAAGTAGTGCAGACAAGGCCACCCATGGGACAAATTTTGTCCAATTTGGTCCAAATTTAATCTGTGTATGACCAGCTCAAGAGCCCATTTACACCTAGTACATTTCAGTAACACATGCATTGTTACGCACCATATTTGCACATTGTTGTGAGCTGTATTTTAGGTGCCCAGCGTAAGTACAAATATGCGCCGTCGTATCTGTGCGCCGAACCCACAAACTTAGATACGACTAAAAACAGACTTCATCCCACCGATGTAACTTGCCTACGCATATTTACGCTGGACGCATGTGGCGCTTCCATTGATTTTCAATTAAAATATGCAAATGAGGGAGATACGCCGATTCACGAACGTACTTGCGCACGACGCATTTTTTCTATTGAAAAGCCTGTGGCGTGCAAAACACAACCCAAACCTTCACCCGGTGCAGAAAAAAATGTGCACACACAAAAAGAGTGAAACACAAAAAACTGCGACGGGTGCCATCGTCAAATGGTCCTTCGAAAAGGACCCAGCTCTGATCCCCCGGGGCGTTAGGCTCCTGGCAGGGAAAAGAGTATAGGAATCCAAGCAGCCGAAACCACAAGGACCCCACTAAGGCCCATGCAGCCGAAACCACATGGCCTAACATCCTCGGAGGGACTGCCGAAACAGAACCCTCCTCGGTGAGGTTCCCCCGAAGGGAGACCCCATGAGAGCAGGTGAACTAAGCCAGAAGGCCATGTCCACCTACTCCCAAGACTTTCAGAGACAGGCCCGAGGACCAGCACCCTACTCGCCACACATAAAGTGCAAAGCACCAAACAAAAAAAGTGACAAAACAAGACAGACAAGGGGTAAAATAAAAAATAAAGTGGGGGAAAAGGAAGGTGGGAATGGTGAGTGGAAAGTGGCCACCGTGCAATACGATGGCCGGCCCTCCGGCCAGGAACAAAAATTCCTCTGTTCCTAGCCAAAAGGCTCGGCCCTAGAGGCAGGTGTCAAAAAGGTGTTTGTGGAGATATGTGACCTAAGGTGCCACACGTTGAGTGACCCTTTCAAACACTCAGTGCAATGTATGGCACCCCTGGACTGCCACTCCAGGGGCACTATCTCCACAGGCTTTTCAACGGACCCTGACCCTCGGTCCGGACCGGCAGCACCCTTCCCAGCCAGGAAGGTAGGAGAAGAGGGTGGGGAGAGCCCCCCGCAGCCGACTACTACCCACAACCCCCATCTCTCCCACCTAATTACATTCGGGAAGTACTACCCGCCTCTCCCCGAAAGGATTAGCAAAGGTTCCCTCGCCGAGCAACTGACTGGGGCAGACACCACCGGATCCAGGCCAAAGGCCAGGGTCCTGGCCTTTCAGCTTCGACCTCATGCCTCTCTGCCCCGATCAGAAGGCTTTCACCTCTACACCAACAGGCTTAGCGTCCACCGACTGCCATCCCTTTCCCCCTCGCCGAGTACTGGGGACAGTCAGTTTAGCACCACCTATTGGCAACTGATAAGAACAGATACTAATGGAATATAAAAAGCCGCGCCACACAAAAAAATTCTTTTTAGTCACATCAGTATCAATGATGGTAAACAAAGTACTACTAAAGTCCATTGGGGTCCATAGTAATAGAAATGGCAATTCCCAGAAGAGATCCTCTGTGTAGTGTCACCAAACGAACACACTCCAGAAAGTGCACCCTCCACCAAGTGAATGAGCAGCTTACCAAAAGTCAGACATAAGCCAGCGTCTGACTATAACCCAGTCACGGCCTTTAAATCCTTGTGGTTCCCAAGATCATCCCGAGTGGACCAGGACAGGACACTACTTAAACTCCGGATAAAGAAAAAGGCGCACATAGCATAATTCCGTTGGCGAAAATTTAATATAAAAGTAAAAATGTACTTACACAGCACACATGGTAAACGAGCATAAAAGCAAATACAAATATTGCCGGCCGGCATGCAGGAGCCCTTCCTCCTCAGCGTGGTGACGTCACTGCGTCGCCTCCCATACGCGTTTCGTCACTAGAAGGACGTTCTCAATTGACGAAACGCGTATGGGAGGCGACGCAGTGACGTCACCACGCTGAGGAGGAAGGGCTTTTATGCTCGTTTACCATGTGTGCTGTGTAAGTACATTTTTACTTTTATATTAAATTTTCGCCAACGGAATTATGCTATGTGCGCCTTTTTCTTTATCCGGAGTTTAAGTAGTGTCCTGTCCTGGTCCACTCGGGATGATCTTGGGAACCACAAGGATTTAAAGGCCGTGACTGGGTTATAGTCAGACGCTGGCTTATGTCTGACTTCTGGTAAGCTGCTCATTCACTTGGTGGAGGGTGCACTTTCTGGAGTGTGTTCGTTTGGTGACACTACACAGAGGATCTCTTCTGGGAATTGCCATTTCTATTACTATGGACCCCAATGGACTTTAGTAGTACTTTGTTTACCATCATTGATACTGATGTGACTAAAAAGAATTTTTTTGTGTGGCGCGGCTTTTTATATTCCATTGCTTTCTGTTTATCACACGCTTGCTGCAGCCTGTAGTCCTTGGGGGGGAGGGGTTCTTACAGCGCGTTTTTTTTTCCACTATAAGAACAGATACTACACTTGATCTTAGCCAAAAGGCCGAGAAGCCCCCGACGCATGATTTACGCGGTTTACGTAAGTTTTACGTTCGGCGTAAAGTTATTCCCCATAGATGAGGCGCAACCCACACAAAGGTATGGACCAGGGAACACAAGCCTACGTATTTTACGTTGGACGTCTGTCAATATGGGCCGACGTGGGTCTGGCTGGGCGTAGGTTACGTTCACGGCGTACACAGTGATCCGGCGTATCTTAGGCAGTTGTTCCGACGTGGTTGTGCGCATGCGCACGGGCATACTTCCATGTCCCGACACATTTTAAGTACTTGTCTGGCGCATCATTTGCATGGGGTCACACTTTATTAACATGGATCACGCCCACTTCCAGCCCACTTCCACCTGATTCCACTTACGCCTATGAAATATACGCTACGCCGGCGCAGAGTTGGGAGCATTTGCTTTGTGAATTCCATGCTTGCCTCTCCGCTCTGCGCGGGTGTAGCGTAAAAGAGATACGCTACGGAGGCATAAAGATGTATGTGAATCCGGGCCATAGTTTTTTTTGTTTTTAACAATGTTAAACACAACATGTGGATGGTTCACATATACATTTTGCAGTGCACCACAATAAAGTGCAATGTCCAGGTGCATTAGGGTTCAATTCAACCTCATTTTAAATGGCCCATTTAGAGAATTTAGTTGGTCTTTATGTATGATTTAACTTTTCTTTGCTTCAGATTTTAAAAACTGATGCCAATAGCAGAAAAGTGGCCATTCTCTTGACCCCACATTGAGCACAATTCCTGTAAATGATTAATAAAGTCAATAGAAAAACATGTTTGTGCATTCATATTCGCCAATCTGTACATTCAAATTCACTTATAGGCCTGTCTGTGCATTCATACTGTGATGGCATTAACAGGCGTCCAATATAATTGTATCAGGTGACATGCAAACTGAGCTTGTGAGACAGAATATGTGTGTGTGGCTTGGAAGTTGTGTATAATGAGGTACCAACTCTATCACCTCATAATTATATCACATACTGTACATTCGAAATTTGTAAAATAATTCATTTATATGTAGAAATATCCCATTACAATATTTTTTGGAAGTTTAACTTAGGGCCATTTCACATTATCGGTCACTGGTGAGAATCTGCAATTTTTGCCCGAAGATAAACCACCTCCATGCTCAGCAGTGGCATGACTACATTTTTACCCTGTACAAATCAATGGTAGATGGTGCCACTGTTCGCATACAGACAGTTAAGGATGGTTGTTCTGGCTGCAAAGAACCTGGACCCAGCTAACTGGCCAATTTGTATGCAGCCATAAGCCTCATACACACGATCGGACTTCAATCGGACATATCCGTGGATTGTTGTCCGAAGGGCGTTGTCCGTGAACTTGTTGTGCATACAGACGGCAGAACATTTTCAGCCAACATACACCAATTTATGTGTTTTTTCAGCTCTTTACCACCACTCTTTGGGATACTTCTGCTATTGTTGTCTGATGTTTAGCATTGGTTCGGAACATGCGTGTTTGTACTTTGGATTTTAGTCTGACGGATTTGTGTACGCACGATCAGATAATCCGGCGGAACACATTTGTTGTCGGACAATTTGAGAGCATGCACAGCAAACATTTGTTGTCGGAAATTCCGCCAATAATTGTCCGATGGAGCATACAGACTGATGGATTATCCAAAAAAACACGTCTATCGCACTATTGTTGTCGGAATATCCGATTGTCTGTAAGGGCCTTTAGAACACATATGCATTAAAGCGTTTGTAAAGGATTTTTTTTTTTATCTTAATAGCTTCCTTTACCTTAATGCAGTGCTGTTTTCATGTCCTCATTGTTAGTTTTTGCTCTCAAGTTGCTGTTATTCTTCTCTGATCTCCACACTTCCTGGTTGTCTGTTTCCTGATGACCACAGTACTGGGAGCTTTCTCTCTGTGGTCACTAACTTCAATGAGGTGTGTCTACTTTCTAGTTTCATTTTCCAAACCATCACTTCTCTATGGCTCTGTATGCTCTGTATAGCATAGAGGCAGGAAATAACATGCAAAAACGAAACTAGATGCAAAAACTAAACTAGAAACTACAGGTACATTATATGATTGATTTTTATCTATTTTTAATCGTTTTTAAAAGGAATCAGTTAACTATTATGTCTCTACACCTTGTAAACAGTCATTTCAGCAAAAAAAAATGTTTCCTTTACAACTCCTTTAACATGCATTTTCATTGACTTCTATGGCACTAAAATGCAGGAAAAAAATGAAGATATATTTTCCAAAACTTCATTGTAGTGCTGAGATGGGAACAGGCACTACCTTTATTATGGCAAACCATGACACAGGTGTTTTAGTTTGTCAGAATGCATGCTTAAAACACAGCAGTATAAATGGGCCCTAAATGTTATTACAAGGAAACGTCTGACTGTGTGTATATAATACAAATAAAACAAATCCAATTAGCGAAGATCAAAGCACAAAAATCAGTAACTTACAAAACGTTCCTGAATATTTCCATTCAGATTTGTGTAGAGAACCACGCCAATTTAGGAACCAAGGTAATCTTGCTTTGTAAATTGTATAAATCTCTATAGACTAGACAACCCACAGGTATATACATGCAGCAGGCAGCTGTTTTTCTCTGCTGACCCTGCTTTAAAATTAGAAGGTAGTCAGAGGATTAGTTTTCAAATTTGGGCCTCTGTTCCAGCCATGGCTCTACTGCAAGTGACCACTATTGTTGTCTGGGGTGTCGGTTCCACCCCAGACCAAGGGTGGCAACAGTCAGATCAAGGTACATTGGGTGTTTTTCCTCAGCAGCCAATAAGTGGGGGTTGATCGCCTTGCTGTGCATGCTGGGGGAGAGTACTTAAGGGACAGACATCATTAGTTCTAGATCATCGTCATCTGCCCTGGGCAGTCATCCCACCACCCCTGTGTGTTACCCTCCTGGCCGTGGGTGTGTGTCCAAGAGTTTCTGGCTCTGGGGCCACGTTGGTCTGGAGTCATGGTTTACCAGGTAGGCCCAGTAGTCAGACTGGGCCTACATTAATAGAGTGGTCCTGCGATGTCCGTCCTGAGGAAGGAAGCCGCCGAATTAAGTACCTGTCATGGAGAGCACCGAGCACGAGACTGGTACACTCAGGGGAGGCCTTAATTTCATTGAAGGATGCACCATTACTGAAAGGCTGGATGATGGTCGCCTGTCAGTACTGAATTGACTAAAGTTTATTCAAGAGAGATCCGGGTGCTTAATCCTGAGTTGGGAAGGATTCGGGACTGAGAATATCTAAATCTTTGGGAAAGTCTGTGGCAGAGACTCTGCTAAAGTTCCGTGTGACACTCTGGCTTTTAGGCTGGTGAGAGAGGCCTATCTAGGTGCACTATACCCACTCTGGCTAGAGTGGCGATGAGAGTTTATCGCTAGAAGTAGGATTGTTTACAAACTGAGTTGTACACCTGGACCTACTACTTATTATTCCTTTCTACTTCAACCAGTATTACTTTTATCGTTTTCCCCTGTTGGGTAATAAAGCACAGAAAAGACATCTACGGTGTGGACATTGCAGTTTCTTCTCAGCTCTCATCAAGTACCCTAGACGGCGGAAGCTTAGAGGTAACATGCCACCCAAAAGAAACCAGCAGCTCCTTCGGGGGTAGTGCTACATACAGTATCCTGGTAAAACTTTGCTTACCCCACAATGTCGGAAGCAGTTAATATATCGCTAATAAAAAAATATGATATTTGAAAACTTACTTGGGTAAAAATCCTATAATACTCCACAACTTTAGAATATCAGGTAAACAGTAAATACACAGGAAGGTAACTGTTTGAAACCTTTACATTAGATTTACTAGGGAATGAGGAAGCAGCCAAAAAAGAGGAAGAATCCATTTCTACGGCAACATCAAGCAGCAGCGTGACCCCTGTACTTACGGGACGCAATGTTAATCATGGCCACACAAGATGCTTTTCTGGCGAAGAAATCAGGCAAGTGGCCCAGTGGTAGAGCAGTTGTGGTAGACTGGAAGAAAGGAAACTGGGGGTTTGAAAAAATGTAGAAGAAAAAACGGCTTCAAAATTTGCCAACATTGTAGAATTAATCAGCCAGGATTGCAAGGAAATGTGGGAGAAGAAGAAAGCCCTGCAGTATTTTATATGGCAGAAAATATTAATGTATGCATGACTACTACTAATATCCAATAGCTGATCAGCAACAGCAATAATAGTCAGATTTAAAATATAGGGCTTTAGCACATCTGGCCTAGGAATAAATGGAAAAAACAACCATAGACATCAGTTCAGATCACTCCAGAATGCTACTTGCTATCTGGTCTGTCTACTGAGTTCCTGGGATGTATCCAGTCCTGAAGAACACATGGGGGGTTATTTACCTAAACTGAAGCGTGCAAAATCTGGTGCAACTCTGCACTGAAACCAGTTTTATGGCCAAAGCTTAACTGAACAAGCTAAAGTTAGAAGCTGGTCGGCTAAATCTCCCCCTTAGGCCAAGTACACACGAGGAGATATATCCGATGAAAAAGGTCCGACGGACCGTTTTCATCGGACATGTCTCCTGGGAGATTTTGGTTTGATCTGTGTACACACGATCAAACCAAAATCCCCACGGACAGACAGCGCGGTGATGTGGCGGTGACGTTGACACCGCCACGTTACCAAACCAGGAAGTAAAATACTTCCACGCATGCGTCGAATCCATTCGACGCATGCAGGAGATTTCGGTCTGCTGGTTAGGCGTACTAACCAGCGGACATATCCGACAGATGGCTTTCCAGCAGACAAGTTTAAAGCATGCTTTAAAACTTTTGTCTGCTGGAAACCTGTCTGCTAGTCCGTACACACAATTAAATCTGTCCGCTGAAACTGGTCTGCGGATCAGTTTCAGCAGATATATTCGATCGTGTGTACGCGGCTTTAGACTTTTAGTTTGTTCTTAAAGTAGCATTCCAATCAAATACTAACTATACCTAAACCTGCTCCCATCCCAATTCTAAGACTATTCTAACTACCCTGTAAAGCACATATCAAACACAAGGCCCACAGGCCAAATTTGACCCACCAGGTCATTTCACGTGGCCCTCAGAGCCTGGGCTATTATTCAGCCGAATCTTGGTGGAACTCTGTTCCACCACTTCGACTCTCGGTCTCCGTGTGACCACTGTCACTTGTAAACACAGAAATTTTCCTCTCAACGGCTCTCACAGATCCCTGCCACTCATGGTGGGGGCAGGGAGGATGCAGATGCATAGCATGGTAAGCAGCACTGTGATCCCCATCTGTGCCCGGGTGCACAGATGCAAACGAATGATTTCCCTGCAAGTGAGAGGAGGATCCACCTACACTGCGAGAAATTAAAAGAGTCGGGCCGGGTAGGTGAGATGCAAGGAAGCTTTTGGGGAAGGGGAGGGATGAGGGCTATGAAGGGCTATGAAGGGAAATGTGTCATGATCTGGAGTCAGGCTCGGAGGCCAGAAGATATAGCAGTAGGGAGGGACCCACTGACCAGCTGGATAAGTACAGAAGCAGGTCACCCTGGCAGATGACACAGCCTCTACTGAGGTGTAGAGTCTATCTACTAACCAGTGTTCACCAGAGCTCCTGATGGCGGAGATGGGTTTTGCTGTGTGTAAGTACCAGGTTGAGGTCACCAGAATTGCCCCATCAGGAGGTGAGCAAGCCAGGGTCCAGTAGCAGATATAGCAGATAGAGATAAGCAGAAGCATAGTAAAGGAACAAGCCAATGGTCATTAACGATTGGTAGCAAAGATACATACAGACAGCAGCAGGAGTGAAAAGAAATTTGCTGAAGGGAGCACAATAATGTGTAAAATAGGATGTGCAGAGACAAGGTTTAAATCAGGAAGTTTATGGAAGGAGAAAAGGTTGAAGGCAGGATCATTCAAGCAATTGTCCAGGGAGGTATCCAGCATTCCAGGTGGCTCAATAGGAAGAGTTACCATCGGCACAGGTTCAGATCCAGTCCCTGACAATATGTATGCAAAGGTGGGTGATGGGGGAGAGTAGTGCAGAGGTCAGAGCTGAGGAGGGGAAGTCAGATGTAGACAGCCTGTGAAAGAGGGCTGCATACTGTACTTATTATGTAGCGCACTCCTGAACTCTGCATTCTGTGCAAAAGGCACTCGTGAAAATGCACTCTTTACACAGCGCACCCCTAAACCCTGTATACAATATGTACTGCACTCTTGAACTCTGCACTATGTATGTAGCAGACCCCCCGCCGCTCTGGTCCACTCACATGATTGCCTTTCAGTGGCAGCTTCAATGTAGAGGAGGGACAGACAACAACAAATGCCCCATAGTAATCCTATAGGTGACGGCATTGCATCGACATTAGGGGGCCCCATTAGGGTTGCCAGCCTCAGTAAAACCAGGGACAGTGTGTACATTTTTTTTTTTACATCTGTCCCTGAAGTGTCCTTTACCGACATCTTTTCGGTCTAAAAATCCCAAGATTATAGCTGCTCCGCCTCTCCAGTACCTTTTCAGTGTGTGTGTGTGTGTGTGTGTATTCTGTGTTTATGTATACTGTGTGTGTATACTGTGTATGTATACTATATGTGTGTGTGTATATACTGTGTGGTCCCATAATCTATTGAAAGCAAAAAATGATAAGCGCAACCTCCTAAATATACACAATAAGGGCTGTACTAAATAATAAAACTGATGACTGACACAAGTGATAATAAAAATATCTAATGGTGTCCAAAGTAATGAGTGTCCAAAACGTAAACATACAAAAATAAAAAAAACAAAAAGTATCCAATAGAATCTTTCTGAATGCGGATAATGAATGAGTTCAAATGAATATGCCAAAAACAGTTCATCTATTCACTTGGTCAGCGCGAGAGATCACATTTATTCCCATAATCTATTATCTGGGGGGCCCATAATCTCCTATTGCCTGGGGGAACCATAATCTCCTAATGCCTGGGCACCCCATAATCTCCTATTGCCCGGGGGCCCCATAATCTCCTATTGCCCGGGGGCCCCATAATCTCCTAATGCCTAGGTGCCCCATAGTCTCCTAATGCCCGGGGGGGCCCATAATCTCCTAATGCCCAGGGGGCCCCATAATCTCCTAATGCCCAGGGGCCCCCTAATCTCCTATTGCCCGGGGACCCCCTAATCTCCTATTGCCCGGGGGCCCCATGAGTTGCGAAACTGTGCTATCTGTACAATCTGGAAATTGTTACTCTGTATAACCTCCCGGAATGTAAATATGCTAAACAAAAATAAAAGATTATATTTAAAAAAAATGGAATAATAATAAATGTACCATTAATGTAAAGTCAATGCATTGCAAATGCACTTTAAAATATATTTTTTCTCAAAAGCAGCAAAAGTACTATATTTCATGGCAGCATTTGACTTCCTTTTGTGTCCAGACTTCCATGTATAACATTCCTAAATTTGTGGAGGGCAGGTCTTTGTAAAAGTGTTAAAAGCACATCATTATGTGATAACAAGTTCTCTATAGCATCTTAGTTCATAAAAGTCATAGTGGACATAGTGCAGTGTTACCAAGCCTGTCCCGGTCAGGATAGTGTTACACTGTTATATGGTCATGGCTCACATCACTCTGGAACTTGAGTACTTCCTTTACACTTGCCAAGTTGCCTCTCAGCAGAGCCATAACCAGGGTATCTTTCCAGACCTCAACACAAGTGAAATACAGGTGACTAAACACATTTCACATGTAGTTAACTTGCAAATCACAAGCTTGAGTCACTCTTGGCAAGGACTGCATGTAGAGCCTTACCTTTTTTATATGGGTATTTTTGAGGTGAAAAGTTGAGAAATATGTTGCTGCTTTCTTTTGTAATTTGACAAAATATTTTTTCTCACTAAAATATTAAATATGTAACTTATGGATGACCAGAAAAGTTTAATGCATGCAGCTACTTGATATATGTTTTTCTTCCATGACTGAAATGGAGTTCAGCTATTCCAGCTTTTGGTACGCAGGAATGAGACATGGTTCATCTAGTGCTTTTGCAAAATGTTCATTATACCACGATTTTGCTTTTCTAGTTCTGTGCAATGGTCACTGATATCTCCGGGGGTAGTGGAGTTTTACTCATAGTGTTTGTGCTTGTTCTCTACAGGGCAGGACTTACGGTGGTGGGTAGGGTGACCACATTTCCAAACTGCCATTCAGGGACACAGCTGACCCCCTCTCTCACTTTCCCCAAAAAAGATGAGGGGGGACAGGGGGAAATGTAGTCTCGGAGTTGATGGGGAATTTGGCAGCGGGTTATTTGTTAGGTGAATGTGCCACTTGCCACCAGATGCAGTGCCGCTTGCCACCCATAGCCTGCCACCAGATGCAGTGTCGCTTGCCACTCATAGCCTGCCACCAGATGCAGTGCTGCTGTCACTCCCTCTGCATGAGCTGCGTGCGTAGAAGGGAAGGAGTGGCGTCACTATCTGGAGAGTGAAGATCACACCAGTCCCTGCTGCTTGCCGCTCTGGGTGCTGAGGTGGGTGGGGACAGCAGTGCTGCACTAGGCGCAAGCCTCGCTCCCGGTCTCACTGTCTGAGAGTAAATTGTCACTAGTTGCAAGATGCCAGGCAGCGCCGGCCCTAGCAACCAGTTCCAAAAACTTAGTTATTAGTTAGTAGGGGGTGGCTGTGTCCTCTATTTCATTCCGGGACATTGTATTGTCCCAGAATGAAGGTGCCAGGGACCCGTGACAGACATGTCAATTGCGGGACAGTCCCGAGCAATCCGGGGCACGTGTGCACCCTAGTGGTCTTGAGTCACTATCGGGTCCTACTGGTATAAGCAACCCATAATGAAAAGTGGAGGGTACAGTTCTCCCACATTAAAGGGGTATGCCTAGGGAAGAAAAACAGATAAAATAAAATTAATGTGTGTATGGCGATAAATAACATAATATCGCCACAAAGAGCTTGGCAAGGAAAGAGCTGTACCTGTCAGATGGATTGGGATCATATAATTCCACCGTACGAGTCGTCACATCTGTACATCGGTAGCTGCCACAGCTATAAATAGTGTCATTCGGATGCCCGCACATGCGCAGAAGAATGACCAGACGTAATGACGTCATCGCGACCGCTTCGCATGACGATGACGCATAGTCAGTAATAGTAATAGTAAACAAGGACATGATGTATACTGCGCTTGCGCACAAAAAAGCACTGACACAAGTCAGAGTGCAATGTATTCAAAGGGCAAATCCAGCAATTGGAGCCAAAGTAACATGCCACATTCAGCAAAATGACAGACACCGGGCATAATATTGCAAAAAAAGCTTCACAAGGGTAATAATAAAAGAAAGACAGTTTGTTTACTTGGATGTCCCTAGAACAGGTAAAAATGCTAGACCAACACACTTTAAATGAAAAATTAAATGACTGGCATATTATTGAAAAAAATATAAAAGTAAATGGGTGGGGCCCATGGGCTTGAGCCCAGTCAAGCCCTATGGTAAGTTCTGACCAGGTTCTCTGGGAATAACTAAATGAAAAGTTTTCTGAAGTCTTTGGGAAATGAGAGGCATCCTCAGACGTTTAATATTTGATGGTGTATTGCCCACGCATGCGGGAAACCTCGGGCAGGTTACACTTTTTCTTTTAACATCAGCATTGTAATAACAATACAAGCAATAGTTATTTTTGACAATCCAATATCATTTTGCTTTCTTTTTTCCTTTTTCTTTAAATTTTATTGAAGGATTTTTCATGGTATGAAGTAACCAAGTTGAGTATATAGTGAGTATGTCAAGAACAAGAGGAATTACCAGTCATTATGTGGCAACATGCCAGTGACATACTACAAAGAGTGTGCAATAGGCTCAAAAGGGAGTACTAAAGCTAATGCAGTAGCATAAACTTTTTTTTTTTAATATGTTTTTATTTTATTCTTTCACATGTCTACATCCGTCGATATTATTATGTTTCTTCATTAAATCTTTTCCCATTTCATAAATACAACCAAATCAACAGAAAAAGTATCATTATACATTACATTCCACATTGAAGAAGAAAAGAAAAACAGATAACAAAAAGGAAACAAAACAATAAAGACAAACTACCTCATTACCCTGGTAGCATAAACTTTAGGCGTTAATATAATCTTTCTTGAAAACTTTCCTTTCATGTTGCAAGTTCTGTCTGCCGACCATCTCTTTCCACAAACTCCTGGATTCCATGTAAACTTTGCAGCTTCAACTCTGCTGTTTATGTTCAATATCTAAGGACTACATATCCCATGGTACCTTGCTACCTGCAAGAGATGATTCCTGTACTGACGCTGCATCCCTTTCTGTCCCCACTATGTCCTATGTGGGGATTCACAGGGTCAGGAAATGAGAGAAAATCTTGAAAAAAATAAAATAAACCACATACAGACATTTAAACTTTTTCCCACTCTACTGTAAAACTAAATGAAAAAATATTTGGCTGAAAAATAGACTGTAAAGTAGATTCCAGCCCTAAATGGGTTACATTTCATTTGCTAAAACACTGTGGGAGGAATTTACTAAAACTGCTACTTTCTATCTATGAGGCCTCGTACACACGATCGGACATATCCGATGAAAACGGTCCGCGGACCATTTCCATCGGATATGTCCGATCTGGAGTTTGATCCGATGGCGTATACATACCATCGGATCAAATTCCCCGCCGGCGGACGGCGCGGTGACGTGTCGGTGACGCGGCGATGACGTTGACGCCGCCACGTCACCGCTACGTCACGCACCAGGAAGTAAAACACTTACGCGCATGCGCCGAATCCATTCGGCGGCGGCGCGGCGGCGGTGGGGGACGACATGTCTGCTGGTAAGTGTACTAACCAGCAGACATGTCGGGCGGACAGATTCCCACCGGATAGATTTCAAAGCATGCTTTGAAATCTGTCGGGTGGACAAATCTGTCCGCTAGCCCATACACACGAGCGGAGATGTCTGCTGAAATGGTCCATCGGACCGTTTTCAGCGGACATATCCCCTCGTGTGTACGAGGCCTTAAATATTCTGCCCTTGTTGTTTTAACTTTGGATTGTAAAACTTTTTTTCTACCAGTTAATTACCTTATATAGCCCGCTTCCTGTTTCTTGTATGGTCATTAGCCTAGGCTTAAAGCGGATCTCCGCCGAAAAATCGAATTTTTGACTAATGGCTCTTTAAATTAGTAATCGCACTGCTGTGCTAAACTCACGTTTTTTGTTTTAAACAGCCGCTCCGCTCTTTTTCTGTCCAGAATAACAACTTATATTCTCCCGTTGCCATCTTGGCTTTGGGCAGGAACCAGCACACAGGCATGTCATTTCCTGTTTTCGGTGGATGCTGTCCCAGCATCCACCGCTCTATCTCGCGCACGCGCACCGGCGGCGTGAGCGTATCTGTTGTCATCGCTGTAATGGAGAAATTTCAAACACCCGCCCATTCCTTTGTTTACATCACGCGTCACTTCCTGTAAAACTAAGTCGCGCGATGTCTCGGCTAATGCAGTGAATTATTATAATTAGGGAGCTCAGAGAAAGGCTCCCAGCATGCAGAGCGAGGGACAGGAAGAGGAAAATAACCCGAGAAAAACCCGACTGCCTACAGACCGGAAGCCTCAGTGTTGAAAATGTATTGTAACTCCAAATTTTTTAATAATAGCCGATTAGGGATTGTTTTGCAGCGATATTAATGTTAAAGTAAAGTCAATTTCAGGGTGGAGCTCCGCTTTAAGACATTGTGCACAGCTCTCTCTCACTCTCGTAATAGTTTGCCAGGAAGGGAGGGGGGATGAGTCATAAGAAAACCAATGAAAGCTGCAGGGCTACAGAGCTGGAGGTGTGCCTCTGTGTGTCTGTGTAAATCCAGGAAGTGAACAGGCTGCAGCTTCAGCTTCCAACAGTTAAAATAGATGCAGCCAGACTTAGTGGAGGGAGATTTCTGCAGCATATTTGGCAAGTACAGAATCACAGTATATATACTGTATAATAATATGGCTTTTTATTGCAGAAGAGGCATGCAATGGCAGTTTACATTCCGGCACAGATCCTGTGTGCCGTTATAACTGAACTCCTGTTCATCCATAGGAGTGACATCATCCCACTCCTGGCCAATGAAGACTGCAACATCCTGGCACCCAGATTAGGCCAGGTAGAAGCTGATTTGTTGCTTTACACAGCTGCTCTGGATTCTGGTTGCTTCAGACTCAGTAAATTCTCCTATGTATATGTCAAACAACTGACATGTTTTTTTTTTCTTTTCATAAAAGGGTTAGTTTAAAAAAACTGTGCTGCTTATTAAAATACTGTGCTGCTTTGACCAAAGTTTAATAGTGCCCTTACAATAGGTGTAGGCCATTTGCATACCTCCTAAAGCCTGATTAAAAAAACTCCCCTGGGATGGTACCATCCTATCCTGCCTTGTTGCTAGGATGTTGCTAAGAGACTCCTAGCTCCTACTGTTCACCTCGCAAATGCTGAGCTCAGAGCTACTGTATCAGGGGAGAGAAATTTCATGGGAGAGAGTTTAACCACTTGCCTACTGTGCACCTACAAAGACAAAATATAAGCTTCCGGCACTGCGTCGCTTTAACTGACAATTGCGCGGTCGTGCGACGTGGCTCCCAAACAAAATTGGCGTCCTTTTTTTCCCACAAATAGAGCTTTCTTTTGGTGGTATTTGATCACCTCTGCGGTTTTTATTTTTTGCTCTATAAACAAAAATAGAGCGTCAATTTTTAAAAAAATGCAATATTTTTTCCTTTTTGCTATAATAAATAACCCCAAAAATATATAAAAAAAATATTTTTTCCCTCAGTTTAGGCCGATACGTATTCTTCTACATATTTTTGGTAAAAAAAAAATGCAATAAGCGTTTATCGATTGGTTTGCGCAAAATTTATAGCGTTTACAAAATAGGGGATAGTTTATGGCATTTTTTTTTTTTTACTATTAATGGCGGCGATCTGCGATTTTTTTTATTGGGACTGCGACGTTATGGCGGACATTTCGGACACTTTTCTGACATTTTTGGGACCATTTACATTTATACAGTGAACAATGCTATAAATATGCATTGATTACTGTATAAATGTGACTGGCAGTGAAGGGGTTAACCACTAGGGGGCGGGGAAGGGGTTAAATGTGTGTCCTATGAGTGTTCTAACTGTGGGGGGAGGGGGGGTGACTGGGGGAGGTGACCGATTGTATCCCTATGTACAAGGGACACAGCAACAGTCTCCTCTCTCCCTGACAGGGACGTGCAGCTCTGTGTTTACATACAGAGCTCCACGTCCCCGCTCAGTTACTGAGCAATCGCGTGTGCCCGGCGGCAATCGTTGCCGCCGGGCACTCGCACGGGATCCCCGCAGAGCGGCGGGTGCACGCGCGCCGCCGGCGACGCGCACGCGCCCGCCCGCGGCTTTAAAGGGACATCACGTCATATGACGTGATGTCAGGATAATGGAGTCCTCTGCCCGCCGTCATTTGACGGTGGGCAGATGACAAGTGGTTAAATCCGAGAAAGAGCTCACTCCTGTGATGGCGGAGGTACTAAGACACTCCTAGCTATTACTGTTCACCTCCACAATCACAAGAGCAAGCTCGTTCTCTGATTCAGTCAGCCCACAATTTTGAGCTGTGTGTGGCTAGCTAAAGTATTAAGTATTCAAAACCTGCAATGTTTGCTCTGCCAGTTTATTATTATTACAGTTTGTGTAGGGCTTTACAAAATGAAGGCAGACAGTGCAATTAGTATACAACTAAATACAAGAGGGATTAGAGGGCCATGCTCGTTAGAGCTTACAATCTAAAAGGAAGGGTCAAGTGATACAAAAAGTTTTACTGTGGGGGATGAGCTGATGGAGAAAATAAAAGTTTAGTTGTTGCATAGAAACAGGGTAGGCTTTTCTAAGGAGATGTTTTTTTAGGGATCGCCTAAAGGTGGATAGATTAGGAGATAGTCAGGCAGATTGGGGTAAGGAGTTCCAAAGGATAGGAGAGGCTCTGGAGTTTAGCAGATTTATGTCAGAGAGGAGGGCACAGAGTTTAGATTGGAGTATGGAGGGGTAAAACCTCTATGAAATTATGTTTTGCTGTCTCTGTCCTGCTGGGGAGTTTACCCTTCACTTCCTGTTGTATAGACTAAGAGGAAATCTCCTTGAACTGAGTGGAATTACCATCTTACAGTGTTGTCGTTGAAACATTTGACCACACTGGGTGATTTTTCTTCACCTTTTGTTCAGATGATACCTCCAGATGTTTGCATTTCCCCTAGCTCTGTCTCTAATGCCGCGTACACATCATAGTTTTTCCTGATGTTCAAAAGCCTGTTTTTCACGACATGATTCCTCTCCAGCCTGACTTGCATACACACGTTCGTGCAAAAAAAAAAAAAACATCCGACCAAAGTGCCGTGACGTACAACGCGTACAGCGAGACTATAAGGCCACAGTGGGCGCATACAGTATGCTGAACAAATGTAACTGTAGAAATAATATATAATTACTTTTTGATTTACTGCATGAGCCAATAACTGAGCATGACCTTCCTACTGTTATTATAACAACATCCTTTATTACTTCCTTATGAAGAACACACTGATGAAAAGCAATAAAATTCACAATGACAAAATCTGTATTAATGCATCTGTTATGTTCTGTCTGTGTTTTTTTTATTGTCTTAGCTGGTTAAAGACCAGTGGAGATATACCCTATTATATCTAATGCCGCGTACACACGGTCGATTTTTTGCGATGAAAAAAAACGACGTTTTCTGTGAAGTAAAAAACGACGTTTTTGAAACGTCACTTTTCAAAGAGAATTTTGCATACACACCATCGTTTTTTCACAAAAAGCGAGGTTACGTTCACCACTCTTTACATTGAAGCTCGCTTCATAACTAGCTTCTGGGCATGCGCGGGTTGAAAAACGTCGTTTTGAACGACGTTTTTGCTACACACGGTGACTTTTTGTGAAACAAAAAACGACGTTTTGAAAAACGACACAAAAAATTCAAGCATGTTGGAATTTTTTTTTGGTCGTTTTTTTTAAGACAAAAAACGACGTTTTGCCCACACACGATCAATTTAAATGACGTTTTAAAAAAGTCATTTTTTTTCATCCCAAAAAAACGACCGTGTGTACGCGGCATTAGAAACGATAGTATGCATAGGTGCAGATGAAAACAATAAATGAAAATAACATGCAATAAATGAATCCCAGTGAACTATTATATCGCTATAAAAAGTCCATGTGCAAATTGAGTTACAAATTTTAAATATATGTAGTCCCAGGAATGGTTGTGAATAACGTGCAAGGTGCTCGATATTTCTTCAAAGTGTAAATAAGGAAGTGGTCCACCTTCACCAATAAGTCACCTTAATAGAAGTCAGATGGCTCCTTACCAAAGGTAGTTGACCAAATTAATTAAAATAAGGTCAAATAGGCTTGGATGTAGGCAGTCAGCTCAATCATATGGAGGTACAGATGTCAGCAACAAATAACATACCGGATACCATAGAAAAAGAAAATGCTGCCATAGTGTGATATTGTTTAATTTAGACACAAAGAATAAAAACACAGTGCCGAGTGGCCCCTTACTTTAGATGGTGCCCGTATCCCGGCAGTCCGCATGTAGAAAATGGAGAAAATGGAGAGAGTGTGGTCGTAGGCTATAAAATAATAAACATTATAAAATAATGTTTGTTCTGAAGTTGGATAAATGGGAGACTAGCACCAATAGTCCAACCCAAATTCTGGAATTACTCATCCGTCAGAAAGCAGTTAAGGTCTAACTCAATGCTAAGACCTTGAGGCCGCATCGTTCTGAGGCGATGGATCCATTGGGTTTCATTCTGGGATACTGCCTTGGTCAGGTCTGTTCCACGCCAGTGGAACAAAAAGGCAAGGGAAAAAGGTCAGCAAATTCAAATCCTGTGTTACAAATCAAGGATTCACAATAAAACCCTTAATTACGTGTCATTCTAAGTTCGTTACATATGTGTTGGAATGTCCCTGTACCCTCCAATATGTAGGCCGGACCACCTGAGAACTCAAAATTAGAATAAATGAACACGTGGCAAACATTATAAAAGGGTTCCCTGACCATAGTGTGTCCAAACATTTTGACCTCTACCATAATAGAGACACTAGTCTATTGACTTTTTACGGGATCGATCGTATTACCAATCATTGGCGTGGAACAGACCTGACCAAGGCAGTATTTGGTTGTTTCAGGAGTGACTGGCTGATTTTTGATCAATGTGTGACCATCCCTGTTTGAAAAAAGTTGAGTGTTAAATCAACTCCTGTTGCATGAACAAATGACTTTTGTTGATCAGCAACTTCAGCCAATCAGGTCCGACTGTCATAATACAATGCCCTTTGGGATAATTTCCCACCCTGTTTGTGTAGATGAAGAAATCTGTTAGCTGAATGAAAAAAAAATGGCCCCTCTATGGCCAGATTTAGTACTAACAGAAGTTTAAAGCTTAAAGCAGGGGTCTGTCTAAAACCTTCCAAACTTTCTAAACAGGGGGCCAGCTACAGTCCTTTGGACTTTAGGGGGGCCGGACTGTGGCCTTTGGGAGTAGAAAATGTCCCAGCATCAGAGGGGGAAAAACATACCCCATCTTTGGTGTCAGTGGGAGGCATTGTACTCCATCCTTGGTGTCAGTGGAAGGCATTGTACTCCATCTTTGATGCCAGTGAAAGGCATTGTACCCCATCTTTAGTGTCAGTGGGAGCCATTGTACCCCATTATTGGTGTCATGGGGCCCAATTGTTGGTGTCATTGGGAGGAATTGCCCCATCGTTGGTGTCAGTAGGGGGAATTATGCCCCATTGTTGGTATTAGTGGATGAAATAGTGTCCCAAAGGGCCAGATAAAAGCAAGCAAAGGGCCACATCTCGCCCCTAGGCCACAGTTTGGAGACCACAGGCTTAAAGGCTAACTCCACCTTACCATGTTGTATGATTCTCCCATAACACAGTAACTCAATTTTTAAAGAAAAAATTTCTTACTGTGATTTTCTGCATCCTTGTAATGTCCTCTGTCATCCACCAAACCTCTCCCTTTCCTCCTCACTTACATGTGTTTGAAAACAAACAGTGCATGTTAGTTGTGGTCACGTGCACTGCTCTACGCACACTACAGATCTCATAGTCCCTAGTCCATCTCAGAAATGGGCAGGAGAAAATGTTCCTACTTCCAGTGGGACCATAGAGAGTGGCCTTAGCCACCCACTAACAGGAAGTTAAGCCTTGTACACACACACGATTTTCTTGGCAAGAACCAGCAAGAAAACTGCTGGCAGAGCTTTCTTGCTGAGGAAACCGTGCGTGTGTACGAGGCTTCCAGGTTTCTCATCAAGAAAACTGCCCAAAATCTCGACATGAAAAATAGAGAACCTGCTCTCTATTTTCTTGTCGTGATTCTCAGCAGTGTTTTCTTGCCGAGAAACCCGAGCGTGTGTATACTTACCTGTCGCCTTGGAAACCCGTGCATGCTCGAAATGACTTTGACGCATGCACGGTAGCTTCCTAGGCATAGGTAGGGTGTAGCAAGATGGTGGCGATGGCTTTGAGTGTGACGAGCGAATGCTCATCGTAGTCAATGACGTCACCGTGTTCGTTCCATTCAAAAGAATGGCTGTTCTTTTGAATGGAGTGTCTATACACTTGCCAAGAATCTCGTCAGGAAAAACAACTTTTTTCCTGACGAGATTCTGGGCCGTGTGTACAGGGCTTCAGATTACAGCAGCAAAATAAATAATAGAAATACATTTGGAAACTTGGAGGAGGGAGGCTGAGAGCAATAGAAGGTACTTTTTGAACTACCGTATAAATTTATACTTGAATATATATTTTTTTAATTTTCGATTTTTCAAATTTCGAAAAAATAATAATACAGGGGAGAATGGTCTACAAGTAAAAGCACATCATGATGCAGCGCCAAATAAACCTTTGACCAAAGTAGCTTTAACAGTAAAATCCCCCAAAAAAGGAGGCGGGAGCACGAGAATTTTTTTTTTAAACCAGAGTTTCATGTCATCACCAGTACTAGCTGGGTAAATGTACTAATTTAAATAACATCTCATTATAAAACCAATATCCTGCAGTTGTACTGGAATGCTTCTTTAAAGAGAAACAGCCATGATTAGGTAATGTAGGAGTCTCTATAATTAGTTTAAAATTATTATAACTGTTAAAAGAACCCATATGCTGTCAGACTGCGTGTGACATTAGGAAATGTACAAGGCTAAAGCTGTCAGATCAGTTTTTACTCCCTAATGCAAGTTTAAAAAGTGTCAAGAAACAAAATAAATAAAGGGTGGATGTGTTAATCTTTTCTTCTTTTCTAATTCTAAGTCATAGCTATAGAATTTTAAAATTAAATATTCAGATTCTGATATAAACTCAGTGGTGACTGGTTCTCTTTAATACAAAGAGTAGTGTACAAAAATAATATGCAAATAAAAAGTATCTTTAAACTACAGTAAGGAATCTTCTCATCAGTTACTACTGACAGTTTTACATTCTTGCTCTCTGTAATATATAAGGCTGTGTTAATTGTACTGCTAAAAAGCATTGGGAATAGGTTTCAGCATTAGGTTTCCCCTGGCTGGTTGACATCATACATGACAACACGCCCACTGTCTAACATCCCAGATTTTTCCCCACCCAGTGTTATAATACAGAGAGCACTGTTCTATTGCTCTCTTGAAAAATATCCAACTTGGAACCTCTCACGAATCATTCTTTTATTAACATAGTCATGAGCCACATGTGTTTTCTCTTCCCTTGTGTCCCCCACGGGATGAATGTAACAAAATCGTGACATCACTTGATTTTTTTTTTTTGGAACAACAAAAATAATAAATCAAATTTTCCATGTGTTGTTACTTGAATGCTTTGACTGACTAAGATATATGAGCGTGCTTAATGCCTACAGGCTTATGGTTTTAAATAAACGTAGCTTTGGGCACTGGCTGGTCTTAATTTAAATTTGGATGTTCAAAATAAATGGTGTTGCATGAAATATACTTGTTGCTGTTCATCAAAATAAAATAATGTTTTTCAGTGAAATAAAGTATTTCTAAAGGCATTTTTTTTTTGTTTTAAATGAAGTTACGAGGGGTTGGAATTCCTGTAAGGTTTTTATTGCAGTCTGGGTCCCCTGCTAGGCAAATTTCAGTTGCCCCCAGAACAGCAATAGAAGGGTAACTTCCAGTGTGGACATTTGTTCTAGTGACAATTTTCTAAGATTTCTAAGATTTATTGTGTAGCACCCTTGTCCTAAACAGGGCTGCTAGTAAATCTAGTTGTACTAGGTGGTAACTAGCCTGGCTAATATGTAGTCAAAATCAGATCAAATGGGTTTCTCCTATGTCTGGTATCAACTGTGATTTCTCCCTTTTGTCAATATGTGGCACTGTTACCTTTGACATAAGTCTGATGAATTACAGTGAATTCAGGTTATGAGTGTATATACTTCTCTCAGCCTATCAGCAGGAGTTTATTTGGCTGCCGAGGTTGCTGAGAGAGGGTAATTATTTGGAGAAGTTCAGATGATCGGGGTTCTTTCCACCTGGGCTGCGGCCTGGGTGGGTGTGTGTGGAGCAGCAGCCGAGGTGTAGCCCTGAAGCCTGGGGCCTTGCCATGTGTGACTGGGACTCTGTCGAAGAGGGCCTGGTCATTGTCGGGAGGAAGTTTCCAGAGAGTCAACCACTCTTGTTGCCGGATGCAGGTGTGAAGGGATGGAGTTGTGAAGGATTACCAGAGGAGACTCTTCATCATCCAGGAACTGTGAAGTAGCTGGGAAAGCTTCAAGAGACAACTCATCCAAGAAGTACAGCGGGTAGCTTGGAGTAAAGCTTGAAGGAATACAGTGGGTAGCTCTAAGCAAAGCTTGAAGAAGTACAGCAGGTAGCTGTGAGCAAAGCTTGAGGAATCCAGCGGATAGCTGTGAGCTAAGCTTGAGGAATCCAGGGGGTAGCTGTATGCTAAGCTTGAGGATCTACAGTCGGATACTGTGAGTAATGTTTTTGCTATAGAAGAGAACACGTGCTGTGAAATACAGATGGCTGAATTCAGCTTAAAGGCCCTTTTTCTGTATTGCTGTCTGCCTAGTTCTATTTTTGTCCAAGTTGCTATTGCATTTGCCTAAGGATGTCCTGTGCCCTATCCCTTTCTCCCATATTTCCTGCTAAGTGAAATAAAACTCTCTTTGTTCATTGACTGGTGCCGCTCAATGAGTCCCAGGAAGTTTATATACCTCCTTATCTGCGGAAGTGGGAGAGCGACCTGGGCCGGGCCTTCTGAAAGGAACAGAGTGCATATTTTGTATTTTGCACACCACTCCTCAATTGCAGGTAGGTTTCAGGAGGTGGGATTTAAGGTCCTCACCCAATGGTATAGAGTGCCCACACTCTTACATAAGATTTACCCTTCAGTTCCCTCCACTCATTGGTAAAGTCAACAGGCTGACAGTTCACTATTACGCTTATTTTGGGCCTGCTTCCGTATCTGCCTCTTCTGGGACACTCGGAAGTTTTTTAGACTGACAGACATTTCACTAGCAGACGATCCGATGCAGTGCTTGCTTTGCCTCACTCCAATTTCAAGGCTTAGCTATAAGAAGTCCCATCTTCTTAATGGCACTTAAATATGTATACCGCAAAAAATGAAAATTCTCAGAACCCCTATCAGTTGGTCAGTGGATAGCTGTGAATGAAATTAATCTGATGAAACAATTAGGCCGCGTACACACGATCGGTCTAAACCGATGAAAATGGACTGAAGTTCAGTTTCATCGGTCCAAACCGACCGTGTGTACGGCCCATTGGTCTGTTGTCCTTTGGACCAAAGTTTTAAAACTTGCTTTAAAATCGGACTGATGGACGCCTGACCATCGGTCCAAACCGATCATTAGTTCGCAAAAGCATTGGTTCAAAAACCCGCGCATGCTCAGAATGAAGTTGACGCATGCTTGGAAGCATTGAATTTTCGTTTTTTTTCAGCACGTCATTGTTTTTTACGTCACCGCGTTCTGACACGACCGCTTTTGGAACTGATGGTGTGTACGCACATCAGACCATCAGGCCACTTCAGCGGTGACCCGATGAAAACGGTCCTTCGGCCCATTCTCATCGGATGGACCAATCGTGTGTACGCGGCCTAAATGCTGCATTAAAACGAAAAGAGGAACAATTCAATAAAACCTGGTTTTATTGGCACGATTTCCGGTACTCACATGACTACAACACCTTTGTGGCCTCCTCGATGGAGCAACTGTAACTGAGCATGCGTCCTAAACCATTTTCTTTAACAGCACCCCTTTCCCCTGTTTTCATGTTCATTTCCTGTCTTTCCCTATTGAGCTTGCTTTGGTTCTTTTACTTCTTACTCTTGCCTTCTTGTCTTCTAACTTCTGCGATGTAATGTCTTCTTCTTCCTATTGAAAAATGTGTCCGTACACACCAGCTTCTGGGAGATTTTAGTGTTTTACACTGTTGCATTTTAATTCAGTCTAATGTAGGTGCTCTGTTGCCACGTTGATATTATCCTATTCGCTATGTTCCTAACATACAATGCTACTTTCTAATTGTTTTAAGCAATAGCCAGGGGCGGACTGACAACTCATGGGGCCCTCGGGCAATAAGAGATTATGGAGCCCCTGGGCAATAGGAGATTATGGGGCCCCCTGGCAATAGGAGATTATGGGGCCCCCAGGCAAAAGGAGATTATGGGGCCCCCAGGCAATAGATTATGGGGCCACACATTATACATACCCACAGAATACACATACAGACACACAGTACACACACAGTATACATACACACAATGAGAAAGTACTGGAGAAGCGGGGCAGATATAATCAGATTTTTAGACCAAAAGGATGTCGGTAAGGGACATTTCATGGACAGATGTAAAAAAAACACAGCTTTTTACATATTGTCCCTGGTTTTACTGAGGCCGGAAAACCTGATAGGGCTCCCTAGCGGCATGGGGCCCTCGGGCAGTGCCCGAGTGCCCGAATGGTCAGTCCGCTCCTGGTAACAGCCTATTCTTACTGTATCATATTTCAATGCTGGATTTGTATTGTCCTTACTGGTGCACAAAATAAAACTTTAAATAATAAAAAATGACTGGCACTCATTTTTCCACCTTGCACTACACCCACCATGCCTAGTAACCTGAACCCTAAGGAGGAATTTCCGCCCTCCCTGACTCTGGGGTCCCCACCAGGCCTCTGGAGGTCGAAGGAGAGCGCTACACTTGTCAACAATATCTTTGAAATGAGACACAGATGGCGAATCCCAATTGATGATTCATCTATTGCCTACTCTAATCAAAAAAATGTTTTGGCTTTAGATATACTTTAAAGGTAATCTGTCTTGAGAGAAACAAGTAGGCTGCCGTTGCCAATCTCCTTGTGAAAATGCTAGTTGATTGGCTGTTATGGTATGATGATTCTTTCGCTTCAATACCTATATGTCATGCACTGACCTGAAACAATTATGAAGATCAGCTTCCTGACTTTGCTTTCCAGATGCTTTTTCTGGGTCAGGAATTCTGTAAATGTATACCCTTTCTGACAGATTTCCTTTAAATGGAACCAGTCGCCAATGTAAAATGCAAAATTGGGTGTTTCTGCTTTAGGAAACTTTAAAAACATCCACTGCTCCTGTTTTGGCTGCAGACACTGTATTACTAAATGTTACAGCATAGCTGTTCTGCTGGAGGCATTTTCAAGCAAGCAGAAAAGATGTAGCTTAGTTTTTATAAATCTTGTTGGAATCGATAACTTTTTCTTCCGGTTTTTGCTTTTGGCTATTTTGGAGACCACAGAAATGTAAGGAATTAGGCCTCGTACACACGAGGGGATATGTCCGCTGAAAACGGTCCGATGGACCGTTTCAGCAGACATCTCCGCTCGTGTGTATGGGCTAGCGGACAGATTTCTCCACCCAACAGATTTCAAAGCATGCTTTGAAATCTATCCGGTGGAATCTGTCCGCCCGACATGTCTGCTGGTTAGTACACTTACCAGCAGACATGTCGTCCCCCACCGCCGCCGCGCCACCGCCGAATGGATTCGGCGCATGCGCGGAAGTGTTTAACTTCCTGGTGCGGTGACGTGGCGGTGACGTGGCGGCGTCAACGTCACCGCCGCGTCACCGCCACGTCACCGCGCCGTCCGGCGGCGGGGAATTTGATCCGATGGTGTGTACACGCCATCGGATCAAACTCCCGATCGGACATATCCGATGGAAATGGTCCGCGGACCGTTTTCATCAGATATGTCCGATCGTGTGTACGAGGCCTTAGTCTTGAGTTGTTTGGGAATTACCTGGATGGGACAAGACGCCCTCTGACAGCAGAATCAAAGAGATGACTTTAGGGCAAACACCATACTCAGGTGCTCCTCATTTTAGCTAGAGACCTTTAGTGGAATTTCCATTCTACATTTGGTGGAAGTGTACCTGCGCACACCCTAATAACCCCCAACTCTGTGTGACGCTGGGAATATGGGAAAGATCTCCCGCTTGCCGGCTCTGCGAAAGGAGAAACATGGATGAGCGAGTTTGGATTGAAGAAACTTGACTGGCCTGCACACAGTCTTGACCTCAAACCCGATTGAACACCTTTGGGATGAACTGGAGTGGAGACTGCAAGCCAGGCCTTCTCATCCAACACCAGTGCCTGACCTCACAAATGTGCTTCTGGAAGAATGGCCAAACATTCCCATAGACACACTCCTAAACCTTGTGGACAGTTTTCCCAGAAGAGTTGAAGCTGTTATAGCTGCAAAGGGTGGGCCAACTCAATATTGAACCCTACGAACTAAGACTGGGATGCCATAAAAGTTCATCTGCGTGTAAAGGCAGGTGCCCCAATACTCTTGGTAATATAGTGTATATGTAGACTAGACACACACATAAGTATGTTTGAGCTTTAGGGGGCACACCTAAATGCAATAGGCTGTGCACACTTATGGGTGGAGTAGTCAATGGGCTCCTTTCCCTCCCTGGATGGTGGAAAGAATGGTAGATTAAGGAGGTACTCCCCTTTCTGGTAGAGGCAGAGCAAAGGGTTATTTGAATTGCCTTCTTTCCAAAGAAGATGAGTTAAAGCGGGTCTTCTTCTAATATCCTTTTCTGACATTAAATGGTTACTCTACCTATTTTCATATTGCTATATAAGTCTGCACTCAAAAGGACCGGTGCCTCTTCAAATGACCTGAAAAAAGTCAAATGAGAGCTGACTTTTTCCAACAGGAAAACTACCAAGGGAAAAAAAAGAGAAGGATCTTTTTTTTCCCATCAGGAAAAATCCTAGTGGGAAAACCGTTTGTCTGTATGCAATTTCAACGTGCAAAAGAAACGTGCATTCTCAGAATCAAGCACAAGATGTTTGTGTGAAACGCGTCTATGTGACCTTGTGTTGGTGTCTTTGATGTTATCACTTTGAACAATAAAAGGCAAATCGGAATTCCTGGATGTGCAGCCATTTCTTTTCTTTACAAGTTTCCCACGGAGGCGGGCCGGGGCTGGCACTCTACGAGACATTCCACCTCAGGTTATCAGCATACACCTGGAGCAGCGGCTCTTTTTCTTTGAATGCATATGGTTGTTGTGTGGGAATAGAGACACCTTGAAAAATAATTTTAAATATTTACTTTCTTGAATTTTGTGACTTAATGCCCTGAGTAGGCACTGTTGTGTCACACATCTCACAGAGCCTCCCTTCTCAGAGGAGGAGTTTCAGGAGGCGGAGTCAGTACAGGAATCACTGCTTGCAGGCAGCAAGGTACCATGGGATATATAGCCCTTAGAAATAAAACGTAAACAGTGGAGGAGAAGCTGTAAAGCATGCAGGCAATCCAGGAAGTTGTGGAAAAAGATGAGCAGCAGACAAGCAGAATTCACAACACGAAAGGATATTTTTCACGTGAGGCCGCGTACACACGACCGAGAACCTCGTCGGGCTAAACCCATCGTTCCGCCCGACGAGGTTCCCGATGAGCGGTCGGAAAAGCTTGTCGAGCCAAAGTCCTCATTGAACAACGAGGAAAAAGAGAGCGTGCTCTCTTTTTTGGCTCGACGAGCTTCCCGACGGGACGCTCGTCGGAAGTGTACACGCGATCAAGCTTCTCGTCAGAATATGTCTCCCAGCGAGCTTCTCGCTGGATTCTGCCGCGAAGCACGGTCATGTGTACGGGGCCTCAGACTATATAGGATTGTTCAAAAATAACTCTCGTTTTGTGTTGCCTTTACAATGCTAAATGAAAATGTGTGTTGTCACCATAGAAGCCCTTTAATTATCAAGGTGGTATGATGACTGAAAATTTTTATAAAGCTGTTTTGTACAAGCTGTTGTTGAAATATGGAACTTGACTTGTAGATCTAAACGAAGTTCCTGACACCTCAGCTACTGCTGATGTAGAATAGTATAGCTGTGTGTGGGAGTGAAATACTATCTGAGGCTAAACCGGGGCCAAGCCAAGAGTAATCTTAGAGTTTAATTTGGAAGACGATTAGGAGTTTGTGGAAGGAATTGGCAGAAGATAAGTGTTGGGTGAGGCAAATTAGTTGGACACTGGTTGTGTGTGCTGAATCTATTGCATCAAATATCACTGTGCTATACATTCATGTTTTAGGGGTAAATTATTGTTAATACATGTTCAGAAAATACCACAATGGTGTCTACATTGTGATGTCCTGCTCCCATAGTATGCATAGGCAGGGTGGTGCGACTGAGATTGGAAACCCATAGAGGAAACCTACATAAACATAGGGAAAATCTGCCAGCAATCTGAGTTAGACTTAACCTGAACTCCAGGAAACAGCCAAATACAACATTGAAATACATTATTCACCAGCCAAAGGTCTCAGGTATTTGGTCACGTGGCCTTTGCTAAAGGGGGAAATCAGTCAGTCTGAGCTCCGATCCTCCTCTGAAGGCAGTGTTGTAATCCAGGCACCCCACCAGCTAGCATATTCAGGTCCTAAATCTCCACTGAATGGACAGCGCAGCCTGGTCCGGAACACACCACCAGACTAGTAAAGAGGCAGCAACATGCTGATAAGTCATTAAATTATTATAGTACACTACTCTGCGGGTCATTTCTTTACACCAAAGGTCTCCAAACTACATCTTACAGGCCACATGCAGCCCAGAACAAGATTTGGTGGTGTATCCTCAATGTGCACTGATTAAGCATTAAATGGTAACTCCACTTTTGTGGGGGGAAAAAATAGCAAATAGAAAAAATAATAATACAGTGTATACAGTTGCGACAAAAGTCATATTGTAATTGAATGTTATTAAAAACGATCTTTCCTTTTCAATCTGCAGCCGCTGTCATTTTCAGAAAATGCATTGCAATATGGCTACCTGGAGGTTTTCTATACGCATAATGTTTACACATCGCCCCTCGGAAACATAATTTCCTGCTTGTCATATATCAGGCATCCCCTGCAACAACAATGTCATTTTTGGTGAGATACTCCTAATAGGACAATACGTTTTGTATTATGCCGCGTACACACGATCAGAATATCCGACAAGAAAAGTTCAATGTGAGCTTTTGGTTGAAAATTCCGACCGTGTGTAGGCCCCATCGGACTTTTTCTGTCAGGCACTCGAATGCTGCAGGGTAGGACCTGGAGTGGCAGCTGCTAAGTCGGCAGCACTGAGAGCCCACCTGCGGAATTAGCATTGTGGATGGTGTCATGGTGAGCCCTGCTGTCCAGCACTGTTTGCACCAAAGGGCTTGGAAGGCCTAGAGGGAGGCTCCCCTCCTTCTGCCTGTTTGATTGTTATAGGTGAGTCCAGTGCTGAAGGTGGGCACAGAGCCAAAAGTTTACATGCACTGTATCTCCACTGGAAAAGGGGGTACTACATGGATGGAATAATGGTGCTGGGGGATATCAAGGGTATATGGGGGGAATCAATGCTGAGAGGGGATTTGGGGTGTATAGGTGGTAGCAATGCTTGGGGTAGCTTGGATGGCTATAGTGCTACAGGTATCAGGGATGTAGAGAGGCTACAGTGTAGGGGGTATCAGGGATGTAGTGGGGTCACAATACAAGGGGTATCTTATGGTATATGGTAACAGTGCTGGGGTGATCATCTAATGTGTAGAGGGGTCAGAGTGCTGGGGGGAACCTGAACCCGAAAAATGCTCTGAAGCCCACACACGATCGTTTTTTAATGACATAAAACTTAATTTTTTAGAATCCGAAAAATGATCGTGTGTACGCGGCATTACTCTTTAAGGTCAGCAAACTTTGCCTATGGTCTCCGCTTCTGATATACAGTGCGGAAAATAAGTATTTGAACACCCTGCTTTTTTGCAAGTTCTCCCACTTGGAAATCATGGAGGGGTCTGAAATTGTCATCGTAGGTGCATGTCCACTGTGAGAGACATAATCAAAAAAAAAAAAATTCCAGAAATCACAATGTATGATTTTTGTAACTATTTATTTGTATGATACTGCTGCAAAGAAGTATTTGAACACCTGAGAAAATCAATGTTAATATTTGGTACAGTAGCCTTTGTTTGCAATTACAGAGGTCAAACGTTTCTTGTAGTTTTTCACCAGGTTTGCACACACTGGAGGAGGGATTTTGGCCCACTCCTCCACACAGATCTTCTCTAGATCAGTCAGGTTTCTGGGCTGTCGCTGAGAAACACGGAGTTTGAGCTCCCTCCAAAGATTCTCTATTGGGTTTAGGTCTGGAGACTGGCTAGGCCACGCCAGAACCTTGATATGCTTCTTACAGAGCCACTCCTTGGTTATCCTGGCTGTGTGCTTCGGGTCATTGTCATGTTGGAAGACCCAGCCTCGACCCATCTTCAAAGCTCTAACTGAGGGAAGGAGGTTGTTGCCCAAAATCTCGCAATACATGGCCCCGGTCATCCTCTCCTTAATACAGTGCAGTCGCCCTGTCCCATGTGCAGAAAAACACCCCCAAAGCATGATGCTACCACCCCCATGCTTCACAGTAGGGATGGTGTTCTTGGGATGGTACTCATCATTCTTCTTCCTCCAAACACGGTTAGTGGAATTATGACCAAAAAGTTCTATTTTGGTCTCATCTGACCACATGACTTTCTCCCATGACTCCTCTGGATCATCCAAATGGTCATTGGCAAACTTAAGACGGGCCTTGACATGTGCTGGTTTAAGCAGGGGAACCTTCCGTGCCATGCATGATTTCAAACCATGACGTCTTAGTGTATTACCAACAGTAACCTTGGAAACGGTGGTCCCAGCTCTTTTCAGGTCATTGACCAGCTCCTCCCTTGTAGTCCTGGGCTGATTTCTCACCTTTCTTAGGATCATTGAGACCCCACGAGGTGAGATTTTGCATGGAGCCCCAGTCCGAGGGAGATTGACAGTCATGTTTAGCTTCTTCCATTTTCTAATGATTGCTCCAACAGTGGACCTTTTTTCACCAAGCTGCTTGGCAATTTCCCCGTAGCCCTTTCCAGCCTTGTGGAGGTGTACAATTTTGTCTCTAGTGTCTTTGGACAGCTCTTTGGTCTTGGCCATGTTAGTAGTTGGATTCTTACTGATTGTATGGGGTGGACAGGTGTCTTTATGCAGCTAATGACCTCAAACAGGTGCATCTAATTTAGGATAATAAATGGAGTGGAGGTGGACATTTTAAAGGCAGACTAACAGGTCTTTGAGGGTCAGAATTCTAGCTGATAGACAGGTGTTCAAATACTTCTTTGCAGCTGTATCATACAAATAAATAGTTAAAAATTCATAAATTGTGATTTCTGGAATTTTTTTTTTTTTTATTATGTCTCTCACAGTGGACATGCACCTACGATGACAATTTCAGACCCCTCCATGATTTCCAAGTGGGAGAACTTGCAAAATAGCAGGGTGTTCAAATACTTATTTTCCGCACTGTAAGGGGAGCCTCTGATGGGGACCCTGATGTAATGAAGGACTCTGATTGGGAACCTGATGTAAGGAGGGACTCTGATGGGAAACCTGATGTAAGGAGGGACTCTGATGGGGAACCTGATGTAGAGTGGACCCTGATGGGGAACCTGACGTAAGGGTGACTGTGATGGGAACCCTGATATAAGGGGGAACTCTGATGACAGACAAACTTCAATAGGGACACTAATGTAAGGGGGACTCCGCTGGGGATTTTTTTTCGGCCCACATATATTTGAAAAAATACAGTATATGATGTAGCCCCTGTATTGAAAAGTGTGGAGACTTCTGCTTTATGCCAATGAAATCCTATTAGCTAAGGATCAAATTGCCATCATAATACTTGGTGTAGCAACTGTGTTTCAATTATGTTTCAAAAGATTGTTATATGAACACTACAATTGGATTATCAGACTGCTGTGTAAAATAAATAAGCCTGCCAAAGAAAACTTCTGTTTTTCTAATCATGGAGTCAGGTTTTGATTCAGTTTGCAGGCAGTGAATAGCTGGATGAAAATAATTATATATATTTAGCAAAAACGTAGGTGAATTGCAATGTCAAATCATAAGAAAAACAGATATCTACAAACGTAAACTGCACCTAGACATACGATATCAGTCAGGTGTGAGCTCATCACATAATTGTTTGTTGAAATTAAGATGCATATTTGTATAATTCAATTCTGCTTGCTTATACTGTACACTACCCAGTTACCCCAGCGTAACCCAGTTACCCCAGAGTAAGGCCCCTTTCACATGGTCGGACCGTTCAGGTCTGCCTGTCAGTTTTGTTGGCGGACCTGAACGGCCGCTCCATGCAATCCTATGGATCGTTTGATGTCAGCGGAGACATGTCCGCTGACATCCGACCCGATCCGCCAAAATTAGACGTTAAGCGATACATCCCCATCTGTCCATGGCGGATCGGATCGGGTGAGATCTGATGAAAACGGACATGCTGTCCTTTTTCATCAGATCTTTCCATAGTAGACAGCGGCGCTGGACAAGCCCCTCACTGCTCAGTGAGCAGATAGGGACTTGTCATCCGCCAGCTCAGCGGAGATCAGCAGAGAGATCTCCCGCTGAGCTGGCGGAAGCTGGCGGACTCCGTAGTGACAGAGTCCGCCTCCTGTGAAAGAGGCCTAAAATTAACAAAAGCACTTGATCCCTCCATGAGTATGACTGGCTGACTTAATCAGTAGATGATATAACAAAAAGCATGGGTGAAGCTGAAAATGAAGCACATTTACTCCTCTTCTCTTTTGCTTCTAATCTAAACTTCTTGCATGTCCTTTTCTATTCTCATTTTCCAGATACTTTAAACCAACTGCAATATCAATATTCTGGTTAAAGCTGAACCTCAGTAAGCTACAAAAAACTTTGTTAGAACCCTTTGCCACCAGCACCACATATTGCAACATTCTAATGCTTCTTTAGGGCATGTTCACACTTGACTACATTTCTAATACATTAGTAGCACGCCTGCTTTTACTGCCAGTGTGAACTCCTTGAACTAAGGGGCATAGAGCAGGCAGAATTACTTACCTTATGCCTAAATCTCACAGGCTTTCTCACTGCAGAATGAAAGAACTGGGAGAGTGAGCAATAAGGTTAGTATTCCTCTCTGTTAATTTCCCTAGACCAGGGGTGTCAAACTCCATTTGCTTGTGGGCCACATCAGCATTATGGTTGCCCTCAAAGGGCCAGTTGTATCAGAACCCCACCCCCCTTACATCAGATGTCCAGAGCCCCCCCCCCCCGCCATCATAAGTCGAGCATCCCCCCACTATCCCTTACATCAGTGCACCCCCTTGCCTTGTGCTACTGCCAGGAGGGCTGGACAGAGAAGTGCAGGATCTGGTAGAGGAGTCCTGTCCTCTCTGCTGCTGACTGCTGAGACCAGGTAGGGGTGGAGACGAGGGGTGTGTGAGGGCCACATGAAATGACCTGTAGGGCCGGATTCGGCCTGCAGGCCTTGTGTTTGACACCTGTGCCTTTAGAATAAACAATCATTGACGTTTCCTTCTCTTTCTCCCCTGGTGCGGCCACTGTTCAGAGCAAAAAAACATACAGAAGTTAGAACATAAAATTATGAAATAAGTAGTTCTCACAATAACTCAAGCACAATAAAGTTACAATATTATGTTAACATGTTATTGTTCTTTTTTTATGATCCGTGGTATGGCAGTTTATTGGTTGGCACAGCGGCTTTGCAACCCTGAGGCTATATTCCCATCAAAGATCACTGTCTGCATGGAATCTGCTTATCCAATGTTTGCATCTTCTCCCACACACTTCTCCAAAATAGCGCAATAAGTTAACTGGTCTTTACAGACTTTTAATTCTAAATAGTGTGCTTTTCAATAGAGTAAGGAGGGGTTAGAACCTCTGTCATGTTTTATTGATGCCTGTCTTCCCCAATGAGAGATTACCACACTTTATTTGTCCTAGTGACTACGGTCATCAGGACTGAAAATAAACAAAACCCCTAAATTGAGATTTCACTCAACTTGCTATAATAAATAAATAAAAATAAAATGTTCCAATACTGACATTCTGGTAGCAACAGTGTAAGAGGAAATTACCCTTATTTTGGATAGCTTTCTTATTACTTCCTGTCGTTCCTATGGGAATATATTTTCCACAATGGGACACAGATGGCAAACTAATGACAGGAGTTTTTCAAAATTGCAGTTATTCATTTTCAGGTGATCATAGGCAGGCCATTTTCAGTATGTAATTGGGTCTAATGTACAGGGAGGTGAGTTATGAGAGATTTCACCTTCCTGATAGCAAGAAATTGAGCTGCAAGCTTAAAAATAACTTGCTAAGCTATTGCTAGACTTGCCAGACTTCACAAGTTTTTTTGCACAAATGCAGCAAGTCTGCATTGCATGACTGCAGATCAGCTTTCTTTGCAAACATTCTCCAAGTCTGCTGCAAGTTCTGGTTCAGTTATGCTGTGCAATAGTCATCCCACCACAGGGGGTTACTGTGGCTGAATTTTTATGCTGTAGACTTGCAAAGCTCTTGCTGTAGACTCACCACTGCAACTTTGCTCTTGCTAGAGACTTGCCATGCAAATTTTCGACAAATTGGAAAAGTGTCAACTGTGCTTCAAGTGCTCTGCAAGTATACAACTTGCCAGTGAAAATGTGCAGCAAGTTAACAAGACTTACAATTCAACACTGCCACAACTTTGTGGCAAGTTATCCTTGATATCTGGGCTAGTTCTTCTGTCACTAGGACAGAAAGTAACAGAGAACACTCTAATCAAAATTTTCTTCAGCGGGAACATAGGGGAATGCAGTTCTGCCATCTCCAGCACTGAATGTATTGTTATGTGCTAACTTACATTTACAGGGATTAGTAAGACACTAGACCGTGCAGATTGTATGCTTCCAATATGTATACCCAATCATGGACATTGGTGGACCTTCTAATCTTAGCATGTGTACATTGCTTACAGACATGTTGCTGCCTGGCATTACCATGTTAGGAACTGGTACCAACCAGTTTGCAATTTCTTGTACTGTTTATGTCATTCAATGTATTGTAACATGTACCTATGTATTATTAAATATTTTATTATCCACCATTTCTGTTCTATTTTGTTACCATGAGCTTCATTCAAAGTCCCACCCTCCCCCATTTGTTGCAACTATGCTGCCTAACCAGCTGCCTTCTTGCTTCCTTTCTTTTTTCAATATGGCAGGGGTGGAGGTGCATGGCCCTACCCGGTCATGACCTCACGCAAAGTCCCAACTCCCCTTTGCCCCTTATTCAATACTGAATGAATATAATGGCAAGGGCTGCTGGGTGTGAAGGAGGGTCTATTGTTGCTGGCTGCTGGGGGATCTATTGTCATTAGGGGAGGGGGATATATTGTTGTAGGTGGACTTTTGTTGCTGAAGGGGTCTATTGCTATTGGTGGATGATCTATTGCCACTGGGAGTGTCATATGTTGCTGGAGGGGGGGGGGGGGGGTCAGTTGTTCCTTGGATGGACCTACTGTTAAGGGAGGGGTCAATTGTTTTCAGCTTCTGGAGGGTCTATTGATGTTGGTTGTTGGGAGATTTATTGTAGCTGATGGGGGTCTATTGTTACTGTGGTGGATCTTGTTGTGGGGAATTATATTTTGCTGGCTTTAAAGGATCTATTATATTGCTTTTCTCGCTGTCGTTAACAAATTCCATACAACTTACTGCCACAAAATGATACTTGGTTCTGTAGTCTCTAAAAGGGATGGTATGGGGAGGTCAGTAGGGGGTGAAACCAAGGGACTGTGCTTGGAGGTGGGCAGGGGGTGAGGACAAGGGTTGACTCAGAAAGGGGGAGTACCTGTACTTATGCTCTGAGAAAAAAATGCCCTGTCGATTACAGATGTCGTTTGAACAGGAAATGAGGGGAAACCTCCATAGTGGGGACACAGACAGGACAACAAATCTCACAGAGATGCTATCCATAACTCAAGTCAAGTCAAAGTCAAGTCAAATCCATAACTCAAGTCAAAATATCACTTTTCTCCTCTTCTCGTAGTAATTACCAGTGCTATGGGCTCCTTCTCTCTTTAAGGGACCTTTTGTAGCATGCCTGGTTATAGAGGCACCACTGCCTGTGTACTCATGTCTTGTCCCTCTCCAAGCTGTGTGCACCCATAGCCATGCCCCCCCCCAGGAGTTTGACTGGTAGCAGCGGAAAATGAGGGGTACTGAGGTGGAAACATAAGATGGAGAGGTGACATGGAGTCATGTAAATGCTTTAGAGATAGTGGAGGGGGGGAACTGTAATGGCGCCATTTTAACCCTAATGCAGAGAATGTGTTAAAGGAAAAAAAAAATGTGTACTGTTTAAAAAAAATGTTTTTAGCTGGAGCATTACTTTATTTTATTTTTTAGGCATGCAGACTTGTATGGAATATATTATTTATCTTTGCCCCCCTGTAAAAAGGACATGAACCTTTTTTAACAAGTAAAATCATAACAGGGACTTAATTTGTAAATGTCTTCCTTCATAATTCCCTTCATTAGCTCTTCATTACATAATTATTATTGTCAACTAGTACATTCTCCATTTTTGAGAGGTATCGGATAAAGTCTTTCCTTTTTTTGTCTGCACGCCATTGCTGTGTCTACTTTCACCAACTTCTTAACATCTGTGCATCCGAAATTTCTGACTCAGCTACCGACATTGGCCTGCTGGTACAGGACATTCTTCTAGTCAAAGCTGAAGAAGTGGAGGAGATGAAGTGGTAATAACAAACCAGTATCACGATTTACTCTATTACATCATTAACTCCTCCCCTTTTCCATTATCATCAAAATTGTTTTGCTAAGTAAAGGAAGTTCCCTTCTGCCTGCAACAGACTGATGACATCATTAGCAAGCAGTAGACTCAATTGTGCTCTCAGTCAGAGCTTGAGAAACTATGCCTAGGCATATTTACTTGGCTTTAAAGTGGATGTAAACTCGATTCATGGAATTTGAGCTGGGCACATATCTGCAGTGTTTTGTTATCTCTCTTCAAATAGCTAAGTCCCATAGCTCTCTCCTGACCTGTTCCTCTATTATCAGCCTGATAACTCCTGACAAATTCTCTGACACATCTCTGACACATCAGATAAAAGCAGTCTGATATTTCTGTCAGGAGAGGTTTCTAGAAATAGATTAGCAGGGAGCTGGCCCTATTACAAAACACATCTGAGAGTCTCTGCCTATGAGGAGAGGGGGTGTGTGCCTTTTGCTCAAATCAGCAATTTTAGCTATCTTGACTGTATGCCCAGACATCATACTCTGTTAAACAGGAAGAGAACATTTTCTAAAACGATCTGAACTTTCTAAACAGTATATAAATGTGAAGACAGCAGATATACATGTAAAACCTATGTGGGGAGATTTGAATCATCCGTGTGTATTATCTGAGGCTGTTCACTTCACTAGGTGTATGGAGGGTTTACATCCACATTAACCTAAAGTGTAATTCCAGCCTAACCCTAACTCCTTACATCTATGGTTACCAACCTGTTTAGGAAAAATGTATATACTTACCCATTTGCAGCCCCCTCCAGTCCAGTCTTCCTTGTGTGTGCCAGGAGCGTTAAAGGGGAGAGGGGAGAGCGATCCAACAATGGCTAGTAAAGCCTTAAGCAGTGAAAATAGATAAGTATATACATCTTTCTTAACAGAATGTTTTTATTTTTAATCTTTGGAAATTGTGCCTGTATGTAAATTAAAAAAATATATCCTTACTAGCCCATGGAGTCCAGCATTGTCCTCTTCTAGCCCAAAGCTCTTCTTTAAAGATCTGCTCACTCACCACCATCTTGGATAGATATACCGCACATATGCAGACATGCCACAGGACTTTGCCAGTCTATGGGACCTAACAGTGCGATTTTGCACATGCAGGTCTCTACCAGGTCCTACGGACCTGAAGCTTGTTCCAATTGTGTAAGAGGCAAAGGAGAAAGAGTCATAGGAGAGGAAGTGCTTTTCATGGGTAAAGTGCATTTGTTTTACTGGATCTACACCACTCGCATTGCATTTTTTATTCTTGATTTGACACTCTTTACTTTCATGTGTTTTTTCTCACATCAGGAGCCAAAATACTTTGGTTTTTTAAAACGAATCATAGCACATTTCCGCATGTTGCATTGTGTTTAAATGTAGAATGTTTCATTTTCGTCCACGCTACATCAGCATGGTGCACCAGTGTGATTAGAGCCTTTTGAAGACCATGGATTTGAGCTTGTCATTGCACTGGATTTAAATAAATCCAAAGTGCCAGATTCTCAGCTGATATACGACGGTGTATCTCAGATACACCATCGTATCGCAGTTTTTTTCAATGGGTATCTATGCGAGTGATTCTTAGAATCACTTACGCATAGATACACTAAAGATCTGACAGGTGTAAAGCAATTACACCGTCGGATCTTAGATGTAATGACAACGCCGGCCGCTAGGTGGCCTTTATGTTGTTTTCTCATTTGCCTATGCAAATGAGCCTAATACGCCGATTCCCGAACGTTTTTTGCGACGCGGCGACGTAGTTTACGTAGGTTGCGTACGCATAAGGTTACCCCTGCTGTAAGAGGGGTATGTTTCCGAAGTGCCGTCGTTGCCATGTTAAGTATGGCGTCCGGTCAGCGTCATCTTTTTCCGTCGGTTACGTCGTTTTACTAAGTCGTTCGCGAATAGGGAATTGCGTAAGTGACGATCACGTCGTTTTGACGTCGGTTTCAGCGACGCTTTCCGACGTGAGCTGGAGCATGCGCACTGGGCTTTTTTCCTGGCCGGCGAATGCGCACTTCGTTTGATACGGGGGCGCGCTTAATTTAAATACAGCACGCCCCCTCCTTCAGTATTTGAATTACGCGGCCTTACGACGCCGCATTTATGATACGCCGCCGAAAATTACGGAGCAAGTGCTTTGAGAATACGGCACTTGCTCCAGTAATTTGCGTAGACGTAGTGTAAATGTGATACGATACGCTACGCCGCCAGATATGCCATTTTTTGAGAATCTGGCCCTAAATGACTAAAGATGCATTTAGGAAATATTTAGTGGTGCTGTACATTGCAATATGAATACAGCTACTGGTGGATTCACTTCAAGCATCCCATAATATCAGTCTTACTATGCACCTGCCTTAGGGGTGCCACGTATTGTTAGTCAGTGTCTTTTTAAACTAATGTGATTTTAGTTTAAAACGACACTATACAATACAAAGCAGTGCAATGGTCAATACAATGGGTTATTTTGATAGCAAATATTGAAATGTGAACATAAAGCTACATTAACAGTCCTGTTGGGTGTGATTCCAAAATATTGATAGGCAAGCCAAAACACCTTTCTTTAAAAAAAAAAAAAAAAGAAAGTCTATTCTGCAGGACACAAGGCCAAATCCCTAGACATTTAGGCCCCTTTCACACTGGGGCGGGAGCCGCGGTGGCGGTATAGCGCTGCTAAAAATAGCGGCGCTATACCGTCGGATTTGCCGCGAGATCGGGCCGCTATCAGTGTGGTATTAACCCCGGCTAACGGCCGATAAATGGTTAATACCGCACCGCAATGCACCTCAGCAGAGGCGCATTGCAGGCGATATTGCCGCGGTTTCCCATTGTTTTACATGGGAAGGAGCGGTGAAGGAGCGGTATACACGCCGCTCCTCTCACCGCTCCAAAGATGCTGCTGACAGGAGATTTTTTTTCTCTCCCGCAAAGCGCATCGCCTCGGTGTGAAAGCCCTCGGGCTTTCACATTGAGTATGCAGTGCAGGAGTTTTTCAGGTGGTATAGCAGCGCTATTTTTAGCGCTGTACCGCCTGAAAAACTCCTCAGTGTGAAAGGGGTCTAAGGCCTCGTACACACGACCGAAAAACTCGACAGAATCCATCAAGAAACTTGGTGGGAGAGTTTTTTTGCCGAGGAAACCGGTCGTGTGTATGCTTTTCATCGAGAAACCTGTTGAGGAACTCGACGAGGAAAAAAGAGAGCTAGTTCTCTTTTTCCTCGACGGGAGTCTCAATTTCCTTGTCGTATTCCTCGTCGGGCTGGTTTTTGACGAGAAACACGTTGGTGTGTATGCTTAGAAACCCGCGCACCTTCGGTAAAAGTAGCGTTTGTAATGGAAATAGCACATTTGTCACGCTGTAACAGACTGAAAAGTGAAAATGTCTCTTACCAAACTTTTACCTAACATGCAGTAACATGAGATTAGCAAAAGCAGCCCCAAGGGTCGTGCCAGTGGAATCGAACTTCCCCTGCTGTTGTATGTATTGAAGTCACCGCGTTTGAGAACGAGTAGATTTGGTCTTGACAGTGTGTACGCAAAGACAGCTTGTCAAGTTTCTCGACAAGCCTAAAAAGGAACTCATCGAGGAAAACGATGTGTCTTTTCCGACGAGTTCCTCGGTCGGGTGTACGAGGCCTGATTTTTTAAAGGCAACTAGGCTGTTAATTTTTTAAGGGAAGTTGCACTTTGCAAGCAAAATTGCCCCAAAGCTTAGTGAATGATGTGAGGTTGATTTCCATCATTCAATCAAAAATGCATTTTTTTTCTTGCACATAATTGGGTATTGTTTTCAAGGTAAAACTTCACCACATTTACTAAGCTCTGGGGAAAATCCCTTTGCAAAGTGCAACTGCCCTTGCAAAGTGAACAGGCTATTATTCTTTAGTAAATCATCCTCTTATTCACGTGGTCTTTGATGCTGGGGGAGGAACATAAGTCTGATTTACTGTTCCTCCTTTGCTACAAAGATCATATTACCAAATATCTAGGTTTTTTACTCATGCGACTGACAATGGGAGAACACTGTATTTGCACTTTATCCAGGAAAAGTAAATAACTATGAGTTACTGTAGCATTATAAATATATTTATTATTTATCATTGTTTGAGTAGTTGGATACCACATTAAAGATTTTTTTCTTCTTCCAGACGACTTTGCAGAAGAAGAGGAGGTGCAGTCCTTTGGATATAAGAGATTTGGTAGGTCAAGTATTTTAATACTCACCAAGCTAAGATAAGCTACATTTGAAATGATAACAAATCTAGCTAAACATGGGTTGCATTATATTCTTTCGAATCAAGAGCATATGCTATTCAAAGTTTCTTTCTAACAGATGTAATAAAACTAGACCATAAAAAAGGAACCCCCTTGGTTGAGACTTTAAAGGCAACACTCCACACATCAATTAATAGACCAAATATTTATTATGAATGTATAAAATCACTTGATCATTCAAACATAAAATGATCATTAAAAAGGACATATCACAAACAAATACATATGCAAAAACAAAGGAAAGAGAACAAGACAAATTACATAGTTAGTATGACATGATATAGAAAATACTCTCCGGTATTATAGAAATAAACCCAACGCATTTCTGGTTCAAGCGCCTTCGTCAGGAGTATTGGCAAGAGTATATGCAGTCATAAATTTGTCTTACACAATATTTCCCACTCTGCAGTGCTCTGAGCAATGGAAATATTACATACAGAGGACCCTTCTTGACTAGAAGCGCATTTTCCAATGGACTTTTAAACACTACATATGGATAAGAAGCCACATTGAGGCTTCAGGTAGTCTTACTCTTCAGTCTGCAGATTTTGTACGTCACAATTCCTTCACTGTTCATGATACCCTGGGGATTACCCGGGTAACAAAAAGTGAAATACACAACACGACTAAAAAAATGCTTCCTATATATGAAATACATCGCTGGAAAGTGGATATTATTGGTGGGTGTCCGTCAGGCACTATCACTGACAGTGCCTTATCTCTTATGGTTGCACACTAGAAACAATCTATGTATAAGACAATATTTATGACTGCATATACACTTGCCAATATCCCTGATGAAGGTGCTTGAACCAGAAACTGTGTAATGTAAGAAAATGTAATTTGTCATGTTCTCGTTGTCTTGTTTTTGTGTATGTATTTGTTTGTGATATGTCTTTTTAATGATTATTTCATGTTTGAATGATCAAGTGATTTTATACATTCATAATACATATTTTGTCTATTTACTGATGTGTGTAGTGTTGCCTAAAAAGTCCCAACCAAGGGAGTGCCTTTCTGCTTTCATATACATCGGAATGTGGCAACAACTCACTGATCTGACATGGTGAAATCCTTCTTTTTCTAAAAGTAGACCAGAGAGACACACCTCCTTCCCTGTGCTAGACAGCAACCAGAGTTATGTGACCAGCTTTCCGACAAAAGTGATCCCAGCAATCAATGGATTTGCCGCGAGATCCCTTTTATAGGTCGCGGGAGAGTTGCCCACCCCCTCCCTTCCTGGATGCTTATAAGCTTACCAGGAGCTGTCGGTAAGCCCGAAACCAATCCGATTGGGCTGATGGATAGGCAGGAATTCAAGTTAGGGCCCACTCGGCTATATGCCCTTGGAGGACTGGAGCAAACTCTGATGTCACTACGGGCTTAAATTGATGCTCTTCCTTTTTTTTTCAAGTCAAAGTGTCATTTATTTATTTTTTTCTTTAAGGGTAAATGAGAGATCAGGGATTTTTTTAACTCCAGATCTCTCAATAAAGTGGACTTGTCATGCTTATTTCGATTACAAGGGATGATTACATTTCTTGTAATAGGAATAAAATTGATAAAAAATTAATAAAAATAAATGGACAGTAAAAAAAAAGTTAAATAAATAAGAAATAATACCCAAGTCATGTCTGCATGTGTAAACGGTGTTCATACCACACATGTGAGGTATTGCTGTGATCGTGAGAGCAATAATTTTAGTGCAGAACTTCTTCTGTAACTTTAAACAGGTAATCTGTAAAAAATGTTTAAAGCAGCACCTATGAGATTTTTATGTATCGTAGTTTGTCGCGATTCCACGAGCGTGCTCAATTTTAAAGCATCATGTTAGCTAGGTATTTACTCGGTGTAACATCATCTTTCACATTATTCAAAAATAGGGCTAATGTTCCTTATTTTTTTTATTCAACAAAGTATATTTTTTTCCCCAAAAATGTGTTTAAAAATGTGTTTAAAAGAACGCTGCGCAAATACAGTGTGACATAAAATATTGCAACGACCACCATTTTATTCTCTAGTGTTTTACAGATTTTTATTTGTAAACAGCAAATGTCAGAAAATGGCCTGGACATCAAGGCCTAGATTCACAAAGCGATTACGCCTGTGTAAATGTTGTTAGACAGGAGTAATTTCGATTTACGAGCGTTTTTACGCTAGTCGAAATCCTCAAACCATGAAAAGACACCTGCGTGCTAAATTTCGACTTTATTACGTGTTAGTACGCCTTCAGATCTACGCTGCCTGAAAATTGCGGCCACTGGGCGGACTTCCTGTTGTTTTTCGCCTTCATGGTATGCTAATGAGCTTTTGCCTGGAATCCACAAAATTTCGCTCTTCAAACGCAATCTCTTACGGCACCTTTAGTCATCTTTTTTTTCCGTTTCACTATACCAGCTTTTTGCTGGTCTAATATTAGACAGCCCATGTTAAGTATGGCCGTCGTTCCCGCGTCGAATTTCAAAGTTTTTCGATTTCTTTTATTATTTTTAACGTAAGTCGTCCGGGAATAGGAATGTTCGTAAACGCCGCTACTCAAACAACGAATGACGTCACGACGTGATTTCGCGCAATGCACGGCGGGAAATTCCTGAACAGAGCATGCGCAGTTCGATCGTCGCGGGGACGCGCTTAATTTAAATGCTTCACGCCCCCTACTCACGTATTTCGATTGCGCGGCGGAAAAAAAATACGATACAATAGCGTACGCGCAAAAAAACTACCTGAATTCGGCGTAGAGTCTGGTGATAGACGGCAGCGTAGCGTATTTCGATTACGCAGCGGAAGATTACATCTATGTGAATCTGCCCCCAAGTGATTAATTAGCGGAGTAACAACATTTGTCATAAAACAAAAAAGGTAGTGCTGGGATTTCTTATTACAAACAAAATGTTATGAATGCACAGGTAGACAAAAGTTCCAGGTAGTTTGGCCCAAAATGAGAACTTTTAGCAGGCAGATCTTGGTGTTGGTGTAGTCAAGGCATAAAGTAGTAAAGCCATTGCAAAGCACAGCCATTGTGTAACACTGCATAGCAGTAAGCATGGCGTGCACATGTGATGATTAAATATGGCTGCCTTTCATGTACCTTGAAAAGATTGAACATTCTCTTACAATTGAGTTGTTTTCTGCAATATTATGTGACCAGTGTGTCCTAAACATTGCACTAAGGACTGCTATGATTGAATACAGCCTATAGCTTACAATACTTTAAAGGTATATCATTTTTCCCTCTCTTATTCCTAAGGTTAATTATCCAAAGGCATACATTTCCACATGGCCTTGGGCTCAGTTGTTCCATTTTTAATTTTATATTTAATTGAAAAGATTTTCACATTTAAAAAAAACAACAGAAAACAAATAGGAAATCAAACATAAAGGACATACAGCAGAAAACTGTTTGTGTGTTCATCTTTCCTGATACCCCAACTAACAATCTTATAATTGTTCCATTTTGTAGTGACAAAAACTTTGAGGCCAGAAATCTTTAGGTTACATTCTGTATGAGCTACATTCACCCAATAGCGGGACAGTTTGTTTTTAATCTACCAAAGGCTCTTAGGGATCAATGTTGTGTTTATAAATGTTTTCACTTAAAATGGATTATCTATAAGGATATACATGCCTCCTGCATTTATCCTTACTTGTCAAATGTCTCCCCTCTGTCTGTTATGCGACCTGAAAAATTGCACATTCTGTGGATGGGTCTGTTGTCCAGAGCTTGGTGGGTGGAGTCGTGATGTCAGTAGACTCCCCACCAACCTCTACTCTCCCCGTGTCTACATGCATTTTTTCCTGTGTATTTCTTACACTGAATTTCTACTATGATCACTAACTTGCAGTCAAAACCCAGAAAAGTCACCACATGACTTCAGCATGCCCAATCATGCCGAGGTGTGGAGTAGCCAATTCTGGGAGAGCTGGAGAAGAAAGGAGGAGGGGATCTGAAGTACACAGAATGCCTCTCTCAGGCTCCTGCAGGTGGTATGTAAATCACCTGTCACTCACGGCAAGGGGGAAGAACTGACTTCTATTTCTCTTTGTGTCAGTTTTTATCTCACTGAAAAAAGATAAGATGATTGCTCAGAGCTGGATTAACTCTTTGTGGCAAGACTGGGCACAGATGACATGAAACCCTATACTGTGTATATATATATATATATATATATATATATATATATATATATATATTCGGGTTTGCATCCACTTTAAGTTTCACACAACTTTTACCCAAGATTCACATACATTTCTAATTGAATTCAATAAAGTCTGTGAATCTTAGGTGAAAGCTGTGTAAACTTGTATAAATAGACCCAATCGTGTCCTGTGTGTGCAAAGCCAAATCATTTATTTTCTGAACCACTTTAAATCAATCGGTCCATGAAGGACCGAAGTATGACATTTTGGTTATGTGGTCATCCTAATTGATTCACATGAAAATAAATATTAACATGTTTACCAGGACCTACATTTTTATCTTCTGAAATCTTGACAGATAATTTTTTTTTTTTTTTTAGCATCAATTCCAAGGCAGTGTTAATTAGCTAACAATAAATTATATTACTAAGTGAAACTTATTTTTTTCTTAGAGTAAAAAGTTACCATAAACATACAAACTGCTGATCCCACTAAACCGTATTACAAGAGTATATTTAATTTGGCTTTCACTTCAGAATTAGAGGCAGCTGGAAACATTTGTTGGTCACTTTCTTGCATAATTTCCTTTGACCAAATATCATCCGCAGAGTTCAGCAAATGAGTTTATTATTCAGCAATGTCTGTAAACAATGTATATGCGGTATCTATACATGTTTTTAAGGAATACAAGAAATTCTTAAATTAACAGTAAAATTGTTTTTCTGAAGCCCTCTTTATTTTTATGTAAAGAGCATCATGACAAAATCAAATGGTTTGTTGTGCTTGGCCACTTTCCCAATGCTTGAGGTAGGTTGGTTCATGTGTCCTCTTCTTTTTTGAATTTGCGGTTGAAGAAAACTTGAGAGGTTCACAGCTGTTCTCGCTTATTAAATATAATATGTGTACTTCAAAAATGTTATTTTGCCTGTCTGGAAACTTACATGCGTTCAAACTGTGCTAGGGCTGCAGCTGTGGCGAGCACATTGAAGATATCCTTTTTAGGGGGACTGAGTAGGAAACATCCATACTGCTTCCGTATCTTACCTGGAGTTATCCATATTCTACCCTTTTATACAGAATCCCATTTTTTAAGCACTACAGAAAGCTGGCCCTATGAAAATTTAGATTCTTGATGGCAAAAGCCTAAATGTAAGATTTTCCAAGATTGTCCAGGGAGCCCACAATGTCAGCATCCCAGCCGATCTTCGGGTGCAGCAGCCGCCATTCCTGTTAAGGGAATGCCTTTGGGCTTCACAGCTGGTTCCCTACTGCGCTAGCCTGAAGTGCGCTGAACTTTCTAATTGGTCTGGCGGTGAAAGCAGGAGGAGGGGGCTGAACTTCCAAGAGATGGTGCCGCCGCCCCCGCCTCCCGGGAGTGGGGAATGGTATCCTGTCAAAAACAGGTAGTTGTTCCCCCCTTCCACCTGAAAAATGTGGCACCGGAGGGGGGAGGAGACGGATAAGCAAAAGTTCCTCTTTTTAGTGGAACTTCACTTTAATTGCAGACTATGCCTACCTTTGTGCTAGGTGCAATGTGGTGTGTGGGGGGCCATAAACACACTAAAGCAATATAGTGTAGAAAAGTTCAGCACAGCACAAACAGGCCCAGCAGGAAGCCTGTCTGCAGCCACTTACAACCTGTAGGGCCGCGTACACACGACCAAATCGGACAGACCGATTTGATCAGATTTGTCTGCTGGCTGTTTTGGTTTGATCGCTGTACACACGATTAAACCAAAATCCCCGTGGGCAGACAGCGCGGTGACGTGGCGGTGACGTTGACGCCGCCATGTCAACACTACCTGGGCTGTGAGTCTGTGCACGGGGGCCAGATAGGGATTAGCCAAGGATAGTCAGAAGACGGGGTCAGTCTTGTAGCTGAGCAGACGGGGTACAAGCCGTGGGTCAAGGGCTGGAGAAGGCAGGGAAAGTCCAAAAGTACAGGCCGGGGTCAAAGGGCAGGAGACAGCAGCATTCCAGGGTACGTAAGCCAAAAAGGTCAGAAGCCGGGGTCAGTAGCTGAAGATAACCACAGGAACACAGGAACCGTTGGCACAGACAGGACGATCAGAGAACAATGAACTGACGCCTCCCTCATAGTGAGGCAGGGCTTTATACTCTGGTTGATTAGGAAACCTGCCTCAGCTGGACCAGGATAGACAAGTGCAGATAGTAGGGAGATCAGGCAATCAGCACATAGTTCAGAACCAGGCTCCGACGGACAGCAAGCAGAATATAAACTGAGAAGTGGCTCAGAGGAAAAGACCCAGAGCAGCAACGGAGAGGTCCTGGGTTCAATTCCACCCAGAGCCGCTTGAGGCGTGACCACGCCTCGCTGTCTGTTTGGCACGGTAGCGTGACACAGGCTTTAAAATCTGTCTGCTGGAAAAACCCATCTGCTCGCCCGTACACACGATCGAATCTGTCTGCTGAGACGCTCTGTCAGACCGTTTGCAGCAGATAGATTTGATCATGTGTACGCAGCCTAAGAGTGGTGAAACAGCGGTCTGAAGAATTAAAGGTGCTGACACCATCTGTCATGTGGAGCAGAGTGCGGCCTGGCGGGTGCACCCCCAAACAAGAAGCTTCCCGGAGAGGCGATAACGTAGTCCCTGCACTAACTGTACCTTCTCCACTGGAACCTCTCCCTGCCACTATGCACTGTCCCTGACAGACATAGAACCTGTCTCTACACCAAACACTCGCACAATGCAAGATGGTCACCAAAAATAAATGGGGTGTCAGCATCCTATCAGATAGCTGTCTCCCCGTGATTGAGAAAATCATAGCGGAACCAAGATCCTCACAACTTCCTTCTACATGCACTTTTCACCACTCATACTATCAGCTCTCACTATGCACAGTGCTCTTAATGAATGGAGGAGGAAGACCTTTCAGTTATCCACCTGTTCTCCATTTATAGAGTGAGCCTATTACAGCTGCAGCTGCTCATATTAACCCCCACAGCACCAGAAGATTACCACTGTAGGGGCATCCGGGGCAGAGGACAGAGCATTTCAATCTTATGCAGCAGCCACAATTACATAGGACGCTCTACATTCATGATGAGTCCCTGCAATTTTAGGAACAGTTTTTCGCTAAACGTCCGCTATGATATATTCTGTTTAAAGTTATATCTTCATCTTATTTTTTCTGAATATCTGAAATATCAGTACTCCTTTTTGGTTATATTTCTGCTACAAAGAACTACAGGTGATACTCAAAAAATGTGAATATCGTGCAAAGGTTCATTTATTTCACTAATGCAACTTAAAAGGTGAAACTAATATATGAGATAGACTCATTACATGCAAAGCAAGATAGTTCAAGCCGTTATTTGTCATAACTATGATGATTATGGCTTACAGGTCATGAAAATCCCAAATACACAATCTCAGAAAATTTGAATTCACTGTCTTTGGGGATCCATAATAGGGGACTGCAGTATACGGAATAACATCTAGAACTGCATCAACACTTAATTGATTCTTATAGAAGCCATTTCCCTGTAATTATGTAACAGGGACTTATTGTGCAAGTTTGATGAACATCTTTTGAGCAGATCGTTATTTCTAAGATTTCACTTGAAACGCTGAACTATCACTTTCCTTGTCGTCTGTTTCTATTTAATGTTGGATGAGATGATATAAGGAACATGTGTGCATTCCTGATGGACTGTTTGCTTCTTTAATAAGATTATAGTGCTGTTTACCCAGAAGAGAGTTATTTGTTTGATATTGTCTGTAATGACCAAAGCAGATGTGCAAGTCGGCTAGGTGGAGCGTTTGTATTCCTGCCCTTGTTCCTCATGACCACCCATCACAAAGCCTGCTTCCACATCTGTGGCTCATTACAAGTCTTCCTGTGATGGCAGTCAAAAGGGTATTGGGTACAGATAAGAATGTCACTCCATAGGAATGTTTGGTATGTCAGCAGGACAACGCTAAAGCCAGGCATATGTCTTGAAGTAATACAAATTTCAGAAATACCCAAACTACTTTTAAAAAGCCAAACAACCAATAACATTTACAAATGCGATAATAGCATTCTTATACTTGGAACAGATTTGAGGTATCTAACACAAAAGCAAACAACCACATATGTATAATTAACTGTGAATGCATTTGATAACACTTTTATGAAATTAAACAGCATTCAGCTAGTTACACTGTAATTGTGTGTGTATAAATGTTTTAAAAAGCTTCAATATATATGGAATGATACTCCCCTAGGGGATGTTGCTTGTAAATGTATTCTTACATAATGTTTTGCAGATTTACAAAGGCAAAACTAGTCTATTGCGCTGCTTCCTATGGCCAAATTTAGATCCTTAATTAAAACCATATTTATGAAAAGAAACATCACTCTTCTAAAGAAGCAGTTACAGTTTTTTATGGCAGTGTTTACTGTGCAGAATTAAATTTCTTAATATTGTTCACATGGAAATGAGCTCTAATATCATGTGCCAAAATAAAAGATTTCTAGGGGTTCATTAAGGCTCTGCATGTGTTCATTTGACAAGCATTTGTTTTGCAGTCCCTCAAACATTATTTAGTTGTGTAACAATAGAAGCTAGGAAGCAGTTACACAAAAATGCCAGAAAATATTATCTGGAAACCTACTATTAAAAGTCAAGTCTATCCCAAATGGATTTCTGCCAAATGGAAAGATGGGCCAGGGTTTGATCTTCCAGGCAGTCTTTGTTTCTCCTAGGCAGATAGAAAGGAGCGCCATTTAGCCCAATAAAGTTGGCCAAACACATGGCAGTTGCTTAAAGCGGAGCTCCACCCAGCAAAACAACATTTTGCCATGTTGTTTAAAAAAAAAAAAAAAAAAAAAACCTGAAAAAAAAAAAAAAATACTCACCCGAAATAGCTGTTGCTATGCGGAAGTCCGTAATCTGCCTCTTCCACACCGCGGTTTAATGTCTTCTTGTCCTTCTCCTTGTGAATGGGGCGCGCTGCTTTCTGGGAACTGTGTGTGTTCTCAGAGAGCAGCGCGCCCATTCACAAGCCAGCGTGAGACTCACGCAGGCGCAGTAGGAAACAGGCAGTGAAGCCGTACGGCTTCACTGCCTGTTTCCCATAGTGTGAATGGCGGCGCGGGACCCGGAGCGATCGTGGGACCGGCATCAGGGGGGGCCGTCAGCGCGGGCGCCTAGGACAGGTAAGTGTCCTTATTTAAAGTCAGCAGCTACACTGTTAGTAGCTGCTGAATTTAAAAAAAAAATGTTTCGCGGCTGGAGCTCCGCTTTAACATAATTCTTTTTCTTTCCAGATATTAGTACATGAGCATGACTACATATATCACTCAAGTATGTTTAATTATTGGGTAGCAAATGCAAACGCATCCAGTACCCACAGTTTATTAGCAAATTAACATTCACTGAGTAATTGTTGGTGGGGGGTGATTATTAGCCACATTAGCTTCCGAATTCAATGAAATTTCTTCTGGCTAAAGCCTAATTTCGTCTTAATGTATTGCACATAAAAATGTTGTTTCCTGTTTTTCTCTTTAGTGCTCTATGTTGGCTAAAATGGGTAATGTTCACGCTCCCCTTCACAGGCATACTTATTTATGAAAGTAAACCTGTCCTTTGCCCATGTGTTGGCTCCAATTAGAGCATATACATAGATGATTAGCTCCCTGTGCTACTAATACTAGGAGAACAGAAGCAAAGGGAATGTGATGTTATAATGCCCCCTTGGAGGTGATGTGGGCAACCCAAAGCACAGAGTCTAAGTACCAGTTGATTTTCCCTAGAGCTCCTGATGATAGAAACGGGGTAGAGACCCTAGTGATCCACAGTTTTTATTACTAGCAACAGGTTACAACCCTAAAAATGAGTTAGTCCTGGTATACTGACTGCCTATTTCATTACATGAGGACCTAAAATGCCAGGACAGTACAAATACCCCCCTTTTCAGAAAGTAGATTTTCAAAGGTATTAGTAGGAAGCATAGTGAGTTTTTTTTTTAAGTTGTAATTTTCTGTCACATTTTTTTAAGAAATTAAATAAAAAAATATATATATATATTTTTTAAAACTGTACATACTGTCATCAAAGCAGTACAGCATCATCATATGACTGGTGTGACAAAGATCAGGGACACAAGTGACAGTATGTAAAAAAAGATATAGTCGTTTTTAGACTTGTTTTAAACATTTTTTTTTTCTTTTTCCTATTTTTTTTTTATTTTATACATTTTATTTATATAGTGCTACCAGCGTGCTATAGTGTACTGCTCTGGGGAGGTGATCAGGCTTTTTTTTTTTTAACACTACACTTATTAGAGTGATGATCACTTTATAAGCAATTATTTTTACACTGTGAAACTGTAAATGTGCCATTGTGTAAAATTGTGATAGCTGTGATTGACCACAGGTATCACATCATGTCTGCTGTCATTGGCCCTGTATCATGTGATCACTGTGACCAATCACAGAGATCATCACAATAGCAAGCAATAGCTATGAATGAAAGCCATTGTTTACAAATGATGTGATCACTGTGACTGGTCACAGCAATCACATGGTACCTGTTCCACACACAGTGGCCCAGGACAACAATCTGTGTTCAGCTGGGTGACAGATCCAGCCTCTGTGCTGCCTCTAGTGTTGCGAACAAGGCACACGAGTGGGAGGATGTCATACGATAGTATGCTGGGAGGTCATTAGGTGGTTAAAGTAGAACTATAGGCAAACATTTTGGATAGTGTAATGCCGCGTACACACGATCATTTTTTGTGATGAAAAAAAACGACGTTTTCTGTGAAGTAAAAAACAACGTTTTTGAAACGTCACTTTTCAAAGACGATGTTGCATACACACCATTGTTTTTTTCACAAAAAGCGAGGTTACGTTCACCACTCTTTTCCATTGAAGCTCGCTTCATAACTAGATTCTGGGCATGCGCGGGTTGAAAAAACGTCGTTTTAAACAACGTTTTTGCTACACACGGTGACTTTTTGTGAAACAAAAAACGACGTTTTGAAAAACGACACAAAAAATTCAAGCATGTTGGAATTTTTTTTGGGTCGTTTTTTTTAAGACAAAAAACGACGCTTTGCCCACACACGATCAATTTAAATGACGTTTTAAAAAACAACGTTTTTTTTCATCGCAAAAAACGACCGTGTGTACGCGGCATTAGGAAACTTTACCTTTATTTCTTATCCCATAGCCAAAACAAGAAGTGAGATGAAATCCTTGCAAATTTAAGGAATACATTGTGATCTCCTAGGTCACCAGATCTTGTGTCTCCATTGGGATTTTCTTATGAATCTCTATAACGGGGGAAGAAGTTACAATAAAAACAGGTGTTCTAACCCCTCTCCACTCTGTCCAAAATGAAAAAAATTGCCTTTAGTTATACTTTAAGGGTTGGATTTTTGGCTTGGCTACCTGCATTACTAAGTGTAAGCCTTAAAGTGTGTATTAGATTATAAATACAGTTATGTGCAAAGGGCAGTCAATTCACTTTGGTGAAGGTGGCCACCAGGCTATCCTCTTTTTTTAACCTAACATTTATGTGTTTGGACTGTGGCTATACCCAGCGTTTATAGGATTATTTGTTGTTCACATTCTATGACCAATATTTTGACTCAGTATGGGGCTTTGTCCAGCCTTGGGAGATGTACTGTAGATGTACTGTAAATAGTTTCATAGTTGGTTGAATAAAGACACTAGTCCACCCAGTCCAAGTGTAATTGGTGTATGTGTGTTCCGGATCACTAGAAGAAGGGAAGGAGAGCTGACCAATGCTTCATCCACCTAGGTGAGTATAAATGGCCAACCCCCCCCCCCCATACTTCTCTTTTAACTTTAATGCCTGTCCCTATGATAGCAGGACAAGAAATTAGGACAGCAGCTGTCACTTGGATAGAAAGAAAGCATAAACAACACTTAACCATTTTTACTGAAAACATTTTTTCATTGCAGTCTGTACTCCCACTGTATAGATTTCTCATCACTGTTTGTCAAATCAAGAAGTAAGGAAAAATCTCCTCGGTGGGGACACAGAATGCAACAAATTAAAATCTAAAAGATGGTCTGTTCCAGTGGTCTCCAAACTGCAGCCATGTTACATATCGCCACGTACTCTGGAGTGAGAGCAATAATTCTAGCACCAGACCTAATTCAAGCACCAGACAATAAACTAAGGCCCCGTACACACCATTAAATAAATCTGTTCAAATCGGTCTGACAGACCGATTAGATCAGATTTGTCTGCTGGGCTATTTTGGTTTGATCGCTGTACACACGATCAAACCAAAATCCCCGCCGGCAGACAGCGCGGTGACGTGGCAATGACGTTGACGCCGCCACGTCACCGCACCAGGAAGTAAAACACTTCCACGCATGCGTCGAATCCATTCGATGCATGTGCGGGCAGAAATGTCTGCTAGTTAGCGTACTAACCAGCAGAGATATCGGACGGACGGATTCCCAGCAGACAGATTTTAAGGCATGCTTTAAAATCTGTCTGCTGGAAAAATCTGTCTGTCCGCCCGTACACACGATCAAATTTGTCTGCTGAAACGGTCTGTCAGACCGTTTCCAGCAGATAGATTCGATCGTGTGTACGTGGCCTAATACATATATGTTTTTTATTTTTTTTGAAGCATCGCCTATAGATAATATAGGGTACTGAAGTTTGTCGCCATTTCACAGGCGCACTTAAATTGAATGTTTGGCATGTTGTGTATCTACTTACTCGGTGCAACCTCGTCTTTTTATTTTGCCAAAAATGTGGGTATTTTATAGTGTTTTTTGCTCTAAAATTTAGGTTAGTGTGTTTTTTACAAAATACATTGCGGTAATATTGTGTGGCCACCACTATTTTATTCTATAGGGTGATTTATTAAACATGTGTGCAAAAAAAATGCAAAGACGGCTCTGGCATCGAAATGTTAAATCTCCCCATGGGCATAGAATAAAATCTATCCTAAGCTTTAAAAAATTGTTTGACTTGAGCGGAGCTGTAAAATTTATAGTTAACAGTTAAAAACAAATGTTTCTAAGCAGTAAATATCGATATAACTGCTAAAAGAAATTTTCCAGCAGTCCAGAAAAAAATCTGTAGTTTAGGATTCTACTGATCCTCATTTATGTGAAATGCACCCTTATAGGCATACATTCAACATAAAAATGACTTAAAACTAGTATACAATGCGTATATGATCACATAGTATTAAGCAAAATAGTTTCTGACATTTACATCTGGTATGCCTATAATATTTATTTTGTGTGATTGTGGGAGGCACTGAAGAATGTTCTGAGCAGTTAGCTGTATATTTTGAAAGGATTACAAGTGCCTTGACTTCGACACTTATAGGCAGTACTTACTGTAATTATAGTTTATACAAATCTGTAGTCTGGAATCTCTATGATTTCACAGGAGAGCAAGTTAACCACTTCAACCTGAATGCCAGAAAACGAAAAAAGTTAACTGCTCGCTTATGCATAGCTGTGAAAAGCAGTTTTACTTTCCTCAGCCTCTTCTCCCCTGCGCTTTAGCAGCCTGAGGTTCTAAGATGTCATCAAAAATGATGTAGAGCCCATAGCCCAGCATTTGGACAAAAGCACAAAAAGAGACAGTCCATTCACTACCAGCCGGAGGAGAGTAAAGTTTGCCAGGGGAGATGAGGATTAGGTAAGTCTCTTAAAGGGGTTGTAAAGACAAAAATATTGACAGTAGCTGATAAAGTAAAAAGTAATGTTTTGCATTATAACTAGTTTGATACCTGTTGAAATCGAGCTGTTTTATTCACCTCCGTCACTCCTGCATCGTTATTCTCACTGACTTCCTGGTTTGCGGTGCACATTCATTCTTGCTACATCACAGCCTAATGGGAACTAAAGTTCCCATTAGGCTTAGTCTCCATGCCTGTGAGGGATAAGAGATTATATTCACGCAGTCATGTAGTCATAGGGAGGGGGTGAGCACATTCTGCTTTCCACCATGCAAAACGGCTCAGATGCTGGTGGAAAGCAAGAAGAGGAGAGACAGGAAATGGCATTTTCAAATCTGGATTACTGTATTTTGGAGGTCAAAAGGAAAAACGAGGTAAGTGATATTTAAATGCTCTAGCTTACAGCAATCAATTGATCTAATAAAAAACAAACCTTTAGTGTTCCTTTAAATTAAATGAGTAGCTAACCTCAGTCCCACTGCAAGGGAGACATTTTTAGAGTTCTGGAGTTAAGCTTTAATGTGTATTGTGTACAGATTTCCTCTTTCGACAGAAGAGTAATAAAGGACATTTTACAATGGGGAAAATGTGTGTGTGTGTGTGTGTGTGTGTATGTATGTATATATATATATATATATATATATATATATATATATATATATATATTAGGGCTGTGCAAATTAACTTTTAATTAATCAATTAATCTTTAATTTTTTGATCGATTACATTTTTTTTGATTGGTACTTACCTCTCCGCTGGCTTCTGGGCCTTCAGGGAGTTCCCGTCAGAGATCCGGTAACGCCACGGACACCGGAGGGGCTTGCCGTGTCCATCTGAAGGGCTCCTTTGCTGTGCCTTCATATCTGCATGCCAGCGGGACCTTACTATCTGCCACACACAAGGGCTGTTACACTTCCCTCTATCACTTCCCTCTATCAACCTGGGATTCTACAGCCATCCACTGGGAGTTGTGATAGTTCCCTTCATGGGACATCTACATGCCGATGGACTGATGTTAACCCCTCCTCACCTGGATTCAGCAGTGGTATCGTTGTACACATTTTTATACCCGTATCATACTTAACTACATGTTTTTATGACTGCTTTTGGTACCGTTTGGTATTACTTGCACCATTTTTACAGTTTATGTTCAGTTCACAGAAAAAAGAGGGGTGTTCCGGCGCTCATAGTGACTGGAAGCCTGGGCAGCGACAGTGGAACTGGTAGCTAGAACTGTACCTATGGAAAAGGTTCTCACAAATAGATATATTATGAGGAGGCAGCCTTCCTGTAGAGGGTGTCCATAACCTCTGTGAATGTTTGGAAGAAAAAAGAGGGGGTGGAGGCGCCAACTCAAAAACTAAAAAATAACCTTAAAAACAGCAGTCTACTTAAAATGTGAGTATAGGTGTGTACTCACAGGTTCGCGGAGTAGTAGTCCATTGGGGGGGTTTTTGCTACTAGGTGTGTGCCTTTCCACCGGCTCTAGTGGTGTCTGCACGGCTTCAGTGTGGATGGGCCCAGGAAGCTCCTTGCTGGCCAGCGTGGAACGCGGATCCGGAACAAGCGGTGGCGTCACAGGGCACGGCGGGGATAGAAGGCATCCGATGAAAGGAAGTGTCAGGCTACGCGCTCGGGGCTCACAGCTCCTTCTACTGGCCTGTCTGCTCTCAGGAGGAGAGCCACTAAATACTGGAAACTAAAAACAGCAAGTGGGCGGTGTGCGGCTGTGGAACCATAACAGCCAGCATGCTCACACTGCTGGGGAAAACCAGTGTAATAGAATAAAAAATAATATAGTTTAATAGGGGAATGATTAAAAACAGTTAAAAAATGTATATAAAGCAAAAGAAAACATATTATACACAACAGTGGAGCTTAAGGATAAAAACGAATATAATGAAAAAAATAAATGGGGGAGGGGGGATGGTGTGGGGTCACAATAAGGAATGTGTTTCAATTTCCTCATTGAGTCCCCCCGGCGAGAGGGTATTTAATGAATGTATCCAATAGGTCTCCTGTTGGCATAGGCGTTTGAAGCGTTCTGCAACAAGGAGGTCTCTGGAAATGGCTTCAATGACCCACACCTTAAGGCCTACAGTTGATTTTTTTATGTACCTTCAAGAAATGAAGGGGAACACTATGTTTGTCATGTCCCTTAGTAATAAAATGCCTATGTTCGCCAAAACGTTGACGTAGGGTACGTATTGTCCTTCCAACATAAAAGAGGCCACATGGGCAGGTGAGGCAATATACAACATACTCACTTGAGCAGTTGTAGAATTCTTTTATGGTGTACACTTTACCCTTGATGGTAAAGTTTTTTTGGCCATGCTCAACGAATGGACAGGTGAGACATGGTTTTTTCTTGCACTGGTACATACCCACAAGTGGGGTTAGAGGAATGGATGGAACAGAGGAATTGGGAACATTACAGATTTTACTGCGTGCTATTTTGCTCTTAATGTTTTTGGTTTTACGGTAGGAAACTTTGGGAACCTGGGAAAGGGACGAACCCAAAAAGGGATCACTGAGCAAAATTGGCCAATGTTTGGCTAGGATATTCTCCATTTTCTTAAAACAATCATGAAATTGGGTGGTAAATCGTGTGGGTTGAGGATCACTGAAAATTCTGGGTTTGGGGGGTGGTTTTGAGGCCTGTTGGATAAAGGCTTTTTGAACCAAAGAAGATGGATACCCTTTCTCATGGAATTTTGTGAGGAGGAGTTTACCTTGTGTATGGTAATCCTCATCTTTTGTGCAGTTGTGTCGAATCCTATGAAATTGACTTTTAGGAATATTACGGACCCAGCTTGGGTGATGACAACTTTGATAGTGTATGTAGGAGTTCCCGGCAGTGAGTTTAACAAAATTTGTAGCATGAATTTCGGACTCATTGTGAAAGAGCTCCAAGTCTAGGAATACTAATTTGTCAGGGTCTTTAACATGAGTAAACGAGAGCCCCAAGGAGTTGTGATTACAATAATTGACGAATGATTCTATGGTCTCCACAGTGCCATCCCAGATAATAACGATGTCGTCGATGTATCGACCGAAATAGATGATATGGGCCGCGAAGGGGTTGTTGTGTGAAATGTGTTGTAGCTCCCAGTAGCCCATGGTCAAATTGGCATAGCTCGGGGCAAAATTAGCTCCCATAGCTGTGCTTCGGGACTGTAAATAAAAAGTATGGTCAAACTCAAAGTAATTGTGTTCCAGGCAAAATTGTGTGGCTTCCAAAATAAAATGTGCTTGTCTGGGATTGATGAGGGGATCTTCCGAGAGGAAATGTTCTTCTGCTCTTAGGCCTATTGTGTGGGGAATGGAGGTGTACAGAGAAGTAACATCAAGAGAAACCCACTGATAAGTGGGGTGCCAGGTGTAAAAGGAGAGCTTGTCCAATAAATGGGTACTATCTCTGATGTAGGTGGGGAGGTTTTGTGCAAGGGGTTGGAGGAACCTATCAATATACATGGAGAAGCCACTGGTGATACTGTCCATGGCGGCTACTATCGGACGACCTGGGGGTTTGGAAAGATCTTTATGTATCTTAGGTAACTGGTAAAAATAGGGGGGTTTTCGGAAGCCCTTGACCAAAAAGAAAAATTCGGCTTTGGAAATAATATCATCTTTTAGGGCTTTGTTTGCTAAGATGGTAGCTTTTGTGGTGAATTCAGGTAATGGGTCATGGTTAAGTCTAGAATAAGTATCAGTGTCAGATAATAATCTAAGGGATTCTGCTATATAGTCACAGTGGTCTTGCACCACAATGCCACCTCCCTTGTCCGCTGCCTTTATAATAATATTGTGATTCTTGGTAAGTTCATCAAGGGCTTTTTGTTCTGCTCTTGTGAGGTTGGATTTTTTATTTTTATTTTTATTTGGGGCTGATTTGCACATGTCAATAAGATCAGTGTACATGACTTGGTAAAATGTTTGTAAGTAGGGACCCTTTTTATGTACTGGGTTGAAAATAGACTTAGGTTTGAATTTACTATGCTGAATGGGCGGAGAAGTTTGACAGTGTTGAGTGAATAGCTCCATGTCGAAGGTACATAAAAAATCAACTGTAGACCTTAAGGTGTGGGTCATTGAAGCCACATCCAGAGACCTCCCTGTTGCAGAACGCTTCAAACACCTATGCCAACAGGAGACCTATTGGGTATATTCATTAAATACCCTCTCGTCGGGGGGACTCAATGAGGAGATTGAAACACATTCCTTATTGTGACCCCACACCATCCCCCCCTCCCCCATTCATTTTTTTCGTTTTTATCCTTAAGCGCCACTGTTGTGTATAATATGTTTTCTTTTGCTTTATATACATTTTTTAACTGTTTTTAATCATTCCCCTATTAAACTATATTATTTTTTATTCTATTACACTGGTTTGCCCCAGCAGTGTGAGCATGCTGGCTGTTATTCCTTTTTGGTCAAGGGCTTCCGAAAACCCCCCTATTTTTACCAGTTACCTAAGATACATAAAGATCTTTCCAAACCCCCAGGTCGTCCGATAGTAGCCGCCATGGACAGTATCACCAGTGGCTTCTCCATGTATATTGATAGGTTCCTCCAACCCCTTGCACAAAACCTCCCCACCTACATCAGAGATAGTACCCATTTATTGGACAAGCTCTCCTTTTACACCTGGCACCCCACTTATCAGTGGGTTTCTCTTGATGTTACTTCTCTGTACACCTCCATTCCCCACACAATAGGCCTAAGAGCAGAAGAACATTTCCTCTCGGAAGATCCCCTCATCAATCCCAGACAAGCACATTTTATTTTGGAAGCCACACAATTTTGCCTGGAACACAATTACTTTGAGTTTGACCATACTTTTTATTTACAGTCCCGAAGCACAGCTATGGGAGCTAATTTTGCCCCGAGCTATGCCAATTTGACCATGGGCTACTGGGAGCTACAACACATTTCACACAACAACCCCTTCGCGGCCCATATCATCTATTTCGGTCGATACATCGACGACATCGTTATTATCTGGGGTGGCACTGTGGAGACCATAGAATCATTCGTCAATTATTGTAATCACAACTCCTTGGGGCTCTCGTTTACTCATGTTAAAGACCCTGACAAATTAGTATTCCTAGACTTGGAGCTCTTTCACAATGAGTCCGAAATTCATGCTACAAATTTTGTTAAACTCACTGCCGGGAACTCCTACATACACTATCAAAGTTGTCATCACCCAAGCTGGGTCCGTAATATTCCTAAAAGTCAATTTCATAGGATTCGACACAACTGCACAAAAGATGAGGATTACCATACACAAGGTAAACTCCTCCTCACAAAATTCCATGAGAAAGGGTATCCATCTTCTTTGGTTCAAAAAGCCTTTATCCAACAGGCCTCAAAACCACCCCCCAAACCCAGAATTTTCAGTGATCCTCAACCCACACGATTTACCACCCAATTTCATGATTGTTTTAAGAAAATGGAGAATATCCTAGCCAAACATTGGCCAATTTTGCTCAGTGATCCCTTTTTGGGTTCGTCCCTTTCCCAGGTTCCCAAAGTTTCCTACCGTAAAACCAAAAACATTAAGAGCAAAATAGCACGCAGTAAAATCTGTAATGTTCCCAATTCCTCTGTTCCATCCATTCCTCTAATCCCACTTGTGGGTATGTACCAGTGCAAGAAAAAACCATGTCTCACCTGTCCATTCGTTGAGCATGGCCAAAAAAACTTTACCATCAAGGGTAAAGTGTACACCATAAAAGAATTCTACAACTGCTCAAGTGAGTATGTTGTATATTGCCTCACCTGCCCATGTGGCCTCTTTTATGTTGGAAGGACAATACGTACCCTACGTCAACGTTTTGGCGAACATAGGCATTTTATTACTAAGGGACATGACAAACATAGTGTTCCCCTTCATTTCTTGAAGGTACATAAAAAAATCAACTGTAGGCCTTAAGGTGTGGGTCATTGAAGCCATTTCCAGAGACCTCCTTGTTGCAGAACGCTTCAAACGCCTATGCCAACAGGAGACCTATTGGATACATTCATTAAATACCCTCTCGCCGGGGGGACTCAATGAGGAAATTGAAACACATTCCTTATTGTGACCCCACACCATCCCCCCTCCCCCATTTATTTTTTTCATTATTTTCGTTTTTATCCTTAAGCTCCACTGTTGTGTATAATATGTTTTCTTTTGCTTTATATACATTTTTTAACTGTTTTTAATCATTCCCCTATTAAACTATATTATTTTTTATTCTATTACACTGGTTTGCCCCAGCAGTGTGAGCATGCTGGCTGTTATTCCTTTTTGGTCAAGGGCTTCCGAAAACCCCCCTATTTTTACCAGTTACCTAAGATACATAAAGATCTTTCCAAACCCCCAGGTCGTCCGATAGTAGCCGCCATGGACAGTATCACCAGTGGCTTCTCCATGTATATTGATAGGTTCCTCCAACCCCTTGCACAAAACCTCCCCACCTACATCAGAGATAGTACCCATTTATTGGACAAGCTCTCCTTTTACACCTGGCACCCCACTTATCAGTGGGTTTCTCTTGATGTTACTTCTCTGTACACCTCCATTCCCCACACAATAGGCCTAAGAGCAGAAGAACATTTCCTCTCGGAAGATCCCCTCATCAATCCCAGACAAGCACATTTTATTTTGGAAGCCACACAATTTTGCCTGGAACACAATTACTTTGAGTTTGACCATACTTTTTATTTACAGTCCCGAAGCACAGCTATGGGAGCTAATTTTGCCCCGAGCTATGCCAATTTGACCATGGGCTACTGGGAGCTACAACACATTTCACACAACAACCCCTTCGCGGCCCATAGCATCTATTTCGGTCGATACATCGACGACATCGTTATTTTCTGGGGTGGCACTGTGGAGACCATAGAATCATTCGTCAATTATTGTAATCACAACTCCTTGGGGCTCTCGTTTACTCATGTTAAAGACCCTGACAAATTAGTATTCCTAGACTTGGAGCTCTTTCACAATGAGTCCGAAATTCATGCTACAAATTTTGTTAAACTCACTGCCGGGAACTCCTACATACACTATCAAAGTTGTCATCACCCAAGCTGGGTCCGTAATATTCCTAAAAGTCAATTTCATAGGATTCGACACAACTGCACAAAAGATGAGGATTACCATACACAAGGTAAACTCCTCCTCACAAAATTCCATGAGAAAGGGTATCCATCTTCTTTGGTTCAAAAAGCCTTTATCCAACAGGCCTCAAAACCACCCCCCAAACCCAGAATTTTCAGTGATCCTCAACCCACACGATTTACCACCCAATTTCATGATTGTTTTAAGAAAATGGAGAATATCCTAGCCAAACATTGGCCAATTTTGCTCAGTGATCCCTTTTTGGGTTCGTCCCTTTCCCAGGTTCCCAAAGTTTCCTACCGTAAAACCAAAAACATTAAGAGCAAAATAGCACGCAGTAAAATCTGTAATGTTCCCAATTCCTCTGTTCCATCCATTCCTCTAATCCCACTTGTGGGTATGTACCAGTGCAAGAAAAAACCATGTCTCACCTGTCCATTCGTTGAGCATGGCCAAAAAAACTTTACCATCAAGGGTAAAGTGTACACCATAAAAGAATTCTACAACTGCTCAAGTGAGTATGTTGTATATTGCCTCACCTGCCCATGTGGCCTCTTTTATGTTGGAAGGACAATACGTACCCTACGTCAACGTTTTGGCGAACATAGGCATTTTATTACTAAGGGACATGACAAACATAGTGTTCCCCTTCATTTCTTGAAGGTACATAAAAAAATCAACTGTAGGCCTTAAGGTGTGGGTCATTGAAGCCATTTCCAGAGACCTCCTTGTTGCAGAACGCTTCAAACGCCTATGCCAACAGGAGACCTATTGGATACATTCATTAAATACCCTCTCGCCGGGGGGACTCAATGAGGAAATTGAAACACATTCCTTATTGTGACCCCACACCATCCCCCCTCCCCCATTTATTTTTTTCATTATTTTCGTTTTTATCCTTAAGCTCCACTGTTGTGTATAATATGTTTTCTTTTGCTTTATATACATTTTTTAACTGTTTTTAATCATTCCCCTATTAAACTATATTATTTTTTATTCTATTACACTGGTTTTCCCCAGCAGTGTGAGCATGCTGGCTGTTATGGTTCCACAGCCGCCCACCGCCCACTTGCTGTTTTTAGTTTCCAGTATTTAGTGGCTCTCCTCCTGAGAGCAGACAGGCCAGTAGAAGGAGCTGTGAGCCCCGAGCGCGTAGCCTGACACTTCCTTTCATCGGATGCCTTCTATCCCCGCCGTGCCCTGTGACGCCACCGCTTGTTCCGGATCCGCGTTCCACGCTGGCCAGCAAGGAGCTTCCTGGGCCCATCCACACTGAAGCCGTGCAGACACCACTAGAGCCGGTGGAAAGGCACACACCTAGTAGCAAAAACCCCCCCAATGGACTACTACTCCGCGAACCTGTGAGTACACACCTATACTCACATTTTAAGTAGACTGCTGTTTTTAAGGTTATTTTTTAGTTTTTGAGTTGGCGCCTCCACCCCCTCTTTTTTTTTACAGTTTATGTAGCTACATCGATTTTATTTTGTTACCTACTTGAAGACTATAAAAGTTTAAATGTTATTCCCATCGAGCGCTGCCTTTGTGTGCTTCTTGTATCCTGCTATCTATTTTTCCAGTGGTTGGTAGCTGCACTGGGAATCGGCCTGCAAGGAGGAAATTAGCTAAAAGTAGTTGGATCTGTATGTGCATTATAATTAATCAAAATTAGTAGATTAATCGATTAAAAACAAAATCGATTAATCGAACACAAAAATTTCGATCAGTAACAGCCCTAATATATATATATATATATATATATATATATATATATATATATATTTATAGTGCCTTGCGGAAGTATTCGGCCCCCTTGAACTTTGCGACCTTTTGCCACATTTCAGGCTTCAAACATAAAGATATAAAACTGTAATTTTTTGTGAAGAATCAACAACAAGTGGGACACAATCATGAAGTGGAACAAAATTTATTGGATATTTCAAACTTTTTTAACAAATAAAAAACTGAAAAATTGGGAGTGCAAAATTATTCAGCCCCCTTAACCACTTCCCCACCGCGCCATAAGCATTTTACTGCTACGGCGCGGTGGAGTTGCTTTGACACGACGTCCCTGGGACGTCCTCGTGCACTTCCGCTATTGCGCGTCCCCTGGGACGCGTTTTGCGAAAGTGTCCGTGCTCGCCGGGTCTAGAAGACCCGGCGCATCACGGATCACGGTAAATTGCCGCTGATAGCGGCCGTTTACCACGTGATCGCGCCGTCGAATGACGGCGCGATCACTTGTAAACAAACCGGCGTCATTTGATGACGCCGGTTCCTCCCTCTCCTCGCTCTCCTCTCTGTACAGTGTGCGAGGAGAGGGGGGGGGGAGCGGGGTGTCAGCAGCTGAGCTGTGGCTGGATCTGTGACAAATGCAGTCACAGATCCAGCCATCCCTCAAAACATCCCAGCTCTGCAATCCCCTAGTACCCTGCAATCCCCAGTACCCAGCAATCCCCCAGTACCCAACAATACCCCACAATACCCCAGTACCCAACAATACCCCACAATACCCCAGTACCCCACAATACCCCAATACCCCACAATACCCCAGTACCCAACAATACCCCACAATACCCCAGTACCCCACAATACCCCAGTACCCCACAATACCCCAGTACCCCACAATACCCCAGTACCCAACAATACCCCAGTACCCAACAATACCCCACAATACCCCAGTACCCAACAATACCCCACAATACCCCAGTACCCAACAATACCCCACAATACCCCAGTACCCCACAATACCCCAGTACCCCACAATACCCCAGTACCCAACAATACCCCAGTACCCAACAATACCCCACAATACCCCAGTACCCAACAATACCCCAGTACCCCACAATACCCCAGTACCCCACAATACCCCAGTACCCCACAATACCCCAGTACCCGGCAATACCCCAGTACCCGGCAATGCCCCAGTACTCAACAATACCCCAATACTCAACAATACCCCAATACTCAACAATACCCCAATACTCAACAATACTCAACAATACCCCAATACTCAACAATACCCCAATACTCAACAATACCCCAATACTCGGCAATACCCCAATACAACTCGGCAATACCCCAATACTCGGCAATACCCCAATACTCGGCATGATACTTTGCAATACCCCAATACTCGGCAATACCCCAATACTTGGCAATACCCCAATACTTGGCAATACCCCAATACTCTGCATGATACTTTGCAATACCCCAATACTCGGCAATACCCCAATACTCAACAATACCCCAATACTCAACAATACCCCAATACTCAACAATACCCCAATACTCGGCAATACCCCAATACTCGGCAATACCCCAATACTCTGCATGATACTTTGCAATACCCCAATACTCGGCAATACCCCAATACTCGGCAATACCCCAATACTCGGCAATACCCCAATACTCTGCATGATACTTTGCAATACCCCAATACTCTGCAATACCCTGCGCGATACTCTGCAATACCGACTATGGGGATTTTTAAGTAGCGAGGTTTGGCGCCATTCCACAAGTGTGCGCAATTTTGAAGGGTGACATGTTGGGTATCTATTTACTCGGCGTAACTTCATCTTTCACAAAAAAAATTGGGCTAACTTTACTGTTTTGTTTTGTTTTAAGCACAAAACAGTTTTTTTTAAAAACACGCGTTCAATAAATTTCTGCGAAAATACCGTGCGAGATAAAACGTTGTAACGGCCGCCATTGTATTCTCTAGGGTCTTTGCTAAAAAAGCATATATAATGTTTTGGGGTTCTATGTAATTTTCTAGCAAATAAATGATGATTTTTCCATGTAGAAGAGAAATGTCAGAATTGGTCTGGGTGTTCCAGAACGCCTGATGGCGCTCCCTGCATGTTGGGCCTCTGTATGTGGCGACGCTGTGTAAAAGTCTCACACCTGGGGTATCGCCATACTCGGGAGGAATAGCAGAATGTGTTTTGGGGTGTAATTTGTGGTATGCATATGCTGTGTGTGAGAAATAACCCGCTAATATGACAGAAACAAGTTTTTTTTGTTTTTTTTTACAGAATTTTCAGTCGTTTTCCTTTAATAGCGCAAAAAATAAAAAACCCAGAAGTGATCAAATACCACCAAAAGAAAGCTCTATTTGTGTGAAAAAAAGGACAAAAATTTCAAATGGGTAGAATGTTGTATGACTGAGTAATTGTCATTCAAACTGTGAGAGCACCGAAAGCTGAAAATTGGTCTGGTTAGGAAGGGGGTTTAAGTGCCCAGTGGTCAAGTGGTTAAGTTAATACTTTGTAGCGCCACCTTTTGCTGCGATTACAGCTGTAAGTCGCTTGGGGTATGTCTCTATCAGTTTTGCACATTGAGAGACTGAAATTTTTGCTCATTCCTCCTTGCAAAACATGAGGTTGGATGAAGAGCGTTTGTGAACAGCAGTTTTCAGTTCTTTCCACAGATTCTCGATTGGATTCAGGTCTGGACTTTGACTTGGCCATTCTAACAGCTGGATATGTTTATTTGTGAATCATTCCATTGTAGATTTTGCTTTTTGTTTTGGATCATTGTCTTGTTGGAAGACAAATCTCCGTCCCAGTCTCAGGTCTTTTGCAGACTCCATCAGGTTTTCTTCCAGAATGGTCCTGTATTTGGCTCCATCCATCTTCCCATCAATTTTAACCATCTTCCCTGTCCCTGCTGAAGAAAAGCAGGTTGCAAAGTTCAAGGGGGCTGAATACTTTTGCAAGGCACTGTATGTATATATATATATATATATATATATATATATATATATATAAATATATATATATATATATATATATATATATATATACTGTATATTATCTCACAAAAGTGAGTACACCCCTCACATTTTAGTAAAAATGTTATCATATCTTTTCATGTGACAACACTGAAGAAATTACACTTTGTTACAATGTAAAGTAATGAGTGTACAGCTTGTATAACGTTTGTATAACGTTTGTTGTGTACATTTGCTGTCCCCTAAAAATAACTCAACACACAGCCATTAATGTCTAAACTGCTGGCAACAAAAGTGAGTACAACCCTAAGTGAAAATGTCCAAATTTTGCTCAAATAGCCATTTTTCCTCCCATGTGTCCTGTGACTTGTTAGTGTTATAAGGTCTCAGGTGTGAATGGGGAGCATGTGTGTTAAATTTAGTGGTATCACTCTCTCATACTGGTCACTGGAAGTTCAACATGACACCTCATGGCAAAGAACTCTCAGAGGATCTGAAAAAAATAATTGTTGCTCTACATAAAGATGGCTTAGGCTATAAGAAGATTGCCAAGACCCTGAAACTAAGTTGCAGCACGGTGTCCAAGACCATACAGCACTTTAACAGTACAGGTTCCACTCAGAACAGGCCTTGCCATTGTTGACCAAAGAAGTTTAGTGCACGTGCTCAGCATCATATCTAGAGGTTGTCTTTGAGGAATAGACATATGAGTGCTGCCAGCATTGCTGCAGAGGTTGAAGTGGTGGAGGGTCAGCCTGTCAGTGCTCAGACCATACGCCTCACACTGCATCAAATTGGTCTGCATGGCTGTAGTCCCATAAGGAAGCCCTTTCTAAAGATGATGCACAAGAATGCCCGCAAACAGTTTGCTGAAGACAAGCAGACTAAGGACAAGGATCACTGGAACATGTCCTGTGGTCTGATGAGACCAAGATAAACTTATTTGGTTCAGATGGTGTCAAGCATGTGTGGCAGCAACCAGGTGAGGAGTACAATCAAGCATGGTCAAGCATGGTGGTGGGAGTGTCAGGATCTGGGGCTGCATGAGTGTTGCCAGTACTGGGGAGCTACAGTTCATTGAGGGAACCATGAATGCTTACATGTACTGTGACATACTGAAGCAGAGCATGATCCCCTCCTTTTGGAGACGGGGCTGCAGGGCAGTATTCCAACATGATAACATCCCCAAACACACCTACAAGATGACCACTGCCTTGTTAAAGAAGCTGAGGGTAAAGGTGATGGACTGGCCAAGCATGTCTCCAGACCTAAACGCTATTGAGCATCTGTGGGGCATCCTCAAACATGATGTTGGAGGAGCACAATTGGGCTGATTTACCAAGCCTGTGCGCCAAGACTCATGGTGCACAAGCAGGAGTAAACCTGTTTTTGACATTTACCAAAGAAACACGCTGCTAGTGCAGCGTGTTTCCTCATTTACTAAAGTGCCTAATGCGCCCAGAAGAGGGCGCACAGCACGCCAGTACAGAGCTGGCGTGCGGCATTTAGTTATGTAAACATCGGGGATTCGGGCGGGAGTTTATGAGGGGAGGGAGGGGGGTGATGCAGGGGAAGTGTGGTGACATGTGTTTCAACTTGTGTGGCGGGCCGATTTGAAAGGGAAAGTGACTTTTGGGACCCGATCCCCGGGCGCTTGCAAAGTACGCTAGAACCTCGGAAGGTTCACTTGCATACTGGGCATGCGCAGAGGGAAAAATCGGAGCTCACCGCGCGCCTCTTCAGAACGCCGGGAAATCCTTGGTAAATACCAGGCGGCGTAGCAGTGTTTGCACTGCCTGGAGCGGCGTACGGCAAGCTCCGAGCTGTTCTCGGGCTGCGCTGACACTGAAGGGGAACTCCGCGCCAAATTTCAAATGTGAAACCGGCGCGGCTTCCCCCCCAGGGGTACAATAGGCTCTCCGGCTTGGTCCGGAACGTGAGGGGTTAACCCACGCCAAAATCGGCGTGGGGTTCCCCCCCAGATCCGTACCAAGCCCTCATCCCAGGCATGCAGTCTGGCCGGACAGGAATGGGGGTGGGGACGAGCGAGCGGCCCCCCCCCTCCTGAGCCGTACCAGACCACATGCCCTCGACATGGGGGAGTGTGTGCTTTGGGGGAGGGGGGCGCTGCCCCCCCACCCCAAAGCACTCTTGTCCCCATGTCGATCGGGACAAGAGCCTCTTCCCGACAACCCTAGCCATTGGTTGTCGGGGTATGCGGGCGGGAGCCAATCAGAATCTGGGAGCCCCGTTTAATAAGGTGGCCCCCAGATTTCGGGCCCCCACCCTATGTGAATGAGTATGGGGTACATCGTACCCCTACCCATTCACCTGGTGAACGTTTTCACTTTTGAGGGTCTTCCGCCGCCCCCTTCAAATTCTTCTGCCTGGACGGGGGTCGTACATCCCATCCAGGACTTGGACGTGGCGGGCTTCTCGTCGCTGTCTTCTGCCGCTGCCCCCTTCACCACGAAGCTCCGTGCTTGTTTGATGAGGGCAGCGGGCTTCCGTCGTCTTCTCCGGGGCGAGGGTCGTACATCCCACCCCGGATTTCGTCGCCGGCTTCTGCCTGGCTCCTACTAGGGGCCAGGGCTTCTTTCGCCGTCTTCCGCCGGAGGGCGCCACTCTCCGGGCTTCTCGACGTTGTCTTCCGCCGCGGGGGCCAGGCCTTCTTCTTTGCCGCCCCCCTCGATTTTTTCGGCCTGGACGGGGGTCGTACATCCCATCCAGGACTTGGACGTGGCGGGCTTCTCGTCGCCGTCTTCTGCCGCTGCCCCCTTCACCACGAAGCTCCGTGCTTGTTTGATGAGGGCAGCGGGCTTCCGTCGTCTTCTCCGGGGCGAGGGTCGTACATCCCACCCCGGATTTCGTCGCCGTCTTCTGCCGCTGCCCCCTTCACCACGAAGCTCCGTGCTTGTTTGATGAGGGCAGCGGGCTTCCGTCGCAGTCTTCCGCCGCGGGGTGACACTCGCGGGCTTCTTCTTCCATTCGATGTTGACACGGCGAGGTCCGGCGCTGAAATGCCTTCTGAGCGGCGGGCAAGGACTTATATTGGCATTGGGCGTGGGCGTGGTTATGCCAACATGTGACCTTAACCCATGTGACAGTGATGTGACGTGACATCACTGTCACATGGGTTGAGGTCACATGTTGGCATAACCACGCCCACGCCCAATGCCAATATAAGTCCTTGCCCGCCGCTCAGAAGGCATTTCAGCGCCGGACCTCGCCGTGTCAACATCGAATGGAAGAAGAAGCCCGCGAGTGTCACCCCGCGGCGGAAGACTGCGACGGAAGCCCGCTGCCCTCATCAAACAAGCACGGAGCTTCGTGGTGAAGGGGGCAGCGGCAGAAGACGGCGACGAAATCCGGGGTGGGATGTACGACCCTCGCCCCGGAGAAGACGACGGAAGCCCGCTGCCCTCATCAAACAAGCACGGAGCTTCGTGGTGAAGGGGGCAGCGGCAGAAGAGAGCGACGAGAAGCCCGCCACGTCCAAGTCCTGGATGGGATGTGCGACCCCCGTCCAGGCCGAAAAAATCGAAGGGGGCGGCAAAGAAGAAGGCCTGGCCCCCGCGGCGGAAGACAACGTCGAGAAGCCCGGAGAGTGGCGCCCTCCGGCGGAAGACGGCGAAAGAAGCCCTGGGAGGAGCCCGAGGTGGGGCGACACCCCCGTTGTTCTCCGCTGTGTTCGGCCGGCCCCCCCCGGATGTAAAAGAGCTTCATTTTGGGGTGGGGGCACAGTCGAGCATGGCGGAGAGCATGGGTGGGTGTTTCCCCCCCCCGGCAGAAGACGGCTAGAAGACCGAGGAGTGGCGACGCCCCCGTTGTTCTCCGCCATTTCCGCCGGCCCCCCCCGGATGTAAAAGAGCTTTGTTTGGGGTAGGGGGCCTGGCCGAACATGGCGGAGAGCATCGGTGGGTGTCTCTCTCCCCGGCGGAAGGCGGCGGCGAAGACCGGGGGGGGGGTAGGTGTACCCCCCCGGCGGAAGGCGAAGACCGAGGAGGGGTTTCGCCCCCCGTTGTTCTCCGCCATTTCCGCCGGCCCCCCCCGGATGTAAAAGAGCTTTGTTTGGGGTAGGGGGCCTGGCCGAACATGGCCGAGAGCATCGGTGGGTGTCCCCCCCCGGCGGAAGGCGGCGGCGAAGACCGGTGCGGGGCTGGAGCCCCCCCGGCAGAAAACGTCTGGAAGACCGAGGGGCTCCGCCCCCGTTGTTCTCTGCTTCTTTCGGCCGGCCCCCCCCGGATGTGAAAGAGCTAATTTTGGGGTGGGGGCCTGGCTGGACATGGCGGAGATCATCGGTGGGTGTCCCCCCCCGGCAGAAGACGGCGAAGCCCGGGGCCCAATGGGCTGGTGGTGGGGGGTCCCGGCAGAAGACCCCCGGAGCTGACTAATAAATTATTTTTTTCTGTGTTTTTTTTTGTGTTTACACTTTTCCACCCGGTGAATGGGTAGGGGTACGATGTACCCCATACTCATTCACATAGGGTGGGGGGCCAGAATCTGGGGGCCCCCTTAATATAGGGGGCTCTCAGATTCTGATAAGCCCCCCGCCCGCATACCCCGACAACCAACGGCCAGGGTTGTCGGGAAGAGGCTCTTGTCCCTTTCGACATGGGGACAAGAGTGCTTTGGGGTGGGGGGGCAGTGCCCCCCTCCCCCACAGCACACACTCCCCCATGTCGAGGGCATGTGGTCTGGTACGGCTCAGGAGGGGGGGGGGCGCTCGCTCGTCCCCACCCCCATTCCTGTCCGGCCAGACTGCGTGCCTGGGAGAAGGGTTTGGTCTGGATCTGAGGGGGAACCCCACGCCGTTTTTTGGCGTGGGTTTAACCCCTTATGTTCCAGATCAAATCTAAGAGCCTGTTGTGCACCTGAAGGGGGACCCCCACGCCGTTTTTTTTTGGTAATTTGGGGTGGAGTTCCCCTTTATCCCGGTCCTGTCAGGGGGGGGGGGAATGCCTGCTCGTCTGTCCCTACAATGTATGAACAGCGATCTGTCATTTCCCCTACACAGTCCCACCCCCTTTACAGTTAGAACACACCCAGGTAACATATTCAACCCCTTCCGCGCCCCTAGTGTTAACCCCTTCCCTGCCAGTGTCATTTTTATAGTAAGCAATGCATTGATATACCATTGCTCGCTACAAAAATGCCAAATCTCACAAAAATGTGTCCGCCACAATGTCGCATTAGACAGAAAAAACAAATGATAGCCACCATTACTAGTAAAACAAAAAATTATTCAAAAAAAACCCATAAGACCAACCCCTACTTAGAACTTTTGCCCAAACCAATCAAACGCTTATTGTGATTTTTTGCAACCAAAAAGATGTCCAAGAATACTTATCGGCCTAAACTGAGGGCAAACATTTTTTGAATATATTTTGGGGGAGATTTATTATAGCAAACCGTAAAAAAGATGTTTTTTTAGTTACCAAATTGTCGCTATAGTTTTGGGTCAAGCAAAAATAAGAAAAAACGCAGAGGTGATCAAATACCACCAACAAAAAAAAAAAATTGAATTTTTAGGGGGGGGGGGGGGGGGGGAGGATGAGGACGCCCAATTTTTTTGGGGGCCACGTCGCACAACCACGCAATTGTCAGTCAAAATGACGCAGTGTTGAAATGCAAAAAATGGCCCCGTCAGTGACCAGTAATATGCTCTGGGGCTCAAGTGGTTACAAATTAAGAATACACTAAAGTTAGCCCAATTTATGGCCATAATGTGAAAGATGATGTTACACCGAGTAAATAGATACCCAACATGTTACACTTTAATATTGCACACACTCATGGAATGGCGCCAAACTTCAGTACTTGAAAATACCCATAGGCAACGCTTTTTTATGTGTTTCAGGTTACCAGTTTTGATTTACAGAGGAGGTCTAGTGCTAAAAGTATTGCTCTCGCTCTAACGTACGCTATGATACCTCACATGTGGGGTTTGAACGGGGGTTCAATATGTGGGCGGGGCTTACACATTTAAGGCCCGCCCCCATATATGGAAACATTCTTCAAACCACACATGTGAGGTATCATAGCGTGCGTAACAGCAAGAGGAATATTTATAGCACTAGACCTCATCTGTAAATCTAAACTGGTAACCGGAAACAATAAAAATGCTGCTTGTTCGCTTCTGACTGCGAGCTACTAGGGACAGGGGCGTTTAAATTATTACTATTTAGGTTTGTTACGTAAAAATTCTATAAGACCTCCCGTTCAGCTTGTAAAGCATCACTTCAGGGGGACCAAAAAAAAATTTAACACCTCTAATGCTTTCATCCGCCATTGCAGATTTGATTCTGGTACTGCATTTCGAGTGAACTGGGCATGCTCGAACAGTTAGAAAAAGAAGTTGGAAGTTTCATCCTGAAAATGACTTGCATCTTTCTGAGCATGCTCAGAAAGCTCTTTTTTTGGCTTAGTAATTTAAGGACATCCTTAACAGGTGTAAGCAGTTCCAAGTGCACACAAACTAGAGGCTGACATTTCTTCATGTGTTTCCAATTGGTTCATTAGCACACATGTTATAAAAAGCGTGGATACTGCACGTGTCAGCTGCCCCTCAGAGGGGGCAGATTTGCTGGCTGGAAGGAATGGCGGAGTGAAACAGAGATGTTTTGGAGCAAGTTTTGTATTTTTTGATGTTTTCTCTGCTACATAATTTTGCTAAATGTTTCTCAAGATGTTAATGACTAATGTTTTAATCCTGTGGGTCTATCCTGTTATTTCAAAAGCATGATTTATTTTCCAATGACTGTGAAATAAACGTTGGTCTTTTTTGTTTTTAGGTGTTTTTATATATTTTTGGTGTGTTTATTTGTAATTTTTTGTTTTGCTTTCCTTGTTTTGTGGACCAATAAAATTTACTTTCAAATTTTGAAGTTTGTTTTGTGATTATTTTTTTCCTGCTATGGATTTCAACCGCTGCAGCTGAAATAGTTTGGGCCTAAACCATCAAGTGTGATTTGTCTCTAAGCTCTTTCCTGGTGTGTATGCATGAAATGTTTAGTCACCAGAAAAGGAAGGACAAAGCGGTAAGTATTGTTTCCTAGAACTGATGTCCAGACTGACTTTTTAAAGCACATGTGCAAGATGTAGGAAAAGCTGCAAACAGGGCCTGTTGGAGGTGGGGGGGGGGGGGGGGTGGTGTGTTTTTTTTGGACAGGCTTGAAGTGCTGATTTACAGCGCTGTGCTTGAAACTAGCACAAGACAATCCTATTCTAATTGTGGGTTGTTTGAGGGAAGCCAATTGAGTGTTAGAACCCCTGCTAGTGTTTTTAGGTTGGGCTTTGTGTCCCTTTTCCTAAAATTGGCTTCACTTCCTGTCACACAGCTGAACAGGAAGTGAGGTTAAAACCCTACCAATGGTCTTTTCTTCGGGGCACAGGTCAATCTAACTAGTGTCACCATTAAGCAAATTGCACTGCAGTGTACACCCCAAATGATTAGTTACTTTGGGGTTTAGTAAAGGCAAAGCCGCTCTGCAGTAGAAGCGTAGGCAATGAAAATCAGAAGGGAAGCACTGATGGTTTTTACTTCCAATCCCGCCAAGTTTTGAGTTTTCTTCCTTGCTTGTCCACTTGTAGTGCAAAGTGGATTTGCCTTTAGTAAATGGACCCCAAAGTCCAAGATTCCTACTAATTTGGGGTGTACACAGCAAAATGCCATTTCCAAAATGGGAAACTATTTATATTGATCTGTGTCCCCAACAAAACATTACTCAGGTGTTTCCCTCACTTCCTGTTTGGCTATGTGGCAGGAAGTGAATGAATTAAGTAGAAAGTGACAACATTTGTGAGGTGTCTTTACCCTATCAGGGGTGCAGGCATCCCCAAAACAAACATGAAAATAGTTGATTTAACATTGGGTGGTGTTTGTGGGGGTCCCTAACACACATTCATACATATTAGCAACGCTGGATCGTGGCCTATTGGCATGGTTATATTTTCTTAAGCCTCTCAATAAAATGATCTTAAATTTGGGGTTAAACTGGAACAATAATCATCACTTTTATTTTTTGGATTTCTTTCATTTTGGATAGAGTTGGTGGGGGGGGGGGGGGGGGGGTTAGAAGCTCTGTCAGTTTATTTTGTATTATCCCTGTCCGTTTGGGGAGATTGGCCTTCACTTCCTGCCCCATAGCCAAACAGGAAGTGATCGAAAAAGTAGGCAAATTAAGGGCCCCCCCAAGTCCCCCCCCACAGAACTTGTGTGTGTCCCCTGAAATTTCCTGGGTGGGTCATAAAAAAACAGGGTGTGGCCTTGACAGGAAGGGTGGGTCATTTTTCTATTAGGGGGGTGCCAAAATTTGGTCAGGCCTAGGGCAGCACAAAACCTAAATCTCCTACTGCACATTAGGGCTTATTTAGACAGGATCCAATTTACAGCATGTTTTTAGATTGTGGGAGGAAACCCGCACAGGGAGAACATGCAAACTCCAGGCAGATAGTGTCACGGGTGGGATTCGAACCAGCAACCCTTTTGCTGCTAGGTGAACATGCTACACACTACGCTACTGTGCTGAACGAACATGATTGCAGCTGAAAGCATGAGATGTTTTTTTTTTTACCAATTCCATGCTTTCCAGCCTGGAGGACAGATGTGGGGTCTAATTGACCCCGCCTTTCTCTATAAAGAGGACCTGTCACACACTAGTCCTATTACAAGGGATGTTTACATTCCTTGTAATAGGAAGAAAAGTGAAAAATAATACAAACAAAGGGACAAACAAGTGCAAAAAATAAAATATTAAGTAAAAAAATAAAATAACAAAGGAATTTAAATGCTCCTGTCCCTAGTAGCTCGCACTCAGAAGCGAACACGCATGCAAGTCCCACCCACATATGTAAACATCCTTCAAACCCCACATGTGAGGTATCATAGCGTGCGTTAGAGCGAGAGCAATAATGTTAGCACTAGACCTCCTCTGTAACTCAAAAGTGGTAACCTGAGAAAAAAAGTCAAGCGTTGCCTATGGAGATTTTTAATAACGAAGTTTAGCGCCATTCCATGAGTGTGCGCAATATGAAAGCGTGACAAGTTAGGTATCTATTTACTCGGTGTAACATCATCTTTTACCTTATCCCTAAAAATTGGGCTAGCTTTACTGCTTTCTTATTTTGTCATTCATGAAACAGGTTTTTTTTTTGGAAAGCCAAAAAAAAAAAAAAACGTTAGAAAATTTTTGGCACAAATACTGTTGGAAATGTGTCCGAAAAAATGGCCGCCACTTTATTCCCTAGGGTGTTTGTTAATAAAATATATATAATGTTTGGGGGTCCTGAGTAAGTTTCAAGGAAGAAAATATAATTGTTACATGAAGGAGAGAAGTGCCAGAATAGGCGCGGTATGGAAGTGGTTAAAGTGCACCAATAAAAGTGAAAAATTCCTTGAAATTTCGTACCATGGGGGGGGGGAGGCAATTAGGGGCGCCATCAGGAATTATGGGGCCCCTTACACAGCTTCAGGCATGGGCCCCCTGGAGCAGAGAATAGGGGGGGGGGGTGCCGCCTGATATTAAGAAGGGGGGGGGGGCTGCCGCAATTTGATAAGCGGGGGGTTCCTTTACTAAAAAATACATATAGAAAAATATATATTAAAAAGGGTGGTAGCCATCCGGGGGCCCTGGGGACCACTGGGCCCTTTAATAAAAAGAAACTTCTGGGCTCTTTAATGAAAAATAAATTACAATATCTACATATATAAAATAATAAAAAAGGGGGTTGCCTTGGGAGCTCTGGGCCCTTTAATAAAAAATAACTACCAAAAATCTAAAAAAAAAATAACATTGGGTGGGAGCTGTGGTGGCTCAACGTGAATGGCACTGCGCTGACAAGCCGTTCACCTCTGCAGCCAAGGGTTCGGATCCCGGTCTCGGCTACATATGAATTGAGTTTGGTGGTGTCAGCCCAGCTCCCGGTGGGTGTGCTATGCAAGGTACGCCTGTGCTTAGTATAACCACCCCCCCCCCCCCCCACAAAAAAAAACACCACACTTGCACACACTTTGGCCATGAGGTCTCCTAAAATAAAGGGAGGTGAAGGACCTACAGGGCTGGCTGGGTGGGCTACACTCCTTCATAGGGGGAGTCCCTCTGTCCCATTGGGCTCCCAAGTGTAGCAGGTGGGGTGAGGCCCCCCTCACACCCACCATTGCCACCGGGGGCATGGAGAAGGATGGCGATTGCAAGTCCAGCTCCTCTCTCTCGACTTCACGCACAAAATACACTTTAAAAAAGAAATTAAAGTAAAAAGTAACAAACCTGGGGAAAATGTTTATAACATTTTTAGAAGCAAAAAGGGGCCCTCTGGGAGCTTTCAAAATTATATTATATATATATATGTTTAAAAAATAACCAAAAAATATATCATATGTTTTTTTTTTGATTTTTTTGTAAAGGTGGGGGGTTGTCATCTGGAGCCCTGGGGATCTCCGGGCCACTGGGGACCAGGCCACTGGGGACCTCCAGACCCCTAAACCAAAACATTGGCCCTTTAATAACAAAAAATTTGGGGGGTTGCCACCCGGGGCCCTGGGGACCTCCAGACTGCTAAAAAATATTAAATTCCAAAAATTGGCCCTTTAATAAAAAATCCTACAAAAACCAACTAACAAATATATATACAAAAAAAAAAAGAGGGGGGTTACCATCTGGGGCGCTGGGGGGCCTCCAGGCATCTGGGCACCTCCGGACCCCCGGGCCCCTTACAGGTGTACAGGGCCGCCATCATGAATTTTGGGGCCCCTTACACAGCTTCAGGCATGGGCCCCCTGGAGCAGAGAACCGGGGGGGGGTGCTGCCGCATGAAATTGAGAAGCGGGGGGGGGGGGTGGTGCCACAAATTGAGGAGCGGAGGGGCCCTTTACAAAAATTTTGACAGAAATAAGAAATAAAGAAAAATATATATAAAAAAGGGGGGTAGCCATCCGGGGCCCTGGGGACCTCTGTGCTCTTTATCAAATAAAAATACAAAAGAGAGAAAATACATATATATATATTTTTTAAATATAACATTTATCGAAAAAAAGTAAAAAAACAAGGGGGTAGCCTTCCAGGGCCCTGGGGACCTCTGGGCCCTTTCCTTAAAAAAAAAAAAAAAAATATATTAAAAAAATATATATATTTTTTTAAATATATATATTTTATTTTAAAAAAAGGGCTTGCCATCTGGGGCCCTTAGTGGCCTCCGGGCCCCTGGGGACCTTCGGAGCCCTTAAACAAAAAAAAAAAAAAAAAATTGTTTTTTTTGTTTTAGGGTGGTTCCCATCCGGGCCCCTGGGGGCCCCTGGGGACCCCCGGGCGGTGTAATGCCTGTACCCCCCTAATGGCGGCCCTGCAGGTGTACTGCCTGTACCCCCCTGATGGCGGCCCTGGGTGTAATGTCAGCATGTGAAAAATGACATTCTGAAGGAAAAAAGCCATTTAAAACTGACTCGCGGCTATAATGAATTGTCAGCTCTTGGAATTTGCAGGAGAATTCATTCATTAAAAACACCAAAAAAAAAGCGTGGGGGTCCCCCCAAATTCAATAACCAGACCCTTTAGGTCTGGTATGGATATTAAGGGGAACCCCGCCATCAATTTTTAAAAAAAATGACGTGGGGTTCCCCCCAAATATCCATAACCAGACCCTTCAGGTCTGGTGTGGAATTTAAGGGGAACTCCACTCCAAATAAAAAAAAAAATGGCGTGGAGTCCCCCCTAAAATCCACACCAGACCCCTTATCCGAGCACGTTGACCTGGCCGGCCGCAGAAAAGAGGGGGGGACAGAGCGCGGCCCCCCCCCTCTCCTGAACCGCACCAGGCCACATGCCCTCAACATTGGGAGGGTGTTTTGGGGTGCCCCCCAAAACACCTTGTCCCCATGTTGATGAGGACAAGGGTCTCTTCCCCACAACCCTTGCCCGGTGGTTGTGGGGGTCTGCGGGCAGGAGGCTTATCGAAATCTGGAAGACCCCTTTAACAAAGGGGCCCCCCAGATCCCGGCCCCCCCCCAGTGTGAAATGGTAATGGGGTACCTTGTACCTCTACCATTTCACGAGAAAAAAAATGTAAAGGGTTAAAAAAGACAAGAGCCGGTTTTTGACAAGTCCTTTATTATCTTCTTTCTTCTTTCCTTCGGGTTTCTTCTTCCTCCTCCTTCTTCTTCCTCTGCTTCTGTCTTGGGTCTTCTATTCCCGCATCTTGCCCGGCGTGTTCTTCCATCTTCTGTTCCTCCCGCTGTTCTTCTCGTCCGCATCTTCTTCTCCTTCTTGTTCTTCTTCGCCGGAGCGGCCGCTTCCAATTGAAATCCCCGCTGTCTGCCGGACCACGCCCCCCCCCCCTCTGACGCCACGGGCAAGCTCTTAGGAGTGTGCTGCCAGTGCGTCAGAGGGGGGCGTGGTCACATGTCAGAGGGCGGGCAATTCAATTTGAAGCTCGTGCGCGGCTTTTTCTTTGCCAGAGTCGCCGCTTCCAATTGAATTGCCCGCTTTCTGGAACATGTGACCACGCCCCCCTCTGACGCACAGGCACCACACGGGGACTTTCCTAAGAGCTTGCCCGTGGCGTCAGAGGGGGGCGTGGTCCGGCAGACAGCGGGGATTTCGATTGGAAGCGGCCGCTCCGGCGAAGAAGAAGAAGAAGGAGAAGATGCGGACGAGAAGGACAGCGGAAGAAGATGGAAGAACACGCCGGGCAAGATGCGGGAATAGAAGACCCAAGACAGAAGCAGAGGAAGAAGAAGGAGGAGGAAGAAGAAACCCGAAGGAAAGAAGAAAGAAGATAATAAAGGACTTGTCAAAAACCGGCTCTTGTCTTTTTTTACACTGACACTTTTTTTTTCTCGTGAAATGGTAGAGGTACAAGGTACCCCATTACCATTTCACACAGGGGGGGGGGCCGGGATCTGGGGGGCCCCTTTGTAAAAGGGGTCTTCCAGATTTCGATAAGCCTCCTGCCCGCAGACCCCCACAACCACCGGGCAAGGGTTGTGGGGAAGAGACCCTTGTCCTCATCAACATGGGGACAAGGTGTTTTGGGGGGCACCCCAAAACACCCTCCCAATGTTGAGGGCATGTGGCCTGGTGCGGTTCAGGAGAGGGGGGGGGCCGCGCTCTGTCCCCCCCTCTTTTCTGCGGCCGGCCAGGTCAACGTGCTCGGATAAGGGGTCTGGTGTGGATTTTAGGGGGGACTCCACGCCATTTTTTTTTTATTTGGGGTGGAGTTCCCCTTAAATTCCACACCAGACCCGAAGGGTCTGGTTATGGATATTTGGGGGGAACCCCACGTCATTTTTTTTTTTAAATTGACGGCGGGGTTCCCCTTAATATCCATACCAGACCTAAAGGGTCTGGTTATTGAATTTGGGGGGACCCCCACGCTTTATTTTTTCGTTTTTTTTATGAATGAATTCTCCTGCAATTGCCGGGAGCCGACAATTCATTATTGCCGCGAGTCTGTTTTAAACGGCTTTTTTTTTTTTTTTTTTTTTTTTCAGAATGTCATTTTGTGCAAAGACATATTTCTAACCGCAGGAAAAGTGCGCTTTATTCACCTGCTGACATCCCCCCCCCCCCCATGGTACGAATTTTAAAATAATTATTCAAATGACGTGGGGGTCCCCCCAAATTCAATAACCAGACCCTTCAGGTCTGATATGGATATTAAGTGGAACCCCGCCATCAATTTTTGAAAAAAATGACGTGGGGGTCCCCCCAAATATCCATAACCAGACCCTTCGGGTCTGGTGTGGAATTTAAGGGGAACTCCACCCCAAATTAAAAAACAAATGGCGTGGAGTCCCCCCTAAAATCCACACCAGACCCCTTATCCGAGCACGTTGACCTGGCCGGCCGCAGAAAAGAGGGGGGGACAGAGCGCGGCCCCCCCCCTCTCCTGAACCGCACCAGGCCACATGCCCTCAACATTGGGAGGGTGTTTTGGGGTGCCCCCCAAAACACCTTGTCCCCATGTTGATGAGGACAAGGGTCTCTTCCCCACAACCCTTGCCCGGTGGTTGTGGGGGTCTGCGGGCAGGAGGCTTATCGAAATCTGGAAGACCCCTTTAACAAAGGGGCCCCCCAGATCCCGGCCCCCCCCCTGTGTGAAATGGTAATGGGGTACCTTGTACCTCTACCATTTCACGAGAAAAAAAATGTAAAGGGTTAAAAACGACAAGAGCCGGTTTTTGACAAGTCCTTTATTATCTTCTTTCTTCTTTCCTTCGGGTTTCTTCTTCCTCCTCCTTCTTCTTCCTCTGCTTCTGTCTTGGGTCTTCTATTCCCGCATCTTGACTGGCGTGTTCTTCCATCTTCTTCCGCTGTCCTTCTCGTCCGCATCTTCTCCTTCTTCTTCTTCGCCGGAGCGGCCGCTTCCAATCGAAATCCCCGCTGTCTGCCGGACCACGCCCCCCCTCTGACGCCACGGGCAAGCTCTTAGGAAAGTCCCCGTGGTCACATGTTCCAGAAAGCGGGCAATTCAATTGGAAGCGGCGACTCTGGCAAAGAAAAAGCCGCGCACGAGCTTCAAATTGAATTGGCCGCCCTCTGACATGTGACCACGCCCCCCTCGGACGCACTTGCAGCACACTCCTAAGAGCTTGCCCGTGGCGTCAGAGGGGGGGGCGTGGTCCGGCAGACAGCGGGGATTTCAATTGGAAGCGGCGCCTCCGGCGAAGAAGAAGAAGGAGAAGAAGATGCGGACGAGAAGGACAGCGGGAGGAACAGAAGATGGAAGAACACGCCGGGCAAGATGCGGGAATAGAAGACCCAAGACAGAAGCAGAGGAAGAAGAAGGAGGAGGAAGAAGAAACCCGAAGAAAAGAAGAAAGAAGATAATAAAGGACTTGTCAAAAACCGGCTCTTGTCTTTTTTAACCCTTTACATTTTTTTTCTCGTGAAATGGTAGAGGTACAAGGTACCCCATTACCATTTCACACAGGGGGGGGGCCGGGATCTGGGGGGCCCCTTTGTTAAAGGGGTCTTCCAGATTTCGATAAGCCTCCTGCCCGCAGACCCCCACAACCACCGGGCAAGGGTTGTGGGGAAGAGACCCTTGTCCTCATCAACATGGGGACAAGGTGTTTTGGGGGGCACCCCAAAACACCCTCCCAATGTTGAGGGCATGTGGCCTGGTGCGGTTCAGGAGAGGGGGGGGGCCGCGCTCTGTCCCCCCCTCTTTTCTGCGGCCGGCCAGGTCAACGTGCTCGGATAAGGGGTCTGGTGTGGATTTTAGGGGGGACTCCACGCCATTTTTTTTTTAATTTGGAGTGGAGTTCCCCTTAAATTCCACACCAGACCCGAAGGGTCTGGTTATGGATATTTGGGGGGAACCCCACGTCATTTTTTTTAAAAAATTGACGGCGGGGTTCCCCTTAATATCCATACCAGACCTAAAGGGTCTGGTTATTGAATTTGGGGGGACCCCCACGCTTTTTTTTCCCTTTTTTTAATGAATGAATTCTCCTGCAATTGCCGGGAGCCGACAATTCATTATAGCCGCGAGTCAGTTTTAAATGGCTTTTTTCCTTTGAAAAATGACATTTTGTGCAGAGACATTTCTAACCACGGGAAACGTGCGCTTTTTCACATGCTGACATTAGAGACCCCCATAGTACGAAATTTAAAGGAAAATTACACTTTTATTATTGCACTTTTAGCATTATTAAAATCACTGCTCCCGAAAAAACGGCCGTTTTAAAAAATAAAAAAAGCATTGGTACATGTCCCCTGGGGCAGGACTGAGGTCCCCAAACACTTTTTAGGACAAAACTTGCAGATTAGCCTTTAAAATTCACTATTAAGATTTCCCCCCATAGACTTATACAGGGAGTTCGGCGGCGGCTTTAGTTATCAATCAGATCGCGCTGCTGCTGCCGCCGGTTCATGCGCCTAATTAGGGATTCATCCAGCGCACTAATTAAGGCATGTACCGGCGCAGCGCAGATTCATTAGTAAATCAGCCCCAATGTGTCTAAAATCCACCAGCTCTGTGATGTCATCATGGAGATGTGGAAGAGGACTCCAGTGGCAACCCGTGAAGCTCTGGTTACTTCCATGCCCAAGAGGGTTAAGGCAGTGTTGCAAAATAATGTTTGCTACACAAAATATTGACACTTTGGGCTAAATTTTTACATTTTTACTCAGGGGTGTACTTACTTTTGTTGCCAGCGGTTTAGACATTAATGGCTCTGTGTTGAGTTATTTTGAGGGGAGAGGAAATGTACACTGTTATACAAGCTGTACACTCACTACTTTACGTAGTGTAATTTCTTTAGTGTTGTCACATGAAAAGATATAATAAAATATTTACAAAAATGCGAGGGGTGTACTCACTTCTGTGAGATACTGTGTTTATCTACAACTTCCACTCATTCATGCAATCCAAACATAGACAACAGCAGCACAATCTTTATGAGGTTTATTGAAGGATCAGTACATAGGAATGTATAGGGCAACAGTTTGAGGTGTCCATGCCCTCCCTCAAGCCCATTTATTGGATTGAGATTAGTGTTGAGCAGAATATGCCATTTTCGATTTCGCGATATATCTCGAATATATAGTCGAATATTCGAGATATATTCGCTAAATACGAATATTCGTGATATTTTTTGGAAATGAAATGATTGCGAATTTTCGCTATTGCGAATGCGAATGCGAAATTTCGAAATTTCGAGAAATGCGGAATGGAGCACTCTGATTGGCTCAGAATATTCGTGATATTTTATAATACCAAATAATTGCGAAATTTCGAGAAATGCGGAATGGAGCACTCTGATTGGCTCAGAATATTCGTGATATATTACAATACAAAATAATTGCGAATATTCGGCAAATGCGGAAGGAGCACTCTGATTGGCTCAGAATATTCTTGATATATTACAATACAAAATAATTGCGAATATTCGGCAAATGCGGAAGGAGCACTCTGATTGGCTCAGAATATTCGTGATATATTACAATACAAAATAATTGCGAATATTCGGCAAATGCGGAAGGAGCACTCTGATTGGCTCAGAATATTCGTGATATATTACAATACAAAATAATTGCGAATATTCGGCAAATGCGGAAGGAGCACTCTGATTGGCTCAGAATATTCTTGATATATTACAATACTAAATAATTGCGAATATTCGGCAAATGCGGAAGGAGCACTCTGATTGGCTCAGAATATTCTTGATATTTTATCGTAATTTCGCAAAAATGCGAATGAGAAATTGATTGCGGAATTTCGACAGTAACACTCTGAAATCGAATATATGTGTTATTTTAGCTAAAAACAATATTGTGAATTTCTCGAAAATAATCGCGCGATATCGCTATTGCCGAATAATCGCATTGCGATTTTTCGGCAATATAAAATGATCGCTGCAGCTACTCGGCCCAAGGTCTCTAATCATACCAGCAATGCTTTTAGACGTCGATGGGGATCTCTAGGATGTGATCTGTTCTAAAAAAAAATTGAAAAAATACGAATATTCGAAATAGCGAATATTCACCGCGAAATTCGGAATATATCGCGAATACTCGAATATGCCATATTCGAGCCGAATATTCGCAATACGAATATTCGTGAGCAACACTAATTGAGATCTGGTGACTGTGGAGGCCATTGGAGTACAGTGAACTCATTGTCATGTTCAAGAATCCAGTTTGAGAGGATTTGAGCTTTGTGACCTGGTGTATTATCCTGCTGGAAGTAGCCTTTAGAAGATGGGTGCACTGTAGTCATAAAGCAATGGACATGGTCAGCAACAATACTCAGGTAGGCTGTGGCATTTAAATGATGCTCAAAAGGTACTAAGGGGCCCAAAGTTTGCCAAAAAAATATCCACCATTACACCACTATCAGCCTGAACCGTTGATACAAGGCAGGATGGATCAATGATTTTTTTGTTTTTTTATGCCAAATTCTGACCCCACCATCTGAATGTCGCACTGAAATTGAGACTCATCAGACCAGGCAACGTTTTTCCAATCTGTGCGAACTGTAGCCTCAGTTTCCTGTTTTTAGCTAACAGGACTGGCACCCGGTGTGGTCTCTGCTTTAGCCCATCTGCTTCAAGGTTTGATGAGTTGTGCATTCAGATATGGTATTCTGCATACCTTGGTTTTAACGAGTGGTTATTTGAGTTACTGTTGCCTTTGTATCATCTCAAACCAGTCTGCCCATTCTTCTCTGACCTCTGACATCAACAGGGCATTTCTGTCCACACAACTGGTGCTCGCTGGATATTCTCTGTAAACCCTAGAGATGGTTATGCTTTAATAACCTAGTAGATCAGCAGTTTTTGAAATACTCAGACCAGCACGTCACTTAAAGTCACTTAAATCCGATTTCTTCTCCATTCTGATGCTAGGTTTGAACTTCAGCATGTCGGCTTCACCACGTATAGATGCCTAAATGCTGCCAATCTTTTGGGTAAGCTCCGCAGCCCCCCTTATACTTACCTGAGCCTATCTCGATCCAGTGATGTGCATGAGAGCATTGGCTCTCGTTTGACTTTTCATCACATTAAAGGGCCAACACAGAGACACACAAAGTAGGTAGTGGGCAGGACTAAGATCAAAATTTACAGGAGAAGTTGACACTGGAATATAATTAAATTTGCTTATATCTCTGGATCCACTAATAATTTTGAGGGGTTTTCACCAAAGGTGATCATTGATTTTATTTTCTTCATCATGTACTCAGTTTGAAATGTCGTTAAGTGACAGGTACTGTATATTTTAATATCTTCCACAGCTGATTTGCTTTGTGAAGCTCCTAGTCATATGTAAAGGGTATACTCGAATTTGTCCATAGCGCTGCTTAGCACACCATCTGGGTGCCATCTTGAGAAGACTTGTAAAGGCATCAATTCTGCTGCTTGTTTTAATGATAGCTGTGAAACCAATCCTCTAATACCTCTTTACACCTAGTTTTCCACAAGTGCGGGATCATAACCATGTGTGAATGGTGTATTCAAAGCAAAGACAGCTATATTTATGACAAGCCAATGTTAATTTATTGGATAAGACCTGAAATTGACCTGACCTGTGTAGGTTTAATGAAGTGTAAAGCCATTTAACACGTGCCATGTAGTATACTAGAACCTTAAGTATTTCTTGTCAGCCTGGTATGTGTCCATATACGCCACTGAACTTGCAGCTAAGAACACATGCACCGCACCTAGGAGACTAGTAATGCAGCATATGTACATATATGTAATAATACATCATGGAAATATGTTAGTAGAGGTAATTTTACTGTTGTAGAAAATGTTAGGTTAGATCAAATCTTTTTTATTTTTTTTTTGGTCTTGGCCTAAACGAGAAAAGACCTCCAATAAGCATTGTTCTATGTGTAACTCATCTGACAGCAGAACCCATAGTTTAGTGCTGGTTCAGAAAACTACAAGGGACTCATAATGGAGAGCGGATATTGGTATCCACTTTCTGTTATACTCCACAGAATTACTTTATACAACAGCCAGCATTTTGTGGCTCATTCATTATATATACGTTATTTGACCCTGTGGTGTCATACAGAGCTCTGTCTGCTTAATACAGCACAGAGAACTTCCCGATTGGAGGAGAAACCAGTCACATGACTGTGGCAGATCACATGATCAAACTCTCGCTTTTCATTTTTTCCCCTTCTTTTATGTTTATTGAGGTCCTGTTCACTTCCAGAACTCAAAGCACATGTGCAAAGTACACTGCTCTGCTTTATAAATCTGTTGCAGTCTAATTTATTTTCTAAATAGCAGCATGCTAGCCACTGCCTCAGTAAATTAGAAAGTCCCAGCACATATCTTTTCTCCTAAATAGCAGCATGGTCGAAGTAAGGTTATATGACTTCTTTATAAATGGACTTTCTGCGAATAAATTCATTCTTTATCATCCGGGGGAAACAGAATTGTAGAATTGTCTATGACATGTGGGTTATACTGCTGCCTACAGGAGGTTTAGACACTGGCAAAACAAAAACCATTAGGCCAGTCCACATATAATTCCTTCTCAAACCCTCTTGCCTCAGGTTTTTTGCTTGTGTCCGAGGAGGTTAGATGCATTTTTGTTTTGTTGTGGATGAATTTTTTCTCATTTGGGTCTGGTTCACACCAGATGCAGTCCAGTGCATTTTTAATCTGTATCAAAAAACGCATGCACAGTGTTTTCCATGTATTCCAATGGTTCTAGATAACATCAGTGTAGATGAGTTCCAGTGCAGTCAACAAAAGTAGAACATGCTTAATTTACCCTATTAGAGTCTATGGGACCCGAACTTGAAAAATTAAAAGTCCCCAATTTGAAGGGTTATATGCAAGTTATTGGCCATAAAAAAGGTATGGGGGCTTGGGTACTGCCCTATGTATCAATCCAAAATAAAATAAAAAGATTGTTTTTAAAGGAGCAGTGATTTTAATCATGCTTAAAGTGAAACAATAAAAATGAAAAATCCATTTAAATACAGTGCCTTGGGGGTCCCCTCAGTCTGCCTGTAAAGTGACACATCTGTACATCTGTACCATGTATAGAACCTGCTATTTATAAAGAAAAAAAAGACATTTAAATAGATTTTCCCTGCAAGCTTTCTTTATTTAGTAAACAACAGCTAGAGGCCACAATTTAGTGCACAAGATTAGAGATGTTTTAGGTAAAGTCTCTTTGGCAGACTTTGGATGGAAAGGTGGTGCAGGTCTGTTCCTAATCTTGTGTGGGGATGATACCGTGACGGTAGTCACTTTGGCCCGGGGAGCTTGAGAACCCAGCTTACCTTGGAGAGCACTGGAATCTCCTTATCCAACTTTCCCGACCCCTCCTATGTGTTAACTACCCTGTGTCAATTTGGGGCACAGGGTGACCGAGAACCCCAGTCTGATCTGCTCTAGTCAGACACACTGTACAACCACACTGGAATTGTGTATATATATATATATTGTGTATTATCTCATATACTGTTGTAGACTCTAATAGATTGTTTGAGGTGTGGTTGTATCCCATTGTCCTATTGTTTGTGTCTGCCTTGGGAGCAACCTATTATGGGATGTAAATATACCAGTTCAGCGTTAACTGGCTAAATGTATTGATTTTAACAGCTGCTCTTAACCACTTGCTTACCGTATAACTTAGATATACAGCGACAAAGTGGCACGGCTGCACTGGATCACATACCTAGTAAATGATCCAACACTTCCGGGACTGCTTCCACTGTGATTATACAGGAGCTGAATGGCTGGTACAGCAGACTCAATGTCCACCAGCACCCGCCAAACCTTCGGTACAGAGGGAGAATGGCAATCTGCCTATATATGAACAAGGCAGATTGCCATTCTGTGTCTCTGTAAAGCAGGGGGACAATCCATGCCTTCCACTAGTACAAGCACTTCCCTCACAGTAAGAAAACACCAGCTAGGCACACAGTTAAAGTCCTATGCATTAAGATAAAAAGCCTTCTGTGTGCAGCAGCCCACCTTAGCCCCCCCCCCCCCCCCCCAATACTTACCTGAGCCCACTCTCTGTCCAGCAATGTCCACAAGTCCCTCGGCCTCTCCCTCCTGATTGTCTGAGACACGCTGCTGTCAATCAAAATTAGTTAGCCAATCAGGAGAAAGAGAGGTGGTGGGGGGCTGAATCACAGCTCTGTGTCTGAATGTTCACACAAAGCTGAAGCTCGGCTCTGGTGCCCCCATAGCAAGCTGCTTGCTGTGGGGGCACTAGTCAGGAGGGAGAGGCCAGGATCAGTAAAGAGGAACCAGAGAGCGGGACCAGAGAGAAGGAGGTTCCAGGCTGCCCTGTGCACAGAGCAGGTAAGTATAATATGCTTGTTATTTTTTTTTTTTTAAACAAGACTTTACAATCACTTTAACCCTTTTTTTTTAAATCACTTTAACCCTTTTTTTAAACAAGACTTTACAATCACTTTAACCCTTTAATTGTCCCTGAAAGTTCATACCTTTTAGCACTAATCTTTTTATTAGTGTCACTGGTCCCTAAAAAGTTTCAAAAGTGTCAGTTAGTGTCCAATTTATCCGCCGCAATATCGCAGTATACGGTATATATATATATATGTTGCTGATTTTCTCCATTGTTAGTGAAAAAATTAAAAAAATAGGAAAATAAATAAATAAATAAAAATATCTCATAATTTGAAGACACTATAACTTTTGCGCAAACCAATCAATACACGCTTATTGCGATTTTTATTCTACTAAAAATATGTAGCAGAATACATATTGGCCGAAAATGATGAAGAAATGTATATGTTTTTTAGCAGAAAGTAAAAAATTTATTGTTTTTTTTTTTTTTTAATTGTCAGCCTTTTTTTAATTTATAGCACAAAAAAAAACCCACAGAGGTGATAAATTACTATCAAAATAAATAATAAATAATAATTTGGCTACAGCGTTGCATGACCACGCAATTGTAGGTTAAAGTAATGCAGTGACATATCACAAATAATGGCCTGGTAATGAAGAGAGGTGAATCTACCAGAGGGCAAATAATGAATATAATAATGTCCCGCTTTTTAATTGGAGTTCATCTTTAACCACTTGCCGACCGCGCTATAGCAAAAATACTGCTACAGCTCTGTCGAGCTACTGTGACACAACGTCCCTGGGACGTCGTCGTGCAGTCACAGATCCAGCCATCCCTCAATCCATCCCAGCTCTGCAATCCCCCAGTACCCTGCAATCCCCAGTACCCAGCAATCCCCCAGTACCCAGCAATCCCCCAGTACCCAACAATACCCCAGTACCCAACAATACCCCAATACTCAGCAATACCCCAATACTCAACAATACCCCAATACTCAACAATACCCCAATACTCAGCAATACCCCAGTACTCAAAAATACCCCAATACTCAGCAATACCCCAGTACTCGGCAATACCCCAATACTCGGCAATACCCCAGTACTCAGCAATACCCCAATACTCGGCAATACCCCAATACTCGGCAATACCCCAATACTCAGCAATACCCCAGTACTCGGCAATACCCCAGTACTCGGCAATACCCCAGTACTCAACAATACCCCAATACTCGGCAATACCCCAATACTCGGCAATACCCCAGTACTCGGCAATACCCCAATACACGGCAATACCCCAATACTCTGCAATACCCCAATACCCTGCATGATACTTGCAATACCCCAATACTCTGCAATACCGCCTATGGGGATTTTTAAGTAGTGAAGTTTGGCGCCATTCCACGAGTGTGCGCAATTTTGAAGGGTGACATGTTGGGTATCTATTTACTCGGCGTAACTTCATCTTTCACATTATGAAAAAAAATTGGGCTAACTTTACTGTTTTGTTTTGTTTTAAGCACAAAACAGTTTTTTTTTAAAAAACACGCGTTCAATAAATTTCTGCGAAAATACCGTGCGAGATAAAAAGTTGTAACGGCCGCCATTGTATTCTCTAGGGTCTTTGCTAAAAAAGCATATATAATGTTTTGGGGTTCTATGTAATTTTCTAGCAAATAAATGATGATTTTTCCATGTAGGAGAGAAATGTCAGAATTGGTCTGGGTGTTCCAGAACGCCTGATGGCGTTCCCTGCATGTTGGGCCTCTGTATGTGGCCACGCTGTGTAAAAGTCCCACACATGGGGTATCGCCATACTCGGGAGGAATAGCAGAATGTGTTTTGGGGTGTAATTTGTGGTATGCGTATGCTGTGTGTGAGAAATAACCTGCTAATATGACAGAAACAAGTTTTTTTTTTTTTTTTTTACAGAATTTTCAGTCGTTTTTCTTTTATAGCGCAAAAAATAAAAAACCCAGAGGTGATCAAATACCACCAAAAGAAAGCTCTATTTGTGTGAAAAAAAGGACAAAAATTTCAAATGGGTAGAATGTTGTATGACTGAGTAATTGTCATTCAAATTGTGAGAGCACCGAAAGCTGAAAATTGGTCTGGTTAGGAAGGGGGTTTAAGTGCCCAGTGGTCAAGTGGTTAAATAATTCTTTAGTAACAAGGATTGGAAAGGATACAACATGATGTAAGTATAACCCAGAACATATGACCTACTGGTAATCTGATAATATCAAATGTTTCACAGATAGATTTTTTTTTACCCCAAATAAGCATAATATCCTTCTTTTAGCCTTTAGGAAAGGTTGTAGTATAGAGCCAGTTGTCACAGCTAATTTATATCACAGTAATCTGTCCTCCATTAGGAGTTGTTTCTTGCACCATAAATCTGAAGTGTAGCTTGTGAAGGATGAGGAGTTGAAGTGTGAGTGTGTATGGGGTCAAATGAATGTTTCCCTTGGGGCCAGGGCAGTGTGAGGTTACCATACTGACCAAACCCTACTGAGAAGGCTAGTGTTTTCTTTTAAACTTGCATGTAATGAAATGTGAAGTCATCATTGCTTGGAATTCTCTCATATTGGTCTTTGAGGATCAGAGACAGAATTGTATAATGTATAAATTTTGCCGAAATAAAGGAAATGTGGGCACTTTTTAAGTTATATAGTTGGTTCACATTGTGCTCACTACATATCGCATTTGCACCATGTTATATCGGACAATTCTATGTATTGGGATGCATAATGTATACGGTACATTCATGTGGCCTTGAACTTAAAATACTTCAAGGCCACATAAAGTATTCAGTGCAATTTTTTGTCTGTCTTTTAACCCACTTGAACTTTAATGGTATCCCAGTCTTAACCTGGATACACACTATACAACTGTTGTTGTTTGATTTCCTTTAAATTCACCAAACCATGTAGTCAGGGCCGATCCACCCTATAGACTCACTATGCAAGCCGCTGCAGAGGGCCCCCCAAATTACTAGATGCCCTGCCTGGTGAGAAGTCATTTTTGGCCCCTCACCCGCTTCTCAACTCGCTGGCTGCATGGGAGAAGAGGTAAGAAGTCAGTACCCCCCACTTCTCACTTTAGTTTAAGATGTCATTTCTGACAGCAGAACACCCCCTCCCCTCGCTTCTCAACTTGAAACTGTAAGGCTGCGTACACACGATCAGTCCAAATCAATGAAAACGGACTGAAGTTCAGTTTCATCGGACCAAACCGACCGTGTGTATGCCCTATCAGTCTGTTGTCCTTCATTCCAAAAATGTAGAACTTGCTTTAAAATCGGACCGATGGACGCCTACCGATCGGTCAAAACCGATGGTTAGTACGCAAAAGCATCGGTTCAAAACCCGCGCATGCTCAGAATCAAGTCGATGCATGCTTGGAAGCATTGAACTTCATTTTTTTCTGCACGTCGTGTTTTACGTCACCGTGTTCTGACACGATCAGTTTTTGTACGCACATCAGACCATCAGACCATCAGTCTGTGAACCGATGAAACTGAACTTCAGTCCATTTTCATCAGCTTGGACTGATCGTGTGTACAAGGCCTTAAGGTTTGATCTCATACAAATTATGTATTGAATCACTTTAGTTAACAAAATCACCAGGCCTATCCCGAAACATCAGCTTGCTTTGCTTGGTCTCCTCCAGGGCAGGTCCTCCCCCCGTTTCCTTCATTAAAATCTTCCCCCACTTGGATGGACAGCTTGGGATCCCTTTTAGAACCATAGACCCCAGCCAGCATAGCTGGGCCTACACGATAGCCCAGCCTCTGACCAACGTGGTCCCGGTGCTGAAATCACACACGCACCTCGTGCCAGGAGGAGCACGACAGTGTCTGCCCCTTAAGTATCCCTTCCCAGCATGTACAGCAGGGCACCACTCCCACTGGGCTGTTGCCGAGAAGGGTCCCTTAACACACCATGGTTCACCCGAGTTCCAACATGGGCCTGAGGTGGTAACACCACCTACAGGCAACAAGGGAAAATTTCTACCAAGCATAACCACAGCCGGAACAGAGGCTAATTTACATAGAATTAGTAAAGTCTGAGCCCAACTATTGGCTCAGACACCCATAAATTTATAATAGCACTCACTCATTGGGAGACCAGCGCTACAGTACCATTTGATATTATTCATGCTGTATATTGCCCGATGGCTTTAAAAAATAAAGAATGCATTAAAAGAAATTTATTTTTCTATATACTTAAATAAATTGATAGGCTAGAACATTTCTTATAAATACTTATAATTAATCAAGAAGAGCCTGTGATGTGCTCTTTGTCCATGAAAGTGTCGATATTTTTCTTTTTCTTCAGGAACATAACTACCATTTTCCTTTCAGACAGCTCATTTCGCATTGCCTTTTTTTGCCCACATCTGAAAGCTGCATGCAGTGCACACAGGCATAGAAATCTTTTAAGACATCTGCATTTTGAAACTCAGCGGTATCCCGCGAGTGTATTAAATCTGCAGTGTGCTGACCTGTTTCCTGGCTTTGTTATGTTTTCTCCTCTGTAACAGAATATCCCTCATGAGTACCAGTAGATGGGAGTTATCTTGACTACAGCTGTGTCAGCAGGCCAATGGCTCTTGGCTTCAACTTCCTGCTTTTGCCTGCACACAGTAAGACATAGAGCACCCCACTGGGGGGGTTTTGTTAATTTGCCAGGTTTGATCTCTCTCGAGCTGGCGTCAGAATCATTCGACACTTGCACACATTCCATTTGCAAAATTACTTTATTTATTGGGTTAAAATCCTGTTCAAGGCAATTAAACTGGAGAGGACCTCAGGAGCAGCCACAAACATGGCAACCTGAAAACCTATAAGCTCACATTACCGTAATCAGCTCCCAGAATAAGTAACCAGAGAGCCCTCGATCTGGTAAGTTTTTCTCACTCTCACACTACCCCCACCATCGTTGCCCATCTTCCAAGAACAACCCACACACTTTATTATGAGTGAAACCATTTTCCATACCAAATATTATTTTAGGACAGTTATTGTAGGGATTAATTTCATGTTGAAGTAATAAGTTACTGGAATGGTTTGCTGAAATGTAATTATGTATCTTTACATGTCGGAGACTACATATATAGATTTAAAATCAATTAAACAACCTACACCTACATTCTGTTCAGCATTATAAAATTATTGTGCACTTCTCAGTTCTGCCCTTTCCTTGTTCCTTTACCAGAGAGTTTGACATTTCCTGTCAAATGCTGAGTCCAACACTTCATAGACAGGAAATGTAAAAAAGCACTCCAGGTATACAACTTAATTTGTAGTTGAAATACATGTATGTGAAAGTTTTTTCCCCTGCTCATTAAACAACGAAATAGTAGTGTTATGATGTCAACTTATTGCCCAATGAGAGAGTTCCAAAGTTGAAATAAAACTTATTAGTGTTGGTTGGCTGTCTTACTAACGTGTGTAAAGTGTAAAACTGGCTGAACAGAATTACAAATCCTGAAGTAAGTAAAACAGTTCATATGTTGTTCAGCTGTGCATATACAGTATATGTAGAGGTGCCCAAGTACAGTGTCGGTCAGTGCAGAAGAACGCCAGTACAGTGGCAGTCAGTGGAGAAATACACCTGTACAGCGCCGGTCATAAGAGAAGTACACTGGTAATTTTGACGGCATGGTGAGAATTACATAATTATAGCGAAGAATGGTGCCATTGCAGTGACGTTCAGTTGAGAAGTATCTCAGTGCAGGGGCAGTCAATGAAAATGTTTTTGATGCTGGGAGAGTCACAAGTATGCCAGTGCATTGGCAGCAAGTGAAGAAGTGCGCAGGTACTTAGTTGAGCCTTAGTTGGGCCTATGGCCCCTTCATATGGGGATACCTTTCTCACATGTGCTCGCTCATCAATCCCCAGGACCAGGCAGGGCCACATCCAGATGAAAATCACCACAATGCCGGTCCCCCCAGCTTTGAGATGAGCGGTACACTGTGCGCAGCAGTTAAAGTATAACTAAACTAACTTTTTGGATAGAGTAGAGAGGGATTGTCCCCGTTAAGAAGATTCACCCTCTCTATTGGACCTGTCTACCATCATCATTGAAAGTGAAAGTGAAAATCCCAAATTTTGGGTTGTCCCCAGAAAAGTAATAGCAGGGAAATCTAAAAAATACGGACACTAGTTCTGGTGACCCAGGGGTCCGCAAGGAATTCCCTTTATTTTCAGGGATTCCCCTCACTTTCTGTTTGGCTATGGGGCAGGAAGTGAGGGTAAAGCTCTGCAATAGGACACATATGGCAAAAAAATCTTACAGGGGTCATAACCCTCCCTTACTCTATCCAAAATGTAAGAAAAGTTTTGCCTTTAGTTCTACATGTACCGAGTCCCCCTGTAAAATGTGTTGTTCCATGTTACTACACACCTTCTTTGATGTTATGTATGTTTCCTTTAGGAGGGACAACTCTGAGCCAATGCCCTCTCCAGCGTAACTCTGCCAGCTTACTACCAGTGACAAAATGGGGTCCCACCATGCACTTAGCGTGTACCTCATATGTGCACATAATTAACTCCTTCTGTTCTTCCATACCATGTGGCTTTGTATATGGGGTTTCCGTACCATGCGTTCGGTCCCAATTATTTGAGGAAGCCAGACCACTGACTCTCTTGCTACCAGATGACCTGTCACCTATGTCTGGTACCACATTTTACGTCCGGCTGCTATACATTCCCGGCTGCTATACATTCCCACCAGTTCATGGGTTCCCATGGCAACTGCTCTCCGACTCCAACTTTCTGTAGTAACCTTGCTTTATACCCAATGTGTGCTTTACAGACCCTGTTACATGTACCACCATGCACCTCTTGAATAACTTCAGACCAGACTCATGGGCTCCCTGGCATCTTAGAATGTTTCAATTATACTTTTTGATGCAGTGGAGGATGCATCACTTGCTTCCTCCACAAAGTCTCCCCACGGATGGTGCAGAAGTATGCAGTGGGGGACGCATCCAGAAACGTTCATTTTTGGTCCATTACCCCGGAATATTGTTACCACAGATGCCAGCACTACAGGATGGGGCACCATCTGCGGTCATCTCAGGGGAAAAGGCAAGTGGGGTTTTACAATTGAAGGTATAGTTTCCAATGTGCTGAAAGTCTGTGCAGCACTTTTGGCACTGACCTCGCTGTTGCCGCACATTCAGAGTTGCCCTGTCAGTTTGCACAGTCCAGCCACAGTGTCATACATATAGAAGCAAGGGGAAACATACAGCATGTCCCTCCTAAGAGCAGTAGAGACAGGTATGATCTTAGCTGCCTTACTTGCCCTGCAGGCTGTGGCATGCCCTTGCAATGGATCTTAGTGTCTGCCAGCCTCTTCAGCTGTCAGTAACTCCTCATCTGTTGATGCAAGTGGAAATAATTAACCTGCATCCTGCTCATCTGGCCTTGGTAGTCTGGAAGTTGAAAGGCAAGGGTTACAGGAGAGAGGCTATTCTGTGGAAATTATCAGAACCTTACAGGTTCCCAAAAACTATCAATCATAATATTTATACCAAAATCTCAAAAGTTCAAAGTCTTTGCTGTTGGGCAAGGTTTCAATCCTCAAAGCCCAGACATGGCCCAAGTGCTATCCTTTGATCAGTTAGTGTTGGATCTGAGGCTCAGCCTAAGTTCTTTAAAGTGCAAGTTCTAGCCATCTCAACCTTCACCTGGAAGAAGTGGGCATGTGAACATATAGTGGAACACTTTATGAGGGTGGCCCTGAAACTTTGCCCACCAAGAATGAATACATGTCCCCGGTGGAACCTGACACTGGTCCCAGACTTCCTCACCCATGCTCCTTTTACTGCATCACCCAAAAGACAGCAGCAAGAGTGTTGGAACTACAGAGTCTTAAGTCTTGTTCTTTCAGGGTGGAGTCATGCTTAGACTTCTCAAGCAGAAAAATACAGAGGAAATAAAGGCGACAGAGCATTGTACTCTTGGATAGTAAACACCATCCAGAAATCATACAAAGTGACCGGATGAGTCCCTGGAATTGTTGAAGGCTTATTCTACTAGATCCATCTCTACTTACTGGGCAGCGCATGCAAAAGTATTAATGGAGACCATTTGCAAGGCAGCAAGTTAGTCATCACAACACACCGTTCTAAGGCATTACAGAGCATACCCTGGGGCCCTAAAAATAGTAGATTTTGGAAGAAAAACAATTCAGGCCTCTGTCCACTGGTAATAAAAAATTATGAACCGCTATAGCCCTTCCTGTTCAGATCTTTATTTGTGATATGTATGCTGCCATGCTGGTGTGAGGAAAAGGGAAAATTGTATTAAATATTTACCATAATTTTCCTTTCCTGACACCAATCATACATACAGCATACAGGCCCACTCTTTGATATTTGTATTTTCATGGAGAATGTAGTGGGACATTCTCTCTTTACATTTATAGATTCAAACATAAATACGCCTGTAACCCAGTGGTGGATTTGGAGGTGGCTTTTGTAGGTTTCTATGCAGCGCTTAGTAATTTGGTTTTCTGGGGTCAACAAGTCCACCCCACTGTTATATGTCCCATGCGTACCACCATTAGTGTTTGGAACCAGGCTCAGATGTCCTACTGACCCGAGAATAACTTTTATCCACATGTCTCGTTGTGGAGGGTAACCCCTCCCCTCCTTATTGTAGCTCAGGGCTGCTCGACGAGTGACAGCCTTGCACAGTATTATAGTGATTGGAACTATTATGAGATTTCAGGATCTTAAATCTAAATACGCCCTTCCTATAGGTGTGTTTATTAGATTTCTGTAGCTAAGACACCTGTTCATAGCCCAATTCCCATTACCTATTACTATGAAATCAGACCCAATAAAATTTGCCTCGAGTGTGATGGGAAAGCTGCTCTCCTGCATCTCCCTGAGACTTTCACTTGCTCCTAGCTTGACACAGTTTTTTCAGAGATAGAAAATTAACCTACCTGATCTTCCTAAAAAGACTGGGATTACTGTGTCTCTACATACGTTACAAACACCATCTCAGAGAAGGACAGATTTATTCAACTAAAGTTTCTTCGTAGAGCTTATTACACCCCTCAACGACTTGCCATGGACCTTCCTTCATATGGTCTGGTCCTGTCCTTTGCTCCAACTCCAACTTGGGTTAAGTAGTTGAGGTGCTCAATGGGATTTGTCAAATTGACTTGCAACTTGACCTGTTATTTTTATGACTGGGTGTAATTGAACATGTACTAGTAGGTCGGTATGTCAAATTGTGTCTATTCCATGTGACCTTTTATGCCTGACGATCCTACTTCATTGGACACTTTGCAATCCTCCCACCTTAAAAAAATAAAAAAATGTTTTTTAATCTGTATGGAATTAATGTCATGTATGTAAATAACTGTTATACTGATGTCACTGATGTCTGATGTCACCTCCCTACCTCTGCACCTTGTACAATCAGAGAACACTTTGCATTCATTGACCTAGGGACCAAGGATAGCATTGACAGCGTTCCAGTGCTAACACCAGCCAGGAATCAAATATTCCCAATGCCGTTTTACAATGACATAGTACCTTATTAACCACTTTCTTATCGCGTCATTGTGAAATGACGGCGGCAGGAACCCCTCCTCGATCCGGGTGGAAGTCATATGATGTCCCTTGTTCCTTGTTCCCGGCGATCTAGGGAGCGCACGCGGCAACACCCGCGACCCCGTGTGCGTGCCCGAAGGCCGCGATTGCCGCCGGGGCACCCGCAATTACCGGCGATCACGGCAGGAGTGTGGATCTGTGTGTGTAAACACACATATCCACCTCCTGTCAGCGGTGAGGAGACTGATGTGTGTTCCCAGTACAGAGGAACACACTTTTGCGCAAACCAATCAATATACTATTATTGCATTTTTTTTTTACCAAAAATACATAGAAGAATACGTATCGGTCTAAACTGAGGAAAAAAACGTTTTTTTTTAAAATGTGATATTTATTAAATAAAAAAGGAAAACTTACTGGAGCAAGTGCCGTATTCTCAAAGCACTTGCTCCGTAATTTGCAGCGGCGTAGTGTAAATGGCCCAGCGTAAGGCCGTGTAATTCAAAGGGGGCGGCTTGTATTTAAATTAAACGCGCCCCCACGCCGATCGAACTGTGCATGCGCCGGCTGTAAAAATAGCCCAGTGCGCATGCTCCAGCTCACGTCGGAAAATGTCAATGAAGCCGACGTGAGCGTCATTTACGTAAAGCCCTATTCGCGAACGACTTAGTAAAACGACGTAAACGATGGAAAAAGACAACGCTGTCCCGACGCCATACTTAACACGGCGCAAAAACATTCGGGAATCGGCGTATCAGGCTCATTTGCATAGTCAAATGAGAAATCAACGTAAACGCCACCTAGCGGCCAGTGTAGAATTACATCTAAGATCCGACTGTGTAAGTGACACCGTATATATGCGTAAATGATTCTAGGAATCAGACGCATTGATACCCGGGGACAAAAACAGAGATACGATGGTGTATCTAGAGATACACCGTCGTATCTCAGCTGAGAATCTGGCCCATTGTGTTTTTTTTTAAATTGTCACTGTTCTTTTGTTTATAGCGCAAAAAAATTAAAAACGCAGAGATGATCAAATACCACCAAAAGAAATCTCTATTCGTGTGGGGAAAAAACATAAAGATTTAATTTGGGTACAGTGTTGCATGACCGCGCAATTGTCATTCAAAGTGCAACAGCGCTGAAAACGAAAAATTGGTCTGGGCAGAAAGGGGGTGAAAATGCCCTGTATAAAGGGGTTAAAAGAGCAATTAGGACTCAACGAGTTAATTATTTTTTTATTACTACATAAGGGGATTAAAAACACATGTTTAGCTTTAATGTACCATATCTGGCTTTCTTGTTTTATTGCATTAAAGGGTCACTAAAGGAAAAAACATTTTTTGCTGAAATGACTGTTTACAGGGTATAGAGACATAAAAGTTAACTGATTCCTTTTCAAAATGATTAAAATAGATAAAAATCAATCATATAATGTGCCTGCAGGTTAGTTTCACTTTTGAACTGGCTTCATGTTTCTGTGAAATAGAAATAGACACACAGAACAAAAACAAACAAATCCAGGGCAGTGTTTTGTTTTTAAAATGAATTTGATTGGTTCTGGGAAGTTTTAGACACACAGTAATGACAGCTTAGACCACCGTGAGAAAGCTCCCAGCACTGTGGTTATAAGGAAACAGACAAGCAGGAAGTGTGGAGAACAGAGCAGGATTACAGAAACTTCAAAGCAAAAATGAACAATAAGGACATGAAACCAGTACTACAGTAAGGTAAAGAAAGCTATTTAGCTAAAAAAAAAAACCTTTAGTGATCCTTTAACTAGTGTTTAGACTGTGTTTGTTAAACTACCTACATTAAAATTTAGGATGTTTTCATACAAGGTTACAAAAACCAGCAGATGTAATAAATGTGGCTATAAGTACAGCCAATGGGTTAATCCAGATGAATGTTTTTAAAAATGATAAATTACATAGCTTACATCCTTTCCAGCTCTTAAAACTTCTTTGCCAAAAGATTTCCAGTAAGTAGTAGATGTAACCTAAAATTGCCTTTGAATCATGAAGCATATAAACTGTTCATATGGGTTTGCATGGTGAAAGCATTAGACAGCCAAAACGTGGTGCTGCTGCATATTTTCTTCCACATTTGTTCTCATCTGGGAGCAACATGTTGTTTACACCCACATGCAGCTTGAATCATAATGTATTTGCTTTATTTTGCATCACACACTGTTATTATGTTTAGAATGATCTTTTCAGTGAAATTTATTCCTGGAATATGTCGTTTTCTCTTACTAACTGTGGGAATATATAATCTTTGTCAGACAGTTTTATACAATGGCCACAGGATTTTTTTTTTGCTCTGTTAATTTTTGGGTGCTGACAGAACCTGCAGCTTACCTAAATATATCTAACAGTAAAGTGTCCTAACATTTAATCCTTTCCTTCCCCTGTCCGAACCCTTAAACCCGAACCCCCAACACTTAAAGCAGTTCTTTACTTTGTTTGAAAAAATGAAAAAGTTAGCAGCTACAAATACTGCAGCTGCTGATTTTACATAAAAGGACACTTTTCTGTCCAAGTATCCAGAGCAGGGCCGCTGATAGGGGGGGACCACCAGTCCTCTTGTAGGGGGCCCGAGCACACAAGGGGGCCCACACAGGGAGGAGGATTAGTGATGGACAACAATTGCAGAACTATTTTTCTCTGAAAGCTGGTCTCTCCCCATCTCCCTGCTGCCATTTTATCTGCTGAGAAAGAGATACTCGTCCCTCATTAATCCCCCTCCCTGTGCCAGGCCTCCTCCCTCTCAGCCCTGGCTCTAAGGTTAGCTCTGCTCCTGAGTTTGTTACCTATGTAACTTTGTTTATCTCCCTCTGTCTTTCTGATCCTGGAGCTCCAACAGCCCAGCCTGTATATTTTTTTTCATCTCATCCTCACCTTTTTTTTATTAACTTAATTTTATCTTTTAGATTTAGCAGGGATTATGTGAGTTATGTTGTATTTGTGTCTGCTAATAATTATTTTCCTGTATTTTTTGTGAAATATAGCTTTAATATTTCCTTGGGGGAGGGGGGGCTTGTCAGGTAGTGTGTACGGGGCCTTGCGATTTCTATCAGCAGCCCTGATCCACCGCCATCCTCACCTGGGCTGGTTCTTGGCTGGTCTTCTTGTCTCCGTGTCAACATGTTTAGTGTGGGAAGCCAGCTGTGATTCATTGCAGGTTCACAGACAGCTTCCCAGTGTGCAAACCTGCAAACCACACTGTGATGTGTGAATGGTCCACAGCCCCCAGAAGTGAGGGCGGGTACCTACCAAACCTAGGTACCCTCCCCCCCAAAAAATTCCAAACTCGTTACACAACTTTCTTGATTCCCTGCATGCTTTGCAGCTCCTCCTCTTCTGTTTAATGTCAATTTCTAAGGACTACAAATACCATGGTATCTTGCTGCCTGCAAGGAATTATTCCAGTACTGACTCCTTCTCCCAGCACCCCCATTGTATGGAAGACAGACTCTACAAAATGTAGCAGTGTCTACTTACAGGGCATAGTAAATACATGTCACACAATTCAAGGAAGTAAATGTGTGGGGATAGTCACAAAGTAAGTTTACGTTCAGTAAACTTTATAAAATTCAGTGGGATTCGGTTTTTGGGTTGCAATTTTTGGACATTTTGGTGAGTTCAATGAACTCCCAGTGAACATTTGCTCATTCCTACTCACTAGATGCACGTCCCTAATTACTCAGGTAACAATCCTGACATAACACACAGCCCAATGCAGGGTCAGGAAATACAGCTGGCTGGTGTTTCTTCTGCCTATAGCAGTTCCCGTTTTCTTATAGCCTACTGCTACATGGTTTCCCCCTGAGCATGGAACATGATTCTGGACAGATGGCACGAGAACTGGGCAAATGAGACAAGGAAGGGTAGCTGTTGTCTCAAGGCTGGTCAGGCAGTAGGCAGTGGCTGGTTGCAGAATTCCACGACAGCCCAAGGTTAGGACAGATAAGTGTCATTTAATAGACAGTTCTGAGGTCAGGGCAAGCAGCAATCTAGTGTATTCTAGTAAACAAGCCAAGGTCAAGTTCAGATGTCAATAACAACCACTTTGTTAATTAGGTGAAATCAGTTCTCGTTCTACCATATCTGTGAGAGGCAGCACAAGGAACATGAGAGCTGGAGCTACATGCAATCTCTCTGCCATTCCTATCCCCCTGCTTGGCTCAGGGAGGGAGGCTGTTAGCCCTACATGCAGGGGCGGACTGACCATTCGGGCTCTCGGGCACTGCCCGAGGGACCCATGCTACTAGGGGGCCCCATCAGGGTTGCCAAGCTCAGTACAACCAGGGACAGTATGTTAAAATCTGTGTATTTTTTACATCTATCCCTGATATGTCCGAAACCGACATGCTTTTGATGTGAAAATCCCGAGATTTTAGCTGCCCCGCCTCTGAACTGCCTCCTGGTGTGGTGGCCATCTGTAAGCCCGGGGGGCCCCGTAATCTTCTGTTGCCTGGGGGCCCCATGAGTTGTCAGTCTGCCCCTGCCTGCATGTTATTCTTGTGTAGTGTAATAACTGACAACTGTCTACTGACGGCTCACATCCCAAAGACAGGTCACACCTGGCAAGAATCTGCGGCAGTTTTCTAGATGGAAAACTACCACATTCCTTCAATTAATTAGGTGCAGACCATGCACTAGTTTCTATTGCACTCTGAAATAAAAACTGCCACAAATAACTCAGATAGACCTGAAAGTTTTAGGGCTAGTAAGATGGAAATTGGAGATCCACTTTAAGGCAATATAATCCACTGCTTGAGTTCCTAGGAGCACTCAAGTAGAGTGTTTTGAAAGGTGGCTGCTAAAGTTGCCACAGTAGTAGTCATCTGGTTTTCAGAGGCCTGACCCATACAGACATGAAAAGATGGAAATTGGATACTATTTAGTTCCACTTTTTTACCTTTAAATAGTTCAAAAGAAAAATAAATTCCACTTGCACTGTACCTTATGATCCACTGCCCCTGGCCAGGAGTGCTATTATATAAAGTGCCAATAAGTCAAAGTGTTTATTTCAACAGTCAGCAGCTTTTAAAACTAGATGTGTATATTCACATAATTGTGCCACTAGGTCTTCTTTGTTTAAAACACGTTCTTGTCAGAGTTAACATTAGTGAAAGTATTTCAGTAATGCTGAGTCTCATAAAAATCAACAGTATGTTTTTCCCTGTCAAGAAATGTGATGATGTTCTACATCAAGATTATTTCCAGATTCTAAAATGAATATATTCTGGACCATAAAGCAACAGAAACCAGCTAAAACTGTTCTATGTGTTCTATGAAGTCATAAAAACTGTGAAAATTCTACTCTCTTCAATGAACTTTTTCTTTGATGACTCAGTAGTGTAGTATATTGAATTTAAAGCGTATCTCCACCCTAAAGTGAAGTTCCACTGATCGGAACCCTCCCCCCCCCCTCCAGTGTCACATTTGACACCTTTCAGGGGGGAGGGGGGTGCAGATACCTGTCTAAAGACAGGTATTTGCACCCACTTCCGGCCCGCAGTCTCGGGCAAAAGACGGGTTTCCCAGCACACAGCGGGAGCCAATCGGCGGGGGCAGCGCGACTCGCGCACGCGCCGTAGGGAACCGGGCGGTGAAGCCGGAGCGATTCACTTCCTGGTTCCCTCACCGTGGATGGAGGGGGGAGCAGCAGAGAGATGAGCGAACGCTCGTCCTCTGCTGCGGACGCCGCTGGACTCCAGGACAGGTAAGTGTACTAATATTAAGTCAGCAGCTGCAGTATTTGTAGCTGCTGGCTTTTAATATTTTTTTAGTGGACCATCCGCTTTAAAGTGTTTGTGAACACAGGAGACTCTGAACCCATATTGCAAGTCAGAAAAGAGCATTTGGAAATAATAGCCATTATAATTCCGTTCCCTCATAGAGGGGGCATGTCCCTAGAGCAAAAGGAAATGAAGAGAGCACTACATCACACACAGCCAGGGCCGATCCTAAGCAGGGTGCACGGGGTGCTCTGCACCCAGGCGCCACAGAGGTGAGGGCGCCGAAGCTTCAGAGTGCTCCCCTCCCTCCTGCTTGTCTGTGTCCAGAGGCGGAGCGCATGTAGCGGGTGCCTTGGTTCCCTTTCCTGATGGCTCTCTCCACTGGCAACTGACAAGAGCGCATACCTTCCGCTGTCCCCGGATTTCCGGCTGGGTACCGCAGCGAAGCATAGTACCGGAACACGTTCCTGTACTAGGCTCCACTAATTATTCTGTCCGGTGTGCGTGGAGCAGTCTCCTGTCTGCCCCTCCCCCTCTGCATGTGTCGGCTCTTCTCCCATAGGCGGTGTGATGAGATGCTTCTGGGTTGGCCAAAGCTGCTGCCAATCACTCCCAGAAATGCTCTCCGTGTGCCACTTTCCTAGTAACCAAAGAAGCTGTATCATGTCTGTAGTATGTCTGGGGGCTCTTTCTAACAGACTCTCTAACAGAAGCCCTTTCTGTGTGTATTAAAGAGACCCCCCTCCAGGTCCCATTAGTGTACTCATTTTCTTTATTGTTAAAAGATCATGGGAGGATCCCAGGGTAATGAAGGCTTCTTGGGGGAGCATCTCTGTGTTTGAGTCGCAGCCATAGAAACATTTGTAAAGAGGAGGAGTTAGTAAGATGACCACACCCATGTGGGGCGCCATAAATATTTCTGCACCCAGGCGTCTGTGACCCCAGGATCGGCCCTGCACACAGCAGGGTGTAAGTTCCCCATTTGTGTGCTGCTCTTCTACAGGCTGCAGTGGTAGGTGGTATGCCAGGGGGTGTAGTAGCCATACTGTTTATACAGGTACTCTATGCGACGGTACAGTGTCCTGTATCTACAAAAAGGAGAGTTTGATATGCAGACTGACCATGCCAGCAAAGAGATGCTTCCCTGGGGCAAGACCCGGGTTCTCAAAGATGTTTTCCAGCAATAACTTGAATATTGGTCTGTAACCACTTAAGACCCGGACCAAAATGCTGCTAAAGGACCTTGCCCCTTTTTGCAATTCGGCACTGCGTCGTTTTAACTGACAATTGCGCGGTCGTGCGACGTGGCTCCCAAACAAAATTGCCGTCCTTTTTTCCCCACAAATAGAGCTTTCTTTTGGTGGTATTTGATTACCTCTGCGGTTTTTATTTTTTGCGCTATAAACAAAAATAGAGCCACAATTTTGAAAAAATGCAATATTTTTTACTTTTTGCTATAATAAATATCCCCAAAAATATATAAAAAAATAATTTCCTCAGTTTAGGCCGATACGTATTCTTCTACCTATTTTTGGTAACAAAAATCGCAATAAGCGTTTATCGGTTGGTTTTCGCAAAATTTATAGCGTTTACAAAATAAGGGATAGTTTTATTCCATTTATATTAATAATTTTTTTTTAACTACTAATAGCGGCGATCAGCGATTTTTTTATGACTGCGACATAATGGCAGACACTTCGGACAATTTTGACCAATTTTTGGGACAATTGTCATTTTCACAGCAAAAAATGCATTTAACCACTTAAGGACCGCCTACTGCACATATACGTCGGCAGAATGGCACGGCTGGGCACATCAACGTATATATACGTTGATTTTAGTACCCAGTCGTGGGTCACGCGGCGCGCTCCCGTGACCCGGTCCGAAGCTCCAGGACCGGGACCGCGGAACTCGCGGACCCGATCGCCGCTGCAGTGCGGCGATCCGTCCCTGAAGAAATGACAGTTGCAGTTTGGGAGTTAACCACAAGGGGGCGCTATAGGAATTGAGTGTTCCCTGTGTGTGTTTACAACTGTAGGGGGGTGTGGCTGTAGGTGTGACGTCATCGATCACGTCCCCCTATAATAGGGATAACGCGATCGATGCTGCGGCCACAGAGAAGCACGGGGAAGCTGTGTTTACACACGGCTCTCCCCGTTCTTCAGCTCCGGAGACCGATTGCCGCACTCCAGCGGCGATCGGGTCCGCGAGTCCCGCGGACCCGGTCCCGGAGCTTCGGACCCACGGCTGGGTACTAGAATCAACGTATATATATGTTGATGTGCCCAGCCGTGCCATTCTGCCGACGTAAATGTGCAGTAGGCGGTCCTTAAGTGGTTAAAATGATCTTTTTTGAATTCGAAAGTTCGAGTCCCATAGACTTCAATGGGGTTCTAAATGTTCGCGCGAACGGTCGGTCTGTTCGACAGTTCTGGTGCGAACCGAACGCGGGGGTGTTCGGCTCATCCCTAGTGTTGAGTTATTTTGAGGGGACAGCAAATTGACACTGTTATACAAGCTGCACACTCACTACATTACATTGTAGCAAAGTAATTTCTTCAGTGTTGTCACATTAAAAGATAGAATAAAATATTTAGAAAAATGTGAGAGGTGTACTCACTTTTGTGAGATAATGTGTATGCAATTGCAGTTTAGTTCATTTTGTGTTTCTTGAGACTAGTCATTATGCTAAAATCTATGCAAAGAAACTGTAATTTTATAGGTAAAGCTTGGTTATTAGCTAGCTACAGCATACGTACACATATTTACTTAATTATCTAGAGTTACACATTTATGCAATGGGCCAGGTATATTAGCCAACGGAGCAGAAAATATGTATTGGACAATTGCCAAAATATTTTCCTTTTGTGCCAAATTTTAAATGCGTAGAGTTTTTCTTATGAATTAAAAGAATGTTGCCTTAGGCGGCGTACAGACGATCGGACATATCCGATGAAAACGGTCCGCGGACCATTTCCATCGGATATGTCCGATCGGGAGTTTGATCCGATGGCGTGTACACACCATCGGATCAAATTCCCCGCCGCCGGACGGCGCGGTGACGCGGCGGTGACGTTGACGCCGCCGCGTCACCGCCACGTCACCGCACCAGGAAGTAAAACAGTTCCGCGCATGCGCCGAATCCATTCGGCAGCGGCGCGGCGGCGGTGGGGGCCGACATGTCTGCTGGTAAGTGTACTAACCAGCAGACATGTCGGGCGGACAGATTCCACCGGACAGATTTCAAAGCTTGCTTTGAAATCTGTCGGGTGGAGAAATCTGTCCGCTAGCCCATACACACGAGCGGAGATGTCTCCTGAAACGGTCCATCGGACCGTTTTCAGCGGACATATCCCCTCGTGTGTACGCCGCCTTAGGCCTCGTACACACGAGGGGATATGTCCGCTGAAAACGGTCCGATGGACCGTTTCAGCAGACATCTCCGCTCGTGTGTATGGGCTAGCGGACAGATTTCTCCACCCGACAGATTTCAAAGCATGCTTTGAAATCTATCCGGTGGGAATCTGTCCGCCCGACATGTCTGCTGGTTAGTACACTTACCAGCAGACATGTCGTCCCCCACCGCCGCCGCGCCGCCGCCGAATGGATTCGGCGCATGCGCGGAAGTGTTTAACTTCCTGGTGCGGTGACGTGGCGGCGTCAACGTCACCGCCGCGTCACCGCCACGTCACCGCGCCGTCCGGCGGCGGGGAATTTGATCCGATGGTGTGTACACGCCATCGGATCAAACTCCCGATCGGACATATCCGATGGAAATGGTCCGCGGACCGTTTTCATCGGATATGTCCGATCGTGTGTACGAGGCCTAAGGCTTACCAACCAATAAGAACTGTTAACCTGCATTTTGATCCTGCTGCACATTGCAGAAAGTGCTTCCAACATTTTGAGAACTAGAAAACTTGAATTGCATGCAGCACATTGACTGCTGGGGACCCCAAAGATATAGGAGGTGGTAAATGCTTAAAATGAAAAGACAGGAAGGTTCAAACAGGAGAAAAATGTATAGAAAAGTGGTTTTACATCATGATGGTTGCGCACTAGAAAACTGTTGTCATTAGATAGAACAGACTTATAGCTGCCCATTGATATTAGATTGTAGAAAACAGATATATTACCATTTGCCTGGGCAAATACCATTCTTTCTTTTACAAATATATGTAGCACTCTCTACCATAGGTGGAGTGCAGCTGCCAGTGCAGGTAAATTTAAGCAAGCCTATGCTGCAAGCTGTTTTTGATCTGGGGGCAGGGAGTGGTTAGTGTAGCAGTAGGTGTGACTGACATGTACTTCAGATTTTGGGCGCCTCCTCTGCTTGCAGTGAGAATGTTCTGCAACAGGGGCAGGGCTGAGAGTTGGAGTGGCATACAGTACATGTGAGGAGCCCTGACCAGTCCCCAACTAGTATTGGCAGGGGGCAGGTCTCCAATATATACTCACGGTCAGCCTGTTGGAGGGGTGAACTGCCATGGGTGAACTGAAGGATGGAGTGTTAGACTGCATTCAGGGGGAACACCCCCATCTGGGGGGGGGTGCGACTTAGATGGAGGAGCTTGGAAGCTGGGAGGGAGCCTCTCCTTAGACGGTCATGAAGAGGCATCCTGGAACAGGAGCTGGAGAAGCAGTTGGTCCGCATGCTCTGGGTAAATCCTTCAGGAATGACTCAGGGCAGGAGTCAGTGAGTGAAACACAGTGGAGATCTGTAAAAGGGAATTCCAGGGGAGCTGGGTGCAGAGCCAGAGGAGAGACTGTGGGGTTTTGTGCCAAATCATTGCAGCCTGAGGGCGCAGGATTTGCAAGTCGGGCTTGCTGGGATCAGTAGTCCATCATCAAAGTGAAACTACTTCTAGGACTTATTCAGAGTGAGGCCCAGTCAGCTCAAGATGATGGGACATGATTTCTAATGCTGTGACAGGAAAGTGATGTGCAGGAGGAGAAGTGTCCTGGAGGTAGAAGTCTGCAGGGAGAGTGCAGAGGAGGAGAACTGTCTGAAGTAACGCTGTCAAGATTAGAGTCCACCATTTTTTGTTCTAATCCAAGGAGATGTAAAGCATAACTGCTATAACATTTTCAAATTAGTGAGTAAACCACTATGACATTTTCAATGTAAAGCCGCTATAACATTGCAAATACCAGCTTATTCTATGGGCATCCCATATCCCTTCCCCCAACCAAGTTCAATCCCCCAAATAAAACAACAAAACAAAACAAAAGATTTATCATTGTCCACAAAGTGTGATGTATGGATGTCTGGTAGCAGGGTGAATATGCATTGATGTTAGTAACTAGTAGCAACCAACCGCTACATATATTTTTACACATCCTTGATCTCCAGATTTAAGGTGCACTGTGTGTACATCCTAGCTTCAGGTTGTTTCTAGAGCTCTATAAAGACCTTTACATGCCACAATTTAGAGTAATGCCTTGGAATTTCCGATGAAAAAAGTCAGATAAACGTTTCCACTGTATATTCCGATCTATTGTAGCCCCATCGTAAATTCCAATGAATTAGTCGAAATTTAGATATAAAACATGTTCTATTTTTCTCCGATGGAATTCCGATGAGATTTGGCTGGGCAAAAGCCCGATCATGTGTACGCGGCATAAGAGTTTGTCAGCTTGACCTATAGAGAAGCATGAACTTTGAACCTTTGTAGAGCAAATGGGCACTTGATTGGAAGATTTGAAGGCATATCTATGCACCTTGAGTAGTGAAGTGTTTCTTGTTCGTGTTGAGACTGCTGCTGACATAAAAAATAAAAATAATTCCAGCAGTATATTACATTATGATTACCATTCATCCTTATTTGCCAGAACAGTGCCAGTTTTGAGGGGTCTGTTTCCAACAAACAAATTCCCCCCCCCCCCCCCAATGTCTCTAGCACACTTCATCTGCAGAAACTGAGTATTGTCACAGTGAAAGAAATCAATGCTGTGCTCCCCTCCTATCTGGGATCCTCCCTGCTCCCTTATCCTCTACTCTTCGGGAAGATTGTGAGCACTTTGTGGTACCCCTCCCACCTGTTGTGCTCCCCTCCTCTGGGATCCTCCCTGCTTCCTTATCCTCTATTCTCCTGGAAGTTTGTAAGCACTTTGGGGCACCCCTCCCACCTGCTGCGCTCCCCTCCTCAGGGATCCTCCCTGCTCCCTTATCCTCTATTCTCCTGGAAGTTTGTAAGCACTTTGGGGCACCCCTCCCACCTGCTGCACTCCCCTCCTCAGGGATCCTCCCTGCTCCCTTATCCTCTATTCTCCTGGAAGTTTGTGAGCACTTTGGCGGCACCCCTCCCACCTGCTTGGCATCCTTTCCCCAGCTATCATGGCTTAGCATGAGCTGGTCAATAAGCTCCAGCTCTGGAGGATGCCAAGTCACTAGCAAGTAATGGAGGAGCAGCCGAGGCACAGGACAAGAGAGAAAATAAGCCTGCCAAACTAGACTCTGAAATAAGTGCAAGCCGAATCTGAAGAATGACATCAATGCATGCACTGTGTGAGTGAGTGGGACCCTGACAGAAGGGCATAACATAAATGGGGCACTTAGACTTCCTAGGATTCCAAAAAAAACATTTCTGGTCACTAGCAATATTATTTAACAAGGGCATAGATGGCAGGTGGCATTAGAATTGACTGGGCATAACCTACATGAAGCATCAAGACTGCAAGGATGCCTTGCTATGGCTAAACCAATGATTTAAACAACAACAAAAAAAAAAACATACAATTAAAAAGCAAAACACAGCAAACTGCAAAATTGCTTAGCACTATTCTTCTGAAGTACAGAGAAAATGCTGGACGAGAGTCGGGTCACCAGTCATATTTATGTGACCTGTCACTCTTCCAATTATTGTATTTAAGCAGAGAGAACTGAGTAGGATACTACTACCTCTAACAATGTATTTTATGAATTGGCTGTAAATTGCAGGCCACATGATTTTCCGACAACAAGCGCACATCGAACATTTGTTGTTGGAAATTCCAACCGTGTGTACACGGCATTACAGATAGCTAAAAAGAGCTTTGATGTCATGCTGCTGGATTTGCCAATTGGCACTGGTACTGGAACTATGCAGGCAGGATCAAATCGGATGCCAATCTGCCACAGCTCAAGGAACTCCTAACAATCTTTGGAGAAAACCCAGGGTTCCAAAGAATCCTGGTTGAGAATGGCTAAACTAGACGTTTATGTGCCACTCGGGCTGTCTGACCATTGAGGCTCTCGGGCACTGCCATGCCACTAGGGGGCCCCATCAGGGTTGCCAGGCTCAATAAAACCAGGGACAGTATGTAAAACTCTGTATTTTTTTTACATCTGTCCCTGATATGTCTGAAACCGACAGTGCCGATCCTGACCTCCCTGGGGCCCTAAGCAAAATGACATGGCACATTAAAAATGAGAAGCGGGGGCGCTGACGACAGTGACATGTCACATTAAAGAAAGTTGAGAAGCGGGGGTAGGGGGTGTTCTGCTGTCGGAAATTACATCTTACATTAAATTGAGAAGCAGGAGGTGCTGACTTATTACCTCTTCTCCCATGCAACCACCGAGTTGAGAAGCGGGGTGAGGGGGCGAAAATGACTTCTCACCAGGCGGGGCCTCTAGTAATTTGGGGGGCCCTTCACAGCTTTGCTGGGCCCTAAGCGGCTTGCATAGTGAGCCTATAGGGCAGATCGGCCCTGGAAACCGACATGCTTTTGATGTGAAAATCCTGAGATTTTAGCTGTCCTGCCTCTGCACTGCCTCCTGGCGTGGTGGCCATCTGTAAGCCTGGGGGCCCCATAATCTTCTATTGCCCCGGGGCCCCGTGAGTTGTCAGTCCGCCCCTGGTGCCACTATGCACAAATTCAAACCCACCCATGACTGCTAACGTATTCTTTGATTGAGAATGTAATGATGATTGAAGTATGAAAATAACTGCAATGCCATTTAAATAGTGTCACCTAAAATATTACATTATTTTTTTTTTTAAATATCATGACCTTCTATGTGGTATTTTTTTCATCCAATATACTTGATGACTTTTCATTTTTTTCTGCAGTGAAAACACACACTTTAACAAGCTGATACAAAAGTGCAAGGAATACTGCCTTCCAAGAGCTAAGACAGGTTAATTATGCACAAACTCTTACAGGAAGGAGACCTACTTACAACATATAACCTGTACTAATCAAAACAACATGTCGTAGAGATGATAATAAGAGGATATTAGATAATTCACACAAACCTCTTTGTGTGATAAAAAATGTGGCGGATGTGACATATCAAGGAAATGCTTTTGAAAGCAGTAAAATAACAGTGTGGTATTCTAATTCAGTTCTTCTATCTGCATTTTCTCTGAATGGAGCCCAGAGAGGGGAATGGAATGTACTTTGTTCAAGTGAATGAAAACAGAGCTGATTGATGTACTTCATAGACAGAAAATGCATGATTTTCCCAAGGCAGTTAGATAAGCTGCAGGAAAGCCCTTGAGTTAAAAAAAAAAAAAAAAGTACATCAGATTTACTGTATATGATATATATCGTTCTTATGGAATAGAGTCTTCTGTTTTTATTCAAAGACTTTTACTGTGTAATTTATGTCAAGAATTAGAAATCAGGATAATCTGTTTATGGGCTTATGCAGTGGATTTGTCATCCTGAAATTAGCAGTTTGTCTCTGTGCACTCATGTACACTGCCAGGTAAGCTCATGTAGGGTGCAGTTTTAGAGTCTGGTCTTAAAGTTTAACAGTCGATTGATCTATATATACATATATATGTATATCAGCCCTCAAAATTTCCACTCGCCTACTAGCATTTGGCGAGTGGATTTAAGCTGGGGGCGAGTGATGACAGAGCTGCATGACCAATCTCCCTCCAATCTGTGCCTACACAGAGACTCCATATGAGATTGGCGGCCGAAGAGGAAAGGTGCATGCTCGGGAAAAGTAGTCTGGTGAGCCGCACACAGGCAGAGCAGTACATAGGAGCTCTCCTTACAATTCTCATTAAGCCATGGGACCTAACAGTATGACCTCTCTGAGCCTGCCCCCCTCCCCCCGACCAATGTAGCTCACTTAAAGTTGCCTTGATATGAGAGCGGCAGCCTTCCAATTTGTGCAGTTTTCTTCTCCTTGTGCTCTATGTAAGTGTCCAACAGTTCAGCCAGAGCACTGTGAACAGATTGGTCTCAATGTGTGCTGTGCGGTGTCAGTGTGCACTGTGCTATCGTGTCAATGGCTGTGCAGTTGTGTGGATCTCAGCGCTGGATTGTACTCCCTCCCCCTGTGCTGCAACTCCTCTCCTCACTGCCAGGATAAATAAAAGGGGGAAGTGGGAAAAGGGCAAGCGTGGAGCCGCACACACAGGCTCCTGATGATGCGATGAATAGGAGAGAGAGAGAGAGAGAGAGAGGATGGATGGGAGTTGCAGAGGAGACAGCAAGAGAATGGGGAAGAGACCCAGTTCTAGTGCCCTATCCATCTGGTCTTCCCCCAGTGCCCTGTCCCTCTGGTCTGCCCCAGTGCCCTGTCCCTCTGGTCTGCCCCCAGTGCCCTGTCCCTCTGGTCTGCCCCCAGTGCCCTGTCCTATTTTGTTAAAGTTGTTGGTAATATTTAATTATGTAACTTGATTATGCATAAAACATTTAACATTGTCATTCCATGAGATAATCTACGAGGACGTGTTTACGGGTGCAATTAGGCGCAGGGCAGTGTATGAATTAGGTGGGGCAACTGGTGGCGAGTATCTCTTGAGGCCTGGCTAGTAGCTCAGGACTTGACATTTTGAGCCCTGTGTATATGCTGTATATGCATGCTCTCCAAACTGCGGCCCGTGCCTTTTTCTGGCCCTTGGGGCACTGTTCCTCCCAATGATACAAGACACTATTCCTCCCAATGACACCAACGATTAAGCAACAATCCTTTCTCTGACACCAACATTGGGACATAATACCTGCAATGGACACCAACAGTGGGGCACTATCCCCCCCAATACTCCTCCTATTACTAAACACAGGCACAATGTATTTTTTTTCTCCCACTGACCACCAAGCCTGAAGCATTGTCTACTCCCACTGTTGCCGGGGCATTTTCTACTCCCACTGGCTACCGTCCGCCCCCCTAAAGTCTAAAGCACAGTTAATTGGTGCTTTGTAGAAAGTTTGGGGACCCCTGCTCTATACAGAATCATAATTGGGCTCTTCACTATCCATGGAACAATAAGAGTCAGTATTGAATCACACCTGAAAATTCTCCATGTGCCCAGCAGTACATGAACATACTAGGTAATAAAGAACTGGTAGTACACTTCACTAATTCTCTACAAGTGACATGGCAAATCTTCACCACTTTGTTGACATAATGGTGTCCAACTTGATTCCTTAACCCCTTCAGCTCCGGAAGCTTTATCCCCTTCATGACCAGGCCATTTTTTTGTGATACAGCACTGCATTACTTGTAGCAATGGCTAATGTAATGTCTTGTTTCAAAATCAAAGAAAGCTTGTATTTTGTGCAACCAAGGTACATTAATGATATATTGGTACATAGAGAAGCTGAATTTTAGAAAAAAAAAATGTGAACTTCAGATTCAGGTAGATGGGCGAATCTTTATTTTGGAGTAACGTTTCTCATTTACGTTACTCCGCCGAAACTTTAGGAGCAAGTACTGTATTCACAAAGCACTTGCTCCTAAAGTTGCGTCGGCGTAGCGAAAATGAGCCGGCGGAATTCAAATTGGGCGGGTAGGGGGCGTGTATTATTTAAACTAGGCGCGATCCCGCGGCAAACGTACTGCGCATGCGTAGACTGTCAGTGCGCATGCTCCAAATTCTGTCAGTGAACGTCAATGACGTCAATCCCCATTCACGGACGTTTTACACAAACGACGCAAACATTTTTAAATCCGACGCGATGACGACGGTCATACTTGACATAGGATACTCCACCTAGGGGGCATGTTTTTCTTTACACCGCGTATCGCTTACGCAAACGTCGGAAAGTCACTGCGTCGGGCCCGAGTACGATCGTGAATTGCCGATTCTCGCTGATTAACATATTCTCAGCGGGAACGCCCCGAGCACCATTTTTAAAATTGCAGTTCCGATACGACGGCGAAATACAATTACGCCGCTCGTATAGGAACTCCAACCCGGCGTTTCTTGTTTTCTGCTTACAGAAAACAGAAACACCAGCTCAAAGTGAGAGTTATGCTGGCGTATCACTGATACTCCAGCCTAACTCTACCTGAATCTGGCCCTTAGGCCTCGTACACACGAGCAGACAGATTTGTTCAAATCTGTCCGTCCGACAGATTTGAACAAATCTGTCTGCTGGGATTTTGGTTTGCTCGCGTGTACACACGAGCAAACCAAAATCCCCGCCAGCAGAGAGCGCGCTGACGTGTCGTGACGTGGCGGTGACGTTGACGCCGCCACGTCCCCGCACCAGGAAGTAAAACACTTCCGCGCATGCGCCGAATCCAATCGGCGGCGGTGCGGCGGCGGTGCGGGACGACATGTCTGCTGGTAAGTGTACTAACCAGCAGACATGTCGGGCGGACGGATTCCCACCCGATAGATTTCAAAGCATGCTTTGAAATCTGTCAGGTGGCCAAATCCGTCGGCTCGGCCGTACACACGATCGAATCTGTCTGCTGAAACGGTCCAGCGGACCGTTTCCAGCGGACAGATTTGATCGTGTGTACGAGGCCTTAGTCTTTAAAGCTGAACTCTAGCCGTGCCTTCAATCTTGCACAGTTGTACAGGCTCCACTCCTGTACAAAAAATAGCTTGTTCCAATTTCACTGCACACTAATGCCGCGTACACACGATCACTATTTGTGATGAAAAAAAACGTTTATCTCACAAAACAAAACGAAGATTTTAAAACTTCATTTTAAAAAACAACGTTGCCTACACACCATCGTTTTCTGAAAATGCTCTTGCAAAGCGCGGTTAAGTATATCACGTTCGACGACACTCTGTTCCATTGAAGCTCCCGTCTCATAACTTGCTTCTGAGCATGCGCGGGTTTAAAAACGTTGTTTTAAACGTCGTTTTGCCCACACACGATCATTTTTTATGAAACAAAAAACGACATTCTGAAAAACGACACAAAAAATTCAAGCATGTTCGAATTTTTTTTTGGTCGTTTTTTGGAAGACATAAAACAACCTTTTGCCCACACACGATCATTTTAAATTACGTTTTTTAAAACGTCGTTTTTTTTCATCACAAAAAACGACCGTGTGTACGCGGCATTATTGCTTATTCCAACTGCAGAATGTACAGCATTATCTAACACTTCCTTCCTCAGTTTTAGTGTTTTTAACATGACTGTAAGCAGGGGCTGTTTGTTGAGCTGCCACGGCTAAGCTATACAGTGGCACAGCCACTGTGTCAGGTTATTAGAGCAGAGGAGTAAGACATCAATCGTAAAATCAATCATTTAACTCCTTATTTGGGAAGTAAACTTCTGTCGCTAGGGAAGCTTGTCAGAGGATGGTATGTATTATGTAGAGGAATCCTGGTGGCCGTCTTGGAGGAGCCACATGTCCTGATTGGACACAAGTTCTCCTTTACAGGGTCAGTCTGGAAGCCCCACAGTGTGGAAGTATGTAAGAAGAGGAACCTATCTTGTCAGAGACAAGGTTTACTGCAGGGAAATGCTCCTGCTGTACAGAGATAGTTTAGGGACCTTTTGGATCTTGCTGTATTGTTACTGGACTGGGTGAAAGGCACCCCAATTCTGCTGTTCAGATACCAGTCAGGCACATCTTTGTGCCCCAGTGAAGTAAGAGAAAAGCTAAAAATGCTTCCCTAGCCCAGATTCTGTTGAAAGGCCACAAGGAATCCTGGTTAAAGATGCAAACTTCTGGTGGCCAGCCCATGTTAGCAGTGCATAATTGTGGTATTCTGTATTGCTGAAGATTTTTTGTGCCTATGTCATTAGTTGCCCTGTCTCTAAAACCTGTATGAATATTTACTGTAACTGCAATGGGCACAACATGTGCTCCATTGCATGCAAACCTGTACCTTGGGGGGTGGGAGCTGGAATTATTTTCCAGTGAGAAGTTGTCTGTGCACATGTGCCACATTTGGTCTTGGCACAGGTACATTGACAACATTTTTTTTTCTTTTGAACTGGATCTGAGTTGTACTTGAAATCCTTTGTCGATATAAGAACTTAAATAACCTACATTTTATGATGAAGGTGGAGAAATATAATCTAACTTTACTTGATATATGAATTACCAAAGAACTAAGTGTTCAGATCTCTATGGAATTATTTCACAAGCCCACATCTGGCAACAGCATTTTACATGCTGAAAGCTTTTATCACCCGTTCCTTGTATGTGGAATACCAATTGGACTATATCAAGTTTCTAAAAATTGTTACAATGATTCCTTCAAAAATGTTGGAATTGGCTTATGGATGATACCATTATTCGGAAGTCCATTCCTCCTTTACCTTTCATCGCATTTAGAAGAGCCAGATTTACAGTACACTTTACTAGTCCACATCCATTACCATAAACACTGCTGTACTGTCAACTTATGGGAATATATAAGCATAGCTCTTATACTATTAGTAAGTATATTTATGCCAGCAATGTGATTCAGGTATCACTATCTAATGGTTAGAGATCACATTTGACACACTTTGTAAATTGTAACAAACAGAGGGTGAATTTCATCTCCTGGTCTGTGGTTGTCATAGGAAAATAAGAAATTGCCTATGGAAAGCTCTGTTCTTCACCACAGTTTAAACCAGTATCACGGCTAGTCGCACATGGATCTTTTTTTACTTGATTTTTGTTTCCAATATTTTTTATTTTTTTTTGGAACATCTTGAACATCTTGGGATTCTATTTACAACTTACCCTAGATCATTCTACTGAATTGTCTGGATATAGCGAGTGAGTTTGGGGTGGAGGAAATTGACTGGCCTGCACAGAGACAGCAACCCGATGGAACACCTTTGGGATGAATTAGAGTGGAGACTGTGAGCCAGGCCTTCTTGTCCACATCAGCGCCTGACCTCACAAATGTGCTTCTGGAAGAATGGCCAAACATTGTAGTAGACACACTCCGAAACCTTGTGGACAGCCTTCCCAGAAGAGTTGAAGCTTTTATAGCTGCAAAGAGTGGGCCAACTCAATATTGAACCCTATGGACTAAGACTGGGATGCCATTAAAGTTTATGTGCGTGTAAAGGCAGGCGTCTCAAAACGTTTGATAATATGGTGTATCTGATTGGATATCTGTATGTCTTGCAGCAATACTTCCAATACCCAGGCTATGATTGACATCTCTTATACCCCTTTAGGGGTTTTTACACAAAGGACATGAGTCTGATGATTAGTTTCAAGGAGGAGGAGTCATTTAATATCACTCAAGATGGTTCTACGGTTTTAAATTAGAATATATAATTCCTTGGCATACAGAGATCATTATGGAATTCCTTTAGATTTTGTGCCTGATCATTTGTTTCTTTAGACACCAGTCTCATGTGTGGCTGCATGGGGATTTAAATGTTTTTATGTTTGTGAGTCTAAAGAGGTAATATAAGTAATATACGTTTCTAAAGTCTTTTGATATCTATCAACTAAACATTTTTTTTTATTAAAGATCATGGGCCAGATTCAGGTACACGTACATTTGTGCAGCGTATCCGAGATACGCTACGCAGCCGCATTTTACCAGGCTCTACGACGAATTCTGGTAGATTTTTGCCTGTACGATATGGCGGCGTAGTCTATTTCTCGCCGCGTAATCGAAATACGCGATTAGGGGGCGTGAAGCATTTAAATTAGGCGCGTCCCCGCGGCGATCGAACTGCCCATGCTCCGTTCAGAAATTTCCCGCCGTGCATTGCGCGAAATCACGTCGTTACGTCATTTTTTTTTGGAGTAGCGTCTTTACGAACATTCCTATTCCCGGACGACTTACGTAAAAAATAATAAAAGCTGGTATAGTTTTACGCAGCAAAAAGATGCCGTAAGTGATTGCGATTGAAAATCGTAATTTCTGGGATCGCCGGCAAAAGCTCATTAGCATACCCCGACGCGGAAAACGACGGAAAGTCCACCCAGTGGCCGCAAATTTATTGCATCGTAGATCCGAAGGCGTACGAACACGTAAGCCAGTCGAATTGAAGCCCACAGCCGTATTTTCATGGTTTGAGGGTTCAGAGTAGTGAAAAAACGCGCGTAATTTGAAAGTACTCCAGTCTAATGCGAGTTAGACAGGAGTAAGGGCTCTGTGAATCTGGCCCCATGTGTTTAACCGCTTAAACATTTACTGCAGCAAGGCGGCCCTTAACCTGCACCTGCAAGTGATCAGAGAGGGTTTACAACCACACTGACTTTTTTTACCACTAATATTCCTTTATATTGGCTTTTAAAATATACAATTGCAGCAATTTAGAAATTGGATGAAAGGTTTAGCACTTGGAGACATTTTTTGAAAGATAAAAGGTGCATTTTATATACAACTATATAGATCAGACCAAAATGAGGGACAAATCAGGGGGAAAGAGGGACAGAGGGACATTGTTCGAAATCAGGGACAGTTGGGAGCTATGTGTGTATTGCCAGGTGTGATCTATGTTATTGCTTTCTGACTCCTGTGACCAACCAGGAATTTACGTCTAAGGCCCCGTACACACGACCGAGCTTCTCGGCAGAATCCAGCGAGAAGCTCGCTGGGAGACATATTCTGTTGAGAAAATTGGTCGTGTGTACACTTTCGGCGAGCGTTCCGTCGGGAAGCTCGTCGAGCCAAAATAGAGAGCATGCTCTCTTTTTCCTCGTTTTTCGAAGAGGAAATTTGGCTCGACGACCTTTTCGACCGCTCATCGGGAACCTCGTCGGGCGGAACGATGGGTTTAGCCCGACGAGGTTCTTGGACGTGTGTACGCGGCCTCATAGACAACGCACCTCAGCATTAAAGCCTTGACATCTATGTGATTTGTAATTGATAATTTCCCCTATTGTGTGCCATAGAAGAATTCCTACAGGGAAGGCTGACCTAGCATTTGTGTCACCCGACCTCAAAATAAACTGTACTTAGATTCCCTTATGTTAGGGGCACTTCAGGATACTGTTCTAGACGGATGATATACTCTCCGGAGACAATGTTATGTAGAAAGATTAAATAACTTCAACATGTATTTCTTGGCAGATAAAAGAATGCCGAAGGTACACAGGGCAAATATGTTTTACATTAATATATTAACATTGTAAGTCATTTATACTATTCAGTAGTTGACTATGGTCATAAAGAAACATTTTTCTGAATGTTTTTTAGAAAATGTTCTAAATGTTTTTTTAAATCTCAAAGCAACAAGTGGGAAACCATAAGGAAAATTAAATGGAAATACCTGTTCATTAGGTTTGTACATTACTGTTGTAGAATGCATTTTCGTCCGAAAATCAGTTTTTTTCGTTATCTGTTTCTTGTGTTTTTAACGAAAACACAAGAAACGAAAACCGAAAGATCCAACATAAAAAATGCTTTATTTTCGTTTTCGTTGCGGTAAAAATTCGATATAGAGAGACTCGACATTATAGGGAAAAGATTCGACATTATAGGGAAAAGATTCGACATTAAAGAGAAAAGATTCGACACTATAGAAATAATAGATTCAACATTACAGAGATTAGATTTCGATTTATGAGAAAATAGATTCAACATTATTACTAGTCATACAACATTAGAATTCTTGCAGGCGGAATATTCGAACGGAAATGTACGATTCGACGTAAAGATTCGACGCTCCATCGAATATTCTTTTGACCATTCGACAGAAACCAAGTATTATTGGATTTTCAGACGAAAGCTATTCCCCAACGAAAAACAAAATAAATCAAAACGATTTTCGGGAGTAACTAAATAAATTTATTTTCCAAACGAAAACAAAAAAACGAAACAAAATATTCCAGTCTGCACATGTCTACATGACTGACTAAGGCCCCTTTCACACTTGTACGACTTGTCCCACGATTTGGGACTGCAAAGTAGCATGACAAGTCGTTCCCCATGATTTCCAATGACAACCAACAATGAGCTGCAAAAGTGTAGAGCTTTTTTACACTTATAATGCCATTAGTCCTCAACACAAAACCATTAGGGGCCATTTGGATTGGGATGATATGGTAAAACACACAAATACTGTGGTGTGGTATGCTTCTATTCATTGTGAATGGCACCCTAATGTACTGTATAGTAGTGGTCAATGGACATGGGAAGTGATGTGCTGTTTTGCAACATAAAAAAAAAAAAAGTATATTTCTAACTTTATATGTGTTAAAGTACGTTGCCAGCCCAAATGAACCTTATGTGGAACTAAACCCACACTCCAAAGACATGCTGGTTGATTACTTGGCTCCTGTCTAAAGTGGCCCTAGTAGGAATGAGAGTTAGGGACTTTAGATTGTAAGCTCCTTGAGGGCAGGGACTGATGTGAATGTATAATACATATTTTGACACCCCTATATAAGTACCTGTAATAAATAAATAAAATAAACTCTCTTAACCGCTTTAGCCCCAGATGTTTTTACCCCCTCCCTGACCAGAGCACTTTTTACAATTCGGCACTGCGTCGCTTTAACTGACAATTGCGCAGTCGTGCAACATTGTACCCAAACCAAATTTTTGTCCATTTTCTCCCACAAATTGAGCTTTCTGCGGTTTTTATTTTTTCCACTGTAAATAAAAAAAGAGCAACAATTTAAAATATATATATATATATATATATATATATATATATATATATTACTTTTTGCTATAATAAATATCCCCAAAATTTCAAAAACAATAACAAATTTCTTCATCAGTTTAGGCCAATATATATTCTTTGGTATAAAAAAAAACACAATAAGCGTATATTGATTGGTTTGCAGAAAAAAGTTATGGCGTCTACAAACTATGGCATTTTTATATTTTATTTTTTATTTATTTTTTATAGCACTTTTTTCGCTGTGAAAATGACAATGGTCCCAAAAATGTGTCAAAATTGTCCGATGTGTCCGCCATAATGTCGCAATTATGAAAAAAATTGCTGATCGCTGCCATTAGTAGTAAAAAAAAAATTATTAATAAAAATGCCATAAAACTATCCCCTATTTTGTAAACGCTACAAATTAATCGTTAAACGCTTATTGCGATTTTTTTTGCCAAAAATAGGTAGAAGAATACGTATCGGCCTAAGCTGAGGAAAAAAAACGTTTTTTTTATATCTTTTTTGGGGATATTTATTATAGCAAAAAGTAAAAAATATTGATTTTTTTTCAAAATTGTCGCTCTATTTTTGTTTATAGCGCAAAAAATAAAAACTGCAGAGGTGATCAAATACCACCAAAAGAAAGCTCTATTTGTGGGAAAAAAGGGATGGCAATTTTGTTTGGGAGCCACGTCGCGCGACCGCGCAATTGTCAGTTAAAGCGACGCAGTCCCGAAACGCAAAAAGGGCAAGGTCCTTTAGCTGCATAATGGTCCGGGTCTTAAGTGGTTAAATAGCGTTTTGGTTTGTGGTGCTCAGATGCAGTGTAGTTCCACTTTAAGCTGTTTTTAGGCCTAATTGGCTACAGATCATATGCCACATGTGGCTTGAATATGGCCTGGTTTTTCATATCTCACCACACAATTTGTGTTAAAGTGGGACTTCTTCATAATAAAACGCTTTAGGGGTTATTGATCCACTAAATACAGACCAGCTGTTTAGTCTATTATCATTATTAGATGTTGCTATTATCATTTATCCAGTTATTTTTAAGCTGTTTCTAATGCGTATAGAATGCTCACAGCTGCAAAGCTGCTTCAACTCAGAGTCCTCATTTCTGGCTTTGTCAACGTAAAAGATTACGCAGTTCTCACAGAACACACAAGCAGACAGCGTTCATCTGGTGAAGAAGCTCATATAATCCATGTGTAACTCTGCACAAGACACATTCTTCAGAAGTTTAGAAATTAAATCAAAAAACATCCTGAATAGTGTTCAAGGATTTTAATAGAGTGCATCTGACCATATTTAATACACTACAGGTAAATCTACAAAATTATTTTACTACTACTAGCACTTTAAGTGTTACGAAGGCAATAGATGATGAGATTTTCATTGCTGCAACACAGGAAAGAAAATCACAGGAAAATCCCTTGATTCCTCTATCAACACCGTCAGTTTTGATGGGGGGAAATTATCATGTGGAGCCATTGTGTTCTGCAAGTGGGGGGCACGGAGAGCCACCTCTGCTGGGAAAACACAGTGATTGTTGTTGGTGGCTATACAGGCTGGCAATAATCACATGCTAGAAATCTGACATTCTGGTTGTACCCAAGTTGATCGATGGATTAACTTGGGTACAATAAGCCTGCCCATATGTGGATGAAATCTCAGCTAGTCTGAACAGCCCAAAATTCGAACCATCTATGGCCAGCTTAAATCAAATTATACTTATGTAGCACTACCCCCGGAGGAGCTGCTGGTTTGTTTTGGGTGGCATGTTACCTCATGGCTTCTCCGCCATTTTAAGGGTGTATGGTGAATGTATTAGTAACGGAATGCCCACGTCAGGTGTCTTTTCTGTGTTCTTTTTTACCCAGCCGGGTAAAAAACAGTAAACTTGTGGTGAAAGGTAGAGTTGAAAGGAGAAGGAGATCAGCAGATTCAAGTGTAGTAATAGGGAAACAGTCCTGTTCCCACGTGTAACATAAATATATATATATATCTCTATATATAGAGATACAGTATATAAAATATTTTTTTTCTGTTCTGTGCTATTGTTTTTCTATACAATTTTTTTATATATTTTTTTTCAATTCTAATTTAATCTTTTCTATTCAAATTCAATTTGATTCTATATGATTTTCGAATTTCAGGAAATAGTTAGATATTGTTTCGTTTTAAATGTGGTAGCATTATTTCGAATTTGATCGTTTTTTTCGAATTCGGTAGATTTGTTTTCGAATACGTTAGAATTATTTTGAATGCGGTAGAATTATTTCCAATGCGGTAGAGTTTTTTTTGAATGCAGTAGAATTTTTTCAAAAACAAAATTAATCCCGAAAATGAATGTACTGAATGCAACAAACTTAACTAAACAAATTTAATTAAATAACGAATCAAAACGAAACAAAACACATTTTTTCATCCTGCACATGTCTACTCTTGTCCCCATGTCGATAGGGACAAGGGCCTCTTTCCGACAACCCTGGCCGTTGGTTGTCGGGGTATGCGGGCGGGGGGCTTATCAGAATCTGAGAGCCCCCTTTAATAAGATGGCCCCCAGATTCCGGCACCCAACACTATGTGAATGAGTATGAGGTACATCGTACCCCTACCCATTCACCTTGGGGAAAAATGTAAAGTAAAAAAAGACACCACATACATTTTTAAAATAATTTATTAGTCAGCTGGGGTCTTCTGCCGGGGCCCCCCACCCCATTAAGCTCTTTTACATTCGGGGGGGCGCGGGCTTTGACATTTTCTGCCGGGGTGCGCCAGCCCCCCGTCTTCTCTGCTGTCTTCTGCCGGGGGGCGCCAACCCGGTCTTCTCCGATGTCTTCCGCCGGGGGGCGCCACCCTTGGTCTTCTCCGCTGTCTTCCGCCGGGGCCCCCCACCCCATTAAGCTCTTTTACATTTGGGGGGCCGCGGGCTCCGTCATTTTTTGCTGGGGGGTGCGCCAGCCCCCCCGGTCTTCTCCGCTGTCTTCCGCTGGGAGGCGCCACCCCTGGTCTTCTCCGCTGTCTTCCACCGGGGCCCCCCACCCCATTAAGCTCTTTTACATTTGGGGGGGCCGCGGGCTCCAACGTTTTCTGCTGGGGGGTGCACCAGCCCCCCCGGTCTTCTCCACTATCTTCCGCCGGGGCCCCCCACCCCATTAAGCTCTTTTACATTTGGGGGGGTCCGCGGGCTCATACGTTTTATGCCGGGGGTGCGCCAGCCCCCCGGTCTTCTCCGCTGTCTTCCGCCGGGGGGCGCCACCCCCAGTCTTCTCCGCTGTCTTCCGCCAGGGCCCCCCTATTAAGCTCTTTTACGTTGGGGGGCCGCGGGCTCCGACGTTTTCTGCCGGGGGGTGCGCAAGCCCCCCGGTCTTCTCCGCTGTCTTCCGCTGGGGGGCGCCACCCTCCGGGCTTCTCCGGTGCCCTCCACTTCTGCCTGGCTCCTCCACGGGGGCCAGGGCTTCTCTCCGCTATCTTCTTCCTTCTTTTCTTCCAGCGATGTTGACAAGACGAGCTCTTCCGCTGTAATGCCGTCTGGGTGATTGGCATCGACTTATATAGGCATAGGGCGTGGTCACCAGGTGATACCACCATGTGACCTCAACCTTTGTGACATCACATTCCCATCATGCCCTGGGAATGTGATGTCACAAGGGTTGAGGTCACATGGTGGCATCACCCGGTGACCACGCTCTATGCCCACCACTCAGATGGCATTACAGCGAGAGAGCTTGTCGTGTCAACATCGAATGGAAAAGAAGAAGGAAGAAGATAGCAGAGAGAAGCCCTGGCCCCCGCGGAGGTGCCAGGCAGAAGAGGCAACAGAGAAGGCATCGAGAGAAGTCTGGGGCCCCGGCGGAAGATACCGGAGAAGACCGGGGGGCTGGTGCTCTCCCCGGCAGAAAATGTCAAAGCCCGTGGCCCCCCGAATGTAAAAGAGTTTAATGGGGCGGGGAGCCCCGGCGGAAGGCACCAGAGAAGACCAGGGAGGGTGGCGCCCCCCCCCCCGGCAGAAAACGTTGGAGCCCAGGGCCCTGGCAGAAGAGAGAAGACCAGGCCTACACCCCCCCTTGTAAAAGAGCTTAAAGAAGAAAGGGGGGGACCTGGCAGAAGACCCCCGGAGCTGACTAATAAATTATTTTAAAAATGTGTGTGATGTGTTTTTTTTACTTTACACTTTTCCCCCAGGTGAATGGGTAGGGGTACGATGCCCCATACTCATTCACATAGGGTGGGGGTCAGGATATGGGGGCCCCCTTATTAAAGGGGACTCCCAGATTCCGATTAGCCCCCGCCCGCATACCTCGACAACCAACGACCAGGGTTGTTGGGAAGAGGCTGTTGTCCCTATCGACATGGGGACAAGAGTGCTTTGGGGTGGGGGTCAGTGCCCCCTCCCCCAAAGCACACACTCCCCCATGTCGAGGGCATGCAGTCTGGTACGGCTCAGGAGGGGGGGGGCGCTCGCTCGTCCCCACCCCCATTCCTGTGCGGCCAGACTGCGTGCTTGGGATAAGGGTTTGGTCTGGATCTGGGGGGGAACCCCACGCTGTTTTTTCATTTTTTTGTTTGAAATGTGGCGCGGAGTTCCCCTTCATGGTCAGCGCAAGCTGAAAACCGTTCGGGATTCACATGCGCCGCGTCACGCAGCGCATTTACGGGTACGCCGCTTGGTATTTACCAAGATTTTCCCAGCGTACTGAAAAGGCGCACATGAATCCCCTAAATTGCCGTGTACGCATGCCCAGTATGCAAATAAACCTCCCGGGGTTTAGGCGTACTGTGCAAGCGTACGGGGAACGGTTCCAAAAAATCACTTTCCCTTTCAATTCGGCCCACAACACTTACTCAAACACATGTCACTACACTTCCCCACATCACCCCACCCCCCCCCCAATAAACTCAAATGCCCTCTATTTACATTTCTAAATGCTTTACTCCAGGTCTATAGAGGCGCACCATGCGCCCTCTCCTAGGCGTACTAGGTAAATAAAAAAAGGTAAAGGTAAATAAAGAAATACACTGCACTGCCGGTGTATTTCTTTAGTAAATGTCAAATCAGCTGATACTCCTGCCTGTGCGCCATGAATCATGGCGCACAGGCTTGGTAAATCAGCCCCAAAGACTTTATGGCTAAGTTGGTTAAGTTCATGGGATTGAGGCTGTTCTTAGGGTTGAGAATAGACATGTTCATTCGTTATCGTCCCAATGCATTTTCGTCCAAATGTCTGTGATTTTTGTGTTTGTTTTAACAAAACGAGAATAAACATGCAGAATCCGAAAGATCCAAAATAAAAAAATGCTTTTTTTTTGTATCCATTATATTTTCATATTGTTGTGACAACAGTTCGATATAGATAGAAGATTTGACATGACGGTGACAATAGCAATCTGTGTTATAGAACCTGCGGTCAAATGTGCCTAACCTAACTCTATTAGTCCAAGATTATTTGACATAGAGAGAAAAGATTTGACATTATAGAGACAATATTAAAAGAGCTGTTAGTGGTCTCTGCTGGAATGGGTGGGGGAAGTAAAATTATGATAATGATGAATGTTATTGGCTAATTGGTGGTGCTGCGGCTGCCTCCATAGAAGGACCAGGAACCTCCATGGGGTTGAATTGCCTGGAGCCACCGTCGGACGAAGCCATCGCCAGTGTGAACCAGAACCTTTAGGAGCACATGCCGAACAGGAAGGAAGTTACAGTATATGCTTGAATTTCGATACAACGCAATTCAATTGGTTGTTCCATTGTATCATTTGATACGATAAAAAATATGTATAATACAGTTCGACATGAAGATTCAACAAAGCAACTAAAAAACATACGATCGCCGTGAGCAGACATTTAGGCCGCGTACACACGTTCGAACATGTCCGCTGAAACTGGTCCGCAGACCAGTTTCAGCGGACATGTTCGATGGTGTGTACGGCCTATCGGACCGTTTTCCAGTGGACAAAAGTTTCCAAACATGCTTAGAAACCTGTCCGCTGGAAACCTGCCCATCGGACATGTTCGATGGTTAGTACACAAAATTCCGCACATGCTCAGAATCAAGTCGACGCATGCTTGGAAGCATTGAACTTTGTTTCTTCATCACGCCGTTGTGTTCTACGTCACCACGTTCTGGTCCGAGGGGATTTTGGTCCAATGGTGTGTACGCACATCAGACCAACAGACCACTTCAGCCTTGTCTGATGAAAACGGTCCGTCGGACATGTTTCCTCGGACATGTCTGATTGTGTGTACAGGGCCTTACAGTCAAATGCTCCGCCTATAGAAGAATTCTAATTTTGTTTGACTAGTAATAATAATTAATAATTATAATTATTACTAGTCAAACAACATTAGAATTCTACTATAGTTTGTAGACAGAGCATTCGACTGGAGATGTACGATTGTGGCGTCGTACAATTTAGCAAAATATTTCAGTGTGCACATGTCTAGTTGAGAGGCAGGTGTACTTAACCACTTCCCGCCCAGCCTACAGCAAATTGATGGGCAGGAAGTGGTTCTGTTATCCTGACTGGACGTCATATGATGGGAGGTCAGCACATTGATTATCAGCACAGACCCCATCAAATGTACCCATCAGCTGACAATCGGTTCCCAGTCAGGGCCCCATCATAACCCCCTCTCAGTGCCCAATAAAATGACAATTAGTGCCCAGCATCAACACCTGTCAGTACCTGCCCAATCAGTGCTGCCCATTAGTGCCAATAATTAGTGTCCATCAATGCCACCTGTCAGTGCCAATTAGTGCCACCTATCTGTTCCCATCAGTGCCGCCAGTCAGTGCCCATCAGTACTGCCTGTCAATGCCCATCAGTGCCGTCTGTCAGTGCCCATCAATGCTGCCTGTCAGTGCCCATCAGTGCCACCTGTCAGTGCCCCTCAGTGCTGCATATCAGCGCCACCTATCGCTGCCCATCAGTGCTGCATGTCAGTGCTGCCTATCAGTGATCATCAATTCTATATATCAGTGCCTCCTCATCAGTGCCCATCAGTGCCCCCTTATCAGTGCCCATTGGTGCCACCTCATCAGCGCCCATCAGTGCCAACTCATCAGTGCGGTCAGAGAAGGAGAAAACAACATTTTCTAACAGAAACAAAGAAAAAGCTTTTTTAGTTTGTTTAGCAAAAAATAAATAACGCAGAGGTGACCAAATACCAACAAAAGAAAGCTCTATTTGTGGGAAGAAAATGATAAAACATTGGTTTGGGTACAGTGTTGCATGACATTCAAATTGCGATAGCGCTAAAAGCTCAAAATTGTCGTGGGCAGGAAGGGGCAAAAGTGCCTGGTATTGAAGTGGTTAAGCAGCTCCTCTGGGGGTAGCGCTACACTATTATCATCTGTTTCTGTATTATGTCACAACTAGGGTTGTCCCGATACCGATACCAGTATCGCTATCGGGACAGATAGTGAGCATTTGCGGGAGTACTTGTACTCCCGCAAATGTCCCCGATGCCAAATGCGATACTAACCTACCCCCCCCGACGCCGTCGATTGGACGGGTGATCTGTCTATCAAAGTGCCCGAGCAAGGGGGAGTGTCTATATGTGGCACGGCAGGGAACACACAGCTATTCAAATGAAAGCTGTAATGTTCTCCGCGCTGATTAACTAGGCGGCGGCATCTGCATCTACGGTATGGGCAGACATGGCTGCATTTGTGGGGGGACATGGCTGCATATGTGAAGGGACATGGCTGCATATGTGGGGGGACATGGCTGCATCTGTGGGGGACATGGCTGCATCTGTGGGGGACATGGCTGCATCTGTGGGGGACATGGCTGCATATGTGGGGGACATGGCTGCATCTGTGGGGGACATGGCTGCATATATGGGGGACATGGCTGCATCTGTGGGGGACATGGCTGCATTTGTGGGGGGACATGGCTGCATTTGTGGGGGGACATGGCTGCATTCGTGGGGGACATGGCTGCATTTCAAGACACATTTAAAAAAAGTATCGGTATTCGGTATCGGCGAGTACATGAAAAAAAGTATCGGTATTCGGTATCGCCGAGTACATGAAAAAAGTATCGGTACTTGTACTCGGTCCTAAAAAAGTGGTATCGGGACAACCCTAGTTACAACACACATAAAGGTTATTCAATATACAATGCAACAACATTAGATGCCAGGTGCAGTAACCCATAACAGGAAATTGGAAGTTGGACCCGGTCAAGGTGGTTGATATTTAGAGCTTTTCTTTTTGTTCTGTTTTATTGCATAAGCACACAAATCATGTCCAAAAAATTACTTTTAGTAATAGGTGGTTTTTTTTTAAGTGGATATAGCAGGGTATTCCTTACAGATGTTTTCATACAAGATTCAAATAGAGAAGAGTTATTATTTCTTTCAGGTTGTATTGCTGTTTGTTTCCCTGTTGGCGAGATTTTCCCTCACTTCTAGTCCTTGTGACTCCAGGACAAGAAATGAGGGGGGCAGTTGTCACAGGGCCAGGAAGTGAGGGTAAAGTTCCCAGCAGGCACACAGGTGGCAATAAAAACCCGACCAAAGCTCCAACACTTCCTTGCTTCACCCAGAACAAAGTAATACTATTTTGACCAGAGTTAGTCTTTGAGAACACTACTGACATGACATTTGAGCATCTGAGATCTTAAATCACATCTAAAATTACAGCCTAGTGCTATGAGTGGTGTGACCATTGTGATTGTACACTGTTTAATAATAGTGGTTCTGTAGGGCATAGAAAACAAAGCTTAGATGGGCTTGTCCTTGAGAGACGGTGACATATTATTATCATACTTTGCACAGACAGCATCTGTAAATAATCATCTAGAAGACATTTCATAGAATAACACTGAGCAACCTCAAAGTGTATTCATAGTCTGCTACATTTAAACAAGATCTGAAACCTACAGGGAAGCCAGTATCAACACAATGCTTCCTGAGTGTAAAAGCCAGGAATTTCTTAGCAGTGTGCGTAATAATGGCTCTCACATTTCTTTCTATTTCTTCTTCTAAAAATGAGGATTACTAATGGCAGCCAGCTACATTTACATTGGTGTACTATTATTCCAAATCATTATATCAGTCCACATTTAATTTCACTGTCTAGAAGTATTTGCAGAGTACATTGTCGTAGTCTACCTACTGGACCAATAAGGTGACATTGTAGCACAGCTGGGGCCACTGGATGGGCTAGCAATTCTTAAAGTGTATACATTTCTGTTCCAGAGACACAGCAGTAGTAAAAGGAAATCTCCCCAAAGTTCAAGTGCTCGTTAAGCCACTACTACTCACATGACTCCTCGGTTCTCTCCTCTGCCCGGCTGACAGCTCCAGTGGGTGAGGCTGAGCACTCCCACTGATGTCAGCTGTGGAGGAGGGAAAGAGAGGAGAGAGTCAAGAAATCACGTGAGCCCCGGTAGCCACTCTGATATAGGTACAGATCGGCATTTTTTTTTTATATCACAGGCACAGGGACACATATTGTTATGTTACAGAGGGGATGGGAGGTTTTTGATAGTAGTTATGAGAGCAGCAGAAGGGGAGAGGGCATTCATGGGCACTATTGTGATTTCTGTGATTGGTCACAGTGATCACATGGCACAGGGGCCAATCACAGTACCTGTACCATGTGATAGCTGTGGCCAATCACAGCCATAACAATAGTACACATTGGCACATGAATAGATAGCATTCACAAAAATGATCAGATCATAACTGTAATAAGCAAACATAGTGGGAAAAAAGTGGGACATTTTTTATGAAGATTATTTATTTGCAAAATTTTATAACAGAAACAACATTTCCAAAATATTTGGTATTTTTTCATTTATATAGCAAAAACAAAACAAAACAGGATTCTCTATTTTTCTAAAAAAAAATAATACGTTGGCATTCAAAGTGTGAAAGCTGAAAATTGGCCTGGGCAGGAAGGGTTTGAAAGTGTCTGGTATTGAGGTGGTTAAATACACTTTAAGATAATATTGGAATACAAAACTGAATACAATGCCATCTTGGCAATTGATCTGCTTTTGTCTATTAACATTATGTCACCAACATATTGCATATTACTTTAAAGCGGAGGTCCGCCTAAAAAAAAATATTGAAAGCCAGCAGCTACGAATACTGCAGCTGCTGACTTTTAATATTAGGACACTTACCTGTGTCCAGGGGGTGCCCGCGATGTCAGCAGCCAAAGCCGATCAGGCGCTCGGTTCTTGGCTGCCCCCGACACTATCCTCGGTGAGGGAATCAGGAAATTAAGTCTTGCGGGTTCACTTCCTGGTTCCCTACTGCGCATGTGCAAGTCGTGCCATGCGTTCTCACTGGTCCCTGCTGTGTTCTGGGATCTGTGTGTTTCCCAGAAGACAACGGGGGGGGAAAGTGCCGTAGGTCACCGGGATCACCGCAGTGATCTATGCCAGGAAGTGGGAGCAAATACCTGTATTACACAGGTATCTGCTCCCTCCTCCCCCTGAAAGATGGCAAATGTGACACCGGAGGGAAGGAGGATTCCAAAAAGTGGAAGTTCCATTTTTGGGTGGAACTCCACTTTAATGATTACAAATTCCACCAGAGAATTGTAAGATCTAATGGATTTAAAAGAGATATCAATAAATTATAAGTCCAGTTTAGCCAAAACCAGTTAAACTACCAATTTTATTATTAAAAGAACATAGATAATTAATGCAGCGTCCTTGCTGGGACCTATATTGTGGAACACAACAGAGCATGTTATGGACAGTTATAACTAAAGGCAAATTTAGTTTATTCATTTTGGATAGAGCAGTGATGGATTAGAACACCTGTCCGGTTTATTGTTGTTTGTGCCCCCGTTAGGCAGATTCACCTTCTCTATTTGTCCTTTTTACCGTTATTATTAAACGTAAAAGTAAAAGAAAATCCCACATTTCGGGTTGTCCCCAGAAAAGTAATAGAGGGGAAAAAAGGTAAGTAAATTTTAACCGCTTAACGGCCGCCCACCGCAGTTGTACTGTGACAGGCTGGCTCCCTTGCACAAACTGGCGTCATTGTACGTCGGCTCGAGCAGGCTCGATCAGGTGCAGTGTAAGGCGGATCCCCATTCTGACAGATGACATGACAGAGATCCACTGTTTCCAGTGATCGGGAACAGTGATCTCTGTCATCATGTCCCAGGCAACCCACGCCCCTACAGTTAGAACACGCTGAGGGAAACCACTTAACCCTTTGATTGCCCCCTTTTGTTCACCCCTTCCCTGCCAGTGTAATTTTTACATTGATCAGTGCATTTTTATAGCACTAATCAATGTAATAATTTTACTGATCGCCAAAAAGTGTCATTTGGGGTAAGATTTGTCCATTGCAATGTCACAGTCCCGCTAAAAATCGCAGATTGCCGCCATAACCAAAAGAAACAATAACAAAATATAAAAGTCCCTATGACCCCTTTCACATTGAGGTGTTTTTCAGGCGGTACAAAAATATCGCTGCTATACCGCCTGAAAAACTCCTGCCCCAGCAACCTCAATGTGAAAGCCCGAGGGCTTTCACACTGAGGCGATGCGCTGGCATGTATACCGCTCCTTCCCCGCTCCTTCACATTGAAAACAATAGGAGACCGCGGCAATACCACCCGCAATGCGCCTCTATATAAGTATTAACCCTTTCAGGGCCGCTAGCGGGGGTTAATACCGCACCGCTAGCTTCCGCAACTCGCGGCAATTCTGGCGGTATAGCGCCGCTATTTTTAGCGGCACTATACCGCCAGCACACCTCCACTGCCCCATGTAAAAGGGGCCTTAATCTATCCCATAATTTGTAGAGACGATAACTTTTGGGCAAAACAATCAATATACGCCTATTGCGATTTATTTTTACCAATAAAAAAAGAATAAACGTGTAGAAAAAATGGCCTGGTCATTAAGGAGGGGAATCCTTCCGGTCATTAATTGGTTAAGCTAGGTACACACATCGGATGAAGACGGTCATTTCGGCATGAACCGGACGACTTTAAACCCATGTGTACAGTTCCTTGTTCAATGTCTCTAAACCAACTTCTGTCAAATGAGCATGCTGGAAAACCAGCATCCAATCAACTCTAGCAGCCAATAGCAGCAAGGGATGATCACGGTGCCCACTTGTCAGATCACCAGACTAACATCAGATGTATTAGTGCAGCGATCTGTGTTTTACCCATCATTAGACTTTTTTTTCATGAAGTGATAAACAATGTCAAACTTTGTGTCGTTCACAATAAATGTTTTCTTTAATTGTATCATTTAGTCAAACAAAATACATATTCACAATCCCCTATCAGAAGCAAAACATAATATCTTATGTATAATCCAATTAAAGTAGTGACGTGCCCATGAATTGAAAACAGTCCACTGGTTGTTACATTTAAAGGCCTATTGGGTGCTGTGGAAATGTGTATTCATAGCTCTCTGCTAATTTGAACATGATAACTATTTAGGACAAAGTAATTACATTTCTTGCTTCTGTACACACTTTAGCTATTGTTAACTAGAAACTCTTTCTTGTTGGGATTTCCGATCGTGTGTACGCGGCATAAAAGATACCATATCTTACATAAATTAACGATTACATTCCAAATTCAGGAATAAACTTTCCGACCTACAATGGTCAATACAATCAGATATGGACTTGCTGTCATTTTCTATGCGGAGATGCTTCTATGCCACTTTTCATTTTCCATTTACCAGCAAAGCATGGGACTAGGAGTTTGGATACATGTATATAACAATGATATAACACTTAGTAAGATGTATGTGGGTATCAAAACCCAGCATTGTATGGGGGGGGGGGGGCAAAAAAACTTCAAGGAGTTCAAGAAAAAGGGGAAAAAGGAAAAGGGGGTATGTGAAACCAAAACTTGTAATCATATGTTTCCTCTCTCTGCCTCCATCTCACCCACTCCCTTTTAGTTGGAGTCTGTGAGTAGTAACCAGGAGGTCCAGGTTTTGAAATGCTTGTCAAAGTGATCTTTAATTCCTGCTGTCGGTTGTTCCATTAACTGAATATCTGTGACACCGGTCTACAATTGTTTTATGTGGAAGGGACTGTCTTTTTCCATATGGCAGGTATGCACACCTTAGAATTTAAGAGGTGTCTGAGTACAGGGTTTTATATATTTTAATAGACATTGTAATATAGTGAAGCAGGTACAGTGCTGGTTTTTCTGCAATAGCCACACCTGTCAAGGCGCTGATGGAAGTTTTGACTGCTGTCCAAAATCCTCTCAGCTTTGCACAATCACAGAAGATGTGTAAAACATTCTCTCACTTTCCTGATACCTTTAACACAAGGGTAAGACATGCGAGTATAATTTGTGTAGGAGTTGAGTGGTTTATACCACCAGTGTGTTAAGATCTTGTATCCATTTTAATGGTACAGTATGAATTCGCTTTTACGGCCTTATGTGCAAAAATAAGAATACAGTGTTTTTGGGCCTCGGTTAAAGTGGTATGTAAGCCTTTTTCCCCCTTCATTAGAAAAATGGGGTCTAGTTTGTGTACCTTTTTAATGTTGTGTCCCCCATGGCAATGCCAGCTCCCGTGGCAACTTTTTTAGGAATCACTATTAGCCTTGAATATAGCCAAAATATTTATTTTCAAAATTAGCCCAATCAATGGTGCTTGGATTAATGAGTTCCACAAACAGCCCACGAACTGAACTCAGACCAATATTCTCTTCCCTATTTTACAATGATACACCTGTAGTTATATTGCTCTATTCATGCCCAGCTGTTCTGTACATCCATTCTGGCCTATTTTTTATATTTATGCCTCAATTTCACAGTTAATAGAGGAAACATTAAATAGCAGTACAGTTAGTTTGCAATTCTTGCTATAAACCCTGTGGGTGCCAGGAAGTATTCTTGACACTCCTGCCTGCTTCCCACTCAGAAAACCATCTGTGCATGCCATGATGCAGCTAAAAAGTAATGACATTTCCACAACCTAAATTTTTCCTTATGAAGCTGAAGAAAGTAGAACATTTACAGACTATTTGAAGGAGATGTGTGGCTGCAGTTGATGAGGGACACCTACTGTGGCTGGTTGTCAGCCAAGCCAACATATTTTAGTGGGTCCTATTCAAAATCTAGATTTCTGCTTTGTTTTTTTGTCAGTTTGAAACAAGGTATAGGAAAAAGACCAGAATTAAATGTCTGTTTCCACTTTAGAGGGAGAATTGGAAGATGGTAGTATGAAAAAAATGTAGGACAGATTAAGACTCCATTCATCGTTATGCTGTCTAATGCAAAAATACACCACTGTTAGTGCCGGTTCACACAGGGGCAACCTGACTTACAGCGCGACTTTGCAAGGCAACATTCAGCGTGACTTCAGCGCGACTTGGAGCAACTTACAACGCGACTTAAATTTCCCTCCAGGACAGGCGACTTTGGCTGTGGCCAATCACAGAATAATCAGCTCTGTCGGAGGGAGGGGTTTGCCTGAGTAAACTCTTCTTTTCCTGTAAAGTTGCTTCACTTAAGATGGTGATCCGACTTTGGAGGCAACTTCCATTGAAATCAAGTTGCCTATAAGTTGCTTAGAAGTCGCCTTGAAGTAGTACAGGAACCTTTTCTGAAGTCGGAGCCACTTTAGTAGTGTACATTAAGACGGCTCTCATTCACTTCAATGGAATTTCTCATGTTGCGCAACTTGGGGTGACTTGGTGCGATACAAGTCAGATCCCAAGTCGCGATAGTGTGAACCGGCACTTAAAGTGGATTGCAGCACATTTGTTTGAGTGACCTGGCATACCTGACTTTTACATTTACATGCTTTTTACGGGCCAGTGACTAATCAAGTAGTGAAGCATAGATAACAATGACAGCCAAGTCAACATATTTTAGTGAGTCCTATCCAACCTCTAGATTACTCCTTTGGTTTTACAATGGGGATCGAAAGTTTGGGCACCCCAGGTAAAAATTTGTATTAATGTGCATAACGAAGCCAAGGAAAGATGGAAAAATCTCCAAAAGGCATCAAATTACAGATTAGACATTCGTATAATATGTCAAAAAAAAGTTAGATTTTATTTCCATCATTTACACTTTCAAGATTACAGAAAACAAAAAAATGGCACCTACAAAAGTTTGGGCACCCTGCAGAGTTAATATCTTGTACTGCCCTCTGGCAAGTATCACAGCTTGTAAATGCTTTTTGTAGCCAACCAAGAGTCTTTCAATTCTTGTTAGGTATCTTTGCCCATTCTTCCTTATAAAAGTCTTCCAGTTCTTTGAGATTTCTGGGCTGTCTGTCACACACTGCTCTTTTAAGGTCTATCCATAGATTTTCAATTATGTTGAGGTCAGGAGATTGTGAAGGCCATGGCAAAACCTTCAGTTTACGTCCCTTGATGTAATCCTCTGTGGATTTTGAGGTGTGTTTAGGATCATTATCCATTTGTAGAAGCCATCCTCTCTTTAACTTCAGCTTTTTCACAGATGGCATCAAGTTACCATGCAAAATTTGCTGAAATTTTATTGAATCCATTTTTCCTTCTACTTGTGAAATGTTCCCTGTGCCACTGGCTGTAATACAACCCCAAAGCATGATTGATCCACCCCCATGCTTAACAGTTGGACAGAGGTTATTTTCATAAAATTCTGTGCCCTTTCTTCTCCAAGCGTACCTTTGCTTATTCCGGCCAAAAAGTTATATTTTAACCTTATCGGTCCACAGAACTTGTTTCCAAAATGCATCAGGCTTGTCTATATGTTCATTTGCAAAGTTCAAACGCTGATTTTTGTGGTGAGGACGTAGAAGAGGTTTTCTTCTGATCAGGGCCGATCCTAGGGTCACAAGCGCCTGGGCGCCCACATGGGCGTTGTCATTTCACTAACCCCTCCCCTTTACAAATGTTTCTATGGCAATGACTCAAACACAGAGATGCTCCCCCACAAAGTCTTCATTAACCTGGGATCCTTACATGATCTCTTAACAATAAACAAAATATAGGAAGAGAAGCAAAGTACTTTATTGAGACCTGGAGAAGGGCCTCTGTGATGGACAGAGAGAGGGCTTCTGTTAGAGGGTCTGTTAGATGTTCGGTGCCCCCACCTCTGCAGGCGCCTGGGTGCAATGCACCCTGTGCACCCTGCCTAGGATCGGCCCTGCTTCTGATGACTCTTCCATGAAGACCATATTTGTACAAGTATCTCTTTATAGTGGAATAGTGTACCACAACTCAAGTGTGGAATAGTGTACCACAACTCCAGATCTTTCTGGAGGGATCGTGCTGTCAAACGTGGGTTTTGAATTGCTTTTCTCACAATCCTGCGAGCTGTTCTGTCTGATATTTTTCTTGGTCTTCCAGATCTTGCTTTAACTTCCACTGTTCCTGATGACTGACATTTCTTAATTACATTACAAACAGAGGATATTGACATCTGAAAACACTTTGCTATCTTCTTATAGCCTTCTCCAGCTTTGTGAGTGTCAACTATTTTCAGTTTCAGTTTTCTAGACAACTGCTTAGAAGAACCCATGGTGTTGATTGTTGGGGCAAGGTCAGATGACTCGATGGGCATTTAAAACCTTTGAGATTGACACCACCTGGTCTTCCCAGACGATGATTGAGAACAATCCATGACACTGGCAGGTCTCAGCTTTGCAAAGGGGGCAGTGCATGCTAAAATTCAAAATTTGTTTTCTGTAATTTTAAAAGTGTAAATGATGGAAATAAATATCTAACTTTTTTTGACATTGTTATAAGAATGTCTAATTTGTAATTTGATGCCCTTCGTTATGCACATTAATACAAATTTTTACCTGGGGTGCCCAAACTTTCGATCCCCACTGTATGTCAGTTTGTAACAAGGTATAGGAAAAAGACCAGAATTAAATGTATGTTCCTACTTTAGAGGAAAAATTGAAAGATGGGAGCAAGAAAACAATGTAGGATAGATTTAGGTCCCATTCATCGCTGTGTTTTAAAGCAATAACACACCACCATTAAGGTGAATTGCAGCACATTTATTTGAGTGTCCTGCCATACCTGACTTTTATTTTTACATGCTTTTTCCAGGACAGTGACTAATCAAGTAGTATAGCAAGGATAGCAATGACAGCTTGAGAGCATGCACTTTCAAAAACACATCAGCAATGGCAGACCCTATATGGCAGGTTTACTTAAAACAGGCATATTCAATTCAAGTGCAACAGAGGGCTGAATGGAGGAAGATAACTTGTAAATGGTCCAATTTGTCTACTGATGACCACACCTACTTAATTCCAGAAAAAAATTAGAGCACTTTGGTATTTTAGGTTATGTTTACAACATTTTATCCATAAATAGATAGGGCCATGGAACTTTCCTATAGTATTTAGCAGACTCAAAAACACCAATTTGACACAGCTGCTTTAAATGTTGGTAGTAGGTGGATAAGGATGATAGATGTGAAAAAAATTAACATCCCGCGCCTAACAGGTTTAGAACCCAATTTTAGGGTGTCCTTGGCTCCCCCCTTTCCTCCCCATTGCCGGATCCCCAGGTCCTCTTCACATTCTTTTTCCATTGGCAGTGGGTTGATACGTAATGCGGCCTCATATTGACATGGCATTGCTCTTAGTAGCATGCTCCTGTAAGTCCAGTGGGGGCCTTGATGCACCAGGCTTACAGAAATTTGTTGAATGATGCTGATCACCACTATAAAGAGCAGTGCTGCATTGCTGGACCAATGAGTCTGCAGGGGACAGCACCAGAGACATGGTGAGTATAAAAGCCAGAGCTGCTAGGGGATCCATATAATGTTGTTTGACTCAATCTGAAATCAGGTTTGCAGGGTGTACAAAAAAGGTATGACGATGTAGAACATGTCATATTCAATATAAAAAAAAATACCCCTCATAACAATGAAAGACAGTTGTTGACTGGTTGCTTTTATCACCAGCACATGCATATTTGCGCTCTGTTATCTTCTTTGCTCCTAATCCAAATAGCATAACTCTTTGACACAGTTAGACAGTTCAAAATATATCTCTGTATAGGAAACTGGGAATCTTCAGTCTAAACCAATAAAGTGGGGATGAAGTTTGATGAAACCATGGTTTTGTTTGAGTGACTATAGATGGGATTATGTAGAGATCTGTACTTCACATAACAAAGCTGCTTTCTTTATTTGATAATTTTGAAGTGTCATAACTTTGTCCCCAAGTGAATTGCGTGTTATTCACAGTTTTTGTATAGGTATGAGTCAAATAATTAGCTGTAGAAGCAAAGTTTACTTCTGAAATTAAATTCTTGGCATGTTTCTAAAACATTTAGTATGCCGAAGGTCACCACAGTCCTGTAAATTGCATAGGATGGATTCCTCTGCAGAATCTAAACATGTGCTTTTAGTTGGCTTAATGAGTCAGAGACCGTGATGAAAATCATGATGGAAAGCAGATGTTATAATTATGTTTTGTGTAAAGAACATAGAGAAGGTATTTTCTTTCTTCAACAAAGTTTCATGGAAAATAGTTGTCTTTTAGATCTTTACTTTGAATTGTTTAACTCTTGGGAAAGCTAAAACTCAGCTTTATACAAGATGGACTTAAAAAGTGTACGACAAGCCAAAACATAGTTCTTAGTTTTGGATAGAGCCTGGAAGGGTTAGAACCCCGAACACATTTTTACTGCTATCAGGGGCTTCACTTTTACAGACAGGGGAGCTTTCCAGCAGCAACACAGAAAATAATAGTTTTCTTTAGAAGACTAAGGCCACGTACACACGATCAGACCGGTCTGATGAAACTGGTCCGACGGACCGTTTTCATCGGACCAGGCTGAAGTGGTCTGATGGTCTGATGTGTGTACACACCATCGGACCAAAAATCCGATCAGACCAAAACGCGGTGACGTAGAACACAACGTTGTGCTGAAAAAAACTAAGTTCAATGCTTCCAAGCATGCGTCGACTTGATTCTGAGCATGCGCGGGTTTTTGGTCCGATGCTTTTGCGTACTAACCATTGAACCTGTCCGACGGACAGGTGTGCGTCAGACAGATTTTAAAGCCAGTTTTAAAACTTTGGTCCGACGGACAACGGTCCGATGGGCCGTACACACCATCGAACTGGTCCGATTAAACTGGTCTGCAGACCAGTTTCATTGGACCGGTCTGATCGTGTGTACGCGGCCTAAGAGAAAACTGGAACTCTATGTAGCTGTTGCAAATTTTTTAATTCAATAGATTTTATTTTATTTTAAAACAAACATAAGTAAAAGGAGGGAAAAGAAAAGAACATCATCAAATCAGGGCAATCCATAAATAGAATTTATGTCTTGCTGGGCAGCACACAAAGTTAGCAATATTCACATTGTATACACAGATTAGGGAATAACAGAACCAGTACTGCACCAATCTGTCCACGGTTTCTACACCTTGTCAAATGTGACCCGACCATTATTCTCAAGAGATAGGGACAATTCATATGTGTAATTCACATTAACTGGGGCAAAGACTTCTGGCAGATTTGGTGCCTGGGTTTCTTTCCAGGGTTTCACTATTAAGCCCTGTACACACGCTCGGTTTTCTCGGCGGTAAAAAGTCTGCTGAGAAAACCAAGGGGAAAGCCAAGAACCCATCAGGAAAACTGCAATGGAGCTTTGGTTAGGAATCCCGGCTGTGTGTATGCTCCATCGACACTGCCTCGCAGTATTTCCCATAGGTAAGTACCGTGTTTCCCCGAAAATAAGACGTACTCCGAAAATAAGCCGTAGCGGGATTTCGACACAAGATCGAAATATAAGACACCCCTCCGAAAATAAGACGTAGCGATGTAGTGTCGAATCTCCGAAAATAAGACGTGGCGAATCTCCGATAATAAGACGTAGTGTCGTATGCGTAACGGCGCGGAGTGGGAAACAACACGTGATAGGCGTACAGTACTGTACTGGAACTGAAGTGAGGAGAAGAACGCTGTGTAAAGCTGTAAAGCTTCTCCCAGCACTGACCAGCAAACCCCTCTCTCACCCCACACAAACACCAGGGGATAGGGGGAAAAGCTGCTACTGAGCCCAAAGAGATCACCCCAGCTCCACTTTGCTCCACATCAGCTTTGCTGGCCTATCTTTCTGTACAGCCAGACAAGATGAGTGCAAAGAGAAGAAGTTGGATATCCGAATGGTCCAAAAATGGCGTGCAGAATACGATAATCTCAGTCTACAGGTGGACAGAGGAAATGCTAAGAAGCGCAAGTGTGGTTCAGGTAGGCAACCTTTATTTTCTGTAATAAAAATAAGACACCCCCCGAAAATAAGCCATAGTGTGATTTCTTGAGGAAAAAAAAATATAAGACGTCTCTGATGTCACTTTCGGGTCACGTTCTCAGTGTCCCCGGCTCGCTTTGCCAGTGTAGGATTTGCCAGTGTTTCAATAAAGAGAACGTGTCACCAAAAAATCATCACATAGGGGACTGTTTGTCCCCTATGTGATGAAAAAAAAGTTAAAGCAAAAAGAAAAAACATTTTCAGAAAAAAAGTTGCACCCAAGCACATAAAATCCCCCCAATTTTTTTTAGGCCCCCAACCCCATATATACACATGCACAAACGTAAATGCATGCGTCTGGGCGCCTACACGTAAAAACGTATATTGTGATACACGTGTCACATATCGGCGCGTACGCCAGAGTGAAACCAATAATTCTAACACAAGACCTCCTCTGTAACACTAAACTGATACCTCTAGGGGGCATTTGAACTTTCGCCTATAGAAAATATAGGGTACTGAAGTTTGAAGCCACAAAAAAAATTAAGGTTTGGCATGTGGGTATCAATTTACTCGGTGTAACCACGACTTTTATATTGTACTAAAAATTTGGATAATGAATTAAAATCGTATGGCTTTCTTTTGATAATGTCTTTCTTTTGCTGTAAACTATTCCATTGCAGCTCTGGCTGTATGTTTAGGGTCGTGTCCTCCACTCCAGTCTTTTGCAGACTCTAACAGGTTTTCTTCTAAGAAAGGGACTTCTTATGGCTTTCCTTTTAGCATGACTTTATTCTTGCTACTCTTCCATAAAGGCCAGATTTGTGGAGGGCACGACTAATAGTTGTCCTGTGGACAGATTCTCCCACCTGAGCTGTGGATCTCTGTAGCTCCTCCAGAGTTACAATGGGCCTCTTGGCTGCTTCTCTGATTAATGCTCTTCTTGCCCGGCCTGTCAGTTTAGGTGGATGCCCATGTCTTGGTAGGTTTTCAGTTGTGCCATACGCTTTCCATTTTTGGATGAGCGATTGAACAGTGCTCCATGAGAGGTTCAAAGCTTGGGATATTTTTTTATAACCTAACCCTGCTTTTAACTTCTCCACAACTTTTCTCCTGACACGTCTGGTGTGTTCCTTGGCCTTCATGATCCTGTTTGTTCACTAAGGTTCTCTAACAAACCTCTGAGGGCTTCACAGAACAGCTGTATTTAAACTTAGATTAACTTACACACAGGTGGACTCTATTTACTAATTAGGTATTTCTGAAGGCAAATAGTTCCACTAGATTTTAGTTAGGGGTTGTATACAGGGGGGGGGGGTTGAATACAAATGCACACCACACTTTTCAGATATTCTTCAACTTCACAAATATGTGCCACTTTGTGTTGGTCTATCACATAAAATCCCAATAAAATACAGTTATGTTTTTGGTTATTACATGACAAAATGTGGAAATTTTCAAGGGGTATGAATACTTTTTCAAGACACTGTATTTCTGCCCTTGGGGAAAATCTATCAGCATGTATGTCTTAAAGTTTAAAAAGTATTTAAAATTTGGACAGCATGGACCCAAAGCTCCACCTCCAGCCATTTTGTTGTTTATCAAAAAATGCCTGAGTACTTATTTCAAAAAGACGGGAGAAAAAAAGTGATATTGTCCATCTCAAACAAAATATTTGGCTAATTTTCATTTTCATATTCTACTTTGGAAAAACAACTCAATTGGTTATTATTGTTTATACTTATTATTAATATATTATTAATATTATACTTATATTAATTTGTCAACATTGTATATTCTTTTTTCATACTCAAAAAACAAATAACTTTTTGTGAACATTTCTGAATTACTAAATATTTTCCCCAAGGATAATAGCCGATGTTGAACATATTCTCAAATCACAAAGCCATACTTTGAGTAATCATTCCATACATTATGTGGGTGATAACTGAAAGTAAACAACCTTTAGCCTAGGTTCACATTGGAGCGATTTGTCATGCGATTTGAGAGATCGAATCGCATGACAAGTCACAGCCTATTGCCGGCAATGGCACTGTTCCAATCGGTGCGACACCGATTTTGATGCACCACACCGATTTGCAAATGTAATTCCTGCACTACTTTTGCCGATTTCAGGTGCGATTTCTATAGACATCTGTGTATGAAGCCACACAAATGTCTATCAAGTAGCACCTGAAATCACGCTGACCTTGCTACTTTGAAATCGCGCTACTTCAAGTAAAGTAGCACGATTACAAAGTAGCATCAGTGTGAACCAGGGCTACATCACATTGTTGAAGAGCACTGTAGTGAAGAATAAGACATATTAGTATGGTGGAGGTAGAGGTTAGCACTCCCCAATAAAAACTACATGTACGTCATTCAGCCTGGCCGCACCGGCCGCCTGCAGTAAATGTACTGTGGGTGATCGGCAAGTGTTTTTTTAATGCACTCTTTTTGCTCTGAAGACTTAGGCCGCGTACACACAAGGAGACATGTCCGCTGAAACTGCTCTGCAGACCAGTTTCCGCGGACATGTCCGATCGTCTGTACGGCCTAGCGGACAGGTTTCCAGCGGACAAAAGTTTCTAAGCATGCTTAGAAACTTGTCCGCTGGTTAGTATGCCTAACCAGCGGACCGAAATCCCGCGCATGCGTCGAATTGATTCGACGCATGCGTCGAATTGATTCGACGCATGCGTGGAAGCATTTAACCTCCTGGTTAGAGCATGTCGGTGTCTTCTACGTCACCGCGTTCTCTGTCCGCGGGGATTTTGGTCTGATGGTGTGTACACACATCAGACCACAATATCCCAGGAGACATGTCCGATGAAAACGGCCCTATAGATTAGCAACAAGCCTTGCAAATCTTTGTCACTTTACAGATTGGCTGGCATGTTTAAAAAATATTTACGGGTTGGTATTAATTCCAGTTGGCTGCTCAGACATAAACAGCTGTAACTAAAAAAATAAAAGTTCATCATATTCGTGCTATGCTTCTCAGTTCCGGTCCCAGTCTGTTGACTCGGAAATTATAGTATAGGACCTGAAATGAAAAGGTGGATCTTCTTTACTCATGGCTTTTTATTACTTCCTGGTTGCTAGTACCGAGTACATGTGATTAAATTAACACTGCAATCATTGAGAAACTCTGGTACCACAAGTGAGGTTTCCTTATTGGACTCTTTCTCTATTGGAAGAGAAGTCTTGTACCTGTATTAATACTGCCTGCTCAAAAAATGATTTGCTCATTTCCAGATTGTGATGTTTTTACCTACGTCTTGTTTAACATCTTAGGCCGCGTACACACGATCGGTCAAAACCGAAAACCGTTTAATCGGTCCAAACCGATCGTGTGTGGGCCCCATCGGTCAGTTATCCTTCGGTCAAAAAAAAAAACTTGCTTTAAAATTTAACCGATAGACGCCTAATCGATAGGTCAAAACCGATCTTTAGTAGGCACGACCATCGGTTAAAAATCCACGCATGCTCAGAATCAAGTCGACGCATGCTTGGAAGCATTGAACTTAATTTTTTCAGCACATCGTTGTGTTAAAACACGTAAACGTCACCGCGTTCTAACGCGATCGGTTTTTTAACCGATGGTGTGTAGGCGCATCAGACCATCAGTCAGCTTCATCGGTTAACCGATGACAACGGTCCTTCAGGCCGTTGTCATCGGATGGACTGATCGTGTGTACGCGGCCTAAGAAGATGGTTAGCTAAGGCCAAAAAATTATGTTATATCCTGAAAATTTGGATATTGATTATTTCAAGCTTTAGATATAACTTATAAATGGTAAGATTGCAGTGGAATTAAAAGAAAAAAGGAGGAATTTTTGTGGAACATGGGATGTTTAAAGCAAGATTCACTAGGGTGAGAAAAACACCTGTAGGCAGGTACAGTCTACTTTTTCCACTGCATGTGGCGCTCATTCACAGCAGCCTTGCAACTGGAGAGGAACTCAAGAGGAACAGAGCTCCTCTATGGTTTCATCAGTGATTGGGGAAGCTATCCGTTTGCTGCCACCCCATTGACTCTGGCAACTCTCTTGGGTCAGGCAGAGCCTAGTTAAGGAACTGGCTCCTAGGTTTGGCGGGCGTTATGTGAATTGGTAGTGTAGGGAAAGGTACCTCGGCTGCTAGGGATAGTACTAGTGGTAGGGAAAGGTTCCTGATGGGAAGGGAAAGCATAGTGTCGCTTTTCCTCTGGGCTTCACCCTGCATTCTACTCTCTTTACAGGCACTGTCAGTCCGCCTGAAACCTGCTATCTTCACAATATTGAAAACTGTGCACCCAGTTGGGCAGCAGTCCCACTGGGTTTGTTGTGATCTGTTAAACTTTTTTCTGCATTACTGTCTTCAATACAAGTTTTCTTTTTTCTAAACTTTTTCTCAAATACAAAAAGCTTTTGCATTTATACAAGATTCACTTACAATATACATTGGCCCAGATTCATAAAGCAATTACGCCTGTCTAACTGGTGTTAAACAGGAGTAATTTCAAATTTTGCGCGCCGTATCACTAGTTTGAATCCTCAAACCGTGATACGGCGGCTTCGGGCTTCGATCCGAGAGGCTTACGTCTTCGTAAGCCTTCGGATCTACGCTGCGATATTTTTGCGGCCGCTGGGAGGAGTTCGCGTCGTTTTGATGCATCGGGATATGCAAATGTGTTTTTACAGCGATCCACGAAGATACGAGCGGTCTTCGCAATCGCTTACGTCTGGGTTTTTTTACGTACTGTTAGACCAGCTTTTTGCTGGTCTAACGGTGCGTAGCCCATGTTAAGTATGGCCGTCGTTCCCGCGTCGAATTTTTTTTTTTGCGTAACTCGTTCGGGAATAGAAATGTCCGTAAACGACGCTACTCAAACAACGAATGACGTAACGATGTGATTTTGCGCAATGCACGACGGGAAATTTGCGAACGGAGCATGCGCAGTTCGATCGCCACGGGAACGCGCCTATTTTAAATCCTTCACGCCCCCTACTCGTGTAGATGGATTGCGACGGGAGAAATACACTACGCCGCCATCGTTTACTGGACAAAATCTACCTGGATTCCACGTAGAGCCAGGTAAAAAACGGCGGCGTAGTGTATTTCTGATACGCTACGAGAATCCAATTCTCTCTGAATCTGGGCCTTTGTTCCTATTAGTTATTCAATATACCGAATATTGATGTGTATAAGTTATTTTGTCATTAAAATAGTATACCCTTCATCATTAATATACATTTACTCCTATTATCTTCCATATCCATTCATCCTAACATCCGTTCATTTATCCGAAAAATAGTAATAAACCCCCCCGTCTCTCCCTTATTTCTCTATCATTTTTCGCTTCATTTACCTTTCCCCTTCATATTTGTCCTTTTTTTTCATTTATATATTCTTTCATTCCCTTCCGAGAGCCGAAATTCGTCCCATTTTTGCCATATTTCTGGCATTTGACTATTTATATATCCTTCTTCTCTTATCTGTCTTTCCATATTTTATTTTTCATTAATTTCACATATCCATTCTACTATATTTGGGATTTTATTTTATGGTAGTGTAAGGTACCTCGCCTGCTAGGGATAGTACTAGTGGTAGGGAAAGGTTCCTGATGGAAAGGGAAAGCATAGTGTAGCTTCTCTTCTTGGCTTCACCCTGCATTCTACTCTTTACAGGCGCTGTCAGTCCGGGTGAAACCTGCTATCTTCACATTATTAGAAACCGTGCACCCAGTTGGACAGCAGTCCCACTGGCTATGTTGTGATCTGTTGAACTTTTTTCTGCAGTTCTGTCTTCAATACAAGTTTTCATTGCACCTCACTGTGTGAAATATTGCCACGCACTGTGCTGCACCCCACTTACTCACTCTCCTACAGTAATTTTCCCATTATGTATTTGCCGAGTACTTGTTTAAGCACATCATTAGTTTGAAAATTCTAAAGAGCAACAGACTAATAGCTAGTGAGAGACCTGCTGGTCTCCGTATTAATAATTTTAATCTCAGCCTTAAAATGTATTTATAGCAACTCCTAAAGTACACATAACTTTGTATAAGGTTTATTATATGTTGTATGCAAAACTTTTAACATTTTGTCCTAAGAGTCATTCTAGAAGCAGATGTACCACTTGGGGTAAATGTACAACATGCTGAGAAACAAATTCTATGTGGATACTAGGGAGCACACAGTGTGCTATTATTTCGTAATTTATGTTGAAGTGGAAGCCTTGTTGCTGCCGGGAGGCCAGGGACAGGAAAATCTATAATGTAATTACACAGTTTGTCTCCTAATTCTCACACCGTCAGCCAGAATTATCACATGACAAGTGTGCATAGAGCCACTAGACATCAGCACTAATCAGGCTGGATAGCTCCTGGCACTAACCTGTGCTATCAGGGTCTACTAACAACCACAATGACTCTTGCTGTAATGACTTCAAGCACAGCTAAATTACTCACATATCTATTCTTGCACCAACTTTTCATTTGTAACAAGGCAGACAATGAGTGATTCATCATTAATTCCACTGCGTTTTCTATGTCTTGCTACTTTATGAAGCAGCAACTAATCATTTTAATTAGTTTCTAGTCTGTTGCAGTGATGCTCTGCCAAATCACACTGCTTACACGTAGAAGTGAATGATCAGCAAATGAGGCTTGCTAGAATACATTTACAAATTAATAGTCTTTGTGAAATATCACAATAAACTTACATTTGGGGAACCTGCACAATGATTCATCCACATCACCTTATTTCACTTGCAGCCATAGTGAAATTAAAGTAAAAATCTGCAGATTTATAGTACAGTAGGTGACCTTTTTGTGGTCACCCCCCTGGCTAACATGATTCATGAGTGATGTGTCATCTGCATAGATCATTGTGCACCATCAACTCTGTTCTAATCATCTGATCTCAGACAACTGAGCAAATGTACAGTAGGCACTTGCTTGTTATATCTGTAAATAAAAAATATACAATTTAAAAGAATATAAACACGTTTTAATAGTATATAAGACAATACGCATGTCTTGTTTGGACTGGGTTGTAATATTTATGTGTTTGATATACTATATCTTATTTCCTAAAAACTGAAATCTAAGCAGAATATAAATATAATGTTATCATCCACTGACCAGCACAGTGTTGTCTACATATTGATAGCATACAACAAGCATACCCCACTTTTAAGTACACAATGGGGTTTATTTACTAAAGCTGGAAAGCGCAAAATCAGGCTCACTTCTGCATATAAACCAACGAGCTTCTAACCCCAGCTTGTTCAATTAAGCTTTGCTAATAAAACCTGGAAGCTTATTGGTTTCTATGCAGAAGTGAGCCTGATTTTGCGCTTTCCAACTTTAGTAAATAAACCCCATTGTGTAATTAAAAGTGGGGTATGCCTGTACTTCATTGTCTAACTGGCAGGTTTGGAGTGGTCTAGTGTTAATACATAACTTTAGTAAACAGAAGTGAGGTCACCAACCTGGCCATCCTGCCTTGAGCTGTTACCTGGATCACAGAACTCGCTAAACATTAATACAGCACATATATTAATTGTGTATTAAAGTGGTTGTAAAGGCAAACGTTTTTTTTTTTACCCTAATTAATTCCATGCTTGAAGATAAAAAAAACTTCTGTGTGCAGCAGTCCCCCTAACACTTACCTGAGCCCCCTATTGATCCAACGATGTCCATGAGAGCCTTGGTTCTCTGGGGACTTGTGCTCCTGATTGATTTGCCGCTGCTGTCAATCACAGCCAGTGAGCAATCAGGAGATGGAGGAGGCGGGCCAAGCTGTGGCTCATTGTATGGATGGACACACAGAGCCACAGCTCGGAAGCGCACCTGCTCAGGTGCCCCCAACAACAAGCTGCTTGCTGTGGGGGCACACGGCAGGAGGGAGGAGCCAGGAGTGCCAGCGTGGGACCCAAAAAGAGGAGGATCTGGGCTGCTCTGTGCAAAACCACTGCACAGAGCAGGTAAGTTCAACATGTTTTTATTTAACCAGATGCCGACCGCCTGCCGTCATATTACTGTGGGACGGTGGCTCTGCTGGGCGAGAGCCCGTAGCTATACGTCCGCTACTTTGCCAAAAAGGACGCCAATTTTGTTTGGGAGTCAAGTCGCATGACCGCGCAATTGTCAGTTAAAGCGACGCAGTGCCGAATCACAAAAACTGCTCTGGTCATTGGGCAGCAATATGGTCCGGGGGGTTAAGTGGTTAAAAAAAAAACAACGATTTATTATCACTTTAAAGTGGAGTTTCCATCCCAAAATGTATTTTTCATTATTGTGCTCATTAGACCTAAAAAAAAAAAATGTTTTACTCACCTGGAAATGCCTGTTGCTATGCGGTCCCACGAAATCTGCCTTCGGAATCACCTAGGATTCTGACATCATCTCCTTTGGCTCCTCAGCACGCTAATGCTCCTGGGAAATGTGTGTCATCATTTCCCAGGATGCAGTGCGCTTCCCCATTATAACCCCCATCCAAGACTTCCAGGAAGTAAGTGCTTGTGGGCTTCACAATGCCCACAAGCAAAATGATAACGGTGTGGACATAGTTTTATTAACTATCTAATTTTGAATAACAATGCGGAGTGGTGGCAGATTGTAAAATAGTAAGTAACCGAATTTATATTATAAAAACGCATGATGAAAGGACATACATTTAAAAAATGCTAATTGTGGTTGGAACCCCGCTTTAAGTTGATTGCTTTTAGTTAAACTTAAAAAAAATTGGTTTATCTTGATTCAACTATAGCCGCGTACACACGGCAGAGAACCTCGACGGGCAGAACACATCGTTCCGCCCGTCGAGCTTCTCTGCCGGCCGTCAGATTCGGCGACCCGCCCGTCGGGAATGGCAACCAGCCATTCTTCCAGGCGGGCCGTCGAGCAAATAGAGAACATGCTCTCTATTTCTGCTCGATGGCATTCCCGACGGGATGCTCGCCGAGAGCGTACACACGGCCGAGGTTCTCGCTGGAATGCAGCTTCCAGCGAGGTTCTCGCTGGTTTCTAGCGAGAACCTCGGTCGTGTGTACGCCGCCTGAGAGTTCAATTCTACCCATCATCTTTAGGCCTCATTTGCACCAAGGTGCAGATACGCCAGTTTTTTTGCACGCATTCTGCAAGGGCTCAAAAAAAACAATTGTTCTTAATGTGCCCTGTTCACACCACAACACTGATATCACGTGTGGATTTTTTCTGCGCAGGAATCTGCAACGTGTATGCAGTTTTCTGCACGAGAAAAAAACTGACATGACCACAACACGGGTGTGAATATAGGGCACATAACTGACGCGCATTAAAAATGATGTCAATGTCCAAAAAACTCGCTGAAACGCACATGAAAAATTATGTCTCTGCAAGTGAAATCTGTGCAGTTTTACCATCAGTTTTCATGCATGTATGGTGTGAATGAGCCCTTAATGTTGTATATGTAGTGTTAAATGTCATGTATGTATATTTTTATGGAGTCAGCTGCATTTTAGTGCTGCTTTACAGTTTGTCATCACTATCTAAAAAGGATCTAATTATTAATCATGTCTTTTAAATGAAATACAGGTAGCATTAGATCACTGGTAATCCCACTAGAGAACAACCAATGATCTTATATTAGATTTTTAATATTGGGGCTGTAAGTATGCTATTTTCAGATTATTATAAGAATACTTTTATTTTACAGGTATACAAGAAGGCAACCAGTGTACAAAGTGTAAAAATAACTGGGCACTGAAATTTTCGATCGTTGTGCTGTATATTCTGTGTGCCTTACTCACCATCACAGTATCCATACTAGGATATAAAGGTATGTGCTTTTATCACAATGAATTTCATAGTAAATTATAACTAAAATAACCTTAAAGGGGTTGTAAAGGTTTGTTTTTTATTTTCTAAATAGGTTCGTTTAAGCTAGTGCATTGTTGGCTCACTTACCTTTTCCTTCAATTTCCCTTTTAAATGTTTTTTTTTTCTTTGTCTGAATTTCTGACTTCCTGTTTCTCCTCAGTAAGCTTTCCACCATCATCCCAGCCGTTCTTGCTGGGGGTTAGTCAGTCAGAACAGCTTACTGAGAAAGAACCGGAAGTGAAAAATTCAGACAAAGAAAACAAAGAAAAAAAAAACATTTAGAAGGGAAATCGAAAGGAAAAGGTAACTAACCTATTTAGAAAATAAAAAACGTTTACAACCCCTTTAAAGCGGAGGTTCACCCTGAAAATCAACTATCTGCCATTAGATCCAGCATACTGCTGACATCTGCAGTATGCTGTTTTTTTTTTTTTTCCAGGACTTATCGTTTTATCAGGTTCCTTATCTGGCTACGAGCGGGAATTCCTGCGGGGAATTGGCGTTCCTAAGACAAGTGTAATTGATTGACGTGCTGGTAAAGCGCGTCACACCTTCCGAAAATACCCAAAGTGACACTCGGCTGTTTACGGCGCTATACGGCGCCTGCCGTGTAGAGCTGACTGCGCAGGTGCCGTAAATTGCCGAGTGTCACTTCGGGTATTTTCAGAATGCGTTATGCACTTTACCAGCACGTCAATCAACTACGCTTGTCTTAGGAACGCCTATTCCCCGCAGCAATCCCCGCTTGGAGCCGGATAAGAAGCCTGATAAAACGATAAGTACAGAAAAAAAAACCCAGCATACTGCAGATGTCAGCAGTATGCTGGATCTAATGGTAGATAGTTGATTTAGGGTGAACCTCTGCTTTAAAGAGTATAGAAAATAGGAGATTGATAATGGTAAAATGTTGCAAGAAGAATAATCTGCCTTGTTCACACCATTTTTCTCTAAATGTCTCTGGAACTGTTTTCTTTGTACCCTGTTCACACTATAACACTAGTGTCAAGGGAATATTTTTGTGCAGAAGGTCTTGTTAGGTCTGAGGGTAGAGGAATAAGCTCTAAATCTTTACCTTATTCCTCTCTTTAGCACGCTTCCTACACTACCATCTTCTCTCTGATGTGCTGTTCGTAAGGCAGAACTCCTCCCAAAGGGGGAAGCTCTACTTGTCTGCCCCCCCTTCCGGTGCCACATTTGGTACTTTTTGGGGGGAGCGGGTACCTGGTATTGACAAGTACCCACTCCCACTTCCGGCTCAGTTTGCCATGGCGAACTGAGCCAGAAGTTTGGCCCCCTCCTTCTTCCTCCGCAGCTAGACCATTCACTAAGCATATCATGCTTTGCACATGCGCAGTAGCTAGCTGTGAAACTGCAATGCTTCACTGACAGTTTCACTTAGTCAAGATGGCGGTGCGAGCACCCAATAGCTGACTGGAAAATTGGCTCGGGTGAAGACACCGCTGGTTTTTCTGGACAGGTAAGTGTCCTAATATTAAAAGTCAGCAGCTACAGAATTTGTAGCTGCTGACTTTTAATTTTTTATAATGAGCCTGGAGCTCCACTTTAAGTAACATACAGTACTGCTGGTTCAGCATTGTACAGCATAAGACAACATCAGAGTGCAACCATCAGCCAGAGTGCCAAAAAGAAGAGGATTCTTGAACAACCCATCGCAGGAGCAAGGAGAAAGGTCAGTAGAACAGCTTAGTGAATTTGACTTTCACCACCATCACTGACGGTGCATCAATTAGTGTCATTTAAAACTCTTGCACCAGAAAGATTCCCTTGCAGGGAGCATTTTGGCGAATGTCAGAATAACTTCCGCTGCTATGTGATTAATGTACTTGCTTTACTATGCAGGTGCACGGTGTCATTTTCTATGTATGAGCTGTATAATGGCACAGAATGCCATCCATTTATGTCCTTCAGGAAAGTCAGGATTGCTTTGGAGATAAGCATTTACCTTGCATTTTTATCACTCAGTCTGGGGAATTAAAGAAGTTCAAATGCAACAGAAATACATGATACATGTGGTAAATTGGCTCCTTATTACTCCTAAGCAAGTGAATTTTGCTCTGCTGACTTTCATCATACAATCATATGCAAGCAAATACTGTATTTTTTTCCTTGCACATTATTGGGCATTCTTTGCAATGTCAATTTTCACTGCATTCACTAACCTAATGGATACCTTAACCGGTTCCCGACCGGCTCATGTCTATTTACGGCAGAATGGCACCCTTGCGTTAGAGCTGTACGATTCTGGTCAAAATGAGAATCGCGATTCTTTTGCTTAGACTAAATATCACGATTCTCAAAAACTGAATGCCATAACCCCCCCCCCTCCCCCAAATAAATAATTAAATAAACATGTGATTTATCTGAAAATATGATTATGTAAAAAACAGACCAGTGATATGGCTATAATGTTAAAGACCATATAACTCCTATGAAAAAAAGCAGAATCAAACTTTGATTCTGCTTTTTTCATAGGAGTTGTATGGTCTTTAACATTATAGCCATATCACTGGTCTGTTTTTTATACATCAGAAGCGGTACCACCGGCAACTATTGGGTGGCGCATGGATACACACAGTTGTACAGAACTGTGAGAAAGATTAATACATCAGAAGCAGTACCGCCGGTAACCACAGAACTGTGAGAGAAGCCCAGGCATCCATCCAGCGGCGCAGGCTGCTGACGGCGGTTCCGGTATCGGCGCCATTTGCGTTCCACGCTGGTTACGTGGAACGGGCGGTGGGAGAAGAAAATCGCGGGTCATCCAGCCTGGAGATCACGGGGGGGGGGAGGGTGTGAATCGAGATGCACAGTGGGAGACCCGATGCACGCGGCCAGTGGTCGCGATCGCCACCGGTCACATGCGATCACGTGCACGAGAACCAGCACAGGGATTTGTATGTGTAAACACACAAATCCATATGCTGTCAGGGCAGAGGAGATATATTGTTTGTTCCTACTAAGTAGGACCAGCAATATGTCTCCTCACCTAGTCAGTCCAATCCCCATAGAGTTAGAACACACTGAGGGAACACACATTTAACCCCTTGATCGCCCCCTAGTGTTAACCCATTTCCTGCCAGTGGCATTTACACAGTAATCAGTGCATACTTATAGCACTGATCGCTGTATAAGTATCAATAGTCCCAAAAATGTGTCAAAGGTGTCCAATCTGTCTGTTGCAGTGTCGCAGTACCGCTAAGAATTGCAGATCACTGCCACTGCTAGAAAAAAAAAATAATAAAAATGGCATAAATCTTTCTCCTAGTTTGTAGATGCTATAACTTTTGCGCAAACCAATTAATATATGCTTATTGCAAAAAAAAATTGACCAAAAATATGTAGAAGAATACATATTGGCCTAAACTGATGAAGAAATTATTATTATTTTTTTTTATTTTTTTAATTGGGCATATTTATTATAGCAAAACATAAAAAAATATATAGATGTTTTTAAATTGTCGCTTTTTTTTTGTTTATAGTGCAAAAAATAAATACCGCAGAGGTGATCAAATATCACCAAAAGAAAACTCTATTTGTGGGTAAAAAAAGGATGCAAATTTTGTTTGGGTACAGCGTCGGATGACTGTGCAATTGTCAGTTAAAGCGGCGCAGTGCCAAATTGTAAAAAGTGCTCTGGTCAGGGAGGGGGTAAAATATTCCGGGGCTGAAGTGGTTAAAGGCCTGTACGTTTTTTTGTGTTTTTTTTTTTTTTTTTAAAGTCTACTAGAACTTTATCTAAAGCTACATCTAGGTTTGTTTTCATCACTTCCTCACCAGAGCCGAAGGGTGCTTAGAGAGCTTCCTTATTAAAAATGTGTTGTCTGTGATTCTCTTCAGACTGGTTTTTACAAGAAGGGTCCTAGGTGTGCAGGCCTTGCTAGCACAGTAGTTCTATTACACCAGTGATGCAAACAACAATTTATCAAAGTGCTTTTTTCTTCTTTTTAGTTGTAGAAAGAATGGACGGCGTTTCAGATGACATGGAAAAGTCACACATGGGTTACAATAATAAAATCACAGAAGTGGAGCAGAGCATGAAAAAATTAGGTACTGTAAACTGACAAGTGAAATGATATTCACCTGCATTTATTATCTATTTATTTAGAAATCTAGACACATATTGCCAAACAATACTTCAAGAGACAGTCCTGTTTCTATCGGGAAAAAACAATATATAGTATGTATTACTTTTGTATCCTATGCAATGACAAATCATACAGATTTATAGACACATAGCTAAAACTTGTTCTTGCCTTTAAGTAGTAATCAGGTGTGAGGGTTGACGTGGTTTAAACCTATTTGGAGATTTGTCTTACTCACTCTAGCATTCGTTTTAAAGGATGAGTTCACTTTTAGTAACATGTTACACTCATATGTAGGGTGTAACATGTTACTAATGCAGCAGCCCACTTGTTTATCCTCCCCTCTGTAGGTGGTGCTGTTTTGCTGGCAACTGTACAGAGGGGAAGGAGGATGAGAGGAGCTTAGTTCCCCTGAAACCCCCTTGTATCATCAGGGAAGCTGCTGCCATCTTTAGTGAGGAGAATACTAATAAATAGCGGTGTCGCACTGCAGTTGGGGCATTTGGGAAATGGATAGAGTTGGGACAGGATTCCCACTGGTTAGGGACAGTGTATTCCGCGCTATGAAGAGGTTTATGTTAAGGAGGGACAGAACAGGGATACTGCAACAGGCTCTTGTATCTGAATGAATGAGTGACTTGTATAGCGCTACACATGCAAACTGAATCGCCTCTAGGCGTTTTTTGCAGCCAGTATCTTCCTGGCTGGTGCGGTCATTTACCTCGTAGAATCTCGACACACTTGGGACTAGGGATGAGCTCCGCTTTCAATGTGAACGTATGTTCGACTCGAACATTGTCTATTCGTACGTTCGACGAAATTCGAACAAAACGGGTCGTTCGCGCCAAATTCGAGTGACGCGCAACGGCCCATAATTCACTGCGGCATTGCGCGCTGATGATTGGCCAAACATGCACTATGACCCTGCATGCTTGGCCAATAACAGCGCGCAAAAAACAGAGAGCCATAATTGGCCAAAGCCAGGGAGGCTTTGGCCATCTATGGCTCAGGACTTTAGCACACGCCCCACACTATATAAGGCCGCCTGCTGGGCGGCCTCGTGTAGTGTGTTGCGGTTGTTAATGAGAGCAGTCAGAGAGACAGAGAGATTGTCTTTTTATATAGCTAGATAGAGCAGGCAGGCAGGCTAGTCAGTTTAGCTTAATTTACAGTGTGTAGAGGATATATATATATATATATACACCCCTAGGAGTTGTACATATATTTATACACTGTATAGCTTAGCTAGATCAGCTATTCCTAATTTACTGGCAGGCAGGTGATTGTGCTATTTAAAGACGTTATCACAGGTATAGACACCCAGTAAAATGACGGCGGGCGGTCGGCAACTGGTTAAAGGAACCTATTTAGAAAATAAAAAACAAACCTCTACAACCCTTAAACTTCACTTTTTTGGCTCTGATGTCAGGCTTTTGCAGCAACGTAATTACAGTTAGCTTAGGAAACATAATTAAAACCTAGAGCTCCACCTGCTGACTGTACCCAGCAGGTACTGTGTACTGCTCTGCCTGTGCGTGGCTCACCAGACTACTTTTCCCGAGCATGTACCTTTCCTCTTCGGCCGCCAATCTCATTGGGACTCTAAGTGTAGGCACAGATTGGAGGGAGATTGGTCATGCAGCCCTGTCATCAGTCGCCCCCAGCTTAAATCCACTCGCCAAATGCTAGTAGGCGAGTGGAAATTTTGAGGGCTGTATATATATATATATACATACATACACCCAGGAAATATTTGATCCCCCACAGACAGGGCCGGATTAACAGAGGGGCTGATGGAGCTGCAGCTCCAGGCCCCTTTCTCAAGATAGGCCCATTTGCCCCAAAAAAAAACCCCACATTTGGGGAATAGTCAGTTGAAGACCTACCCCACAACCGGTCAAAATATGGGATGGCTATCATTTATGGTTTCCGGAGATACGGGCCTGCTTGCACAGCCTGTCAGAAGCTACATACAGAGCAGCCATTATAAATACAAGCTGACACACTGCATGGTGGTCTTTGCAACTTTTTATGTTGCACGGTATAGAGCTGCACGATTCTGGCTAAAACGACAACTGCAATTTTTTTGCTTAGAAGATAGATCACGATTCTCTCACGATTCGTACGGCATAACATCATCTTTCACATTAAAATGAAAAAAAAATGGGCTAACTTTACTGTTTTGTTTTTATGGTTTTTATTATTCAATGAAGTGGGCAAATGCAGCGTGACATAAAATATTGCAGCAATTGCCATTTTTGTCTCTGCTAAAATATATATAATGTTTGGCGGATCCAAGTAATTTTCTAGCAAAAAATATTTCTTTTTAACTTAAACAAGTGTTGGACTTTAAGTGGTTACATTTCTTGCATTTACACACAGAAGTTTGATCTAAAAAGGAAGTTGGTTACAATGTTTCATGTTGTTTACAAACTTTGCAGACTGCCCGGATATTTTCTTTACACACAGAAGTGTATCCCTTTGATATAAGAAGAAAGCGTTAGTTACAATGGGGCTGATTTACCAAGCCTGTGCGCCAAGACTCATGGTGCACAAGCAGGAGTAAACCTGTTTTTGACATTTACCAAAGAAACACGCTGCCAGTGCAGCGTGTTTCCTCATTTACTAAAGTGCCTAATGCGCCCAGAAGAGGGCGCACAGCACGCCAGTACAGAGCTGGCGTGCGGCATTTAGTAATGTAAACATCGGGGATTCGGGCGGGAGTTTATGAGGGGAGGGAGGGGGGTGATGCAGGGGAAGTGTAGTGACATGTGTTTCAACTTGTGTGGCGGGCCGATTTGAAAGGGAAAGTGACTTTTGGGACCCGATCCCCGGGCGCTTGCAAAGTACGCTAGAACCTCGGAAGGTTCACTTGCATACTGGGCATGCGCAGAGGGAAAAATCGGAGCTCACCGCGCGCCTCTTCAGAACGCCGGGAAATCCTTGGTAAATACCAGGCGGCGTAGCAGTGTTTGCACTGCCTGGAGCGGCGTACGGCAAGCTCCGAGCTGTTCTCGGGCTGCGCTGACACTGAAGGGGAACTCCGCGCCAAATTTCAAATGTGAAACCGGCGCGGCTTCCCCCCCAGGGGTACAATAGGCTCTCCGGCTTGGTCCGGAACGTGAGGGGTTAACCCACGCCAAAATCGGCGTGGGGTTCCCCCCCAGATCCGTACCAAGCCCTCATCCCAGGCATGCAGTCTGGCCGGACAGGAATGGGGGTGGGGACGAGCGAGCGGCCCCCCCCCTCCTGAGCCGTACCAGACCACATGCCCTCGACATGGGGGAGTGTGTGCTTTGGGGGAGGGGGGCGCTGCCCCCCCACCCCAAAGCACTCTTGTCCCCATGTCGAACGGGACAAGAGCCTCTTCCCGACAACCCTAGCCATTGGTTGTCGGGGTATGCGGGCGGGAGCCAATCAGAATCTGGGAGCCCCGTTTAATAATGTGGCCCCCAGATTTCGGGCCCCCACCCTATGTGAATGAGTATGGGGTACATCGTACCCCTACCCATTCACCTGGTGAAGGTGGTTTGAACTTTGAGGGTCTTCTGCCGCCGCCCCCTTCGAATTTTTCGGCCTGGACGGGGGTCGCACATCCCATCCAGGACTTGGACGTGGCGGGCTTCTCGTCGCTGTCTTCTGCCGCTGCCCCCTTCACCACGAAGCTCCGTGCTTGTTTGATGAGGGCAGCGAGCTTCCGTCGTCTTCTCCGGGGCGAGGGTCGTACATCCCACCCCGGATTTCCTCGCCGGCTTCTGCCTGGCTCCTACTGGGGGCCAGGCCTTCTTTTGCCGTCTTCCGCCGGAGGGCGCCACTCTCCGGGCTTCTCGACGTTGTCTTCCGCCGCGGGGGCCAGGCCTTCTTCTTTGCCGCCCCCTTCGATTTTTTCGGCCTGGACGGGGGTCGCACATCCCATCCAGGACTTGGACGTGGCGGGCTTCTCGTCGCCGTCTTCTGCCGCTGCCCCCTTCACCACGAAGCTCCGTGCTTGTTTGATGAGGGCAGCGGGCTTCCGTCGTCTTCTCCGGGGCGAGGGTCGTACATCCCACCCCGGATTTCGTCGCCGTCTTCTGCCGCTGCCCCCTTCACCACGAAGCTCCGTGCTTGTTTGATGAGGGCAGCGGGCTTCCGTCGCAGTCTTCCGCCGCGGGGTGACACTCGCGGGCTTCTTCTTCCATTCGATGTTGACACGGCGAGGTCCGGCGCTGAAATGCCTTCTGAGCGGCGGGCAAGGACTTATATTGGCATTGGGCGTGGGCGTGGTTATGCCAACATGTGACCTTAACCCATGTGACAGTGATGTCACGTCACATCACTGTCACATGGGTTAAGGTCACATGTTGGCATAACCACGCCCACGCCCAATGCCAATATAAGTCCTTGCCCGCCGCTCAGAAGGCATTTCAGCGCCGGACCTCGCCGTGTCAACATCGAATGGAAGAAGAAGCCCGCGAGTGTCACCCCGCGGCGGAAGACTGCGACGGAAGCCCGCTGCCCTCATCAAACAAGCACGGAGCTTCGTGGTGAAGGGGGCAGCGGCAGAAGACGGCGACGAAATCCGGGGTGGGATGTACGACCCTCGCCCCGGAGAAGACGACGGAAGCCCGCTGCCCTCATCAAACAAGCACGGAGCTTCGTGGTGAAGGGGGCAGCGGCAGAAGACGGCGACGAGAAGCCCGCCACGTCCAAGTCCTGGATGGGATGTGCGACCCCCGTCCAGGCCGAAAAAATCGAAGGGGGCGGCAAAGAAGAAGGCCTGGCCCCCGCGGCGGAAGACAACGTCGAGAAGCCCGGAGAGTGGCGCCCTCCGGCGGAAGACGGCAAAAGAAGGCCTGGCCCCCAGTAGGAGCCAGGCAGAAGCCGGCGAGGAAATCCGGGGTGGGATGTACGACCCTCGCCCCGGAGAAGACGACGGAAGCCCGCTGCCCTCATCAAACAAGCACGGAGCTTCGTGGTGAAGGGGGCAGCGGCAGAAAACGGCGACGAGAAGCCCGCCACGTCCAAGTCCTGGATGGGATGTGCGACCCCCGTCCAGGCCGAAAAAATCGAAGGGGGCGGCAAAGAAGAAGGCCTGGCCCCCGCGGCGGAAGACAACGTCGAGAAGCCCGGAGAGTGGCGCCCTCCGGCGGAAGACGGCAAAAGAAGCCCTGGCCTCGGGAGGAGCCAGGCAGAAGCGGAGGAGCCCGAGGTGGGGCGACACCCCCGTTGTTCTCCGCTGTTTTCGGCCGGCCCCCCCCGGATGTAAAAGAGCTTCATTTTGGGGTGGGGGCACAGTCGAGCATGGCGGAGAGCATGGGTGGGTGTTTCCCCCCCCCGGCAGAAGACGGCTAGAAGACCGAGGAGTGGCGACGCCCCCGTTGTTCTCCGCCATTCCCGCCGGCCCCCCCCGGATGTAAAAGAGCTTTGTTTGGGGTAGGGGGCCTGGCCGAACATGGCGGAGAGCATCGGTGGGGGTCTCTCTCCCCGGCGGAAGGCGGCGGCGAAGACCGGGGGGGGGGTAGGTGTACCCCCCCGGCGGAAGGCGGCGGCGAAGACCGGTGCGGGGCTGGAGCCCCCCCGGCAGAAAACGTCTGGAAGACCGAGGGGCTCCGCCCCCGTTGTTCTCTGCTTCTTTCGGCCGGCCCCCCCCGGATCTGAAAGAGCTTATTTTGGGGTGGGGGCCTGGCTGGACATGGCGGAGATCATCGGTGGGTGTCCCCCCCCGGCAGAAGACGGCGAAGCCCGGGGCCCAATGGGCTGGTGGTGGGGGGTCCCGGCAGAAGACCCCCGGAGCTGACTAATAAATTATTTTTTTCTGTGTGTTTTTTTTTGTTTACACTTTTCCACCCGGTGAATGGGTAGGGGTACGATGTACCCCATACTCATTCACATAGGGTGGGGGGCCAGAATCTGGGGGCCCCCTTAATATAGGGGGCTCTCAGATTCTGATAAGCCCCCCGCCCGCATACCCCGACAACCAACGGCCAGGGTTGTCGGGAAGAGGCTCTTGTCCCTTTCGACATGGGGACAAGAGTGCTTTGGGGTGGGGGGGCAGTGCCCCCCTCCCCCACAGCACACACTCCCCCATGTCGAGGGCATGTGGTCTGGTACGGCTCAGGAGGGGGGGGGGCGCTCGCTCGTCCCCACCCCCATTCCTGTCCGGCCAGACTGCGTGCCTGGGAGAAGGGTTTGGTCTGGATCTGAGGGGGAACCCCACGCCGTTTTTTGGCGTGGGTTTAACCCCTTATGTTCCAGATCAAATCTAAGAGCCTGTTGTGCACCAGAAGGGGGAACCCCACGCCGTTTTTTTTTTGTAATTTGGGGTGGAGTTCCCCTTTATCCCGGTCCTGTCAGGGGGGGGGGGGGAATGCCTGCTCGTCTGTCCCTACAATGTATGAACAGCGATCTGTCATTTCCCCTACACAGTCCCACCCCCTTTACAGTTAGAACACACCCAGGTAACATAATCAACCCCTTCCGCGCCCCTAGTGTTAACCCCTTCCCTGCCAGTGTCATTTTTATAGTAAGCAATGCATTGATATACCATTGCTCGCTACAAAAATGCCAAATCTCACAAAAATGTGTCCGCCACAATGTCGCATTAGACAGAAAAAACAAATGATAGCCACCATTACTAGTAAAACAAAAAATTATTCAAAAAAAACCCATAAGACCAACCCCTACTTAGAACTTTTGCCCAAACCGATCAAACGCTTATTGTGATTTTTTGCAACCAAAAATATGTCCAAGAATACTTATCGGCCTAAACTGAGGGCAAACATTTTTTGAATATATTTTGGGGGAGATTTATTATAGCAAACCGTAAAAAAGAAGTTTTTTTAGTTACCAAATTGTCGCTATATTTTTGGGTCAAGCAAAAATATGAAAAAACGCAGAGGTGATCAAATACCACCAACAAAAATAAAAAAAAATAATTTTTAGGGGGGGGGGGGGAGGATGAGGACGCCCAATTTTTTGGGGGGCCACGTCGCACAACCACGCAATTGTCAGTCAAAATGACGCAGTGTTGAAATGCAAAAAATGGCCCCGTCAGTGACCAGTAATATGCTCTGGGGCTCAAGTGGTTACAAATTAAGAATACACTAAAGTTAGCCCAATTTATGGCCATAATGTGAAAGATGATGTTACACCGAGTAAATAGATACCCAACATGTTACACTTTAATATTGCACACACTCATGGAATGGCGCCAAACTTCAGTACTTGAAAAAACCCATAGGCAACGCTTTTTTATGTGTTTCAGGTTACCAGTTTAGATTTACAGAGGAGCTCTAGTGCTACAAGTATTGCTCTCGCTCTAACGTACGCTATGATACCTCACATGTGGGGTTTGAACGGGGGTTCAATATGTGGGCGGGGCTTACACATTTAAGGCCCGCCCCCATATATGGAAACATTCTTCAAACCACACATGTGAGGTATCATAGCGTGCGTAACAGCAAGAGGAATATTTATAGCACTAGACCTCATCTGTAAATCTAAACTGGTAACCGGAAACAATAAAAATGCTGCTTGTTCCCTTCTGACTGCGAGCTACTAGGGACAGGGGCGTTTAAATTATTACTATTTAGGTTTGTTACGTAAAAATTCTATAAGACCTCCCGTTCAGCTTGTAAAGCATCACTTCATGGGGACCAAAAAAAAATTTAACACCTCTAATGCTTTCATCCGCCATTGCAGATTTGATTCTGGTACTGCATTTCGAGTGAACTGGGCATGCTCGAACAGTTAGAAAAAGAAGTTGGAAGTTTCATCCTGAAAATGACTTGCATCTTTCTGAGCATGCTCAGAAAGCTCTTTTTTTGGCTTAGTAATTTAAGGACATCCTTAACAGGTGTAAGCAGTTCCAAGTGCACACAAACTAGAGGCTGACATTTCTTCATGTGTTTCCAATTGGTTCATTAGCACACATGTTATAAAAAGCGTGGATACTGCACGTGTCAGCTGCCCCTCAGAGGGGGCAGATTTGCTGGCTGGAAGGAATGGCGGAGTGAAACAGAGATGTTTTGGAGCAAGTTTTGTATTTTTTGATGTTTTCTCTGCTACATAATTTTGCTAAATGTTTCTCAAGATGTTAATGACTAATGTTTTAATCCTGTGGGTCTATCCTGTTATTTCAAAAGCATGATTTATTTTCCAATGACTGTGAAATAAACGTTGGTCTTTTTTGTTTTTAGGTGTTTGTATATATTTTTGGTGTGTTTATTTGTAATTTTTTTTTTGCTTTCCTTGTTTTGTGGACCAATAAAATTACTTTCAAATTTTGAAGTTTGTTTTGTGATATTTTTTTCATGCTATGGATTTCAACCGCTGCAGCTGAACTAGTTTGGGCCTAAACCATCAAGTGTGATTTGTCTCTAAGCTCTTTCCTGGTGTGTATGCATGAAATGTTTAGTCACCAGAAAAGGAAGGACAAAGCGGTAAGTATTGTTTCCTAGAACTGATGTCCAGACTGACTTTTTAAAGCACATGTGCAAGATGTAGGAAAAGCTGCAAACAGGGCCTGTTGGAGGGGGGGGGGGGTGGTGTGTTTTTTTTGGACAGGCTTGAAGTGCTGATTTACAGCGCTGTGCTTGAAACTAGCACAAGACAATCCTATTCTAATTGTGGGTTGTTTGAGGGAAGCCAATTGAGTGTTAGAACCCCTGCTAGTGTTTTTAGGTTGGGCTTTGTGTCCCTTTTCCTAAAATTGGCTTCACTTCCTGTCACACAGCTGAACAGGAAGTGAGGTTAAAACCCTACCAATGGTCTTTTCTTCGGGGCACAGGTCAATCTAACTAGTGTCACCATTAAGCAAATTGCACTGCAGTGTACACCCCAAATGATTGGTTACTTTGGGGTTTAGTAAAGGCAAAGGCGCTCTGCAGTAGAAGCGTAGGCAATGAAAATCAGAAGGGAAGCACTGATGGTTTTTACTTCCAATCCCGCCAAGTTTTGAGTTTTCTTCCTTGCTTGTCCACTTGTAGTGCAAAGTGGATTTGCCTTTAGTAAATGGACCCCAAAGTCCAAGATTCCTACTAATTTGGGGTGTACACAGCAAAATGCCATTTCCAAAATGGGAAACTATTTATATTGATCTGTGTGTCCCCAACAAAACATTACTCAGGTGTTTCCCTCACTTCCTGTTTGGCTGTGTGGCAGGAAGTGAATGAATTAAGTAGAAAGTGACAACATTTGTGAGGTGTCTTTACCCTATCAGGGGTGCAGGCATCCCCAAAACAAACATGAAAATAGTTGATTTAACATTGGGTGGTGTTTGTGGGGGTCCCTAACACACATTCATACATATTAGCAACGCTGGATCGTGGCCTATTGGCATGGTTATATTTTCTTAAGCCTCTCAATAAAATGATCTGAAATTTGGGGTTAAACTGGAACAATAATCATCACTTTTATTTTTTGGATTTCTTTCATTTTGGATAGAGTTGGTGGGGGGGGGGGGGGGTTAGAAGCTCTGTCAGTTTATTTTGTATTATCCCTGTCCGTTTGGGGAGATTGGCCTTCACTTCCTGCCCCATAGCCAAACAGGAAGTGATCGAAAAAGTAGGCAAATTAAGGGCCCCCCCAAGTCCCCCCCCACAGAACTTGTGTGTGTCCCCTGAAAATTCCTGGGTGGGTCATAAAAAAACAGGGTGTGGCCTTGACAGGAAGGGTGGGTCATTTTTCTATTAGGGGGGTGCCAAAATTTGGTCAGGCCTAGGGAAGCACAAAACCTAAATATCCTACTGCATATTAGGGCTTATTTAGACAGGATCCAATTTACAGCATGTTTTTAGATTGTGGGAGGAAACCCGGACAGGGAGAACATGCAAACTCCAGGCAGATAGTGTCACGGGTGGGATTCGAACCAGCAACCCTTTTGCTGCTAGGTGAACATGCTACACACTACGCTACTGTGCTGAACGAACATGATTGCAGCTGAAAGCATGAGATGTTTTTTTTTTTACCAATTCCATGATTTCCAGCCTGGAGGACAGATGTGGGGTCTAATTGACCCCGCCTTTCTCTATAAAGAGGACCTGTCACACACTAGTCCTATTACAAGGGATGTTTACATTCCTTGTAATAGGAAGAAAAGTGAAAAATAATACAAACAAAGGGACAAACAAGTGCAAAAAATAAAATATTAAGTAAAAAAATAAAATAACAAAGGAATTTAAATGCTCCTGTCCCTAGTAGCTCGCACTCAGAAGCGAACACGCATGCAAGTCCCACACACATATGTAAACATCCTTCAAACCCCACATGTGAGGTATCATAGCGTGCGTTAGAGCGAGAGCAATAATGTTAGCACTAGACCTCCTCTGTAACTCAAAAGTGGTAACCTGAGAAAAAAAGTCAAGCGTTGCCTATGGAGATTTTTTATAACGAAGTTTAGCGCCATTCCATGAGTGTGCGCAATATGAAAGCGTGACAAGTTAGGTATCTATTTACTCGGTGTAACATCATCTTTTACCTTATCCCTAAAAATTGGCCTAGCTTTACTGCTTTCTTATTTTGTCATTCATGAAACAGGTTTTTTTTTGGAAAGCCAAAAAAAAAAAAAAACGTTAGAACATTTTTGGCACAAATACTGTTGGAAATGTGTCCGAAAAAATGGCCGCCACTTTATTCCCTAGGGTGTTTGTTAATAAAATATATATAATGTTTGGGGGTCCTGAGTAAGTTTCAAGGAAGAAAATATAATTGTTACATGAAGGAGAGAAGTGCCAGAATAGGCGCGGTATGGAAGTGGTTAAAGTGCACCAATAAAAGTGAAAAATTCCTTGAAATTTCGTACCATGGGGGGGGGGAGGCAATTAGGGGCGCCATCAGGAATTATGGGGCCCCTTACACAGCTTCAGGCATGGGCCCCCTGGAGCAGAGAATAGGGGGGGGGGGTGCCGCCTGATATTAAGAAGGGGGGGGGGCTGCCGCAATTTGATAAGCGGGGGGTTCCTTTACTAAAAAATACATATAGAAAAATATATATTAAAAAGGGTGGTAGCCATCCGGGGGCCCTGGGGACCACTGGGCCCTTTAATAAAAAGAAACTTCTGGGCTCTTTAATGAAAAATAAATTACAATATCTACATATATAAAATAATAAAAAAGGGGGTTGCCTTGGGAGCTCTGGGCCCTTTAATAAAAAATAACTACCAAAAATCTAACAAAAAAAATAACATTGGGTGGGAGCTGTGGTGGCTCAACGTGAATGGCACTGCGCTGACAAGCCGTTCACCTCTGCAGCCAAGGGTTCGGATCCCGGTCTCGGCTACATATGAATTGAGTTTGGTGGTGTCAGCCCGGCTCCCGGTGGGTGTGCTATGCAAGGTACGCCTGTGCTTAGTATGCCCACCCCCCCCCCCAAAAAAAAACACCACACTTGCACACACTTTGGCCATGAGGTCTCCTAAAATAAAGGGAGGCGAAGGACCTACAGGGCTGGCTGGGTGGGCTACACTCCTTCATAGGGGGAGTCCCTCTGTCCCATCGGGCTCCCAAGTGTAGCAGGTGGGGTGAGTGGGAGGCCCCCCTCACACCCACCATTGCCACCGGGGCCATGGAGAAGGATGGCGATTGCAAGTCCAGCTCCTCTCTCTCTCGACTTCACGCACAAAATACACTTTAAAAAAGAAATTAAAGTAAAAAGTAACAAACCTGGGGAAAATGTTTATAACATTTTTAGAAGCAAAAAGGTTGTCATCTGGGGCCCTCTGGGAGCTTTCAAAATTATATTATATATATATATGTTTAAAAAATAACCAAAAAATATATCATATGTTTTTTTTTTTTTTTTTTTTGTAAAGGTGGGGGGTTGTCATCTGGAGCCCTGGGATCTCCGGGCCACTGGGGACCAGGCCACTGGGGACCTCCAGACCCCTAAACCAAAACATTGGCCCTTTAATAACAACAAAATTTGGGGGGTTGCCACCCGGGGCCCTGGGGACCTCCAGACTGCAAAAAAATATTAAATTCCAAAAATTGGCCCTTTAATAAAAAATCCTACAAAAACCAACTAACAAATATATATACAAAAAAAAAAAGAGGGGGGTTACCATCTGGGGCACTGGGGGGCCTCCAGGCATCTGGGCACCTCCGGACCCCCGGGCCCCTTACAGGTGTACAGGGCCGCCATCATGAATTTTGGGGCCCCTTACACAGCTTCAGGCATGGGCCCCCTGGAGCAGAGAACCGGGGGGGGGGGTGCTGCCGTATGAAATTGAGAAGCGGGGGGGGGGGTGGTGCCGCAAATTGAGGAGCGGGGGGGCCCTTTACAAAAATTTTGACAGAAATAAGAAATAAAGAAAAATATATATAAAAAAGGGGGGTAGCCATCCGGGGCCCTGGGGACCTCTGTGCTCTTTATCAAATAAAAATACAAAAGAGAGAAAATACATATATATATATTTTTTAAATATAACATTTATCGAAAAAAAGTTAAAAAACAAGGGGGTAGCCTTCCAGGGCCCTGGGGACCTCTGGGCCCTTTCCTTAAAAAAAAAAAAAACAAATATATTTAAAAAATATATATTTTTTTTTAAATATATATATTTTATTTAAAAAAAAGGGCTTGCCATCTGGGGCCCTTAGTGGCCTCCGGGCCCCTGGGGACCTTCGGAGCCCTTAAACAAAAAAAAAAAAAAAAAAAATAGTTTTTTTTGTTTTAGGGTGGTTCCCATCCGGGCCCCTGGGGGCCCCTGGGGACCCCCGGGCGGTGTAATGCCTGTACCCCCCTAATGGCGGCCCTGCAGGTGTACTGCCTGTACCCCCCTGATGGCGGCCCTGGGTGTAATGTCAGCATGTGAAAAATGACATTCTGAAGGAAAAAAGCCATTTAAAACTGACTCGCGGCTATAATGAATTGTCAGCTCTTGGAATTTGCAGGAGAATTCATTCATTAAAAACACCAAAAAAAAAGCGTGGGGGTCCCCCCAAATTCAATAACCAGACCCTTTAGGTCTGGTATGGATATTAAGGGGAACCCCGCCATCAATTTTTAAAAAAAATGACGTGGGGTTCCCCCCAAATATCCATAACCAGACCCTTCAGGTCTGGTGTGGAATTTAAGGGGAACTCCACTCCAACTAAAAAAAAAAATGGCGTGGAGTCCCCCCTAAAATCCACACCAGACCCCTTATCCGAGCACGTTGACCTGGCCGGCCGCAGAAAAGAGGGGGGGACAGAGCGCGGCCCCCCCCCTCTCCTGAACCGCACCAGGCCACATGCCCTCAACATTGGGAGGGTGTTTTGGGGTGCCCCCCAAAACACCTTGTCCCCATGTTGATGAGGACAAGGGTCTCTTCCCCACAACCCTTGCCCGGTGGTTGTGGGGGTCTGCGGGCAGGAGGCTTATCGAAATCTGGAAGACCCCTTTAACAAAGGGGCCCCCCAGATCCCGGCCCCCCCCCTGTGTGAAATGGTAATGGGGTACCTTGTACCTCTACCATTTCACGAGAAAAAAAATGTAAAGGGTTAAAAACGACAAGAGCCGGTTTTTGACAAGTCCTTTATTATCTTCTTTCTTCTTTCCTTCGGGTTTCTTCTTCCTCCTCCTTCTTCTTCCTCTGCTTCTGTCTTGGGTCTTCTATTCCCGCATCTTGCCCGGCGTGTTCTTCCATCTTCTTCCGCTGTCCTTCTCGTCCGCATCTTCTCCTTCTTCTTCGCCGGAGGCGCCGCTTCCAATTGAAATCCCCGCTGTCTGCCGGACCACGCCCCCCCCCCTCTGACGCCTCGGGCAAGCTCTTAGGAGTGTGCTGCAAGTGCGTCAGAGGGGGGCGTGGTCACATGTCAGAGGGCGGGCAATTCAATTTGAAGCTCGTGCGCGGCTTTTTCTTTGCCAGAGTCGCCGCTTCCAATTGAATTGCCCGCTTTCTGGAACATGTGACCACGCCCCCCTCTGACGCACTGGCACCACACGGGGACTTTCCTAAGAGCTTGCCCGTGGCGTCAGAGGGGGGGGCGTGGTCCGGCAGACAGCGGGGATTTCAATTGGAAGCGGCCGCTCCGGCGAAGAAGAAGAAGAAGGAGAAGATGCGGACGAGAAGGACAGCGGAAGAAGATGGAAGAACACGCCGGGCAAGATGCGGGAATAGAAGACCCAAGACAGAAGCAGAGGAAGAAGAAGGAGGAGGAGGAAGAAACCCGAAGGAAAGAAGAAAGAAGATAATAAAGGACTTGTCAAAAACCGGCTCTTGTCGTTTTTTAACCCTTTACATTTTTTTTCTCGTGAAATGGTAGAGGTACAAGGTACCCCATTACCATTTCACACAGGGGGGGGGCCGGGATCTGGGGGGCCCCTTTGTTAAAGGGGTCTTCCAGATTTCGATAAGCCTCCTGCCCGCAGACCCCCACAACCACCGGGCAAGGGTTGTGGGGAAGAGACCCTTGTCCTCATCAACATGGGGACAAGGTGTTTTGGGGGGCACCCCAAAACACCCTCCCAATGTTGAGGGCATGTGGCCTGGTGCGGTTCAGGAGAGGGGGGGGGCCGCGCTCTGTCCCCCCCTCTTTTCTGCGGCCGGCCAGGTCAACGTGCTCGGATAAGGGGTCTGGTGTGGATTTTAGGGGGGACTCCACGCCATTTTTTTTTTTTTGGGGTGGAGTTCCCCTTAAATTCCACACCAGACCCGAAGGGTCTGGTTATGGATATTTGGGGGGAACCCCACGTCATTTTTTTAATAAATTGACGGCGGGGTTCCCCTTAATATCCATATCAGACCTAAAGGGTCTGGTTATTGAATTTGGGGGGACCCCCACGCTTTTTGATTTTGTTTTTTTATGAATGAATTATCCTGCAATTTCCAGGAGCTGACAATTCATTATTGCCGCGAGTCAGTTTTAAATGGCTTTTTTTTTATTATTTGTTTTTTTCAGAATGTCATTTTGTGCAAAGACATATTTCTAACCGCAGGAAAAGTGCGCTTTATTCACCTGCTGACATTCCCCCCCCCCCCCCCCATGGTACGAAATTAAAAAAAAAATATTCAAATGACGTGGGGGTCCCCCCAAATATCCATAACCAGACCCTTCGGGTCTGGTGTGGAATTTAAGGGGAACTCCACTCCAAATTAAAAAAAAAATGGCGTGGAGTCCCCCCTAAAATCCACACCAGACCCCTTATCCGAGCACGTTGACCTGGCCGGCCGCAGAAAAGAGGGGGGGACAGAGCGCGGCCCCCCCCCTCTCCTGAACCGCACCAGGCCACATGCCCTCAACATTGGGAGGGTGTTTTGGGGTGCCCCCCAAAACACCTTGTCCCCATGTTGATGAGGACAAGGGTCTCTTCCCCACAACCCTTGCCCGGTGGTTGTGGGGGTCTGCGGGCAGGAGGCTTATCGAAATCTGGAAGACCCCTTTAACAAAGGGGCCCCCCAGATCCCGCCCCCCCCCTGTGTGAAATGGTAATGGGGTACCTTGTACCTCTACCATTTCACGAGAAAAAAAATGTAAAGGGTTAAAAAAGACAAGAGCCGGTTTTTGACAAGTCCTTTATTATCTTCTTTCTTCTTTCCTTCAGGTTTCTTCTTCCTCCTCCTTCTTCTTCCTCTGCTTCTGTCTTGGGTCTTCTATTCCCGCATCTTGCCCGGCGTGTTCTTCCATCTTCTTCCGCTGTCCTTCTCGTCCGCATCTTCTCCTTCTTCTTCTTCTTCGCCGGAGCGGCCGCTTCCAATTGAAATCCCCGCTGTCTGCCGGACCACGCCCCCCCCTCTGACGCCACGGGCAAGCTCTTAGGAAAGTCCCCGTGTGGTGCCAGTGCGTCAGAGGGGGGCGTGGTCACATGTTCCAGAAAGCGGGCAATTCAATTGGAAGCGGCGACTCTGGCAAAGAAAAAGCCGCGCACGAGCTTCAAATTGAATTGCCCGCCCTCTGACATGTGACCACGCCCCCCTCGGACGCACTTGCAGCACACTCCTAAGAGCTTGCCCGTGGCGTCAGAGGGGGGGGCGTGGTCCGGCAGACAGCGGGGATTTCAATTGGAAGCGGCGCCTCCGGCGAAGAAGAAGAAGGAGAAGAAGATGCGGACGAGAAGGACAGCGGAAGAAGATGGAAGAACACGCCGGGCAAGATGCGGGAATAGAAGACCCAAGACAGAAGCAGAGGAAGAAGAAGGAGGAGGAGGAAGAAACCCGAAGGAAAGAAGAAAGAAGATAATAAAGGACTTGTCAAAAACCGGCTCTTGTCGTTTTTAACCCTTTACATTTTTTTTCTCGTGAAATGGTAGAGGTACAAGGTACCCCATTACCATTTCACACAGGGGGGGGGCCGGGATCTGGGGGGCCCCTTTGTTAAAGGGGTCTTCCAGATTTCGATAAGCCTCCTGCCCGCAGACCCCCACAACCACCGGGCAAGGGTTGTGGGGAAGAGACCCTTGTCCTCATCAACATGGGGACAAGGTGTTTTGGGGGGCACCCCAAAACACCCTCCCAATGTTGAGGGCATGTGGCCTGGTGCGGTTCAGGAGAGGGGGGGGGCCGCGCTCTGTCCCCCCCTCTTTTCTGCGGCCGGCCAGGTCAACGTGCTCGGATAAGGGGTCTGGTGTGGATTTTAGGGGGGACTCCACGCCATTTTTTTTTTAATTTGGAGTGGAGTTCCCCTTAAATTCCACACCAGACCCGAAGGGTCTGGTTATGGATATTTGGGGGGAACCCCACGTCATTTTTTTTTTAAATTGACGGCGGGGTTCCCCTTAATATCCATACCAGACCTAAAGGGTCTGGTTATTGAATTTGGGGGGACCCCCACGCTTTTTTTTTCCTTTTTTTAATGAATGAATTCTCCTGCAATTGCCGGGAGCCGACAATTCATTATAGCCGCGAGTCAGTTTTAAATGGCTTTTTTCCTTTGAAAAATGACATTTTGTGCAGAGACAGTTCTAACCACGGGAAACATGCGCTTTTTCACCTGCTGACATTAGAGACCCCTATAGTACGAAATTTAAAGGAAAATTACACTTTTATTATTGCACTTTTAGCATTATTAAAATCACTGCTCCCGAAAAAACGGCCGTTTTAAAAAATAAAAAAAGCATTGGTACATGTCCCCTGGGGCAGGACTGAGGTCACCAAACACTTTTTAGGACAAAACTTGCAGATTAGCCTTTAAAATTCACTATTAAGATTTCCCCCATAGACTTATACAGGGAGTTCGGCGGCGGCTTTAGTTATCAATCACATCGCGCTGCTGCTGCCGCCGGTTCATGCGCCTAATTAGGGCTTCATCCAGCGCACTAATTAAGGCATGTACCGGCGCAGCGCACATTCATTAGTAAATCAGCCCCAATGTTTCCTGCTAAGAACTTGGCAGACTGTCCAGATATTTTCTTTTGACAGCTGAAAGTCTCTCCATTTGTTATATGAAAGAATCAGCAAACTCTGCATGTTGGGGGGTTGAATCAAAATCACAATTTTAACGATTAATTGTGCAGCTCTAGCACGGTACTGTATTTGCGCAGCAATTTTTCAAACATGTTTTTTTTGGAAATAAACTGTTTCATACATTAAAAAAACACTAAAGTTAGCACGATTTTTTTTTTTTTTGGTATCCTAAGCGATGCTTTAAACATTTTTTAGGTTAGATGTTTAGAGTTACAGAGGAAGTCTAGTGCTAGAATTATTGCTCTCGCTCGAATGATCGTGACGTATGTAACCTGTGTGTATCTGGCTCTGATACTAGCCAGTGCCTACCCAGCCACTGACTGGTATCTCTCCCCAGCCTGTCCCCACACACCCTCTCACCTGCTGACCTGTAGATGGGGGAATCACTCCTGTAGTGTTATTGTGTCCTGCCAGTGAGTACAATGATCAGTGTTGCTATCTATAGCTGGCAGCACTGATTGTTTTTGGAAAAACAGGGTGGTTGTACTCAAGTCGATTAATAGATTGACTTGTGTAAAACCAGCTAGCCCATACATAGATCGACTATGGCTGGCCTCGGCATAATTGGTGTAATTTCAATTCATGTATGACCCGCTTAACCACTACGCAGTCCCTAAACATCCTTCCACTCCTATACATTGTGACCACTGTCATACCCTCCACACTCCTCTCCTGTACATAGTGCCCACTGTCATACCCTCCACACTCCTCTCCTATATATAGTGCCCACTGTCATACTCTCCACACTCCTCTCCTGTACATAGTGACCACTGTCATACTCTCCACACTCCTCTCCTGTACATAGTGACCACTGTCATACTCTCCACACTCCTCTCCTGTACATACTGCCTGCTGTCATAGACTCCTCTTCTGTACATACTTCCCACTGTCGCACCCTCCACACTCCTCTCCTATACATAGTGCCCACTATCATACCATCCCCATTCCTCTCTTGTACATACTGCCCACTGTCATACCCTCCACACTTCTCTCCTGTACATACTGCCCCATCATACCCTCCACACTTCTCTCTGGTACATACTACCCTCTGTCATACCCCCACACTCCTCCTGTACATACTTCCCACTGTCATACTCTTCACACTCCTCCCTGTACAAACTGCCCACTGTCATACCCTTCACACTCCTCTCCTGTACATAGTACCTGCTGTCATACACTTCTCTCCTGTACATACTGCCCACTGTCATACCCTCCACATTCCTCTCCTGTACATACTGCCCACTGTTATACCCTCCACACTCCTCTCCTATACATAGTGCCCACTATCATACCGTCCACACTACTCTCCTGTACATACTGCCCACTGTCATACCCTCCACACTCCTCTCCTATACATAGTGCCTACTGTCATACCCTCCACACTCCTCTCCTGTACATGGTGCCTGCTGTCATACACTTCTCTCCTGTACATGATGCCCACTGTCATACCCTCCACACTTCTCTCCTGTACATTGTGCCTTTTGCCGTACCCTTTGCACTCTTCTCCTGTACGTAGTGCCCAATGTTAGACCCTCCACATTCCTCTCACTCACCTGCACATACTTCCCACTTATATACCGTCTGTACTCCTCCCCTATGTCGCTTACCCACAAAAACAGTTCTTTAAAATGATACTGAATACCCTCAATGTTACCAGCTCTAGAATGGACACACTTGTTAGTTCAACTAAAGGAAATCTCAGTTCTCATATTTGTTCTGTCCCATTATTAGAACTTATTTAATGTTGTGATTACTACGGTGATGTACAGAGGAACATCGGGGATCTCAGCTACTTTCCTGACATTACTACTTTTAGAGGCCCTGGGGTAGGTTATGCCACAATGTACAAGTATGCACAGCATATTAGCACATTAGGGTACACTTACATTTTCAGACTGGGCCCTCCATTGCTGCGCTGTGATTCCCACGCATTTATTTATTTATAAAAGGCCCCACCAAAATCCTCAGCACCAGGCCCATGATGTTCTTAATCTGGCCCTGCCCACAGATTTTGTAAGTTTGCCCACTTACAAAGAAATTAAGGATCTATAATTTTTATCATAGGTGTATATTAAATGATAGAGACAGAATATCAGCCAAAAATTCTGGAAAAAAAACATGATACAAACGTTATAATTTAAATTGCAGTTCAGTGGGTAAAATAAGTATTTGTTCCCCAAGCACATTGATTACCAGGTTTGCACACATCTCAGGAGTGAGTTTTGTCCACTCTTCTTTACAGATCTTCTCTAAATCCTTAAGGTTTCTTGGCTGTCACTTGGCAACTTAAAGTTTCAGCTCCTGCCATAGATGTTCTACAGGATTAAGGTCTGGAGACTGGCTAGGCCACTCCCTGACCTTAATGTGCTCCTTCTTGAGCCACTCCTTTGTTGCCTTGGCAGTATGTTTTGGGTCATTGTCATGCTGAAAGACCCATCCATGGCCCATCTTTAGTGTTCTAGCTCAGGGAAAAAGATCCCTTATCCAAGATTTTACAATACAAGTCGGTCTGTTCCTTTAGCAGAGAAACAGCCCCAAAGTGTAATGTTTCCACCACCATGCTTGACTATAGAGATGGTGTTCTTAGGGTCATAGTCAGCATTTTTCTTCCTCAAATGCAGCAAGTCCTTCTCCTCAAGAAGACACATGTACAGTCATGCCAATGAACATCTAAATGATTCGGAGAAGGATTGGGAGAAAGTTTAGCTCCATGTTTGGAGGAAGAAAAATGCTGACTATGACCCTAAAAACACCATCTCTACAGTCAAGCACGGAGGTGGAAACGTGATGCTTTAGGGTTGTTTCTCTGCTAAAGCTTCAGGCCAACTTTTTCACATTGAGGGGCCAATGGACAGGACCATGTAGTATTGTAAAATCTTGGATGAGAAGCTTCATCCCTCAGGCAGAACACTGAAAATGGGTCGTGGATGGGTCTTCCAGCATGATAATAACCCCAAACATACCATCAATGCAACAAAGGAGTGGCTCAAGAAGGAGCACATTAAGGTCATGGAGTGGCCTAGCCAGTCTCCAGACCTTAAAGGGGTTGTAAAGGTAAAAAAATCCTCACTTCCTGTTCTTCTGTCTGTAACTACACACCGAAATGGGAGGCTTTCTCCCTGGTGTGGAGAAAGCCTCTTGAGGGGGCGAGCAGGCAAGTCAGGACACTCTCTACTTTGCAGATAGAGAAAGGAGCTGTGTGTGTGGTCCTCCTGACTCTCCTGCTCGCCCCCTCCCCCCTCAGGAGGCTTTCTCCACACTAGGGAGAAAGCCTCCCATTACTGTGTGTAGTTACAGACAGAAGAACAGGAAGTGAGGGTTTCTCAGAAGAAATAAGGACATTTAAAAGCAAAATGGAAGGATGAGGTAAGTGAAGGAGGACTGCACTAAGGTAAAGGAAGCTATTTAGGGGAAAAATTGTTTACTTTGTACCTTTAAAACCCCTTTGATTCTATATAAAATGTATGGAGTTGCCAAGAAACACCCGAGAAACCTTAGGGATTTAGAGAAGATGTGTAAGGAAGAGTGGACCAAAATCCTTCCTGAGATGTGTGCAAATCTGGTCAGTAACTACAAGAAATGTCTTACCTCTGTGCTTGCCAACAAGGGTTTCTCCACCAAATACTAAGGCTCCTTTCACACCAAGGAGATTTTCAGGCGCTTTAGCACTAAAAATAGCACCTAAATAACGCCTGAAAAAATCCTGCCCTGCAGTCTTCAGTGTGAAAGCCCGAAGGCTTCCACACTGAAGCGGTGCACTAGCAGGACCGCTCAAAAAGTCCTGCTAGCCGCACCTTTGGAGCAGTGAAGGAGCTGTGTGTTTACCGCTCCTTTACCACTGCTCCTTATTGAAATCAATGGGACAGTGCGGCTAACCCTTTCCCGGCCACCAGCAGGGGTAAAAAACGCACTGCTAGCGCCCAAATATTGCGCCCAAATATTGCGGCAAAAACTACTCTATAATAGCGGCGCTAAAAATAGCGCCATTATACCGCCAGCGCACCTTCAGAACCCAGTGTGAAAGGGGCCTAAGTCATGTTTTGCTTGGGGATCAAATAATTATTTTACTCACTGAACTGCAACCTAATTTATAAAAAAAAAATGTATGTGTTTTCTTTCTGGATTTGTGGTTTATTTTCCGTCTCTATAATTTAAAATACACCTATTTTAAAAATTATAGACGCTTCATTTCTTTGTAAGTGGGCAAACTTACAGAATCTGCAGGGGATCAAATAATTATTTCCCTCACTGTATATGGTATTTTACTGTTTGCCTGGAGTTTGTTTTATTCTCATTAAAGTAATGGTCAATTAAACAGCAGGATACTAGAGTAAAAAGAGTCTTCCCATAAATCTAAGAGGGTGGTCTATTGTGGAGATTCACAGATAGCTGCAATGAGAAGGGAAGGGGCAATGCAAGGAGCGGGATTCGGGTACTAGCTTAAAACAGGGTGTTACAAATACATATCATGACAGTTTTTTTAACCTGCCTTATCAACTGCTCTTCCAAGCATTATCATGCAGAGGTCCGGTGTGCAGCTAAATACCTGGTTTCATTGCCCAATCTAGCCAAAAATGTATGGATTGAGAAAATGTCAATGCCATCTCAATTATAGGGGCAGATTTGTTACCTGTGAATTGTTTTGGACTAAGCACTGGATAACGTAAGCCGACTGTTTAGACTAAACTGTATATTACTTATATTATGTATATACATGTGTTTAAGTTATTACGTATATGTGGAAAAAATCTATCACATTGTTTAAAATTCGATCCATATATATAATAAAAAATGTGACCCATGGTTTGAACATTCTGCTACTCTCTTTAATCCCATCTAAATCGCATAATTCCTATTGCCGATCTGTTTATCCTAATAACACTTATGGTTTAATATCTACTTTTTGACCCTCATCTTAATTCTTTACTCTTTAGAGCTATGTTTTATTAATGTTACATAAGATTTGTATAGATTACTATTGTCTGTTTTTTTGGCTCCTGGACATTTTCTTATGTGTACTCTTTTATGTATGGCATTTTTTGCTTTTTGTACCACCATTTTGTACCAAATAAAAAAGTTTGTAAACAAGGTATTACATATATTTTACAGATGATCAAGCAGGAGAAAAATCAGACAGCACCAACAGTGAGCTATCAAGTGTGAGGTCAGATATTGTGGCTATTCGCCAGCAACTACGAGAGATCACAGAAAAAAGCAGCAGAAACAAAGATGCTCTGGAGAAGCTAAAAGAGTCTGGAGACCTTATGGATGCTAAACAAAGCCAAATGAAAAGTGCATTAGACAATAACTCTCTAATGATTAATGGAATCAATCAAACTTTGCAAGTCTATAACAGTTATGTCTCTAGTCTGCAACAAGATACCACCAGCCTTCAAACCAACCTTCAACAACAGATGCAGTCAAGCAATGTAATCATTATGAGTGTTAGCAATTTGAATTTAACACAAACCCAGCAGAGGACAGTTATTAGCACTTTGCAGAGGTCTGTGGATGATACCAGCCAAGCTATACAACGTATCAAGAATGATTTTCTGAGCTTACAGCAAGCTGTTCTTCAAACTAAAAAGGATACGGAATGGCTGAGAGACAGGGTACAAAACTTACAAAGCATAGCATCTAATAACTCGGTTCTTGTCAAGGCCAACAATGAGACAGTAGAAGATATGAGCAATCAGCTAAATGCTCTTAACGGCCAAATTGACAACATCACAGTAATCGCCCAGACAAATGAACAAAATCTAAAGGACCTCCAGGACTACCACAAAGAATATGAGAATAGGACGAATGCTAAATTCAACTATTTGGAAGAACGTTTCCAAAAATTTGAGGACGATATAGTAGGAATTATCAGCAACATTAGCCATACTGCTCACCATCTCAGGACGCTGACTAGCAATCTAAATGATGTGAGGACGACTTGCACTGAGACACTGACTAAGCACACAGAAGATTTAAATCAGTTAAATAATTCTCTCACCAATGTTCAACTGGACACAACATTCCTAAAGGCTCAGCAGGATAATATGAGACTAAGATTAGATAATGAAGTAGCTAATTTATCAGTTATCATGGAAGAAATGAAGTTGGTTGACTCCAAGCATGGACAGCTGATTAGGAATTTTACAATACTTCAAGGTAAGAGCATGTAATTGAATGTTTCTGGTTTTCTTTGCACTGTCCTTTGTTTTATGTAGTATGATGTTGGAAGACTATACTTATTTTAAAATGCAAACCAAATTTAGCTTAAAATAGATCTTCACCCTAAATAAACAAATAATTGTTCTGTGCCGTCTCCAACATGTGTGAATCCTGGGTAACAATTCTGTGAATGTTGTGTAAAAACATTTATAAATACAGGTGTATCTCCAAAAATTTGAATATCATCAAAAAGTTAATTTACTTCAGCAATTGAATTAAAAAAAGTATCACGGACAGTACTCAATTTTCCCTGTCACAATTGCACTAATACGGCTACAATAACGTCAAGTGATTCAAAAAGTGAAATTTATATATTATATAGATTCATTACACGCCGTGTGATATATTTCAAGCATTTCTTTCTTTTAATTTTGATGATTATGGCTTACAGCTAGTGAAAACCCAAAATTCAGTATCTCAGAAAATGTGAATATTGTGAAAAATTTCAATATTGTAGACTTATGGTATCACACTCTAATCAACTAATAATTTAAACAACGTAAAGGGTTCCTGAGCTTTGAAACGGTCTCTCAGTCTGGTTCAGTAGGTTACACAATCATGGGGAAGACTTCTGATTTGACAGTTGTCCAGAAGACAGACATTGACACCCTCCACAAGGATGGTAAGTCACAAAAGGTCTTTGCTAAAGAAGCTGGCTGTTCACAGAGTGCTACATCCAAGCATATTAATGGAAAGTTGAGTGGAAGGAAAAAGTGTGGTAAAAAAAGGTGCGCAAGTAACAAAAATAACTGCAGCCTTCAGAGGATTTTAAAGCAAAGGCCATTCAAGAATATGAAGGCGATTCACAAGGAGTGGACTACGGCTGGTGTCAATGCCTCAAGAGCCACCACACACAGAGATATCCAGAACATGGGCTACAACTGTTGCTATCCTTGTGTCAAGCCACTCCTAAACCAGAGACAATTTTAGAAGCATCTTACCGTAGCTAAGGTGAAAAAGGACTGGACTGTTGCTCAGTGGTCTAAAATCCTCTTTTCAGATGAAAGTAAATTTAGCATTTTGTTTGGAAATCAAGGTCCTAGAGTCTGGAGGAAGAGTGGAGAGGCACAGATTTCAAATTGCATGAGGTCCAGTGTGAAGTTTCCACAGTCAGTGTTGATTTGTCATCTGCTGCTGTTGGTCCACTGTGTTTTATCAAGTCCAAAGTCAGCACAGCCCGCTACCAGTACATTTCTAAAGCACTTCATGCTTCCCTCAGCTTTATGGAGATGCTGATTTAATTTTCCAGTAGAACTTTGCACCTGCCCACACTGCCAAAAGTACCAATACCTGGTTTAATGATCATGGTATCAATGTGCTTAAGTGGCCAGCAAACTCGCCTGACCTAAATCCCATAAAGAATCTATTGTCAGGAGGAAGATGACAGACACTAGACCCAACAATGCAGCTAAAGGCCGCTATCAAAACAACCTGGGCTTCCATAGCACCTCAGCAGTGCCACAGGCTGATCACCTCCATGCCACTCCGCATTGATGCAGTCATTTATGAAAAAGAAGCTCCGACCAAGTACTGAGTGCATACTATACTGTACATGGACTTACTTTTCAGTAAGCCAACATTTCTGTATTAAAAATCATTTTTTTTTTATTGGCCTTATGTAATATTCAAATTTTCTGAAATTCTGAATTTTGGCTTTTCACTAGTTGTAAGTCATAATCACCAAAATTAAAGAAATTAATGCTTGAAATATATCACTCTGTGTGTAATAAATCTATATAATATATGAGTTTCACTTTTTTAATTAAATTACTGAAAAAAATTAACTTTTTGATGACATTCAAATTTTTTGAGATGCACCTGTAGATTTTTTTTACAGTATCTGTTTCTTGCTAATAAATGTATAGTGTTTTTTCAACAATAATCATCTTTATCCCAGAGATTGTGATTTTCATTCTCTGCTTTAAAAAAAATCTGTAATGATTAAGGTATGAACACTATCAATTATGGCATCCACTTGAAAAATTGCTAGTTGTGTGCCCTGAATACCCTATGAGTCAATCACCAACCAAATGTATGTAGGTCAAGAGTTCTTTTTTAACTTGATGCATTTTTGTTCCAGGTCACCATCTTTGGATAGTGTAGAGAACAATCAGAGCCCCTGACAGATTTCTATTGCTGTCTGTGTCCTCGCTAGGGAGATTTGTGCTATCTGTAGTGACTATAACAGAAATTCATAGAAAAGCCAAAATGTTACTGTTTTACACCAGAACAAAAGCTAGGGGGAAATGTTCCAATAGAGGCCCATCTTCCTGTAACAACTGTCTTTGAAGAGAACTCCTTTCACTTCCTGTTGCATCTCCAGGAGAAAAAGGAAATATTGCCAAAGTAACAGACAGCCAAAAACAGCTCCAGGTCTCTAGTTTACACTTTGGCTATCACAGTGGTTACATGATTGGAAGCCCTTCCCGAAGGAACACTGTGACAGCTGTAGCAAAATCCTAGGCCTCCTTTAGTCTAATGAGAACCTCCAAAGCCAAGCGCTGCTGACATCCTTCCAAATTTAGTGGGTTGTGAGGCATAATGGGTGTAGTGTAGGTAGATTCATGCCAGACACTTCTTAAATGCAAATAGATTTTATTTCTCTTGAACAGAACTGTGGGAGAGAGAGTTTAGGACCAGGACACCCTTGGGTAGTTGCAATGTTAATTGGCAGACTCCGAGAATTCTACAGGTAGACAGCCATGCAGGGAAAAGAATCCAGCAAAACACCACATCTGCAAGTGTAGGAATGCTGTCTCCTATGGCAACAGTTCCTAACAAGTTGTAACAAACTGTAACAAAGGTACTCAACCCACTGAGCTCCCAGTCTCTCTCACTAGACTTGATGATTCGGGATTTGGGTTTTCACTAGCTGTAAGACTTGAGCTCTTTCAATCTTCACTTTAGTATCTTTCTCAAGTTTCACCCCCACTTCTCTACTGGGTCCCTAGATTGGCACTCAGATAATTCTCAAGCTTCACCCCACTGCCCTGCTCAGTCCCTGGCTTGACACACAAGACTGTTCTACAAGTATCACCTCCGCTGGCTGGGTCCCTGGCTTGACACCTAATGAAGTTTCTCAACTCTTAACTATCCCTGTTTGGTGAGAATACTGCTCCGGCCTGGCAGGAGAAGAGAGAAGTGCAGCAATTCTAGACCTATGGTTAAATGTTTGCCAGCACACCACGGATCTTGAGATTGAGTCCAAATTTTTTTTATTGAAGTATGATCAAATCATAAACAAGAGACAGCCAATCACAGTGGTCAAGTGATCTGCAAGCTCATTTCCCCCCCACCTTAAGACCCAGTTAAAGGGCCTTGGTGGGCAGGTGGGAAGGTGTTAATCAGGTCAGATCTGACCCATAGACTTGCATAGAAAGAGAGAAGCAGTAAATCACAGTCAGTGAATTATAAAAAGCAGAGCTTGCTTATGTAATGACCAAATATGGCTACCCCCTTGTACATGTATATATACAAATTGTACACTGAAACAATTGTCTTAGAACATTAACACCTTGTTATTTGTATAAAACTGTTTATATACATATACAGTGCTTTAAAAAAGTATTCATACCCCTTGACATTTTCCAATTTTTTTCATGTTACAACCAAAAATGTAAATGTATTTTATTGGGATTTTATATGATAGACCAACATAAAGTGGCACATAATTGTGAAGTGTAAGGAAAATTATAAATGGTTTTACATTTTTTTTTTTTAAATAAAGATCAGAAAAGTGTAGTGTGCATTTGTATTCAGCCCCTTTGCTTTGATACCCCTAAACTAAAATCTAGTGGAACCAATTGCCTTTTGAAGTCACCTAATTAGTAAATAGAGTCCACCTGTGTGTAATTTAATCTCAGGATAAAGACAGCTGTTCTGTGAAGCCCTCAGGCCGCGTACACACGTACAAGAACCTCGTCGGGCTAAACCCATCGTTCCGCTCGACGAGGTTCTCGGCCGGCTGTCGAGTTCGTCGACCAGGCTGTCGAAAAAGGCGTCGAGCCATTAGTCCCGATGACCCGTCGACGAAATAGAGAACCTGATCTCTATTTTGGCTCGAAGCCTCGCTCGTCAGTTTGCTCGGCGAAAACGTACACACGATCGAGCTTCTCGGCAGAATATGGATCCCAGCGAGCTTCTCGCTGGATTCTGCCAAGAAGCTCGGTCGTGTGTATGGGGCCTCAGAGGTTTGTTAGAGAACCTTGGTGAACAAACCACATCATGAAGGCCAAGGAACATCAGGAATAAAATTGTGGAGAAGTTTAAAGCAGGCTTTGGTTATAAATAAATAACTCAAGCTTTGAACATCTCATGGAGCACTGTTCAGTCCATCATCTGAAAATGGAAAGAGTATTGCCCAACTGTAACCCTACCAAGACATGGCCGCTCACCTAAACTGACAGGCCAGGCAAGGAGAGCATTAATCAGAGAGCTGCAGAGATCCCCAATTTAGGTGGGAGAATCTGTCCACAGGACAACTATTAGTTATGCACTCCACAAATCTGGCCTTTATGGAAGAGTGGCAAGAAGAAAGCTATTGTTGAAAGAAATCCATAAGAAGTCCCATTTACAGTTTGCGAGAAGCCATGTGGGGGATACATCAAACGTGGAAGAAGGTGCTCTGGTCAGATGAGACCAAAATGTAACTTTTTGGCCTAAAAGCAAAAACGCTATGCCGGAAAACTAACACTGCACATCACCCTGAACACACCATCCCCACCGTGACACATGGTGGTGGCAGCATCATGTTGTGGGGATGCTTTTCTTCGGCAAGGACAGGTAAGTTGGTTAGAGTTGATGGGAAGAGGGATAGAGCCAAATACAGAGCAGTCTTAGAAAAAAACCTGTTAGGCGGCATACACACAATCGGTCAAAACTGATGAAAACGGACTGAAGGTCCGTTTTCATCGGTCCAAATCGGTCATCGGTCCAAACCAATCGTGTGTGGGCCCCATCGGTCAGTTATCCTTCGGTCAAAAAAAAGAGAACTTACTTTAAAATTTAACCAATGGACGCCTAACCGATAGGTCAAAACCGATCGTTAGTATGCAAAAGCATCGGTTAAAAAGCCGCTGGTAGAGACATCCCCAAAAGACTTGCATCTGTAATTGCAGCAAAGTATTGCTCGCCGCACTTTTTAGACATTTATTTGTAAAAAAAGTTTGAAAAGCATTTATCATTTTCCTTTCATTACACAATTATGTGCCACTTTGTTGGTCTATCACATAAAATCCCAATAAAATATATTTACGTTTTTGGTTGTAACATGACAAAATGTGGAAAATGTTAAGGGGTGTGAATACTTTTTCAGGGCACTGTATATCTAAAACAGTCCAAAAAAGTGGCAGCCTGACCCCAAGGTATACATAGGCAAAAAAGTAGGCTCAATACTTTAAGTCAGGGGTGTCCAAACTTTTTTCAAAGAGGGCCAGATTTGATTAAGTGAACATGCGTGAGGCCGACCATTTTGCCTGACATTCTTTGAACCATTAAAATTTGGTCTGTGTGTTTGTTCGAGCACTAATACACTGCCCAACAAGAATTATCTTGCCTTTGTGGCTGTGTGTGGTGAAGAGATGAGCTTGGGCGTGTTATTTGGATATACTGTATTTATCGGCGTATAACACGCACCTTCACTTTAGGAGGGAAGTTTCAGGGGAAAAAAATGTAAATAAAAAACTGTGAAGCAAAATAAGGATCATTGCCCATCAATGCAGCCCAATCAGTGCCCATCCGCAGCCTCTCCATTGCCATGAATGCAGCCTGATGGATGTCCATCTGCAGCCTGGGAGGGAAGGGGGGGGGGGCGGGATGAGCACCGATTACATACAGGACAATCTCCTGTTTACACAGCAGCCTCTTTAATCCAATTTCTCTCGCCTCCTATGATGGACAGAGGAGTCGTCCAATGGCAGCCCAGGAGATGGGACTTCCTATTACAGATGTCAGAGATTCTCCTGTATGTAATTTGACAGCACTCGTTCCCCCTCTCCCTGTCACCTCCGAGGCAGCGCCGATAAATACAGTATGTATCCAAATTACTAGGGGGGCCACATTAAACTGGAACGGGGGCCGCAATTGGCCCCCTGGGCCGGATTTTGGACATGCCTGCTTTAAGTAGTTGTAAACTCTTGTTTTTTTGTTATTACTTTTAATAGCAAACATATCATACTTACCTCCACTGTGCAGTTCATTTTGCACAGAGTGGCCCCAAATCATTGTTAAATCCGCCGCAGAGACCACTTTTATCTTGAAGCGGACCACCCGCTCTTGAAGAGGATACCGGGTTTATGGTAGCTATCAGGGCTCAAGTCCTGCGGGAACGCGTGGGAACGGAGTTCCTGCACTGTTTTCACAGCAGGAACTCAGTTCCCTTTGCAGGACTAGAGCAGCCGAGCCGCCCGAGCCAATCCTTCACTAAGCGGCAATGCCCAGCTCGAGTCACTGTCAGGGGCAGGCGAACCTTAGTAATCCTTTATGTTACTGGCCGCTTCCTGTATATGGATTCATCAGGTAGTGTGCGGGTATTCCGTCACTTCCTCGATGCCGCAATATCTCCTGGGAGCTTTTGTCATTGTTCCCAGGAGACATTGCGGAGGTCTGCTGCAAGTTATCGCCGGATTTAGAAAAAACATGTGGTGTAGTAATTATGCATATGAGCGTTTTTTTTTTGGTGGGGGAGTGGATCTTGGGTGGGAGTTCCCACACTTTTTTCCCCAGGACTACAAGCTACTCATTAACTCCCTTGTTATTTTTCACCTTGACTATTGCAACTACCTTCTCACTTTTAATCTATCATCAATGTTGTTGCCAGGTTCATCTATCTTACCAACCACTTAGTGACCGACACCCCTCTCTGCCAATCCCTCCACAGGTTTTCCACTTGCCCAGCGAATTAAATTAAAAATACTAACAACAACATACAAAGCCATTCACACACTGCCCCAAGCTGCATTACCTTACCCAAACCGCCTGCTCCGCTGCCCCCAAGACTTCCTACTCTCTCGTTTCCTTGTCTCCTCCTCTGATGCTAGTCCCCAGGACGTCTTCAGAGCCTCTCCCATTCTTTGGAACATCTCATTACCTGCTACTCTGGCCACCTTTAGGTGATCCCTGAAAACTCATCTCCTCAGGGAAGCCTATTCCACCTCCACCTAACAACTTAATTCTTCCATCACCTCATCCCTCACAGTTATTACTCAAAACATACAACCTGTACAATTTTTTAAACGTCGCCTATGGAGATTTTTTTTTTGTCACCATTTCTCAAGCGGGCGCAAATTTAAAGCGTGACATGTTGGGTATCAATTTAGTCTGCGTAACATTATCTTTCACAATATAAAAAAAATTGGGCTAACTGTCTCATTTTTTAATTTAAAAAAGTGCGCTTGTAAGATGGCTTCGCAAATACGATGTGACAAAAAGCATTGCAACGACCCCCATTTTATTCTCTAGGGTGTTAGAACAATATATATATGTTTTTAAGTTGTAAACACCAAATCTCAGAAGAGGCTCGGTCCTTAAAGCGGATCTCCACCCTAAAGTGAAGATCCGCTGATCGGAACCCTCCCCCCCTCCGGTGTCACAATTGACACCTTTCAGGGGGAGGGGGGTGCAGATACCTGTCTAAAGACAGGTATCTGCAACCACTTCCGGCCCGCAGTCTCGGGCAAAAGTCGGGTTTTTTGGCGACATCCCGTCGCCCCCCCGTTGTGTGCTGGGAACTCTCGGCTCCCAGCACACTGCGGGAGCCAATCGGCGGGCGCAGCGCGACTCGCGCATGCGCCGTAGGGAACCGGGCAGTGAAGCCGCAGCGCTTCACTTCCTGGTTCCCTCACCGTGGATGGCGGGGGGGAGCAGCAGGGTGACGAGCGATCGCTCGTCCTCTGCTGCAGACGCCGCTGGACTCCAGGACAGGTAAGTGTCCTAATATTAAAAGTCAGCAGCTGCAGTATTTGTTGCTGCTGGCTTTTAATATTTTTTTTTACTGAACCATCCGCTTTAAGTGGTTAAAAAGAGGCAGATTTTAGAGATGTTAGAGGTGAGGTCTGGAAGCTTTTGATAGTGATTGGATTGGGGGTTAAAAGGACAGGTGAGAGACTAGGATTACACATTATTGATCTTGATGGAAAAGTCAGAGAGGAGGGCACAGGCAGGGGGAATATTAGAAGCTCGGTTTCGGAAAGACTTAGTTTGATGAAGTGGCGTGACATGCATCCTGATATGTCAGAAAGGCTGGATTCACATTTATGCATTTTTAGTGCTTTTTGCATTTTGCACATTTGCACTACAGAACGTGTTCCATAGGAACCCATAATAAATGGGCTGTAGTGCAAATCTGCAAAATGCAAAAAGCATTTTTCATAGGTGTGAATCCAGCCCAATGCCGCATACACACAGTCGGAATTTTCGTAAACAAATGTTCAATGTGAGCTTGTTGTCGGAAAAGCCGACCGTGTGTATACTCCATCGGACATTTGCTGTCTGAATTTCCGACAACAAATGTTTGAGAGCTGGTTCTCAATTTTTCCAACAGAAAAAAGTTCTTGTTGGAAATTCCGATCGTGTGTAGCCAATTCCAAAGCACAAAAATCCACACATGCTCGGAATCAAGCAGAAGAGCCGCACTGCCTATTGAGCTTCATCTTTCTTGGCTTGTCGTAGTGTTGTACGTCAGCGCATTTTTGACGTTCAAAATTTCCGACAACATTTGTGTGAGCGTGTGTATGCAAGACAAGTTTAAGCCAACATCCGAAAAAACTCTGATCGTGTGTACGTGGCATAAGTTAGTAACGCGAGAGAAGACTGAATGAGTAGAGAGATTTTCATAGAATCTTCTTGGCAAATGTTTAACGCCCCATATACACGGTCGGACTTTTTCACAACAAACTTCTTAATTCCCAGGTTTTTAAAAAAATCAGACCATGTGTACGCTCCATCGGACAAACTTTTTCGGTTTTCATCGGACAAATGTTCGCTCTGCAAATCGGACAAACTTTTCGTCAACAAAAGTCCTACAGTGCAAAGTCCTATCGTGTGTACAGAAGTCCATCGGACTTTAGTCCAAAGTACAAACGCGAATGCTCAGAACCAATGTTAAAATCAACCAACAATAGCAGAAGTTGACCAAAGGGTGGCGGTAGAGAGCAGAAAAACCACATGATTTGGTGAAAGTTGGCGGAAAAAGTCCTGCCGTGTGTATGCATACCAAGTTCACGGCCAACGCCCTTCAAACAAAAATCCACAGAAAGGTTTGTTTGAAGTCCGACCCTGTGTATGAGGCAAGCCAAGTCTTTCCCCAACTCTCCCCAATTGATCTGCTTAGGACTGGTAACCAGAATTTTATAACACATACATATGTTTAGCCAATTTGTACAGACAATTTAGTCAATTTACATAGGAGCCAATCAACCTACTAGCATAAATGTGGAATGTGGAAAGCAACGGGCAGTGTACCAATCATTTGCAGCCAATCAGTAATTATTTTTACTTGTTCTGACTACTCTAGGTGAAATCTGTAAGTTTCGCAAAGCCCTATTCGCGAACGTTTTACGCAAACCACGTAAACGACGAAAAATTCAACGCTGTCCCGACGTCCATACTTAACATTGCGTACGCCTCTATAGAGCAGGGGTAACTTTACGCCGGACATACAATTACGCAAACAACGTAAAAAGAATATGCCGGGCGTACGTACGTTTGCGGATCGGCGTATCTATCTCATTTGCATATTTTACGCTGAACATCTACGGAAGCGCCCCTAGCGTCCAGCATAAATATGCAACTAAGATACGACGGCGTAATAGACTTACGCCAGTCGTATTTTAGCGTAATTCCGGCGTATCTTATTTTGTGGATACAAAACAAAGATACGCTGGCGCAAATTTGAAATTATGTCGGCGTATCTGGAGATACGTTGTCGTAATGCTTTGTGGATCCGGCCCGTAGTGTATATTTATTTTAAATGGATGATTGTCTATTTCCTGGGTATATAAAGTAATCTTAATGATTGCAAGCTAATGTAAAGTTGTGAAAACATTTCCTAACAAATGTTCTCCAATATATCCAAGTTGAGTCATGAGTTTTATTTTATATTACATTATTTAGTGAATTACATAGTTAAATAGTTAGTCAGGTTGAAAAAAGACACAAGTCCATCTAGTTCAACCAACGCTGAATGCTTTTATGTAATGGGACATGTTATGTGGGTTTTGCAAGTGGTCTATGAGCTAGGTTTTTCTTTAACGCATATAGCCATATGACGGCGGAAGGAACCCTTTGTCCCTCCGGGCGACCATCATATGACGTCTTTTACATTCCAAGCCTCTAGGGGGCGCGCGCACCCGCCGCATCACTCAACGATTGCCCGTGAACACAGCTGGACCGTGGATCTGTGTGTGAAAACACAGATCCACATCCTGTCAGAGGAGAGGAGACCGATGTGTGTTCCCAGTACAGAGGAACACTGATCTGTCTCCTCCACTTGTGAGTCCCCTCCCCCTACAGTTAGAATCACTCCCTAGGATATACATTTAACCCCTTCCTCGCCCCCTAGTGTTAACCCCTTCCCTGCCAGTCACATTTACACAGTAATACTACTAATCAGTGCATTTTGATAGCTCTGATTGCTGTATAAATGTGAATGGTCCCAAAATACTGTCAAAAGTGTCTGATGTGTCCCTTGCAATATCACAGTCGCGATAAAAGACGCAGATCACCGTCATTACCAGTAAAAAAAAAATAACAATAAAAATGCCATAAATTTATCCCCTATTTTATAGACGCTTTAACTTTTGCGCAAACCAATCAATATACGCTTATTGCGATTTTTTTTTACCAAAAACATGTAGAAGATACATATCGGCCTAAACGGAGGAAAAAGTATTATTATTTTTTTTTATGGGATATTTATTAGGGCAAAAAGTAAAAAATATTGTGTTTTTTACAAAAGTGTCACTCTTTTAGCTTGCACATGATTGGATGATAAAATCAGCAGAGCTTCTCCTGATTTCAGATCTACCCCTCAGGCCGCATACAGACGAGGAGACATGTCCGCTCAAACATGTCCGACGGACCGTTTCCAGGGGACATGTCTCCTCGGATTTTGGTCCGATGGCATGTACACACCATCGGAGGAAAATCCCCTCAGACTGAGGACGTGGTGACGTGGCGGTGATGTTGACACCGCCACGTCACCACTCCAGGAAGTAAAATACTTCCACGCATGCGTCGAATCCATTTGACGCATGCGGGAGATTTATGTCCGCTGGTTAGGCGTATTAACCAGCGGACATGTCTGATGGACAGGTTTCCAGCGGACAAATTTCAAAGCATGCTTTGAAATTTGTCTGCTGGAAAAACCTGTCCACTAGGTCGTACACACGATCGGATATGTCCGCTAAAACTGGTCGGCGGACCAGTTTCAGCGGACATATCCGATCGTGTGTACGCGGCCTGAGATTTACAGCGACTGCACTTTCAGTGCAATTTCAAGGGCACTTTGCATTTGTAGTTTGCACTTGTAGTGCAAAGTGGATTTGCCTTTTGTAAATAACCCCCAAAGTGTCTGAGACAGTTTGAGGTTGATTTACTAAAACTGAGCGCAAAATCTAGTGCAGCTGTGCATAGAAACCAATCATCTTCCAGGATTTTTGTCAAATCTCATACGACCAAACTGAAATTAGAAGCTGATTGGCTAGCAGGTACAGCTGCACCAGATTCAGCACTTTCTAAGTTAAATAAATAAACCCCATAGTCTCAACTGAACGGCAGCCAATATACTTTTATATTACAATTTTCTAGGCTGTGTGGAAAAAAATTATAGAAGCTGACTGGTTGTTTTGTTGAGAGAAAACTTGTCAGACGCTTTTTATTAAATCCTCCCATGTGTTTACTTATTTGAAACCTATTAAATGGAATATTCCTGAATGACACTCAAGTTCTAGAAGATCATTTTTATTTTTTTAATGTTTATTGTTTATTTTTATGTTTCATGCTTTTTGGGTTTCTTTTTTATGTAGAAGAAGATCTTTTACACTAAACTGTGGCAAAAATGTGCACTATACATGCTTTTTACATGTGTTTTACATGTGCTTTCCATGCATTCCTATTAAGGTCTATGGGGCAAAAAACAGGCTGCACTGTACTGAAAGAATTTTCTGCACCTTTTCAAAAAATGTGCTGCAGCTGCACTGCATTGACATGAGTGGGCATACCTCCCAACTTTTCAACTTCAGAATGAATCGTGGGGATTTGGGGGGGGGGGGGGGCGCGCGGAATCGCGGGACTTTTGCCGTGATCGCAGGATTTACCGCGAATCGCGGGACAATCCCGCGAAATCCGGGACGGTTGGGAGGTATGTAAGAGTGGGCACCGTAGGGACTAATGTAATTTTCACTGTTGTGCAGCGTGATAGCAAACGCAGGAGGAAACACACCAGTGTTAACAGGGCTATTTATTGAAAAAAATGTATAAAACATGGAAAACAGAGCTCAAATTAGTCTGCCTCTCCATTAGTAAAGGAATTGTGGCCTGTGGTCAGTTTCTTTTTATATATGTATATTTATATATGTATATGTATATATTTTTAAATATATATATTTTTAAATATATATATATATATATATATATATATATATATATATATATATATATATATACCCCAGCATCTGCAGTTGTAGCCAGCCACTAGACAGTTTTGGAAAAGTCTGAGATTGTCTTACTACTGTAGTTAAAATAGAACACAGGCAAAATTAAGACATGGTCAGGGGGTTCATTTTATATTGTCACAGTAATGGGTGTCAAACTCAATTTCATTGTGGGTCGCATTATGATTGTCCTCAATAGGGCTGGTTGTATCTGTAAGATTAGATGTATAGGGCATCCCCTCTCCTTATATTAGATGTCAAGAGCCACCCCACTATCAGAAGTTGAGACCCCTACTCTCCCTTACACCACAGTGCACCCCACTTTCCTTATGCTGCTGCTGGGAAGAAGTTGGATGCATTGCTTGAAAGCAGAAAGTAGGGGTTTGGAGGAGGACCGGATGAGGGCTGGAGCTCTTCTGCAGCTGCAGAAGAGGTGCAGGGGCCACATGAAATGGCCTGGAGGGCCGGATTTGGCCCGCGGGCCTTGGGTTTGACACCTGTGCAGTAGAGGAACCACACACAGTACCAGTCACGTTATGGCTTATACCACAGTACAAATAACAGTTTAATTTCAGATAGGATAAAGGGTATTGTTTTCTAACCCTTAAGAAGAGATCCAGCAGACACCTTATTTTAATGTACTTTCTTGACACCTTTTTGTGCATAAAAATATATATTTTTTTGATACAGTGGAGATTAGATTTCACTTGGGGAGGGTAGGTGGAGTTGGGCATTTATTATTGGAGTATGTGTTTTGCATTATGGATATGTTAGTACATAAATAATATTTTGTTTTTATCAGGACCACCAGGTCCAAGGGGACCTAAAGGAGAGAGAGGAACACAAGGTCTCATGGGACCTGTTGGACCAAAAGGACAAACAGGAGAAAAGGGAGAACCAGGGGTGCCAGGGCCTGCTGGTGATAAAGGACCACCTGGACCAATAGGACCTCCAGGCGATAAAGGTTCAAAAGGCTCAAGAGGTTCCCAAGGCAACAAAGGACAAAGAGGATCACCTGGTAGACCTGGAGAACCCGGACCAAAGGGAGATCCAGGTGTATCAGGACCACCTGGAACAAATGGACCACCTGGACCATCTGGGCCTGCAGGCCCTCAAGGAGTTAAAGGAGTCATTGGGGAGCCTGGAGTTCCTGGTGTCAGAGGGGCACCTGGTCCACCAGGTATACCTGGAATGCCTGGACTTCCAGGACCTAGAGGACCACCTGGACTACCTGGAGATGCTGCAAAAGCCTTGTTAGTTCCTGATGATCCCACAACAGAATTCTTAATGAGTCCTTCAGTGACTGGTAAGTTAAAATTGTGTATATTGTGTTTAACAATGTAAGACAAAGATAGATACAGTAAGGACCTATCTGTAATCTGTTTCAGAAACATATGGGGTGCATGAGGTGCTCGAACAGGTGCTAGCTCAGGAACTCACAGATTAGGCATAATTTTCGAGGCATAATTGTGACATACAGAATCAAATATTCTAAATCTATGTAGAAAACACAAAGAACTGGTTAAACAATTTTTTCTCTTATTTATTGGAAATTCAAAAAGCATACGTAAAATGCATCGATTTTCATTTTAGGTTGTCCATTTGAGTGGAGGAATTATACTGATAAGTGTTACTATTTCTCAAGTGGAAAAGATATATTTGACGATGCTAAACTTTTCTGTGAAGATAAAGGATCAATGTTAGTTGTCATAGAAACTAAAGAAGAGCAGGTAAGTTAATTCTACAAAGAACATGAATGTTTCTCCACAGAAAAAGGTAGCAAGTAATTTAAATGATTATCCAAATACATTGCAGAACATCTGTAAATACAACAGCTGTTTCTGTCACATGGTTTCAGGAATGTTGATGTTAAAGTTTAGCGTTCTAGACCACCAAGTCTGAAAACAAACCTCCACCAAAGATTATAAACTATATTTTAGTGACAGTGTCCTTGACACATGGGTTTGACCAACATAACAGCAACCAGAACAACAGGGTTCCAGCTCACCTTAGGATCTCCAATTGGATATTTTTAGTAATCCTGTTGGAGCCTCTAACCCAGGGCTAAAAATTTCAAGTCCTGAGCTACTAGCTAGAACTCAAGGCGTACTCGCCACCAGTTCCCCCGCCCAACCCCTACCATGTCCCGCCCCTAGACACGCCCTCATAAATCTCATGAAATTACACTTAAATGTTTTATGCAGAATTAAGTTATAAAAATAAATATTAACAAAAACGTTATCCTTGCCCAAAAATGCAGCCTGCCCATGTCTACCAATGCAGCATGTGTCCCCAGTGCAGCCACGTGTCCCGAGTGCAGCCACGTGTCCCCAATGCAGCAAAATGTCCCCAATGCAGCCAGAGTTCCCCCCACATTGCAGCCAGGAGTTCCCCCCACATTGCAGCCAGGAGTTCCCCGCACATTGCAGCCAGGAGTTCCCCCCACATTGCAGCCAGGAGTTCCCCCCACATTGCAGCCAGGAGTTCCCCCCACATTGCAGCCAGGAGTTCCCCTCACATTGCAGCCAGGAGTTCCCCCCACATTGCAGCCTACCTGTGCTGGGTAAGAGAGAGTAGAGGAGCCGGAGCCGCCGCTGCCGCCTGGTTGTTCAAAGTGCGGGGAACATAACAGCTTTGAATTCAATAACTGTGTTCCCCACTGCAACCCGTCCTATACAGCCCCTCCCCCCTTGCCTGGGAAACTTTGATAGACAGATTACCCGTCCAATCCTGGGATGAGTGATCTGTCTATCAAAGTGCGGCGGCTCCGGCTCCAGCTCCTGTCCTCTCTCGCCCCCCCCTGCTCCCAGGCAGCCCACACTCGCCAGCTTCAAAATTTACTCGCAAAATGCGAGCAGGCGAGTGTAAATTTTGAGGGCTGCTCTAACCATACACATGTTAATAAAACTCAGTGCATTCATTTATGATCTGGAAAGTTTATATGTTGAAAAAAAGAGTGTAAAGTTGGTTCTGGGTTGGTAACCTACAAGTCTATTAGGGTATGTGCGCTACATATTCTTCTATACACAATGACTTTGGGGAGCAATAATCTATTGACTGATTAAACCCTTTCTGATCAGTAGTTCCAAACATTTTTTCTGAGACCCATGGGACCTCATATACTTCCTCATTGTGCCTACTATGTTTTAATAGTATTTTGTGATGATCATGTCATGTTTAAAGGAAAGTTTATTATTGCATGAAAATCATGACAGTTAAGTGGCTGCTAGCTTATTACTTTATACTTTTTTTCTACATAAGATGTAATTTTCCTGTTTTATAGCAATTCATTAAGAAACAAACAAATAGTAAAGGAAATTTCTGGATTGGACTAACTGACAGTGAAGAAGAGCATGTATGGAAGTGGATGGATGGAACTCTTCCAAGCTTCACGTATGTATTATAAATCCAATGGACATGACCACCTATTCTCCAGCATCAGTGACAAGGTTTTCTATGAGGCCAGCCATACGCAGTTCAAATCTCGGCCGGTTCAGCAGGCACCAGCCGAAATTCAAACCGCTAATGGGCAGGTTGAATGTACCAAGTTGATTGATCAATCAACTTGGGTACAGCCTGTCAAATTCTCGTGCAATTATCACGGAGAAAATAATTGCTGGTTCCCCTATCAGCACTCTCTGTGTTGATGGGGGAATTGTGGTTGCGGGAAAGAAATTTGCACCGTGTATTGCTGGCCTTAGTGTACCTGCAATTTACTGTACACAGTAGCAAAGATGACCTTAAAGGGAATCCATTTTTGTTTATCAAGTGGAAAGGCTTGGAGTACTTTGGGCATTATAACATCTTTATTTCTAGACAGCAGAAAAACAAACAGGGTGACACCCCAAGAACAATAAGGGTTTTAAATGACAGTTCATGGTACCCAAAATAAAAATGGCCCTTGGACTCAGGATTTGGCATCTTTTTTTTTTTAAGTCTGAAAGCTAATAAACTGATATGTAATTGCTTGTATAAAATATTTATTTTTTAAGTACACATTTACTACAAAGGACATCTGTGACATTTTATTTTCCACTTGGGGCACAGGGAGTTCAGGAACCTGTCTCTGTTAACCTTGTCTATGTGGAAGAGTTGCGACAGTCAAGTGGATAGATAGAATGTGTTAAAGTCCTGTAGGCCATTCCAGTGCGGTCTGTAGGGTTTTTTAATTTGTTCCAGGGGAGCTTATGTCTATTGTTGACACATATAAATGGTTTTAGAATGGTTTTCAATGATTTGAAATGCCCAAGCACCAAGTACACTGGTGGGTGCCATGTCATATATAATATTTTAGGTAATAGTATCATTTTCACAAGATTTATTCGGCCCATTACTCCCAGTGGGATTTGGGTCCAAATTTGAGTTTTCTGCTTAAAGCAGAGGTTCACCCTGAAAATCAACTATCTACCATTAGATCCAGCATACTGCTGACATCTTTTTTTTTTTGCTGTACTTACCGTTTTATCGTTGTTATCACCTGGCTCCGAGCTGATTCCCCGTGGGGAGTAGGCGTTCATAAGACAAGACGTAGATGATTGACGTGCTGGTAAAGCGCGTCACACCTTCCGAAAATAAACGAAGTGTGACTCGGCTGTTTACGACGCTATACGGTGCCTGCGCCTACCGTATAGAGCTAACTGCGCATGCGCCGTAAAAAGCAGAGTCACATTTTTGGTAGGCGTGACACGCTTTACCAGCACGTCAATTATCTACGTCTTGTCTTAGGAACGCCTACTCCCTAATCAGCTTGGAGCCGGATGAGAACAACAATAAAACGGTAAGTACAGCAGGGGGGGGGGGAACCAGCATACTGCATATGTCAGCAGTATGCTGGATCTAATGGCAGATAGTTGATTTAGGGTGAACCCCCGCTTTAAGCATTTTAAAGAGTGGCAATATATTGAGCGAGACGTAGTCAGCCGGGTCTCTGTTGGTAGGGAACTATCTGAATTGTCTAGGTATAGCAGGTTGTAATCTGCATAAGTACTGGCCCCTTACTGAGTCCCACAATCTATGTCAGGGTGAGCGAGTATGGCGATCGCAAGTGGCTGTGCCGCAAGTGCGTAAAGCAACGGCGACAGAGGACACCCCTGTCGTGTACCCCTGGAGAGAGGGAACTGCTTGGAGGACCACCCATTGGCCAGTATCCTAGCTGGAGCCAGATACAGCATTTGAACCCACTTTAAGCTTGAGGATTAATACAATTGTTGCTTCACTCATGGAGGCGGGTAAATTTAAGTCTTCATATATGGAGTTGCATAGCAAGAGAAGTTTTGGAACAATAAGTTATGAGTATGCGGAGTAGAATTCTACAGGTAGGCCATCTATCCCCAGTGCCTTTGATCTGGGGAATGCTGCTATGGCTCCTTCAAACTCTTCTGTGGTGCGTCCAATTCCACAACTTGTTCCTCAGTTAGTTGAGGAATTTGTATCTCAGAGATAAATGATTTCATTGAGGAGGTGTCAATCGAGACTGAGGTTGCGTATAGTGTGGTAAAGAAGTCCCTAAACGTTGTCGTCACTTGGCTAGGTTCTGTTACTGGTCATTCCCAGGAGAGCGGAGTGAAATCACCACAGGTGGCCTCTCCTCACAAGCATGCTAACAGTTTTCCAGCTCTATCCCCATGTTTGAACGATTTTTGTCTGTGAAAGAACAGTTTATGCCTAGTTTTTTTTTATAATGCATTTGTTCAACTACCCTAGAGCGTAATTAAAGATCATTAGCCGACATTTTATTTTCCAGTGACACTGGACTTTCTAGTAAGAAAGACCAGCATTGGATACATATTTTATGTGCAAATTCATTAGTTAAAGAGGACCTCCCACCTGCTAAAAAATGGTAACAAAACATTGTACATTAACAAGTACACTTACCTACAGTATGTCCATACTGCCTTTTTTGTTGGAGTTCCAATTCAGGCTGCGTCCCTGCTTCCTTGCCACCATTTTAAAAATATGCGTCCTCCTGTGCATGTGCGAGTTGCAGCACATGATGTTATGCACTTAAAAAAGTGTGTCTGTTCCCATCTCAGCACTTCAGTCCAACCCTTTTTTTTAAATACAGCATGTCTAATTTTCCCTGCATTTTAGTGCATTGGGGGTCCATAGAAGTCAATGGAAGCACCATGGGCGTCCGCTAAAACTTTTTCAGAGGGGGGCGCTTCGGCAGTGGCTATACACACTCACAATTTACACTTTCTTCGACCGCTAGCATGGGTTAAAAGCACCCCCCCCCCCCCCCACACGTTAAAATGTAAAAACACCCCACTGTGCCCCCTGCATCTTTCAATATCTCTTTATCACTACTGTGTAACCCCTCTCCACAACTGCACCTCTGGACCCCATTACATTACACAGCACCCTGCATCACTGGACCCCTTTACATTACACAGCACCCTGCATCACTGGACCCCTTTACATTACACAGCACCCTGCATCACTGGACCCCTTTACACTAAAACTATATTGACAGTATATTTATTTCAGGTCTAAAATAGGAACCTTTTGGAATGAGGGACAAATGGATTTGACTCCAGAAGAGGGACAGGCACTGTAAATAAGGGACAACTAGAGGGGAGGGGAGCGCTGCAGTCACCGCTTAAATCTGCCCCTGGGCCAGTTCAGCCCTGCTCCTGGCTCTCCCTGGCGATTCCAGGGGGGGGGCAAACGACCCCCCTTGCCCTATGGCACGGACGCCCATGGGAAGCACATCAGAACACATATACCATGGATTTTGATGCCTTGGCAACAGGTATTAAAGTGGAACTAAAGGCAAAAAGTTTAAAATTGCAAACAGGAAGGCTTTTTATTGCAGAACAGACATGCAGTGCCTGTTCTGCAATAAGTATATGTACCTTTAGTTCCACTTTAATAAGTCTTGCTCAATGGCAGTTAACTCTATGCATTTCAAATTCTATATTGAAAAATATGTCAATGGGCATCAAAATGAATGTCAATGCACCTGCTTATTGCACACATAAATCTATATAGGCCCTGAGGGGTTCCATTCCAAACTGCTTCATATCCTGCAGCAGCAGCAGCCTTGGCTTGTGAACTGTGAACATCTGACACATCAGCCACCACACTGACAAAATCTGCTATTATATTGGGAAGAGAAAAGATCTTAGCGCAGAACCTTTAGAAAAAGAGAACTTATTGTGAGAGATAAGATGCGCTCAGGCTCTGTTCACATCTAGGCGTTGCTATCTTACAGGCGTTTTTTGGGTGTATTTCTGGCGTTTTTGCAGAGTTTTTTCAGCGTTTTTATTCCTGATGTTTTAAAGTTCAAAAGGTCACCAATGTAAAAGAATTAAAACGCCTGTAATCTGCCAAAAAAAAATCTTGTGTACTTTTTTTTTTTATATATATATAGGGGCAGATTCAGAGAAAATTAGATTCTCGTAGAGTATCAGAAATACACTACGCCGCCGTTTTTTACCTGGCTCTACGTGGAATCCAGGTAGATTTTGTCCAGTAAACGACGGTGGCGTAGTGTATTTCTCCCGTCGCAATCCATCTGCGCGAGTAGGGGGCGTGAAGCATTTAAAATAGGCGCGTTCCCGCGGCGATCGAACTGCGCATGCTCTGTTCGCAAATTTCCCGCCGTGCATTGCGCGAAAACACGTCGTCACGTCGTAGTAGCGTCGTTTACGTACATTCCTATTCCCGAATGAGTTACGTTAAAAAAAAAAAATAGGAGGGAGCTGTGGTGGCTCAACGTGATTGGCACTGCGCTGACAAGCCATTCACCTCTGCAGCCAAGGGTTCGGATCCCGGTCTCGGCTACATGTGAATTGAGTTTGGTGGTCTCAGCTCGGCTCCCGGTGGGTGTGCTATGCAAGGTACGCCTGTGCTTAGTACTCCCACCCCACCCCCCCCACAAAAAAACCACCACACTTGCACGCACACGAAATTGGTTTAAAACACATGCACTTTGGCCATGCGGTCTCCTAAAATAAAGAGAGGCGAAGGACCTACGGGGCTGGCTGGGTGGGCTAGGCCCCCTCACTCCCTCATAGGGGGAGTCCCTCTGCCCCATTGGGGTCCCGTTGGGCCCCAGTTGGGCTCCCAAGAGGAGCAGGTAGGGCGGGGTGAGTGGGAGGCCCCCCTTCACACCCGCCATTGCCACCAGGGGCATGGAGAAGGATGGCGATTGCCTCCGGGGGGAGGGTCTGCCTACTCCCAACTCCTGCAGTCCGGCTCCTCTCTCTCGAGTTCACGCACAAAAATACACTTTAAAAAAAAAATATATATATATTTTTTCAAATCGACGCGGGAACGACGGCCATACTTTACATGGGTTACGCACTGTTAGACCAGCAAAAAGCTCCTCTAACATTACGTAGCCAAAAAATGACGTAGGCGATTGCGAGGGACACTCGTACCTTCGTGGATCGCCGTAAAAACTAATTTGCATACCCCGACGCATGAAAACGACGCGAACTCCTCCCAGCGGCCGCAAAAATATCGCAGCGTAGATCCGAAGGCTTACGAAGACGAAGCCCGAAGCCGCCGTATCATGGTTTGAGGATTCAAACTAGTGATACGGCGCGCAAAATTTGAAATTACTCCTGTCTAACACCAGTTAGACAGGCGTAATTGCTCTGTGAATCTGGGCCACAATCTTTATTTATAGAAGACAAGGCAGTGCATCTCAAAAGAGAGAATATATATAAACATAGCCATAGATGGATACAGCGAGTACTGCAGTAGTCTAGTTTTCAAAAGAAATAAAAAAAGTACAAAGAGCAAGAGAAAACATAAAGATTAAAGTAAACATACATAACAGATAATAAGGACTAAACATTAGTTCTAACTCAATATGTAAAAGGTTAAGTCCTCAGGTGGCAAGTCATCACTCAAGGTTCCTCCACGCCACACGTGGGGAAATCCATGACCGCCTGGTGGCAGGATTGTAAAAAAGGAGGCGCCTCCCAGAGAAGAGTCACCATTCTCGGCCGTGCCAACCAGCCTTCTGGGTAATGAGTGGGTTAACATGTAACCGTTAAAAGAGAAGGTGGTCCGAGCAGGCAAGCGCGAGGGGAAGGGGGCTGCAAGGGGCCTCCATCATACTTCCCCCTCGCACCACACCCCCAACCGGAACCCTCCAAAGCCAGGCGTCTGAGCCGTGGTTGCACACAGGTGCCGATCCCCGAGAAAAAAAAGGGGGGTGGGTCAGGGCATCCCACAGCAACAGACTGCATGGATCCAACGGACCAGCCAGACCGTCCATATCACAAACACCATCCGGCAGTACCGTAGAGTAATTATCCTGGGACTAGTAGCTAAAATTGCTGAAACAAGGACATAGAAAAATAGGGCCAGATTCAGATACAATTAGATTATCGTAGCGTTTCCCAAATACACTACGCCGCCGTATTTTACCTGGCTCTACGTGGAATCCAGGTAGATTTTGTCCAGTAAACGACGGCGGCGTAGTGTATTTCTCCCGTCGCAATCCATCTACGCGAGTAGGGGGCGTGAATCATTTAAAATAGGCGCGTTCCCGCGGCGATCGAACTGCGCATGCTCCGTTCGCAAATTTCCCGCCGTGCATTGCGTGAAAACACGTCGTTACGTCATTCGTTGTTTGAGTAGCGTCGTTTATGCACGATCCTCGTCCCGAACGAGTTACGTAAAAAAATAAAATAAAATACAAAATCGACGCGTGAACGACGGCCATACTTAACATGGGCTACGTACCGTTAGACCAGCAAAAAGCTGGTCTAACAGTACGTAAAAAAAAATAGACGAAAGCGATTGCGAAGACCACTCGTATCTTCGTGGATCGCCGTAAAAACACATTTGCATATCCCGACGCATGAAAACGACGCGAACTCCTCCCAGCGGCCGCAAATATATCACAGCGTAGATCCGAAGGCTTACGAAGACGTAAGCCTCTCGGATCGAAGCCCGAAGCCGCCGTATCATGGTTTGAGGATTCAAACTAGTGATACGGCGCGCAAAATTTGAAATTACTCCTGTCTAACACCAGTTAGACAGGCGTAATGGCTTTCTGAATCTGGGCCATAGTGAAAATAAGAGAATAGAGAAAGAAAGAGAAGAAAATAAGCTGGAACATACCTGGAATCAAACGTCCAACTCTGTCTCCCCGTCAAACCACGCCAACACCATCTTATACAGTAAGTTACTAAAAGGGAAAATATGCATCACCCTATACTTTAAATCTGTGGCGAGGCTCTGTGATAGCTAGCTTCTTCCATCCGGTCTCAGTTGTGAACCTCTAAGACGTCCCTTGAGAGACGGCTCTGCTATTTCCAACAGGGCTACGTCTAAGCTGGAGGGTACATGAGCCGGGTCCAAAACATACGCATTCCAAGATGACCATGTTTTAGAGAAGCGGTAACTACTGTATTTTTCTGCATATAACACGCACAAGCGTATAAGGCCGCGTACACACGGAGGGACATGTCCGCTAAAACTGTCCGACGGACCGTTTCCAGCGGACATGTCTCCTCCGGATTTACATCCGACGGTGTGTACACACCATCGGATCAAAATCCCCGCCGGCAGACAGCGCGGTGACGTGGCGGTGATGTTGACGCCGCCACGTCACCGCACCAGGAAGTTAAAAACTTCTATGCATGCGTCAAATCCATTCGACGCATGTGCGGGCAGATATGTCCGCTGGTTAGTGTACTAACCAGCGGACATATCCGACGGACATGTCTCCGGCGGACAAATTTTAAAGCATGCTTTAAAATTTGGCCGCCGGTCAGACATGTCAGCTAGCCCATACACACGATCGGATTTGTCTGCTGAAACGGTCCGTCAGACCAGTTTCAGCGGACAAATTCGATCGTGTGTACGCGGCCTAACACGCACCTTCATTTTAAGAAGAAAGTTTCAGGAAAAAAATGACAGTTTAAATAAAGAACTTTGAAGCAAAATAAGGGTCAGTGCCCATCAATGCAGCCTGATCAATGCCCATCTGCAGCCTCAAAATTGCCCATCCATGCAGCCTGATCAATGCATATCTGCAGCTTCACAATTTCCCATCAATGCAGCCTGATCAATGCCCATCTGCAGCCTCAAAATTGCCCATCCATGCAGCCTGATCAATGCATATCTGCAGCTTCACAATTTCCCATCAATGCAGCTTGATCAATGTCCATCTGCAGCCTCACCATTGCCCATCAATGCAGCTTTATTAATGCCAATCTGTAGCCTCACAATTGCCCATCAATGCAGCGTGATTAATGCCCATCTGCAGCTTCCCCTTTGCCATGAATGCAGCCTGATCAATGCCCATTTTAGGGAGGGGAGGCGGGATGAGCGCTGTCAGATTAAATACAGCAATAATCTCCTGTTTACTTGGTGGCCTCTTTAATTCAAAATCCCGCCTCCTGGACCGGCTTCTACGATAGACTGTCTATGGTAGAAGCCGGTCCAGGAGGCGGGACTTTGAATTAAAGAGGCCACCAAGTAAACAGGAGATTATTGCTGTATTTAATCTGACAGCGCTCATGAAGTCCAGTGCTGGCCCTGGTGACTGGACTTCCTATTACAGTGGCCGCTGAGTAAACAGGAGATTCTCACTGTAATCTGACGGCGCTCGTCCCGCCCCTTCATCGTTCTCTCCGAGGCAGCCCAAATTGCAGTTTCGGCGAATAACACACTATTTGCAACCAATTTGCTGGGTGAAAAAGTGAGTGTTATACATCAATAAATACAGTAATTTTAACAAAAAAAAAAAAACACTTCTAGACGCAAACGCGGCATGTAAACGTGGCTGAATGGACATTTTTAAATGTTGGTTTCTAGCTGTCAAGTTAAATTGTTCAGGAGAGGTTAAACAACGCCCCGTGTACATGAAGCCTCGCAACGTGTGCCATACATTTCTAGTTACATTTCAGTTATTGTTTTATTTTAACAGCCTTGATAATGTGTTCAAGAACTGTTTATACATCAATAAAGAAACATAAATAAATACATATGGATTTATTTTACACGGCTTGTGAAAAGAGATACCGTAATGCTATGGTTAGCATGTGTTCCTAGAATTAGGCAAAGAAAGTGTTTGAGATTTTTGCATCCATAAGATGGATCTCTCCGAAAATCCTAGACTGCTCCCCCCACCCAAATATTATATTACTGGTAGCTGTCCCTGCACAATAATTCCTTTTTATTTCTTATCGTCAGTTCATATAGCCTTTGAGTTTATTTAACTAAAACATATTAGCAAGGCTTATTTAGGGATTACACATATTATCCTATCATCCAATTTATTAATGATGTCATAAAGAAAATAAAGTGTGCTCTAAAATTATTTATAACTATCTTAAAATACTTATTATCCAGGAATGTGCCACATAATAAATGCAACCCTGCCCCATGGAAATAAATAAATCCTGTAAGAAAAAGCTTACCTTTCCAGCAGGCGATGTGATAAACCTTCACTCTTGAAGAGCTCTGGGTACTGCTGCTATTTGAAAAGTATGGGGTGGCGTGTCTCCTGCTGGGCAAGGTGGTTCCTTTCACAGGCTGCAACCTCACTGCTGTGTCCTGTGACAGGGCCAGTTCTACCACTAGGCAAACTAGGCAGCCGCCTAGGGCTCCCGGCCACTGGTGTTCCTACTCTTTTTTTCTATGCAGGAAGCAATTCAGTCTCAGCATCAGCAGGCAGCCACCGCTCCCTTCGCACATAGTGTCAGAGGGTGGAGGACTGTTTCTGTGTCTGGACTCCCGAATGAATTAGCAAGCAAACATTCATTGATGGGCACTGGTAGGCTATATTGATGGGCGCTGGTAGGCTGCATTTGATGGGTGCTGGTAAAACTGTATTGATGTGCGCTGGTGAGGCTGCATTTTATGAACAATGGTGGGGCTGCATTTGATGGGCAGTGAATGAATGAATGAATGAAAAACTTATATAGCGCAGCACATGCGAAGTAAATCGCCTCTGGGCGCTTGTTGTTCCTGTCTCCTTTGAGATCAAAAGAGATGAGTCTTAATCTTTCTCCTGAAGACCAAGTAGTTCTCCTCCAGCCGAATACTCGCTGGTAAGGCGTTCCATAGTTTGGGACCTTGGACAGCGAATCTCCTATCACCTTTGGACTTGTATCTGGCTTTCGGTATCTGAAGCCAATTTTGATTGATGGATCGAAGGATACGATTGGGCTTGTGAACTTTTAATTTTTCGCATAGATAATGGGGAGCATTCCCATGGATACATCTATGCGTTAGACAGAGAGCTTTAAAGGTGATTCTGTCTTTAACTGGTAGCCAGTGAAGAGATCTCAGTGAAGGTGAGATTGATTCCCAGGGTTTTTTCCCAGTCACAAGTCTAGCGGCCGTATTTTGAACGACTTGCAGACGAGCGATTTGGTACTTGGGGAGTCCGAGGTAAAGGGCATTTGCATAGTCCAGTCTGGAGTTTACAATTGCTCCCACCACGACCGCTATGTCTTTCTTGGGAATAAATGGCGTGAGTCTGCGTAGTAGGCGCAGCAGATGGTGAGACCCGCTGACTACTGACCCTATTTGTGCGTTCATTGTCATGTCGGAGTCAAAGATGACCCCAAGACTTTTGACTTTGGCGCTAGGGGTGATGATTTTGCCCAGAATGGGCGGGGGGATCCAGGTTGTTGTCGCTAGATTCCTACGCTTGGCGTGAAACAGAATAAGTTCTGTTTTCGCTCCATTGAGTTTGAGATAACTCTTTGTCATCCAGTCCTCTACCAAAGAGAGGCATGTCTCTAGGTTGAGGTGGTGATCCTTTTTATTGCAAATGCGGAAGTACAGTTGCGTGTCGTCTGCATAAGAGTGATATAGCAGTTTTTGGCTGCTGATGATGTCAAAGAGAGGACGCACATAAATGTTGAATAACATTGGCGACAGGGGAGATCCTTGAGGGACCCCGCACGATAATGTGCGTTGTTCAGAAGAGAAGGGTCCTAGCTTCACTGTTTGCGATCTGTTTTCCAAAAAAGAGGAGAACCAGGATAGATCGCTTTTTGCGACTTTGGCTATTTTAGCCAATCGAGACAATAACAGCTTGTGATCAACTGTATCAAAGGCTGCGCTTAGGTCCAGCAGAACCAGAAGAGAAGATTCTCCTTCGTCTGCGGCCTCGAGAACGTCGTCCCATATCTTGAGCAATGCTGTTTCCGTCCCGTGTCCGGGACGGAATCCTGATTGAAATGGGTCAAGTAAGTTGTGGGTATCTAGATGCTGTTGCAGCTGCTGTACCACTGCTTTCTCCATTACCTTGGAGAGAACAGTTAGGCCTGTTATGGGGCGCCAGTTGAGTGGATCCTTAGGATCCAAAGTGGCTTTCTTCAAGATAGGTTGAATGAAGCCCTCCTTCAGCTGGGAGGGCATTAGGCCCTCCCTGAAGGATTGGTTGATAAGTTGCGTGACAGGAGGTGCCAGGATGTCGGCGCATTCCTTCAGCAGTTTGGTGGGGATAATATCATTTGGCGCAGTGCTGTTGCGCAGAGTGCCGATGATATTTTTAGTGGTCTGAATGGAGATGGGTTCCAGCGTGAACTCACCAAACTGTGGTGAATTGCTGTCGGTGCTGTGTAAACGACTACGGGGGGGGCTGGGAGAGAAATTGTTTTGCTGAATGCTTTGCCGGACTGCCCCAATTTTGTTAATGAAGCAATCCGATAACTCATCGCAAAATTCTTGTGTATCCAAGTTGGGGGCCTCAAGACATCTTGGATTCATGGTCTGAGTGACCAGTTTGAAGAGTTCGCGGGGGCGATTTAGGGCACCCTTGATAGCCTCGGAAAAATAGTTTTTCTTGGCTTCGAAGATTTGCTTGTAGTATTTTCTGGTAATTGCTTTGTAGACCGAGAGGTTCTCGTCTGAAGAGCTTCTTTTCCAGGCTGCTTCTGCCCTTCTGCGCTCTTGCTTCAGTAACGCCAGCTGGTTGTTGAACCAGCCGGAGTTATTTTTCCTGATCTGGGTCTTTCGTTTCGGCGCTATCAAGTCAGCTGACTGCAATAGTGCTGTGTTTATGGCCTCCAGTGTTTCTTCCGCTGTTTGGTGCGGCTGAATTGTGTTTATTTTTCCCCCTAACGTGGCTTTGAAGAGTTCCGAGTGGAGCTTCTTCTGACATCTGGTCCAGTGTGTTGTCACTGGATTTGATGTTTTAGTTAAGGGGGGGGAATTCGGAAATAATGAATTTAATTGCATGGTGATCTGTCCATGGCAATGGTTCATTTTCCAAGATTTTTATTTCCAGATCTTGTCTGAAAATAAGATCGAGCGTATGACCTGAAGCATGTGTGGGCCCACATACTAGTTGCTGAAGCCCTAATCCTTCCAGATGGTTGATGCAGGAGTCGGCAATGGGGTCTTGCGGGGAGTTTGCCCAGAGATTGAAGTCCCCGAGCAGCAACAGGTGTTTGCTGTTCAGGGTATAAGTGGAGATAAAGTCCGTCAAAGATGGGAGCAGCTGCGATTTGGGGCCCGGTGGCCTATAGCAGAGTAGAATCCGGACGGACTCCTGGCCGTTTACTTGCAGTTGAAGAGTAAGGGTTTCCATGAATGGAAGAGGGTTTTGGAGGCTTGGTTTTGTGATCGCAAGATGCATCTTATGGATCACCGCCAGTCCTCCTCCTCTTTGCCCTATTCTGTTTTCCGTAATAATCCGGTAGTTTTCTGGCACCAATTCTCCTAGAATGGTGTTACAGTCGGCTGTGAGCCAGCTCTCTGTAATAAAGAGGCAGTCTAAGTCATGTTGTAATAAGAAATCGTGGATTTCTAATCGGTGTTTTACTGCCGATCTCGTGTTGATCAAAGCACATGATATGTGCTTGTGCCGGGGTAAATGGCGATTTCTGGCAGTCGATCGTCGATCGATCCTGAAAAGCCGCAGATTTCTTAGGGCTTTTTTGGTGGCGGCCGGCAGGATTGCGGCAAATCGACCGAGATCCCAAATGTTCTCTGCCGAGTATTGCCGAATAGTCATGACCGCTGTGGAACCAAGGGCGGGGGGGGGAGGGGTGGATTCATAAGGATAACTGAATCCTCTGATCCTGGTTTGGTCCAGAGGAAGGCGAAAAAAACCCTGACCACGCAGCGCCAATATGCTGTGGTAGGGAAAAAAAATTCCTTCCTGACCCCTGAAGAGGCGATCGAGCTGAGTCCTGGATCAAGTTGTAATGACAGGATGGGGCAGGGTGGAGCAAGATGGCCGCCGACCTGGCAGCAGAATCCAGGCTGGGGGGTACCAGGCTAGGGGGTACCAGGTAGCGAGGTGCCTGGGGGCTAACAGAGATGATCGGAGGGCAAGGGGGCTCTATTGGGGTAGGGGGGGGCTAAGTGGCTCAAATAGTGTGATGGACCCGACTGTTGGGGGGTGGAGAGCGGCGCGCCGCTAGGCCGCGGATGAAGCCGCGGCCTTTCCTAAGTAGCGGCTGCCGCGAACCTCCACCGGTCGGCGCGGATGACAGAAAAACACCGCTCCCGAGGGCAGCGGCGGTTTTGTGAGCTAGCTGCCGGCAAGGACGCCTGCGGGGGGTGGAAGTAAGGAGCGGGGAAGAAACCGTGGGGATTAGGGAGGCTGCTGCGGCTTGTCCTGAAAAGGACGGCCGCCTGCTGCTCCCAAAAGAAGGCTTACCAGGTCTGGTGCACCGGGGGAAGCCGTGGAAGTCCAGGAGGGGTGAGGCTGCATTGATGGGCACTGGTAGGCTGCATTGATGGGCGCTGGTGAGGCTGCATTGATGGCCACTGGTAGGCTGCATGAATGGGCGCTGGTGGGGCTGCATTTGATGGGCGCTGATGAGGCTGCATTGATGGGCGCTGGTAGGCTGCATTGATGGGCGATGGTGGGGCTGCATTTGATGGGTACTGGTGAGGCTGCATTGATGGGCGCTGGTAGGCTGCATTCATGTGCGCTGGTGAGGCTGCGTTTGATGGTCTCTTGAGGCTGCATTTGATGGGCACTGGTGGGCTGCATTTGATGGGTGCTTCATTAGAAAGTTGGGGTATACATGGGCAGGGCCAAAGGGGTGGAGTCAGGAGTGGATCCAAGAGGGGCAGTAAATGAGGTTTCGCCTAGGGTGTCAAAATTCCTTGCACCAGCCCGGTTCTGTAATGAAGTTACTGACCTGCAGGAAGAACCACATCGGCCAGCAGGAGACACGCGTCCAAAACACTCAGATACTGTATGTTGGATAGCATTGGCGCTTGTAGCTCTTCAAGAGAGTGGAGATTTCACACACAGCCAGCAGAAAGGTTTCCTCTTTCACAAGGTGCCTTTGTTTGACCTTTTTTTTGTTGTTAATGCGGATGATTTGCTTTAATGGCTATTTTTTTGCTGTCCACTTAAGAGACATTTATGTATCTTGCAGAAATTGGAAGCCTGGCCAACCAGACAACTGGACCCCCGAAGATGGACCTGGGGAAGACTGTGCGGGGTTAATATATTCAGGCTTGTGGAATGATTTCCATTGTGCAGATTTAAATAACTTCATCTGTGAGAAACCAAGGGACAAAGGTAAGATATGACCTGAAATGCCTCTCCGACTCTCTACTTTAATTATATACTATTATTATATATACTATTATATACTGTGTTAAGGTTTTATAAGTGGCCCCCTAGAGATCCTTCGATCCTAAATAGCTGTTGTTACTTACACACGCTTCCTTGGTATGGTGAACCATATGATTCAAGTATTTCATTTCTGATGTATAAAAAATGGGACCTAAAGATTTAAAAAACATACGACCAATAGAGAAAATAGCCTAACACTATAGGCTAAGAACATCCGACCAGAGGGGGAAATATTATAAGATTTCTGCAGGGCATACAATGTAGATAAGCAAATTAAAAGCATAATGGACCAGTATGCGTCCCATACTAGCCCATTATGTGACACTTACCTGCAAACAAATCCAGCGCTATCCCCTGTGCAGGCTGCGTCCATCTTCTCGTCCCTCTTCCTTCTGGGGCCACGGATTCTGGCTCTGTGATCAGTAACACGCTAGGGAAGAAATGGCACGGAGGTCTGTTTCTTCATAGCGCATGCGCCGATTACATCACCCGCGCACTACAAGTGAAGTATCTCCTAAACGGCGCACATTTAGGAGATATTTCCACTACCTATAGGTAAGCCTTATTCTAGGCTTACCTATAGGTAAAAATCACACAAAAGGGTTTACAACCACTTTAAATCATACCTACCTAGGGGGATGCTGCATCAGTCCCTTGCCGGCTCTATGAGCAGAGAGCTGGTGACTGTCAGTGACTGCTCTGCTCGCCCCCCCCCCCCCCCCCATGCTCATTGGAGTGCTGGGCTGTGGAGGATGCAGGAGCGTTCGCCTTTGGCTCTCAGCGGCTTGCTGAGAGGCTAAGCCAGGTGCCAATCCAGGCTTCTGGGTGCTCTGTGATGTCAGCTGATAGCAGACTTCAGCCTGCTTTCTGCTGAAAAGGAGAGAACAAACTGCATGCCTGTAATCCACAGGAGAAGTACAGCCAAACGAGCCAAAAAAAAACATTTAAATGTGTTGTAAACCCTCTTATATACACAGTGATGTGACTGACCTCAGGTGATACACAGAGATGAAACAAATCCTCCTACATAAGTTGTACCTGTTTATCTATCCATCTTTGCCCTACCCCATTCAAAGTACATAAATTCGACTGGATCTCTAAGCTCTGAAAAACAGGAGGCAAAGAGTGAAGTGAGGAGAGCTCTGATTGGAGGATAGGGAGACATTCCCTTCACGCAGCACACAGGAAGAGAGCTGAGGCTGTCAATCGACGGCAGAGCCCACCGTCACCTTTTTTTTCTTGGTGTCAGGAAAACTTGTCAAAAGTGGCTCGTGCTTATAGCAGAGGAATGAGGCAGTGGACAGAATTGACACTTAGTGCTCTGGAGTGATAAAGTACACACTACCCAGAGATATGCTTTGTTCATATTTCATGTCTGAGGTTTACAACCTGTCAGAAACCACGAATCAGACTAAGACAGAAGTCCAGTTAAATCACACTTCTTTAATAATAGTAATAAAAAGATAAACAGAGTAAGCATAGTCAAAACCTAGCCAGAGTTCAGGAACCGGATTGGGTAGTCAGCCAAGCCAAATGTCAGAGAGACAGAGATAAAGGTAGTAGAACAGCAAGCGGGATCTGGAGCCAGAAAGAACGTCAGCCAAGCAAGTCTTCAGGGCAGGACTTAGGGTGGTGGGGGTCCCTGGGCTTAAGTGTTGATGGGGCCCCCTGGAGCGAGGGGGGGATCATAGTTGTTGAGCGGGGGGGGGGGGGGCATTCATTAAAGTTGTTGAGGGGGGGGGGGGCGAATTGAAGTTGTTGACTGGGGGGCATTAAAGTTGTTGAGCGGGGGGGTGCACATTAAAGTTGTTGAGCGGGATCATCTGTGCACGGAATAAAAATTCTAGGCCCTTTAATAAAAAAATAAGAATAAAAAAAATAAACATTTATAAAAAATATAAAGAAAATGTAAATATTTTTATTAAAAAAAAGGGGGGTTGCCATCTGGAGACCTCTGGGGCCTTTAATAATAATAATAATAAATATATATATATATATATATATATATATATATATATATATATATATATATATTAGAGCTGCACGATTAATCGTCAAGAATCGTTATCGCGATCTTTTTCCCGTTGCGATTCCTGATACAGGGTTTCACGATCTTTCACATGAAAATAATTTTCTCTCTGCACTTTGGTATGCAAAGAATTTCCTGTCTGCTCTCAGCCAAAACTCAGTCTGGGCAATCTGCCAAGTTTTGGAAACATTCTTTATCAGTGGAAAGTTAAGTCTAAACATTGTGGCCCAGATTCACATACACTTAATATTCCGCTGCGTAATCGAAATACTCTACGCTGCCGTATTTCACCAGGCTCTACACCGAATCCTGGTAGATTTTTGCCCGTACGCTACGGCGGCGTAGTCTATTTCTTGCCGCGTAATCGAAATACGCGATTAGGGGGCGTGAAGCATTTAAATTAAGCGCGTCCCCGCGTCGATCGAACTGCGCATGCTCCGTTCAGAAATTTCCCGCCCTGCATTGCGCGAAATCACGTCGTTACGTCATTCGTTGTTTGAGTAGCGGCGTTTACGAACATTCCTATTCCCGGACGACTTACGTTAAAAATAATAAAAGACGTCGGAAAACGTAGAAATTCGACGCGGGAACGACGGCCATACTTAACATGGGCTGTCTAATATTAGAGCAGCAAAAAGCTGGTATAGTGTTACGCAAATAAAAGATGACTAAAGGTGCCGTAAGAGATTGCAATTGAAGATCGTAATTTTGGGGATCGCCGGCAAAAGCTCATTTGCATACCCCGACGCCGAAAACTACGGGAAGTCCACCCAGTGGCCGCAATTTTATTGCAGCGTAGATCCGAAGGCGTATGAACACGTAATCCAGTCGAATTGAAGCCCGCAGCCGTCTTTTCATGGTTTGAGGTTTTCGACTAGCTAGAAAACGCGCGTAATTTGAAATTACTCCAGTCTAACACCAGTTAGACAGGCGTAATGGCTCTCTGAATCTGGGCCTTTATCTCTTCAAAGGAATAAACTTCTTCTGTATGTAAATTAGGAATTTTTAACCACTTAAACACCAAACCCTTTTCTGACAGCCCTTTTTTTTTGCTATAAAATTACTTAGAACCCCCAAAGATTATATATTTTTTTAGTAAAGACCTTGGCCTAAAGAATAAAATGGCGGTTGTTGCAATATTTTATGTTGCACTGTATTTGCGCAGCAGTCTTTTTAAATGCATTTTTTTGGAAAAAAATTAATTCAATGAATTAAAAAAAAAAAAAATAGGCAGTAAAGTTAGCCCATTTTTATTTTTTTATATATATATAAAAACATATTTTTTTTATAAAAAAATAAATAAAAAAAAGTGGGGGTTGCTGTCCGGGACCCTGGGGGCCCAGGGCCCCTGGGGACCTCCAGGCCCCTAAAAAAAAATAAAAAAAAATAAACATTTATAAAAAATACATAAAAAAGGGAGGTTGCCATCCGGGGGGTCTGGGGACCTCTGGGCCTTTTAATAAAAAAATATATATATATAAACAAAAATAAACATTTATAAAAAAAATAAAAAAAAAGGGGGGGGACCTCTGAGCCCTTTAATAAAATTTTTTTTTATTTATATAAAAAAAATGTAAATTGTTTTATAAAAAAAGGGGGGGGTTGCCATCCAGGGGCCCTGGAGACCTCTGGACCCTTTAATAATAATAATAATAATATATATATATATATATATATATATATATATATATATATATTTTTTTATATATAAATATATAAAAAAAACATATTTTTTTATAAAAATAAATAAAAAAAGGAAGGGTTGCTGTCCGGGGCCCTGGGGACCGGCCCTGCAAGTCTTCAACAGGAACGCAGGCGATGGTCTCAGTGATGTTGACCAAGGCGAAGGCAGAGATCATCTGAACTGGACGGCTTAAGTAGGCAGGACTGGCGAGCAGGATATCATGAACAGGTGAGTCACTGTGGAGAGATAGGAGCTGGCAATTAGCGGACATCTGAGCGGCTAGCTCAGAGAAGGAAGGTTCAGCCCTGACACAACACCTTTAATGAGTTATCAATAAATACAGAATTGTGTTAACATGTGTCCTTTACATCTGCCTGTAGCTCAGTTTACTGAACCCCATAGAAGTACCTTCTTGTTAAACAACTTAGAAAGCAAAAAAACATTGCAGGGCCCTTTTTATCAGGTAGTGCTTTGTTGGTTCACTTACCTTTTCCTTCGATTTCCCTTCTAGATGTTTTCTTTGTTTGTCTGAATTTCTCACTTCCTGTTCCACCTCAGTAAGCTGTTCTGGCTGACTAACCCCCCAGCCATAACGGCTTGGATGATGGGGGCAAGCTTACTGAGGAGAAACAGAAAGTGAGAAATTCAGACAAAGAAAAAAAACATTTAGAAGTGAAATCAAAGGAAAAGGTAAGTGAACCAACAATGCACTAGCTTAACCACTTAGGGACCACCTACTGCACATATACGTCGGCAGAATGGCACGGCTGGGTACAGGCACGTACAGGTACATCGCCTTCAAGAGCCCAGCCGCTGGTCGCGTAACCCGGTCCGTGACTGCGGTACTGCGGGACCCGCGGACCCAATCGCCACCGTCCCGTGATCGGTCACAGGAGCTGAAGAACGGGGAGAGATGTGTGTGTGTAAACACACCTTCCCCGTTCTTCACAGTGGCACTGTCATTGATCGTCTGTTCCCTGATATAGGGAAAGACTATGACTGACGTCACACGTCCGCCACCCTACAGTTAGAAACACATATGAGGTCACACTTAACCCCTACAACGCCCCCTAGTGGTTAACTCTTAAACTGCAATTGTCATTTTCACAGTAATCAATGCATTTTTATAGCACTTTTTGCTTTGAAAATGACAATGGTCCCAAAAATGTGTCAAAATTGTCCAATGTGACCGCCATAATGTTGCAGTCACGAAAAAAATGATTGCCGGCATTAGTAGTAAAAAAAAATATTAATAAAAATGCCATAAAACTATCCCCTATTTTGTAAACGCTATACATTTTGTGCAAACCAATTGTTAAACGCTTTTTTTTTTTACCAAAAATAGGTAGAACAATACGTATCGGCCTAAACTGAGGGAAAAAAAATTGTTTATCTTTTTTGGGGATATTTATTATAGCATATAGTAAAAAATATTGCAAAAAAAACGCAGAGGTAAACAAATACCACCAAAAGAAAGCTCTATTTGTGGGAAAAACAGGATGCCAATTTTGTTTGGGAGCCACATCGCACGACAGCGCAATTGTCAGTTAAAGCGACGCAGTGCCGAATCGCAAAAAGAGGCAGGGTCCTTAACCTGCATATTGGTCTGGGTCTTAAAGGATCACTAAAGGAATTTTTTTTTTTAGCTAAATAGCTTCCTTTACCTTACTGCAGTCCTGGCTCCATGTCCTCATTGTTCGTTTTTGCTTTGAAGTTGCTGTAATACTTCTCTGATCTCCACACTTCCTGCTTGTCTGGCTTCTTATGAAAAAACCCAATCAGATTCATTTTAAAAACAAACATTGCCCTGTATTTGTTTGTTTTTGTTCTGTGTGTCTCTTTACTTCACAGAAACATGAAACCAGTTTAAAAATGAAACTGAAACTGCAGGCACATTATATGATTCATTTTTATCTATTTTTAATCATTTTTAAAAGGAATCAGTTAACTTTTATGTCTCTATACCCTGTAAACAGTCATTTCAGCAAAAAAAAAAATGTTTCCTTTAGTGACCCTTTAAGGCCGCGTGCACACGATGAGATATGTCTGCTCAAACTTGTCCGATGGACAGTTTAGAGCGGACATGTCTCATCGGATTTTGGTCAGATGGTGTGTACACACCATCGGATCAAAATCCCCGCCGGCAGACAGCGCGGTGACGTGGCGGTGACGTTGACGCTGCCACGTCACCGCACCAGGAAGAAAAATACTTCCGCGCAAGCGTCAAATACATTCAACGCATGTGTGGGAATATATGTCTGCTGGTGTGTGTACTGACCAGCAGACATATCCGACGGACATGTCTCCGGCGGACAAATTTTAAAGCATGTTTTAAAATTTGTCCGCCGGTCAGACATGTCCGCTAGCCCATACACACGATCGGATTTGTCCGGTGAACTGGTCCGTCGGACCAGTTTGAGCGGACAAATTCGATCGTGTGTGCGCGGCCTAAGTGGTTGAAAGAACCTGTTTAGAAGATAAAAAACAAACCTTTACAACCCCTTTAATATTTGGAATAGATTAAAGGGGTGTTCTAGCCGCAATTTTTTTTTTTTTTTTAAGTCAGCAGCTACTAACAGTGTAGCTGCTGACTTTAAATAAGGACACTTACCTTGTCCTACTTGCCCACGCTGATGGCCCCCCCCCGATGCCGATCCCACAGTACTGCCCATTTCCTACTGCACCTGCGTGAGTCTCACGCTGGCTTGTGAATGGGCGGCTGCTCTCTGAGAACACACACAGTTCCCAGAAAGCAGCGCGCCCCATTCACAAGCAGAAGAAGAAGAAGAAAAGACACCGCGGTGTGGAAGAGGCAGATTACGGATTTCCGCATAGCAACAGGTATTTCGGGTGAGTATTTTTTTATTTTTTTCAGGTTTTTTTTTTATTTAATTTTTTTAAGATATATGGGCAAATGTTGTTTTCCTGGGTGGAACTCCGCTTTAATGAGACTATCGCTTGTGGTGTGTAAAAGTTAAAAAAAGAATGCGTTGTGTAATCAGAATTCTAATTGTGTCTTTTGTGTCTTCTTTCTACCAGATCAGCCTACAGAAGTATCATAGAATAAGGCATTGTGCGGGGGGTTGAGCGGACATGGAATATAATATTAGAACTACTTTGGAGACTGTTCTTTCCAAGGAGAACAAAAAACTGGATTGTGCTACACCAACAAAATCACAAAAACAAGCACTGAAACTGGGCCAACATGAACTTCCGCAATCTATTATTATATTTTCAAGAACTTTGCTTGCGGATTGAACTTCAACTATTAACCTAGAGTTAGAGATATGTCTAATACAATATAACTATCAACAGGGAAAATATCGAAACACAGTTTCACAATTACCTATGCAATATCTGCTTGAGAAATGATTTTGGATATAGATTGGGCAACACTACCCAGACAGCGTTGTTTATCTAAAAAGCAAGCTCATTAATAAGGCAGAAAATAATACAGGTTTATAGCTGGTTTCTTACTCAGTGGAATATATTTTTAAAAAAAGCTTTTGAAAACATTTGTATTTTTGTACAAGATATTTGCATTTTATTATTTTTGTATGTATTATAGAGTTCCAGTGCCAAAGAACATATTATTCATTGTAGTAGAAACAGCTAATCATTTAAAGAGAATTTTATCACTCCGATGTTGCCAATTTAATACTCCTCTGTTTTAATTGTAGAAAATGTTTTACTGTGGTACACAAACAGGATCTCAGTGGTCATGTAACAAGGCCAAACCTAGAACTCAAATTACCTTGTTTCGGTTGTACCTTAAAAAGAAACCTAATCCCGTTTGTTACAGGCCTGTGTTGTACAACGGCGTTATCCAATTCCAAATGGAACATGAGCCTCTTTCACTCTCTGCCAGAACATTTGTTTATTGAAGCTATGGTCTTATAAATGTCAGTTGGGGCCTTTTACACTTAGTATCCAATGTGAGATTTGAAGGTAAAACCTATTATGTTGTGGCATGTCTGTTTTTAAAGAATGTCAGTAAACTTTACTGAAAATTTGGAAAGTGGTCTTTCTTACTAAAAAAGATACTATTAATTTGATTTGTACTTTATGTTTCACTGGTTTAATGCCATTTGTCCAGAACATTTTCCGCGGAATGCCAGATTGAAAATGAAATTGAGTTATTTATATTTGATATTATTATATTTGAAAGTAAATTTTACCTCAAACTGATATTTAGGTTTTTGGTGGATAACGATAGGTCAGGGGTGGACTGACAACTCATGGGGCCCCTGGGCAATAGAAGATTATGGGGCCCCCGGGCTTACAGATGGCCACTACGCCAGAAGGCATTGCATAGGCAGGGTAGCTAAAATCTCAGGATTTTACCACTTTAGCCCCGGACCATATTGCTGTCCAAAGACCAGAGCACTTTTTGTGATTCGGCACTGCGTCGCTTTAACTGACAATTGCGCGGTCGTGCGACGTGGCTCCCAAACAAAATTGCGTCCTTTTTTTCCCACAAATAGAGCTTTCTTTTGGTGGTATTTGATCATCTCTGCGGTTTTTATTTTTTGCGCTATAAACAAAAATAGAGCGACTATTTTGAAAAAAATGCAATATTTTTTAAATGTTGCTATAATAAAAATCCCCAAAAAGATATAAATTTTTTTTTTTTTCCTCAGTTTAGGCCGATACGTATTCTTCTACATATTTTTAGTTAAAAAAAAATCGCAATTAGCGTTTATTAATTGGTTTGCGCAAAATTTATAGCGTTTACAAAAAAGGGGGTCGTTTTATGGCATTTTTATTATTATTATTTTTTACTAGTAATGGCGGCGATCAGCGTTTTTTTTTGGTACTGCGATATTATGGCGGCCACATCGGACACTATTGACACATTTTTGGGACCATTGGCATTTTTATAGCGATCAATGCTATAAAAATGCATTGTATTACTATAAAAATGCCATTGGCAGTGAAGGGGTTAACACTAGGGGGCAGGGAAGGGGTTAAGTGTGGTCCTGGTGTGTTCCAACTGTATGGGGGGGGTGGCCTCACTAGGGGAAGTCACTGATCTTCTGTCCATACATTGTATGGACAGAAGATCAGCGTTTCCCCCGCTGACAGGAACGAAAGGTATGTGTTTACACACATACCTCCCGTTCCCCGCTCTGTAACGAGCAATCGCGGGTGCCCGGCGGCGATCGTACCTGCTGGGCACGCGCGCGGGACTCGGGGGACGCGCGTGCGCGCCCTATTAGCTGCTACAGGGAGGACGTAGAGCTACGTGCTCCCGCGTAGCAGTGCCACCATCCCGCAGTAATATGACGGCAGGCGTTCGTCAATTAGTTAACATCAAAAGCATGTCGGTTTTGGACATATCAGGGACAGATGTAAAAAAAACACAGATTTTTACATACTGTCCCTGGTTTTATTGAGCCTGGCAACCCAGATGGGGCCCCCTAGTGACATGGGGCCCTCGGGCATTGCCCGAGAGTCCCAATGGTCAGTCTGCCCCTGCGCTAGGTAAATACTTCTTGTACTTGGACATGATTTGCTTCATAGAATTCCTTGCTCTGTCCCCAGTAGATAAATAAATATAAATACTGGTACTGGCTAAAGCAGGGATGTCCAACTTTTTGACTCTCCTGGGCCAAATTGGAAGAAGAATTGTCTTGGGCCGTGTACAAAAAAACACAAACAATAAGGCCCCATTCACACTTTGCAATTTTGAATTGCACTGCAATCGTGGCAAAATGTACCATGTATGCTTGCAATGACATTGGTGGCAAATGCAGGGACCCCCGCTAGCTAGCGCCAGCAAAGTAAGTGCCGCATGGCCAGAGCTAGAAGGGTGATGGAGCTAGAATCTGCCCCCCCTCAGATTTCAGTTGCAGCCCCCAAAGCCCCCTGCCCTCATCCCCACCCTTGACACTGTGCCTATCCATCCCCCATCCCTGCACTGTACACACACAGCCCGAATACACAGCATACAGGTCATTCTCAAAAAATTAGCATATTGTTATAAAGTTCATTATTTTCTGTAATGTACTGATAAACATTAGACTTTTATATATTTTAGATTCATTACACACAACTGAAGTAGTTCAAGCCTTTTTCTTTTTTTAATATTGATGTTTTTGGCATACAGCTCATGAAAACCCCAAATTCCTATCTCAAAAAATTAGCATATCACGAAGAGGTTCTCTAAACGAGCTCTTAACCTAATCATCTGAATCAACTAATTAACTCTAAACACCTGCAAAAGATTCCTGAGGCTTTTAAAAACTCCCAGCCTGGTTCATTACTCCAAACCGCAATCATGGGTAAGACTGTCGACCTGACTGCTGTCCAGAAGGCCATCATTGACACCCTCAAGCAAGAGGGTAAGACACAGAAAGAAATTTCTGAACGAATAGGCTGTTCCCAGAGTGCTGTATCAAGGCACCTCAGTGGGAAGTCTGTGGGAAGGAAAAAGTGTGGCAGAAAACGCTGCACAACGAGAAGAGGTGACCGGACCCTGAGGAAGATTGTGGAGAAGGACCGATTCCAGACCTTAGGGGACCTGCGGAAGCAGTGGACTGAGTCTGGAGTAGAAACATCCAGAGCCACCGTGTACAGACGTGTGCAGGAAATGGGCTACAGGTGCCGCATTCCCCAGGTCAAGCCACTTTTGAACCAGAAACAGCGGCAGAAGCGCCTGACCTGGGCTACATAGAAGCAACACTGGACTGTTGCTCAGTGGTCCAAAGTACTTTTTTTTGGATGAAGCAAATTTTGCATGTCATTCGGTAATCAAGGTGCCAGAGTCTGGAGGAAGACTGGGGAGAGGAAAATGCCAAAATGCCTGAAGTCCAGTGTCAAGTACCCACAGTCAGTGATGGTCTGGGGTGCCATGCCAGCTGCTGGTGTTGGTCCACTGTGTTTTATCAAGGGCAGGGTGAATGCAGCTAGCTATCAGGAGATTTTGGAGCACTTCATGCTTCCATCTGCTAAAAAGCTTTATGGAGATGAAGATTTCATTTTTCAGCACGACCTGGCACCTGCTCACAGTGCCAAAACCACTGGTAAATGGTTTACTGACCATGGTATTACTGTGCTCAATTGGCCTGCCAACTCTCCTGACCTGAACCCCATAGAGAATCTGTGGGATATTGGGAAGAGAAAGTTGAGAGACGCAAGACCCAACCCTCTGGATGAGCTTAAGGCCGCTACCGAAGCATCCTGGGCCTCCATAACACCTCAGCAGTGCCACAGGCTGATTGCCTCCATGCCACGCCGCATTGAAGCAGTCATTTCTGCAAAAGGATTCCCGACCAAGTATTGAGTGCATAACTGAACAGAATTATTTGAAGGTTGACTTTTTTTTAATTAAAAACACTTTTCTTTTATTGGTCGGATGAAATATGCTAATTTTTTGAGATAGGAATTTGGGGTTTTCATGAGCTGTATGCCAAAATCATCAATATTAAAACAAAAAAAGGCTTGAACTACTTCAGTTGTGTGTAATGAATCTAAAATATATGAAAGTCTAATGTTTATCAGTACATTACAGAAAATAATGAACTTTATCACAATATGCAAATTTTTTGAGAATGACCTGTATATTTGATATCCAATCTTTTGCCCAACTTTTTCTGCTCATCAGCTATCCTTAGGGCCCATTCACATTTCACGATTTTGAATCACACTGCCATCGTAGCAAAACACACTACACGTGTTTGGGTGCCATTTTATCTTGATGGCACCTCAAGCGCATCATGTGAAGCTGTCGCCCAAAAGAAACTCCTGCACCTTTTTGGGCTTTGCATTAAACATTTTGCCGCAATTGCCACGTGATTCTGTCATGTAACATAGATGAGACCAATCACCTGCCCAACTTTTTCTGCTCATCGGCTATCCTTAGGCCATATTCAGACTTCACACTTTTGAACTGCAATCATCTCAAAATGCACTATGCATGTTTGGGTGGCATTCATTTTTAATGGCACTTAACCACTAGCCGACCGCCCTCCGTCATTATACGGCGGGATGGTGGCTCTCCTGGGCGAGAGCCCGTAGCTTTACGTCCGCTTTTTTGGGTGCCGGGCACGCGTCCTCGTTCGTTACAGAGCAGGGACCGGGAGCTTTGTGTGTAAACACAAAGCTCTCTGGTCCTGTCAGCGGGGAAACGCTGATCTTCTGTTCATACAATGTATGAACAGAAGATCAGTGATTTCCCCTAGTGAGTCCACCCCCCCCATACAGTTAGAACACACTTAACCCCTTCCCTGCCCCCTAGTGTTAACCCCTTCAAATACCACCAAAAGAAAGCTCTATTTGTGGTAAAAAAAAGGACGCCAATTTTGTTTGGGAGCTACATCGCACGACCGGGCAATTGTCAGTTAAAGCGACGCAGTGCCGAATCACAAAAAGTGCTCTGGTCATTGGGCAGCAATATGGTCCGGGGGTTAAGTGGTTAAAATGTCTGCATTTGCATAGTTCTACAGGGGACATTGGGGGTTGTTTACTAAAGGCAAATCCACTTTGCACTACAAGTACAAAGTGCACTTGAAATTGCACTGAAAATTCACTTGGAAGTTCAGTCGCTGTAGAGCCGAGGGGAACATGCAAGGAAAATAAAAAAACAGCGTTTTAGCTTGCTCATTTCAGATCTACCCCTCAGATTTACAGCGACTGCACTTCCAAGTGCACTTTCAGTGCAATTTCAAGTGCACTTTGCACTTGTAGTGTAAAGTGGATTTGCCTTTTCGTAAATAACCCCCAATGTATCACCTGCTCACTGCCTGTTTTAACCTCCCAAATGCCAGACTGCCGGATAGCTGCAGCATGACCCATTTCACTTCAGTGGGTCACATTCATGGGTGGTAGTGTCCAACTAACATGACAGGGGGCATAATTCCAGCCGTACATCCACAGCCGCTGCCTCCAGGTTAAGGGGGAGCCGTTGAAGGGTGGTAAAGATGTGGAGCAACCATGTGGTTTTATTGCCCCCAACTGCTACTGTTACTAAGAAAAGTGGAGTAAAGTATATGAGGAGGTGTTATCTTTGGTAACCAATCACTTGTATACAATCATTTTCTGTCAACCGGCAATATAACAGCCTCAATCTGATTGACATGTTATACAGTGGAACCTCGAATTACGAGCATAATCCGTTCCAGGAGAATGCTCATAATCCAAAGCATTCGCTTATCAAAATGAGTTTCCCTATAGAAGTCAATGGAAACGAAAATAATTAGTTACGCATTGACTTTTATGGCATGCAATAACGCATGTGACCAGAGATGGGGGGCGCCGGAGAGCCTCAGAAACACTCGAAAAGGCCCAGGGACAGCTCGACTTAACTTGGAAAGGGTCAGGAACGGAGCTCGAGACCGGTGCCCCCCCACCTCAGGCCAAAAGTGGTACTGCACACCGCTTGTGTGGCTTGAATCCTGCTCTTATTGAGAGACAACACTCGCAAACCGAGTCAGGATTTGTTTTTAAAAGAGTGCTCGTATTGCGAAACGCTCATTACTCGCAATCCAAGGTTTCGCTGTACTTTTTATAAATGACTTGCACTGTGTATCCAAAGTAACAATTGATATACAGATCTCAAAGATCACAGACATATGCTTATACTGTATGTTCGTCTGCCTGACATATGATGCGTTTCTAAAGAGATAATGAGGCTACCTCACTAATTAACATTTAACAATATTAGAAATACCAGAAAAAGGGATTTTTGTGGTAGGTTTTGTTATGTGGTATTGGCCTTGGTATTATTCCCAGGACTGATTTAATACAAACATGTGAAAAACTAATAAGTATGAATACAATGTTGTGGTTGGTATAATGATTACAGCTGAAATTAATAACTGTGGCAAAAATGTACATATGAGATATGTTCTGTCTTTGACGGATGAATAAATCTATAAACAAGTGTGGAATGGATGGGTCACCTTTCCATGGGTTGCATGTTCAGGGGGAATCATCTTCTATTAAAGTTGGATTTAAGTACGTTAAATTCCATAAGTCTTTTCTGTCCCAGAAGGAATGCAAATGTTGATGGGTCTGCTTGCTATTAGCACCGGGCATGTTAGCAGTAGTCCCATTTCCATCTGGAGCAGGCATGTCCAAAGTCCGGCCGGCAGGCCAATCGCGGCCCGCGTTTCGGTTTTGAACGGCCCATCTGGTTATTTGGACATAAATATCTTTTGTGGCCCCCGATGATCTCCCAGTTCCAGGGGCCACAAAAGATGTATATGCTGGCTGCCTTGGAGGGGACAGGGAGGAGGCGGGACAAGTGCCGTTCACACACAGGAGAATTTCCTGTTTATGGGCGGCTTCTGTAATAGGAAGTCCCGTCTTCGGCGCTGCCATTGCACGACTGTTCTGTCCATCAGCCTCCATTTGCTACTTTGGTGGTGGTCACTCTTCACTTAAAAGAAGAAATCAGTCATATTTTCATCAGAATATCTTCACGTGGTGTTACTTACCTCTATGGACTTCAAAACATTGCACTATATCATGTATTGAACATTTCATCATTTGTTTGGTGGAACACAACTGCATGGACTTTTTTTATTTATTCATTGTTTCTTTTTTGTAATTATATTGTGAAATATCCATATATTACATCTAGTGACCATATTCACATTCAGTGTATACTAACATTTATTGTTATGACACTCATTGTTTGAGCGCTACACATTCTTTCCCACTTTTTGTTTGCTAATTTATTCTTTTTTAGCCGTGTTAGCAGCTATTTCCTTCTAGGCAGCGCAGTATACACACCACTTTTGTCCATCAAAAAAAAGGCGGAACTTTCTATTAAAGAGGCCACCGTGTAAACAGGAGATTCTCCTGTAGGTAATCTTTGGCGCTCGTGAGTGCATTCCTGGCAATGGTGGGTGCGGCATTCCTGGCAATGGCGGGTCTGCAGATGGGCACTGACTCTTATTTTGCTTCACAGTTCTTTATTTAAAATTAAAAAAAAATCCTAAAACTTCGCTCTTAAAGTGAAGGTGCGTGTTATAAGTCAATAAATGCAGTATATCCAAATAACACGCCCGAGTTCGTCTCTTTACTGACACACAGCCACAAAGGCAAGAGAATTATTTTTAGGCAGTGTATTAGTGCTCTAACTAACACACTTAGACCCACTTTTAATGGTTCAAAGGATGTCAGGCAAAATGGTCAGCTCTCACGCATGTTCAGTTCATCAAATTGGGCACCCCTGATCTACAGCATGCTCTTGTCACTAAAGATTTTCCTAACTTGTGATATCTAACTTTCCTAACTTAGCCGTTTGAATAAGTTTCTTTAGCTGACACCTTCTTCCATTTTGGAAGGTCAGTCCTACTTCTAGAACAGTTATCTTTAACCACTTTAAAGGACTTTATTGGCGATCGCTTCCTCTGAGCAAATTTGCATCTTTGATATGTGTCTTGTCCAATCCATGCTGCTTCACACAGTACTATAGTCAACAAAAGTAAAATCATTTACATAATGAATTAAACTTTTTTCATGTTATTAGTGGCTGTATTAAATATACTGTATAATATATATATATATATATACTGTATATATAACTAGGGTTGTCCCGATACCTGAAAAAAATTTGCATATGTGGGGGACATGGCTGCATATGTGGGGGACATGGCTGTAGGGACATGGCTGCATATGTGGGGGACATGGCTGGAGGGACCTGGCTGCATATGTGGGGGACATGGCTGGGGGGAAATGGCTGCATATGTGGGGGACATGGCTGGGGGGACATGGCTGGGGGAAAATGGCTGCATATGTGGGGGACATGGCTGGGGGGACATGGCTGGGGGAAAATGGCTGCATATGTGGGGGACATGGCTGGGGGGACATGGCTGGGGGAAAATGGCTGTATATGTGGGGGACATGGCTGGGGGGACATGGCTGGGGGAAAATGGCTGCATATGTGGGGGACATGGCTGGAGGGACATGGCTGCATATGTGGGGGACATGGCTGGGGGAAAATGGCTGCATATGTGGGGGACATGGCTGGAGGGACATGGCTGCATATGTGGGGGACATGGCTGGGGGGACATGGCTGCATATGTGGGAGACATGGCTGCATTTGTGGGGGACATGGCTGCATTTGGGGACACATTTAAAAAAAGTAGCGGTATTCGGTATCGGCGAGTACTTGAAAAAAAGTATCGGTACTTGTACTCGGTCCTAAAAAAGTGGTATCGGGACAACCCTATATATAACCCACTTCAAGGAGATCTGCTCTTTCAAAATTCTTTAGTGAAATAGGTTCCTTTAAGTTGGTGCATTGTTGGTTCACTTACCTTTTCCTTCGATTTCCCTTCTAAATGTTTTTTTTCTTTGTCTGAATTTCTCACTTCCTGTTTCTCCTAAGTAAGCTTGCCCCCATCATCCAAGCCGTTCTGGCTAGGGGTTAGTCTGCCAGAACAGCTTACTGAGGAACAGGAAGTGAGAACTTCAGACAAAGAAAACAAAGAAAGAAAACATTTAGAAGGAAAATCTAAGGAAAAGGTAAGTGAACCGACAATACACTAGCTTAAAGGAAAATAAAAAACAAACCTTTACAACCCCTTTAATCAATGCATTACAATTTAATTACACCCATTAGATTTTAGACAACTAAAATGTACTTGAGATTTTAGTTGACTAAAACGTAGGACATTTTAGTTGACTAAAATCTACTGATCTAGTCAACTAAATATGACAAAAACTAAAACAATTGCAGAAGACTAAAATGGGACCAAAACTAAAAAGCCATTTTAGTCCTAAGACTAAAAAAAAATTAAAATTTGCTGCCAAAATTAAAGGAACACTAAAGGTTAGTTTTTTATTAGATCAATTGATTGCTGTAAGCTAGAGCATTTAAATATCACTTACCTCGTTTTTCCTTTTGACCTCCAAAATACAGTAATCCAGGTTTGAAAATGCCATTTCCTGTCTCTACTCTTCTTGCTTTCCACCAGCACCTGAGCCGTTTTGCATGGTGGAAAGCAGAATGTGCTTGGCCCCTCCCTATGACTACAGCCCTGCGTGAAGATGCTCTCTTAACCCTCACAGGCATGGAGGATAAGCCTAGTGGGAACTGTAGTTCCCATTATGCCGCATACACACGATCATTTTTTGTGAAGTAAAAAAGACGTTTTTGAAACGTCACTTTTCAAAGACGATGTTGCATACACACCATCGTTTTTTTCACAAAAAGCAAGGTTACGTTCACCACTCTTTTCCATTGAAGCTCGATTCATAACTAGATTCTGGGCATGCGCGGGTTGAAAAACGTCATTTTAAACGACGTTTTTGCTACACAAAACAAAAAACGACGTTTTGAAAAACGACACAAAAAATTCAAGCATGTTGGAATTTTTTTTTGGTCGATTTTTTTAAGACAAAAAACAACGTTTTGCCCACACACGATCAATTTAAATGACGTTTTAAAAAACGACGTTTTTATTCATCGCAAAAAACGACCCTGTGTACGCGGCATTAGGCCGTGATGTAGCAAGAATGAATGCGCACCGCAAACCAGGAAGACAGTGAGAATAACGATTCAGGAGTGATTGAGGTGAATAAACAGCTCGATTTCAACAGGTATCAAACTAGTTATACTGCAAAACCTTACTTTTTACTTTATCAGCTACTGTCAGACCTTAATTTAAGAGGAAAATATTTTTGTCTTTACAACCCCTTTAACACCGGGTTTTAATGCTGCAATGTAAACCTCATGCTCTGCATCTGCAAACACTTGGGAACACACAAAGAGGGCTTCTTGAATATGGTTATTAGAGATTTGTGATCAATTTTAGGTGTAATTGAATCCCACTCATAAAAATAATGATGGAAACGCTGGTAAGCAAATACAATACTTAAACATTCCTTCTCAATATAAGCATAAATTTGCTCAGCTGATAAAAGAGCTCTGGACACATATGCAACTGACTTACCTTCCTGCAACAGGCAACAACCTAGGCCATATTTACTGGAGTCACTTTGTATTGTAACAGGCTTTGGGACATCATAGTATTTCAACACTGGGGCAGAGGTGACCAAACGTTTTATATCCTCTGCTCGCCGGTCATGCTTGGGAAGCCAGTGCCAAACTGCATCTTTGTCCAGAAGTCGCCTTAATGTCGCACACACCTCGGCAGGAATTTTGCTAGATATGCAACAAAGCCAATAGCTCTCTGTACTGCTTTGGAATCAGCAGGCTGTGGCATGCCAACAATGGCTTTAATCTTATCCAGGTCAGCTTTTAAGCCTTGTGAGGACAGGATATGTCCATGGAAACAGACTTCTTTCACCTTGAACTGCAATTTCTTTACGCTAAGCCTCAGCATCACCTGCCTACAATGATCCAGTAGTGCTATTAAACTTTCATCATGGTCATGCTCCTCATCTGCATTATTGCAGCTAACTATAATGCAGCATAAACACAATCGTTTTTCGGGTTCTAAAAAATAAAGTTTTTAAGGGTCTAGAAAAAAATAAAGTTTTTTTCAACCCGATCATTAACCACTTAAGGACCGCCTCCTGCACATATACGTCGGCAGAATGGCACGGCTGGGCACATCCACGTACAGGTACGTCCTGTACTAGTACCCAGCCGTGGGTCACAGGCGTGAAGCTCCGGGATCGGGACCGCGGGACTCGTGGACCCGATCGCCGCTGGAGTGCAAACACGGTTTTCCCGTTCTTCACAGTGGCGGCGTCATCGATCGCGTGATCCCTACAGCCACACCCCCCTACAGTTGTAAACACACATTAGGGAACACATAACCCCTTCAGCACCCCTTGTGGTTAACTCCCAAACTGCAAATGTCATTTTCACAATAAACAATGCAATTTTTTGCTGTGAAAATGACAATTGTCCCAAAAATGTGTCAAAATTGTCCGAAGTGTCCGCCATAATGTCGCAGTCATGAAAAAAATCGCTTATCGCCGCTATTAGTAGTAAAAAAAAAAAAAAAAAAAAAATGCAATAAAACTATCCCCTATTTTATAAACGCTATAAATTTTGCGCAAACCAACCGATAAACGCTTATTGCGATTTTTTTTACCAAAAATAGGTAGAAGAATACGTATCGGTCTAAACTGAGGAAAAAAAATGTTTTTTATATATTTTTGGGGGATATTTATTATAGCAAAAAGTAAAAAATATTGCATTTTTTTCAAAATTGTCGCTAGCAAAAAAAAAAAAAAAAAACGCAGAGGTGATCAAATACCACCAAAAGAATGCTCTATTTGTGGGGGAAAAAGGATGCCAATTTTGTTTGGGAGCCACGTTGCACGACCGCGCAATTGTCTGTTAAAGCGACGCAGTGCCGAATCACAAAACCTGACCGGGTCCTTTAGCTGACTAAAGGTCCGGGTCTTAAGTGTTTAACCACTTCAATACAGGCCCATTGACAATTGACATCCAGAGATGGGATCTCCCATCCTAAGTGGCCGTCAATTGACGGCCTGGGCTTTGCAGGTGAATATCTGAATGATGCCTGCAGCCAGAGGCATCATCCAGATATCCTCTTCTTCAGCTGGCGATTCTGCACGACATAAGAATGATCATAGCGGCGGTTCCACCGCTTGATTGTTCTTACAGGCCGCGGGAGGGGACATCCCCCCCTCCCGCCGCCATCCGGTGCTTCTCCGGGCTCTCCCGTGCCTTCGGGGGCCTGGAGAACGAATCGTCCGGCGTCGGCAGGAAGCATAGAGATGACTGGTGACCAGATGGTCACCAGTCATCTCTATGACCGTCGGGGGACCCGGGCGCGATGTGATGACGTCACGCCCGGGCCCCCGTAAGTAAACAAAGCCGCGATTGTGGCTGTAAGCAACCATTCATGAGATCGGTGAATTTTTTTTCACAATCTCATGGTTTCCAGCCTGGAGGAGAGATGCGAGGTCTTATTGACCCCACATCTCTCCTTAAAGAGGACCTGTCACACACATTTCCTATTAGAAGGGATGTTTACATTCCTTGTAATAGGAATAAAAGTGGAAAAAAAAAAAAAAAATGAAAAAAAGTGGAAAAATAAATAAAAAATAAGTCAAAAAAATAAATAAAAGATAAAAAAAAAATTAAAACGCCCCTGTCCCCGATAGCTGGCGTGCAGAAGCGAACGCACACATAAGTCCCGCCGACATATGTAAACGCCGTTTAACCACTTCCATACCAGGCACTTACGCACCTTCCCGCCCAAGCCAATTTTCAGCTTTCAGCACTGTCGCAATTTGAATGACAATTGCGCGGTCATGCTACACTGCACCCAAACAAAATTGGCGTCCTTTTTTCCCCACAAATAGAGCTTTCTTTTGGTGGTATTTAATCACCTCTGCGATTTTTTTTTTTGCGCAACAACTAAAAATAGAGCGAAGATTTTGAAAAAAAAATAAAGTTTTTATTTTTTTCTGTTAATTTTTTTGTAAATGAGTATGTTTTCTCTTTCAATTATGGGCACTGATATGGTGGCACTGATGGGCACCGATGAGGTGGCACTGATGGGCACTGATGAGGTAGTTCTGATGGGCGCCAATTAGGTAGCACTGATGGGCACTGATAGGCGGCGCTGGTATGGGGCACTGATGGGCACTCATGGGCGGCACTGATGGGCACTCATGGGCGGCACTGGGCACTCATGGGCGGCACAGGTGGGCACTCATAGGCGGCACAGGTGGGCACTGATAGGCGGCACAGGTGGGCACTGATAGGTGGCACAGGTGGGCACTGATAGGTGGCACAGGTGGGCACTGATAGGTGGCACAGGTGGGCACTGATAGGTGGGCACTGGGCATGGATTGGCACTGACAGACACTGGTGTGGCACTGATGATCACTGAGGGGTGGCACTGATGGATCAATGTTGCCAATCAGTGCCCATGTGTGGGCACTGATTGGCATCATTTTTTTTTTACTGCCCCCCTTTTTTTTTTTTTTTCCTTTTTTTTTATTTTTTTTTTTAGTACCCTGGTGGTCTAGTGTGGGCACTCCCTGGTGGTCCGTGTGGCGATCCGAGGGGGGGCTGCGCTGATAAACAATCAGCGCGAACCCCCCCTGTCAGGAGAGCCGCTGATCGGCTCTCCTCTACACGCGTCTGTCAGACCCGAGTGAGGAAGAGCCATCGGCGGCTCTTCCTGTTTACATCGTGATCAGCCGTGATTGGACACGGCTGATCACGTGGTAACGAGGCTCCGCCGGAGACTCGTTACCGAGATCGGAGGTGCAGGGTGTCAGACTGACACCCCGCATCACCGATCGCCGCGCTGCGCGCCCCCACGGGCGCGCGCGGCATTGAAATCGTGCTAGCCGTTTGAGAACGGCCAGTCACGATTTCATAACCACTTCCCGGCCGTAAATCTGTTATTGTCCGGGCGGGAACCCGTTAAACCACATAAGTGAGGTGAGGTACCGCCGCGTGTGTTAGAGTGCCAGCAACGAATCTAGCACTAGATCTCCTCTGTAAATCTAAACTGGTAACCTGTAAAAAATAAATAAAGCGTTGCCTATGGAGATTTTTAAGTACTGAAGTTTGGCGCCATTCCATGAGTGTGCGCATAATTAAAGCGTGACATGTTGGGTATCTATTTACTCGGTGTAACATAATCTTTCACATAATACAAAAAAATTGTGCTAACTTTACCATTTTGTTATTTTTTTTACAAAAAGAAGGCGTTTGAAAAATGATTGCGTAAATACCGTGCAAGATAAAACGTTGCAATGACCGTCGTTTTATTCCCTAGGGTGTCTGCTAAAAAAACATATATAATGTTTGGGGGTACTGCGTAATTTTCTAGCAAAAGAATGATGATTATTACATGTAGGAATAGGCCCGGTATGGAGGTGGTATAAAAGCCCGGTATTGAAGTGGTTAAAACGGCCTTGCCTACACACGCTCTAGCAAAGCGCAGTAACGTACAACATGTAGGACGGCACTATAAAGGGGAAGTTCCATGCAGATGGCGCCACCCTTTGGCTGCTTTAGCTGATTTCATGTTAGTAAAAGACGATTCGCGCTTTTCAGTCTGTTACAGCATGATGAATGTGCTTACTCCATTACAAACGCTAGTTTTACCAGAACGCTCCTGTCTTATAACTTGCTTCTGAGCATGCGCATTTTTTTCACGTCATTAAAGCCTACAAACGACCATTTTGTACAACCTTAAATACGACAACGTGAAAAACATAGTGAAAAAATAGAAAATGTTCGAAAAAAAATGTGCCAATTTTTTAGATCGTGAAAAATGCTCTGGACCCACACACAATCGTTTTTAATGACATAAAAAAAAACATATTTTTTTAGTACCCGAAAAACGGTTGTGTGTACGCGGCATAAGAATTTTATCAGCCATTGGCTCAATTCTGTGAAGCCCACCTAATAGTTCTTGCTGCTTTTGCTGGTATACCTCAGGTGCTACAGAGACTCCAAATGGTAGTTTGAGCCATCCCTTTCTGCTCAAAAGAGTCCAAAAAGTGGTCATGTAGTTACTCTTGTTATCCAGTTTGCACTGTAAAAAGACATCTCTAGCATCAACAAATGTGAAGACACGTGATTTGGGTAGTTTGTGCAAAATATTGAGTGTTGGCATTAAGTAGTATGACCGTTGCATGGGCATTATCAGAAACTTGGGATCAATTCATATTTATGGCTTTCAATTCCACCTCTTTTTCCCGACAACACCCAGATCTATCTCTCCACTCCTCAACTCACCCCCTCGATCTCCTCACGGATCTCAAACTTACTGAAGGATATATCGGTATGGACGCCACACCACTTTCTCAAACTCAATCTTTTTAATACTGAGCTTGTTATATTTCCTCCTTCATGCCCCCCCCATGACATTACCATTAATATTAACAACACAATCATTGGTCCCTCCACACCTGCCAGTGTGCTAGGTGTAATCCTTGACTCTGACCTCTCCTTCAGCCCCCACATCCAATCACTGGCTAAATCCTGCCACCTTAACCTCAGCAACATCTCCAGAATTCAACCCTTCCTGACTAATGACAACACAAAGAAACATATTCACTCCTTGATTATTTCCCGCCTTGACTACTGCAACTTTCTCCTTAATGGCCTACCCTTACACAAGCTATCCCCCCTTTAGTCTATTATGAATTTTGCCGCTAGACTAATACACCTCAATAACTGATTTGTGACTGCTGCTCCTTTCTTCACTGGCTTTCCCTACCCCACCGTATAAAATTCAAAATGCTAACCACAACATACAAGGCCATTCACAATATCACCCCCATCTACATCACCAACCTCATCTAATGATATCGACAATTTTGTCCCCTCCGCTCCTCCCAGGATCTTCTGCTCTCTAGCTCCCTTGTTACCTCCTCCCTTCAGGACTCCTCCAGAGCCTCTCCCATCCTCTGAAACTCCCTATCCCCATATGTCCGATCAGCCCCTACCCTGTCCACCTTTAGGATATCCCTAAAAACTAATTTATTCAGTGAAGCCTATCCCACAACCACCTAACAACTGTCCCCGATCCACCCCATCAAATCATTCTCTGCAGCTATTACCTTTTGTACCCCCCTCCTCCCTTTACAATGTAAGCTCTACGGGCAGGGCCCTCCTGTACCTTCTGTATTGAACTTTACTGTAATTGTGCTGTCCCCCCTCTACATTGTAAAGTGCTGCGTTAACTGTTGGCGCTATATAAATTGTGTATAATAATAATTAGGGTTGTCCCGATACTACTTCTTTGAGACCGAGTACAAGTACCGATACCGAAAACCGATACTTTTTTTAATGTCATGTGAAAGTGGCATTTTGTTTTTTAACATTTTTTTATAGTGATTTTTTTTTACTATTTCTTTTTTTTTTTACAGTGATTTTTTTATCCTAGGTCCCGGGCACCTTCATTCCAGGATAATACAGTGTCCCGGAATAAAGCTGACACAGCCACCTCTATCTGTTGCCCCCAAAAATGGCCACCACATAGCTGCTTTACTCACTGACAGCACTTGTCCCGGCCGGGAATGTCTGGAGAGGCACAATCCCCGCTCCTTCTTGTGATTGGAGAATTCATAAATCTCACCTCTTGTGTCTAATCACAGCAGGGCAGTGTACAGCCAGCGTTGGAACAAGGTAAAACGAGTCTTGGCCAGTCAGGACACATGCTGTCAGTGAGTAAAGTGGTGATGCGGCTGCCTTTTTTGGGGGGGCGTGATCAGTGCTTCTGGGTAGAGCGTGCATCCGCCACCCCAGCTGTGCTGTGATTCATTACAGCACAAGCTGATTTTTGGGAAGGGGGTCTCTGAATGGCCGTCTGGAAATGTGGTCACCCTCACACATTGCATCCAAGTCCAGCTGGCAGGGTTGGATTATATTGTTTAATCAGAGGTTTACAAACAATTTTTTGTCTCTTGTGTTTACAACACCAATGCATTCTGAGGAGTAAACCATATCAGTGCTAAGCAGGTGTGTGTCCTCCAACATTTGCTCAATTGTGTGCAGCTTCCTTGCTTCCATTTTACTGGAGAGACACACTCTTGCAAAGTGATTTAGTTTACCACATGAAGTACAAATTTTCCCATATACAGAACACGTTTCTTTTGTACATGCACATTGCTACAATATGTGCATGATTCTGGCTCCCTCCCAGGTGATTTGTGTAGGCGACTCTTGTGCTGAAACTTGTGCTGGTGGTTCTTGAAGCTCTGCTGTTGTTTAGAGGCTTTATTGAGTGAGTGAAGAGTGAGTGAATAACTTGTATAGCGCTACACATGCAAACTAAATCGCCTCAAGGCGCTTTCCATCCAGCGTCGTCCTAATCCTTCAGAAGAGGTGGGTCTTAAGCTTCTTCCTGAAGGCCGATTATTGATATTGTCAATCATTTTATCCTGCTTCATAGCTTTCATATGTTTGTCAGTAAGCTCTGCGGTATGACATATCTCAATTGCTGTTTGTAGGTCTAAATCATTTTTCCTCAATAGGTGGCGGTGTGCTTTCACTGGACATAGCTATTTTATCACAGAGAGCTATACTCACAGCTTGCAGCTAGCCACGTGACAAATCTGTCTATTGATTCACAGTCTTCTTGCTTGCAGCAGCCAAATATATATCTTTCATACATGACATTTTTAGAAGGCCTGAAGAAAGCTTTTAATGCATCCAGAATGTTTTTTGGTGTAGCTCTTTTGCTCCTCTATGAGGTTCAGATTATGCTTGTAAACATGGAGGCGTTCACTGCCCATAACCCTCCTCAGTGTAGCTGTTTAATCTGCTGCAAGCTTCTCATTCAACCCTGTGACTAGGGAGTAGTCCTCAAACTCAGCTCTGAAATTGTCCCAGTTACTTCTGATATGATATCTCCACCAGGGCTCAGGTCCAGCAGGAACTCGTGGGAACGGAGTCCCTGCACTTTTTTTACAGCAGGAACGCAGTTCCCTTTGCAGGACTAGAGCAGCCGAGAGCAGCCGAGCCAATCCTTCACTAAGCGGCAATGCCCAGCTCGAGTCACTGTCAGGGGCAAGCGAACCTTAGTAATCGATTATGCTACTGGCCGCTTCCTGTATATGGATTCATCAGGTAGTGTGCGGGTATTCCGTCACTTCCTCGATGCCGCAATGTCTCCTGGGAGCTTTTGTCATTGTTCCCAGGAGACATTGCGGAGGTCTGCCGCGAGTTATCGCGGGATTTAGAAAGAACTTGCTTAAAGGAAGCGCCCAGTAACACAAAGGATTACTAAGGTACAGTGGATCGGAAAAAAAAAACATGTGGTTTAGTAATGATGCATATGAGCGTATAATTTTTTCTTCGGTGGGGGAGTGGATCTTTGGTGGGAGTTCCCACATTTTTTTCCCCAGGACTTGACCCCTGATCTCCACTCACCCTCATTGCCTCAGGCAGTGGAATCATCATCTACCATGATGCCATTTTCCTTACTTTAAATGCTCAGCTTACAGGACTGCAATTGCTAGGAGGCACAATAAATTTTATGAACTCTCACATCAAAGCTAGCAGGCTCACAGCATCAAATGTGTAGATTCAGATACCGTATTTATCGGGGTATTGCACGCTCCTTCGTATAGAGCGCACCCCTAATTTCGACCTGTAAAAAAAAATTTTTTTACTTTTAGTGCTTACAGTTTTGGTGTCTTGCGTGGCGTCCATTGTCCGGTCCGGCGTCCGTCTTCGGCTCCAGTGGTGTCCTCCCGGCTTCTCCAGCGATGTCTCGAGTCGAAGCCCCGCTTCCCGCGCTCAGTTTGAACGCTTCCGCCGACATATACCGAGTGCAGTACACTCGGGTACATTCGGCCAGGCTCGGCTTCGCTCGTGCTCACGCATAAACGTCACAGAGCGTGAGCACGAGCGAAGCCGAGCCTAGCCGAATGTACCGAATGTACCCGAGTGTACTGCACTCGGTCTATGTCGGCGGCTCACTTCAAACTGAGCGCGGGAAGCGGGTATCGGCGTATATCGTGCACCCACGATTTTCCCCTTATTTTAAGGGGAAAAAGTGCGCGGTATATGCCGATAAATACAGTACTTCTGTCACCATGTTTCATGTGATGGAAGTAAAGACAGCACAAGCCATTACTGCACAGAAGCCATGTTCATTGAATAATACTCAGCAGGAACAGGAAACACAACACAGGAAGCAAGTACAACAGATGCATCATAGAGTTGCATATAAATAAACATAACATCCATAACAGCAGAGTATGTCTTGTCTCCAACTCATGATTGCCTTGGCAGCGGGCCTTGAGACTACTTTCTATTTTTGTGGAACAAACTAAAAAAGCACTGGTATACTACAAGCAAAGAGACTGTTATTGTATTGGTTCCTAAGCCAAGTAAAAACCCGCAGGACTGAGGCTCCTACAAGCCAATTTTCTTATTAAATGTTGACGCAAGAATATATAAATATATATTTTAGCTGGCCGTCTCTCCTCAGTGATTGAGGACTGAATTTCCATAGATCCAATGGGTTCATGCCGGGCAAGGGAACCAATATCAATATATGCTGCCTTTTTGAATCTCTCTTTGCCACATGACAACCCCGGAACTAGAGTAATTGCCTCCCTAGATGCCGAAAAGGCGTTTGACTCGGTTGACTGGATCAGCTATACGGCCTTATGGGTTCGGTCTCAAATTTCTTCATTGGCTCTAACTGCTATAGGGCAGGGGTCCGTACTAATGATTGGCTCTCTGAGACATTTCCCCATTATTGACGTACATGGCAGGGCTGTCCATTGTCTCATACTTTGTTTTCCCTAGCCCTGGAGCCCCATGGCTATTTTTTTTTTCTTTTTTTAAAGTGTATTTTGTGCGTGAACTCGAGAGAGAGGAGCCGGACTGCAGGAGTTGGGAGTAGACAGACCCTCCCCCCGGAGGCAATCGCCATCCTTCTCCATGCCCCCGGTGGCAATGGCGGGTGTGAGGGGGGGCCTCCCCCTCATCCCGCCCTACCTGCTCCACTTGGGAGCCCGACTGGGGCCCAACAGGACACCAATGGGGCAGAGGGACTCACCCTATGAGGGAGTGAGGGGGTCTAGCCCACCCAGCCAGCCCCGTAGGTCCTTCGCCTCTCTTTATTTTAGGAGACCTCATGGCCAAAGTGCGTGTGTGTTAAACCAATTTCGTGTGCGTGCAAGTGTGGTGTTTTTTTTGGGGGGGGGGTGGGCATACTAAGCACAGGCGTACCTTGCATAGCACACCCACCGGGAGCCGGGCTGAGACCACCAAACTCAATGGCTATTTTGATCAGGGAATCTTCAAAGGTCCGGGGTTTGCGGGTGGGGATGTTGGAAGAAAAGTCCTTATCTGTGGATGAAGCCCTACTCTTCCTTAATGATGCAGGCCCATCGCAACTGGCGGCACTACAGATTGTTGGTTCCTTTGGATTATTTTTGGGCATCTGGATTAACTGGTTCAAATGAATCCTTTTTTCTATTGATAGTTGGGCTGTGGGTTTGGGGTCCCCCTCTCCATTATGTTGGGTGGATGAATTTAAGTATCTGGGGGTTCAAGTTACTAGAGACCTATCTGGTTACTTTGATCGTAACCTTCTCCCTCTTTTGTTCTTGCTTGAAGCAAAGTGTTCTTCCTGGTCTGGTCTCCCACTGAACTTGTTAGGTCAGATTATCCCATCAAGATGATGATCCTCCCTAAATGTAATCATATATTTATCCCTAAATCCTTTTTTAATGGCATGGATCGATATGTGGGTTCCTTCATTTGGAATGGTGCACTCCCCCGTCCACATTGTTTCTTCCACCGCGATTGGGGGCCTGGCACCCAATTTCCATGTGTATTTTTGGGCCGCGGTATTAGTTTCTATTTTATGGTGGTTCCAGAGTTCCAGATCTAATACTGGAAGTATCTTTTTTGGGGTCTTTGTCAGACTTGTGAAATCTAGCGTATGGGGACCACGGGCATATGATGGCATTCCTAGGTTACAACTGACCCTCTCGCTCTTTCCCTCCCTCCCTAGCACTACTGGGTATTCAGGATGATGAACAACGTTCTCACCACACTAAGCTATTAATGTCCTATTTCCTATTATCCTATTTTACTATGCTAATCTCTATCCTGGGGTGCTTTTCTGGGAGGCTATGGTAGATGCACCCCTTCCTATATGAAAACTAACCTATATTAATAGGGGCTGTCCTTGGAATATCAATAATGTGTGGAACCAGCTGGACCTTGAGTTGAGTGGTTTACTCGTAGCAATCCATTGTCTGGGTATGCGGGTTGGGTGCTGAGTCCAGGGTATCCTTTCTATTGGCCCCTCCCTTCCCTGTCCACTCCTTTTGTCCACCTTCTTCTCTCTTCCTCCCTCCCACCCCTCTCCTTTCCTCCCCCTTACCCCCCCACCCTTCACTGTTACCCCTGGGTGTACCATGACTCTCAACCTTATATTAGGATCTTGATGTTGTTTATGTCTGTATTTTGTCCATGCTTTGCGATTCTATGTCTGATCGTTGTACCTGGCATCCAAGTTTTGATTGCTGGATTTTCTCATATTTCTTGTATTTCTCCTTTTGTAGTGCAATGCACTGAACAATGTCATATGCTCTGTTTATGCTATATTTGTCCCTGACTGAAATAAAGCACCCCTGTTTTGTAAAAATAAATAAAAATAAAATGTATATACTTCTGTAAGGTAAAACAAAGGCATCTCCCCTGCTGAGCTATTGTGTTTTAAAAAGGGGGACGGCCCCCCACCAGAACACTCCGGTCAGTGCTCTCAACCACTGAGAGCGCTGAACGGAAGCCGGACGGCTGACCGTTTTTAGTCATGAGTCTTTGACAGAAGGCGGCCGAATGGCCAACTTCTGTCGGACCGGCTGCCATACACATGAACCGAATGTCGGCCAATTTCCTATTAAATCGGTGGATTCCGGCCAACATTCGGCCTGTGTTTACTAGGCTTAAGTCCATTCACTCTTCCTCAAACTTTTATATCTTAAAGCCGGTAGAGAGATACAGGCAGACAGGTGGGGGGAGAGTGTACAGAAGCCTCACATTGCAACCATGATCCACTGATGCAGCAGAAGCACCTGAGAAATTGCTCTTGACTGGCTGAGAATGCTAACTTATTTCCCTTGCTAGCAAGGCGGCAACACGGGAGCGTCATCTCGCTGGTCCATCTAGCAAAGCAATCAACTCCATAAAAACAGGTGTGGTGAGCTAGCAATTCTGTCCCTGGGAAACTATTGACAACCACAGGATCACCCATGTGATATCAACCTTATTAACTCTGAAGAACTTTGCTGTGTTCTTACAGAGGACAGTAAGTACCTGAATGAACCTGCATATCAAAATTGGATCGAAAAGAAGACATGGAGTATGCACAGCTGGAAGTAGCATTTTAGCCTTAACCCCTTACACACAACTGGTTTTCCTGCCAGGAAAACCGGACGTGTGTATGCTCCCTCGCAGTTTTCCCGACAGGGAAACAGCTGGGAATCAGTGGCGGGAAAATAGAGAACCTGCTCTCTATTTTCCTGTCGGGATTCCCGGGGGTATTTTTTCGCTAGATTTACTAATACTTTCCTATGGGAAACACTGCGATGGAGCATACACACCGATAGAGCATACACACAGCCGGGATTCCCGGCCAAAGCTCTCATGGCAGTTTTCCTGCTGGGTTCTCGGCTTTCCCCTCGGTTTTAACGGCTGACTTATTCCCGCCGGGAAAACCGAGCGTGTGTACAGGGCTTAAGTCAACAATAGGTAATCATATTCATTGATAAAAATTCAACTGACTTTTACACAGATTTTTTTTAATTTTATTAAAAATGTTAAAAGATATAAACATAGTATAAATACACATCGTAGTCATAGACAGTCATGGCATACTGAGATTATGTTAAATATGGTATAAATGTGGTAGTTAGTAGTCTCTCATGGTACAGGAAGAGAAAACCAACCTATAGTTTGGATGACTCTGAATTGGCTAGTAATGTATTTTACACTTGTAGAATACTGATCAGTACTGTAATGTATCGAAATGTGGGTGGAATGTGTCTCAGCATCGTTTGCTGAAAAGTTCTACAATGTCAGAAGCTACAAACTATTTATTTCATCTTTCAGCAGCCAAGTATCAACTTACACATGGAGGCTGATTACTGAGTGTTTGCAGTAGGTTTAATCACAGGCCCGCATCATTAAGTTATGAACTGATATGAACTTTTGTTAATTCATAAATTTCATTTTAGCAGCATAATTCACAAAGTTTGGCTGGATGCAGACAGGTGTCCACTAAAAACAAAGGAATGTGCTTGTCAAAGGACTCTCAGCAGGAGAAAGGACAGCAGGCATCACACACATCTGGGCCAGTACAGACCATCACTGGAGGGAACCAGGGTAACATGAAGGACAACAGCAGTGAAGACACTCATTAGGTGGCCTTCATAAATAAATAATAGCGGCCTTATGAGAGACCACCCTAGAGAGGAAAATGTCTGTGGAGAGCTTAAGAAAACAACCCAAGAGCAGGGTTCCAAAATGCTTCTCAAAACCAGATGGCATAGTGGTTAAGCTATGATAGACAGTCTTATCTCTTCAGGGATCAAACTAAGCCAGAAGCAGACCTGTCTATCTTACTATTAAATGTCATAACTAATAATAATAGTATCACCTTTTTTTAAGAAACTTGGTCTTATTTACAACACTTCTCACAAATGTAATACCTTTGCTAGAATTTTAAATTGTGCATGTAAACTACTTAAATTCAATATTCTTTAAAATCCTTTAATCTCAAATTAGTGATTTAAAACTGCTGTTTCACGCCTCCTCCCAACAGAGTGTAAATTGCACTAAATACTAGTTTAGGTTGCTGCTTTGTACATAAAGCCTATACAATTTGAAATTCAAAGGGCCTGTCAAGCCAAGTTAACATTTGAACTAACATTAACCTCCCTGGCGGTATGATTATGTCAGATTTTAGGTGCTGAAAGTGGTACCATTATTTTGCATGGAAATTTGGCATTTTATATTGTAGGCCTGTAATTCTTAGGAAAAACTCACTTAAATTTGTCCAAACAAGAGTCTAGTAGACATTCCGGGTATGATAAAGTTTGAAACACAAAATCATAAATTATAATATAATAAATAACAATAAATAATAACTATAAACAAGGCAAATATGTCCAAAGCAAGAGAAAGTCAAGTAGGATTCTGGAGATGTTTGCACATACTATTCAATACATTTGTGAGTGTCCTGCAACTCTGACACCCAAGGCACTCCAATTTTCAAATAGTGACTTTAATTTCATGTGGACAGCAGTGTTTAGTACTACTGTCTGGAATCACTGGGGTCCTCAGTTCAAAACCTGCCCAGAACTGTTGCTAACTCACCTCACAAGCCTCGTACACACGACCGTTTTCCTCTGCAAAATCCATCAAGAAAAATGCTGTGTATGTTTTTCGTCGAGAAAACTGACGTGGATCTTGACGAGAAAAAAAGAGAACATGTGTTCTTTTTTCTCGTCGGGAGTCTCAATTTCCTCGTCGTGTTTCTCGTCGGGCTGGTTTACGATGAGAAACACGTTTGTGTGTATGCTTAGAAACCCACGCATGCTCAGAATAAAGTATGAGACGGGAGCGCTCCTTCGGTAAAAGTAGCGCTCGTAATGAAGATAGCACATTCGTCATGCTGTAACAGACTTAAAAGCGCGAATCGTCTCTTACCAAACTTTTACTTAACATGCATTAACACGGCAGCTTTGATTAAAACTGGGGAAGCGAATCAGAGCCAGGAAAAAATACACTATGAGTAAAGTAACAAGGGGCTCCGCCCCTAAAATCCCCAAAGAAAACCCCAATACTAGCACTATAAGGCATTACATGACTCCGGAAGGCAGCAATAAAAGCCAAAGCAATGTAAAAAAAACAGAAAAAATGGGGGCGATCAAAAAAGGTGCGGCGGGGGGAAACCCGCCAACTATGGATACGTCAATTGCAGGAGACCAGGACATCAGCCAACTTGATGAAACAAGAATGGACACCCACATACCAACAATGGCTGAATTGGATGGGATGTTAAGGCGGATGGAGAAAGTGATCAGAGACGACATCAGCGCTTTAAGAACCGATCTCGGTCACACCTTGTCGCGGGTAGAGGCCGTGGAGTCTAGACTAGACAAGCAGAAAGCAGAAATAAATCTCTTAAAGAGCCAATATCACACAATGAATCAGAACCAGCGTCTTTTGAAATACCGCTTAGAAGACCAAGAGAATCGTAATAGAAGGCAAAACTTAAGAATCAGATCTATTAAGGAAGAAAGGGGGGAAGACCTTAGAAAAATTTTAAACATCTTGCTTCGCCCCCTTCTGGAAAATGGCAAGGATGAACCCCTTAAAATAGAGCGAGTACATCGCATAGGTAGAATAAAAGATAGTGTAGGTGAAAGACCAAGAGACATAATAGTCAGGTTCAGATTATACGAAGATAAAGCAGAAATCTGGACACAACTAAGAAAAAAGTCTCCCCTGTGTTACGAGGGGGTCGTAATCCAGATTTTCACAGATCTAGCATGGGAAACCCTGGCTAGGAGGCGGCACTTAAAACCGCTACTGGAACAAATGCGATTACAAGATATTAAATACCAGTGGGGTTTTCCAGCCTGCCTTATCGGCAGAAAGATGGGAAATCCGCAAAACTAACATTCCCTGAGGAACTATCAGATTTTTGCCAGAAATTAGACATCCACCCACTGGAATTACCAGATTGGGTCGATTAAGTCCCCACTGTCCTAAAAGGCAATACTGGAAAGGAGGGGGGACAAGGGGGGGAGGTGGAGGGGAGCTGAGGAGGAGTTCCTTACTGGGAGGGCACTATATAGGGTCCCACCAAAAAGATCTGCTCCCCAATATTTGGAGGAATAGGGAGAGGGCTTGGCGTGGGGTAGCTCCACCTCACTACATGAGAAAAGGCGGGTAATTGGGAGCGAAGTTCCCTCCGGTTTAGGGGCAATGTTTGGGCCTGGGGAGGGGGGGGCTGGGGAAGGAGGGAAGTGGGGGGAAGGGGTGGGGGGGCAAAGATAGTGGGTAGGGGTGGGGGTAAGTGGCTCCCGGGGACCCTTTATGAACAGGATGGCAAACGGAGTGGCAGAAGGATATGGCAGAGGTAAAATTTTTATCATATAATGTGAAGGGCCTGAATTCCGCTAATAAAAGAATCAAGGTGTTGGAGGAGATTAAACAGTATAGAGCGGATGTAGTTTTCTTACAAGAATCCCATCTCTCTTTGAACTCCAATGTTAAGCTCTACTCAACCACCTATCCAACCTGGTATTATGGAGACTCCATCTCTAACCGTGCCAGGGGGGTGGCAATCGGATTTGCCAGAGGAACCAAGTTCACCCTTAAGGCTAGGATGACAGACCCAGAGGGGCGATTCCTATTTTTGAAAGGAAAATTAGGTAATACCGAATACACTCTGGCTAACATATATGCTCCTAATGCCCACCCAATTCAATATTTTAGCCGAATCCTAGGCAAATTGAAAAACTTTACAGAGGGATATGTAATTTTGATGGGCGATCTGAATTTTGCCATGAACCCAAGGGTAGATAGTACGTCCCGTGGGAAGGAGTCATTTAACGTTCAAATACAAAAAATAAAGCATAAGCTACACGAACGTCAACTAGTGGACGTATGGAGAGCTTGCCACCCCCATGTGCAAAATTATACGTATTACTCTCCTCCCCACGGAACGTACACGAGGATAGACTACATAATGGTCGATCATAGGTTACTGGATCAGGTCAGCGGGACGGACATTGGAATCATCACTCTGTCAGACCATGCTCCAGTGACTATGAATATAAAATCATCTATACAAAAGACCCAACAAACGCTCTGGCATTTAAACAATAACTTGATACGAGAGGAGGATGGAGCAGGAAGGGTGGAAGAGGAACTCAAAAAAATGTTTTTGTTCAACGACACAGAAGGGATCTCTAGTGCTACCCTGTGGGAATCGCACAAAGCGTATATCAGAGGGATATTAATTTCTGAAGGTGCAAGGAAAAAAGAGAGAGAAACAAGAAGTTTGATACTCTGTCTAAAGAAATAATGACTTTGGAACGTGAACATAAAGAACAGAGACTAAAAGAGACGTATCTTAGGCTAACCCTAAAAAGAGATGAGCTCAAGGAGATGATGGAACAGGATGCAAAAAAAACTCTTAACAATATTGCTAGAGAAAGATACCAATGGGGTAATAAATCGAGCAAATTTCTGGCCAAAATGTCCCATAAAAAGAAAACTAGGAACTATATAGAGAAAATTTAAAAAAAAAAATGGCGATTTGGTCTACTCAACCTTGGAAATCGCAGAAACCTTTAAAAATTATTATGAGGATCTATCTATACTCTATTGACCAAGGAGGGTGGCATATAGGAGAAAAGGAGGCCAAAATCCAAGAGTTTTTGAAGGAAGCAGAATTACCTAGAATTGATGCGATTGAAAGATCCCACCTGGACCAGGCTATAACGGAAGCAGAAATTAAAAAAGCTTTAGATAACACAGCAGGTGGCAAAAGTCCTGGCCCTGATGGGTTCTCGGTTTTTTATTATAAGAAATTTAGTAATATTCTCATACCGAAACTATGTAATTATTTCAATGGCTTAGGCTCAGAGTATGAAACCAGCAAGGAAGTGGTAGCCGCCTCTGTGGCAATAATTCTAAAAGAAGGGAAGGATAGCTCACTCTGTTCAGCGTATAGACCGATATCCCTTCTGAATACGGACATCAAGCTTTTTGCAAAAATTTTGGCAGAACGCATGAAAAGGGTCATACATCTCTTGGTCCACCCCGACCAGGTGGGCTTCGTCCCCAATAGGGAGGGAAAGGACAATAACATCCGAGCACTGATTCTGCTCCAGAGGTTAAGGCAGGATGGGTCCCCAGGTCTATTCCTGTCAGGAGATGCAGAAAAAGCATTCGACAAGGTGGACTGGGGATTTATGATGCAGACCCTTGGAGAAATGGGAATTGGAAACAGACTGTCCAATTGGATCAGATCACTTTACCATCACCCTTCAGCCAAAATTAAAATAAATGGCTCACTTTCAGACTCCTTTGAGATGAGGAACGGGACAAGGCAGGGGTGCCCCCTGTCTCCCCTGCTCTTCATCATGTCACTGGAACCCCTTCTGTCCACTATCCGAAAAGACCCTGACATTAAGGGTATCAGGGTTGAGGAGGAAGAGCATAAGCTCGTGGCTTTCGCCGATGACATTTTGTTCTTTCTGACCAACTCGGGAGTCTCTATCCCTAAGCTTTCCTACACATTACAACAGTACGGCTCTATCTCCAATTTTAAAATAAAACGTAACAAAATCTGAGATATTAAATATAAATCTGAATAAGACCGAACAAAGCCTCGTAAAAAAGATATGTGCCTTCTCTTGGTGCAGGGAATTAAAATATCTTGGCATCAAATTAGCTAACACGGTACACAAGATCTATAGAATTAACTATGTCCCTCTGTTAAATGAGATTAAAACTGATTTAAAAAAAACGATGAATAAACCCATCTCATGGGTGGGGCGCATAAATATGTTAAAAATTTCGGTTGTACCTAAAATACTTTATAAATTTTTATTATTACCAATAGCGGTCCCCCAACAATTTTTAAGAATTTTGAATTCTTTACTTATGAATTATATATGGAAAAATAAAAAACACAGAATATCTCTCTCCATATTGAAACAAGAAAAGCAATATGGAGGCCTAGCGGTGCCCGGTATCAAAAGCTATTATAAGGCGGCTGTCCTCTCTCGAGCGGTCGAGTGGGCCAGGGACAGACAAAGCAAAAGGTGGATACAAATTGAGAAAGCCCAAGCCCATATACAACTGAGTAACATCATTTGGACCCCCCCCCCCCCCAGTATAGAGCAACTGACCTCAATACTTTTTCAATGACTCGCGACACTATAAGAATGTGGGATAGGGTTCAGACACTGTTAGATAGGAAATTCAATTCCCCACTTATGAAATTAAAAGAAAACCCATTTTTTGCACCTGGTGAAAAAAAAGTAGGGGGAAACTGGATTAGGAAAGGTGAATTGCACCTAGGTGAGCTAATTAAAGACGGCGAGATAATGACCTATGAGGAGCTATGGAACAAAACTGAGTTCTGGAATCTTGATTGGTGGCATTACTCGCAGCTGAATCACTTTGTTCGATCCCTCCCCCGCCCATTACGGACGGAGGAGGAATTGACACCACTGGAGAAGGTTTGCAAATTAGTAAACTCAAAGGGCACGATCACCAAATTATATAGGATACTCATCAAAATAGGAGCGCGAGATGAAGCCCCCTTAATACAAAAATGGGAAAGGCAGCTGGGAATACTTAGAGGGGAGCACACTTTTCAAAGGATTATGCACTTGACACACTTTTCAGCAATAGACACACGTACGGCCGAGACAAACTTCAAATGTATTTCGGGCTGGTACATCACACCAGATAAAGCTAGCAATTATAAAGAAGGTCAGTCTGCTAAGTGTTGGCGGGGCTGTCCCGATAAAGGAACAATGGCACATCTGTGGTGGACTTGCCCGAAAATTCTAAAATATTGGGATAATATAATCAGCCTAATAAAAGAAATAACGGGCAGAGAGATTAAGAAAGACCCCTGGGGGGTCCTCTTCCATTGCGGGCACGAGGGCTTAAAAAAATACAAGCAATCCCTCCTGCCCCATTTGCTGAATGCAGCGAAGAGACTTATTCCACTAAAGTGGCAGGAAGTTGAAAGCCCTATGATATGGGATTGGATGAACGCGGTTGAGAAAACATATAGGATGGAAGAGCTCAAGGATAGTCTCCTAGAAACAAAGGGGGACTTCCTGGAAAAATGGAAAAAGTGGAAAGATTTAAAAAAAACTGGAGCTATGCAGAGAGACTGAGGATCTTGTAGACAAAACTCATTTGAGATCAGAGCTCAAATTAGTGGTTAAATCTAAGGGGATTTTCAATAGAGTGGGCTATTCCAGCCGAAAATTACTCCGTAAAAAACAAATTTTGTCAGCATATTCTGTGTGATTAAGTCAAACTAGGTATCTTTCTTTTTTTTTTTTTGTCCCCGGGGAGCCACGTGGGGGGTGGGTGGGGGGCGGGTAGGTTAAGGGGGGTCTTAATATACAGGGTGCATTGTATTTTTGTATTTTTTCTCTGTTTTCTTGGGTTCCACCCCCCCCCCAGCCAAGGGTCTAATTAAGAGAGGTGAATAGGCACTATATCACTATTATGATTGGAGGGGGCTCCAAGTTCACTTTTACACCCTGTTAAAAAAAAAAAAGAAAAAAAAAAAAAAAAAAGAAGGAGATATTTATGACTGGAGATAAGAATTACCACAAATGATGCAAACCTAATAAAGAGACGAAAATGAGCACTACATCATGAGCTGGTCTCTTGAGCTTGGTCTAGGCTGAGGTGGTAAAAAAAAAAAAAAAAACATGCATTAACACGAGATTAGCAAAAGCAGCCCCAAGGGTGGCACCTGTGGAATCAAACTTCCCCTTTATAGTGCCGTTGTATGTTTTGTACGTCACCGCGTTTGAGAACGACGAGATTTTGTCTTGACAGTGTGTATGCAAAGAAAGCCCGACAAGAGCCTCGTCGAGGAAAACAACGTTTCTTTTACGACGAGATTCTCGGTCATGTGTACGAAGCCACAGAGGTAGCTGGAGTGGCAGACTCGGATCTACCATGGTTTTCATCATTCCTGAAAAATCAATCCCAGACAGTGAAACTAGGACCTTTCACGTCTGAATCACGCAGCGTGTCTTGCATAGTTCCCCAGGGATCACCCCTATCGAACCGTGCTATTCAACATTTACCTCCGCCCACTCCTAAAAATAATTAGTAATCAAGACCTTCTCTATCACTCCAACGCGGACGACACACAACTTTATTTTTGTATCAGCGACAAAAAGAACCAATACCGTATTAGAAAAATGCCTCACTCAGATAGACAACTGGATGACGAAGAGTCACCTCGAACTCAATGGAGCAAAAACAGAACTCCTTCAACTCCATGCAAACCAAAATAAACTGGCCAGAACTCCCTGGACACCACCACCCATCCTGGGACAAACCATCACCCCAAGCACCAAAGTCAAATGTCTCTGAGTCATTTTTGACTCTGACATGACAATGGATGCACAAATAGGATCAGTAGTTAATGGATCCCACCATCTTCTACGTCTCCTACGAAGAGTTGTCCCCTTCATCCCGAAAGAAGACACAGCAGTAGTGGTAGGGACAATTATTAGCTCTAGGTTAGATTATGCAAATACTCCAAATACAGAAAGGTTTCTTCACATTAAGAGCTGTGGAAATGTGGAATAGACTCCCTCAAGATCTACTTCTGGCCAGCTCAGCTCAAGAGCTAGATGCATTCCTAAATGCACAAAACATAACTGGATATTACCATTTAAAGGAAATAACACCAAATATTGCTGATCCAGGGAATACCCAATGGCCCTGGGGGATCAGAAAGGCATTCATTGTTCCTCCACTGGAGCAAATTGGACCATACTTTATAGGGTTTTTTGCCATCCTCTGGATCAACTATGGGTACCAAATACTGTATATGAAGGTTTACTATTTATTCTATTTTTTTTTTATGTTGACTGAACTAGATGGACTTGTGTATTTTTTTCAACCTGACTAACTATGTACCGTATATACTCAAGTATAAGCCAAGCTTTTCAGCCCCTTTTTTAGGGCTGAAAATACCCCTCTCGGCTTATACTCGAGTCAGTATACCTGAATTCTTGACATGCGTCCTTTTTCAGCTTCCTCCTGGTGTTCCGTGCGTGATAGGCATTTGACACTGGGTTCCGCCTTTCACGGAGGTCCTCAGATAGTCTCCCAGCAGTCACTGTGTTCAGTGTTCCGCCAATCACGGACGTCCTCTTGTCCAAGGATTAAAGAATGTTCATGATTGGCGGAACACTGAACACAGTGGGCCAGATTCTCAGCGGCAGGGATACGACGGAGTATCTCAGATACCCCGTCGTATCGCCGTTTTTTTTGCCTCGTATCTATGCGCGTGATGCTTAGCATCACTTTTGCATAGATACACTTCAACATCCGACAAGTGTAAAACCATTACACTTGCGGATCGTAGTTGTAATGACAACTCCGGCCACTAGGTGGCCTTTACGTTGTTTTCTAATTTGCATATGCAAATGAGGCTAGTTACTATGTGGAGTAACCTTACGAAGTACCGTCGGATGCCGTCGGATGCCATGTTAAGTATGGCGTCGGGTCAGCGTCGGCTTTTTCCGGCGCTTACGTCGTTTTACTAACTCGTTCGCGAATAGGGAGCTGCGTAAATGACGCTCACGTCGTTTTGACATCGGTTTCAATGACGCTTCCCGATGTGAGCTGGAGCATGCGCACTGGGCTTTTTCCCCGGCCGGTGCATGCGCAGTTCGTTCGACGCGGGGGCGCGCTTAATTTAAATACAAGCCGCCCCATTTGAATTGCGCGGGTTTACGCTGGGCGATTTACGCGACGCCGGCAAAAACTACGGAGCAAGTGCTTTGAGATTAAAGCACTTGCTCTAGTACGATGCGGCGGCGTAGTGTAAATGGCTTACGCTACGCCGCCGGAATTCTATGAGAATCTGGCCCAGTGTCTGCTGGGAAACTGAGTCCGAGAATGAGAGGTCCTTTGTGATAGGCGAAACACAGTGTCAAATGCCTATCACGGAACGGAACGACAGGAGGAAGCTGCAACTTTTAAAAAATGGACGCCTGTCAAGAATTAAGGTACTTGGGTACAGTGAGACTGCAATGGGCACAGTGAGGTATGGCACAGTGAGACTGCAATGGGCACAGTGAGGTATGATACAGTGAGACTGCAATGGGCACAGTGAGGTTGCAAATGGGCACAGTGAAGCATGCAAATGGGCATTGTTGACCCTCTTTTCCGCTTACAGTAGCTGCTGCATTCTCACCCTAGGATTACACTAGAGTCCATACGTTTTCCCATTTTTTTTTGTGGTATAATTAGGTCCTCGGCTTATACTCGGGTCGGCTTATACTCGAGTATATATGTTAAGTTTGGCCCTTAGTTTCAGTTGAATTTCACAGACCTGCATTATTATAGGGCTTGATGGAAAAGCTGGAACCCTACAGTATTTGTATGCAAGTCAAGGTGTAATTATTATTATTGAATGGAGTATACCTTTAAAACATATACTGCACTACTCAGTTAATTTAAGATATACTGGATATTATTTCATTCCAGAAAATATGGTCAGAGTTATCTGTTCTCTTGCTGATATTAAGATTATCATGCTACAGTTTGTTTTTTACTAGTCCTAACTTATCTATGAACCATACATATGGTAGCCTACCATAGCTGCTATTATGAGTGTTTTACGTACCACTTCTGGCAGATATGTAGGGGCAGATTCACAGAGAAATGGATTATCGTAGCGTATCAGAAATACACTACGCCGCCGTTTTTTACCTTGCTCTACGTGGAATTCAGGTAGATTTTCTACGGTAAACGACGGCGGCGTAGTGTATTTCTCCCGTCGCAATCCATCTGCGCGAGTAGGGGGCGTGAAACATTTAAATTAGGCGCGTTCCCGCGGCGATCGATCTGCGCATGCTCCGTTCGCAAATTTCCCGCCGTGCATTGCGCGAAATCACGTCGTGACGTCATTCGTTGTTTATGTAGCGTACTTTACGGGCGATCCACGTCCCGACGAGTTACGTAAACAAAATAAAATTTTAAATAAATTCGAAGCGGGAACGACGGCCATACTTAACATGGGCTACGTAAAGTTAGAGCAGCAAAAAGCTGCTCTAACATTACGTATAAAAAAATAGACGAAAACGAGTGCGACGCCCGCTCGTATGTTCGTGAATCTCCGTAAAAACACATTTGCATATCCCGACGCACCAAAACGACGCGAACTCCTCCCAGCGGCCGCAAATAGATGGCAGCGTAGATCCGAAGGCTTACGAAGACGTAAGCCTCTCGGATCGAAGCCCGAAGCCGGCGTATCATGGTTTGAGGATTCAAACTAGTGATACGCCGCGCGAAATTTGAAATTACTCCTGTCTAACCCCAGTTAGACAGGCGTAATTGTTTTGTGAATCTGCCCCGTAATCTTTTCTTTTTTTATGACTAATTGATACAGGCTGTGCATTAAAATAAAGAAAAGGCCCATCTCTGCAATAGTTATGCAATATTTTATTTATAGTTTCTAAAATACAAGCAGGGTTTGGAAACGCCCTTTAAATATACTCCCACACACTATTTGCAGCTGCATGACAAGCTATTTTTGTGAACGCTACATGAGATGACTAATTAGATAAAGCCTGTTAATTGGAAGTTGATGTCATCCTAATAAGACATGACTAGTCAGAGCTCTTCCATGGTGAAATTCTGTTACGGGAAGGCATATTGATTTCCCAAACCGTTTAATATGATTGGATAGATGGGAGAAAGTTACAATTTTTCCCGAGGGATCTTGTGAATTCGCATATGGTGCACATCTGTGTTTAGAAAGATGAAACTGCCCTTTTTCCCACTTGAGGTCAATATCAAAGAAAATTAAATTGTGCGTTCAACATAAAAATTGCTTTGGCAGATATATGATTTTGTTACTTTTAATCTATTGCCGGTATTCAAAAATGACGGCAGCAAGACGTCTAAAACGGGATGGTAATGACGTAGTAGCATCTGAAAATAACAACATTTGATTTTTCACCATGATGAATTGACACAATTTAATGGCCAGCTTGGCATAGAACTAAGGAAAATGCTAAAAAATATTAGTGAAGAAAGTGACAGCGCCGAGTGCAAATATAAATAGATAAATATATGTGATGGTCTAAAACATCTAACAATCGATTTATAATAACTGTAAATATTATCTAATACCTTTATATAGTCATCAAATAACAATAATCTAAAAATAAATAAATAAATATATAAATATATATATATATATATATATATATATATATATATATATATATATATATATATATATATATATATATATATATATATACACACACACACACAGTGATACTCTAGTGATATTAGCATGTGCAAAAATATAAAGTGAAAACAATGTTCCAATAAACAAAGAATTATGATTAAAAAATACAAAAATGGTATAAAAAATAAAAAAAGCAAACAAACTGTGTACTGTTGTCAAAAATTATATATATGTCAATAATTAATAATCGTGTCCTGAGTTAATATATGGAACTGAAAGTCCACACTGTGATTATCAAAATCGTGTATATGCAAACGTGACAGATGACAATTTCATCCTCTTCTTATATTGTGACTAATCCTTCACCACTGATGTACGAGATCACTCACTCACCAATGTTTAGTGGCTGGTATTAGATCCAGCAGCAAACAGGTATTTCCGTCTGCAGGGTACAATAATCTGTAGCTCTGTGAAAATGGATATCCACACTCGTCCACTCTCAGTGTTCCATATTATTGTAATCATCAGCAGGCATACAAGTTTTAAGGTGCAATACTCTGTAGATCTATATTGGATGATCCCAGAGATCCTCCGCTATTGACGACTAATGTCTCCTGGGAAGATATATGTGGAAATGAAGCGTAGCATAGTAAAAATTCCTTTAAAAAATCCTTATTTTAATAAAAATCGAATTACACTCACATGTGAAGGTGTCTACCAACACAGGCAAAGCGACATGTGTACATATGCGGGCTCGCTCTGGACCTGTCAACCCTGCAAGCTGACACCCGATTCAGTGGGCCCCGTGAAAACATCTAACAACGAAACGTACGTAGGCTGTACTGTTTGGAGGTATCATCACTATGCTGAATCGGTTGCAGGGTTGACAGAGCCAGAGCAAGCCCACATATGTATTGATGGCTATTAGTATTAGATAATATTTACAGTTATTATCAATCAATTGTTTGAGGTTTTAGACCAGGGGTGCCCAACCTTTTGAAGAGTGAGGGCCACTTAAGTGACTTGGTAACCGGTCGCGACCACAATAAGCGGAGCGGGTGGATGGCATGTCTGTGATTGCTCTGCATATGCAGAGCAGACGCAGACTCAGCCCACTATACTTTTTAGAGGATCGTATTGGAGGTAGAACACAAGTCGGTTTATGTCTGCTGCTACTTAGAGGTGAATGGAGGGTCCAATTATTCAGACTGACCGTGTGAAAGCTGCCCAAGGCTGCTTTCACACTGATGCGCTGCGGTTTACTCACACTGTGGGTGCAACACAGTGTACCTTGCACTTTGCAATAGACTTCTATTATATTATGCAGGTTTGGTGCACTTTTGGAAAGCTCACCAAACTCGCAGGTAATAACAGCTGTCTATTGGTTTAGTGCAGGTAACCTGTAGGTAAACTGCGCTGCACCTGCGGATCAGTTTAAAAGCAGACCAGTAACCACTGCAGAAAATATATGCCCAGATATACACAGATTTTTGTAAAAAGCTGACCTTTAATAACAGTATTCTATTCCATCCCAGAGCAGGAGGTTGTGGGCCACATCAGAGGTCTCCGCGGGCCACATCAGAGGGCTCCGCAGACCACATGTGGCCCCCAGGCCACTGGTTGGCCACCCCTGTTTTAGACCATAACATACATTTATCTATTTATTTTTTATATCACTTTTTTTACTTTCTTTTGATTGAGGTTCCTCAATTTCGACACTGTAGTCCACAAACTATTATTGACACGGCTAGCTGAAGTAGCCAGAGTCGCAGAAGGCGATTTATCATGGTTCTCCTCTTTTTTGGAAAACCGATCGCAAACAGTGAAGTTAGGACCTTTCACTTCTGAGAAACGCACAGTATCATGCAGAGTCCCTCAAGGATCGCCTCTGTCACCGGTGCTGTTTAACATCTATCTTCGTCCTCTTTTTGAAATTATCAGCAGCCAAAAACTGCTTTACCACTCATATGCAGATGACACGCACCTGTATTTCCGCATTGGCAACAAAAAGGATCACCACCTCAATCTAGAGACATGCCTCGTTTTGATAGAGGACTGGATGACAAAGAGTTATCTTAAACTCAAAGGAGCGAAAACAGAACTTCTCCTGTTTCACGCCAAGCGTAGGAATCATTCTACAACAACTTGAACCCCCCCCCCCCCCTCCCATTCTGGGCAAAATCATCTCCCCTAGCGCCAAAGTCAAAAGTCATTTTTGACTCCTATATGACAATGGACGCACAAATAGGGTCAGTAGTCAGTGGATCACACCATCTGCTGCGCCTACTACGCAGACTTACTCCTTTCATCCCCAAAGAAGATTTAGCGGTCGTGGTGGGAGCAATTGTAAACTCCAGACTGGACTATGCAAATGCCCTTTACCTCGGACTCCCGAAGTACCAAATCGCTCGTCTGCAAGTCGTTCAGAACACGGCCGCCAGACTTGTGACTGGGAAAAAACCCTGGGAATCAATCTCACCTTCACTGAGAGCCCTTCACTGGCTGCCAGTAAAAGACAGAATTGCTTTTAAAGCACTCTGTCTAACGCATAGATGTATCCATGGGAATGCTCCTCATTATCTATGCGGAAAAAAAAAAGCTTGCAATCTTTTTTCTGCGATCCACCAATCAAAACCTGCTCCAGATTCCGAAAGCCAACTACAAGTCCAAAGGAGAAATAAGATTCGCGCTCCAAGGTCCCAGACTATGGAACGCTTTACCAACCAGCATTCGGTTGGAGGAGAACCACTTAGCGTTCAGGAGAAAGATCAAGACTCATCTCTTTTGATATCAAAGGAGACAGAAACAACAAGCACCCAGAGGCGATTTAGTTCACATGTGTCGTGCTATATAAGTTTTCATTCATTCATTCAATTTGATATCAGCTGGATAGTATTATTTTTTAGAAACATTTTGGCGCGGTACCCTTTACTTAAAATATTGTTGTTTAATCTCTTTATTCGTATTATTCATTGTAGCACACCCCCGTATGGGCCACCATTTCTGATGGGTCTTCTGTTCTTTGTCTAAACCTTTTCCAAAAAAAACTCACCAGGTTAAGTGTAAAAACATAGAATATCACAGAAAATCACTTAAAGTAATACATAGTACCCAATAGTAGTGCCTCTGCAATGCTCCTGAGAAGCTCTGTTGCAGACTGGTTAGACAACAGTTAAAGGCTCTCCCTATGACCGCACAACTTTCTTTAGGTCTCCGACACAAAGGACACCGCATCATTCTCAGGGGGCCCTTCAACTGAGCTGTGCTGCAACATTCATCTGGAGGTATCCTTATTGATAACTATATATACCCAAGTATATGTGCACAGTTCCACCAGGACTCTTGTTGGGCCCTTTGCTGATAATACCTGTTTGTACATTGGGTGTATTTACTGTTATTATTATTCTTTTCTTATATAAAGCTTGTATTATTTCCATAGCATCTACTGTATATACAGTGCCTTGAAAAAGTATTCATACCCCTTGAAATTTTCTACATTTTGTCATGGTACAATCAAAAAGGTAAACATATTTTGCTTGGGATTTTATGTGATGGACCAACACAAAGTGGCACATAATTGTGAAGTAGAAGCAAAATGATAAATGTTTTTACAAGATTTTTTACAAATAAATATCTGAAAAGTGTGGCACACATTTGTTCAGCCCCCTTTTCTCTGATACCCCTTACTAATATCTAGTGGAAACAATTGCCTTCAGAAGTCACTTAATTAGTAAATACACCTGTGTGTAATTTAATCTCAGTATAAATACAGCTGTTCTGTGAAGCCCTAGGAGGATTGTTAGAGAGCCTCATGGAGCACTGTTCAATCCAACATCCGAAAATGGAAAGAGTATGTCACAACTGAAAACCTACCAAGACATGGGCATCCACCTAAACTGACATGCCAAGCAAAGCGAGCATTATTCAGAGAAGCAGCCAAGAAGCCCATGGTAACTCTGGAGAAGCTGCAGAAATCCACAGCTCAGGTGGGAGAATCTGTCCACAGGACAACTATTAGTCGTGCACTCCACAAATCTGGCCTTTAAGGAAGAGTAGCAAGAAGAAAGTCATTGTTGAAAGGAAGCCATAAGAAGTCCCATTTGTAGTCTGCGAGAAGCCAAGTGGGGGACACAGCAAGCATGTGGAAGAAGGTGTTCAGATAAGATGATGATGCCAAAATTTAACTTTTTGGCCTAAAAGCAACGCTGGTGGAAAACTAACACTGCACATCACCCTGAACACACCATCCCCACCGTGAAACATGGTGGTGGCAGCATCATGTTGTGGGCATACTTTTCTTCAGCAGGGACAGGAAAGCTGATCAGAGGTGATGGATAGATGAATGGAGCCAAATACAGGGCAATAATAGAAGAAAACCTGTTCACCTTCCAGCATGACAACGACCCTAAACATACAGCCAGAGCTACATTGGAATGGTTTATATCAAAGCATATTTATGTGTTAGAGTGGCCCAGTGAAAGTCCAGACCTAAATCCAATTGAGAATCTGTACACCCACATTTTCTGTCGGAATTCCGTTCAAGCTGTCTTGCATACACACTGTCAGACCAAATTCCGACCGTTCAAAACGCGGTGACGTAAAACACTACGACAAGCCAAGATAAATTAAGTTCAATGATTCCGAGCATGCATCGACTTGATTCTGAGAATGCGTGTTCTTTCTCCGTCGGAGTTTCACACAAACGATCAGAATTTCTGATTGAGAATGCATTTCCTTCGGTGTTTGGAAGGAATGTCATGCACATGTTACTTTTCTTAATGTCAGCTTCAGTGGCAAAGAATACATAGAGAGTAATCAAAATTAATTTCAGGGAAAGGAGAAAACATTGTAGAATTCTGAAGAAGCCAGAAAGCCAAGACCAGCCTTGAAATGTGCATGTAATCTAAAAAAAACTTTCTGAAAGTGACATTCATAAAGACGTCTGCCTGATATTTTTTAACTCAGAACAGATATTAGACCATCTCATTTTATTATATTTTTTTAGTATTTTGAAAGACATTTTATTTATTTTTAAAGGCCTCTGCAGCAGCATCAGAACAGAATAAAAATAACAAACAAATAAGTAAATAAAACAATATAAAGAGGGGAAACATATGCACTTGCTAAGCCAAGACTATTAAAGCACACTTTCCGGATTTAGGGTTTATAAAACAATGATGTGTGGTATGTCTGCACACCTCGGCTTTGATCAACAACCTGACTGTAAATGCATTAGGCACAGATTACCCTGGGTCTTTATGACATTATGATGGGGCAGAAAATGAATCCTGCCAGAAACATACAGGCTAATTGGTGTGACATAAGAGGTGCGACAAACAGTGGTTCAGGAACAAAGGTTGTACACTTTTAAAGCAGCTTTGTGCTTTTGTATTTAAACCAGCATTATTCTTATGTAGTCACTGAAATTACAATTCCTTGTGGCATAGAATAAAAGTAAATACATCTTTACAAAAATGTAGTTAACAATAATAATTGTGTAGCATCTCTTATTAATTAAACAGGGCTGCTAGTAAATTTACTTTGCTTTGCTAGGTGGTATTCAGCCTGGCTAATTTGTAGTCTTTGATCAAATGGTTTTACTGTGATTTCTCCCCTTTGTCAATAGGTGGCACTGTTGCCTTTGGCATTAATATAATGAATTATAGTGAATTCAGGTTATGAGTTAGTATACTTCTCTCAGCCTATCAGCAGGAGTTTCTTTGGCCGCTGAGGATGCTGGGTAAAGGTGATTATTCGGAGGAGGTCAGATGATCTGGGTTCTTTCCATCTGGGCTGCGGCCTTGGTGGGCATGTGTGGAGCAGCAGCAGAGGTGTAGGCCTGAAGACTAGGGCCTTGCCATGTGTTGCAGGGGCTCTGTCAGAGAGAGCCTGGTTGTTGCTGGGAGGCATGGGAGAGAAAGTTGCCAGAGGGACAACCAGTCTAGTTGCCGGAGGCAGGTGTAAGGGGATAGAGTTCTGTAGGAGTACCAGAGGAGACTTTTTATCAGTCGGGTACTGTGAAGTGGCTGGGAAAGCTTCAGGAGAGAACTTTTCCAAGGAATCCAGCGGGTAGCTGTTAGCTAAGCTTGAGGAATCCAGCGGGTAGCTGTGAGTTGAGCTTGTTGCTATAGGAGACAGCAGTTGCTATGAAATACAGATTGCTGAATTTAGCTTAAAGGCCCTTTATTTGTATAGCTGTCTGCTTAGTTCTATTTTTGTCTAAGGAGTCTACCTATTTGCTATTGCATTTGCCTAAGGGTGTCCTGTGCCTTACCCCTCTCTCCCACAGTTCCTGTTAAGAGAAATAAAAATCTCTTTGCTCATTTTTAAAAGTGACTGGCGCCCATCTTTTCACCTTGCGCAACACCCACCATGCCTAGGAACCTGCACCCTAAGGAAGAATGTGGGCCCTTCCAGCCACTGAGCCTGTTATGGTAATTTAAGAAGACCCCAGGTAAGATGATGGATAAAGGGCTCGGTCCATGTATCTACAGGTAAGTCTTATTATGAACTTGTAGGCAGGTGCAGTATACTTTCTCCACTCTTCCATAGCTAAATTGCAGTTAGAGAGGAGGTAAAGAGGAACATGGTTAATCTATGGTTTCCTGGTTTACTGGGGAAGCTATCCAATTGGATGCTGCTTCCCCATGTGACTCTGGCACCCATCTTGGGTCAAGCAGAGCCTATTTAGGACCGTGGCTCCCAGGCTTGGTGCACATTTTGTGAGTGAATGAATGAAGAACTTGTATAGCGCAGCACATGCAAAGTAAATCGCCTCTGGGCGCTTGTTGTTCCTGTCTCCTTTGAGATCAAAAGAGATGAGTCTTAATCTTTCTCCTGAAGACTAAGTAGTTCTCCTCCAGTCGAATGCTGGCTGGTAAGGCGTTCCATAGTCTGGGACCTTGGACAGCGAATCTCCTGTCTCCTTTGGACTTGTATCTGGCTTTCGGTATCTGAAGCCGATTTTGATTGGTGGATCGTAGAATACGATTGGGATTGTAAACTTTTAATTTTTCGCATAGATAATGGGGAGCATTCCCATGGATACATCTATGCGTTAGACAGAGAGTTTTAAAGGTGATTCTGTCTTTGACTGGTAGCCAGTGAAGGGATCTCAACGAAGGTGAGATTGATTCCCAGGGTTTTTTCCCAGTCACAAGTCTGGCGGCCGTATTTTGAACGACTTGAAGACGAGCGATTTGGTACTTGGGGAGTCCGAGGTAAAGGGCATTTGCATAGTCCAGTCTGGAGTTTACAATCGCTCCCACCACGACCGCTTTGTCTTTCTTGGGAATAAAAGGCGTGAGTCTGCGTAGTAGGCGCAGCAGATAGTGAGATCCGCTGACTACTGCCCCTATTTGTGCGTTCATTGTCATGTCGGAGTCAAAGATGACCCCAAGACTTTTGACTTTGGCGCTAGGGGTGATGATTTTGCCCAGAATGGGTGGGGGGATCCAGGTTGTTGTCGATTGATTCCTACGCTTGGCGTGAAACAGAAGAAGTTCTGTTTTCGCTCCGTTGAGTTTGAGATAACTCTTTGTCATCCAGTCCTCTATCAAAGAGAGGCATGTCTCTAGGTTGAGGTGGTGATCCTTTTTATTGCAAATGCGGAAGTACAGTTGCGTGTTGTCTGCGTAAGAGGGATATAGCAGTTTTTGGCTGCTGATGATTTCAAAAAGAGGACGCACATAGATGTTGAATAACATCGGCAACAGGGGAGATCCTTGAGGGACCCCGCACGATAATGTGCGTTGTTCAGAAGTGAAGGGTCCTAGCTTCACTATTTGCGATCGGTTTTCCAAAAAAGAGGAGAACCAAGATAGATCGCTTTCTGCGACTTTGGCTATTTTAGCCAGCCGAGTCAATAACAGCTTGTGATCAACTGTATCAAAGGCTGCGCTTAGGTCCAGCAGAACCAGAAGAGAAGATTCTCCTTCGTCTGCGGCCTCGAGAACGTTGTCCCATATCTTAAGCAATGCTGATTCTGTCCCGTGTCCGGGACTGAATCCTGATTGAAATGGGTCGAGTAAGTTGTGGGTATCTAGATGCTGTTGCAGCTGCTGTACCACTGCTTTCTCCATTACCTTGGAGAGAACATTTAGGCCTGTTATGGGGCGCCAGTTGAGTGGATCCTTAGGATCCAGGGTGGCTTTCTTCAAGATGGGTTGAATGAAGCCCTCCTTCAGCTGGGAGGGCATTATGCCCTCCCTGAAGGATTGGTTGATAAGCTGCGTGACAGGAGGTGCCAGGATGTCGGCGCATTCATTCAGCAGGTTGGTGGGGATAATATCATTTGGCGCAGTGCTGTTGCGCAGAGTGCCGATGATATTTTTAGTGGTCTGAATGGAGATGGGTTCCAGCGTGAACTCGCCAAACTGTGGTGAATTGCTGCCGGTGCTGTGTAAATGACTACGGGGGGGCTGGGAGAGCAATTGTTTTGCTGAATGCTTTGCCGGATTGCCACAATTTTGTTAATGAAGCAATCCGATAACTCATCGCAAAATTCTTGTGTGTCCAAGTTGGGGGCTTCAAGACATCCTGGATTCATGGTCTGAGTGACCAGCTTGAAGAGTTTGCGGGGGCGATTTAGTGCACCGTTGATAGCCTCAGAAAAATAGTTTTTCTTGGCTTTGAAGATTAGCTTGTAGTATTTTATGGTTATTGCCTTGTAGATCGAGAGGTTCTCATCTGAAGAGTTTCTTTTCCAGGCTGCTTCTGCCCTTCTGCGATCTTGCTTCAGTAACGCCAGCTGGTTGTTGAACCAGCCGGAGTTATTTTTCCTGATCTGGGTCTTTCGTTTCGGCGCTATCAAGTCAGCTGACTGCAATAGTGCTGTGTTTATGGCCTCCAGTGTTTCTTCCGCTGTTTGGTGCGGCTGAATTGTGTTTATTTTTTCCCCTAACGTGGCTTTGAAGAGTTCCGAATGGAGCTTCTTCTGACATCTGGTCCAGTGTGTTGTCATTGGATTTGATGTTTTTGTTAAGGGGGGGATTTCGGAAATAATGAATTTAATTGCATGGTGATCTGTCCATGGCAATGGTTCATTTTCCAAGATTTTTATTTCCAGATCTTGTCTGAAAATAAGATCGAGCGTATGACCTGAAGCATGTGTGGGCCCACATACTAGTTGCTGAAGCCCTAATCCTTCCAGGTGGTCGATGCAGGCGTCGGCAATGGGGTCTTGCGGGGAGTTGGCCCAGAGGTTGAAGTCCCCGAGCAGCAAAAGGTGTTTGCTATTCAGGGTATAGGTGGAGACAAAGATGGGAGCAGCTGCGACTTGGGGCCAGGTGGCCTATAGCAGAGTAGAATCCGGACGGTCTCCTGGCCGTTTACTTGCAGTTGAAGAGTAAGGGTTTCCATGAATGGAAGAGGGTTTTGGAGGCTTGGTTTTGTGATCGCAAGACGCGTTTTATGGATCACCGCCAGTCCTCCTCCTCTTTGCCCTATTCTGTTTTCCGTAATAATACGGTAGTTTTCTGGCACCAATTCTCCTAGAATGGTGTTACAGTCGGCTGTGAGCCAGCTCTCTGTAATGAAGAGGCAGTCTAGGTCGTGTTGTAGAATGAAATCATGGATTTCAAGTCGGTGTTTTACTGCCGATCTTGTGTTGATCAAAGCACATGAAATGCGCTTAGGTTGGGGTAAACGGCTAAAATTTTTGACAGTCGATCGTCGATCGATCCTCAAAAGGTGCTCAATTCTTAGGGTCTTTTTGGTGATGGCTGGCAGTATTGCGGTGAAACGCCTCAGATTCCAAATGGTTTCTACGGAGTACCGCAGATTAGCCATGGTTGCCATTCACCGGGGGAAAAGTCGTTTCTTTTGGTGGCGATGAAGAGAGGATTCAGTGAATCCTCCCGGCTTGGTCCAGAGGAAGGCAAAAAACCCCTAACCATGCTATGCCAATTTGCTTTGGTAGGGGAAAAAATTCCTTCCTGATCCCTGAAAGGCGATCGGGCGAACCCCTGGATCAAGTACTGTTAAGTTGTGAAAAGGGGGGTGGGAGGGGGGGGGAAGCTGACACTGCTGCTGGGGTGTACCAAGATGGCCGCCGACCAGGAGCAGGACATGGGACCCAGGCTGGTGTGTAGCCAGCTGGGTGGATTGGTGAGCCGGGGGGGGCTGGTTGTTGAGGCCAGGGGTGGATGTGTCCTACAGGGGCTGGGGGTGAGCTCCTGGGGGGCTACTAAAGGTGTTTTTGGCCGAGAGTGCGGCGCGCCGCTAGGCCGCGGATGAAGCCGCGGCCTTTCCTAAGATGCGGCGGCCGCGAATCAGCAGTGGCTGGCGCGGTTCAGGGGAGAAAACGGGGAATCGCGGGGAGGCGCCGGGGGGAAGGTTGCTTGGCAGGTGGGTGGTAATGTGGGGTAAGGAGAGGGAAAGAGGCCCCAGCGTTCAGCTGATTCGGCGGCTTATCCTGATAAGGACAGCCGCCAATCGGTTCCAGGGGAGGTGAAGGAAAAGTAGGGCCTACCTGGGGAGGATGTCTGGAGAAGAATGGAGAGAGCTGTGAAAAATCCTGCCTGCCTAGCTGATGCTGTCCCTGGGGAGAGCCGACTCGTTTGAGAGCGTCCTGCTCTCACTATCCCTAAGGTGAGCAGACTAAGGTGAGAGCGTCTGCTGCACACCTTACTGACAGAGTGCCTTGCCAAATGGCATGTGAGTGGAACTAGCTACAGGGAATGGTAGGGCTCACAACTTCTCTGCACATCTGGACAGCCCAGGCTATATTCTCCCTCTCCCAGCAGGCGCAGTCAGCTCAGCTGAAACCAGTTCTCTTCATGCTGTTGGACCTGTGAGTATTCCCATTTGGGCTGTTTTTCCTACAGGTGTATTATAAATGTGTCTCTACCCCTGAAGGAGCTGCTGGTTAGATTTGGGATCAGCGTGTTACCTTTGTAGCTTGTCTAGGGGTATGATGAAGATAGATGGTGTGAGTAATAATAGAATGTCCAAAACAGCAAAGTGTCGTTTTCTGTGCTTTTATTCTTGTGCCCAACACGGCAACAAGTAACTTCAGGTGAATAGAGAAAAGATGGTGAAAGAAGAAGTTGCAGGTTCAGGCCTTAACTATGTACAGAAGCAGTCCTGCTTCTATGATACCTTGGTTACGTCGCCACTCCAGCCGGAGTGGGTGTAGTATACCCGGACAGTCTCTCTCACAGAACTGGCAGCCGGAATATCACTCGGAACTCTGAGAAGGAAACAAGCCTCTGCCACAGGCTTGGCTCAATGAAAATAGGAGTGGTACCTCTGCCACAGGCCCCTACTCTGGAATATGACTTTTTGGAGCGATTCCTTCTCTGTAAAGTAATTGCCTGAATTGTCTTCAGATAGCCCTTGATTTTTAGGTGATCGACTGACAGGTTGCAAGAAACAAACTCCCAGTGTCCGATCACCTTGATCCCCGATGGATCGCCTAGGCCTTATTGGATCGCCTGCCTCCGGGCTCTCCTCAGACTGACTCCCCACCGAACAGCACAACTCGCTTGGGATCTTCTCATAGAAGTGGGGAACCCAGTAAGTCACTGGGGCCCCTCTGCAGCTTTAGTTGCTCCAGACCATGAGGGTCTGGAACTCCACAAAGCATGTGCACCCCAGGCCTGGTAGGCCATATCGCCGGGGCCCGTGATGCGCACACACCCTAAAGGTGGGTGCCGCACCCGGGTCCAACCTCGAACTCCCGACGCCAAGATGGCGCCCTAAAGAAGTACCCTCCCCCAGCATTCTCCGCGAGGGCAAAGCTCCTCTGATTGGCTGCTGGCAAGAAGGCGCTTCGGCTGGTCTCCACTGTCGCCACCTGTCGTTCCAAGTTGGAAAGGTATCTTTGGAACACAGAATGAAACAACAGCACTAAACTAACATAATTCACATAGATGAGAGCTAAATAAGTCTCTCATCCCCCTCTAGATTTAAACAGCGTGCGTACAAGGAGGGACGGGGCGCTACATAAAGTATTTAGCATACTTTCAATACAAGTTCTTTCATCACACTTGGACGGTGTTTTATTCCTGCTGTACTGCACCCCACCTACAAGCTTACCTGTAAGTACAGGTCATCGAGTGGTGTTTTTCAACCCTTTAACTCCCCATTTTCTTCTCTGCACCTTTTCCTTCCTTCCCTGGCTTTACTTCTCTACCTTCTTCCATATTTGTATTTCTTATTCTCATTCTCTGACTTATCTTCTGGGGTAACTTAAAGTATCACGCTATCTGAAAGTCAGAGGTAGTATCGACCACGCTACCAGATGTTTTGATGTAAAGAATGGGAGCCAAAGCATTGTAATGTATTTCCATCTCTCTATTGCACTGTAACAAATGTCTCATTGTTAATCTATTCTCTTCACATCTTTTGTTCCCACAGTAACACTGTCTGTTTATGTCTTTTCTCTCGATAAAAAAAAAGGATTACACAAAGTCAAGGTCGGTGGAAAACCTTTAGACCCAAAAGCATAGTTTCAAAGTAGCCCCTAAGCATTAGTCCTGTCACCACTCCCCTAGAAAGATACAAACACTTTATACTCACCCGATATGCGCATCCGCTCACTAATGGAGTATTTCACAGAACTTTCAGGACCACTCAAGCAGGGCTTCAAAATTCATGAACCAGCGTGAATCTTGTCTACAGTAGAGGAATGCTTCTCTTGCAGCAGACTTCTTTTTTTTTTTTTTTTCCACATCAGACTAGACCGGGGTGCAATCCGTCAAACATGCTCACGGACCCTTCCGCCCTTCGCTTCCCCCTGTAGTCAATGCATCACTTGTGGCTTCTTATTTCCTTAAATGTTTCTGTATATTTCTCTCTCTTTTTTTTTTTTTTTTTTTTAACTGCAAAAAGGTAACAGGTGTATTTTTCCTCCCCATCCCACCCTCCCTGCCTCCCTCCATCCCTCCCTCCATCTCGTGATTCCACCGTCCCCCTTCCCCTGGTAATCCCCCATAGTTGAATCCTGTTTCCCCCCAACTATCTTATATCACTCTTAAGTTTTCTGCACAACTCCAGGATTTTTTAAATTCTATCCATTTACCCCATTTGTCCCTTAGATCCTTGTTGTCTTCCTCCCCTCCAAGTCTCATCCCCTCCCTCCTATGAGTTTCCTCTACTGCATCAATCCACTCCCATATTTGGGGGCTTTCCTTTTCCCTCCATTTCTTGGGTATCAATCGTTTCGCCGCATTAAGAAGATGCGGTATCAGAGTTTTTTTATATTCTTTTATAGGCTCCTCCCCCCCATGGAAGAGGACCACCCAAGGATCTTCTTTGATCTCTTTTTTAGTTATTTCCTTGATTAGGGTTAGAATTTTTTTCCAATATTCTTTGATCTTAGGGCAGTTCCACCACAAGTGGGCCATTGATCCCCTAGTTGCGCAACCTCTCCAACAATCAGCGGACTGCCCTTCTCTATATTTGCTGATTTTGTCAGGGGTAATGTACCATCCAGTAATAAGTTTAAAATTCATCTCGGCCGTTCTCGTATCTGTTGCTGATGAATGAGTTAAATTGAAGATTCTATCTACTATGATTTTATCCCTAGTGCTTTCAAACTCTCTTTCCCATTTTTGCATATAACTGGGCTTCCCCAGCTCTTCCGCCCTCATCAGGAATTTATAAAGTTTTGAAATATTCCCTTTTGAGTGTTCAGCCACACATAGTTGTTCCAATTGAGTGTACTCCTTCTGATCCCTTAATGGGATCGGGAGACTCCTGATATAGGAGGATAGCTGTAAGTAGCGCCACTCATCCCACCCTGTGAATTCCATCTTAGTTTTAATCTCTTGAAGTGACAATATTTTACCCTTTTGAATAATATCTTTTACCTGGGTTCTATTTTTAATCCAATTCCCACCCTCCCCTTTTAATCCTGGTGCAAAGAATTCATTGTCTTTTAAATCTATTAGTGGTGAGTTATATTTTAGTCCTACCTGTTTGTGTATTCTGTCCCATATCCTTAGTGCTATCCGTGTGATTTCATGTGTGGTGTTATGTAAACTTCTAAAATGTGGTGGATTCCATATTTTTCTACCTAACTGTGTCCCTGCCAGTGTACATTCAATATTAACCCATCTTTTCTCCCGATTTTCCCTAGCCCACTCTATTATACGGGATATTACTGACGCATTATAATATTTTCTAAAAACCGGGACCGCTAGTCCTCCCTGTTTTTTTTCCTGTTTTAATACTCGGAGTGCGATCCTATGTTTCTTTTTATTCCATATGTAGTTTAATAACAAGGAGTTGAGTGTTTTAAAATAGGATTGTGGTAGGGCTACTGGCACCATCTGGAACCTATATAAGATTTTCGGCATTAGTATAATTTTTACTATATTTATCCTTCCAAACCATGAGATCGGTCGATTCTTAATTTTTTTGATTTCTCCATTTATTTCATCTAGTAGGGGGATATAATTCAATCTATATATATTCTTAAGAGAGTTTGCTAATTTAATTCCCAAGTACTTTATCTCTTTCTGCCAGATAAAGTTAAACTCTCTCTTGAGGGATCGTTCTTCATCCTTATTCGTGTTTACATTCAGAATTTCTGTTTTGGAGACGTTCATCCTAAAATTGGAGATCTCACCGTATTGTTTAATATTGGCCATTAAAAAAGGCAGCGTGGATCTAGGGTTCCTCACAAAAAATAAAACATCATCCGCGAATGCGGATAATTTATGCTCTTCTTCTCCTGCTCTTACTCCCTTAATATTTGGGTCATTGCGTATCATTGCCAGCAGTGGCTCCAGCGACAACACAAAAAGGAGGGGGGACAAAGGGCATCCCTGCCTGGTCCCATTTTTCATCTCAAAAGCTGTTGATAGGGATCCGTTGACTTTAATCCTTGCTCGGGGGTATTGATACAATATCTTAATCCTCTCCCTCATTCTTGGGCCAATCCCCACATTTTCTAATATTTGCATCATGAGACCCCAGTCTACTCTGTCGAACGCTTTTTCTGCGTCCACTGACAAGAGTAGACTGGGTGCTCCATTTACTTTAATTTGCTTGAGGATCAATAGTGCTCTGACCCCATTGTCCTTCACCTCCCTTCCTGGTATGAATCCTACCTGGTCGGGGTGGACCAGGCCCGTCATTATCTCCTTCATACGCTCTGCCAGGATTTTAGCATATATCTTTATATCCACGTTTAACAATGAGATTGGCCTAAATCCCGAGCAGAGCGTATTGTCTTTCCCCTCCTTACCAATAACTGTAATATTTGCTGTCGAAGCCTCTCTGCTTAATTCGTAGTCGGAGCCTAGTCCGTTGAAATAATGGCATAATCTTGGTATCAAGATGGATCCAAACTTTTGCAGATACCTAGTCGTGAAGCCGTCCGGTCCGGGGCTTTTCCCTTTGGCAGAATTTTTTAATGTTCTCCTTATTTCCTCCTTGGTGATAGGCCTATCTAAGTTTTTAGCTATATCGTTGTCTATTCTTGGGAGGTTAGCTTTTCTCAATACTTCCCCTGTACTGGCCTCTTTCTCTCCGGGATTCCAGTTCTTTTGTTTCACATTATACAGATCTTCGTAATAGCTTCTGAACTCCTCTGCTATATCTTTGGTATTATATACCAGGTCCCCGTTCTTGTTTCTAATTTTTTCTATATAATTCCTATTTCTCTTTTTCTGTACCATTCTGGCTAGGTATTTGCTAGGTTTGTCCCCCCAGATGTATCTCTCTCTTTCGATGCTATATAGTTCTTTCTTAAATTCTTGTTCTGTGAGTACTCTATACTCTTCTCTTTTCAGTGTTAATTTATGCCATATTTCTGTTTTTTTACCTCTTTTTTTATGTTCTTGTTCTAGTTTTAAAATTTCTTTTGCTGTTTCTTTTAACCTCCTTGTTTTTTCTTTCTTTTTCCTGGCTCCCTCACTTATAAATATTCCTCTTATGTACGCTTTGTGAGCTTCCCAAAGTGTGGCCCTGGAGATCCCCTCCGAGTCATTCTCCAGAAAAAACCTTTCTAGTTCCTCCTGGACTCTTTTTACTATATCCTCATCCTCCAGTAAACTTTTGTCTATTCTCCACTCTGGTGCGTTCGTTTTCTGATCAGATATGTTAAGTTTCATAGTTATGGGTGCATGGTCAGATACCGTCGTAGCTTCTATTCCTGTTTCCACTACCCTTTCTAATAGTTTATGATCTATGAGGATATAGTCTATCCTCGAGTAGGTCCCGTGCACAGGGGAATAAAATGTATAATCTCGGGTTTTGGGGTGTTGTATTCGCCATATGTCTACCAACTGATCATTGTACATTCTTTGTTTCAGTATTTTCAACTGACTTTCCTTTGTCCTCTGTGCACAAGACGTACTGTCGAGTCCATGTTCCATACATAGATTAAAATCCCCCATTAATATCACATGGCCCGTCTCGAATTTTTTTAGTTTTACTAGAATTTTTTTTATGAACCCTGCAGAGTCTACATTAGGTGCATAGATATTGGCTAGCGTATATTCTGATCCTCCCAGTTTTCCTTTCAGGAATAAAAACCTTCCCTCGGGGTCTGTCAATCTCTCCCCCAACTCAAAACGTATCCCTTTTGCTATCCCAATTGCGACTCCTCTGGCCCGCTTTGTTATTGTATCCCCGTAGTACCAAATGGGATGACTGCGGGAATATAATCTTATATTGAATTCCAGTGTCAGGTGGGTCTCCTGCAAAAAGGCTAAATCCGCCTTGTGATAGTGTAATTCCCTTAGGATTTTATGTCTTTTAGCAGGAGAATTTAAACCCTTAACATTATATGACAGGAATTTAATCTCTGTCATCTTAAAAAAAAATATATTTTTTTTGTTTCTTTTTCTTCCATACTTGGGGACGCACCTAGGGGATAGTAAACTGGACAATGTGGAATTTAACGAGATGCCCCCCCCATTCTACCCTCCCCAACCCTCTCTGGTCTCCCTCCCCTTCCCTCTTGGCCTATTGTAGGCCTGGGAGCCGTCTTTGGTAACCTCCACTCCCTCACTATCGGCTCCTCTTCCCAGAGGTGATGCCTAAGGATCGCTCCCGGCTGCTTATCCCCTCCTCCCCCCCACCGTCCCCCCCATCCCCTCCCACCTCCCAATTTAATTCTCTAAGATACCCAGCCAGTGAGGTCAGGTGCTATTATATCCATTTTTTGGCAGAACCTCTCAATTTCTTCCGGGTATCTTAAACGTGCAGTTATCCCCCCCTTAAATCCAATGAGGCATGCAGGGAAGCCCCACTAATATTTTATATTCTCCGTGCGCAACAGGTCCAAGAGCGGTTTCAGATGTCTTCTCCTTTCTAGTGTTTCTCTTGATAGATCAGAGAAAATCTGTATCTCCTTTTCTTTGTATCTAATGGGGGGTATCCCCCTCAACCTTCCCCATATTTTCGCCTTATCAGCATAGTTCTGAAACCGTGCTACGATATCTCTAGGTCCCCTATTCTCGGCCTGTTTGGGGTTTCCTACTCTATGTACCCGATCTAATTTGAGGGGTTTTGCGTCTGCCGGTCTGTCCATCACGGGATTAAATATTGTGTTCATAATCCCTCTTAGGTTTTCTCCCTGCTCTTCAGCCATCCCGCCTATTCTCAAGTTCTGTCGCCAGTTGCGATTTTCCTGGTCCTCCAACTGATATGCTAGGGTTCTTTGGTTGTCTGTCATCGCTTGTACTTGTTTTTTTAACTTATTCAGTTCTTGGTCTTGTTCTTCTATTCTTTTTTCCGTCTCCTCAACTCTTTCCAGTAAGCCTCCTAGGTCAATTCTTACTTTATTAATTTCCGTTTTTATCAGATTTTCTATCCTAAGCAGCATCACATTCATCTCTGTTTTTGATGGAGGTTGTGTGTCCAGTTCTGGGTCCTCTAATCTACTATGGTCATATTCGCTTTCTAGAGTCGTCTCTCCTCTAGATCGATTCGCATTTGCTTCCCCTGATTTTTTCTTGTCCGTTTTCTTAACCAATCCGGGGCTTTTAGGGTTCACCTCTTGTGTCATGTACTGCTGTATGGAGCTCGTCCCAACGTTGCTTTTCTGCGTTTTTGAGGCAGCGCTTCTTGTTGACCTGCTCATTTTGAATTTGTTTGTTGGTCTAATTATTTTCCCCAGTTTGCCACTAGGAGGGGGGGTGCCCAGGCCCTTTCCTGTCTCTATTAATGCCTATTGCTTTTTAATCCCCTACCTCTCCAACTCCTGGGGCTTCTTATATTCTCCTACCAGAGCTGTGACTAGTTATTTAGATCACCCGGGTCATGCCAAGGTGAGTATTACAGATAAGTAATTTTCTGGTGTTACTCAGCGTCCCCTTTTTTTTTTTTTTTTTTTTTTAGATAGTTAATTGTCCACTGCCTTCTATGACTCTCCAGGGGGTCGCTGCTAAGGGTGATATTCGTTTCACTTGGTTATTTATAGCAGGCTTCTCCTTGATCCATCTGGTTTTAAACCTTCACGGTTAAATGTATCTGCCTACCCCCAGGTAGCTAAATTTCTACCAGCATTTCCCTTTGGCAATACAAGCATCCTATTTCACCCTTATGCACCCCAGATTATAGTTAATTATATTATGACCATAAATAAATGTTTTTGTTCATCTCATTTGTGCTCTGCTTCATATCCGCTTCATACCTCTTTGACCCACTTTTCTTTTTCTTTTTTTTTTTTAAACTTAGCAGCAGCAGATTGACCTTTGAATAACCTTTGAAAATTTGTTGAGAAACACTTCTAAGATAACCGCCAAGGCAGGTGGGAGGGGGGGTGATGAAAATCGGGGGGGTCGGCCCGCCCGGACCCGTCAGATCTCGGCTCTACTGAGCGCCTCACCAGTCCCTTTACTCTCCTCCAGATCAGCTACAGGACAGCGTGTTTCCACATGCTTCGGGGGTGGCTTTGAGGATGGCCTGTGGTCCCGGTCCGGTGCCGTCGCCTCCTCCTTAAGTTGCTTCGCGCTCACGCTCGCGCTGTCTCCAGTGCGTGCTCGCTCGGGTCCTAGTCCCCGGGTCCTCCGCCTTAGCTCTCTGGGGCTTCCGGGTCGCGGTCGGGCTAGGATGGTCTCCGGATGGTCTCCGGTGTTGTTCATGCCTGACCCCAGCCTCTCACGCTGAACGCCGGCGGGCCATCGGAGTTTCCATCGGAGTCTCGGAGCGACGGACCCCGCTAGCAGCCATGGAGCGTTCCGACACCTCCCTCCACGCGCACGTCGCGCACGTCAGCACGTCACGTCGCCATGACGTGGTGCAGCAGACTTCTTAGCTTATAGGAACTCAAGACAAAAATACATTAGGGTTTTGGTTCTGTGCAGGATTTCTTTCCACACTTTTGCTTCTGGGTGCCAAATTAAATAAATAGGGGAAATTCAAACCCCCCCGTATTTATTTCACCCGATTTCTATAAATCCCCCTGCCAATAACACCATCACCAAATTACCCCCTAACATAAAGCCCCCAACCCTGATAACCTTTACTGTACATCTAACCCTACCCCCCAATTCTTATAACTTGTTCACGTGTGATGAAGTTGAAGCATTATGGGTGGAACTGCATACAGATGTGCATAGTTCAAAGTTAATCATTGAAGTTTGTTATAGACCACCCAATGTTAATAAGGAGGTGGAGACTCGGCTCCTTGCACAGATGGAAAGGGCTGCAAGGGCTGGGACGGTGATAATAATGGGGGATTTTAACTACCCAGAAATTGACTGGAATAATGGAATTTCTGGGACAGTTAAAGGACAAAAATTTAAAAACCTATTGCAGGACAATTGTATGGTCCAGTTTATTGAGGCCCCAACTAGGAATTATGCTCTGTTGGACTTGGTAATCTCAAACCATGCAGAGCTTATTACTAATGTTCAGATAAAGGAACACCTGGGTAGCAGTGATCATAACATGATTTCATTTAATATTAACTATAAGCAAGAAATACATACAGGAAAGATAAAAACACTTAATTTCAAGAGAGCAAATTTTCAAAGCATGAGGACTGCTCTCCAGGGCTTGGACTGGGAGGGAATATTGGCACCGATGAACACAGAACAGAAATGGGAATTCTTCAAAAAGACTCTTTGGAACCTCACTGCAAAGTATATTCCTATGGGCAATAAGTTTAAAAGGCGAAAGATAAAACCTATGTGGCTCACGGTCAAAGTTAAAAAAGCTATAAACAATAAGAAAATTGCTTTTAAAAAATATAAAAATGAAGGAACACTAGTGTTGTTTAAATGTTACAAAGAATATAATAGAATATGTAAAAAGGAAATCAAGGATGCAAAAATTCAAAATGAACGACAGATTGCAAAAGATAGTAGGACAAACCCCCAAAAATTCTTTAAATATATTAATAGTAAAAAGGTCAAGTCTGAGCATGTAGGCCCTTTACAAAATAATCTAGAGTGGGTGACTGAGGACATAGAGAAGGCAAATTTATTAAATGCTTTCTTCAGCTCTGTGCATACAATGGAGTATGGGGGAGCTCATGTCCATAATGGGGGTGGGAGTGCCCCAAATCTACAATGGCTCAAAAGTGATATGGTCCAGAAATATTTAGACAGAATAAAGGTGGATAAAGCACCTGGACCAGATGGCATCCACCCACGGATCCGAAAAGAATTGAGCTCTGAAATTTCAAAGCCACTGTATCTAATATTTAGGGACTCATTAATCTTTACCAAGTAACTATAGACCTGTTAGTTTAACTTCTATAGTTGGGAAGATACTGGAACGTTTAATAAAAGACCACATGGTGGAAACAAACTATTTAAGTAGCAGACAGCATGGATTCATGAAAGACAGAAGTTGTCAGACAAACCTGATTTCCTTTTATGAAGAGGTAAGTAAAACCCTGGACAGAGGCGTGGCAGTGGACGTGGTATACTTGGATTTTGCAAAAGCGTTCGATACAGTTCCCCACACACGGCTCATGTGTAAGGTAAGGTCTACAGGATTAGATATATCAGTTTGTAAATGGATAGAAAACTGGCTGAAAGACAGGATTCAGAGAGTTGTGGTTAATGATTCTTACTCTGAATGGTCCAAGGTTATCAGCGGTGTACCCCAAGGTTCAGTGTTGGGTCCCTTACTTTTCAATATATTTATAAATGATATTGGGTCTGAGATCCAAAGTAACATTTCTGTCTTTGCAGATGACACCAAGCTATGCAGTGGAATAACGTCCTTGCAGGAGGTCTCCAATTTACAAGCCGACCTCAATGCTCTGTCTAATTGGGCGACTAAGTGGCAGATGAGGTTTAATGTTGATAAATGTAAAGTTATGCACTTGGGGGCTAAGAATATGCATGCATCATACATGCTAGGGAGAGTTCAACTGGGGGGTTCTATAGTGGAAAAGGATCTGGGGGTTTTAGCTGATCATAAGCTCAATAATGGCATGCAATGTCAAGCTGCGGTTTTCAAAGCGAGCAAAGTCCTTTCTTGTATTAAGAGAGGTATGGACTCCAGAGATAGAGATATCGGAGAACTGGAGAAAGTGCAGAGAAGGGCAACTAAACTGATAAGAGGCATGGAGGAGCTCAGCTATGAGGAAAGATTAGAAAAACGAAATTTATTCCCTCTTGAGAAGAGGAGAATAAGGGGGGATATGATCAACATGTACAAATATATAAGAGGTCCATATAGTGAACTTGTTGTTGAGTTATTCACTTTAAGGTCAACACTGAGGACAAGGGGGCACTCTTTACGTCTGGAGGAAAAGAGATTTCACCTCCAAATACGGAAAGGTTTCTTCACAGTAAGAGCTGTGAAAACGTGGAACAGACTCCCTCCAGAGGTGGTTCTGGCCAGCTCAGTAGATTGCTTTAAGAAGGGCCTGGATTCTTTCCTAAATGCACATAATATAACTGAGTACTAAGGCCTCGTACACACGAGGCAATCTATTTGTTCAAATCGGTTGGACCGACCGATTTGAACAAATCTGTTTGCTAGGATTTTGGTTTGCTCGCGTGTACACACGAGCAAACCAAAATCCCCGCCAGCAGACGGCGCGCTGACGTGTCGGTGACGTGGCGGTGACGTTGACGCCGCCACGTCACCGCACCAGGAAGTAAAACACTTCCGCGCATGCGCCAAATCCATTCAGCGGCGGTGCGAGACGACATGTCTGCTGGTAAGTGTACTAACCAGCAGACATGTCGGGCGGACGGATTCCCACCCGATAGATTTCAAAGCATGCTTTGAAATCTGTCGGGTGGCCAAATCCGTCGGCTCGCCCGTACACACGATCGAATCTGTCTGCTGGGACGGTCTAGCAGACCGTTTCCAGCAGACAGATTTGATCGTGTGTACGAGGCCTAAGATGTGTAGGTAAAGTTGATCCGGGGTAAATCCGATTGACTCTTGGGGGATCAGGAAGGAATTTTTTCCCCTCCGGTAGCAAATTGGATCATGCTCTGCTGGGGTTTTTTGCCTTCCTCTGGATCAACTGTGGGTATGGAGTTGGGTGTATGGGATGTACTGTGTTTTATTTTGTTTGTTTATTTATTTTTTTATGGTTGAACTGGATGGACTTGTGTCTTTTCTCAACCTGACTAACTATGTCTCCTCTCATACAGGAAAAAAAATGCTCCCTTGGCTCAGGGTGATGGCAATGGTGAGGACACTTGGATAAGGCAATGTAGACATGTGGCCCCCATTCCTAAACCACTGCTCAATGTTTGTAAGATGTAACTACAAGCAGTGTAAACCAGCCTTGGGGGGTAGCTAGCTAGGGAGGCCACACTGTGTGTACACTGTGTGTATATGTATAAAAAGTGCTACACTATTAATATCTTAGTACTACAAAAGATGCAGCTTGCCTACCTTTGCCTGGTGCAAGCAAAAAGTGAAAGATGTTGGCTGCTAGGAGTAATAGGCAGATTTTTTTTACTTTTTTTTTGTTTTGGGGAAAAAAGCAGCAGGGGTAGACAAACTCTGACCTGCCAGCTCTTGTGAAACTGCAAGTCCTGTCATGCCTCATCATGCTTGTAGCTATCAGAGTCTTGCCATGCATCATGGGACTTGTAGTTCTGCAATACCTGGACAGATGAAGTTCGCATAACTAAGCCTTATGGTGTCTGTAACCTGACAGCTCTCAGCTCCATTGTACCAAGGAACCAAACTGCATTTTAACCTCCTTAGCGGTAATCCCGAGCGTGACTCGGGGTGGTTTTGTTATGCTATTATCGGTAACCCCGAGTCACGCTCGGGGTAGCTGTGCAGGGCCTGCAACGGCGCGGTTTACCTTCTCCAAGTTACTTACCTTGTCCCTGGATCCTGCGATGCCACCGCGCTGTGTGAGCGAGCGGGTCCTCGCTCGATTCACACAGTGCCTGTGTGCCGCTGATCTCAAATTCAAAAAAGTAAATAAACGCAATACATACAGTATACTGTAATCTTATAGATTACAGTACTGTATGTAAAAAATACACACCCCCTTTGTCCCTAGTGGTCTGCCCAGTGTTCTGCATGTACTTTTATAAAATAAAAACTGTTCTTTCTCCCTGCAAACTGTAGATTGTCCATAGCAAATGTGAGGGATTAGCTCGGTAGCGGGTGTGTGTGACCCCCTGGATCGGTTCACTACATGCTGAACTACACAAAAAGGCAATTGAGGATGATTGAAAACAAAAGATATGGTTTATTTTTCCATATTGCTGGATACACGTACAAGCATCAAAACAGCATAAACAAAACAAAACATAAAATAAACCCTTGCCACTTGGGGCGTCTACCTTCCCAACACAGGAACCTACCTATGGAGTCTGGCACAGTGTGTTTGCCCAGAGGCGATTCAGTTCGCATGTGCCGCGCTATATAAGTTCTCATTCATTCATTCATTCATTCATTCATTCATTCATTCATTCATTCACACTGCTGGTCCTACAGCAGAAAACAAAAAGTCTCTTTGATATTTCTCACACAGAAATATCCATCAGCACCTCACCTCTTCAGTACTGTTTGTGACTGCTCCTTCACTCCCCAAAGCCTCAGGATGCAGCCGACGCCTAATAGTAATTGGTGTATTGTCTAAACAAGGCAGAAATATATCTCCCGTCTGTGATAACACACACAGATTTACCTGACTTCCTGTCACGCAACCAAAAGTGTCCCTTTATGTCAAAAATGGTTTTAGAGCAGCTAGAAAACAGCGATAATAAATTATAATCACTTGCAGAATTGAGCGATAGCGATTTGTGAGGAAATTCGTCATCAAACACTGAAAGTAATGACAGCGACAATTCTGCAACTGAGCAAATTTCTGTGTTTTTGATTTGATTACATTATTGAATAATTTTTATTATAATTACATTATCATTTGTTATAATTATTTATAGTTATTTATTATATTATAATTTATGATTTTGTGTTTCAAACTTTATCATACCCGGGATGTCTACTAGACTCTTGTTCGGACAGATTTAAGTGAGAAATCTTAAGAATTGCAGGCCTACAGTATAAAACACCAAATTTCCATGCAAAATAATTGTACCGCTTTTGGTACAAAATTCCAGACATAATCATACCGCCAGGGAGGTTAACAGGTTCCATCATACCTTCCAACTTTTTAGAGATGGGAATGAGGGACACCTATCAGCAAAAGTATGCAGGTATAGGACACACCTCTTGCCACGCGCCCTTAAAGGAGAATTGTGCAAAAAATCAAGATTGGTTAAACCCACAAGTGCATTTTTTTTACAAACTACTATTCCCTCATATTGGCTTTTGGAATTTATAAATGCAGCAATTTAGAAATTGGATGAAAGGTTTAGTGCTGGAAAACACTTTTTGATAGATAAAAAGTCCATGTTATATACATCTATATAGATCAGACCAAATGAGGGACAAATAAGGAGGAATGAGGGACAGAGGGACATTGCACCAAATCAGGGACAGTCCCTCCAAATCAGGGACAGTTGGGAGCTATGGGTTCCATGGTTAAAAAAAAAAAGTAGACAGATAGAAACACGTAGAAAAAATAACTTTAAAAAGTTTGAATTTATGAGCATAGATAAATGGACGCCAGTAAATGTACTCTATCTATATATCAATCAATCTCTATCTTTTTTTCTGTTCTAGTTTTATTATCTTTCCAGAAATGCTCCAGCACAATGCTGACACCTGCTGTTTGTTTTAATGTGTGTTTGTTTCACAGTCAGAAACATAAAATAAAAAAATCGTCTGTATGTTATCACTTGAATTATGACTATTGCATATTTTACAAAAAGAAATACAATAGCTAAAATTTGTTATAAATCTACTGGGATCAGGTAGCACTACAATATGTTCCATAGAAATCCACACGTGAAAGTATATACTGTATATAGTGTATATCCTTTGCATAACTCCCAACTGTCCTGCATTTGGAGGGACTGTCCCTCTTTTGAGACCAAATCCTTCTGTTCCTCGTCCAGCCTCAGTCACTCATTTGGTGTTTTGTGTACATCTCTATACAAAATGTACTATTTTCCTTTAAAAAGGGTTAGGCTGCAGTTAACTTTTTGGGCAAGTTCCAGTGGCGTATCTAGGGTATGGCAGCCATGGCAAGTGCCATGGGCGCCATGGGGAGAGGGGCGGCAAAAATCTACCCCCCCATGAAAAAAAAAACACCCATCCTCCTGCGGCGGCCTCCTGCACTAATGTAGCTCCCGGCATCGCGGCCTGCCTGCTGAAGGGCGGCGCCGGCACAGCAATTGCTAATATTGCTACTTGGCCTGGGGAGGGGAGTGACAGGTGCCCCCATGACGGCCGATGACTGGCTATTGATGACACAGTGGCTGTGTTTGATTGGCACAGTGGCTGCTTTTGATGGGCACAGTGGCTACAATTGATTTTTTTTTTCAGTTTGTTTGTGCCCCCTAAAATTTTAAGCACCAGCCGCAAGTGGCCCCTAGTGTCCCTCTCTGTCCTTGTCGCAATGCGTCCCTCCCTGTCCCTGGTTATTTGAAAGGTTTCAAATGTTTTGACAGGGGCACAGATTCAGTACTTGCCATAGGCGCCATTTTCACTAGCTACGCCTCTGGCTAGTTCACACCACAAAAACGTCCTCCAAATCCGTACCAGATGCATTTCTGCATGCACGTTTTTAATATGTTTCAGTGAGTTTTTAAAGCGTTTCCGAGGCCATTCCAGATGCTTTTTTTCTTCTTTTTTTTCACTGTACTGGGGTCCAGTGCGTTTTAGGCCTATAGGTTAAACAGAGGACAATGGTCTGATGGACTGTTTTCATCAGTCAAAACCGATCGTATGTGGGCCCCATAGGTTATTTAACCATCGGTTAAAAAAAAGCTAACTTGCTTTAAATTTAACCGATGGATTCCTAACCGTTAGTAGGCACGACCATCGGTTAAAAATCCACGCATGCTCAGAATCAAGTCGATACATGCTTGGAAGCATTGAACTTCATTTTATTTAGCACATCGTTGTGTTTTACGTCACCACGTTCTGACACAATCGGTTTTTTTAACTGATGGTGTGTGGACGCGACGGACCATCAGTCAGCTTCATCGGTTAACCGATGACAATGGTCCTTCAGACCGTTCTCATCAGATGGACTGATCATGTGTACAAGGCTTTAGATGAATGTAGATGTCTTTGGTGAAAAATCCCTGACAAGGCTGTCTGATTCATGGGGCATATGTCCTATTGAATCCACACTTCCGGTAAGCCTTAGTGTTATTGGTGGCGGTGCTCCATCTCCCCCTTTTCATGCACGTTCAGTGGTGGCTTGAAAATTACCATTTGAGGCGTCAAGATACATATGTTTTGGACACTTCCTTTTCATCAAACACTCTTTCTCACTGGATAGAAAACTGGCTGAAAGACAGGATTCAGAGAGTTGTGGTTAATGATTCTTACTCTGAATGGTCCAAGGTTATCAGCGGTGTACCCCAAGGTTCAGTGTTGGGTCCCTTACTTTTCAATATATTTATAAATGATATTGGGTCTGAGATCCAAAGTAACATTTCTGTCTTTGCAGATGACACCAAGCTATGTAGTGGAATAACGTCCTTGCAGGAGGTCTCCAATTTACAAGCCGACCTCAATGCTCTGTCTAATTGGGCGACTAAGTGGCAGATGAGGTTTAATGTTGATAAATGTAAAGTTATGCACTTGGGGGCTAAGAATATGCATGCATCATACATGCTAGGGGGAGTACAACTGGGGGGATCTGTAGTGGAAAAGGATCTGGGGTTTTTAGCTGATCATAAGCTCAATAATGGCATGCAATGTCAAGCTGCGGTTTTCAAAGCGAGCAAAGTCCTTTCTTGTATTAAGAGAGGTATGGACCCCAGAGATAGAGATATCGGAGAACTGGAGAAAGTGCAGAGAAGGGCAACTAAACTGATAAGAGGCATGGAGGAGCTCAGCTATGAGGAAAGATTAGAAAAACTGAATTTATTCCCTCTTGAGAAGAGGAGAATAAGGGGGGATATGATAAACATGTACAAATATATAAGAGGTCCATATAGTGAACTTGGTGTTGAGTTATTCACTTTAAGGTCAACACTGAGGACAAGGGGGCACTCTTTACGTCTGGAGGAAAAGAGATTTCACCTCCAAATACGGAAAGGTTTCTTCACAGTAAGAGCTGTGAAAACGTGGAACAGACTCCCTCCAGAGGTGGTTCTGGCCAGCTCAGTAGATTGCTTTAAGAAGGGCCTGGATTCTTTCCTAAATGCACATAATATAACTGAGTACTAAGGCCTCGTACACACGAGGCAATCTATTTGTTCAAATCGGTCGGACCGACCGATTTGAACAAATCTGTTTGCTAGGATTTTGGTTTGCTCGTGTGTACACACGAGCAAACCAAAATCCCCGCCAGCAGACGGCGCGCTGACGTGTCGGTGACGTGGCGGTGACGTTGACGCCGCCACGTCACCGCACCAGGAAGTAAAACACTTCCGCGCATGCGCCGAATCCATTCGGCGGCGGTGCGTGACGACATGTCTGCTGGTAAGTGTACTAACCAGCAGACATGTCGGGCGGACGGATTCCCACCCGATAGATTTCAAAGCATGCTTTGAAATCTGTCGGGTGGCCAAATCCGTCGGCTCGCCCGTACACACGATCGAATCTGTCTGCTGGGACGGTCTAGCAGACCGTTTCCAGCAGACAGATTTGATCGTGTGTACGAGGCCTAAGATGTGTAGGTAAAGTTGATCCGGGGTAAATCCGATTGACTCTTGGGGGATCAGGAAGGAATTTTTTCCCCTCCGGTAGCAAATTGGATCATGCTCTGCTGGGTTTTTTTGCCTTCCTCTGGATCAACTGTGGGTATGGAGTTGGGTGTATGGGATGTACTGTGTTTTATTTTGTTTGTTTATTTATTTTTTTATGGTTGAACTGGATGGACTTGTGTCTTTTCTCAACCTGACTAACTATGTCTCCTCTCATACAGGAAAAAAAATGCTCCCTTGGCTCAGGGTGATGGCAATGGTGAGGACACTTGGATGTAGACATGTGGCCCCCATTCCTAAACCACTGCTCAATGTTTGTAAGATGTAACTACAAGCAGTGTAAACCAGCCTTGGGGGGTAGCTAGCTCGGGAGGCCACACTGTGTGTACACTGTGTGTATATGTATAAAAAGTGCTACACTATTAATATCTTAGTACTACAAAAGATGCAGCTTGCCTACCTTTGCCTGGTGCAAGCAAAAAGTGAAAGATGTTGGCTGCTAGGAGTAATAGGCAGATTTTTTTTACTTTTTTTTTGTTTTGGGGAAAAAAGCAGCAGGGGTAGACAAACTCTGACCTGCCAGCTCTTGTGAAACTGCAAGTCCCGTCATGCCTCATCATGCTTGTAGCTATCAGAGTCTTGCCATGCATTATGGGACTTGTAGTTCTGCAATACCTGGACAGATGAAGTTTGCATAACTAAGCCTTATGGTGTCTGTAACCTGACAGCTCTCAGCTCCATTGTACCAAGGAACCAAACTGCATTTTAACCTCCTTAGCGGTAATCCCGAGCGTGACTCGGGGTGGTTTTGTTATGCTATTATCGGTAACCCCGAGTCACGCTCGGGGTAGCTGTGCAGGGCCTGCAGCGGCGCGGCTTACCTTCTCCAGGCAACTTACTTACCTTGTCCCTGGATCCTGCAATGCCACCGCGCTGTGTGAGCGAGCGGGTCCTCGCTCGATTCACACAGTGCCTGTGTGCCGCTGATCTCAAATTCAAAAAAGTAAATAAACGCAATACATACAGTATACTGTAATCTTATAGATTACAGTACTGTATGTAAAAAATACACACCCCCTTTGTCCCTAGTGGTCTGCCCAGTGTTCTGCATGTACTTTTATAAAATAAAAACTGTTCTTTCTCCCTGCAAACTGTAGATTGTCCATAGCAACTGTGAGGGATTAGCTCGGTAGCGGGTGTGTGTGACCCCCTGGATTGGTTCACTACACGCTGAACTACACAAAAAGGCAATTGAGGATGATTGAAAACAAAAGATATGGTTTATTTTTCCATATTGCTGGATACACGTACAAGCATCAAAACAGCATAAACAAAACAAAACATAAAATAAACCCTTGCCACTTGGGGCGTCTACCTTCCCAACACAGGAACCTACCTATGGAGTCTGGCACAGCCTACTGCAGGGCAGACACTGCTGGTCCTACAGCAGAAAACAAAAAGTCTCTTTGATATTTCTCACACAGAAATATCCATCAGCACCTCACCTCTTCAGTACTGTTTGTGACTGCTCCTTCACTCCCCAAAGCCTCAGGATGCAGCCGACGCCTAATAGTAATTGGTGTATTGTCTAAACAAGGCAGAAATATATCTCCCGTCTGTGATAACACACACAGATTTACCTGACTTCCTGTCACGCAACCAAAAGTGTCCCTTTATGTCAAAAATGGTTTTAGAGCAGCTAGAAAACAGCGATAATAAATTATAATTACTTGCAGAATTGAGCGATAGCGATTTGTGAGGAAATTCGTCATCAAACACTGAAAGTAATGACAGCGACAATTCTGCAACTGAGCAAATTTCTGTGTTTTTGATTTGATTACATTATTGAATAATTTTTATTATAATTACATTATCATTTGTTATAATTATTTATAGTTATTTATTATATTATAATTTATGATTTTGTGTTTCAAACTTTATCATACCCGGGATGTCTACTAGACTCTTGTTCGGACAGATTTAAGTGAGAAATCTTAAGAATTGCAGGCCTACAGTATAAAACACCAAATTTCCATGCAAAATAATTGTACCGCTTTTGGTACAAAATTCCAGACATAATCATACCGCCAGGGAGGTTAACAGGTTCCATCATACCTTCCAACTTTTTAGAGATGGGAATGAGGGACACCTATCAGCAAAAGTATGCAGGTATAGGACACACCTCTTGCCACGCGCCCTTAAAGGAGAATTGTGCAAAAAATCAAGATTGGTTAAACCCACAAGTGCATTTTTTTTACAAACTACTATTCCCTCATATTGGCTTTTGGAATTTATAAATGCAGCAATTTAGAAATTGGATGAAAGGTTTAGTGCTGGAAAACACTTTTTGATAGATAAAAAGTCCATGAATTAGAAAGATTACCCATAAAGAAATGGGATAGGGGTTAAGGATTCTTAATAGTGCATCAGGGATGGGTGATAAACATATCTATGAGTCTGATCAAGCCTCTAAATATATTGGATCTTAGACACATTCAATGTTTTTGAAAAAATAACAAAGATTTATTCATACACAAAATACATAAACATTATACAAAATTTTAAAAAACATTCATATTAGAAGAGAGAGTGTTAAAACTGCAGAAAAACTGCAAACCGTCTTCTGAGGTCCAAACGTGTTTCGGGTTCGACTAGTTTCGCCCAGAAGAGGGCTTCGTCGGGAACCCACGATTGAATATATTCTCTATGTAAATACAAAAAAGTACAATAAGCTAACATATCAGGGTGATAGACAAAATATTACATATTACAAGATGTAAATTATGACTAGCCTCTAATAAAGAGCATAAGGGAAAATACATTTGATCTTTAAAGAAGTTTGTGTACAATGAAGTCCAAGCGCAATTATGCGGAACGGGAGAGAACGCATACCTGGGACAAATGAGGGGAAAATCTCAGGAGAGGGCATCCGCAAAGGCGTGATCTCTATGTATAGAGAAGAAGCCACAAAACGGGCGGGATGGATTATAGTAGCCCTGATGGGGATCACAAAGTCAGGTGTGTTGCTATATGCTGATGATCTAATGGAGAGAGAGTATATTAAATCAAAAAATAGTGGTAAAGATGGTTCCCCGAACATTTCTGATAAGTCAGATATAGAACCTCACTTACTGGTGCCTGATGGCGAAGGAACGTGCTTTAACAGAATAAATGCTCAATCCAGAGTAAAGGATAAGCTGATACTGACCAGTTGAAGTGGCTGCTAAATTGCTATCATGGAACCCTATATAAGAAGCAAAGTTGATGAAAACTTGTTAGTGGCCATAAGGCGACACAGAATAAGAGAGTATGAGATAAATAATTAAAGATAAAAAATAAAAAAATAAAAAATAAATAAAACAGGGCTGTCTGTGCATAACGATGCTCAGCCTTCTGATGCAAAGGCATGGGCAAAAAGCCTCAAATTTGCTTATTACCGACCTTGCTAATAGGTAGCCAGAGGTGCCATTAAAGGCAGGTCCATATGTAGCTATTGCTGCAACTGGTTAAATCGGGTCTGCCCAACAGGTAAAGAGAGGGAAAAAAGGAGAGAAAATAATAAAGTTCAATAAGGGTCCCATATGCAATAGATTAGCATAGATCTATGGCAGAAAAAGTGCATAAAAAGTATCTCAAACTGTACCTGTAGGTAATGGTGTTGTCAGCAGTGGAATATACAACCTGTCTCTTCCTGAGCTCCACGCTAAGTGATGACAGCTCACAGGGCTATTTATATGACTCTCTCCATTAGAGCAACCTCGCCTCAGCTGGTATCATGGGGCGGAGATCTAATTAGTAGTGGGCGGAAGAGTGACATGTCTCAGGGATTCCCCCTGTGAGAAGAACAAAACCGCTCATGCGTGATGACACGCAGAGCGAGTTGCTCAGCTCACATCAACGGAGGAGACCGTGGACATCCCATGGGCGGGGCAGACACGCCGCTCAGCCAATGGGGTTTGTCGAAATACGGACCTGGCCAGCATCAGAGCCTCCGCTCGGATTCGATGCTCCAGAAGTGTGCATCGGGACAGGCCCCTACCCGCCCACATATGCTAAAGAGCAACACATGCTTGTCAGGCACTGCTGTGAAACCCCCATATCCTGAAATAGAATGGTATTAAGACGCTCAAACCACAGGTTGTCTAGTGCACTGTCCCGGTCCACACCAAGCGCACGGAGTTCATCGCACAATGTGGTAATGTTATTGATACAAACAGATAATTGCCATATATTTGTTTATAATTAAATCGTAAGTAATTATGTGAGATGCCTAAAAAGACAGACTACACATCAAATAGTAATAATGAAAAACAATAATAAGCAAAAGTTGTTACAAATTGATGTGTGTATATAGGTGGAGGGCGCTTCTGTTAACAAAAGCCCCACCATATAGCATGATAGTGGTATATCACTAGTTCATGTTTCTGGGGGGCGCTAAGAAGCCCAGGTGACCACCAGCTTGCCCTAGAAAAGCCTAAAGAGCCAGTGTGATACATTACAGGTGACGGAAGCATCAATAACTGAGAGAGTCCTCAAAAGTGTGTATATAGAGGGACTGTAAAAGTCAAGGGCATCAGAGTTGAACGACTGATGAGTTGATGGTATTTGCAACAAAGGATAGATGCACACCAAACAATTGGGCGACACTAAGGAAAATCTAAATAAAAATAAAAATAAAGATAAATATAAAATGTGCAATCAAAAGATGTCATTGATTGCAAACACAAAGTAATTCAAATGCCCCATAAGAGGATTGGAACACACGAAATAAATCATAGGAAAGGCTTATAGCTAATATTTTCGTTCAAACCTGGGTATTGGGTGGCACATAGTGAATAAATCCATTTTGCTTCAGTTTGCAAGAGACGTTTATCAACGTCTCCACCTCTTTCATTGAGGGGTACATGTGCCAAGGCATAAAATCCCATCGTTAAGTTGTTGTGATTGTGATACAATCCTATGTGTCGGCTGATGGGTGTCTCCATCAGTTTTTTCTTGACTGAGCGTACATGATCTCTTATTCTACACAAGAAATTACGCTTAGTCTTACCGACATAGAATGCACCACAATTGCATTTCATCAAGTATATCACTCCCATTGTTTGGCAGGTGACCCGAAATTTGGGAGTCAGCGTTTCTCCATTTGGGAGATTGATATTACTGCCTTTCAGGATGTATCGACAGAAGTTACATTTACCACAAGGAAATGTCCCCATATGTGTGGGTTTAGGAATTAATGAAGTTGAATAATGACTGGACACAGTCTTGTCCCTGATGGAAGGGGATCTCTTAAATGTAATTTCTGGAGAAGCATTGATGAATTTACTGATCTTGTCATCCGAGGTGAGCAAATACCAGAATTTTTTATATATTTTCCGTATTGATTCATGTTGTCTATTGAACCGGGTAATAATTCTGGTAGTGCTGACCTCAGATTCATTTTTTGATTTGTAAATGAGCGAATTTCTTTCCAGTTGGTTAACCTTATTGAATGCTCTGCGGAGGCATGTCTTGGTGTAGCCTCTGTCCTTAAGTCGTGCATACAATTGTGCAGCTTCTCGTTTGAAGTCAGCGTCCTGTGAGCAGTTACGTCGCAGTCTCAAGTACTGACTGTACGGAATGCTATTGATGAGGGGTTTGGGGTGGGAGCTAGTGGCATGTAATAAGCTGTTTCCAGCTGTGGGTTTCCTGAAAAGTGTGGAACAGAGGGAACCATGCTCGTCTAAGTAAAGTTCCACATCTAGAAAGGTAATGCGTTCTTGACTAAAGCTGTAGGTGAACTTGAGGTTGTACTGGTTCACCTGAAGTCTGTCAAGAAACGCTAGCAGATCCTCCTTAGACCCCGCCCAGACCATAAATACATCATCGATGTATCAGTGCCAGGTGAGCACATCTGCGGACAGGTCAGCGTTGGTGTCCTCCCCAAAAAGATCACGCTCCCACCCCCCCAGGTACAGGTTGGCATAGGAGGGGGCACAGCCCGCCCCCATTGCCACACCCTGCACCTGGAGGTAGTGGGAGCGTTTAAACAGAAAGATGTTGTGTGTCAAAATAAACTCCAGCATCTCTATGATAAAGTTATTGTACTTAGAAGTGTTCTTGTCACGTTCGTTGAGGAAACCTCTAACTACTTGTATTCCAAAACAGTGTGGGATTGAATTGTAGAGAGCCTCAATGTCTATGGCTACTAGCCATGCCCCTTTGGGGATGCTAAGTCCATCGACAATTTTAAGTAATTCTATTGTGTCTTTGACATAGGAAAATAGACTCTGTACGTGTGGGTATAGGTACTCATCGATGATTCTGCTAGAGTTCTCTGTTAATGAACCACATCCTGAAACGATTGGTCTGCCTGGTGGAGGTATGACTCCCTTGTGAATTTTAGGTAAGGCGTAGAACGTGGGAGTGGTAGGGTTCTCTACGTTCAGAAATTGTAAAGTGGTATCATCATCTATCATCTATACTTTGTGTAATCATAGAAGGTGGTACAAGTCTGTACCACTCTCTATTTCCTAAAATCTTAAGGCACATCTCCTCGTATGTTATCCTACTCATGATAACTATATTCCCCCCCTTATCGGAGGGTTTCACAACGAGATCGTCATTGTTGCGAATAGAATTGAGGGCTGTCCTAAGATTGGGACTGAGATTATGTCGCGGGCCTACCCTCCAATTGGTAGCCTCGATCTCCTTAGTGACTTGTAGAACGAACGCCCAAATGTTGGGGTTCCCCTGTAGAACTGGGAAGGATCTGGACCTAGGTTTGTAAGATTTAGGAGTCACAAAAACCGGTCTATTGAGTCTTGATTGTACTGATTTACCGGGTATTGCACCCGGCAATTGATATGTCCAGCCTTCTTCCTCGGGGTTGCTCTCGTCCCAAAGTGACATTAAGTCCTGCAGAGCCTGTAATTCTCGAATAGATACTTTATCGAGTATGGTATTATCGTTGCCAGTAAGGCTTAGATCATTGCATGTCTTATCGTACAGCACCTTATACATTAGACGTCGAGCGAATAAGTGAAGGTCCTTGACTAATTCAAATTTATCTGCTTCTCCATCTGGGCAGAATGATAGCCCAAGATGGAGTACTGTTTCCTGTTCTACAGTCAATGGATATGGAGATAGATTTATGATGTTGTTGCTGTCCCGGCCTTCAGCGATGTGAGGGCCGGGACTTGCTCTTTTAATGTCTGCTGTGAGTTAGAAACGACAACACTGGATTTCCTTTCAATTGCAAAGATGGGTGCAGGTCGTATATCCGCTATAGTGCTAGAGGACGAGGAGGTAGCTCCTTGTGGCCCTTGGGTCATGGGGAGTGCCAGTATAGAAGTGGCCTCTACATTTGGAGTGGGTAGGGGCAGTGTGGTTGAGACGTTACTAAGGGTACTGATATTGAGGGTAGTAGAGTTACTGCCTCGAGATTTCTGGGAACGAGAGCGTTTGTCTTTCAGCGGAAATTGAGACCGGGAGATCTCATGTAGGCTGCTATCCAGATCATTTTTCCTCTTTTTGTTATCAGTATTACTGCGTCGTTCTATGGGGATATAGGACGAAGAGGATAGAGACGAGGTGTCTGATTCACGTCTTGGAGAGTTAGTATTTTTGGGGGAGATCTTGTTCTCAAATGATTTTCTATTGTTCTTACGTTGTTGATTGCTAGGCCATCTATAGGCCTGTGCACTATCGTAAGCCCTTTTGTCGCGTTGGAATTTACTTTCTTTGATTTTGATTAAATTTGTGGCATATTTGGTAAGATGAATTTTGAGTTTATTATCGTATATCATGTATCCAGTATACGTGTTGTACATTTTTATTGGCTTCATGCCATTCAGTAATCTCATTATCAATACCAACGATGTCTCTGCCATATTGTTCGCACAAAATGCGCATCATATTGATAGAGCAACATTGTAGATTAGCTTCCCACGCTTCTTTAACGTGGGATTCTACTTTGTTGATATTTGGAAAGATCTGCACCCTTAAACCCCACGGTATAATCTTATTTTCAATATATTGTTCAAAAAATTCCCTATGCCAAAATAAACGAGTTTTCTTTTCAACAAGTTTTTGCAAACCCAAAAAGAAATGATTGGCATCTTCTTCAGTAGCTTCGTCCTTATTACGCGATTTTAAAAAGTCCATGTTATATACATCTATATAGATCAGACCAAATGAGGGACAAATAAGGAGGAATGAGGGACAGAGGGACATTGCACCAAATCAGGGACAGTCCCTCCAAATCAGGGACAGTTGGGAGCTATGGGTTCCATGGTTAAAAAAAAAAAGTAGACAGATAGAAACACGTAGAAAAAATAACTTTAAAAAGTTTGAATTTATGAGCATAGATAAATGGACGCCAGTAAATGTACTCTATCTATATATCAATCAATCTCTATCTTTTTTTCTGTTCTAGTTTTATTATCTTTCCAGAAATGCTCCAGCACAATGCTGACACCTGCTGTTTGTTTTAATGTGTGTTTGTTTCACAGTCAGAAACATAAAATAAAAAAATCGTCTGTATGTTATCACTTGAATTATGACTATTGCATATTTTACAAAAAGAAATACAATAGCTAAAATTTGTTATAAATCTACTGGGATCAGGTAGCACTACAATATGTTCCATAGAAATCCACACGTGAAAGTACAGTATATACTGTATATAGTGTATATCCTTTGCATAACTCCCAACTGTCCTGCATTTGGAGGGACACAGATGGCCTGGGGAGGGGAGTGACAGGTGCCCCCATGACGGCCGATGACTGGCTATTGATGACACAGTGGCTGTGTTTGATTGGCACAGTGGCTGCTTTTGCTTGGCACAGCGGCTGCTTTTGATGGGCACAGTGGCTACAATTGATTTTTTTTTTCAGTTTGTTTGTGCCCCCTAAAATTTTCAGCACCAGCCGCAAGTGGCCCCTAGTGTCCCTCTCTGTCCTTGTCGCACTGCGTCCCTCCCTGTCCCTGGTTATTTGAAAGGTTTCAAATGTTTTGACAGGGGCACAGATTCAGTACTTGCCATAGGCGCCATTTTCACTAGCTACGCCTCTGGCTAGTTCACACCACAAAAACGTCCTCCAAATCCGTACCAGATGCATTTCTGCATGCACGTTTTTAATATGTTTCAGTGAGTTTTTAAAGCGTTTCCGAGGCCATTCCAGATGCTTTTTTTCTTCTTTTTTTTCACTGTACTGGGGTCCAGTGCGTTTTAGGCCTATAGGTTAAACAGAGGACAATGGTCTGATGGACTGTTTTCATCAGTCAAAACCGATCGTATGTGGGCCCCATAGGTTATTTAACCATCGGTTAAAAAAAAGCTAACTTGCTTTAAATTTAACCGATGGATTCCTAACCGTTAGTAGGCACAACCATCGGTTAAAAATCCACGCATGCTCAGAATCAAGTCGATACATGCTTGGAAGCATTGAACTTCATTTTTTTTAGCACATCGTTGTGTTTTACGTCACCACGTTCTGACACAATCGTTTTTTTCAACTGATGGTGTGTGGACGCGACGGACAATCAGTCAGCTTCATCGGTTAACCGATGACAATGGTCCTTCAGACCGTTCTCATCGGATGGACTGATCATGTGTACAAGGCTTTAGATGAATGTAGATGTCTTTGGTGAAAAATCCCTGACAAGGCTGTCTGATTCATGGGGCATATGTCCTATTGAATCCACACTTCCGGTAAGCCTTAGTGTTATTGGTGGCGGTGCTCCATCTCCCCCTTTTCATGCACGTTCAGTGGTGGCTTGAAAATTACCATTTGAGGCGTCAAGATACATATGTTTTGGACACTTCCTTTTCATCAAACACTCGTTCTCACTCAGTGGACTTTTTCTTTATTTTTTCTTTATTATTGCTTTTGATTTATAATAAGTTGTTCACTACATTGTATGTGTATGGTATTCATTGGTTTAATCACCTGACATCACTGCATTGTATATGTATGGCATACACTGGTTCAATCACCCGATTGCATTTTATATATATGGTATACATTGATCACCTGTTATCATTATTTAATTACTGGACATGTATATTGTTAGTTTGATATTTTTACAATGATTCTAACTTTTATATATTTAGATGTGTATCAGGTTATCTATGCACTTTAGATCACCCATTTTCAATTTCAAATTTTCACTAGTGCTGCACCAACACTTTTCCCAGGTCAAAGAGTGTGCCTGTCCACAGACTCCATTGATAGGCTGACATTTATCAAAATTAATTAGTCCTGGATGAGCAGCTATCAAGCCCCTGATGCTGATGTAACTGATTGAATTGGCTATGGATCTGGGATCCCTTGAAGACTGCCTATGCTGCCTAGCTAATTCCTGAATCTTGATAATGCTAGGTTACAACAAAATTTTTGGTTTAGGACACCACCAACACTGAAGGCCCAATTTTTCTGCACCTGTTTGACAGGGGCATAAAGTAAAAAAAAAAAAAAAAATTAACAGCAGGGCCGATTCCTGTGCCCAACAAAAGTAACTGTGAGAGGTTACAGTGTTCAGGCACCACCAACACCATGTGTATAACAGAAAGAAGGTGCGCTACATGTACACAGCAAAAAATTGCAAAATATATCAAAGTTCAAAAGAGAAGTAAACACTGGATGACATAAGATCAAAGGGAGTCCCAATTAAGGAAAGGAAATCATCCAGACGATGGTTCAGATCTGATTTCATACATTCATGTCACTTAGGTGTTATACTTGTCTGGAGGTGAAGCTGATCAATTAATCTACAAACAGATGGCCGCTTACCAGACAGTTGGACCCAAAGGGGTCTTTCGGGCACTGCAAACACACTGGTGTCTCTCCTGGTTGGATGATCCAAGGTGGTCCCCTCTAGATGGAAGCGGGATGGCTGGCACTTTAAAACAGGGTCTCTCACTGAAGAAATCAACACCCGAATGCGGATAGGATGATGTTCCCAAACAGGTAGACCAAAAGCATGTGGATTTAAGAAGAGAAGGATTCCATGGTGCAGTAGTTTGTTTAAAAAAAGGGGGGATTTATTTCAATCATACTGACATCATAAAAGCATGTATACTGTGGCCACTGCGGAGCGAGTATCAATTGACGTCACCACGCTCTCAGCTGATCAGTTCAAGAGTCGCAAGATTCGATACGACAGCGGAATACCTAGCACTTGTTTCGATAGTCGTTTGCTACATGGTAACAGTGCCGAGTTTGTTTACAATACTGGCGCCCTGCAGTGGCCACAGTATACATGCTATTATGATGTCAGTATGATTGTAATAAATCCCCCCTTTTTTTAAACAAACTACTGCACCATGGAATCCTTCTCTTCTTAAATCCACATGCTTTTGGTCTACCTGTTTGGGAACATCATCCTATCCGCATTCGGGTGTTGATTTCCTCGGTGAGAGACCCTGTTTTGAAGTGCCAGCCATCCCGCTTCCATCTAGAGGGGACCACCTTGGATCAACCAACCAGGAGAGACACCAGTGTGTTTGCAGTGCCCGAAAGACCCCTTTGGGTCCAACTGTCTGGTAAGCGGCCATCTGTTTGTAGATTAATTGATCAGCTTCACCTCCAGACAAGTATAACACCTAAGTGACATGAATGTATGAAATCAGATCTGAACCATCGTCTGGATGATTTCCTTTCCTTAATTGGGACTCCCTTTGATCTTATGTCATCCAGTGTTTACTTTTCTTTTAAACTTTGATATATATTGCAATTTTTTGCTGTGTACATGTAGCGCACCTTCTTTCTGTTATACACTTGTTTCCAGGAACCCATATATTGGTTCCTTTATTTTGGTGCAGCACTATTATTTATTTTCACTAATTTGTTCATTTATTTCATTAATCTCTTTCACCACTCACACGCGACAGGTGTGGGAATTAGCGCAGATTGTTCTGCCCAACAACACCACCAACACCATACCTCCCAACCTGCACGGATTCTGTGGGACAGTCTCGCACAGACTGCATATTGGACTTGCACAGGAAGATGTGCAAGAAGGGGGAGGAGATGATCTCAGGGGAGAGAGACAGAGAAACATGCTGTGCACAGACAGGTGAAAGACAAGACAGCCCCCCCCGCTCAAACTTCATTTGCGGCAGCCCCCCCCGCTCAACAACTTTGTTTGTGGCAGCCCGTCGCCCCGCCCAACAACTTCATAACTTAATTTGCGACAGCCTGCCGTCCACCCCCCCCCTTCTCAACAACTTGTCCCGCAGTACATTTTTCAAATGTTGGGAGGTATGACCGACACCAATGGTCCAATTTTTCTGCACTTGTTTGACAGGGGCATGTAGGTTCCACTTTTTTCAAACAGCAGGGCCCGTTCCTGCACCCAACAAGAGTAACTGTGAGGGGTTACAGTGTTCAGGCGCCACCAACACCCAAGGCCCAATTTTTCTGTACCTGTTTGACAGGAGCATGTATTTCATTTTTATTTATTTTTTACACATTTTTAACAGCAGGGCCGCCTACCCGGTTTAGGAGATATTTGCAGAAAAGACTGCAGCGATGTCTACGGCACGCATGGCACGGGCGCACTGAGGGTGCTGTTAGTGAAGGCGATCGTGCCATAACTGATGGCTCCCGCATGCACGACAGTGATGTCATCGCGGCTTCGGCCAATCACAGTGCCAAAGCCACGATACCCGGAGGTAATACGGGTATCAATGGCGGCGGCGGAGGAGAGGAACGAGTCGCTTCGATCTCAGGTAAGTAATTCATGATGAGCTAGTATGCTATGCATTCTAGCTCATTATGCCTTTCTCTTGCAGGTTTAAAAAAATAAAAAAAAATACTTTAGGTTTACTTCTTCTTTAACACAGCGCAGCTTATTTTATTCCGGTTGATTTATTGTGTGTGTCTCACATAAAGTTGCAGCAGTTCACCATTCATTATATATGACTCTATGCATTGATTTAGAGTGGTTCACAGACAGCACAGTAACCTACCCTTGACAATTATATCACATTGTAACTCCAAAATGTGCAAAGCTAAATCACTGAAGAATGTAAAGACAAACGTCTCTGATTGGTTACTCTACTTGTCACATAATCCTAAAATGACACGACTCTGCGTTCACATTACTAACCGCCTAACTACACTAGCCCAGAGCCCCGTCCCATCCCACACTACTAGCCCATAACCCCGCCCACACCATCGTTCGCCTCGGTACAAGCGTCATCTCCACACAGTGGCTAGAGTGTCTCCCCTACCGGAAGTGATGTTCCCTTCCTCCCTGAGAGTTCGGCGCTCTGTGATGATGTCATGAACAAGGGACGGAGATTGTAAGAATCGGTGAAGAATGTCTCCGCTGTTGTTCAGCCTGCAGGAGGCGAGGAGTAAATTTATGGTGAGTAGTTCCCGCCACTGTGTGCTTGTGTCATCTCGTGTGACATTTCATGGAAATAACGTGCAAAGACGTCCTCCGGGTTCTTCAAGAATTGCAGTCCCTGCTTCATAGGGACACCCTGGAGGTGCTGTGCCCGGAGTTTCTATGTACTTCCCGGGGGTCACTGAGCTGCACATGTATTGTTTGGCCCTCAAGTGAATATCCTGCTTATGTTTTTCTCATTCCTATCTTCAGTGCACACTAGGTCTGCATGTTCCTTCAGGACAGGGTTATGAGCAGCCCACTTAGGTCACATCCACACCGGGCATCCAATTGTGGGGCTTTAGGACCACTTTTACACCAGAATGCAGTGTGGGAAAGGTGCGTTCTGTGTGTTTCCCGCATCACATGTGAACATACTGCCCTTGCGAGATGTGCGTGGGTGCCAATTGATTGTTAAAGAGGAAGTAAACTTCTTTTACTCACCTGTACCTACAGGTAAGCCTAAAATAAGGCTTACCTGTAGGTGGTGTATAGAGATGTCAACATGGTGCTGCGCTAATCACAGGCAGTGAGACATTTCCCAATCTCCCAATCTCTGCACCCACGCATCGGGACAATGTCTCCCTGCCTGTGATTAGTGTAGTGCCGTGCAGACTTCTTGATGGGCTCTACATGTGGAGTGTGCGAACACACCGGAGCTCATCCCTATTAGTGTAAATATCTCCTAAACCTTAACAGTTTAGAAGATATTTACATTACAAGTAGCCAGTGACATCACTGGCACATGCGCTCTGAAGGAACAGATGCACGTTGTCATTCCCGTGCCATGGACAGCGGCTCCTGCGTGCATGCACGGGAGTGATGTCACCGCGTCTCTGACTAGTCACAGAGCCTGCGAAACCCGGAAGCAAGACAGGAGCTCCTGCAGCGCTGACGTTGCGTCACTGGAACAGCTTTGTTTAAAGGTAAGGTTCTTGTAATGTGCTAGTATGCAATGCATACTAGCACATCGCTGCTTATTGACACCAGCTCCACATAGAAGTCTTGGACATTATTTAACCCTTTAGCTGCTATGCAAGACACACTTTATAGTTAGGGATTGCTTATGACAATGACTAAATCTGTGTCTGTAGTGCATGTTTAGATCCTAATACCATAATTAACCGGTTATTTGATTTTTAGTCCAGGAGTATATAATGAGTTCGGCAATTCCAGAGAAATGCTTAAATAATGTGTTACAATTTAACCACTTGCCACCAAATCACATACATCAGGGGTGCCCATCCTTTTGAAGAGCGAGGGCCACTTAACTAACTTGACAACCAGTCGAGGGCCACAATGAGCGGATGACAGGTCACTGCTACTCTATAGGCCCTCCGATCCACCCAGACAAAAGGTTACAAACTCCCTTCTGTTTTTTGGATTGGAGATAGGTAGGTGTAAACCAGTGGTTTTCAACCTGGGGGTCGGGACCCCTTGGGGGTCAAATGACAATTTCCCAGGGGTCACCAAATCCTGGGCTGTTCCTGAAGCCCGCAGCACTCACAGCCAGGTCAGCTGGCTGGTGAGGAATGTGAAGTGGGAGGGGCTGGAGAAGACCCTATCTTCTGATTTCAGCATAGGGGTCACTGCTGCGAGACACTACATAGCTGGAGACACAGTGGGTAACACTACCTGTGATTAGAGTTGCCATTTAAAGTCCCCACTACAGTTCTCAGTTCAGCAGGTGATCTTGATCAAGAACTCCCCGCCAGCACTGCCACTCATCACAACTCCCCCCAAGGAGTAAGAGAAGGCATAAAAATAGAGAATACATGGAAGGGAGAGAAGGAATAAAAGAAGTAATAGGAAAGACACCTAGAGGGGATGGGAATAAAAAATAAATTAAGATAGAGAGATAAAAGGGTAAGAAAGGAGAACAAAAAGAGTGTAATATCCTAAAATTTATCAGAAGGGGTTTTAATATAGTATGAGTGGAAGGGACTCAGGGAGCCCTAAATGTCCGAGGGTTAGGGGCACTGACAACCCACGCTACGAAAATTCTACCGTTGGGGGGTCCCAAGAGCTTGGGAAATTTTATCAAGGGGTCACGACACTAGAGAGGTTGAGAACCACTGGTGTAAACAGACATCTGTCGCTCTATACAGGTAAATCGAGGGTCCCATTTGGTTGGGCTGATCTTGTGAAAAGGGCCTAAGACTGCTTTCACACTGATGTTCTGTGGTTTGCTCACACCACAGGTGCAGCATAGTGCACCTGTGTCTATCCTGCAGGTTAGCTAAACTTTGCCATAGACTCCGCCTGTGGCAAAAGCCGGCGCTGTAGAGGAAGCATCAGCTTATGAGGCTCTGCTCCGCTGCAGCTTTCTTCCTCTACCACCAGATTCATTCACAACATTGATGCTGTAGTATGGCGGGCAGCAACATGCGATCTGGGCTTGCCAACCCACCATTCCAGAGCAGGAGGTCGTGGGCCACATCGGAGGGCTCCGCGGGCCACTGGTTGGCCACCCCTGACGTACATGAAAGTCATTGGCTTGAAGTGGTTGTACCTGCAGCTGCAGGCATCACCCCGGTACCGTTTTTTTACAGCCGACGGTTGGCTCTCTCTTAAAACAATCAATGCACTAAGCAGCCGCTTTGCTGTTATTACAAGCAGCAGGAGGTTGCTGGCTTGCCGGAGATCTGAACAAATCTGGAATCAGCTTTGAGCAGAGCTTGGATATGGTAACCCAGGAACAACTTCATGACATCACTTCCGGTTTACTCGGAAGCCAACGGCGCCAGTTTTCATATATCAAAAGTATTCAAAAATGCCAATCTTGGCCTTTTGAACACTTTTTGAAGTGCAGAGAAGGGGTTCGGGGTCCTATAGAACCCTCCATAAAAACTAAATTCCTTGTGATGGCAATAAAAGTGATCAGAACAAACACGCGCAGAAGGGACCGCATACGTAAGTCATGTCCGCAAATGTAATCAGTGTTCGAACCACAAGTGAGGTATCGTTGGAGCGAGAGCAATAATTATAGTGCAAGACCTTCTCTGTAACTGTAAACATTTTGAAAGTGTTGCCGATGGAGATTTTTAAGTACCTAAATTTGTCACTATTCCACGAGTGTGCACGATTTCAAAGCATGTTGGGTATCTATTTACTCGGCGTAACATCTTTCACATTCTACAAATAATTGGACTAACTTTGCTTTTTTTTCTTTTATTTTTTTTTACAATTCATGAATGTGTTTTTTTTTGTTTTTTTTTCCAAAAAAATTGTGCGTGAAAGACCACTACGCAAATACGGTGTGACGTACAATATTGCAAAACCTACATTTTTTTTTTTCTAGGGACCCTACTAAAAAAAAAAAAAAATATTTGGGGGTTCTTAGTAATTTTACAGCAACAAATAATATGGGTTTTAACTTGTCAAGCAACAAATATCAGAAAAATGCCTGGTCTTCAAGTTGATTTTTAGTCGACTAAAATGGACTGGAGATTTTAGCCGACTAAAACAAAGACGGCATTTAAAGCGGAGGTTCACCAAAAAATCAACTATCTGCCATTAGATCCAGCATACTGCTGACATCTGCAGGATGCTGTTTTTTTTTTTTTTGTACTTATCGTTTTATCAGGCTTTGTTATCCGGCTCCGAGCAGAGATTCCTGCGGGGAATAGGCGCTCCTACCAGCGTAGTTGATGGACTGCTAAAGCGCGGCACGCCTTCTGAAAATACCCGAAGTGACACTCGGGTGTTTACGGCGCCTGCGCCTGCCGTGTAGAGCTGACTGCGCAGGCGCCGTAAACACCCGAGTGTCACTTCGGGTATTTTCAGAAGGCGTGACGTGCTTTAGCAGTCCGTCAATCAACTACGCTGGTCTTAGGAACGCCTATACCCGGAAGGAATCCCCGCTCGGAGCCGGATAACAAAGGCTGATATAACGATAAGTACAAAAAAAACAGCATACTGCAGATGTCAGCAGTAAGTTGATTTTTGGGTCAACCTCCGCTTTAAGTCTAAAGACTATGACAATGAATTTGAATGAATGGTGGCTGTAATGTTCGATCACCCTGCCTTTTTGTATGCAATAGAACGCTAATTTATGTTACTGGTGACATGTATTCATGTGATTATCACTGCTTTTATTTCTGCTTGTTTCCTCAGAATGCTACCAGAGAAGCTGTGACTAGCAAGAACACCAAGCAATTGTTGACTGCGTTTAGCCAGGTGGCTGGAAGGTAATGCAGCTTCTAAATATTCAGCAATTGGTTAAAGCAGAGCACCACCCAAAAGGGGAAGTTCTGCTTTAAAGCCTGCTCCTGTTTGTGAAATGGAGCATTTGGGGAGGGAGTATCTGCTTTTGACAGGTACCTGCTCCCACTTCTATTCCAACCGCCTAGGCGATCAGAAGTTCTTTCCTGCCTCCTGCAGGCTTCTAGGACCCATCGCTTGTCCCAGAAGACTGCTGGACCGTTCAGTGGGCACCCAGCTGTGAAGCCGCAAGCTTTCACAGCCAGGTGCCTATAGTAAAGATCCTGGTGTATTTTTGTTTGTTTTTTGTAGCTGCTGACATTTCATTTTTGTAGCTGCTGACATTTCATTTTTACATAGGAGACTGAAATTGCCTCTTTCATTTTTGTTTCCATGCATTTCATACATCTGACCTTCTCCCCTTCCCCTTTTTTTTTTTTTTTTTTTTTTTTTTTTTATTTTTGTTTTGCAGTGAAAATGAGAAAAAGCTGACACTTGACCAAGTTTTCAGAGGTGCTTTGGAGGAGGAAATTGTAAGTAAACTATATTGAAATAACCATGTGAAAAAAGACAATAGTCCATTCAGTTCAACCTGTGTGGATAGGTGTTTGTGTAGATAATAATTTTTCCATATCCCTGTATTCGCTAAGATGCACGTCCAAGAGTCTTTTAAACTACCAATATTCCTGTTGACACCACTGATTGTGGAAGTGAGTTCCACATCCTTACCCCCCTGACAGGGAAACCACCCCCCCCCCCCTTTCCACAGCTTAAAGTGGATGTAAACCCTCACATATACCCAGTGAAGTAAACTATACCCAATGATACACAGAGATTAAACTAATCTCCCTACATACGTTTTACTTGTGTATCCGCTGTCTTCAACTTGCTAGATTCGTTACAAAGTGCACATCAAGTTTCGTTTTTTTTTTCTTCCTATTCGGCACTGGGAGTGAAGTCTTGGCATACACTGTGTGACAGCTGGTTGGAGGAATGACACACACACACACACACACACACACACACACACACACACACACACACAGATGAAGGAAGGAATGTGCAGAGCTGTGCTGGAAATAGATCACCTCTCTGCTAATCTATTTATAGCACTCTTCCTAACACAAATTTTAAAGGTGTGTGTTTTTTTTTTATATGCGATTGTCGGAGAACTTGTCAGAAGTTATCATGCTGATAACAGAAGAATGGAGCAGCAGAAAGGCACAGGACTTAGGGCTTTGGAGAGAAGTAAACGCTACAGATAGCTGTGCTTAGGTCAACTTATATGAATTAGGTTTAGACCCACAATAAGGATAAATCCCTTCTTTTCAAATCTTATTGTTTGCCCAATGCTGTCTTGCACTCTCTGAGACTGAATAGTTTCCTATCTACACTGGCACTGCCATTGAGATATTTGTATATCTCTATCCTATCACCTCTCAAGTGTCTCTTCTCCAGGGGGAATACATTTAGCGTTTGTAGTTGTTCCTCATATTTCAGCATTTTCTTCCCAACAATGTACCCCAGGAGAGTTGGTTTTGTTTAAACGGCTGCATTCATACTTCTACGACTCAAGTGGAGCAACTTGGATGTGACTTGTTGTCCCTCTGCAAAGTCAGACCCACTGATGCACCACTGTTGAATGTGAAACATTCATGCAAGATTTTCATTCAACTTTTAAGGGTTAACATTGAAGTCTGTGGCCATCGAGTTGCATGAAAGTCAGGCCTAAGTAGTGCATGAACTACTTTTAAAGTTGCTGCGACTTTGTCGCACACATATGAATAGTAATCATTGGAAAACGTAGGGTATGACTTGTCATGTGAATTTGAAATCCAAAGTCGCATGATCAGTCACACAAGTGTGGATGGGGTTAATGCCACTGAATCAAAATGACGGCAATATCTACCCAACTAAAAAAAAATTATATATATATATTCGAGGGTTGAACCACTTTCAGGAAACCAACTGCTGGGAATATGCTGTTTCATACCACCAGCCATCATCCATCAAAGGGATTTCCACAGGGCAGTTTTTGCTTATTCTAAGAATTGTTTTAATAATCAGAACTTTCAAAGGGAAAGCAGGGACTTGGGGGGGGGGGGGGGGGGGGGGGGGGGGGGGAATGGGTTTAAAGTAGGGTTGTCCCGATACCACTTTTTTTAGGACCGTGTACAAGTACCGATACTTTTTTTTTTTTTTTTTTTTTTTCAATGTACTAGCCGATACCGATACTTTTTTTGTGGTCAGGGGGAAGAATGCCCCTTACATTGGTGGTGAGTGGGAAGGATGTCCCTGTTTGCTTGTTCACATGAAGTTACTGCATTTTACACTTCAATTAAGGAGTTGGTTCTTCTTGATAAGAGAGTCATTCTCAGCTTAACAAAAGTCGCTCCCCTCCAGCATCGAAAAAAAAACAGGCAGGAGAGGAAGCAAAATTCCTCTCCAGCATCGAAAAAAAAAACAAAAAAAACAGGCAGGAGAGGAAGCAAAATTCCTGGGTGACCACAACCAGCAGACCAGAAAGACAAGCATTGGATCGTAAATCCTATTGAGTGAGGAAGGAAGTCTGCCATGCAATCGTGCATGTCTCAATTGAATTTTTTCTTACCCGCCTGAGGACTGCTCTGGTCTCCACCCCATTCTCCGCCTCCTCTCCGCCCTGTGAATGTCAGAGTTTTACAATGTCCCATGGGAGGTGTAGTTCCACAACAGCTGGAGGGCCGTAGTTTAGAGATCCCTGATGTAAAGGGATGGTGATCATCTGTTCGCATATTTGCACAACGTCGTCTTGTTTTTAATAGGAAAGGAGAGGTGTGTGTGTGTGTGTGTGTGTGTGTTTTATTATTATTTTTTTTATTTTTTTTTTTATATAAACTATTTTATTGTAACTAGCAAAGTGCATATTTCATGGGAATGCTTGAAGTGGTGTCTTGCTTTGGGGTGCCACGCTGTGGTATTTTCATTAAAAGCATGTTACTGCAATGCATGGCTCTGAATGGGTGCTTAAAGTTTTGGAAGGAATGCAGAAAGGGTAGAACCGCTGTCAGATTCTGTTTGCTATTGTAGTCCCAGCCTGGAGATTTCTTTTCATGATTCATGTTCCATGGACAAAACAGGAAGCAAGAGGAAATCTCTTTAAAATGAGGGACAAATCTTTAAATAAGACACCGAGCAGGTATCCACATTAGAAGATCTCCCTATACCTGTTCTGGTGGAAACTCGGAGTATAGGTGTTCACCATCGAAGTAGTGCTTTAGCTGAGGTATTTTTGGTTCCTGTATACCTGTATCTTTTATTATAGTGCTATTGCTTAGTTTGTATTGTTTCATTCCTTCCATAAGTAAATTAATTCTCTGACTTTGTTGTTTGCTGGTAACGGTAATTATTTCACTTCGTTATTTCATACATTTGTTTATTTGTGTTATAGATTAACCAAGCATCTTGTGACAACTGTCTTGCGATTATTTCTCTTGCCATCAATGGCGTTACAGAAGGTATGAACTTTAAATCTGAACATATAAAAAATGTATCAAAGACAGATATAAATACCTCCTATATTAAGCAGCGCTACCACATAAACAAACATAAATTCATAAATTATTATATACAATGAAACTTCATAAAGGTGGAAGTGATTTAGACTTTTATTACTGGGGGCAGCGCTAAACCATTCAATTGTTTTTTAAATTAAATGTATTGCCTTTGTTCTGTTTGGTTCCCCCCCCCCCCCCCCACTGCAGTGGCGTCACTCGGTGCAAAAAAATAAAAATTGTGTCACCCCCCCCACCCACTTTGGTCCCCCCCCCTCAGTACAGACACCCCACAGTAGTGCAGACCTCAGACAGTAACCCCCACATAGTGCAGACCTCAGACAGTGACGTGTGTTTCCCTCGAGCGTGGGCTCCTCCTCTGTGGGTGTGAACAGAGAGGAGGGCCGCCGCCGGGTGTACCAAGATGGCCGACACTCCGGAGCTAGGCCGAAGCTGGGGACTTTCCTAGGCTGAGGCTCCGGTGCGGATCGCGGGGTGTGCCGATCCGAACGGGGTGACCCCGTTCGGATCACGGATCGGTGACGATCCGTTGCACCCCTACTCTCTGGCCAGATACTTTTATTCAGAGTTCATTTCTAAGCATGCTTGGCATGCCACTGTTGTATCTGTGTTCCTACCTAAGCAATATACAGAAGAGACCGATCAAATTGCACTCGTTTTCCAAACATCAGAACTCAGGGACCTTAATGGAAATGTTTTGGGATGAAGTCAGTGCAACCAAAGCTGCCAGAGGTTTGAGTGGATACTGTCAGCCTAAATCTCTGCACCTGTGCTCCCAAGTTTTCATTCCCATTGCTGCCATTTGCGCAAGTGTCGCTGCTAGATTTTTATTATATTTATTTTACTAAGCTTATAATGGACAAGTGAACTTCTGGTTTGCAAGGAAGCAAAGCCTGAAATGTATTGTTTGTCCCAAACCCTGCCACTGTATGTCTGCAGTAGGGATGAGCTTTGATTTCGAGTTGAATTCATGTTCGACTCAAACATTGCCTGTTCGGTGAACAACGAACAATTTGGGGTGTTCGCGGCAAATTCGAAAAGCCACAGAATACCCTGTTAAAGTCTATGGGAGAAGTCTAAAGTGCGAGTTTTAAAGGCTAATATGCAAGTTTTTTTTTACCTAAAAAGTGTTTGGGGACCCGGGTCCTGTACCGGGGACATGTATCAATGCAAAGTTTTACAAACGGACGTTTTTTCAGGAGTAGTGAATTTAATAATGCTAAAAGTGAAATATTACTTTTAAATTTCGTACCCGGGGGGGTGTAAAGTTAGCATGTGAAATAGCGCATGTTTCCCGTACTTAGAACTGTCTCTGCACAAAGTGTCATTTCTGAAAGAAAAAAATACATTTAAAACTGACTCGCGGCTATAATGAATTGTCAGTTCCCAAACTGCAACTGTCATTTTCACAATAAACCATGCAATTTAAATGCACTTTTTGCTGTGAAAATGACAATGGTCCCTAAAATGTGTCAAAATTGTCCGAAGTGTCCGCCATAAAGTCGCAGTCACGAAAAAAATCGCTGATCGGCGCCATTAGTAGTAAAAAATAAATAAATAATAAAAATGCAATAAAACTATCCCCTATTTTGTAAACGCTATACATTTTGCGCAAACCAATCGATAAACGCTTATTGCGTTTTTATTTATTTTTTTACCAAAAATAGGTAGAAGAATACGTATCGGCCTAAACTGAGGGAAAAAAATTTATATATGTTTTTGGGGGATTATTATAGCAAAAAGTAAAAAATATTGCATTTTTTTTTTTTCAAAATTGTCGCTCTATTTTTGTTTATAGCGCAACAAATAAAAACCGCAGAGGATCAAATACCACCAAAAGAAAGCTCTATTTGTGGGGGGAAAAAGGACGCCAATTTTGTTTGGGAGCCACGTTGCACGACCGCGCAATTGTCAAAGCGACGCACTGCCGAATTGTAAAAACGCCTTTGGGCATTTAGCAGCATATTGGTCCGGGGCTTAAGTGGTTAAAGGGGTCTTCCAGATTCTGATAAGCCCCCCCACGCGCAGACCCCTACAACCACCGGCCAGGGTTGTGGGGGATGAGGCCCTTGTCCCCATCAACATGGGGACATCCTCCCAATGTTAAGGGCATGTGGCCTGGTATGGTTCAGGAGAGGGGGGTGCACTCTGTCCCCCCCTCTTTTCTACGGCCGGCCAGGTTAACAAGCTCGGATAAGGGGTCTGGTGTGGATTTTTGGGCGAACTCCACGAAGGGTCTGGAATGGATATTTGGGGGGGAACCCCATGTAATTTTTTTTTTTTTTGACGGCGGGGTTCCCCTTAATATTCATACCAGACCTGGGCAGGACCCAGGTCCCCAAACACTTTTTAGGACAATAACTTGCATATTAGCCTTTAAAATTAGCACTTTAGATTTCAGATGTTAAAGTCCCATAGACTTTAATGGGGTTCTAAAGTTCACACGAACATTTGGTGTGTTTGCAAGTTCTGGTGCGAACCGAACAGGGAGGTGTTCGGCTCATCCCTAGTCTGCAGTCCTTATTGTGTGTGTGTGTGTAATTATATATATATATATATATATATATATATATATATATATATATAATATATTTCACAAAGCCACATATAGTTTTAAGCTTGCAGTTATCAGAATATTGCATTTTGAGAAGGTTGTTTTTTAAGATGCTGGGAGTGAAGGAGATAAAGCAAGCAAATGATTAAATTTAATTTTAATCTTAACAGGGTTGTAAATCTTCCCTGGGGGGCCTGCAATCGCCGAATGTTTTTTCACCTTAATGCATAGGATGTATTAAGGTTAGGGTTTTCCCCGATACCACTTTTTTAGGAGCGAGTACTTTTTTTCATGTACTTGCCGAAACCGATTACCGATACTTTTTTTTTTTTTTTTTTTAATGCAGCCACTTATCCTCGGATGCAGCCATGTGTCCCCTAAGACAAAGCCAAGTCCCCCCCCATCCCCCCGCCGCTGCCGACTTGTAGTTAATATGTGCTGAGGGAACGCAACAGCTTTCATTTGAATTGCTGTGTGTTCCCCGCTGCGCCTCGTCATGTATAGCCCCTACCCCTTGCCCGGGCACTTTGATAGACGGATCACCGTCCAATCCTGGGAGGGGTGACCTGTCAGTTTCTGGGCAAGGGGGAGGGGCTGTAAATGGCGCAGCGGGGAACACACGGCTATTCAAATGAAAGCTGTTGTGTTCCCTCAGCGCATATTAACTAGATGGCGGGAGGAGGGGGGAGATTGACTTGGCTTTGTCTAAGGGGACTAGGCGGCAGCAGCTCTCCTCTCCCCCATACGAGGACTGCTCTGCTCCGCTCTCCGCCCCCTCTCCACCCGCTCTCAAAAAAAAGTATTCGGCCAGGCATCGGGACCATTTGCACGAGTACAAGTACTCACGCAAATCCTCAGTATCTGTCCCGATACTAGTATCGGTATCGGGACAACCCTAATTAAGGTGAAAAAAACATGAACCTTTACAACCCCTGTAATACTTTCACCAAATAACAAGTGCTTTTGCTGTGCCAGAACATACTTTTTCATTGTGTCCAAGTTATGTTTCTTTGTAACCCTAGATCATTCTGCTCTCTACAAGCAAAAGACTTAAAGCGGTTGTAAACGTTCATTTTTATTTTTTTCTAAATTAATTTCTTTAAGCTAGTGCATTGTTAGTTCACTTCCCCTTTTCCTTCGATTTCCCTTCTAAATTTTTATTTTTTTCTATCTGAATTTCTTACTTCCTGTTTCTCCTCAGTAAGCTTGTCCCCATCATCTGGCTGGGGGTTAGTCAGCCAGAACAGCTTACTGAGGAGGAACAGGAAGTGAGAAATTCAGATAAAGGAAAAAAAACATTTGAAGGAAAAGGTAAGTGAACCAACAATGCACTAGCTTAAGAGCCCATTCACACAGGGGCGACTCGTCAGGGGCGACAGCCGTCTAAGTTGCGTCTTGCTCTATTCAATAGAACTTTTCTAATAGGAGTGACGCAAGAAAAAGGTTCTTGTACAACTTTGGGGGTGACTCGGGGCAACTTGCGTTAACTTCTATACAGAAGTCATTTTGTAAGTCGTCTCTGAAGTCGTCTTGAGATCGCCTTGCCGAGTCACCCCCAAAGTAATGCCGCCACTGTGTGAATGGGCTCTCAAGGAACCTATTTAGAAAATAAAAAACAAACCTGTACAACTATAAACAAAACTGTATTGAATTTTTTTGGGGATGGAGTAAAGGGAGGCTTATAATAAACCCCTTCAAGGTGTGTGGGTTTTTTTTTTTGGTTGTTGTCATCTGTGTCCCATTGCAACGTCATACAGTGGAAGGAACAACGTGGCACGGAGGATCCTGGTAAAGGCAGCCGTGGGAGGGAGGTTAGACCACCTGTAATGGTAATTCAGCAGCTGCTTGGCCCCTCAAATAACTTTTAGATAAAAGAGAATCGCTGGGGATGAAAAAAATGATACCATTAATGGTTGGAGGCTCCAACCATGATCTAACCACTTTCATACCGGGCTGTATACAGTATATACGCGTATGGCGGTAGAGAAGTGGTAAATGCAGGCATGTTTTATCAGCTGGGGTATGCAATGATATTTTATGTTCTACAAATATTTTCTTTTTATGACAAAATGGATTTGTGGCAAAACATTTATTTTGAATATAGATGTTAATATGTGGCAGGTGATTTCAGAAGCATTTCCATTTTTAAAGAAAGATGTCTGGATTTTTGTATTTTATTTTTTAAAACCTTTTTGTGTCTGTGGATTTGTTTTGTTTGTTTTTATTTAATTTTTTACATAGATAATTGGGTGTTTATTTATTTTTTATTTTTTGGGGTGGGGTCAAAGGGTCTGGTCTACACTTATAGCTGGCATGTACGGTTCGTTGGCATACTAAATGTTTTGACTTTTAACTATACTTATTTTTTTTCATGAAGGTATTTGTACAGCTACCACACCTTTTGTGCTCTTGGGAGATGTCCTTGACTGTCTTCCTCTGGACCACTGCGATAGAATCTTTACATTTGTTGAGAAAAATGTTGGAACATGGAAAGCCGTAAGTAAAAGTGCTTTAAGGTACACTTGGATCCAGTCCCAGAAGGAGAAAATGCTAAAGAATGCTCATAACCGCAATAATGATGAATTCCTGTGTTCGTGCCCTTAATTATAGATCTCATTTGACAATCTATGTTAGGCCAGGTTCACATATGTTGCGAATTGGGTGAGGGTTTCCCCGCATCCAGTTCATATGACATACGAGTGAATAGCTCTCAATGGAGAAGGTTCACACAGGTCTGGGGCTGCCACTGTCCGCAATACAAAAGGGTCCTGTGCTTCTTTGGGTCAGTTCAGGTGCGAATTCAGGCAAAAATTTAGACCTGATTCGCACGTGAACAGGGATGCACCGGACACCATGCTGGGAACCACGGCCACACATATGTGAACCCGACCTTGGTGAATCTGCAGTAGATCTATTCTAGGTTTGGCTATACACTTGATTCAGTGAGGTTTTTCACTGAATACTACTAAAGACAAATTATTATCCTTTTCTCATATCGTAACTTTTTTTGCTTTGTTTTTATTTTCATTGTACGCTTGAATACCTAATCTGCATGATTTTTCTCTTCTGATTTCAGAATACATTTTATTCAGCTGGAAAAAATTACTTGCTAAGGATGTGCAATGGTAAGATCCTCAAATTTTACTAGATATTATTTTACCCCCATGTTTCTGTTTAACCCGATGTTCATGCTTGATTAGCATTTTTGGGGCAGAGACTTATTTTAGTTCTCTGATGGGGTAAATAGTTTCAATAAACTTCATATGATATGGAGCAGTAAAACACTGGATTTCCACAGTTCTTTTCAGCCATGTGACTAACTTTCATATCTCATAGAATTAAGAATCCCTTATTTTGGTGTTTTAGCTTTGTGAATTGAGCCTGAGTTGTGTGTAGCCTGAGTTGTGTGTAGCCTGAGTTGTGTGTAGCCTGAGTTGTGTGTAGCCTGAGTTGTGTGTAGCCTGAGTTGTGTGTAGCCTGAGTTGTGTGTAGCCTGAGTTGTGTGTAGCCTGAGTTGTGTGTAGCCTGAGTTGTGTGTAGCCTGAGTTGTGTGTAGCCTGAGTTGTGTGTAGCCTGAGTTGTGTGTAGCCTGAGTTGTGTGTAGCCTGAGTTGTGTGTAGCCTGAGTTGTGTGTAGCCTGAGTTGTGTGTAGCCTGAGTTGTGTGTAGCCTGAGTTGTGTGTAGCCTGAGTTGTGTGTAGCCTGAGTTGTGTGTAGCCTGAGTTGTGTGTAGCCTGAGTTGTGTGTAGCCTGAGTTGTGTGTAGCCTGAGTTGTGTGTAGCCTGAGTTGTGTGTAGCCTGAGTTGTGTGTAGCCTGAGTTGTGTGTAGCCTGAGTTGTGTGTAGCCTGAGTTGTGTGTAGCCTGAGTTGTGTGTAGCCTGAGTTGTGTGTAGCCTGAGTTGTGTGTAGCCTGAGTTGTGTGTAGCCTGAGTTGTGTGTAGCCTGAGTTGTGTGTAGCCTGAGTTGTGTGTAGCCTGAGTTGTGTGTAGCCTGAGTTGTGTGTAGCCTGAGTTGTGTGTAGCCTGAGTTGTGTGTGAAACTTTTATGAATCCTTTGTACTCCTCTTGCAATGTTTATTCCAGACCTTTTGAGGAGACTATCCAAGTCACAGAACACTGTGTTTTGCGGGAGGATTCAGCTGTTTCTTGCCCGCTTATTTCCACTTTCAGAAAAATCAGGTGAGTTTCAGACTGCTGTCAGTTGGTACCATTCGTTGGGGAAAACACTTTGATAAATGAGACTGATGGTTAACATGGTAATGACTTTTTTTATGATTTGTTTCTAAGGTTTGAATTTGCAGAGTCAGTTTAACCTGGAGAATGTCACTGTGTTCAATGTCAATGAGAGCGAGAGCACTCTGGGACAGAAAGTGAGTGCCATTTTCCTAATATTAATATAGTTAATAATATTCTAACTAATTTACATAATCAGATAAACTTTTCATATATGCAAATTTTTTTTTTTTAACAGCAAGTGGAGGATAGGGATGATGGAATGGAGATTGAGGAAGGTGAAATGGGAGATGACGAAGTCCCTAACAACAGTTCGTAAGTATGGCCTTTGATCTGCATTGGAGTTGATGCAAACTATTACAGCCATGTAGTTGTAAAATTCAGTCGTACCCTGTGGGAATTGTATTTGAGTGCTCAGATTTAGCCCTCGTTCACACTATGCCTAACTACACTCAACATGCAGAATCCTATTCTTTCTTGTCCCTTTCCACACTTGTACACTTAGTTGCCTTACACTCAAAGAACATGAACTTTTTATTTTTAGCATATTCAGGCAGGTTTGACCTCCATAGACTTCAATAAGAGCGCCTGTAAATGTGCAATACGTGCACTTTTTGTACCGGAAGAATTCTCCTCTTATAGAACTGCTTTTCTCTCCTTATTCAGCCCAGGGTACAAACGTGTGAAGCTTGATACACCTGCAGTAAATACCTGTATTACACCTAAAAATACTTGAAAAAACATTTCTTCACTAGTAATTGTGTGAATGCAGACATTCGTCTTTCAGCGAATGTAAAGAACAGTGGGGCTTTTCAGGACACACAAGTGTCCTGATCGGTTACTTTCCTGGGATAGTCAGATTCATTTATAGTAATAAGCATGCAGTATTCTATATAACATAATTTCACATTTTATTTTTTTCTAGGTCAATTCCCATAGATTACAACCTATATAGAAAGTTTTGGTCGCTGCAGGACTTTTTCAGGAATCCAGTACAGTGCTATGACAAGACTTCCTGGAAGACATTTCTTAAGGTATACGTGATATATAGAGCATAGTTTCAATATTTTCTAAAGGAATTTTTTTTATTTGATTTTTGGATTACATTTCAGGCAGCTAAATGTCAAATTTTGCTAATTTTATTTTTACAGTGTTCAGCAGATAAGGCGCTACAGTATTCTGAGTACAAAATTGTGTTGGTTCTCAAACTGCATTCGCACAGACATTTTGGCTACGGTGCAAATTTCTGCTGGGATTGGCAGCTTCATGCAAAGTCCATACACTGTAAGGACAGGCTGTTGGTGGCTGCAACTGTTTGTGTCTGTGTAAATGGGCTAATTCCTGGTCCTGGGATTCACACCATTGCTAAATGTCTGTGCAGATGGTGCCTTACATTTTTTAAAGTGCATTTTGCTCCCATGTTAAGGTCTATTTAGAATCCTCACACAGCTGAATGAGTCAGAGAGGAGGGACACAGCCCCTCATTTTTTTCATTTATTGTATGCAGATTTGTAATTTCAGAGAAACAGTCCAAAACTTAGAAGCTGCTTCTGAGCTGTTCATGCATGCAGTGTTTTTGGAGGCATCACGTGGTGATGTGCCCATTTGCTAAATGTAAATATTTTAACTAAAGTGTAGAAAACCATGCTTCTCGCAACCCCCCGGGTTATGTTGAATTTTGTAATTTTGGGGGATTTTGTTTTCAATAACTGAAATGTACAAGGCACCAGGGCACCTACGTCAAGATCTTTAACACCTGGCTTTCTTTAAAAAAAAAAATGTATAGGTGAGACCATATATTTTATAAAGTGCATTTTTTTTCTTTACCCTTTTATTGTATTTTTTGTGCTATATACTATAAGCATTTTGCACTGAAGGATGAAGGGCTGCTGCATTGTATGCAATTGTTTTTTTTTTTGCTTATATAAGAATCCCCTTTTGTCTAGTTCTCTGAGGAGGTTCTTGCAGTGTTTAAGAGTTACAAGCTGGACGATACTCAGGCATCGCGAAAAAAAATTGATGAGCTGAAATCGGGAGGTGAACATGTATACTTTGCTAAGTTCCTGACAAGTGAAAAGGTAATATAAATATCACAAGCTGTGTGCTCGCTAAGAGTTTCTACAGTAATTAGACCAAATAGCTGTCATTCTGCTTAGTTCTGTCTCTGATCAAGATACACTGCTAATGACAGGCCCAAATCTATTCATTGTATTTCTGTGGTCTTATAGAGAACAAATTTGGTTCAGTAAAGTGTGTTCATTTTTTTCTGTATATATTGTTTTAGTTGATGGATTTACAGTTGAGTGACAGCAACTTCCGCCGACATATCTTGTTGCAGTACCTTATATTGTTCCAGTACTTAAAAGGCCAAGTAAAGTTTAAGAGGTAATTTATGTTTTGATACAGTAATTGTATATACTGGTTCTTTTGGGGGGGGGGGGGGCAGGTTTTTAACAAAGCAACCAGGAAGGTGGGGTTTTTGGATTTTTATCTTGTATTATACCAAATCTCTTCTCTGCTGTTGCAATGCTTTTTATTTATTTTGATTTTTTTAATTAAAGTTGTACTTCTGAGTGAAGTAAATTGCATTGCTACTGGGAATCATGGAGTGTATGTATCTCAACCTAAAAACAAAAAAAGGAATTTGATGCAGTTTACCAATGCTTCAATGTGATTGCTGCATTAGTTTGTTTGCTTTTTTTTCTGTATTTTCACCTGGGGATTGTGGCAGTAACATGCTTCCCACCCTAATGTGACAATAGTCGCTCACTTTACTGTATGTATGGAGGCGCAGCCTATTTGTCCTAGAACAGGAACAACAAATGCCTCATCCCTCCTTATCTCTGTAACATAGGATGAATGTGTTCTGTAGTCCACAGGAAAAATCTGGGTAGGGCTGGTAACACTACAGAGTGTACCTGATGGCACTGTAGTTATGGCAGGATCAATAGTTTTTTTTTTTTTTTGCAGATGAGTGTTTCTCTCAAGCTGTTCTGTGGTGTAAAGGTGTACCTTCTGGTACTTTTATACTTTTGTGTAATGAAATGCTTAGGTTGTGTAATGAAATGCTGAGGTTGAAGGTAACAAAACATTTCCTTGTTCAGGATTTCCAGTTCATCTTGGAATACCTGAGCACAATGGAAACAAACTTCCAAAAGCAGATCCTGGCCAATCTGGTCATTACAAAGACAGATTGTACAGAAATTTGAATGATCTGAAAAATGCGCTCCCCTTCTGATCATCCACCGCTGCGCACAAAGAGATATGATGTACAAGACCTAGCTGCCGTTTAAATAATATGTAAATGTGAAAAAAGTTAAACAGAAAAAACAAGCACTATAAGTGTGTGACATGTCGGTCCATTAAACAGCGCTGTGAGAATGGTGAAATTCTCCTAAGGTGTCAGAGGTTCACAGTGCATGAAAAATATAACTATAAATAAGAATCAAGCCGTGAATATATTACAAAAAGTCCATAAAGAGTGATCAAAGGTTCTTCAAAGGTCTTCCACCACACCAAAATTGAACGGTGCTTCCACCACCCGTCAGAATGGTCACTCACCAGAACTAATTGCCTCAGCACTCGCGTACTTAGGTAGATCAGCTTATAATCACCATAAGGAATCCTCAGAAGATCCTGTGGTATCCTATATAGTGCTCCGAAATATTCCTCCACAATGTATAAGGAAAAAGAAATGCACAATAGTGTGATACCATAAAACAGTTTTAATAGCACACCAAAAACAAGTCCAAAGGTTAACCACTTAAGACCCGGACCAATACGCTGGTAAATGACCCAAGGTGTTTTTGCGATTCGGCACTGCGTCGCTTTAACAGACAATTGCGCGGTCGTGCGACGTGGCTCCCAAACAAAATTTGCGTCCTTTTCTTCCCACAAATAGAGCTTTCTTTTGGTGGTATTTGATCACCTCTGCGATTTTTTTATTTTTTGCGCTATATACAAAAATAGAGTGACATTTTTGAAAAAAAAAACACTATTTTTTACTTTTTGTTAAAAAAAATCAAATAAACTAAATTTTAGTCAAACATTTAGGCCAAAATTTATTTAGCCACATGTCTTTAGTAAAAAAAAAAAATCGCAATAAAAAAAAATAGCTACCTAGCGGGAACAGCGACACTAATACAGCGATCAGAAAAATGATCGCTTAGTGACGCTGGCAATAGGGAGTGAAAGGGTTAACTAGGGCGGTGATCAGGGGGTTAAAACTTTATTAGGGGGGGTGGGGGGCTATCCTGAACCTAACACTAACTGTTTTTTACAGTGCCTGTCACACTGACACTAAATGCAGTGATTAAATCACTGCATTCAGTAACACTGTGACAGGGGGTGGTGGGGGGGGGGGGGCGATCACAAGGGGTTAATATGCCTATGTGAGTGTGTGTCAGTGTTGTGTTGGTGCACACTTACTTGTGATGTCTTCTCTCATCAGCAGCGCTGGGAAACAGCGCTGCGATGAGAGAATACATCATTTCCTCCTTCCTGTGTAAACACAGGAGGAGGAAGTGACAGGCTGGGAGCGCGCTCCCATTGGCTGGGAGCGATCGCGGGGGGGGCGGATATCACGGACATCCGCCCGCAGATCCCGGATCGCTCCCAGAGGTAGGGAGACCCCCGCACGCCGCGGAGGGGGTCCCGATGGGACCCCCGAACCGCACTCAGGCGGGGACGTAAATTTACGCCCTTGTGCCTGTACGAGCCATGTTGTGGCCGTATATGTGCGTGCGGGGGTCTTTAAGTGGTTAAATACACAAAGAAACTCAAAAAATGGGCAGTGTATCACAGCAGTCACCGTCCTCCTACAAACATCTTCGCCTGGTTAACACTTGGCCACGGCGGACCTACGATCAAACAAAAACAATCTCACCACTTAGCAGCTAGGTGATCGAATCGGCTGAAGACTGGCTCTCCTAGTTGATGAATGGCTCCAAACAAAGACAGATTGTTTGTTCAGTACATATTGACACAGAAAGGGGGCTTGAGTTGATCACTTGCTGCACTTCTCTACACCATTGACAGATTAGACCATTTTGAAATGAATGTTGCTTACAATCAAGACCAGTAAGCACAAATGAAGAGGAAGGAGTAGCCTAAAAGTGTATCTAATGCCTAAACCTTAATTTCTTGTATCCTGTGGGGAGATTTCCCTCATGTCCTGTCCTGTATACCCACCAAGAATTGAGTAGAAATCTCTCCAAAGTAAAGGGAAATCCCTCACTAATACAGATGTCTCCTTTGGAAGATATTCTCTAACATTTTGGATTTCCTATCACTTTCCTGTTTTGGTAACAGTGGTCACCAGGCCACAAGAGTGGATTGAACAACTCAGCAGGGACACATTTGATTCTAAAAATCCTGAGGCATTTTGCCTCTTAAATATACTTTTTTATTCTGTCTTTTTTTTTTTTGTATGTATTCACTCTATCCTTATTTTAATATGTTCCTGATGTATTGCTTATCACATGCAGTTTTTTTGTATTTCAGCTCTAATTATGTGTTGCTAGATGAGCAGTCTCTTTGGATTGAAGATACCACCAAGAACGTTCATCAGGTATATAGAGGAAGATTGTTACTGCTGTGCGCACTTATATTGTGAAAGGCCAAAATTATATAATCATTTTTATTCCCTATTGTAGTTACTGCGTGAGACTCCCCCTGATGGAGAGAAGTTCTCAAAAATGGTGGAGGTATGCCATATCATATAGCACTATTGTGGTTACAGAATGAGCGCAATATTGAACTTACCGTCTGAAACCTTCTATTTAGCACATACTAAACACAGAAGAAAACTGGAATTCTTGGAAAAATGAAGGATGTCCAAGTTTCGTGAAAGAGAGGTAATGCATGGCTTTTGTGTCTGTGTGTTAATGCTCTGTTTTTTCTACACTACGTGTGTGTGTGCGTTTTCTTTTTATTATGTACAAGAGAGATTATATATATATATATATATATATATATATATATATATATATATATATATATATATATATATATATATATATATATATATATATATATAATATAAAAAAATATGTGGTGCGTGTGTGGTATCCTGGGGAATCTACCCTTCAGTACTATTGAAGTTAGTCGGCATTGGTTAAGAATCGAGATTCTTTCTCCCTTGCGATGTTAACAAAGCATTTTCCCGATTCTATGCAGAGTTCCCTGCATAGAATCGGGAAAATGCCTTAACATCGAGAGGGAGAAAGAATCTCGATTCTTAACCGATGCCGACTAACTTCAATAGTACTGAAGGGTAGATTCCCCAGGATAACACGCACGCGCTCGCGTGTGTGTTATATATATATATATATATATTGTCAAAAAAACAAAAGGCAGTCTACCAAGTATCACAACATTCCTCGGCTGCCTAAATATAAACATTGTATGGTTTTGTTTGTTAGATCAAAGGAATGAACTTTGGTCTGTAAATTACTTAAAAGACTAAGGCCCAGATTCAGGTACATCTGCGCATTATTGGACCGGCGTAGCGCACCGCCTTTACGTTAGACTTGCGCAATTTTGCCGCGTAATCAACCTATTCTCGTAGCTTTTGCGCAGGAAATTGCGCATACGTAACGTTTTTTCAGAGGCGTAAGGAGGAGTAATACAAATTGGGGAAGGACGTGGGCGTGTTACATTGAAATGAGCCGTGACCCCATGCAAATGAAGGGCCGGCCGGCTCGCGCATGCGCGCTTGAACGAGACCATGTCAGCTCCGCTGTGCGCATGCTCACAACTCAGGAGCGGCGCAATGGGTGAAATTGGAAATGGACTAGGGCAACGTTGTGAACTACGCAAACAGCATAAATAGACACACACAAACGCACTTCCTTTGCAAAAGTACATCCCTTTGTCCCTTCCCATTTAACCAAGTGCTTTTGTTCTTGTTCGTTGTTTGTCTTTTTTTTTTGCTGGGAATTTTTTGCTTTTGCTGGTCTTTTTTTTTTTTTTTGTGTTGTGAATGCTGTGTGAATGTGGGGGTGACATTCCTGCTGGAAAAGGGGTGTCACCCTCTATTTTGGTGGAGAAGGGTTCCCCAGGACCAGGGAGAAGTGATCCCCAGGTCCGTGTGATTGGTGTATGAATGTTCAGTGACATAATTGGAGCCTTGGCGTGGCGTTGCTGCTCAAAGTCCAGCATGGTGGACTGGTGCCAATCCAATTTGATGTGGATGTGGGGTGTGTGTGCTAAGGACCACAGTGGTGTGCATGCATGCATTCTCATTGTGCCATGATTAATGTGTATGTTTAACGTGCAAAGATGCCCAATGTGAGTTGTCTCCTGGCTGCTCTTCCCTCAGAAGACGGGGTAGCCTCGGTTAGGGGGGGATTGTCTGGTTCAGGGGTCAGGTCATCACGTAGGTCAATCTGCAGGCCCTTTCTTTCTGCGAAGTTGTGCAGCATGCAACATGCACCGATGATCTGGCACACAAAGTTTGGGGAATACAAGAGGGTACCCCCAGACTTATCCAGGCATCGGAAACGTGACTTTAGGAGGCCAAAGGTGCGCTCCACCACTGCTCGTGTTTGGGCATGTGCTTGATTGTATCTTTCCTCTCCTGGGGTTTGGGGATTCCGGATAGGAGTCATGAGATGGGGTCCCAGTGGATATGCAGAGTCACCTGTAAGGGAAAAGACAGGAGGATGTTAGTCATGCATGTGCCCCTTGTGATGTGTGCATCATGGGAGGGGATAGTCATGCCTGCCACCCATGTCACTCACCAACCAGCCAGGTGTCCCCATACATGTTCTGATCGAATTCCAATCGGATGTGGCATTGATTGTATATGTAGCTGTCATGGCTGGACCCTGGGTGTTTGGCACGGACGTGCCATATGAGGCCTTGGGCATCGACTATCACCTGTACATTGATGGAATGCCAATGCTTCCGATTGCGGTACATGTGCTTTGTCTCCTGGGGGGGCTGGAGTGCCAAATGTGTGCAATCAATGGCCCCCACAGTGCGTGGGAATCTGGCAATTCTGTAGAAATCTGTCATTGCCTTCAGCCGCAGGTCCTCAGTGGTGGGTTTGATGATTTGGTTGGCCATGCGTCTGAGGATTGCAGGGACAACCTGGTGCACACATCTGCTCATGGAGGACTGTGACATCCCAGCCACCACTCCACTTGTACGCTGAAAAGAGCCACTGGCAAGGAAATGGAGTGTTGCCATGACCTTGACCAGTGGCTGCACTGCATGTGAGCGTTTTGGGCTGGTGATGTCATCCTGCAGGGTTGTGGTTAATTCCAGGATGACATGAGGGGTGAATCTGAAGATGCGAAACACCTCAGAATCACTCATGCCAAACAGGTCTATGCGGGTACGGTATATCCTCTCCCGTGCCATTCTCCGTGCCCTCATCCTTCTTTGTTCATCTAAAGTCAGTAGTATAGCTATGTGCGACGATGCCCCTGGCATGTTGGCATACAGATTGTTGTGCAACACGTGTGACTGCTGAGCTCCTCACTAACAGTGTTGCTTTATCTAACAAGTAGACTTTTTTTCTTTTCTTAGACCAGCTTTTATAAGCTCTAATTTTAGACAGGACATTTTGCTGTTGCGCACACCGCGTAGCCTGCGCTGCCACAACGTTGTTTTGTGGATCCCCGTAAGTCCCTCATTAGCATATTTGACTAGCAAATCAATGGTGTGTCTACCGCACTTTTGCGCGGAAGGATGCGCCAGTCTAACGAAATTACGCGGGACAAAAAAAGTCAATTTTTTTGCGTATCTCGTTCTGGGGATGCCGCGCAACGAAACGCACGCGCACATTTAGACTTGCGCACGCGCATCTCCTGTTGCGCAGGCGTAATCGCTCTGTGAATCTGGGCCTAAATCTTTTTCTAACACTTGTTGGTTTCAAGTTAAAATCATTATTTTTTTTTGCTAGAAAATAACTGGGAAAATTATATATATTAGTGCCTTGCGAAAGTATTCGGCCTCCTTGAACTTTGCGACCTTTTGCCACATTTCAGGCTTCAAACATAAAGATATAAAACTGTACATTTTTGTGAAGAATCATCAACAAGTGGGACACAATCATGACGTGGAATGAAATTTATTGGATATTTCAAACTTTTTTTAACAAATAAAAAACTGAAAAATTGGGCGTGCAAAATTATTCAGCCACCAAAGTTAATACTTTGTAGCGCCACCTTTTGCTGCGATTACACCTGTAAGTTGCTTGGGGTATGTCTCTATCAGTTTTGCACATCGAGAGACTGAAATTTTTTCCCATTCCTCCTTGCAAAACAGCTCAAGCTCAGTGAGGTTGGATGGAGAGCGTTTGTGAACAGCAGTTTTCAGTTCTTGCCACAGATTTCCGATTGGATTCAGGTCTGCACTTTGACGTGGCCATTCTAACACCTGGATATGTTTATTTGTGAACCATTCCATTGTAGATTTTTCTTTATGTTTGGGATCATTGTCTTGTTGAAAGACAAATCTCCGTCCCATTCTCAGGTCTTTTGCAGACTCCATCAGGTTTTCTTGCAGAATGGTCCTGTATTTGGCTCCATCCATCTTCCCATCAATTTTAACCATCTTCCTTGTCCCTGCTGAAGAAAAGCAGGCCCAAACCATGATGCTGCCACCACCATGTTTGACAGTGGGGAAGGTGTGTTCAGGGTGATGAGCTGTGTTGCTTTTACGCCAAACATAAGGTTTTGCATTGTTGCCAAAGTTCGTTTTTGGTTTCATCTGACCAGAGCACCTTCTTCCACATGTCTGATGTGTCTCCCAGGTGGTTTGTTGCAAACTTTAAACGACACTTTTTATGGATATCTTTAAGAAATGGCTTTCTTCATGCCACTCTTCCATAAAGGCCAGATTTGTGCAGTATACAACTGATTGTTGTCCTATGGAAAGAGTCTGCCACCTCAGCTGTAGATCTCTGCAGTTCATCCAGAGTGATCATGGGCCTCTTGGCTGCATCTCTGATCGGTCTTCTCCTTGTATGAGCTGAAAGTTTAGAGGGACGGCCAGGTCTTCGTAGATTTGCAGTGGTCTGATACTCTCATTTCAATATTATCGCTTGCACAGTGCTCCTTGGGATGTTTAAAGCTTGGGAAATCTTTTTGTATCCAAATCCCGCTTTAAACTTCGTGACAACAGTATCTCGGACCTGCCTGGTGTGTTCCTTGTTCTTCATGATGCTCTCTGCACTTTAAACGGACCTCTGAGACTATCACAGTGCAGGTGCATTTATACGGAGACTTGATTACACACAGGTAGATTCTATTTATCATCATTGGTCATTTAGGTCAACATTGGATCATTCGGAGATCCTCACTTCTGGAGAGAGTTTGCTGCACTAAAAGTAAAGTTGATTCTTCACAAAAAATGTGTGTGTGTGTGTGCGTGTGTAAATTTTATTTTAATTTATTTTCTTTAGCAGAGACACTAGAAAATGGTGGTTGCAATATTATTTGCACAGCTGTCTTTCTCCAAATGCAATCTTTGGGCGGAATACACTTTAACCACTAGCCGACCAGCCGCCGTGGTTCTACGGCGGCAGGTCGGCTCTCCTGGGCAAGAGCCCGTAGCTCTACGTCGGGACTTTTGCGGCCGGCCCGCGCGCCCCCCCCGAGTCCCGCGCGCGTGCCCGCCGGGCGCGATCGCCGCCGGGCACGCACGTTCGTTACAGAGCGGGGAACGAGAGCTGCGAGTGTAAACACACAGCGCTCGTTCCTGTCAGCGGGGGAAACGCTGATCTTCCGTTCATACAATGTATGAACGGAAGATCAGTGATTCCCCCTAGTGAGTCCACCCCCCCCATACAGTTAGAACACAAATAGGAACACACTTAACCCCTTCCCCGCCCCCTAGTGTTAACCCCTTCACTGCCAATGGCATTTTTATAGTAATCCAATGCATTTTTATAGCATTGATCGCTATAAAAATGCCAATGGTCCCAAAAATGTGTCAAAAGTGTCCGATGTGTCCGCCATAATATCGCAGTACCGAAAAACGCTGATCGCCGCCATTACTAGTAAAAAAAAAATATTAATAAAAATGCCATAAAACTACCCCCTTTTTTGTAAACGCTATAAATTTTGCGCAAACCAATCAATAAACGCTAATTGCGATTTTTTTTTTTTTTTTTTTTTTTTTTTTTTTTTTTTTACGAAAAATATGTAGAAGAATACGTATCGGCCTAAACTGGGGGAAAAAAATGTTTTTTTTTTTATATCTTTTTTGGTGATATTTATAATGGCAAAATGTAAAAAATATTGCATTTTTTTCAAAATAGTCGCTCTATTTTTGTTTATAGCGCAAAAAATAAAAACCGCAGAGATGATTAAATACCACCAAAAGAAAGCTCTATTTGTGGGAAAAAAAGGACGCCAATTTTGTTTGGGAGCCACGTTGCACGACGAATCACAAAAAGTGCTCTGGTCTTTGGACAGCAATATGGTCCGGGGCTAAAGTGGTTAATAAAAAAAGAGATTTTTATAATGTTAAGATGTTAATGCCGTGAGTATCGTGATCTTTATTCTAAGCAAAATTGGTGTGCATAGTGCCCTATTTTTAGCAGGAACACACCTTTTGATCTCCAATAACATTGGAGCGCTATATACTCGGTGAGTGTGGCAAACTGTGAAGAGCACTGCCCTATTTGGATAATAGATTTTCAAATGGATGGAAATGTTCAAAAGCTGTATAGAAGAGCTTAAAATGGGGCACACTGGGGAGGATCAGAACATTAATATTGGCATTGATCACTTACCCTACTACAGTCAATTATTCCCAGAGCTCCTTTTCCCTCCCCTCTGGGGGGGGGGGGGGTGTGGGCTACCCCCTGGTTCATCTGAATGGTCAGCAGTGTTGATGGCCAACAAAGACAATTGCAATACATTTTCTTTAAAACAAAAACTTGTCCAAAAAGATCCGTACACTCTAAGTACCACCACTGCGCAAAAAGTAACCTAAATGTGCAACAGCTGCTACTATAAATAAGCATTTACAGTATAAATTTAAAATGGTAGAGCTTAACAGTATAAATCAGGGGTCTCCGAACTTTTCAAACCAAGGGCCACTTTATCATCCTTCAGACTTTAGGAGGGCCAGACTGTGGCCAGCAGGGGCAGAAAATGTTATGGGCCCAGCATCCGTGAGAATAAATATGGCCTCAGGGTTGGTGGTCAATAGGAGGAATAGTATTCCATCATTGGTATCGGTAAAAGATATAGTGCCCCATTGTTGGTGTCGGTGGTAGAAATACTGCCTCATATCAGTTGAAGGAATTTTGTCCCAAGGGCCGCAGTTTGGAGACCCCTGGTATAAATAATCCCAGTGACAAGTGATGGTGATCAACACTAATAAACAATAATAATAAAGTTTGTGCAAAAATAGTCTATGAATGAGACTGGATTGTCTCAAACAAGGAAAGCCGAATATATCCTGATGTGAAGTCTTCAAAACTTTCACCACACCACGTGCACTCAATGTTTCCACTCCCCCTTGGTTAAACACTCACCGAATGACGATGCTCGGCAAAGCAGCATCAACTCTTACAGGGTTAAATATCCAGATGTGACACCCGATATCATCTACTCCTTCATATATAATGAAAAAGTTCTCCAATAGTGCAGTATCGTTATAAGAAGTTGAAGCATTGCGCTCACACAAGCTCAAATCAATAAAGCCTAGAGGTATCCACTTGCAGCAACAAATACTGGTGTAATGTTTACACAGCAAAGGTGAACTGAATCTCAGCAAATGATTGTGATCCTCTGAGCGTCACTTCTGGTATAGTTCAAACGTAAAAAGTGTTTTGAAGCTGTTTTAATAGAATAAACTTTTTACGATGCTGCACTATTGGAGCGCTTTGTTACATTATATATATGGCGAGTCCATGATATCGGGTGTCACGTCTGGACATCGTTGGATACTTAACCCTGTAAGAGTTGATGCTGCTTTACCGAGCATCGTCATTCGGTGAGTGTTTAACCAAAGGGGAGTGGAAACACTGAGTGCACGTGGTGTGGTGAAAGTTTTGAAGATTTCACATCAGGATATATTCAGCTTTCCTTGTTTGACACAATCCAGTCTTGTGTATGGACTATTTTTGCACAAGCGTTATTATTGTTTGTGTTAATATTGATCACTATCACGGGTTTAATTATGCTGTTTAGTGCTACGATTTACTTTTATACCGTAAATGCTTATTTATAGTACATTTTCTTTACCCTGTTCCCCTAAAGAAGCTATACGTGTGAAGGCTTTAAGAAAGGAAACTCTTGTCAGTGTCAAAGATGAACCTCTGAACTACTAATATACACACTAACAGCAAGCGGTTGAACACCTGTGGAAAGTCTGCTCAAGGTGGAAATTGGAATTTAGAATATAATCTACATGCTATGTTCTTGCCTAGAACAGCAAATGTATATGTTTTTTTTTATATTTTTACAAGCATTGTGAATAACTATTGAAGTATGTTAGTATTTTGGTGTTGTATTTATGTAGGGGGTGTAGTGATAACATATTCCCTCGATGGCTCAGGATAGGTTGGACATAATAATATAGAGACCAAGTTTAAAAAAAAGAATTGAGTGAACATATGTAATATTTTTTTTTTTTTATGCAGACCGCAAGACAGCAAACCACAGAAAGTAGCAAGAAAACGTCCAGCCCCTGAAGACTTTCTGGGCAAAGGTTCAAATAAAAAGCTACTAATGGGAAAGTAAGATCCCCATTCTGTTGTCTTTATATGGAAATGCTATATTTTTATCTGTCACCTAGGAGCACCCTAGTGGGTTTTCTCATTTTATAGGGCTTCATATGCTACATACGGAAGGCTTTCAATTGTATCTGTATTGTGTGCTTGAAGATGTTTAGTCTTTTTAATTACTCATTCTGTCACTTGACAAAATCTGCTAGTCTCTAAGGCAGTTTTTTTTTTTTTTTTTTTTATGCATGATTTGAAGGGGCATCAGTAAGACAGTGTTGAGAAAGCTACAGTGAGGGGAAAAAGTATTGATCCCCTGATTTTGTACGTTTGCCCACTGACAAAGATATGATCAGTCTATAATTTTAATGGTAGGTTTATTTTACAGTGAGACAGAATAACAAGAAATTCCAGAAAAATGCATTTAACAAAAGTTATAAATTGATTTGCATTTTAATGAGTGAAATATTTGACCCCTTCGGAAAACATGACTTGTTGGCAATCGGAGGTCAGATGTTTTTTGTAGTTGGCCACCAGATTTGGGGGGAATTTGTCCCATTCCTCTTTGCAGCTCCTCTCCAAGTCATTATCTGGAGGGGGCTGAAGGTTTGCGTTACCAAACATCCTCCTCCAAAACGTATTTTCTATGGGATCAGGGTCTTCTTGAGCCATTCCTTTGTTGCCTTGGCCGTGTGTTTTGGGTCATTGTCATCCTGGAAGACCCATCCATGACCCATTTTCAATGCCCTGGCTGAGGAAAGGAGGTTCTCATCCAAGATTTGATGGTACATGGCCCCGTCCATCGTCCCTTTTTGATGTGGTGATGATGTTGTCCTGTCCCCTTGGCAGAAAAACGCCCCCAAAGCATAATGTTTCCACCTCCATGTTTGATGGTGGGGATGGTGTTTTTGGGGTCATGGGCAGCATTCCTCCTCCCCCCCTTTTTTTTTTATTTTTTTTTGTCTCATCTGACCACAACACTCGCCCAGTTCTCCCAAATCATCATTCAGATGTTCATTAGCAAACTTCAGACGGGCCTGTATATGTGCTTTCTTGAGCAGGGGGCGCTGCCTTGTGGGCGCTGCAGGATTTCAGTCCTTGATGGCGTGGTGTGTTGCCAATTTCTTGATGACTATTGTTGCCTTTTATGAGGCGGTTTATGTGTAATCTCAATTACTAATTGGAAATATTTGTGTATGTTTACGTCATTATTATTTTTTTTTTATAAATTAAAATGTAAGAGTCGGTTCACACACAGGCGGCACGACTCCGGGGGCCACTCTGCAAGTCGTCCTGAGGACAACTTCAGAGGCGATTTGCAAGACGAGTTCTGTATAGAAGTCAATGCAAGTCGCCCCGAGCCGCCCCCGAAGACGTACAGGGAGTACATTTCTAGGTTCCATTGCACTGCATGGGAGGCAACTCGACAGGCGGCTGAGCCGCCTGACGCGTTGCCCCAGTGTGAACCGACTCTAAGGATTAGTTGGTAAGAAATATGTTTTTGTTTTTATTTAAAGCGGATCTCCAACCTAAAGTGAAGATCCGCTGATTGGAACCCTCCCCCCCCTCCGGTGTCACATTTGACACCTTTCAGGGGGGTGCAGATACCTGTCTAAAGACAGGTATCTGCACCCACTTCCGGCCCGCAGTCTCGGGCAAAAGACAAAGACAAAAGAGACACTGAGCTATTTACTCGTTGTAAATCCAGATGCACGAAAAGGCAGACCTTACGGGGCCGAGGTAATTGGCTGGCTCGGGCCTTTTTAAACCCCCTTTTTTTTTTTTTTTTTATCCCCTTTAATATACAAATTTGATATGCAGTGAATATGGCCATTTGTTCAGGAATAGACCATATTCTCAGGATAGGACCTTGCAAAACTAATGCCCCATTCAAGAGAAGGTGATTACCTGGCCTAATTAAGTTTCTCTCCAAGAGAGGAGGGGTGTTAGCGAGGGGCTGAGCTATGCTATCGGAGTGGCCCTATGCAAGTTTATGAGAGATGGGCCTTTTTATTATTTTAAGTTTAAACAGATATGGCAGAAGGAGACGGAATCTGATCTTGGCCCTCACACAACACCACTGGTAGATATCGGGATATCTCCTAGCACTTACATTTATAAATGCTTTTCCTATTTGTTAGTTTTTGCTATTTTTGTATTTTAATGTTTTGAGAAATATACTCTGTATTCCTCCACTTAACCTAGGATTTTCTTCCTTTGTCTGTACTTTAGATTGATGTGTATTTAGTTTAGACCTTCTTACTACATACCAATACATTTTGTTGTGTTTAAAGCTTTCACTCGTGGTCCGAGAAATCTCATTAATCCAAATCATATCCGAGATATATAAAATCTCAAAATTATAACTTGCGGGTAACACTATGGTCCCAGCTGCCTTGAGATTGACAATATTCTCCCATGTAGTTCTGGGCTGTTTCCTCATCGTTCTCATGATCATTGAAACTCCAGGAGTTGAGATCTTGCCTGAAGCCCCAGACTGATAGGAGATTGACGGTTATTGTGTTTCTTCCATTTGCGACTAGAATCTGATTGCTTCTGTGGACAGTAATACAAGTAACAAACTTGGGCGCTGCCTTTTTTTTAAAGCACTTCTAATCTAAGCTTGTTGCCTGTATAAAAGACCCCTGGGAGCCAGAAATCTTGCTGATTGATAAGAGATCATATACTTCTTTCCCTCATTAAAATGCAAATCAATTTATAACTTTTTTTAAAGGAATTTTTTCTGCATTTTCTGCAAATGTACAAAATCAACAGGGGATCAAATACTGTTTCCCTCACTGTAATAGTTTCATATTGGAAGGAAGTCTCCTTATGATGTCACATATCTGTGGCGAAGTAGCAGTGGTATATCGTAAACAAGGATGGATTAAGCACTTCTGACTTGAGTATATCTTTAACAGTGATGAATTAACCCGGCTGTGGAATCTTTGTCCAGACAACATAGAGGCATGCAAATTAGAAAGCAGGTAAGCCAGGAATTTTTGTTGTGCTTTATTACTTTTAATGCAGTGTGTAACATCTGATTCCATTTGTTTTAACCTGAAAAGCAAATGTATTATTCCTTTTTAAGATCCTGGGATTTGGGTGGATGCATGTGATTGTATTTGGGTCGGGAGGAATTGGTGATGAAGAACATTGTGTTTGGTCTTGCGGTGGGAGGGGGGGGGGGGGTTTGTTATAGGGAGCATTGTGTAAGTAAAAAAAGATATATATGGACAAAGAAATGGTAGAAGATTCCTTATTGCCGCAGGTTAAAGCCAGACCGGTTTTTCTAACCTAAGGTGTGTATGTGGGTAACATGTTAGATTGGTGGTAGGGCCAGTAAGGGGGCTGTAAAATGGCTTGCGTTGGGTGCTAGTCTTAAAGTGACACGAAATACACACTGTTTAATTTACATTGTCCCTTCTTTCTGTATATGGATGATTTGTTGTGTTTACAAAGTTGCAAATGATTTGTACATTTTCTGATAATGTAATGTAGATTATTTTTTATTAAAATAATTAAGATAAAAATCTGAGAAAATAACTTCACCCCAGTCCTCGGCAGTCCAATCTATGTACCTTTTTTCAGAATTTCAGTCTGTTCCTGATGATTTTCCTGGAGAGAAATAATTTCTTTGCTGCCCTTCTCGACACCAGGCCATCCTGAGAAGGCTCTGCACTGGTGGTGCCCCGATCCCACAGCTGAGTCAACTGTAGGAGACGGTCCTGGCGCTTGCTGGCTTTCTTGTGCCCCCTGAAGCCTTCTTCACAAATGCAGTGGAAATGTTTTTTATGGCATTAAAGGGGTTGTAAAGCTTTGTGTTTTTTCACCTTAGGTGGAAAAAACACCTTGCACTCTCCGGCCCCCCAGCCCCCCGTTTTACTTGTCTGAATCTCCGTGGGCACGATGCCGCAAGGGTTTCCCCCCAGATTGGCTACCGCTGCTGTCAATCAAATCAATGACGCGGCGCACTGGGAGGCGGGGCCTCTATCACACGGGAGCGCGCAAGCTAACCCTCTTGGGAGAGCACATCCCAGAAGGGGCGTTAGCTTTTGCGGGGAGGAGCTGAGGGACCCCATAAAACGAAGATCGGGGCCACTCTTTCCAAACGAACTGCACAGTGGAGGTAAGTATGGTATGTGTGTTATTTAAAAAAATAATTAACCTTTACAAACCCCTTTAAGTTACTTTGCATGGCAAAGATGGACTTTGACAATTTTTGGGGGATTATATGCAAATTGCCAGCAGCAGACTTTGTGAAATTGAATTTGTCATATTCTCAAAACATTTGGTCATGGTGTCTTTTATATTTTTATTTTATTTTTTTAAAAGCAGACTTTAGTGTCACTTTAACATTGTGGCATGTAGAGGACTCATTTGAAGGGAGCCAGTCGTAGCTAACATCATAGCCTGATTTTAAACCTTTGCTCTTTAACGGTGTCTTCCATATTGTGTTTTAGAGAGTTTATGCCAACGCTGGAACAGTTTTTTGAAGAGGCCATTGAACAAGCAGATCCTGACAACATGGTGGAAAACGAATACAAGTATGTGTCAAAGACACGCAGTCATTGAACAAAATAATAATAAATTATGTTTTTTTTTTATTATTAGGTGGCATGTAGAGCCTTTTGAAATGTATTTGTAATCAAGGCGGGACTCTACAGAATTGCTTCTTTTGGCAGGTAGCAAAGAAGGGCCTGTATTTATTTAAAAAAAATTTTTTTTATTAATTATACATACAGTACTCCTTGAGTATGCAAACCATAAAACATTTAAAATGCCCATTAGTATACAAATGATTTCAGAATTCTCTCCAACTACGGTGGGGGACGATGACGGGGAAAAAAAAAAAAAAAACTTGAACCCAGTGTTGTCTTACGAATTGTGAATATTAAAGCAGAGGTTCCGCGGGTTTTTTTATTTTTTTATCTACAATGCATGGTAATATAGCTAGCAGGCTACTACTCACCTGCTATCCACTCATACGTCCGTCCGCTTCGTTTTTTCAAAAAAGAATACCTTATAAAAAATAGTCCTGGCCTTTTCCATCTTGCTTGTGGGCCTTTTGAATCCCACAAGCAAACACTTCCTGGATTCCTAGTCACATGACGCGCTTTGCGAGGGAAAAGGAGCAACACGCCCACTCCCTGCAGGGAAGAAGACCCGGAAGTGAGGCTGAAGACAGGTAAGGGTTCAGATAGGAAAACAATGCTAGAGGCATGTATTAAGGCTGGAGACATGATTGTTAAGTTTGAGGGTGAACCTCCGCTTTAAGGGGTGACTGCTTACTTCTGTCAAACACCCTTACCCCCAAGTTCCCTTACTAAATATTAATCCCAAGTACTCTTATTCTTGGGAGAAGGGGGGAGAAAAATAAATCTAGAAAGAAGAGAGAAGAGGTCCTGTATTCTAATGCATGATACTCCTTAGAACAGTAACAGGAATAATTTTACTGTTGGGGGTCCCCACAACTTGGAAAATTTTATCAAGGGGTCACGGCACTAGTGAGGTTGAGAACCACTGCCTTAGAAGGTCCCGGGTGTCAGTCCAGGGATCTAGGTGGATCCCAACTTCCATTGGCGTGATGACGTGGCACCTTCACCAACTTTTGTGATGTCAGTAGAGGGCGAACTTCAGCCCGCTCTCTGCTGAAAATGGGTCACAGGAGTGCAAAACGAACTGTACTGACCCTGATCCCATCCCGGCTCCATCTACCACCCTAGTCCCATCCTGGCTCCATCCATTTCTCCCCTGATCCCATCCGTTGTTCTGATCCCGACTTCATCCACTACCCTGATCTCGTTCTGGCATCTTCCATTCCTCCTGATCCCATCCCAGCTCCATCCATTCCCAAACACCCCTCCCCAATCCCATCCCAGCTCAATCCACCACCACGATTCCCATCCTGGCTCCATCCATTGTGCACACAATCAATTTCACACATTTTTGATAAAATATAAATGTGAGGTTGTGTTGAGTAAATGGATACCAAAAAGGTCAACCCTCAAAATGCATGTGCCTGCAAAGCATCAAAAATCGATGGTCCCCAAAATTGTCCATAGGCGACACTTTGAAAGCCTTTTTTACAGGTCTTCAGTTTGAAATTGACATTGAATGATGGTCCTAGAATTTTATTGCTCTCTCCGAACAATGCTGTAATGATTGACCAAAGGGTTGGGGAATCCTCACAAAACAATTCATGTCTGCGATTCCTCAGATATTCCTTCTAAGGCTTCTCATATGTGCATTTGCTGTGAAATTAATTTCCTTCCAACTACATCAAAAGCTACTAAATCATGTATTTAAAGAATTAGAAACTGTAGAGCAGTGGTCTCCAAACTGCGGCCCGAGGTTCGAATGCGGCCCTTTGCTTACCTTTATCCTCCCACTGATACGAGACACTATTCTGACACCGACAATGGAGCACCATTTCTCCCACTGACACAACTAATCGAGCACGATTCCTCCCTATGATGCCAGCAATGGGGCACTACTCCTCCCCATAATACCAGCTGTTTACTAACAATGATGCCAGAAAATTTTCCACTCCCGCTGGCCAAAGTCCGGCCCTCCAAGAGTCTGAAGGACAATAAACCGGCACTTTGTTTAGAATGTTTGGAGACCCCTGCTGTAGAGCATGTTTTAAAACTGCCATTGACGTTTTCACGTTTTTCCAGAATAAATACCGAGACCTCCTTGTGTATTTTTCACCTGCCTTTGTTATTATGGCTTCACACAGCTCTATGTGGAGAGATTTTGAGGGAGTGTTACTGGGACTGTCACCTGTTTGAAGGCTGCTACCTGTATTCTGTTTAACATGTACAAGATGCAATATCTGAATTCCGCCAGATGATAATGGTTAGTAGTAATGTGTATATATATTATTTTTTATTTATTTATTTTTTTACAGGGTAGTGAACAACTCAAACTATGGCTGGCGGGCGTTGAGGCTGTTGGCTCGTAGAAGTCCTCACTTTTTCCAACCTACCAACCAGCAGTTTAGAAGTTTACCAGAATATCTGGAGAATATGGTGATTAAGTTGGCCAAGGAATTGCCAGTAAGCTGTTTTTTTATTTTACTGTTTTATTAGGTGAAATATGTTTGTTTTAGTAGGTGTGTGTGTGTGTGTGTTTGTTTCCCAGTCGATCTTGCAACTACTTTCATGGTAGAGCTGCACGATTAATCGTAAGAAAATCGCGATCTCGATTCACTCCCCCCATAATTGGCAAGCATGTAAGGTCAGCAGGTTTGCGGCGGCTTTTAAAATTTAACATAAATACAGTATATGTAAATCTGACGGACTGTTTACAAGCATACAAGCTCCATTTTGTGTTGAAAATAACTTTGAATACATTTTTGAGAATCGTGATCTTAATTTTATGCAAAAGAATCCCGATTCTCATTTTTCCCAGAATTGTGCAGCTCCTATTTCATAAATTACTTTATATAGTGAAACACTGTATTGAAATAACACTTGTATTGGTATTTCCATGTAATATTGTGCCTTGGTTATTAGGAATTGTGTGGGTTTAATAAAGGATCCTTATATCAGAGTGTGCATACTTTGCTGTGTTTAAGTGAAGTTGTATTCACCACACAGTGAATAGAATTGCAGCATTTAGTGTACACTAAACTAATGGGAACTATATACTGTCAGCATCCAGGAAGGCTCGCAATGGGCACTACACTTTTGAGTAAATGGAAAACGTAAGTACAGTAAGATAAATAAAAGGTATTAAATAGCAATGAAATATTCATTTGATTTTTTTGTTTTGTCACCTTTTACTCAGACTCCTAAACTACACAAATTGAAGATCAGGGTAAATGAGATAAAGATCATACTGTATATAAAACTTGGTGCTCTCACCATATGGATACTAACCACTCTATTCTATTAGCCCCCATCAGAGGAAATAAAAACGGGAGAAGATGAAGATGAGGATGATGAAGACAATGAATCTTTATTAAAGGAAAACAATGAAAGTAAGTGTAGCATTACTTCTACCTACCTACACACGCTTTTCTTTTCCAGAAATCCAAGACTGTGAGGCTGTATTGCTTAACAAATAAAAAAAAGGTCTGTTTTTATAAGGCCCCTTTCACACGGGTGGACCGTGCACCTCCTATGGAGCTATAGATGTCAGCAGTGACATGTCCGCTGACGTACGACCTGCTCCGATCCTCTAAAGTGTGGCAGATAAAAACCCTATTTTTCCATCCGTCTATTGGATCGGATGAAGGGGGACTCCTACGGTACATCTACATCCGATCTCCCATAGGGGAGAGTGGTGCTTTGTGCAGGGACTGACATGTCAGTGTGCGGAGACAGACCTGTCACCTGCCTGCTCAGTGGGGATCGACGGAGCGATCCCCACTGTGCAAAGCGGAGCCCACACACTGACACACGTCCATGTGATAGGGCCTTAACGACGAATCTTTAGGACGGTTCGTTCCTGCAGTTAAAGTGCCCTACAATTTTTTGCTTTTTATATGCGTTCATATGTCTTCAGACTAAATGCTTTGCTATTAATTTTTTCCCACTATCGCGCATATAACTAATGACTTTATGTAAGCTTATTGTTGATAAATTGGAGACACTGCGCAGCATCAACAAACTCGCCTCCAAAAATCATTCAACATTTGGGATTCTTCCCAGAAGCATACACTCTGACTGCAACAAGTTTGAGGATATTAAGTTTCAAGGATTCCCCCTGGTACCATGTTTACCACCTACATTTATTAAAGAAAAGGACAAATGCCTCTAATTAGTCTAGTCCCCAAGACCCTTCTAGCTTTTTAAAACTCAACTTTACAATGCTATCCATTTACCAAAGTCATTATCACTTAACATGTTTTTCTCTATCTTGCTGACTGTGGTACAATATGCATAACTATGAGCATTCCTGTTGCCATGACCTGAGAATATATATAGATATATATCTATATATAAATATATGTGTCAGTTTACACACTTTGTAGTACCCTCAGACAGGGCAGTGCCTCAATGGAATAGACCATACCCTGCAGTTATCGAGGTTAAATTGGTCCATTGAAAGGTTTATGCATATGGAGTAAAGTGATTGTAAACGATCACCTTGTAAAACAACCTGTTCAGTTTAAAATGAATGACAAAACAGGGAAGAAAGGTATCATTGTTTATTTTTTATCACATTCCCTCTGTTTTCAGCTGCATTAGAGCTGGGAAGAGGAGAAGCAACAGAACACTGTGCTTCCCAGTGAATGGCTGTGCAGTGGGGGAGTGTCAGGACAAGTCTGATTATTGGATGAGAGTACACTGAGTTCCCAGCATAGAGAACTGACTGTTGTGCTCTTCTGTTTAGTGTGGTCAGTTTGTAATAGGCAAGCAAGGGGACTGGCAGGAACTCCAGGGATTTCACACCAAGGAGACAATACAAACAGAACGGGATACTTTCTCATACAAGTACATGGTACAACTGGCACATATGAGGAATATGAAATGTTGGGGTAACAAACGCTTTAATAGAAACTTGTTGACAGAATAGTGGAAACTGCCTTTGTTGCTTATCTGTAATGGTGCAGAATCCAGAGCCAATTTCTTTGCCCTTAAAGTGATTATTGGAGTCGCTTTTTTCTTTTGTTTTTTTGTGCAAAAAAAAAAGGCTTATACTTGCCTTTTTGTGTGCAATGCTAGTTATTCATGTGTGTTTTTTTTTTTTTTTCCCCTACGCTCTGTTTATTTGAAGATGCAGAAGGAACTTTTAGGGCTGGTTCACAGTGCTGTGTGGTGCGAGATCGCATGTGATTTGCACCGCACTTCAGTGCAAATCACATACAGGTCATAGGGCTAAATTTGCATCACATTTTTTTGATCCGTAGAGGAATCGGGTCGCACTCGAATCCTGTCCGAATTTTTAGAGTGTACTGCAATATGCAAACTGATCTAGGGGTGTCATTAACTTTTATTTGACGCACCCAGCAGGTCGCATAGGGCACTGTAAACTGCTGCTGGGGAGACGTGATGCGGGAACGTGCAGTGGATTTGCAATGTGAACCGAGCCTAAGACCCGTCAGAAGTACACTTGGACACACTGCCTAGTAAAATTTATACGTTAAATAACCAAAATGGTGTCACGTTAAAACATAAGTCCCATATAGCTATCACCTTATCCCTATACATGGCTTTACAAATGTAAAAGGTATTTACATGCACCTCATAGCGGCTGCTAAATAGGAACGCATGTTTTTGCTTTGATGGTGAGTTTGTTTAAAACCCTACATGATGCATGCAACGTCCCACCCACCCAATTCTGCACAATGGTATTCATGTAAGGTTTCAACCTTACATTAATAAGGTTTTCAACCTTACATGAGTCCCACATTTACCGCCCCCTAATACCTTAACTACACAAGTTTGTTTAAAGTTACTACATTTTATTTTTTATTTTTTTTAGATGCATATATGAAACCTTTTGATGCAACAATGTGTGCTCTAAACTTTGCAGGTCCAGAAGTCCAGCAACAGAATCCAGTCTCTGGTGAGCTGATGGAAGCACTTGCCAACAAGCTTGGAGAGCACTGGAAAACACTGGCCCCTTACTTAGAAATCAAAGAGTCGGACATGAAGGTTATTGAATCAGACAGCGAAGATGTGAAAATGAGGGCAAAATTGTTACTTATTGCTTGGCAAGATCAAGAAGGGGCTCGTGCCACCACTGAGAATCTTATTTCAGCTTTAAATCTGGCTCATTTAAATGAACTGGCAGAAACCTTAGCCAGTGATGCAGAAAATTGCACACAAATCTAGCAAGGTCAATCTATTTTGTAGAAGTACGTTTTTTTATTTTAAATCTCATTCCCTAGCTGGTACCGCTGTCATGTGACACATTGCTGTGCAATGCATTTTCCTTGCTACCAGCATGCAAGACTTTAGTTGGAATAACTTTTTTTTTTTTGTGACAGATTTGTATGTACATGTAATAAAAATAAAAAAAAGAGACTTGGTTAATGTGTTCTTACCCAAAAACTTGACTGTATATTCATTGATAAAATAGGATTTTTTTTTTTTTTTTGTACTTGCCATCATCCTTCTTTTTTTTTTTGTCCATTGAAAGACACAGGTAGCCTTTTACCTGCAGGCTTTACCTGCAGGCTTTACTACCATCTAGAGGTGAATTGGACATGGGCAAACTGTAGGCCAGCACAGGAAACCTCTCCTACTACTAACATACCCTATATGGCACTGCTTCAGATATATAATTTTTTTTTTTTTAACTTTCTATCTATTAAATCTTCTGCCCTTGTTTTAACTTTTGGATAGTAAAGCCTTTTTTTCTCTTCCGTTCATGGACGGACACAGCAGCAATTGACTTTAGGGTATTATATCCTTCCTTCCAGGAGAGACTAGGCAGAAAACAGCTCTTTAAGTGTTAAAAACGCTTTCCTCAGTACAGCTCCTCCCAGGGGGCGTGGTCCCCCGGGTATAACCAACTCTCTGACTCAGCAGCTCCAGTTTTTTTTTGCCTATTGTCAGGAGTAGACATGGCCTTGTTGGAGTCCATGTAATCTGCAATATTTTTTTTTTACTATCAACTGCCGACTGGGTGAAAGGCTGGATCTTGATCTCGTCCACGACATGCCCCGTTGCTCCAGGGGGGCCGGGGAACTACATGTTCCAGGGCACACATATGGCCGGTCTCTATGGCTTTGTCACAGTGTGTCTGGCCGACAGCCATGCCGTTTAGCAGACGTTAGTTCTGTCCGGAATGCCTCCAGCCGGTGGTCGTAGGACGGGTAAATAGTAGCCACTTGGCAAGGCGGTATGGCTGGTGCTTTCCTGGGGAGGTCGAATGAGGGTCCGCCCTGCTTTCCTCTCTCCCTCCTCTCCCTCTTCCCCATGCTGGGTGGCGGCTGTAGGGGGGGGGGGGGGTTCCGCCTGGGGCTCTCACTACAGGGGCTGTGGTGCTATTAAATTTTTGTAGTGCCTTTCCTTTTTCACCATTAAAGGCTTACTTTTTTTTAAGATTCATTGGTGTGCGGCTGTCCATACCCTGCCTTCAAGTTTTTGCCCCATGCATTGCCAGCACCCACCTGTTTCTGAGTGGACATTGATTGCTCAGGTGTGCTCACCTGGAGCAGCAGCTTCTCCCTTATTAATTTGTTGTACTGGAGTTGCTGTGTGTGCTGGGCAGTGGTTTCTGCTGTGTCACTGTTGCTTTAAACACGTGTATGGCAGCCATTTTGCAGCCCGCGAATTGCTTCCTGAGGATTGGCGCAGAGCGGACAGCACTCTCGGCGCTTCAGCAGCACTACAGCCTGGCCGGGTGGTGAGTTACCTGGGGGTCCCCTGCTCTCTGTTTTGCGGCCGAGGGTAACCTGTGGGTCTCTGCCTTGTAGGACAAGGGCGGCATAGCGGTGGGTCAACATAGAGTCTGAACAGAGGCTTCTACCCCAACCATGCCTGAGTTAACCCTTAGTGCCCCTGTGGCCTCTGTAGTCCATACGGCAGTCCCTTGGGTGTTTATCGCCTGGATTGAAGTTGCCAGAAGGGGGGTAAAAACCCCCTCCCTGCTTCTGGGGATGGCTCTAACACGGAACCGGACCCTACTGCTGGCTCTGGTTCTGTCATGTCAGATGATGCAGGCTTAGTCCACGCAGTCAGTGAGGATGACTCTGCTTCAGGGTCAGCGCTTGATAAAACATTTTGTTGGAGCTCTTATCACTGCGGTGCAGGATACTCAAAAACTTGAGGATGGCGGAGACATCAGAGACGCCGGTCCACTTTTGGGTTCCGCGCGCCGCCCCGCATCTCAAGTGTTTCCTTGTGTTCCATACCTGGACAAAATATCATACAAGGAAAGGGATTGGCTGACATACTTGCAGTCTGTTATCCTTTTGAGGAAGACTTGAGCTCTGTGTGGGCCTGGCTGACCAGTTGGTGCAGAGCCTGTAGTTTTGTCTGCGAGTTGGCCCTGGATAGGCTCCCCTTGCTCTCCAGGGCCTCCGCGGTGGTACTTTGCCACCTTGTGTGGCTAAAGTGTTGGTCTGCAGACCAATCCTCTAAAAGGTCCTATGGGGACTTAACCTTGAATGGCTTTTTGGGGCGTCCCTGGATGACCGCTGGGTTTGCTAGGTAGTTTCCTCGGGGTACAAGATAGTTTCTCTCTCTTGTCCACCAAACAGATTTTTCCTTCCAACCTCCGGTATGCCGTGTGGCCCTGTCTGTGGCTGTTCAGGATCTGCTGGTCAGGGGAGTGGTTGTACCGGTTCCTGCAAGGAACTGTTTCAGGGGTTTTTACTCCAATCTGTTGTCTCCAAAAAAGGAAGGGGTTCGTCCAATCCTGGACCTCAAGGCCCTTAACTCTTTTTATCAAAGTGCAAGGATTCAGGATGGAATTGTTCGCTCTGTAGTGGCGGCTCTCATCAGGGGGACTTTATGGCGTCCTTAGATACTCAGGACGCGTACCTGCATATTCCCATATGCGCAAAACATGGAGGTTTCTGCGTTTTGCGGTCGAAGGGGAACATTTTCAGTTTGTGGCCCTCCACTTCGGCACTACGAGTTTTCACAATGGTGCTCGCTCCGATTCTGGCCCTGCTAAGACAGCGTGGAATCGCTGTTGTGGGATACCTGGACGATCTTCTCCTGAGAGCTTCTTTAAGCTCAGAATTAGGAGAGGATGTGTCCATCACCTGCCAGCCCCTCCAAAAGATTGCACACATCCTCCGGTGAGCCACAAGGTACGTTCCAGCCGTGTACATTCCGGGGGTGCAGAATTGGCAAGCCGACTACCTAGGTCGCCAAACACTGGACCAGTGAAAATGGTCGTGGCACCCGGAAGTGTTTCAGTTTTGTGCCAAAAATGGGGTACTCCAGGCGTGGCCAGGTCAAGAGACCCTTGGGCGGACACGTTGGCACCGTGGGGGGGGTCACTATCGCCTAAATCTACGCCTTCCCTCCTCTGAAGCTTCTCCCTCGCCTGTTGCTCAGAGTGGAAGCGGAGGAGATACCAACAATCCTGGCCGCGCCGTTCCTGGTACGCGGACCTGGTGCGTCTGGTGGCAGACGTCCCTTGGGCTTCTACCCCTGAGAGTAGATCTTCTGTCGCAGGGTCTGATTTTTCTCACCCTGCTTTACAGTCGCTGGCTTTAAACGGCATGGCTGTTAAGAGCTAGGTGCTGAAGGACCGAGGTCTGTCGGACTCGTGATCTCTACAATGCTACTTGCACGGAAGACTACTTCACGTAGGATTTGCCATCGTACATGGAAGGCCTACATCTATACGTGTGCAGAGATGAAATGGCACCCCCACACATATGTGCTGTCCCGGATTCTGCTGTTCCTACAGCGGGGAGTGGATCAAGCTCTCGCCTTAAGTATGGTTATGGGTCAGATTTCGGCCTTGGCTGGTTTTTTTTTTTGCAGCAACCGTTGGCGATGCACTCCCTGGTGCGTACGTTCGTACAAGGGGGTCAGGCATGTGGCCCCTCCTGTGCGTCATCCACTGCCTCTGTGGGACTTGAATTTGGTCTTCTCTGTGCTTCAAAAGGGCTCCGTTTGAAGACATTCGGGAGATTCCTCCGTTGACGCTGTCCCAGAAGGTGGTCTTCCTAATAGCCATTCCTTTGGTCAGATGAGTTTTTGATCTGGCGTCCTTGTCGTGCAAGGCTCTTTAACTTGGTCATCCACAAGGATAAGGTGGTGCTGCGGCTGCAGCCATCGTTCCTTTGGAAGGCTGTTTTGGCTTTTCACATTAATGAGGACATTGTTTTACTATCATTATGTCCTCAACTGAAGAACTCGAAGGAGGCCACGTTACTTTCCTTGGACATGGTGCGAGCCTTACGGGCGTACTTGTCTGCTACGGCTCTGTTTTCGGAGATCTCTCTCTGTGTGTGTGTGAGTCAGTCAGTCATAAGAGGGCCAATGAGGGCTGGAGGTTTGCCTCTGTGTAAATCCCAGGAAGTGAACAGGCAGCAGCTTCTTCAGCTGCCCACAGTTAAAATGGATGCAGCCAGAAGGGAGATTTCTGCAGCATATTTGGCAAGTACAGAATCACAGTGTGTGTGTGTGTGTGTGTGTGTGTGTGTGTGTGTGTGTGTGTGTGTGTGTATAAAATATGCAAAGTGGTTGGAGAGAAGCTTCAGAATGGCAAAAAAAAATTCTCAACTCGCCTTTCAGGACAACCTTGGAGAGAGCGCAGCTCCGCCTCTTCATTAGGAAACACATCTAAATCCTTTAAAACCCCTCTTCCACCATGGCCTCAGTTATTGTGTTTCCTCCGCCATGGTGGAAGTGCATGTGTGGACCAGAGGAGCTGCACTCTCTCCAAGGGGAGGGTAGGCTTACCGGCTTGCAGTCTTTGTTCCTGCTGCTTGGTGTTCAGTGGCCATCCCAGCTCTTCCTAGTGAGGGAAAGATGTTCCGGAGTTCTCCAGCTTCTCCCTGCTCAGTGGAGTTAAGGACCTGCAGGAAGGCTGCGCTGGGTGCCCGGGATCCGCAGGTCTTGGTTCTGGTAACCGGGCAGGTTATTGCTGCGGTTGCATTTTTTTTCAGATTTTCCGCATGTCGGTCCCGGGTCCTGTCGGGCGGGTGACGTCATGGTCAGCAGCGCAGCGTCCTGTAGGGGCGGGGCGGTGCATGGTCAACGCTGCCTGGAACGCAGAAGCTAGGGGGGCGGGCCTTCAGAGCGGCGTCTTCCGGTTTCCGGCCATCGTTGATGACGACAGGAACCGGGAAAATTTAAAAAAGCTCACAGTCCCAGCTGCTTCCCTGTTCAGGATGGAAGAGGGATCTGCAGCGATGGCGGAGACAGGCGCCTTACACACCGCTCATGTCCAGGTAAAAGAGGCACAGTGGGGCCTTTTATTCTGTACCATATGAACTATTGTTGGTTCTTTTGTTCCTCCTTTGGGAGCCTGTGCTGCAGGGTCAGAGTTAAATTTTCTCGGTCCCTGTTCAGCGTTTCACTCTGGGTGGTGATTGGTTTGCACTGTTTGAAATCCTGGTGCTTGGTTTCCTTATTGGTGGCGGTTTAAAAAAAAAAAAACTTTTAGTGAGGCATTATTTTTGTGTCTCCTTTTGTCTTAGGAAAAAGCAAAATTAAAGAAACCACCACCTAAAAGGAAGTGTCCCTCTTGCAAGAACCCTCTTAGAGATACCTGGCAAAAAGCAATGTGCAAAGCCTGTATCAGGGACTTAGTGGAAGAAGAGACATCCCAGCAATACAAGGAGTTGTTTTCTTCTGTGCAGGAACTTAAAAGTTCCATGAGTTTGGTGAAGACTATGCTGGTACAGAATCCAGTGGCCCAAACTGAATCTCAACAACCACCACCTAGCCCTAGAGCCTCCACCTTGAAGTCAGAGACGGGAGGTTCAGGGGATGAAGGGACAAGTACTCTTCGCTCAGTAAAGGATTCGGAGGAAGAGGAAGAAGATAGCAGAAGTTCTAGATATAAGGTCCCTCTAGACGAAGTGGACGATCTGCTTACTGCAATTTATGCTACTCTTGAAATTCAGGAGGAAAAAATTAAGTTTTCGCTTCACGACAAACTGTATCAAGGTTTGGATGAATCCGAGTATAAAGTGTTTCTAGTCCACAAGGTGGTGTTGGATACTATTAAAAAAGAGTGGGAAGACCCGGAAAGGGTTCCTTTCTTTCCTAAAAGCCTGAGGAAGAGATTGCCCTTTAATGATGAGGATACTGAGGTGTGGAATAAAAAACCTTGGGTAGATGCGGCCTTCTCCCAAGTATCTCGACGCACAGACCTGGCGTTCGAAGATATGAGGGTTCTGAAGGACACCATGGATAAATTTAGAATTCTGGGTGGAAAAACGTATGGGCCATGTTAAAGCAGGCACACCAAGGAAAGATTTATTGGAGTTTTTTCCCCTGATTCTAAGATCAATCAGGTATATGGCAGACACATCAGCGGAGTCGATCAAAATGGCAGCCAGATCTTCCGCCTTGGTAAACTTGGCCAGGCGCGCAGTTTGGCTCAAAACATGGACAGGGGACACAGCCTCAAAAGTTAAGCTTTGTGGACTACCCTTTTCAGGTGATTTATTGTTAGGACCAGAGTTAGAAAAAGTTCTGGACAGAACAGCGGACAAAAAGAAAGCCTTTCCACCTAAAAAGAAACGTCCCATAAAGAAAAATTTTCGTCCTTTTCAACAAACCTACAGAAAGGAAGAAAATAAACGCTGGGTTCCTCAAAGGGGTAGAGGAAGAGGAGGAATTATTTTCAGATCCCCCCCCAAGAACAGACCACTAAAGACAAATGACAATCTGACTCCAGTGGGAGGAAGATTGTCCGCTTTCTTTCCTCAGTGGAATCTGTGGGTCCCTTTGTACCCCTGTGCAATGATGTTTTTTACAATCTTGGCAGACTGTCCGCCATCCAGGTTTTATGTCACAGCCCTTCCAAGGGATCGGGAGAAAGCTTCCGCGATGATGATTCTTCTGAAGGATTTGATACAACAGGAAGTTATTATCCAGGTTCCAAAACACCAGGAGGGGAAGGGTTTCTACTCCCACATATTCCTAGTGAAAAAACCCTCGGGCAAATTTTGTTTAATTTTAAATCTGAAGATCCTGAACAAGGCAATAAGATACAAGCACTTCCGCATGGACACTATCCATACGATAACAAAGTTACTAACACCAATGTGCTTCATGGCATCTCTAGACTTAAGAGATGCATACCTCCACATACCAATAACGCAGGCTTCCCAGAGATTTCTGCGATTGGCAGTCAACCTAGGGTCGTCAATTTGGCATCTACAATTCAGGGCTCTGCCGTTCGGCCTGTCCTCCTCCCCCAGGATCTTTACAAAAGTGATGGCAGAAGCCTTAAGCCGCGTACACACGGTCGTTTTTTGCGATGAAAAAAAACGTCGTTTTTTAAAACGTCATTTAAATTGATCGTGTGTGGGCAAAACGTCGTTTTTTGTCTTTAAAAAAACGACCCAAAAAAAATTCCAACATGCTTGAATTTTTTGTGTCGTTTTTCAAAACGTCGTTTTTTGTTTCACAAAAAGTCACCGTGTGTAGCAAAAACGTTGTTTAAAACGACATTTTTCAACCCGCGCATGCCCAGAAGCTAGTTATGAAGCGAGCTTCAATGGAAAAGTGTGGTGAACGTAACCTCGTTTTTTGTGAAAAAAACGATGGTGTGTATGCAACATCATCTTTGAAAGTGACGTTTCAAAAACGTCGTTTTTTACTTCACAAAAAACGTCGTTTTTTTTCATCGCAAAAAATGACCGTGTGTACGCGGCATTAGAGCCTCTGAAGCTGAGGGGGGTCTCGGTTGTTCCATACCTGGACGATCTCCTGTTTTTCGCAGATTCAAAAGATCAGTTGGTGATAGATCTCCAGTTGGCTCAATCACACCTAAAGAGCCTTGGCTGGTTGTTGAATCTGGAGAAATCAAACCTAGACCCCTCACAGGAGACGAGGTTCCTTGGTTACAACATCAACTCAGTCCTCCAGAAGGTGTTTTTCCCTCAAGAAAAAAATAGAGAAAATCAATACCTCAATACGCCAGATACAGACGAATCTAGCAGTATCTGTAAGGACAGCAATGACAGTACGAGGCCAGCTGACGGCCTCGATTCCGGCTGTACAATGGGCAAGGTCGCACTCAAGACCGCTACAAAGAAACATCCTACAAGTTTGGTCTCATCAGGAGTCTCTGGAGAAACTTTTCAGGCCAACCGCAAAAGTAAAAAGGTCCCTATGGTGGTGGAGAGACCAGGCCAATCTATCAAAAGGTCTCTCGTGGGTCCTCCCTTCGGACAAGCGTCTGACGACGGACGCAAGTTCTTGGGGGTGGGGAGCTCACCTGGACGGACAGACAGCACAAGGGTCTTGGTCCAAGGTGGAAGCAAGGAGGTCATTAAACTGGCGAGAATTAAAGGCCATTTTCATGGGTCTCCTGGCTTTCCAACAGCTGTTAAAAGGTCATCATGTTCAAGTGTTGTCTGACAACACAACAGCAGTGGCCTATGTGACCAAACAAGGCGGGACCAGAAGCCAAGGGCTGATGGAACTGGCCAACCAACTGTTAGCATGGGCAGAAAGGAATCTAGCCTCGTTGTCAGCAATTCACCTAAAGGGGTCCCAGAACTTACTAGCAGACCTGCTAAGCAGAAGGAAGGTATTGGAGTCGGAGTGGAGCCTAAATCAGGAAATATTCAACATGATCACAACAAAATGGGGCCGTCCTCAAGTGGATCTTTTTGCCAACCAACAAAATGCCAAGGTCCAAGAATTATTTTCCCTACACAGGGGAGACAGAGCCATAGGCATAGATGTCCTAGCCCATCCTTGGGACTACCGTTTGTGCTATGCCTTTCCCCCCCTTCCCCTAATTCCTCTAGTTTTAAGGAAATTCAGGGACGAAAGGACCAACCTGATTCTAATCGCTCCCTTCTGGCCGAAAAGGCCTTGGTTTGCATCAGTGCTAAATCTGGCCGTAGAACCCCCATGGGAGCTTCCAGCCAGGAAGGACCTTCTAGTGCAGGACTCAGTGTGTCACCCAGAAACAGACAGGTTGCACCTGTGTGCCTGGTTACTGAAGAGGACATCTTAAAAAACAAAGGTTTATCCGACAAAGTAGTGAGAACCTTATTGTCAAGCAGGAAAGAAATAACCAGGTCTATTTACAGGAAAGTTTGGAAGAAATTTAATTCCTGGTGTTCTTCTAAAAATTTCCAGACCAAAGATGTAGTCTCGGTGCTAGAATTTCTTCATGAGGGAATGGAGAAGGGTCTCGCATCCAGTACATTAAAAACGCAAGTAGCGGCTCTTTCTGTTTATTTTGAAAAGACTTTATCTAGAGAACCTTTGATTTCCAGGTTTTTCAGGGCACTCTCAAGAAACAGACCAGTGACCCCTAAAAATGTTCCAAGTTGGGACTTATCAGTTGTCTTGCAGGGCTTAACGGGAGCACCGTTCGAGCCATTAGAACAGGGGTCTTCAAACTATGGCCCTCCAGTTGTTCAGGAACTACAATTCCCATCATGCCTAGTCATGTCTGTGAATATCAGAGTTTTATAATGCCTCATGGGATGTGTAGTTCTGCAACAGCTGGAGGGCCGTCGTTTGAGGATCCCTGTATTAGAAGATAGTTCATTAAGAAATTTAATTTTCAAAACTGTTTTTTTGGTGGCAATAACCTCAGCAAGACGAGTTAGTGAGCTCCAAGCTCTGGCCATTACCCAACCCTTCTTAAGAATTTTTCCAGATCGTGTAATTTTTCAGACGGTTCCTGCTTTCCTTCCAAAAGTGGCATCAAATTTTCACCGTTCGCAGGAAATTATTTTACCCACTTTTTCTTTGAATCCTTCCAACGCTGGCGAAGAAGCATTTCATACCTTAGACGTGAGAAGGTGCCTCGTACAATATCTTTTAGTCACCAAAGATTTCAGGAAAACAAATGCCCTGTTTATACTTTTCTCAGGCCTTCATAAGGGGGAAAAAGCGTCCAAAAGTACGCTCGGAAGGTGGCTTAAACTCTCAATTATGGAAGCTTACAAAGCCAAAGGAATTACGCCTCCCTCAGGCATTCTGGCACATTCAACAAGATCAACTGCTGTATCCTGGGCTGAAATAGCAGGTGCGACACCGGAGCAGATTTGCAAGGCCGCCACCTGGTCCAACTATTCAACTTTCTTAAGACACTACATTGTCTGCTGCCGATCAGGCCTTTGGCAGAAAGGTGTTGCAGGCAGTAGTCCCACCCTAGGGTAAGTTACTTGTTTATCCTCTCCAAGGTTGTCCTGAAAGGCGAGTTGAGAAAGACTTAGTTAGACTTACCGGTGACGGTATTTCTAAGAGCCTTTCAGGACAACCGCTATTTCCCACCCTAAATGTATGTTAAAGTAACAGTTATAAATCTATCATGGTGTTGTGGTTTTCTGTGCTTTGTCTTCCAGAGAGTCGGACCACAATAACTGAGGCCATGGTGGAAGAGGAGGGGTTTTAAAGGATCTACATGTGTTTCCTAATGAAGAGGCGGAGCTGCGCTCTCTCCAAGGTTGTCCTGAAAGGCTCTTAGAAATACTGTCACTGGTAAGTCTAACTAAGTATTTTTTATTTTTTTACGCAAATGATGTGAGCAGACTACAGTTCATCTTTTAACCACTTACAGCCCTAAGTAACTTTCTAGCAAAAAAAAAAAAAATGATTTTTTTTTTTACATGTAGGAGAGGGGTAGTGCCAAGCTAGGCCTGGTATGGAAGTGGTTAATCGGGGTGAAATATATCAAGACTGCTGTGGCCAACAAGCGGGGACTGTAGCTTTTTTTTTTCACTTTGAGATGTAGTTGACGCATGGTGCGGCCCATGGTTTTGTATTGCTGTGAAAGCAATACTGGGAGCATGATCATAAACATGGAGGGTTGATTTACTAAAAGTATAGAGTATGAAATCTGGTGCAGCTCTGCATAGAAACCACTCGGCTTCCAGTGTTTGTGTGGCACATTTTGTTTTCTGACAGTTGTGTGCCGTTTTGTATGCAAGACAAGTTCCTGGCCAACATCCATCTTGAGGCAGGAAGTCAAACTGAACACTATTAAATTTAGGCTTGACCCTCTACTATCAAGAAAGAAAAAAAAAAAAAAATGCAGTGATAGTGTTTGACTTTGAAGGCCACAACATCATCTGATGGTAAGGTCATGTATATGACTAATCCCACAATTAACATTCACTGACCCCTCCGGTGATCCCAACCCCTGGACATCGTTCAATTCTAAAGGACATAACTTTGGAGTATGTTGTCACAGCAGGATGTCAATCTTATAGAACAAGCACTTGATCCATACAACTAGGGTTGTCCCGATACTCTGTATTGGTCCAGATACCGATACTGGTATTTGCGGGGGTATTTGTACTCCCGCAAATACCCCCGATACCAGAATAGAATACTCCCCCCCCCCCCCCCCCCGCTGCATGGTTAAACATCGTGCAGGAACATCACAGCTTTCATTTGAATAGCTGTAGTGTTCCCCGCCGTGCATAGACACTCCCCCTTGCTTGGGATTGGATGGGTGATCTTGATCTGTCCAATCCCGAGCAAGGGGGAGTGTCTATATGGGCGGGAACACTACAGCTATTCAAATGAATGCTGTGATGTTCCCGGGTGGCAGCTAGGTAGGGTGGACATGGCTGCATTTGTGGGGGACATGACTGCATATATAGGTGATTTGGCTGCATATGTGGGAGACATGGCTGCATTTGTGGGGGACACGGCTGCATTTGTGGGGGGACACATTTTAAAAAAGTATTGGTATTGGCGACTACTTGAAAAAAAGTATCGGTACTTGTACTCGGTCCTAAAAAAGTGGTATCGGGACAACCCTACATACAACATAAGGGCGTTGTCAAGCTGTCCTCTGGAGGTACTTTAAACAGAAGTGAAGCTTTGGAAGCAATTTAAGGCATTTCACAAATCTAGACAAAGGGTGTCCTCGTCTTCCTGTTCACAAGAGACTGAAGAGGATTGATTGTCTTAAAGGCCCTGAATAGAAGTTTGCACATTGCCAGAATAGATGGCCCTTGCAGAACATGAAGTTAGCAATTCCTTAAGGCGGGCGGGAGGTGCGGTGGCTGTAAAGCGCCGCTATTTTTTGTAGGGCAGTTTTACCCCCCACAAAAAAAGGTTAAGAACCACCGCAAAGTGCCTCTACAGAGGTGTATTGCTGGCGGTATAGCCACACTTTCCCATTGCTTTCAGGGGGGAGGCGCTCCAAAGATGCCGCTAGCAGGATTTTTTTTTCCCACGTCCTGCTAGCTCACCGCTCCACTGTGAAAGCCCTCAGGCTTTCACACTGGAGTAACAGCAGCCACTGTTTCAGGTCGGTTTGCAGGCACTATTCTTAGTGCAATAGCACCTGCAAACCGCCCCAGTGTGAAAGGGGTCTTAGTGTCTTGACCATATGTTTAATTGTGACAACTTGGTCACCATCATCTTAATCACAGCCTGCCTAAACAAAATAGGAATCGCATGTTCATTCACCTCTTCTTGGGAATAAGCTGACAAGGGTTAATTTGCCTGAGTAGGTTGAGACTACTCATTGGCACCATATATGACCCCTTCACAGAGTGAGTGGAAGCAACTCCTTTAGAATATGTTCAATGAATGCGACAACCTGGCAGCTTGAACCAGCAGGACATATAATGTCATGCTCATCCGTCTCCTTTTTGGAAGAGCCTGAAGAAGATGGTTTGCTTGGATAGCTAGGAGACATTTTACTAATAGAAAGCATAGCCTTTTCCCAGAGTGAGGGGGAAACACTTTAACAGATAATGTTACATGAGGCCAATATGCTCTAGATGTCTTATCCATGGTTGCTTGAACAAAGCAGAATTTATGCAATCATGTCCATGTGGAAAATGGGCCATTTCACCTGGCATGGCTAGGCACGTTCTCATTACCACTCTTTTAGATTGTGGTGACAGTGGGGGTTATTTACCACTTTGCACGAGTGCACTTGCTGTAAATCTGAGGGGGAAGCTCTGCTGAGTTTATCATCCAATCATGTGCAAGCTAAAAATGCTGTTTTTTGTTTTCCTTGCATGTCCTCCTCAGATCTACAGCAACTTCCATTCCAAGTACACTTTGCACGTGTAGTGCAAAGTGGATTTGCCTTTAGTAAATAATCTGTGTTTATTGAATGCGACATCCTATTAGGTGTCATCTTTATCCCTGGCTGCTTAAGCCAGTGGAATACATTGTCATGCCCATCCCTGTATTCCTAGAGTCTGAAGAAGGATGTTTTGACTTTTGAGACTGGACATTGCCAGAGATTTTAACCCCTTCACAGGGTAAGTGGAAATACTCCTTTTGAGTGTATTGGCCACTTGCTTAATAAGTAAGACAACGTGGGTTGGTATCCTCATCGCTGGTTGCTTAAACAAAGCGAGATTCACACAGTCCTGTTCCTCTACATCTTCCCCTTTGGAGAGTCTAACTTGCCTGGGAAGGCCATTAGACTGGTCATTGCCAGAACATATAACAGCAAGATTCATATATGTTTTCTTTATTGAAGAGCCGAAGAGGTAAGATAAAACCCTGTGCGCAGGTTATCAAATCGGCCCATAAAAATAATTAAAAGGCAGTAAAATAGTTTGCTCAGTAACAAGCCCTAAAGGGTTAACCACTGCTAGAGGGAGGTAGAAGCGTCCATCTACAGCCCCGATTCACCAGGTGGTTAATATAAACCAAACAGAGCCCTGCCAGGAATCAGGACATACTGAAAGCGTTTTGTTCAGAAGAGCAACAAAAAGGTAGGCATTTGCAACAGAATCACAATAATATCCTGCAATATACACAAACCAAGGGAATTGTAGACATCAACATGCTTCTCACCCCCTTTTTCCCCCACAGATGACTTCTCTGAAAATGCTGGTCTTTTGAGGGGGGTGGTACAATAGTAAAGCAAACATGAGAAGCCACCGACAGGTTTTTGCCATGTGTGAACAGACAAAGGGGGTTATTTACAAAAGGCAAGTGCAAAGTGGATTTAAAATTGCACCTGGAAGTGCAGTCACTGTACATCTGAGGGGTAGATCTGAAATGAGGGGAATCTCTGCTGATTATCCAATCAAGTGCAATCACAAATGCAGTTTTCCCCCGGAACTACAGCAACTGCACTTTGCCTGAGTACTCCCTGTGGAGGCGCTCAGGCTATGCATAGGATCAAGGCACAATACCCAGCAAGGTAGCAGTCTTTGGATACAAAGTATTTTTAAAATTGAGCTCACCCAACCTCCATGTGCATAGAGGAGACTCTGCCAACTTTACATGGACCCAGACAAGGCAGTTCGCCATGATAAAAGCTGCCCGAGGACCAGCAACAGAGCTCCCTGGATTATGGGTCATTTAGCCGAGACACCAGGGATTGCATCCAGACACACACACACACACAGCCAGGTAGAGACCACCTAGGTCCTGCCCATAGATGATAAAAACAAAGAACACTGAGGCTATAGCTGGGCTCAATGTTATGAGTTAATTTGTATACCCCAGAGGTGGAGTGTATTTCCTCGGTGGGACTTTTAAATTGGGAGACTGGTTTATAAGTAAAGATAAAGAACTGAGCGGTCGTCAATTGAGTTATCAAAAAAGTATCACATTTTTTAACCACTTGCCTACTGTGCACCTACACCCCCTTCCTGCCCAGACAAAATATAAGCTTCCGGCACTGCGTCGCTTTAACTGACAATTGCGCGGTCGTGCGACGTGGCTCCCAAACAAAATTGGCGTCCTTTTTTTCCCACAAATAGAGCTTTCTTTTGGTGGTATTTGATCACCTCTGCGGTTTTTATTTTTTGCGCTATAAACAAAAATAGAGCGTCAATTTTAAAAAAAATGCAATATTCTTTCCTTTTTGCTAAAATAAATAACCCAAAAAATATATAAAAAAAATATTTTTTCCCTCAGTTTAGGCCGATAGGTATTCTTCTACATATTTTTGGTAAAAAAAAATGCAATAAGCGTTTATCGATTGGTTTGCGCAAAATTTATAGCGTTTACAGAATAGGGGATAGTTTATGGCATTTTTTTTTTTTACTATTAATGGCGGCGATCTGCGATTTTTTTTTATTGGGACTGCGACATTATGGCGGACATTTCGGACACTTTTCTGACATTTTTGGGACCATTTACATTTATACAGTGAAAAATGCTATAAATATGCATGGATTACTGTATAAATGCGACTGGCAGTGAAGGGGTTAACCACTAGGGGGCGGGGAAGGGGTTAAATGTGTGTCCTATGAGTGTTCTAACTGTAGGGGGAGGGGGGGTGACTGGGGGAGGTGACCGATTGTGTCCCTATGTACAAGGGACACAACCGCTCTCCTCTCTCCCTGACAGGGACGTGCAGCTCTGTGTTTACACACAGAGCTACACGTCCCAGCTCAGTTACTGAGCAATTGCGTGTGCCCGGCGGCGATAGTTGCCGCCGGGCACTCGCACGGGATCCCCGCAGAGCGGCGGGTGCGCGCGCCGCCGGCGACGCGCCCGCGGCTTTAAAGGGACATCACGTCATATGACGTGATGTCAGAACAATGGAGTCGTCTGCCCGCCGTCATTTGACGGTGGGCAGATGACAAGTGGTTAAATGTTGTTGTTCGTAGACAACACATTAAGGCCAATGCTACAACGTTTTTATAAAAGCATCCAAATGACCAAAAGAGGGGTAATACAAATAGGGGCACACAAAGTACAGCGGCATTAAACATCAATAATAACAAAATATACAAGAAAATACAATAGCGACAAAAAATGCAAAGAAACCCTCAAAGAACTGTCTGTTACGATAAGGACATATATGCCAGCGTTTCGAGGCTATGCAGAGTAATGCCTCCTTATCAGGGCCAGGGTGATGCAATGAAGTCGCAGTACAATCAGATGAGACAGTGTGTCCTATGGTCATTAAAAGAAAATTGTTGAAAAAATATCCTCTCATGGGAGACAGATGGTCTGCAGGTATTGTCAGAATAGGGACAGCATCATGGAATGGTTAAACCAATGAAGGTAGATCATACAACATCATACAACTGACGTCAGTTTTCTCCTGGCTGCAGCAACAAGAGGATCACTGACCACTTTAAAGATCACTGGTCTCAATTCCTCGTCTTGGATCAAATTCAGTTTTTTCAACTAGACAATTGGCCAGCTGTAGATCAGTACTTCCCCAGACACTTATATTGGATTTGTTTAACCCAATATGGGAACAAAAGACCCGTCAAAGGAGACACCCCCCCCCCCCCCCCTGGGGAAGTACTGATCTACAGCTGGCCAATTGTCTAGTTGAAAAAACTGAATTTGATCCAAGACGAGGAATTGAGACCAGTGATCTTTAAAGTGGTCAGTGATCCTCTTGTTGCTGCAGCCAGGAGAAAACTGACGTCAGTTGTATGATGTTGTATGATCTACCTTCATTGGTTTAACCATTCCATGATGCTGTCCCTATTCTGACAATACCTGCAGACCATCTGTCTCCCATGAGAGGATATTTTTTCAACAATTTTGTTTTAATGACCATAGGACACACTGTCTCATCTGATTGTACTGCGACTTCATTGCATCACCCTGGCCCTGATAAGGAGGCATTACTCTGCATAGCCTCGAAACGCTGGCATATATGTCCTTATCGTAACAGACAGTTCTTTGAGGGTTTCTTTGCATTTTTTGTCGCTTTTGTATTTTCTTGTATATTTTGTTATTATTGATGTTTAATGCCGCTGTACTTTGTGTGCCCCTATTTGTATTACCCCTCTTTTGGTCATTTGGATGCTTTTATAAAAACATAGCATTGGCCTTAATGTGTTGTCTACGAACAACAACATTTAATAAAATTTGATACTTTTTTGATAACTCAATTGACGACCGCTCAGTTCTTTATCTTTACTTATAAACCAGTCTCCCAATTTAAAAGTCCCACCGAGGAAATACACTCCACCTCTGGGGTATATAAATCAGTTTTAATTTAATGTGTTTGATAGGTTTGCTTTGCTAATTTGCTAGGGGACATGCGTATCCTTCATCTATATCCTTCCTTTTACAATGTTATGAGTTAAGTCCTGGAGGGTGGAACCTATACCCAGCTGTGCTGACATGGAGCCATCAAGAAAGAGTAAAAAGATGGAAAGTTGAAAAAAAAAAAAAAAAAAAAAAGATTGAAAGCCTGCTTTAAAAATGTTTTTTTTACCAAACTAGTAAGCACCCTTTTAAGATGGGACACTGCAGGAAAAATAAATAAAAAACCTGCAAGTAAAAAAGGTAATTTTTTTTACACTGGAAAGTTGTAGAAAGGCATCCAGCCTCCTAGCACTTTAGCAAAAAAGGGTGCATGCTTGTATTAGGAGGGGGTTATCCTGAGCTGGTCTACAGTTTTTTTCTCTTTGCAAGTGTTTAATCCTCCTGTAGGGGGCTGCATAATGCAAAGGTAAGATTTCCCATGTCCCTCAATGGACAAGAAAGAAATGTTGTGTAAACTTTATATCCAATGACAATTAAGTTAGTTAGTACTGACATTTTTCAACTGTATTATTTAATTTATGTTTAGCCAAAACATTGTGTATTTAGAATGGTCTATAATAAGAGCCATGTTGCAAAGAGCAAATCCGAGATGTGAATCTTTCCAAACATTTTGCTAGATTAAATTCCATTCATATAATATTCAGAAACTATATTCAAATCAAAAAGGTATATTGGAGACAATGGGAGACATCATAATTTTATTCTTATTCTCACTGAGATGCCAGCAACAACCTGGACCAGAAAGTCAGCTGAGGCTGGACACGATGCGATTGTGGCCACGTTGTCAGTCATGGGAAGCAGCACTGTTACAATGAGGAAACACATATCCTTGTCTCCTTCCTGGCAGTACTGTCAGATAAGGCAAGGATGGTAAGTACTGTGGTATAAACCATGCAATGGTAACAATGGATGAGTTGTAGGTGTGCAATAAATATTGTTTGGCCTCTGTTCCAGACATTGACAGTAAAAAAACAAACAAAAAATACATATAGTTTTAGCACCACTGTGCAGTGGCAGGCCATTTGGCATAATCAGATTCCAATTTAAAAAATTTAAGACGTGGTAAGAAAATATTTTAAACTTGACACAATTTTCTCAGTAGAAATGTGCAGGACTTGGTGAACAAACTATACAAACAAACTAACTATAAAAAAAACAACAGTTTCTAAAACAGGAGAATTCTGGGGCACAATTCTAACTGTGGAACATAAAAATTTCACACTCTAAGCAAAAAATAATTAATGTTCAGCAAAATTCATAATTCTTTCTCTTGTCTTCAGAACTGCAATTTACGGCATCAATAAATAGAACATCGCCTCATAGACCACCTCCTTACTATACTTCGGGAGAGACGATGCTCACTTTGTCATCATCAAACTTAATCCATTCATCTAAAAGGAGAGAAGTAGAAACAGTGTGTAAGAGAAGCAACACCTAAATGACATTTCTGCAGGGTACATACACATCTCACTCACTGCTCAGAAAGGAATTTTCTTTGACACTACAGACATAGGCATCAATATGGAAGGAGCCTTTCATGTATTGTCATCTGAGGCTCAGCGGCTTGGTGCAGACATTATTATTACTATACAGACTTTATCTAGCGCCAACAGTTTACACAGCACTTTACAACATGGCAGACAAAAATTAATAAAAATTGTGAAAAGATCTTGCGATGTGTACAAAACATGGAGGAATGCGGAGTCTCCTCAAATTTTCTCCTGTCAATGGGGCTTCGTAGCTGTGTAACTCCGTATACAAACGTGACGACGTTGACTCAGCTAGGCCACACCTACGCGTTTCGTCATTGAAAGGACATCGTCAGGGATATGTTGCCCATCGAACGGAGAAAATTCGAGAAGACGCCGCATTCCTCCATGTTTTGTACACACCACAAGATCTTTTCAGCTTTAGTGTAAGTGCAATACTTTAGTTGAATAAACTACTCTCAAAACGTTATTATGCTATGGGGCCTCTTTTCGTTTCTTATTTCATGAGACATTGAGTCATCACCCTGAGCTTTAAACGGCCATCTGGTGTGAGTCTATTTGGGAGACTTTGCCTAAAACGACCATTTAGAGTGAGTATTTGGGAGACTTTAAATCTCTGTGCTTAGAGAGACCGCCGTTATAACAGTCATCCACCTCTGGTAAGGAGACTACATTATCACTATTTGGGTGTCCTCTTGGTGGAAGAAGACTTCTTTCTTTACACATTTACCCTTTATGCACCGATGTGAATCACAGTATATGGACTTTATTGCCTTTTTTGGCTTATTATTCCTATTCACCCATTTTGGAATCTTTTCACAATTTTTATTCATTTTTTTATGTACACATTTATTCTGTATCAATGTGCCATTTTGGTTTAACCCTTGTTTAGCCATTTCTGTTTTTTACATCAGGTTTATCACGTAGCGCTGTACCTCGTTATATATAGTTTTCAAACTTTTGGAATCCTAGGTTTTTGGTACTGGCAGCTTTTTATCCCAACATCACTTTAGGATTGTTTTTCACGTTTATACACTTATCTTTTAAAACGCAGTGTTTTTTCCTTGTTTGGAAAATATTTTTTTACAGTAGTTACAATAAAATACAGGAGGAATCAGAGGGACTCGCTCGTTAGAGCTTACAGTCTAAGAGGAAGGGTCAAATGATACAAAAGTAATAACTGAGGGATGAGATGGAGAAAATCAAAGTACAGTTGTTAGGTGGGGGCAGGATAGGCTTCTCTGCAGAGGAGGGTTTTCAGGGATGGTCTAAAAGCAAACAGTGTTGGAGATAAAAATCGGACAGACTGGGGTAGGGAGTTCCACAGGACGGGAGAGGCTCTGGAAAAGTCCTGGAGGTGAGCATGGGAGGAGTAGACGAGGGAGCTAGAGAGCAGGTCTTGGGAATAACGAATAGAACAATTGTGATGGATTGTGGATGGCTTTGTAAGTATTTTGAATTTAATTTGTTGGGTGAGTGGAAGCCAGTGGAGGGATTGACAGAGGGGTAGCAGACACAGAGTGGTTGGTAAGGTGGATAAGCCTTGCAGCAGCATTTACGATGGACTGAAGGGGAGATAGAGTATGTAGAGGTAAGCCGATGAGAAGAGAGTTGAAGTAGTTGAGGCTGGAGATGACCAGGGAGTGAACTAGGAGCTTTGTGGCGACATTGGTTAGAAAGGGGCATATTTTGGAGCTGTTGGAGGTTGAGGCGGCAAGATTTGGACAGTGACAGGATGTGGGGCCTAAAGAATGGATTCCAGGATAACACCTAGCATCTTGGCATGTGGGGATGTGCTGATAGTTGTGCTATTGATCTTGACAGATCAGTGGAAGGAGGCACATGGAGGAAATAAAAGCTCAGTTTTGGAAAGATTGAGTTTGAGGAAGTGGTGTGACATACTGACCGATATGTCCGTTAGTAAATTAGTGATAAGTGAGGAGTACAGTCACAGAGACCAAAGGCGTGGAGTTTGGTATCAAAGGCAGCAGAAAGCTCCAGGAGTAAGAGTACAGAATAGTGTCCATTAGTTTTGGCTGTTAGTAGATAGTTTATTAGTTTGCAGTGGTAAGTTTCGGTGGAGAGTAGAGGGCGAAATCCAGACTGAAGGAAGGTTATTCTCAGTGAGGTGGTCGGTTGTAGACCACAGGTTTAAGGAGTTTGGATAAAAAGGGGAGCAGGAAAATGGGGCATACATTTTTAAAATTGGTGGGGTCCAGTGAGGGCTTAAGTATGGGGGTGACTAAAGCAAGTTTTAGAGAGTTGGGGGAAGACTGAAGATGTGAGAGTGTAGAATAGAGCCAGAGGGTGACTGTAGCATTTGTGAGGGAACAGAATCCAGGTGATACGTGGCTAGCTGGATGCTAGCAAGAAGTTGGGCAATCTTGACTATAGTGGTGGGGTTTAATGAGGGAAGTATTGATTGTACCTGTGGGCATGGAGTATTAAATGGAGAAGGCATATGTACAGAGGAGATCTCCTCCCGAACTGTGACAAACATTGCTCTCTGTTCACAGCAGCAGGGCGGGGGTGTTTGGGGAGAAGCGATCATCAGTTTGATTGCTCAGTTCACAGGATAGGCCTGGCGAGGGACAGCTGCAGCTAGGATCGGTGCTGCAGCCGTCTAGGCGAGTATGATTTAAAACATTTTTTTTTTGCCATTCCTGAACTTCTCTCTTAAAAATTCCACCCTTTAAGACATTTTGATATTAGCAGATGTGCCAGGTGACAGCTTGCAACAGGGCTGAGCAAGTACTGAGGCAGGGTGCTGTAATGTTTTTAGGAACCTATGTACAGCACCCTGCCGGTTCCTCCTACCAGCCATGAGCTGCCTGCATTATATCGAGAAGCACTGAGATCAGATGATAAATCTAGGAAGCAAAATTTAAGCAGATTAAGGCCAGATGTGCATAGTTTTTCATTGAGACAGCATGCAGCTACCCAAAATATACCTAATAAAAGACGCTGCATTTTTACTGTGGATCACAATTATAAAATGTGTGAAGATGACATGGTGACCAAACACAAATGAGAATGTACCCTAAAAAGAAGAGAGATTAGGCAGCTGCAGGAAAAGTTACCTTGTTTCCTTTTAACCCATGAAACATAGTGCCCTGATGAACTTGATCTTCCCTGGTGTGTAAGAACTGCCTGCAGTTCATAGTAACCACAATTATTAGACCCAATATCTACAAAACAGAAAAAAAAGATTTGTTACATTTCTGCCCAAGAACAGAACCGTCACAAGAACATTACAAATACTGTAGCTGCTGACTTTTATCAAACATGCACTGGCCAGTGCAGGAATCCAGTTCTGTCCTTAACCCAGGCCAGTGCTTCATGGATCTTGGGGTCCCTGGCACCATTATCTCGGATGTGGGAAACCGGCTGTGACTTCTTGGTGCTTCACCACTAGCTTCCTACTGTGAATGTGTGAGATGTCAGGGGGTGTGGTGGGGGGGGGGGGGGAACTGGACTCTCATTTTTCCAGTGACGTTCTGCTTTAAGAACACAGAGCAGATCGTTCGCACCCCTTTTGTTATTGAACAGGATCTGCTTCATTTTCTCAGTGTAGAAGAGCGGTGCAGATTTTATGCTTGCTCCACCGTTATAACCTCCATCGAGTCTGAGCCGCCAACCCCAACTCAGAGAACCCCACAAGTATTCTTATATACGCATTTTATACGCATTTTTTTGCTGTGAAAATGACAATGGTCCCAAAAATGTGTCAAAATTGTCCGAAGTGTCGGCCATAATGTCACAGTCATGGGAAAGAAAATAAAAATCACTGATCGCCGCCATTAGTAGTAAAAAAAAATAATAAAAATTGCAATAAAACTATCCCCCATTTCGTAAACGCTATACATTTTGCGCAAACCAACCGATAAACGCTTATTGCGATTTTTTTTACCAAAAATAGGTAGAAGAATACGTATCGGCCTAAACTGAGGAAACTTTTTTATATATATATATACAGTGCAGAAAATAAGTATTTGAACACCCTGCTATTTTGCAAGTTCTCCCACTTGGAAATCATGGAGGGGTCTGAAATTGTCATCGTAGGTGCATGTCCACTGTGAGAGACATAATCAAAAAAAAAAATTCCAGAAATCACAATGTATGATTTTTTTAACTATTTATTTGTATGATACAGCTGCAAAGAAGTATTTGAACACCTGAGAAAATCAATGTTAATATTTGGTACAGTAGCCTTTGTTTGCAATTACAGAGATCAAACGTTTCTTGTAGTTTTTCACCAGGTTTGCACACACTGGAGGAGGGATTTTGGCCCACTCCTCCACACAGATCTTCTCTAGATCAGTCAGGTTTCTGGGCTGTCGCTGAGAAACACAGAGTTTGAGCTCCCTCCAAAGATTCTCTATTGGGTTTCGGTCTGGAGACTGGCTAGGCCACGCCAGAACCTTGATATGCTTCTTACAGAGCCACTCCTTGGTTATCCTGGCTGTGTGCTTCGGGTCATTGTCATGTTGGAAGATCCAGCCTCGACCCATCTTCAAAGCTCTAACTGAGGGAAGGAGGTTGTTAACCAAAATCTCGCAATACATGGCCCCGGTCATCCTCTCCTTAATACAGTGCAGTCGCCCTGTCCCATGTGCAGAAAAACACCCCCAAAGCATGATGCTACCACCCCCATGCTTCACAGTAGGGATGGTGTTCTTGGGATGGTACTCATCATTCTTCTTCCTCCAAACACGGTTAGTGGAATTATGACCAAAAAGTTCTATTTTGGTCTCATCTGACCACATGACTTTCTCCCATGACTCCTCTGGATCATCCAAATGGTCATTGGCAAACCTAAGACGGGCCTTGACATGTGCTGGTTTAAGCAGGGGAACCTTCCGTGCCATGCATGATTTCAAACCATGACGTCTTAGTGTATTACCAACAGTAACCTTGGAAACGGTGGTCCCAGCTCTTTTCAGGTCATTGACCAGCTCCTCCCGTGTAGTCCTGGGCCGATTTCTCACCTTTCTTAGGATCATTGAGACCCCACGAGGTGAGATTTTGCATGGAGCCCCAGTCCGAGGGAGATTGACAGTCATGTTTAGCTTCTTCCATTTTCAAATGATTGCTCCAACAGTGGACCTTTTTTCACCAAGCTGCTTGGCAATTTCCCCGTAGCCCTTTCCAGCCTTGTGGAGGTGTACAATTTTGTCTCTAGTGTCTTTGGACAGCTCTTTGGTCTTGGCCATGTTAGTAGTTGGATTCTTACTGATTGTACGGGGTGGACAGGTGTCTTTATGCAGCTAATGACCTCAAACAGGTGCATCTAATTTAGGATAATAAATGGAGTGGAGGTGGACATTTTAAAGGCAGACTAACAGGTCTTTGAGGGTCAGAATTCTAGCTGATAGACAGGTGTTCAAATACTTCTTTGCAGCTGTATCATACAAATAAATAGTTAAAAATTCATAAATTGTGATTTCTGGAATTATTTTTTTGGATTATGTCTCTCACAGTGGACATGCACCTACGATGACAATTTCAGACCCCTCCATGATTTCCAAGTGGGAGAACTTGCAAAATAGCAGGGTGTTCAAATACTTATTTTCTGCACTGTATTTTGGGGGATATTATAGCAAAAAGTAAAAAATATAGATTTTTCAAAATTGTCGCTTTAATTTTGTTTATAGCGCAAAAAATAAAAACCGCAGAGGTGATCAAATGCCACCAAAAGAAAGTTCTATTTGTGGGGGGGGGGGGGGGGGGGGGAAGGACACCAATTTTGTTTGGGAGCCACGCTGCACGACCGCGCAGTTGTCAATTAAAGCGACGCAGTGCCGAATCGCAAAAACAAAAAAGTTTTGCAAAACATTTTTTTTAATCCTGGCTCGGTTTGCAAGTGTTCTCCCAATACAAGCAAAATTCAAGCCTCTGCAGTACCGCATTTGGCCAGAGCTGCAGGAGGCTCCATTACCGAGTGTTTGAGGGCAGCTGAACGATCTGAGTATTTCCAAGTCTCTCCGGCGCCCCTACCTCTGGCCAAATGCGGTATTGCAGGCCATAGAAGTCAATGTGGAATAAATCATTTTCATCTCCATTGACTTCTATGGGGAAACTCACTTTGATATGCGAGTGTTTTGGATTACAAGCATTCTTCTCCTGGAACGAATTATGCTCGTAATCCAAGGTTCCAAATTATATAATTTTTTTTGCTTGGTAATGCAAGTCTTTGAAAGCATTTTTTTTTTTTTGCTGAAAGTTGCCATTATAAAAAGGTTTGTCATGTCTAGCAACTCTGAAATGTTAAAGCCACTTTTCATCTAGCTTTGTTCTTGTAATGTTACCAAATTATGTTATTTGTAATAAATTCTTACCTTCAGGAAAGGCAAATGGTTCAAATTTTACTTCTTTTTGTGTCCCTTGAATAACCTACAATACACAAAAAGGACATTAAACTGTGCATAGACTATTACGGTTAAATGGAATGTTATCTTAAGCTAAAGCTGAAATCTGGGCTGCAAAAATATCCAAATACAAGAAGCACGTGCACTCCTTTATTCTTGGTGTTTTGTCTTTAAAATCTGTACAGGACTTCTGTAATAAAAGGCCACTGCCGGTCTCTCTCATTTTGCAGACACACTGGTCTTGGATCTTACTTTTCAGCAGGCAGTCTGTAGTGAGTGAACCTGATGGGTCTGCAACCTTCACAGACTATGTGCACCTCATTGATTAGATCACTACAATGTGATATTCAATCAGTTCCCAATACAACCTGGTGCACACAAAGCAGATTTATAGCTGTTGTGGAATATATTTAAATATCGTGCCAGGAGTTCAGCTTTAACATATTTAAAAAGGATAACACCCTATAAAATACTAAGTATTTTAAAGGTGGAGTGGTTAAAGCGGAATTTCACCCTAAATATAAGATCTCCCATGTGATCCAGCATACTGGCGTCAGCATGCTGTTTTTTTTTTTTTTTTAATCCCACACTTACTGTATTATCCTGTAATTTCATTTTTTTTCCCCCGCGGTGGACGGCGCCAGTATAGCGCGTCACATCTTCCGAAAATACCCAATATGGACTCGGGTAATCTCGGCGAAAATGCGGCGCCTGCGCACAGACCTAGGAGCTGACTGCGCAGGCGCCGTATTTCTCCGAGTCCTACGGCTATGGCGCGTCACGCCCTCCGAAATAGGACGGAGAAATACGGCGCCTGCGCAGTCAGCTCCTAGGTCTGTGCGCAGGCGCCGCATTTTCGCCGAGATTACCCGAGTCCATATTGGGTATTTTCGGAAGATGTGGAAAAAAATGAAATTACAGGATAATACAGTAAGTGTGGGATTAAAAAAAAAAAAACCCAGCATACTGGCGCTGACGCCAGTATGCTGGATCACATGGGAGATCTTATATTTAGGGTGAAATTCCGCTTTAAATCCAATTTGAATCTAAAACCTCATACACACGATTGGACTTCCATTGGACTTTTCCGTAGATTTTGGTCCGAATGGCCTTTGGCTGTGAACTTGTTCTGCATACACACAGCAGAACATTCAGTCAACTTTCACCAAATCATGTGGGTTTTTAGCTCTTTACCGCCACCCTTTGGATCTTTAGCATTGGTTCTGAGCATGCATGTTTGGATTATGAACTTTAGTCCGATGGACTTGTGTACATGATTGGGTTAGCCTCCATCGGACATTTGTTGCCGAAAAGTTTGAAAGCATTCGCACCGAACATTTGTCCGATGAAAAACCGAAAACAATTGTCCGATGGAGCATACACACGGTCGGATGGTCTGATAAAACATGTCCATTGGAAAAGAGTCAAAAAGTCAGACCGTGTGTATGGGCCTTTACTCTAGCTAATGTACACTAGACACAATGTATAACAGACTTCTTCCACATAACTGCCCCAGCCATTATAAAGCTAAATGATTGTACCACAGTCCCCTGAGGAATCATCTCATTTCAGCCTTAAGTGCCGGTTCACACTGCTGCGGCTTGTCATGCGACTTGAGTTCAAAGTCGCATGACAAATCGAACCCCATTAACGGCAATAGAACCGTTATAAATCGGTGCGACTCAGAAAAAAGTTCCTGCACTACTTTTGGGCGACTTCATCGCAGCTTGTACTAACTTCTGTTAATGAAGTCATGCAGGATGTGGCTGTCGAAGCCAAGTAGATGTGGACCAGCACTAAGGGAGTGAATGAAGACAACTACTGCAGCGAGATTCTGTTATTACAATCTGTGAGCAATAATCAACCCAAACTTTGTACAACTAACTGTACGAAAATAGTCTATGACTAGACAAATGTTGTTCGAAAATACTGCAAAATGTAATTTGCTTTTAACTAGGGCTGTGCAAATTAACTTTTAATTGGTCGATTAATCTTTAATTTTTTTGATCGATCAAAATCGTTTTGATCGATTAAAATTCTTTTGATTGGTACTTACCTCTCCGCTGGCTTCTGGGTCTTCGGGGAGTTCCGTCGGAGATCCGGTGATGTCATGGACACCGTCAGGGCTTGCCATGTCCATCGGAAGGGCTCCTTTGCTGTGGCTTCATATCTGCATGCCGGCGGGACCTTACTATCTGCCACACACAAGGGCTGTTACACTTCCCTCTATCACTTCCCTCTATCACTTCCCTCTATCACTTCCCTCTATCACTTCCCTCTATCACTTCCCTCTATCACTTCCCTCTATCACTTCCCTCTATCACTTCCCTCTATCACTTCCCTCTATCACTTCCCTCTATCAACCTGGGATTCTACAGCCATCCACTGGGAGTTGTAATAGTTCCCTTCATGGGACATCTACATGCCGACGGACTGATGTTACCTCTCCTCATCTGGATTCAGCAGTGGCATCGTTGTACACATTTTTATACCAGTATCATACTTAGCTACATGACTGCCTTTGGTACGGTTTGGTATTAATCGCACAATTTTTACAGTTTATGTAGCTACATCGATTTTATCTTCAGTGCAATATTTATTTTGTTACCTACTTGAAGACTATAAAAGTTTTAATGCTATTCCCATTGAGCACTGCCTTTGTGTGTTTTTTGTATCCTGCTATCCATTTTTCCAGTGGTTGGTAGCTGCACTGGGAATCAGCCTGCAAGGAGATCAGCTAAAAGTAGTTGGATCTGTATGTGTGTTAGAATTAATCGAAATTAGTCGATTAATCGATTAAAAAAACAAACGATTAATCGAACACAAAAATTTTGATCAGTAACAGCCCTACTTTTAACATTCAATTTTGGAATGAATGGACTTTTCTAAACAAACTGCATTCATTGTTGTAAATTCATTTGGTCAAAAAAAAAAAAAAAATTCCATTCAGCTTCCTCCAATTTCCTCATCATCGATTTGACCGCAAATTACAATAAGAAAAACCAAAAAAAACGTTAATTTACAAATTAAACATTTCTAAAAACAAAAATCTACTAGCATATAGCCAGCTTAAAGAAGAACTGTGGAATAGTGGTCAAACCTGTATAATAGCCCCGTATAACAATTAGTTAAACCACTTCCCGCCCGGCCAATAGCCGATTTACGGCCGGGAAGTGGTTATGAAATCGTGACTAGACGTTCTCAAACGTCTAGCACGATTTCATGCCGCGCGCGGGCGCGCAGCGATCGGTGATGCGGGGTGTCAGTCTGACACCCTGCACCTCCGATCTCGGTAACGAGTCTCCGGCGGAGCCTCGTTACCACGTGATCAGCCGTGTCCAATCACGGCTGATCACGATGTAAACAGGAAGAGCCGCCGACGGCTGTTCCTCACTCGTGTCTGACAGACGCGAGTACAGGAGAGCCGATCAGCGGCTCTCCTGACGGGGGGTTCGCGCTGATTGTTTATCAGCGCAGCCCCCCCTCGGATCGCCACACGGACCACCAGGGAGTGCCCACACTAGACCACCAGGGAACATAAAAAAAAAGGAAAAAAAAAAAAAAAAAGTCAGCAAGAAAAAAAAAAGGGGGCAGTAAAAAAAAATGATGCCAATCAGTGCCCACACATGGGCACTGATTGGCAACATTGATCCATCAGTGCCACCCCTCAGTGATCATCAGTGCCACCCCACAGTGCCAATCCATGCCCAGTGCCCACCAGTGCCACCTATCAGTGCCCACCAGTGCCACCTATCAGTGCCCACCAGTGCCACCTATCAGTGCCGCCCACCAGTGCCCCATACCAGTGCCGCCCACCAGTGCCCCATACCAGTGCCACCTCATCGGTGCCCATCAGTGCCACCTCATCGGTGCCCATCAGTGCCACCTCATCGGTGCCCATCAGTGCCACCTCATCGGTGCCCATCAGTGCCACCTCATCGGTGCCCATCAGTGCCACCTCATCGGTGCCCATCAGTGCCACCTCATCGGTGCCACCATATTAGTGCCCATCAGTGCCACCATATTAGTGCCCGTAATTGAAAGAGAAAACATACTCATTTACAAAAAAATTAACAGAAAAAAATAAAAACTTTATTTTTTTTCAAAATCTTTGCTCTATTTTTAGAGGTGAGGTGATCAAATACCACCAAAAGAAAGCTCTATTTGTGGGGAAAAAAGGACGCCAATTTTGTTTGGGTGCAGTGTAGCATGACCGCGCAATTGTCATTCAAATTGCGACAGTGCTGAAAGCTGAAAATTGGCTTGGGCGGGAAGGTGCGTAAGTGCCTGGTATGGAAGTAGTTAAGGAGGCATCTCAGAAGCCGCAACACACCTGCTGATAGCGTTTATTACGACATACTAAGACTACAAATTAGGGTTGTCCCGATACCGATATCGGTATCGGTACCGATTCCGAGTATTTGCGGGAGTACTTGTACTCCCGCAAATACCCCCGATACCTAAATAGAATACTGCCGCCCCCCCCCCCACCGCTCGCCGCTAATCCCCGTGCAACACAGGGGGCATTACAAGTTTTTCGTTGGTAAACTTGTAATACCCGCCATGTATGCCATGTATCCGTCCAATCGCGAGCAAGGGGGGAGCGTCTATACACGGATACGTGCATAGACACTCCCCCCTTGCTCACGATTGGACGGATCCGTCCAATCGCGTGTCTATACATGGCGCCGCGGGTATTACAAGCTTACCAACGAAAACTTGTAATGCCCGCTGTGTTGCACGGGGATTGACATGGCTGCAATATGCGGGGGACACATGACATGGCTGCAATATGCGGGGGACACATGACATGGCTGCAATATGCGGGGGACACATGACATGGCTGCAATATGCGGGGGACATGGCTGCAATATGCGGGGGACACATGACATGGCTGCAATATGTGGGGGGGACACATGACATGGCTGCAATATGTGGGGGGGACACATGACATGGCTGCAATATGTGGGGGGGACACATGACATGGCTGCAATATGTGGGGGGGACACATGACATGGCTGCAATATGTGGGGGGGACACGACATGGCTGCAATATGTGGGGGGGACATACATGGCTGCAATATGTGGGGGGGACATACATGGCTGCAATATGTGGGGGGGACATACATGGCTGCAATATGTGGGGGGGACATACATGGTTGCAATATGTGGGGGGGGGGGACATACATGGTTGCAATATGTGGGGGGGGGGGACATACATGGTTGCAATATGTGGGGGGGGGGGACATACATGGTTGCAATATGTGGGGGGGGGACATACATGGTTGCAATATGTGGGGGGGGGGGGGACATACATGGTTGCAATATGTGGGGGGGGGGGGGGGGACATACATGGTTGCAATATGTGGGGGGGGGGGGGGGACATACATGGTTGCAATATGTGGGGGGGGGACATACATGGTTGCAATATGTGGGGGGGGACATACATGGTTGCAATATGTGGGGGGGGGACATACATGGTTGCAATATGTGGGGGGGGGACATACATGGTTGCAATATGTGGGGGGGGGGACATACATGGTTGCAATATGTGGGGGGGACATACATGGTTGCAATATGTGGGGGGGGGGGCATACATGGTTGCAAATGTGGGGGGGGGGGACATACATGGTTGCAATATGTGGGGGGGGGGACATACATGGTTGCAATATGTGTGGGGGGGGACATACATGGTTGCAATATGTGGGGGGGGGACATACATGGTTGCAATATGTGGGGGGGGGGGACATACATGGTTGCAATATGTGGGGGGGGGGACACATACATGGTTGCAATATGTGGGGGGGGGGGGGGACATACATGGTTGCAATATGTGGGGGGGGGGGGACATACATGGTTGCAATATGTGGGGGGGGGACATACATGGTTGCAATATGTGGGGGGGGGACATACATGGTTGCAATATGTGGGGGGGGGGGGACATACATGGTTGCAATATGTGGGGGGGGGGACATACATGGTTGCAATATGTGGGGGGGACATACATGGTTGCAATATGTGGGGGGGGATGGGGGGGGGGGGACATACATGGTTGCAATATGTGGGGGGGGGGGACATACATGGTTGCAATATGTGGGGGGGGGGACATACATGGTTGCAATATGTGGGGGGGGGACACATACATGGTTGCAATATGTGGGGGGGGGGGACATACATGGTTGCAATATGTGGGGGACACGTTTAAAAAAAGTATCGGTATTTGGTATCGGCGACTACTTGAAAAAAAGTATCGGTACTTGTACTCGGTCCTAAAAAAGTGGTATCGGGACAACCCTACTACAAATCCCATCATGCTCTGGGATTTAGAATTGAAATGTGTAGCAATGTGGGCCGGATTGTAGACCCGTGTGGGACGGCTTAGACTCCTGGGTCCGATTGCTGAAGCAAGTGGGGTTGTAATCACGTCATCGCTCAGTTTCCTAAGCACTGCAATGGGGAATCTACAAGACCAGTTCCCAAAGGGAATAGAGTGCACAGCAATCAATCTAATGAACACTAGATAATGGGGATCAGAGGGTTTTCCACAAAACAAAGAAGGTGGGTTACTGACAGCAAACACCAAGGAATTTTTTAGACATAGAAGCACCTGTATATATATTATATATATTATATACATATATATATATATATATATATATATATATATATATATATATATAACATTTCTGTTCTGTTTCAGCTTTAAGACTAAAATATAGATAATGCTACATTACTAGACCACAATACAGCCTGCATACAACTCTGCACACTGCTGATCTCAAAATATTCATACTTGATAAAAATTAAGACACTAAACACATTACTTGAATATGTATAAAAAAGGGCAATGAATAAATGTACTTACTTTTGGTACCGGCCCAGGAACTTTGTCTTTGTCTTCCAGTTCTTTGAATTTGGAGCGGAATGGGCCCATCTTTTCCTGAAGCTCTGGTGTGCACAGCTCGTATATATCCAACATAAGAGGAAATTTAACATCCTGCAAATTAGAAATTTACTTTTTTTAGGGTAGAGTGTCATTTGTACTTAAGACCCAAACATTTTACAGGGTCAAAAATTAACTGGTGAACGTTAAATCTGGCATCTTGCTGTGTAAAGCTCCAGGAGTTTATGTCTTTCTAATTGGTTGTACATGACAACCCTATGTACGAAGGAGGACAATCTTAAGCCTAATATTGACAGAAGCCAGACTTGACATTATAGTTTAATGACATCAGAAGCAAAAAGCTATTTTATTGGTGAAGTAAATTACACCTACAGTAACCAATGGGATTAGCAGCTAGACAATAGAAGCTGCATAAATAAATGGCAGTAATAAAACAAACCTTAAGAACTTTGGCATTGACAGACTCCTTCTCTTTATAAAAGAATCGGACCATCTGGATAGTCATGTAGGCAGGTAAACGGCTTATTCTGGACTACAATGGAAAAAGCACAAATGAGACAAATGATGATTATCAGGTTCTGTTTACCAGACAGCATCCAAAGCTTATTGTTTAAAGCTTGCACTGCAGACACACACCCTGCTATAGAACAGCACATGAGCAAGCCACATTGTCACTACTGAAATTCTCAATCATAAAAAACAAAAACATTGTAATGGAATGTAAACTTAATTAATTCCACCTAAACCCTCCACAAAAAAATTTGTGCCATTACTAATTTAGCAACCCAGATCCACCAACTAATTTTCTTGTCAAATGGTTGTAGAAGTTGCTGTACTTTGGTAAACAAGCCGATGTATTAACCACTTGCCCACCGGGCTTGTTTTTCAGATTCGGTGATTACTTAAACCCCCCAAACATTATATATATATTTTTTTTCTAACACCCTAGAGAATAAAATGGCAGTCATTGCAATACTGTTTGTCACACCGTATTTGCGCAGCGGTCTTACAAGCGCACTTTTTTTGAAAAAAAAAAACACTTTTTTGAATAAAAAAATAAGACAACAATAAATTTGGCCCAATTTTTTTATATATTGTGATAGATAATGTTACACCAAGTAAAATGATACCCAACATGTCACACTTGAAAATTGCGCCCGCTCGTGGCATGGCGTCAAACTTTTATCCTTAAAAATCTCGATAGGCAACGTTTAAAAAATTCTACAGGTTGCATTTTTTGAGATACAGAGGAGGTCTAGGGCTAGAATTATTGCTCTCGCTCTAACGATCGCGGCGATACCTCACTTGTGTGGTTTGAACACCGTTTTCATATGCGGGCGCTACTCGCGTATGCATTCGCTTCTGTGCGCGAGCTCGTCGGGACGGGGTTTTACATTTTTTTTTTTTTGTTTTCTTATTTATTTTTAATTCGTTTATAATTTTATACATCGAAATAAATTAAAAAAAAAAAAAATTATCACTTTTATTCCTAGTACAAGGAATGTAAACATCCCTTGTAATAGAAAAAAGCATGACAGGTCCTCTTAAATATGAGATCTGGGGTCAAAAAGACCTCAGATCTCATATTTAGGCCTAAATGCAAAAAAAAGAAAAAAAAAAAAATCATTTTTCAAATTTCAGAAAAAAAAAATGTTTCTTTAAGACGCTGGGCGGGACTGACGTTTTGACGTCACTTCCGCCCAGCAGAGCTGTGGGGGACGGGTGGGGGCGATTTTTCCCTCACTCGTATCCCAACACAGCCAGCAAGAGGACCCGATCGCCTCTGCCGTTACTGACGGCTCCGGTAAGCGGCGGAGAGCGGCGGCCCTCTCCCGCCACCGATAACGGCGATCTTGCGGCGAATCCGCCGCTGGGACCGCCATTATCGTGTACAGCACTGCCCACGGAAAAGATGGATATCTCGGTTGTGGCAGCAGCTGCTGCCGTTACCGAGATATCCATCTTTAAAATCATGACGTATTTTTACTATGACACCGTGGGCAAGTGGTTAAATTAAAAACTATTTTACATAAAGAAGGCATGTTTTAATATGTTGGCTGTATAAGACCAATATTCCAACTTGAATCAGCCTGTTCAGCTTTTAAGGTCTCAGTGCAATGCCATTGTGAGTGGCACCCTAACGCACTATACAGCAGCAGGCAAAGCAACTGCACTGCATCACACAGCACATGTCATATGTTGTGTGAACTTAGTTACAAACAAGGTTATGTGCATTTTAGGGGTGTTGGCAGCCCAATCTGTTCGGCAGGCTGCTTGAACAGAACCCTCATTAACATAAAAAAACACCACATGTTAAAAAGCGTCCAACGCATACCACTATTGTCAAGATACTACCTTGGCGATTGTGTTCAATTTTGCATAGTCCAATAATCTTCTAAAACAAAACACACATTTTAAAGAAGGTTAAGCTAATATGTGCACTCACAGTTTTGATATATAAAGCATTTCTTTGCAGCGATGGTGAATGTTTGGTGATTTCTTCTTGAAGGCGCTAGAAAAAGAAACATAATGCAGGTCAATGTCTGAACAGTTCTGCCAGCTCCAAATTACAATTTGCTTAATTTGTCAAAAAAAACAAAAAACTGAGCAGACAGACTATTGCAAAAGGGACATGCCATAAAATAAACCTACCTAGCATGCGGAGAGACATAATACAGTTTTGGAGCTTTGACACCTACAGGAGGACCCCTGTGCTAGGACACCTTTTCACCCAGTCCTTCGACCAGCAACGAGAGGGGAGTTTTGTACCCCTTTCTCTTCTTCTCCGACTACACTCCTTTGATTTGTTGTTCTTCTGTTCATTCTATTTGTCCTCTCCCCTCCTTTATTTTTGAGCCTTAAGTCTCCTGTCCACCCTTCCCCTCCTCCTAGCTGTATAGTTTTCCGACTCTCACAGCCTCAGAGTAGAAGTTCAGCCAACACCCATCTAAACACTAAACCTACTCACAGCCACATTCTAAGCCTAATCTATTTAACCCTGTAAAGAAAAGATCGCTATACTTACCTGTTTTGCAGCCGCTCAGGTCTGGGCCCAGACTGAGCCGTCAGCGGCAGCTTCAGGGTGTGGGAGTGTGCCGGAGGGGTAGCCGACAACGGAAGCCCCATAGTAATTCTGTTGTCTCCTGCACACAGCATTCTCTGCTGGAAACTAGACTAGGTTGGCTTCAGAAAAGGATGTATAGTATTTTTTTCTTTACAGGGTTAGATCAATTGAGTTTTAGAATGTGGCTGCGAGTAGGTTTAGCGTTTGAATGAACTTCTACTTTAAAGCCGGTCATACATCAGCCAGTGGGCTGATCGAAGAAAAAAAACACCTGAATATATTGCCCCCATTCACACATTTGAATTAGATGGGGAAATCCTTCCTGTTGCACTATTGCATCCTAACATTGGGACTCCACTGTCAGAATACACCGATCAGTGCTGCAGCCAACAGTCCGTATGAGCTGATTGGACAAAAAGTTGCCAACAGTCCTATTTGGGAGGAATTGTTCATCAGATCCCCTCAATCAGGAACAGACATAGATGGATCAACATTTGGCCGGCCCCTGCTGAACTGACCAAATCTCGGTCCATTTATGGCCTGCTACATTGTTTACATCCTAAATACATTTGATTGGAAAACATTCCTATAACAGTCTATGAAAGCCCAGTGCTCCGGTGCATTCAGCTAGATTTGGTGCCAAAAATGTAAACGTTATGGTGGGTTGTGGCTGCAAGATTCAAGTATGCAGCTGGGCCAGTGATGGTAGGCAAGTGTAATTAAAGTATCACCACCCATTAACCACATGCCGACCGCCCACCGCAGTTATACGGCTGGATGACGGCACTGCTGCCCGAGAACACGTAGCTCTACGTCCTATCTTTAGCGGCCGCTAGGGGGAGAGCGTGCGCCCGGCAGGCGCGATCGCCACCGGGCACGCGCGCTCGTTCGTTACAGAGCGGGGACCGGGAGCTTTGTGTGTAAACACAAAGCTCTCGCTCCTGTCAGCGGGGGAAACGCTGATCTACTGTTCATACAATGTATGAACAGAAGATCAGCGATTTCCCCTAGTGAGTCCACCCCCCATACAGTTACAACACACCCAGGAACACACTTAACCCCTTCACTGCCAATGGCATTTTTATAGTAATCCAATGCATTTTTATAGCATTGATTGCTATAAAAATGCCAATGGTCCCAAAAATTTGTCAAAATTGCCCGATGTGTCCGCCATAATGTCTCGGTGCTGAAAAAAAAAAAAAAAAATGCTGATCGCCGCCATTACTAGTAAAAAAAAAAAAATGCCATAAAACTACCCCCTTTTTTGTAAACGCTATAAATTTTGCGCAAACCAATCAATAAACGCTAATTGCGATTTTTTTTTAATGAAAAATATGTAGAACAGCGCTGGGCAAACTACGGCCATACGGACCTTTTAATCCGGCCCCCGGGCGGAGAGCTAGGTACAGCATTGTAGTGGAGGATGGCTGCTGGGCGAATTACATCGCGCAACGTCTCCTCCTGTGCAGTGAGTGGCTGGGCTGGTCAGCAGCTAGGGGCGGGGCCGTAAGCAGAGTACGGCTTGAGTCGTACGTGCAGACGCAGGCAGGGAGATGACGTCGCGTCAGATGACGTCAACTCATTTCCGCGCGCCTGTGAGGAGCGATCCATGCGACGTGGAAGGGAGCAGTGACTGGCCCTCCTAGGTGCAGGAAAGAGAATTTTATAGTCGATCTCACTGCAGAGTCTGCGAGCTGTCATTTGCAGGTTAGTGAGCAACAAATCGGTTGTATTGATTGTTTTTTTTCTTTTCGTTCATGGTGATTGCAGGATATATATGACTGTTAAAGGGGTAGTTCCCCCAAAAACCTTTTTTTTAACATTTATTCAGGCTCGTTATGTCAAGGGGAATCAAGTTTTTTTTTTTTAGAAATGAAGCCGTACTTACCGTTTTACAGATGCATCGTCTCCGACGCTTCCGGGTATGGGCTCCGACTATAGGCGTGCCTATTTGATTGACAGGCTTCCGAGGTCGCATACATCGCGTCACGATTTTCCGAAAGTAGCCGAACGACGGTGCGCAGGCGCAGTATAGAGCCGCACCGTCGCTCGGCTTCTTTCGGCTACTCGTGATGCGATGTATGCGACCGTCGGAAGCCTGTCAATCAAATAGGCACGCCCAGACCAGACGATCATACCCGGAAGCGACGGAGACGATGCATCTGTAAAAAGGTAAGTATTGCTTCGTTTCTAATAAAAAACCACCCGATTCCCCTTGACATAACGAGCCTCAATCAATGGTAAAAAAAGGTTTTTGGGGGAATTACCCCTTTAAGCAATGATCTGATGGATAAACATTGTGGGATTTTTTTTAACTAGTTGAGGATACTGGGCAAATTACACATGTCTAAAACAATTTAATCAAAGTACACATGTTGTGTCGGCCCTGTCCTGCCCTGCTGCTGCTGCTCACACCTCCCACTCCTGGCAATTCTCCGCTCCTTAAAGCAGCGTTACGACAATTTTTAGCAGCGTTACGACAAGTCAGCAGCTACAAATACTGCAGCTGCCGACTCTTAAAATATGGACACTTACCTGACTTGGGGCTCTTTCACACGGAAGGACCGTTCAGAGCCGCCTGCCAGTTTTTTAGGCGGACCTGAACGGGAGCTCCGTGCTCCTCTATGGTGACATGCCTGCTGACATCCGACCGGCTCTGATCCGCCAAAGCGTGACGGAGGAAAAACCTACTTTTCCATATGTCTGGCGGATCAGATCGGGTGAACACGGACATACGGTCCGTGTTCATCCGATCCCCCCATAGGGGAGATCGGAGAAAAGACAGGGCGGTCCCTTCAGTGTGCAGGGACCACCCTGCGGGGATCAATGGAGCGATCCCTGCTGAGCAAGTGGAGGTTCACGGGGCTGATCATTACTGATCCGCCCCGTGTGAAAGGGGCCTAACCCTGTTATTTTCCTTTTTATGTTTCTTTTCTCAGTTTTGTCTTGAAAAGTAGGAAGATGTTCATTTGTATGATTAATGATTGCAAGCTTGCACATGGACTGCTCACAGACTGATGAATAACATCCATTATTCTATACTTCTATGTATTTTCTGTGGTGTCTGTCCCTTGTCATGCTTTGTGCCCATTTTATCATCTTTTTTTTTTTTTAGTTTTTAATACGGTACTGTATTAAACACTGTACTTATACATACATTTTTTTTATACTGTACCCCTAGTGCTATGTGTATAATATATATATATATATATATATATATATATATATATATATATATACACACACACATATATATAATATATACACACACACACACACATATATACACACACACATATATACACACACACACATACACACATAACGTATCGCCTTAGTGGTCCCTGGGTGGAAGGAGGAAGTGGGATAGGAAGTCCCACTCCTCCTGAAGCCCCCACTCCCCCCCCCCCCCCAAGAAAATTACATACCAAAATGTGGCATGCAAGGGGGCGAGAAGTGGATTAAGCAGAAGTTCCACTTTTGGGTGGAACTCCGCTTTAAGTGCATGCAAACCAAAATCATGGAGTTGGGAGGTAAAGATGACATGGAGCATACATGCAACTTATATTACAATTTCATAGTTTAAAATAATACATATACAGTAATGAAATTGTTCTCACCAGCTTGAGTCCAGTAAATAGATATTTTACTTCTTGGTTAATGAAACAGCTAAGCTGTAACTGGTTTTCTTTACTTTTTGTTACTTCTTCCTCTTCAGATTCAGTGCATTTCATGCTTTTGAAACCATTAAAGAAAACATTCACAAAAAAGTGAGATTAAAATAAAGTGGCTTGTGTGAACTCATTTGCTGTTATTTTACAGAAAGGAGGCAGTTCATCGGTTTAAGGCCTTGTGACGGTATTAGAGCATATCTCCGCCATCCTCTCCCTCCTTCTCCCATAAAAGAAATCACCCAATATTCCCCGACTTAGGAATATCCCTGGAATCGCCGAATCATCCACACATGAGCCATGGCTTAATGCTGAATGTAACAGGACACACTTTAATGAAAGTACACAGCACACTTTATACAGGATTTGGAACATCCCGCCCCCAACAACCGCTTTCCTATTGGTCCATTGTAAAGTATTCAGTCTTCACTCTGGTCCTCTGAAAACCATGCAAATGAGGACTTGAAAATGTCTCCGCAGAGATTGGTCCCAAAGCTTGAATAGGTGTGGCCAGAAGCCTGAATATCTGTGTTCAGACAAGAGCCCCAGGGGGTCAATCAATGTACACAATAGCCAGCCACAGAACAATGGAGCCGTCTGGAGAATTGAGACAGGGCAGAAGTAATTTACACCTTATAATAGAAAGGCTTTAAATAGGGTTATCACACAATGGACAATAAGTATCACTTATGAGTCTGTTGACCTGGCTGGGGTTTAGAATAACAATTAACACCTCTACACACTGGACAATAAAATGTATCTCACAAGCCCGACTCCGGTATGCCATTGAAGGGTCATTGTCCAATTATCCAGGTCTAGAGGCACACAGGCATTAAGATTAGCAGGGAGAGAATTACACTGAAGTATATAGGCAATTGCATAAAAGTCCTTCACAATGGCCCCCCCTTTTCTCCCTGCTCCGGCAACTCGGTTGGACCTTTCCTGGTCCAGTAGAGTTGACGGGTTCAGAGCTTCTAGTCCGAGGTTAACTCCGTTTGGCGTGACAATCCATCGGCATTCCCGTTTTGCTTGCCTGGGCGGTAATGAATCGTAAAGTCATAGGGCTGTAAGGCCAAGCTCCAGCGTAGCAAACGGCCGTTGTCCCCTGAAACCCGGTTAAGCCACACCAAGGGATGGTGGTCGGTGATGAGAGTGAAAGCCTGGCCATAAAGGTAAGGTGTGAGCTTTTTGAGGGCCCATAATCAGACGGCAAGAGGCTCGCATTCAGTCCTCTCCAAAAGCCCCTGTCCCGGCTAGGCCTGTCACACATCCCCCCTTTTGGCAGGGGACTAACCCAGTAGGAGACACCAGATGGGTTGTCTCTGAATTTAGTCAGTAGTTCCAGTCCCCCAATGCCGGTATCCATACAGTACCCCAAATCACTTGCTCCAAACCGAGCATTACTCACCCCGCCATCCTCTGCCTCTCTCAGGGAACACGTCTGCCGCTGGGGAGAGGCCTGGACTAGCCCTTCTCCCTGGAGTCCTTTCAGCCGCTGGAGAGATGACAGGGTGGCTGGGCTCAGTCCATCATGCTGTTGGGGATCTGGGCCAACTGGCCACCATTTATGGGTTATACTAGTGGAGACTGAAGTCTCATCCACTGGTGTGAGGTGAAAATCCCCCAGTGCTTGCAAAGCAAAGCCGACATCCTCCTCTTTCAGTCCTGTACCATTTTCTGGGGTTGTGCCAGTGGAGACTGAAGTCCCATCCACTACCACAGGGACCCCTTCTTCTGTTAGGTGAAAGCAGAGGCCCGGGGCACTCTGCTCTGTTGCCAGCTCTTCCGCTGGGTTGCTCTGAGTGGAGACCACAGTCCCATCCACCGATATCCGCTCAAGCTGTAGTGGGGTGCAGCCGCCAGTAGCATCTTGTCCTGCTGCCAGGGATTCTGCTGGGAGTAAGAGCTTTACCACCTCAGCTGGTTGCTGGGGAGGGGGGCCAACCGCCCCGGCTCCCTGAAACTCCACAGTTGGTCCCGGTGCTGGGCAGAGATGGCTGGCAATCTGCCCTGTTGCCAGCACTTCTGCTGGGGATGCATAATCCATAACATCCTCTGAACAGTCCATACATTCTGTAATCTGTGGCTGGGGAGTGATCGCCATCTTATCACCCTGAGCCTCCAAAACTGCCACAGGGGTGGGGCAGAGGTCTTGAACCCTCTGTCCGGTGACCAGCGCTTCAGCTGGGGAAGTTCCTTGTAACTCCACAATTACTGCTCTTGGGGCTGGGCAGAGCACAGTGAAGTGTGGCCCTGATACCAGCTCTTCTGCTGGAGGCCCATCAGGTTGTTCTTCCTCAGCAGAGAAGTCTATCAGATCCCCTGTCTCTGCAACTGGTGTCTGGGGATAGAGGTTCACCATCTCCTGTCTTTCATTTGGTGCTGCTTCTTTAGGCGTTGTCACCGATCGTCGTATTTCTGCAATTCTCAGCTCATGTTGCCGCTCTCGTTCTTTCTCATCAAAAGCTTTAAAAGCTCTAAACGGAATCTTCCTTGTGTCTGCTGTGCTGTACTCACTGTTTGGAGAATGTGCGGCTGCTTGTTGAACTGCTGCCAGTTTTAACTGTAGTTCTGCGTTTCTTATTTGTTTAGCCTCCTCCGCTACCAGGGTCATCACTTTCAGCACCACATCCGCCGTTGGGTTCGGACCGAACCATGCTAATTTCTCTCTTATTAGCTTGTTAGCTGGTGATTCCTCATCCTGAATCACTGGTGTCCCCATCTTCTGTACTGCAGGCCTTGCTGCAACCGAGTTCTCCTGGTCTAGCTCCATTTATTCTGCTATGATGACACGCTCGGTTTTGCTGCTAGCAATCCTTCCACAAACTTCCAGTAGTCCTTTCCGTGTATTTCTTTTAAGCAGGGTGTGCCAGTCTTCCATTCACTGTTCCCAGTGTCTGCTTGGAATCCTGGTGTAAAGGAAGGTAGAAGGGAACATCCCGCTGCTGCCAACCAGTGTGACGGTATTAGAGCATATCTCCGCCATCCTCTCCCTTCTTCTCCCATAAAAGAAATCACCCAATATTCCCCGACTTAGGAATATCCCTGGAATCGCCGAATCATCCACACATGAGCCATGGCTTAATGCTGAATGTAACAGGACACACTTTAATGAAAGTACACAGCACACTTTATACAGGATTTGGAACATCCCGCCCCCAACAACCGCTTTCCTATTGGTCCATTGTAAAGTATTCAGTCTTCACTCTGGTCCTCTGAAAACCATGCAAATGAGGACTTGAAAATGTCTCCGCAGAGATTGGTCCCAAAGCTTGAATAGGTGTGGCCAGAAGCCTGAATATCTGTGTTCAGACAAGAGCCCCAGGGGGTCAATCAATGTACACAATAGCCAGCCACAGAACAATGGAGCCGTCTGGAGAATTGAGACAGGGCAGAAGTAATTTACACCTTATAATAGAAAGGCTTTAAATAGGGTTATCACACAATGGACAATAAGTATCACTTATGAGTCTGTTGACCTGGCTGGGGTTTAGAATAACAATTAACACCTCTACACACTGGACAATAAAATGTATCTCACAAGCCCGACTCCGGTATGCCATTGAAGGGTCATTGTCCAATTATCCAGGTCTAGAGGCACACAGGCATTAAGATTAGCAGGGAGAGAATTACACTGAAGTATATAGGCAATTGCATAAAAGTCCTTCACAGGCCTCATTTAGACATGCGATAAGAGGATGGCAAAAATGTGTGGCTGAGCTGTGTTTTTGCCACCCATCAACCACCTCCTTATGCTGTAATAGGTAGTGGACGAGGGCGTTTACGTGCCACAGCTGTGATGCTTCGTGCCTACAGCACAGTGGCACACCAAGTGACCAACTAACTGCACTCCTGTGGTCCACAGGAGAAGTACAGCAAAATGAGCTTTGGCTGTACTTCTCTAAGAGGAGAGCCAGTTAGCAGCCCTGCAAATCTAAGAAACAGTTGCCCAATGCTAAAAGCAAGGGTAGATATTGGTGCACTAGAGAGAAGCCTTAAAGTCAAATGAGGCTATCCTCAAAAGCATACCGAAACATATCAAATGTCCATAAAGGCATGTATAAAAATGTCTGGGTAGAAAATCCAAAGTGTGTCACTTTGAAGCACCCAATTACAAAACAAGCCAGAAGAGACTGTAGGCAACAAGAGGAAAAGGGAACAGCATTTCCAAGTGTAGTGGAATTAGACACATTAAATATTTAGGCAAGTCACGTGATTATACGAAGCACGATTTCTTTTACCTCTGTAAGGTCTGCAGTGTTATGCAGTCCTGGGTGATCCCACTGGGTGTCGGTGTTCCACGAAGCTGGCTGGCCGCTGTGCTGGTGAATTCCAGCGCTTCTTGTAGTGCTAGTGGAGGCGGAGAATGCTGGGGGGGGGGGGGGGGGTACATCACTTCCATGTTGCTCCCTAATGCTAAAAGCCCTGCAAATCGAGTACTGTGTAGTTTGACAGGCATTGGTGGAACCTGAGTCTTAACCTAGAGATGGTGGAACAAGAAGCTGGTGTGACATTATGGGGATCATTCAGGATGACAAAAAAAATAAAAAATCTGAAAGAAGCAGTGGCAGAGGGATAGACTTGAGAAGAGAAGTCTGGATGGATGGGGTAAGAATCCCAGAAGCAGAGGGAAAAAGGCTGCAGCCAATGGCAACATCAGTGGGCATGTTGCAGACAGCAGCAAAGCTATAAGTAGAGGGTGAGCTGGAGACCTGGTACAGTGGGACTGTCTTCCCCCCACGTGTAGGGTAAGACAACATAAGACTCAGGGTATTGAGGCCTTGTTTACTATGAAAACCTAGATCGCTGTAGCAGGTAAGAGTCAGAGGACAACGGGTCACCAAAGTCTCTGTAGGTGAGAAGCAGAAACAATCAAAGATCAGTTTTCATTGTTGCTCTTTGCAAAGCAGCAGCAGGGAGATAAGTCTTCAAATGCTGTATGGTGGAAAATGGTACTATAGTATCCCCCACTGGGAAAAATTGCTGGAAATAGGGAATTGTAAAAGGTAACCAGCAACTTTTTGTAACCAAACTACAAAAGCAACCATTTGGCATGACAGGCCCATTCACAGAGACAGGGCAAGCGTTGAGGCAACGCCAGTGTCTCTAGAAAGTGATCAGCAGCCAAATTAATTTTACCCAAAGCTGGGTCTGAAAAGCATCTTATGTGAAACTCAGAGCATAAAAGGTCACTTACAGGCTTATTCCTGCAATGTCCGGGGCCCAGATGCAGCATTTTAAAAGCTAGGCTGAGGGCATCTGCCCCCGATAGCTGCGATTGGAGAGACCAGCTCTAGCAGTGGATGTAGAGAACAGTCTTGACTAATAAAATAAAATGAAATAAACTATATGTTGAACAGTCAGAACAAAATGGTCCCGTGATTAAGCAACACCCTTATCCAATAAACAGTTATGTTCATATTTGTTTGGACACAGGCACAATTTTAGTTTTCAGTAATTTCCCAAAACATATTCACACTATACTTAAAGAATGAACATGGTCTGAAAGTGCTAAGTCTCAGGTTTAATTTGAGGGTATGTACATCCAAATCGGAGGAAGGGCTTAGGAATTAAAGAGCTCAAGAACAGCCATTGGCTACTCCTTCGTTATGTCTTCATCAATTAAGCAAGTAAAAAAAGGTCTGGAGTGGATTCTAATGCCGCGTACACGATTATTTTTGTTTTTTCATGCCAAAAAATTAAGTTTTTTCCAACTTAATCATTAAAAACTACGTTGCCCACACACCATCGTTTTAAAAAAAAAAAAAATTAACAAAGCATGGTGACGTACAACGGCACTCTAAAGGGGAAGTTCCATTCGCCTTTGGGCTGCTTTAGCCGATTCCTTGTTAGTAAAAGAAGATTTGCGCTTTTTTGTCTGTTACAGCGTGATGAATGCGCTTACTCCATTATGAACGGTAGTTTTACCAGAACGAGCGCTCCCATCTCATAACTTGCTTCTGAGCAAGCGCGAGTTTAAAACGTTGTTTTTACCCACACACAATCATTTTTTACAACCTGAAAAACTGCATTGTTTAAAACAACGTTTAATGCAGCCTGTTCGAATTTTTTGTCGTTTTTCAGAACCGGAAAGATGATGTGTAGCCCACACACGATTTTAAATGACGTTTTTTTCATGCTGAAAAATGATTGTGTGTACGCGGCATAAATGTGGCATTTACATTTTGAATCTATTGCTGTGAAACTACATCATGCATTCAAAAGGAGCTGTCCATGCAAGTGAAACAGGCCATTGGAAGGCTTCAAAAAAACTAAATAAATCCGTCAGAGAGATGAAAAATAAAGGAGTGGCCAAATCAACAGTTTGGTGCATTCTGAGGAAAGAACGCACTGGTGAGCTTAACATAAAAAGGCCTGAACGTCTACGGAAGACAAATGGTGGATGATCACAGGATCCCCTCTATGGTAAAGAAAAACCCAAACCAGTTCTGGAAAAGCTGGCTGCCCGGCCAAACTGAGCTATCGGGGGAGAAGAGCCTTGGTGAGAGAGGTAAAGAAGAACCCAAAGATTACTGTGGCTGAACTCCAGAGATACAGTCGGGAGATGGGAGAAAGTTGTAGAAAGTCAACCATCACTGCAGCCCTCCACCAGTCGGGTCTGTATGGCAGAGTGGCCCTGACAGAAGCCTCTCCTCAGTGCAAGACACATGAAAGCCCACATGGAGTTCGATTAAAAAAAAAAAAAAAAAACACCTGAAGGACTCCAAGATGGTGAGAAATAAGATTCTCTGAATGAATGAAAACTTATATAGCGCAGCACATGCAAACTTAATTGCCTCTGGGCGCTTGTTGTTCCCGTCTCCTTTGGTATCAAAAGAGATGAGTCTTGATCTTTCTCCTAAAGGCTAAGTGGTTCTCCTCCAACCGAATGCTGGTTGATAAAGCGTTCCATAGTCTGGGACCTTGGACCGCGAATCTCCTTTCTCCTTTGGACTTGTAGTTGGCTTTCGGTATCTGGAGTAGATTTTGATTGGTGGATCGCAGAACGCGATTGGGATTATGAGCTTTTATTTTTTCGCATAGATAATGGGGAGCATTCCCATGGATACATCTATGCGTTAGACAGAGTGCTTTAAAAGTGATTCCGTCTTTTACTGGTAACCAGTGAAGGGCTCTCAGTGAAGGCGAGATTGATTCCCAAGGTTTTTTCCCAGTCACTAGTCTAGCGGCCATATTTTGAACGACTTGTAGACGAGCGATTTGGTACTTGGGGAGTCCGAGGTAAAGGGCATTTGCATAGTCCAATCTTCAGTTTACAATTGCTCCCACCACGACCGCTATGTCTTCTTTGGGAATAAAAGGAGTAAGTCTGCGTAGTAGGCGCAGCAGATGGTGAGATCCGCTGACTACTGACCCTATTTGTGCGTCCATTGTCATGTAGGAGTCAAAGGTGACCCCGAGACTTTTGACTTTGGCGCTAGGGGTGATGATTTTGCCCAGAATGGGCGGGGGGGGGTCCAAGTTGTTGCAGGTTGATTCATACGCTTGGCGTGAAACAGGAGAAGTTCTGTTTTCGCTCCGTTGAGTTTAAGATAACTCTTTGTCATCCAGTCCTCTATCAAAGAGGCATGTCTCTAGATTGAGGTGGTTATCCTTTTTATTGCAAATGCGGAAATACAGTTGCGTGTCGTCTGCATATGAGTGATAAAGCAGTTTTTGGCTGCTGATTTCAAAAAGGACGAAGATAGATGTTGAATAACACCGGCGACAGAGGGGATCCTTTAGGGACTCCGCACGATAATGTGCGTTTTTCAGAAGTGAAAGGTCCTAACTTCACTATTTGCGATCGGTTTTCCAAAAAAAGAGGAGAACCAAGATAAATCGCCTTCTGCGACTTTGGCTACTTCAGCTAGCCGAGTCAATAAAAGCTTGTGGTCTACTGTGTCGAAGGCTGCGCTTAGGTCCAACAGAACCAGAAGACAAGATTCTCCTTTGTCTGTGGCCTCGAGAACGTCGTCCCATGTCCGGGCCGGAATCCCGATTGAAATGGATCAAGTAGGTTGTGGGTGTCTAGATGCTGTTGCAGCTGTTGTAAAACTACTTTCTCCATTACCTTGGAGAGAAGGTTTAGGCCTGGATAGAGGATTACCGGAATCCTCTATCCTGGCTTGGTCCAGAGGAAGGCACAAAAAACCCTGACCGTGCTACGCCAATATGCTGCGGCAGGGAAAAAAATTCCTTCCTGACCCCTTGAGAGGCGATCGGGCGAACCCTGGATCAAGTTGTAATGGTGTTGAGAAAGGGGAGATTGGGGCTGGGTGTAGCAAGATGGCCGCCGATCAAGCAGCAGGATCCAGGCTGGGGGCTCCCAGATTGGGTGGATCGGTGCTGCCGTGGGGGCCTGGATCGATGGACAGGGGGTAGAAGGTGCTTTCCAGGGGTATGGGGGGGGGGGGTTTCTGGGCCGTTTGGGCAATTTGGTGACAGTTGCCGGGGGTGAGGAGCGGCGCGCGCCGCTAGGCCGCAGGTGAAGCCACGGCCTTTCCTAAATCGTGGCTGCCGCGATTGCTCACAGGCCGGTGCGGAGGGAAAGCGCCCGAAAAGGCGGAAATTGCAGCGGATAGGTGGTGGAGGGGCAGGTATAATGTTAGGGATGCAGAGGGGGGTGCCGGTCGTCCGATTCCCGGGGCTGGAGACAGCGGCTTATCCTGAAAAGGACAGCCACATTCAAACCCGAGGGGGACAGACCAGGCAAGGAAGCCTTGTAAGAAAGCTGCCGGTGAGCTCCTTACCTTGGGGATGTTGCTGGGGGAAGGAGGGGGGCCCCCCAAGGAGGAGGAGAGAGCAGCTGACCTGGATCCTGGGTTCTGGGTCCTGGAGGAGAAAAACACCTGCCTGCCTAGCTGTCTGCTGCTCGAAGGGGAGCGTGCGAGGAGGATGGAGTCACTGGAGGTCAGATGAGAGGAGCTCTTAGGCACACGTACATCTGATAGACCAATGTGCCTACTGACGGTCTACAGGACTCCTGCAGCAGGGAGATTTCAGGTCTGATCGTCTATTAAAGGAACTAGGCCATGTTTCTGATGAGACCAAGATAGAACTTTTTGGCCTTAATTCTAAGCAGTATGTGTGGGGAAACCAGGCACTGCTCATCACCTGTCCAATACAGTCCCAACAGTGAAGCATGGTGGTGGCAGCATCATGCTGTGGGGGTGTTTTTTAGCTGAAGGGACAGGACTGGTTGCAATCAAGGGAAAGATGAATGCGGCCAAGTACAGAGATATCCTGGAAGAAAACCTTCTCCAGTGTGCTCAAGACCTCAGACTGGGCCAAAGGTTTACCTTCCAACAAGATAATGACCCCAAGCACAGAGCTAAAATAACAAAAGGAGTGGCCTCACAACAACTCTGACTGCTCTTAAATAGCCCTGACTTAAACCCCAATTGAGCATCTATGGAGAGACCTAAAAATGGCTGTCCAACGTTTACCATCCAACCTGACGGAACTGGAGAGGATTCCCAAATCCAGGTGTGAAAAACTTGTTGCATCTTTGCAAAGGGTCTTAATACTTGAAAACAGTTGGCTCATATGTGGCGGTATGATGTTGCCATCATCCCTTGATTCATAAGAATGTGAATACCTCTGTAAGAGTGGGATTTTCAGGGCAACAATAATAAGGGTTGACAACTAGGTCATAGAAAAATACAAATTTATTACAAAAATAATTACATAAACTAAATAATATACTTTGAACAATATCAAAAGATTATTATAATTAAAACCATGCTTGTAGAGAAATGCTGTACATCATCCCACGCCCCAGGACAAGGCTAAGGGCAGGGACAGTTATTCCAACGCGTTTCAAAATTATCTTCATCAGGGGAAGTTGTACAGTTATTTTCTCTATAACAACAAAACACATAAGTAAGTATAAATACAAATGAGCTAAACGAGAACAAATTTCGTAAGCTAAACAAAAACAAAAAATAAAAAATGAATATAAAAAAGTAACATAGTTAAACATATGGATACAAATCAATGCGCTGTGGATGCATGCATGAGAAAACAAGGGGCCAAAAAATAAGCAGGGGGTCTAGGGGATAAGGGAAAAAAATGTGATCTTAAAAAGAAAAGAAAGGAAAGAAAAAAGACTCACCCTTTCTACACAACACTCCTGCATTTATCCCAGTGCAGATATGAATGTCCCAAAAACCACCGTAGCGGCAGAGTCGGATGGTGCCCTATGCGTCCAGGAAAAAGATGTCTCCCATCTCCAGGGACCCCCACACCATGGGGGGTGGAAAAATAATATGAATAAATTCAACTTCCTGATCAGCATTAGAACCAAAGATATTTCCAGCTATAATGGTCAAATAAAAGCATATAAGCATTTATTGGACACTAAATACATTAGAATATGTATATATAAAGACAAAAAAGTCTATTATAGAAAACACCCCGTATATGAGAAAGACCACAAAAAGGGGGGCTATAAAAAACAGGAAAGGAAACTCACCAATTACAGGGAGAGAAAGATGCTCCAATCACTCCAAGTTTGGCCAAAAAGCAATTTCAGCAAAGAAAGTTCCAAGGAAAAAGCTGATGAGAGCTGGATGGAAAGGACTCCATCCGTCCTCTAAGTTTCTTCAAATGATGAAAAAAAGTGTGCTGAATCAGAACCCCCCTGACGTCCTTAAATACTTACCTGGGCGCAGGTGATAGGCTCCCAAACTCCACCCCTACCTCATTATCCACAAAGGAAGACATCGAATTCCCACATGTGAATGAAATAACTTAGTAATGATGGATGCAGGGAACACCTTCCCGTCCCTGCACCAATCAAGTACGACGTTCAGAACGCAGGCATCATCGCGTCCAGCCGACCTCATCGCGTCCAGCCGACATCACGTCAGCGTGACGCTGCCCATGTGTGTCTGATTCTAAAACGGACATTTCCGGAATTCCACAGGACCGGAAGATCCTGTCTGTCAATGCGTCATCCTTGGTATATCCGGCAGGCACTAGTGTCTGCACAAAAGGTCAAGCTGAAAAGCATTTATTTATCCTGCAGATTAAAGCAGGACAAAAAACCTGTCTGTCGATGCGTCATCCTTGGTGTATCCGGCAGGCATCAATGTCTGCACAGAAAGTCAGGATACACCAGGCATTTATTTATCTTGCAAATTGCAGCAAGACAACGACGAAAAGACAGAAAACAGAAAAAATGAGGAAAAGGAATCTCAATACCATACAACATTTGAATGGGGAGAGTTTGGGAAACAACGATGGTATAGATATCCCTGTGTATCCAGGACATGGGAACGATGATAGGTTCACCTAAAAAAAAAAAGGGAAAAGAAAGATGGGAAAAATTGGAGTCCCCATCTTTCGAAAGAAAGGAGAAAAAACGTCACCACTGCCGGGAAGAGAACCCTCGGGAAGAAAATCGCCCAGAGGACTATTAAAGCACAAAAAGTGCTAGTCTCCCCCGGCAGTGGATGGAAAGAGGTCCCCTTGAGAGGGAGACATATCCAAGACACAAAAAAAGAAGGGAACCTACCAATACTCTGCCACAAACGGGAAGGGACATAACATATCCAAAGGATGTTACAAAATAGGGAAAAGCCTCAATGTCAAATGGGATGCATCCACATAGCACCATGTATAGCCACATTTTTAAGTCTATATTACACCAAAAAGACTCGGAGTGTAGACCAAAGAATACATTTCAAGAAAAAATATATATACACATATATAAATAACAAATCCCAGTTTTCTCAAGTCCCGGGAATGATGTAGCCAATTAAAGTCCGGGTATCAAAAAGGGGCATCCCTCAGACGTACAGATCCCATCTGGGGAAGGATAGGGACAGCATCCCAGGGTAAAGAAGGTGGTGGGGAAGGGGAAAGAGGGGGGAGGGGGAGAAAACAGGAGGGGGGAGGAAGAAAGGGAGGGAAATCGGAGGAAGAATAGTTACCTCATTATCCAAAGGAGGTATAAATAACAATAAAGGGGATATATGGGGCCTCAAACACCACACTAGTGCTAGTCAGTTTTGCCAGAACTGAAGCCTTCAAGAAAGGGCCTGAAACTCTCCATTTCGTTAAGTCCCGGTGGGGTTGTGGCTTTAAGGCGTCGAATCCAGCGCATTTCGCGCTGGAGGAGAACCTTATTCCAATCCCCCCCGCGGAGAGGGATATGTAGTCTATCCAGGACTGTGAAGTTGACTTTGGGCATATGATAGCCATGTTCCTTGGCCACATGTCTCCCCAGGGGCAGATATAGATTGCCTATCCCCATTGAATACATATGTTTTTCCACTCTCTTCTGAAGGGGCTGTTTGGTCTTTCCCACATAAAATGCGTTGCATTGACACTGCATCAGATATATAACCCCCGGGTTTTACAGTTGGCATAATGTTTAAGAGCAAAGGTCTCTCCATTGGGCAATGCCAATGTAGTTCTTCTTCCTATGACCTTGCACTGAGAACATTGCCCACACGGGAATGTTCCAAAGGTCTTACATGGATCCTTCTTGCTACTTCCCTTGTATTCACTTTGAACCAACATGGTCCCGAGTGAATTAGCTCTTTTAAAGCTAAGTTGTGGTTTCTCTGAAATAAGATTCCGAAGAATAGGATCTTCTGTAAGTATGGGCCAGAATTTAGAGATAACTTTTCTTATCCGTGTATGTTCATTTGAAAAACACAAAATAATTCTCGAATTCTGCTCTTCGGGATTAGTAGGACGGAGCTTAGTTTTAAAAATCAAGCTCCTCCTATTTATATCTTTAACTCTATTGAACGCTTTTTTAAGGCAGGTTTTTGTATAGCCTCTAGCGAACAAACGAAGAGCCAAGGCATCACATTGATTGTGAAAGTCATTGTCCAAAGAACAGTTTCTCCTAATCCTAAGGAATTGACTGTATGGAATTGATTTTTTTAGGGGTTCTGGGTGGAAACTGGTAGCGTGTAGTATCGTGTTGCCCGCTGTCTCTTTTCGAAAAAGAGTGGAATTAATTGTACCCTCTAAATCTTTTTTAATAGTAATGTCCAAGAAGCTGATTTCTGACTGACTATGGGACATTGTGAAGAAGAGATTGAAATCATTGTGATTCATGAGTTTCAATAACTCAGCTAGACCCTCCTCTGGTCCGTCCCAAATAATGAAGATATCATCAATGTAGCGCTGCCACATAAGAATGCTGGCAGCGCACACAGATGCATTCTCTCCCAGGAGGAAATCCCGCTCCCACTCCCCCAGGTACAGGTTGGCATAGGAAGGTGCGCAGCACGTTCCCATTGCCACACCCTGTACCTGGAGGTAGTGGGAGCCCTGGAAGAGAAAGGTATTATGGTGTAAAATAAATTCCAACATAGTTAGAATAAATGTATTAAACTTCCAGTCAGTAGTTGGCCGTTGTTTTAAGACCTGCCCAACAGCCTTCAATCCCAAATCATGGGGAATGCTGTTGTATAGGGTTTCAACATCTATAGTAACCAACCAAGCATCTCCGGGAATGGTCAGATCCTCAAGCATCTGTAATAGATGTATTGTATCTTTTGTGTAAGAGGGTAGATCAAGAACATGTGGTCTTAAATATTGATCTATGACCTGACTGACCCCTTCTGAGATAGAGCCATTGCCTGAGATGATCGGTCTCCCTGGAGGGTCTGAAAGACTTTTGTGAACTTTGGGTAGGGCATACATAGCATACATAGTGGGTTGCCTAGGGTGGTAAGAATAGGGATTACTCTTCCGATACACCTTCTAACTCTTCCTCCTCTATGTCTTCCAATACAGGGCGTGTTCCATCAAAGAGAAAAGGGACGTCTGCCATACAAAACACCGAAGGGGAGGTGAAACAAGTTAAGAAAAAGGCTTTGACTGCCTCACAGACGACCCTGCCACAAAATAGAAATACCATACCCCTTGGTGAAGGTACCATGGGGGATTCTGGGGATATTCCACCCAGTAGGAATAGGCTTTTCCCAAAAAAGGATATTGGGACTATTCCCAAGGTTCCACGGACAATACTCGATAATTTTTTGGACAAGAGGGGGAACCCGCTGGTACCCCCAACATTGATGGAAATTCCCCCAACCTCCCTGAAGGGACAGGAGGGGGCCTTAATATTATAAATCTCTCGTCACATAATCTGACTTCCATTGAACATGAAGTATTGTCTTTTGGGCTTTCCTTTTGTCCGAATAGTGGCATGGACGCCTTTGATGCAGTCAAAGATATCTACCTCTTTGCCCGTAGGCTCTTTTATAAGAGCCTATATGCCAAACATGTGGACCATACCAAAGATTTAGCACCCAATCTTAAAGCAGCAGATTTTAGAGCCCTTAGGGATCTCAATCTCCTGCTACAGGAAAACTCCACCCTTGATGGAACCTGGGACAATGAGATTTGGGAAGAGATAGAAGAAGAACACCAGGAACAGAAAGATCGCAAAGTAAAATTCAAACGGAAATCAAATAAGTTCCCATTGTTGAATCAAAATCCAGCTATTTCCCTCTTCGTCAGGCAGACTTCCAAGGAGCTAGAAACAATGAAAAAGGAAAATGTCCACTCTAATTTAAGCCCAGTACAACAACATGCACTTAAAACTCTGAGAAATCTCCCAGGGGTGACAATAAAGGCCTCCGACAAAGGGGGTAATGTTGTCCTTATGGACAACACCAACTATGAGAGGATGTGCCTAAAAATCTTAAATAACAAACAATGTTATCGGAAGATTTCCCCGGCTCAGGCCGATGGCTTCAACAAAGATTTTTACTCCCTTGTTGATGATTTATTTTATAGAGGAGTGATCATAAAAGATCTTTGGGAATTTATTCGTATTCAACACCCTAGGCAACCCACTATGTATGCCCTACCCAAAGTTCACAAAAGTCTTTCAGACCCTCCAGGGAGACCGATCATCTCAGGCAATGGCTCTATCTCAGAAGGGGTCAGTCAGGTCATAGATCAATATTTAAGACCACATGTTCTTGATCTACCCTCTTACACAAAAGATACAATACATCTATTACAGATGCTTGAGGATCTGACCATTCCCGGAGATGCTTGGTTGGTTACTATAGATGTTGAAACCCTATACAACAGCATTCCCCATGATTTGGGATTGAAGGCTGTTGGGCAGGTCTTAAAACAACGGCCAACTACTGACTGGAAGTTTAATACATTTATTCTAACTATGTTGGAATTTATTTTACACCATAATACCTTTCTCTTCCAGGGCTCCCACTACCTCCAGGTACAGGGTGTGGCAATGGGAACGTGCTGCGCACCTTCCTATGCCAACCTGTACCTGGGGGAGTGGGAGCGGGATTTCCTCCTGGGAGAGAATGCATCTGTGTGCGCTGCCAGCATTCTTATGTGGCAGCGCTACATTGATGATATCTTCATTATTTGGGACGGACCAGAGGAGGGTCTAGCTGAGTTATTGAAACTCATGAATCACAATGATTTCAATCTCTTCTTCACAATGTCCCATAGTCAGTCAGAAATCAGCTTCTTGGACATTACTATTAAAAAAGATTTAGAGGGTACAATTAATTCCACTCTTTTTCGAAAAGAGACAGCGGGCAACACGATACTACACGCTACCAGTTTCCACCCAGAACCCCTAAAAAAATCAATTCCATACAGTCAATTCCTTAGGATTAGGAGAAACTGTTCTTTGGACAATGACTTTCACAATCAATGTGATGCCTTGGCTCTTCGTTTGTTCGCTAGAGGCTATACAAAAACCTGCCTTAAAAAAGCGTTCAATAGAGTTAAAGATATAAATAGGAGGAGCTTGATTTTTAAAACTAAGCTCCGTCCTACTAATCCCGAAGAGCAGAATTCGAGAATTATTTTGTGTTTTTCAAATGAACATACACGGATAAGAAAAGTTATCTCTAAATTCTGGCCCATACTTACAGAAGATCCTATTCTTCGGAATCTTATTTCAGAGAAACCACAACTTAGCTTTAAAAGAGCTAATTCACTCGGGACCATGTTGGTTCAAAGTGAATACAAGGGAAGTAGCAAGAAGGATCCATGTAAGACCTTTGGAACATTCCCGTGTGGGCAATGTTCTCAGTGCAAGGTCATAGGAAGAAGAACTACATTGGCATTGCCCAATGGAGAGACCTTTGCTCTTAAACATTATGCCAACTGTAAAACCCGGGGGGTTATATATCTGATGCAGTGTCAATGCAACGCATTTTATGTGGGAAAGACCAAACAGCCCCTTCAGAAGAGAGTGGAAAAACATATGTATTCAATGGGGATAGGCAATCTATATCTGCCCCTGGGGAGACATGTGGCCAAGGAACATGGCTATCATATGCCCAAAGTCAACTTCACAGTCCTGGATAGACTACATATCCCTCTCCGCGGGGGGGATTGGAATAAGGTTCTCCTCCAGCGCGAAATGCGCTGGATTCGACGCCTTAAAGCCACAACCCCACCGGGACTTAACGAAATGGAGAGTTTCAGGCCCTTTCTTGAAGGCTTCAGTTCTGGCAAAACTGACTAGCACTAGTGTGGTGTTTGAGGCCCCATATATCCCCTTTATTGTTATTTATACCTCCTTTGGATAATGAGGTAACTATTCTTCCTCCGATTTCCCTCCCTTTCTTCCTCCCCCCTCCTGTTTTCTCCCCCTCCCCCCCTCTTTCCCCTTCCCCACCACCTTCTTTACCCTGGGATGCTGTCCCTATCCTTCCCCAGATGGGATCTGTACGTCTGAGGGATGCCCCTTTTTGATACCCGGACTTTAATTGGCTACATCATTCCCGGGACTTGAGAAAACTGGGATTTGTTATTTATATATGTGTATATATATTTTTTCTTGAAATGTATTCTTTGGTCTACACTCCGAGTCTTTTTGGTGTAATATAGACTTAAAAATGTGGCTATACATGGTGCTATGTGGATGCATCCCATTTGACATTGAGGCTTTTCCCTATTTTGTAACATCCTTTGGATATGTTATGTCCCTTCCCGTTTGTGGCAGAGTATTGGTAGGTTCCCTTCTTTTTTTGTGTCTTGGATATGTCTCCCTCTCAAGGGGACCTCTTTCCATCCACTGCCGGGGGAGACTAGCACTTTTTGTGCTTTAATAGTCCTCTGGGCGATTTTCTTCCCGAGGGTTCTCTTCCCGGCAGTGGTGACGTTTTTTCTCCTTTCTTTCGAAAGATGGGGACTCCAATTTTTCCCATCTTTCTTTTCCCTTTTTTTTTTTAGGTGAACCTATCATCGTTCCCATGTCCTGGATACACAGGGATATCTATACCATCGTTGTTTCCCAAACTCTCCCCATTCAAATGTTGTATGGTATTGAGATTCCTTTTCCTCATTTTTTCTGTTTTCTGTCTTTTCGTCGTTGTCTTGCTGCAATTTGCAAGATAAATAAATGCCTGGTGTATCCTGACTTTCTGTGCAGACATTGATGCCTGCCGGATACACCAAGGATGACGCATCGACAGACAGGTTTTTTGTCCTGCTTTAATCTGCAGGATAAATAAATGCTTTTCAGCTTGACCTTTTGTGCAGACACTAGTGCCTGCCGGATATACCAAGGATGACGCATTGACAGACAGGATCTTCCGGTCCTGTGGAATTCCGGAAATGTCCGTTTTAGAATCAGACACACATGGGCAGCGTCACGCTGACGTGATGTCGGCTGGACGCGATGAGGTCGGCTGGACGCGATGATGCCTGCGTTCTGAACGTCGTACTTGATTGGTGCAGGGACGGGAAGGTGTTCCCTGCATCCATCATTACTAAGTTATTTCATTCACATGTGGGAATTCGATGTCTTCCTTTGTGGATAATGAGGTAGGGGTGGAGTTTGGGAGCCTATCACCTGCGCCCAGGTAAGTATTTAAGGACGTCAGGGGGGTTCTGATTCAGCACACTTTTTTTCATCATTTGAAGAAACTTAGAGGACGGATGGAGTCCTTTCCATCCAGCTCTCATCAGCTTTTTCCTTGGAACTTTCTTTGCTGAAATTGCTTTTTGGCCAAACTTGGAGTGATTGGAGCATCTTTCTCTCCCTGTAATTGGTGAGTTTCCTTTCCTGTTTTTTATAGCCCCCCTTTTTGTGGTCTTTCTCATATACGGGGTGTTTTCTATAATAGACTTTTTTGTCTTTATATATACATATTCTAATGTATTTAGTGTCCAATAATTGCTTATATGCTTTTATTTGACCATTATAGCTGGAAATATCTTTGGTTCTAATGCTGATCAGGAAGTTGAATTTATTCATATTATTTTTCCACCCCCCATGGTGTGGGGGTCCCTGGAGATGGGAGACATCTTTTTCCTGGACGCATAGGGCACCATCCGACTCTGCCGCTACGGTGGTTTTTGGGACATTCATATCTGCACTGGGATAAATGCAGGAGTGTTGTGTAGAAAGGGTGAGTCTTTTTTCTTTCCTTTCTTTTCTTTTTAAGATCACATTTTTTTCCCTTATCCCCTAGACCCCCTGCTTATTTTTTGGCCCCTTGTTTTCTCATGCATGCATCCACAGCGCATTGATTTGTATCCATATGTTTAACTATGTTACTTTTTTATATTCATTTTTTATTTTTTGTTTTTGTTTAGCTTACGAAATTTGTTCTCGTTTAGCTCATTTGTATTTATACTTACTTATGTGTTTTGTTGTTATAGAGAAAATAACTGTACAACTTTCCCTGATGAAGATAATTTTGAAACGCGTTGGAATAACTGTCCCTGCCCTTAGCCTTGTCCTGGGGCGTGGGATGATGTACAGCATTTCTCTACAAGCATGGTTTTAATTATAATAATCTTTTGATATTGTTCAAAGTATATTATTTAGTTTATGTAATTATTTTTGTAATAAATTTGTATTTTTCTATGACCTAGTTGTCAACCCTTATTATTGTTGCCCTGAAAATCCCACTCTTACAGAGGTATTCACATTCTTAGGGTCTTAATACTTAGTACCATGTTAGATTTCTATTTTTCTTTTTTAATAAATCTGCAAAAATGTCAACAATTCTGTGTTTTTCTGTCAATATGGGGTGCTGTGTGTACATTAAATAAACTTAATGATTTTAGCAAATGGCTGCAATATAGCAAAGAGTGAAACATTTAAGGGGGTCTGAATACTTTCCGTACCCAGTGTGTGTATATATATATATATAACAAAAAAAAACACTTGCACTGTGCGATAAATGTTTAACTCTCCTCTGTAGTAAACATGGTTTATCACACAGTGCAAGTTTATCACCCTGTATGCACTGTGGCATAAAATATATAAAATGTCCATGAGTACCTACCCACAAGGACACACCTTTGCATAGATCAGCAAAATCGAACAAAGTTTTCTATTCAACCCTTGAATCTACATAATAAAAAGGATACGTTGACTCGAATTCTATGCCAAAAAACTGGTCAATAAAGCTTTTCTTCTTTGGTGCAGCAGCAGCAGCGGCTCCTGAGTTGGTCTATGAGAGATAAAATTGGTTATCTAGAGCTTGCGCTTTAACGCATTGCTTCAATCATCACAAACCATACTACGTGTTCATTTACTAAAGTCAAACTGACCGTGCCCTTTGCAAATGCATTTGCACCAATTTTCCCCAGAGCTTAGTAAAATGTGGTAAAGCGGATTTCTATCATCCAAGCATTTGGAAGCAAAACTTTTTTTTTCCCCCCTTTCACCTTATTCGCTATTCTTTACAAAAGTGAATTACTATAATATATTTACTAAGAAAAATCAGTGCAATCGCAGTCTATTTTCCTTTAGTAAGCCTACACCTATAGGTTTTATAAAAGGTGCATATACACAGTCTTTCAAAAATTAATATACCGTTTGGCAAGTTGTAACACATTGATTATTTGCCATGACTATTAACAGAAGTGAGAATATTTGTTTTTTGATTATTACAAATAATGATAGTTAAAGCTTGGTTAGCTGAGCTTTTAAAATACAATATTATAGTTAACAATTATGAAGCATTTACTTCCTTGAGTGTCATCTTAACCACTAGCCGACCAGCCGCCGTGGTTCTACGGCGGCAGGTCGGCTCTCCTGGGCGAGAGCCCGTAGCTTTACGTCAGGACTTTCGCGGCCGCCGGCGGCCCGCGCCCCCCGCTCGCCCCCGAGTCCCGCGCGCCGGGCACGCGTTCGTTACAGAGCGGGGAACGAGAGCTGCGAGTGTAAACACACAGCGCTCGTTCCTGTCAGCGGGGGAAACGCTGATCTTCCGTTCATACAATGTATGAACGGAAGATCAGTGATTCCCCCTAGTGAGTCCACCCCCCCATACAGTTAGAACACAAATAGGAACACAAAATAAAATTGTGAAATCCTTCGCGCTAAAAACAATCAATGTGACTATATAACAATGTTCAGATTGCAGCAAAAACTAGTAGTGTTTACTATACACAAGTGAAGCATAAATATAAAAGTGAATTTGCGCAAAAAAACACACATCAATCCATATCAAACATAAGTGATATAAATATAAATATAGTGAAAAAGTAGAAAAATCAATTAAATAGAACAGAAAAGTCCATATGTGTTGGAAAAGTCCATGTAATGCAAACGTGCAGTGCACAAAAATAACTTTCAGTGAAGCTGTAAAGCTGGCGATAAAGTGCTAGTGCTCCTCCGTGCATTCAGCCTCTCACCTTAGTGGCATATATAAATGCCGTGATACTAAGTCGTGCCACTCCCAACACACAGCCTCACAGGCCTCTCACCTCCAAGTAGAACAATATAAGCCTCCAAACAAATCCTCTGGGTAAATTCAAGGATAGTGGGCGACACCAGGAGCTATTCAATCATCTCTATGTCTTGTAGTACCCCTTCGCAGTCTTTTAACAACCTCCTTGCTCCTACAGATCCACACTATCTGTTTCCCAGGACAGAGGCTCTGTCCTGGGAAACAGATAGTGTGGATCTGTAGGAGCAAGGAGGTTGTTAAAAGACTGCGAAGGGGTACTACAAGACATAGAGATGATTGAATAGCTCCTGGTGTCGCCCACTATCCTTGAATTTACCCAGAGGATTTGTTTGGAGGCTTATATTGTTCTACTTGGAGGTGAGAGGCCTGTGAGGCTGTGTGTTGGGAGTGGCACGACTTAGTATCACGGCATTTATATATGCCACTAAGGTGAGAGGCCTGAGAGGCTGAATGCACGGAGGAGCACTAGCACTTTATCGCCAGCTTTACAGCTTCACTGAAAGTTATTTTTGTGCACTGCACGTTTGCATTACATGGACTTTTCCAACACATATGGACTTTTCTGTTCTATTTAATTGATTTTTCTACTTTTTCACTATATTTATATTTATATCACTTATGTTTGATATGGATTGATGTGTGTTTTTTTGCGCAAATTCACTTTTATATTTATTTACAAATAGGAACACACTTAACCCCTTCACTGCCAATGGCATTTTTATAGTAATCCAATGCATTTTTATAGCATTGATCGCTATAAAAATGCCAATGGTCCCAAAAATGTGTCAAAAGTGTCCGATGTGTCCGCCATAATATCGCAGTACCGAAAAAAAACGCTGATCCCCGCCATTACTAGTAAAAAAAAAATAATAAAAATGCCATAAAACTACCCCCTATTTTGTAAACGCTATAAATTTTGCGCAAACCAATCAAACGCTAATTGCGATTTTTTTTAATGAAACATATGTAGAAGAATACGTATCGGCCTAAACTGGGGAAAAAAAATATTTTTTTATATCTTTTTTGGGGATATTTATTATAGCAAAATGTAAAAAATATTGAATTTTTTTTTAAAATAGTCGCTCTATTTTTGTTTATAGCGCAAAAAATAAAAACCGCAGAGATGATCAAATACCACCAAAAGAAAGCTCTATTTGTGGGAAAAAAAGGACGCCAATTTTGTTTGGGAGCCACGTTACACGACCGCACAATTGTCAGTTAAAGCGACGCAGTGCCGAATCACAAAAAGTGCTCTCGTCTTTGGACAGCAATATGGTCCGGGGCTAAAGTGGTTAAAGAGGAAGTAAACCCTCGGATATTAAATTTTTTTTTTTTCCTAAATAACCTACAAGAGAAAGTCATAATGAGCTAGTATGCACAGCATACTAGCTCATTATGTGTCACTTATCTAAGATCGAAGCCCCTGATTTTCGCCTCAGTCCCGTCCACCACCATGTCCCCTCGTCGCTAGTTCCTGTTTTCGCCGCACGCTGTGATAGGCCGGAGCGGCGATGACATCAATCCCGCACGTCTAGTAGGTCCCCGTGCATGCGTATAAAACAGGGCATTAACTCCGTTAATGGTATTCACAAATACGCACCGCTCAGTGCGCCTTCGCCATAGCCAGCGGTGCCTGTTTTAGTGAATATATATCTTCAAAACGTGTGGGTGTGGTGTGGCAAGGAGGGAGGATTCCTAGTCCCTTAAAGCAGATTAAAAACGGCACAGTAATTGTGCTATAAAACCTCCCTGAACCTGCCTCTTCCTGTATCCCTCTCTGTGCCGACTACAAAAATCAGGGCTGCTGAGCCCTGACCACCGTGAAGAGAAACCGCTTCCCATGGGGGCACTCCCTGTGCTGTGTCCATTGTCACAGACAGCAGGACTAAGCCCGACCCACTCCGCTTCCTTGTCACTGGCTTTAATTGACAGCACTGAGAGACAATTGTTCCCAGTGCCCCAGCAAAGACAGCGAGACCCAGAAGAGAGGGGAGAAAAGATCTGCAGAAGTACACTGGATTGAATAAGATCACAAGGAAGTAAAGCGGGGCCGAGTGCTCGATGCCAACACCTAAACATTGTGTACCTTAATGCAAAGGCATGCATAAAAAAACAAAAAAAAAACAAAAAAAAAAACACTTTACAATCCCTTTAAAAAGGGATTGCAGAACCCTTACATTGACTGAAAGTTGACAAGAATACAGGTAGTGGTCTACCTTTCACGCTATCCCTTGGGCAACTGACAAATAAGAACTTTCATCAGTAATCATCATTAGGAGCTTGGGATGCGTTTCCAGTACTTACCTCCATGTCAGTATCCTCTTCTATAGGTTCTAATTTCTGCTGTAGCACCCTCATTACTTGTACCCAGCATTCATTGGCATCCTGAAAATTAAGATTAAAAAAATATAAATAAACAAAAGGAACGGTCACGTGTCCACTCAGGTTGAGCTAAACCAGCTAGTTAATCCACTTAGCAAAAGACTTGCATGAGTTTAGGCACAATATAGACATGAGAGCAAGATCACCTGAATTTTTATATATATATATATATATAAACAGTTTCTAGGGACAGATTTAACACATCCACATCCCTGGTAAATGTAGAAAAAAAAAAAGGATTGGAGAGCACCACTCCCTCATAAGGTGACGGGTTTTTAACAGATATGTTTTACCGTATTGGAGGTAATCACAAAAATAGTTCAGAATTCGTTTTTACATTTATTACAAAATATTCAAGTTATAAAATAAATACAAGCAAGAGAAGAACAAGGTGCACCAAACTAAGTGCAGCATGTGGCGAGAAATTATTATTATTATTAGTGCCATCCACACTTTGCCCGATTCGAACTTGTTATGCGAGTAGCCATTTGATGGCCTTCTTTACTTTAAAATAAAATTTGCCATTTGCTGAACTTAGTTTGGCGCACCTTGTTCTTCTCTTGCCTGTTTTCCAGAGTTTGCTTCTACTGCCAAGGGAGCTGCCGCTGGTGCAAAACCAAACCCCACCCCTTTCACAGCTATTGCTGGGACTTGTTCTACAACCATTCCTTATTATTTAGACCAGGGGTGTCAAACTGGCGGCCCTCCAGCTGTTCCAAAACTACAAGTCCCATCATGCCTCTGCCTGTGGGAGTCATGCTTGTAACTGTTAGCCTTGCAATGCCTCATGGGACTTGTAGTTTTGCAACAGCTGGAGGGCCGCCAGTTTGACACCCCTGATTTAGACTGTTGCTTTTATTGATGTAGTGCCCGTGTTGGTTTTTGCGCCATTTTATCCTTTTCTATAAAATAAATACAATAGCATTTGGTCATAATATAATTGACCATAATTTAATACTCAATATAAAACATGTAGGTAGATGCTTGTATATGCGGAAAGTTCGCAGACTTATCTGCTTCTTCAAGGCAGCTCAGCATGCATCTGTAACTTTGCATAGGTTACAGGAAAATACCGTTAGTGTCAAAAACAATTGATTTATTCACAATACACTTACAAAATTATGTACCATTGGTATGTGCGCAAACGTATGGTATAGATATTCAGACGACTGCAGTCAGCTTTCCGCATATACAGTGCGGAAAATAAGTATTTGAACACCCTGCTATTTTGCAAGTTCTCCCACTTGGAAATCATGGTGGGGTCTGAAATTGTTATCGTAGGTGCATGTCCATTGTGAGAGACATAATCAAAAAAAAAAAAAATTCCAGAAATCACAATGTATGATTTTTTTTAACTATTTATTTGTATGATACAGCTGCAAAGTAGTATTTGAACACCTGAGAAAATCAATGTTAATATTTGGTACAATAGCCTTTGTTTGCAATTACAGAGGTCAAACGTTTCTAGTAGTTTTTCACCGGGTTTGCACACACTGGAGGAGGGATTTTGGCCCACTCCTCCACACAGATCTTCTCTAGATCAGTCAGGTTTCTGGGCTGTCCCTGAGAAACACGGAGTTTGAGCTCCCTCCAAAGATTCTCTATTGGGTTTCGGTCTGGAGACTAGCTAGGCCACGCCAGAACCTTGATATGCTTCTTACAGAGCCACTCCTTGGTTATCCTGGCTGTGTGCTTCGGGTCATTGTCATGTTGAAAGACCCAGCCTCGACCCATCTTCAAAGCTCTAACTGAGGGAAGGAGGTTGTTGCCCAAAATCTCGCAATACATGGCCCGGTCATCCTCTCCTTAATACAGTGCAGTCGCCCTGTCCCATGTGCAGAAAAACAACCCCAAAGCATGATGCTACCACCCCCATGCTTCACAGTAGGGATGGTGTTCTTGGGATGGTACTCATCATTCTTCTTCCTCCAAACACGGTTAGTGGAATTATGACCAAAAAGTTCTATTTTGGTCTCATCTGACCACATGACTTTCTCCCATGACTCCTCTGGATCATCCAAATGGTCATTGGCAAACTTAAGACAGGCCTTGACATGTGCTGGTTTAAGCAGGGGAACCTTCCGTTCCATGCATGATTTCAAACCACGACGTCTTAGTGTATTACCAACAGTAACCTTGGAAACGGTGGTCCCAGCTCTTTTCAGGTCATTGACCAGCTCCTCCCGTGTAGTCCTGGGCTGATTTCTCACCTTTCTTAGGATCATTGAGACCCCACGAGGTGAGATTTTGCATGGAGCCCCAGTCTGAGGGAGATTGACAGTCATGTTTAGCTTCTTCCATTTTCTAATGATTGCTCCAACAGTGGACCTTTTTTCACCAAGCTGCTTGGCAATTTCCCCGTAGCCCTTTCCAGCCTTGTGGAGGTGTACAATTTTGTCTCTAGTGTCTTTGGACAGCTCTTTGGTCTTGGCCATGTTAGTAGTTGGATTCTTACTGATTGTATGGGGTGGACAGGTGTCTTTATGCAGCTAATGACCTCAAACAGGTGCATCTAATTTAGGATAATAAATGGAGTGGAGGTGGACATTTTAAAGGCAGACTAACAGGTCTTTGAGGGTCAGAATTCTAGCTGATAGACAGGTGTTCAAATACTTCTTTGCAGCTGTATCATACAAATAGTTAAAAATTCATAAATTGTGATTTCTGGAATATTTTTTTTTTTGATTATGTCTCACAGTGGACATGCACCTACGATGACAATTTCAGACCCCTCCATGATTTCCAAGTGGGAGAACTTGCAAAATAGCAGGGTGTTCAAATACTTATTTTCCGCACTGTACATGCATCCGTCTAAATGTTTTGTATTGAGTATTAAATGATGGTCAACTATTGTGACCAAATGCTATTACTGTATTTTATACCTTGAATATTTTGTAATAAATATATAAAAAAAAAGAAAACTTATGGATATTTTTGTGGTTGTACTTACCTCAGTGACAGTAAAACATATCTGTTAAAATCCCATCACCTTATGAGGGAGTGGTGCTCTCTCCAGCCCTTTTTTGAGCAGCATAGACATTAATGTCACACATAGAACCCTTCCTCGTGCCTGCCAAGCAAACATTTACCAGCTTGCCAGACCACAATGTTTCCAGCTCAATGGCTAAAATGTACCAAAAGTAGAGAAAAGTTTGCTTCATATTCCATCATGGCAAAATAAAGGCTGCCCATGGTTTGCTGGCTTTAATGCTGCTGTACATTTCTATTTTGTCTCTATTTGGCAGCCCACGAGAGAAAAAAAAAAGGGAAAAAAAATCCTATTGAGGGCTTTAGGAATACCACACACAGTCTAATGATTACCTGCTGCAGGTACTGCCCCTGGTCACCTTTCTCTGCAAACTGTGGGAAGGCCATGTGCAAGAACTGGAGGAGGATGATAGGAGGGATACTGGAAGAGGTCTTCTCCATAGATTCAAACAGATCTCTGAGGGCTGCAAAAACATGATGTACTTTAAAATAAAACATGCAACACTAGCAATTCAAACTTTACAGCCCATGTACTGAAACATGAAGACTACAGAACAAAACCCCACCACCACTTTGGCTGCTTTCACACTGAGGCAGTTTGCAGGCGATATAGCGCTAAAAATAGCACCTGCAAAGCGCCCTGAAAAAGCCACCTCTTTTCCCTCCAGTGTGAAAGCCCTCAGGCTTTCACATTGGAGTGGTGCACTGGCAGGACAGTAAAAAAAAAAAGTCTTACCTTTGAGGTTCTGTAGGAGTGGCGAATACACCACTCGTAAAGCGCCCTTGCCCATTGAAATCGATGGGCAGCCCCTCCAAACCACCTGCAAAGCGACGCTTTTAACCCCTTTTTCAGCCAATAGCGGCGGTTAAAAGCGCCTAGCTAGTGGCCGAAAATCGCCGCAAAAACTATGGTAAAGCGCCGCAAAAAATAGTGGCACTTCACCATTGGTCCATGTTGTAGAAAATATTCATACTTGTAATCTATAACTTTACCGAAAACTGTAGTTTCTCTTTAATTATAAATGCACAAACCTGCAGTAATGTACTGAGCAGAAGCCATTTCCCCAGAAGCTCTCAAGGCACCTGCATAGCTGGGAGGGGAGGAAAAAAAAAACCACACACCATGTAAATATTATTGCACATAGAACAAAATTACTCAATAGTACAATATTTTACCATCTACACCAAGTTTAGTCAAAAAGCCAAACGATACCTTTGCTAAAGAACAAATAAAGCCTCACAGCAAATAAATATCAGGCAACTAATTCAAACCCAGGAACCAAAAAGCCTACCTTTTTGACATCCCTACAGTCAAGCACAAAGGTGGGAACATGTTTTGGGGTTGTTTCTCTGCTAAAGGTACAGGCCGACTTTGTGGCATTAAGGGGCCATGTATTGTAAAATCTTGGATGAAAACCTTCCCTCAGGCAGAACACTGAAGATGGGTTGTGGATCGGTCTTCCAGCATGACAATGGCCCAAAAACATACGGCCAAGGCAACAAACCAGTGGCTCGAGAAGCAGCACATTAATGTCATGGAGTGGCCTAGTCAGTCTCCAGACCTTAATCCTATAGAAAATTTATGGAGGGAGCTGAAACTTTAAGCTGCCACACGACAGTCAAAAAACCTTAAGGATTTAGAGAAGATATGTAAAGGAGAGTGGACCTGAAAAGGTGTGCAAAACTGGTCACCAACTACAAGAAACGTCTTACCTTTGTGCTTGCCAACAAGGGTTTCTCCACCAAGTTATGTTTTGCATGTGTATTTTTCAGCATTTTTTGGTTGACAATTCTGTCGCAATCATTTAACCACTAGGGACCAGCTCACGCAGAAATACTGCTGCAGGTCGGCTCTCCTCCGCAAAACCCTGTACATTCTATGCTGCGGAAGCGTACCTGCAGGAGAGGCGGCCGGTCACGCGAGCGCCGAGAGGCGCTCTGAAATTAGGTATATAGACGGCATTTTTTTTTTTTTTTAAACACACACAATTAGCAAACACAGGAGGGGGATTATATGAATATATGACAGTGGCTTAACATCCACTAAGGAAATTCCTTGGGGACCCCAGGTCACTAGAAATGGTGTCCCAGTTGGAAGATTTCCCCTCTTTTCTGGAGTTTTATATAAAAAACTTTCAATGATAATGATAATGGTAAACAGGACAAAAAGAGGAGGATGCAAACTTCCTAACTGGGGTACAGACAGCAGGGGTTCTTCTAATGCCTCTCCATTCTATCAAAAAAATAAAAAATAAGATTTGCCTTTGGTTGTACTTTACAAATAACCGTGAAACAATGATGAACTTTAGCACCTAAAATTTGCCATAGATATAAGTCACTACAGTTCATCAGTTTTTAGTTGTGAATAAAGGCCCTAGGATTAATACTCTGGTTTTCTGCTGTTTTTTCTGTCTTTTTGATTGGTTGATGATGGCTCTTTATATTTTGCACATTGTAACCCCACATTTATCACATGCCTGACAAAGGGGCCCTACGTGGCTCCGAAACGTTGCACTCTGTGTTGTGATCATGCAATAAAACATCCGTTTGGACGCCATTTACTCTGTTCCATGGTGTGCTGGCAAATATTTCTACTGTAACGTATACCAGTATCCAGCTGGTTGTTGCTACGGGCACCCAAACCCAAGAGCGGATCCAGGAAAGTGTGCGATGGGAATATGAAGCATGACTTAGAATTATTACTCTGACTCCAGCCTCTGCAGCCATAGATGACATATTTAGCACAATCAGTTTTTGGCACCTAGGCATTTCCCACACCTGTGTTCATATCTGTAGGTACATGGGGTTTGAGGGGGGCTCGAATTACATTTTAACCCCCCCTGCTTTTTAAACTTCCCTATTTGATAAAAATAAAGTTAACCTAATGTTCCCTATGTGATAGCACTTTATTATTACAGGTTCTCTTTGAGACGTCATGCATCTATTAGACCCCTGATGTCTCACCAGCCTTCCACTGAAGTGAATGAAGTGCAGATCACACACTACCAGAAGACCATGGAAGCGGTAGGGTGGCTGTACAGTCGACAGACCGCTTTCACCTGGAAGCCAACTCAAATAACATGTAAATCCCTGCTGCCAATGTAGGATATCCATCAGTGACAGCAGAAGGGTTAAATCAAAGGATGCTCATCCTTCATTTCATTTATGTAAACTATAAATAAAAATACCGTTTAAGAGAGTCTTTCAGCTCTGGCACTGAGCGGATACACTGAACAGTGGCATTCATATAACAGGTGTTTCCCAAATTTGTTAAGCCACAGGGCAGTTCCATCTGCAAGACAAGATATGTATATTCAGCAGTGTGCACAAGTAAATTAAAGCAAGATGTAAAAGGAATACATTTAATTTAAATTATTTAACAAAAAGGTGAAAATATAGTTTATGCTACTTCCGCAAAACTGAGCATATCTGTGGAACTTTTCAGGACCATCTTAACCACTTAAGACACGGACCTTAAGGCAGCTAAAGGACCCAAGCATGTTTTGCGATTCGGCACTGCGTCACTTTGACAATTGCGCGGTCGTGCGACGTGGCTCCCAAACAAATTGGCGCCTTTTCCCCCCCACAAATAGAGCTTTCTTTTGGTGTTATTTGATCACCTCTGCGGTTTTTATTTTTTGCACTGTAAACAAAAATAAAGCGACAATTTTGAAAAAAAAATGCAATATTTTTTACTTTTTGCTATAATATCCCCCAAAATTATATTAAAAAAAAAAAAATTTCCTCAGTTTAGGCAGATATGTATTCTTCTACCTATTTTTTGAAAAATGAGCGTTTAATCGGTTGGTTTGCGCAAAATTTATAGCATTTTTATTAATTTTTTTTACTACTAATGGCGGCGATCAGCGATTTTTTTCGTGACTGAGATTATGGTGGACACTTCGGACAATTTTGACAAAATGCATTGTTTATTGTGAAAATGACATTTGCAGTTTGGGAGTTAACCACAAGGGGGCGCTGAAGGGGTTATGTGTTCACTAATGTGTTTACTACTGTAGGGGGGTGTGGCTGTAGGTGTGACGTCATCGATTGTGTATCCCTATTAAAAGGGATCACGCGATTGATGACGCCGCCACAGTGAAGAACGGGGAAGCCGCGTTTACACACGGCTCTCCCCGTTCTTCAGCTCCAGGGACCGATCGCTGGACTCCAGCGGCGATCGGGTCCACGAATCGCGGTCCTAGCCCAGCACATACGCCCGCGACCGGGTACTAGCACAGCACATACCTGTACGTGCATGTGCCCAGCCGTGCCATTCTGCCGACGTATACCGGTATGTGCAGGAGGCGGTCCTTAAGTGGTTAAAGTATACACATCGTTTTAAAAAAACACTACAGTGGAAACTGAAAATAATCATATCATGATCAGCAGCTACTGCACTTGCAGGGCCTGCATTCCTTTAGACATTATTTCACCAAAAATTTTACCCAAAATCTGACTTGTATCTTAGTGCAGACTTCTGAAAAATCAGTAAGCATACATGCAGAAAATGACACAGTATCTCACAAAAGTGACAACACCCCCTTTGTGTACAGCTTGTATAACAGAGTAAAATTTTCTGTCCCCTCAAAATAATTCACACTGCCATTAAGTGAAAATGTCCAAATTCGTCTCAATTAGCCATTTCCCTCCCTGGTGTCATGTAACTCAGTGTTACAAGGTCTTAGGTGTGAATGGGGAGCAGGTGTATTAAATTTGGCAATATCGCTCTCACTCTCTTAGGCTGGGTTCACACTACGATTTTCCCGTCCGTCAGCCGCATACGATTTCAGTTTTGAAAACGTACGGGCCCGTACGGGAAAACGCATACATAGACAATGCATTGCAAATCGTATGCACTCAGATGCATCCGGGTGCGTACGATTTGCTGGCAAAACGTTTTTTAACAGTACACAAAACCGTGTTCGACCACGGTTTTGAGTCAGTTTTTGAAACCGTATGGCAAACGCATACGTTTTTTTTTAACATTAAAGTCAATGGTAAACGCACATATGTGCGGTTCCATACGTATAAACCGTATGCGTTTTTCGTCTGCGCATGCGCATTTTCAAAACAAGAAAATCTTTTTTTATTAAATGACACTAATTCCAAAAACGTATGCGTTTTTTTAATCAAAACCGGATGGAACCGTACGCACTTTTTGAAACTGTATACGTTTTATAAACGCATACGTTTACGTACGGTTCAATCCGTTTCAGCCGCATACGTTTTTTCATATAAATCGTATGCGGCTGACGGATGGGAAAATCGTAGTGTGAACCCAGCCTTACACTGGTCACTCTCTGGAGGATCTTAAAACAAAAAGCGCAATGAACAGCTGCCGATGCTTGCTCCACTCTGCAAGGGGGGGCGTATAAATTACAATTAACGTATTTATCGGCGTATACCGCGCACTTTTTTGCCCTGAAAAATCAGGGCAAAAACCGCGGGTGCGCGATATACGCCGATACCCGCTTTCCCGTGCCGAGTTTGAATACTGCGCCAGCATATACCGAGCGCAGTACACTTGTGTATAGTCGTCCAGGACGTGAGCGCGAGAGGAGCCGAGCCTGCCCGACTATACACAAGTGTACTGCGCTCGGTATATGATGGCGCAGTATTCAAACTCGGCACGGGAAAGCGGGTATCGAGCAGGAAGGACGCCGCAGAAGGACGCCGGACCCGACGAAAAGGACACCCGAAGCCGCAGACCGACCCCGCGCAAAACACCAAACCTAAGTACAAACATCTTATTTCCACAGGAATTTCGGGTCCACTTTAGGGGTGCGCGCTATACGCCGGAGCGCGCAATACCCCGATAAATACGGTATATTGTGTAAGGGGCGGATGCCACAAAGTCGGCCATCAACAGAGCAAAACTCGCCCACCCCCCCCCTTACAGACGATATAGTAATACACACCACAGGGGGTGTGGCATGTGCATTATATTGTCTGTAAGGGGGGGGGGTATATGAAAAGTAGGGCGAGTTTTGCACCATTAATGGGGGAGTTTGTGGTATCTGCCCCTTACACAATATAATTGTAATACACCCGCCCCCCTTGCAGAGTAGAGCAAGCATCAGCAGCGTGTGGCACAATATTGTGCTCAATGGGCATGCACCATGTTCAGGCGATTGAGAGGTGTGTTGAGGTTCGGCAACGTTCGTAGGTCCACTGCGCAGGACAGACCGGCAAAATCTGCCGGGGGACAATTCTCGGCACGACACCGGCACACATTTCCCTCCACAGTAGGATGCAAGGCAGAGTACAGAGGTCAGTAGTAGGATGTAGGGCTTAACCACTCGCCCACCAAGCCTGTTTTTCAGATTCGGTGTTAGAGACTAAAACCGTTTTTTTTGCTAGAAAATTTCTTAACCCCCCAAACATTATATATATATTTTTTTCTAACACCCTAGAGAATAAAATGGCAGTCATTGCAATACTTTTTGTCACACCGTATTTGCGCAGCGGTCTTACAAGCGCACTTTTTTTGAATAAAAAAAATAAGACAATAAATTTGGCCCAATTTTTTTTATATATTGTGAAAGATGATGTTACGCTGAGTAAAATGATACCCAACATGTCACGCTTAAAAATTGCGCCCGCTCGTGGCATGGCGTCAAACTTTAACCCTTAAAAATCTCGATGGGCGACGTTTAAAAAATTCTACAGGTTGCATTTTTTGAGATACAGAGGAGGTCTAAGGCTAGAATTATTGCTCTCGCTCTAACGATCACAGAGATACCTCACTTGTGTGGTTTGAACACCGTTTTCATATGCGGGCGCTACTCACGTATGCGTTCGCTTCTGTGCGCGAGCTCGTCGGGATGGGGCGTTTTAAATTATTAATTTGTTTTCTTATTTATTTTAAATTAGTTTATAATTTTATACACCGAAATAATTAAAAAAAATTATCACTTTTATTCCTATTAAAAGCAATGTAAACATCCCTTGTAATAGAAAAAAGCATGACAGGTCCTCTTAAATATGAGATCTGGGGTCAAAAAGACCTCAGATCTCATATTTAGGCTTAAATGCAAAAAAAAAAAAAAAAAAAAAAAAAAAAAAAAAAGTAATTTTTCAAATGTCAGGAAAAAAAAAATGTTTCTTTAAGACGCTGGGCGGGACTGACGTTTTGACGTCACTTCCGCCCAGCAGAGCTATGGGGGACGGGTGGGGGCGATTTTTCCCTCACTCGTATCCCAACAGCTGCCGTCAGGACCCGATCGCCTCCGCCGATACCGACGGCTCCGGTAAGCGGCGGAGGGCGCGGGAGAGGGGGGGCCCTCTCCCGCCACCGATAACAGCGATCTCGCGGCGAATCCGCCACGGAGACCGCCATTATCGTGTACAGGACTGCCCACGGAAAAAATGGATATCTCGGTTGTGGCAGCAGCTGCTGCCGTTACCGAGATATCCATCTTTAAAAACATGACGTCTTTTTACCATGACGCCGTGGGCAAGTGGTTAAAGGGCCTTGTGTTTGACACGTGTGTTATAGTAAATGTAGAGGTTTGTAATGCAACCACCACCACCACTATAGCTCTCCGTTTAACAGATAGGAAAAACAGAGTGCATGGTTTGCAATCAGTCTGCCAATTCAGACTTGCACTCAGAAAAGGAGCTGTAAAAGCACAGTCATTGTATAACACTAATACAGGAAGCATGGCTGGCTTATGTAATGAGCAAATATAGTCATCATCCAAATAACACAATTTCTACAGTAAAGCGTGGAAATATCTTGTTATGGGGCATTACTCTGCAGCAGGGACCGGAGCATTAGTCAGGATAGAAGGAAAACAATTGGATTTTTGTACTCACCGTAAAATCCATTTCTCCGAGTTCATGGACAGACAGCAGCATTGACCTTAGGGTTATATCACCTTCCTTCCAGGAGAGACTAGGCAGAAAACAGCACTTCAAGTGTTAAAACACTTCTGCAGTACAACTCCTCCCAGGGGGCATGGTTCCCCCAGGTATATAACCCCCACTCTGACTGAACAGCTCCAGTTCGTAACAAGCAGTACAAACCAAAAGGAGGGGGTGGGTGCTGTGTCCGTCCATGAACTCAGAAATGGATTTTACGGCGAGTACAAAAATCCTATTCTCTCTTCCATTCATGGACGGACACAGCAGCATTGACCTTAGGGACGTCCCAAGCAGTGTCAAAATTTCGAGGGGTGAAAAAAATAAAACACAGCAAACCAGGGTTCACCCCAACCTTAAACTGCCGCCTGTAAAACCTTGCGGCCAAAGGAGGCATCCGAAGATGCACTCACATCCACCTTGTAAAATTTAGAGAAAGTGTGGATGGACGACCAGGTTGCCGCCTTTCACACCTGTAAAACAGAGGCTTGATGACGGAAAGCCCAAGAGGCACCAATCGCCCTGGTCGAATGCGCCGTAACCTGAAAGGGAGGCGTCCGCCCCTTTAAGGCATAGGCCTGAAGGACGACCTGTTTGATCCACCTAGAAACGGTGGCCGACGAGACCGCCAGACACTTTTTAGGACCAGTCACCGACACAAACAGTGAATCCGATCTCCGGAACGGAGCTGTAGCAGACAAGTACAGCCGTAGGGCCCGAACCACATCCAAGGAATGCAAAGCGGCCTCCTTCTGGTTCTTTGGCTGAGGACATAAGGATGGTAACATGTCCTCAATGTGAAAAACCGACACAACCTTTGGAAGAAATGATGGCTGCGGGCGCAGCACCACCTTATCCTTGTGGATGACCAAGTATGGAGCCTTGCAGGACAAGGCTGCCAGTTCAGACACCCGTCTGACCAAGGTAATTGCTACCAGAAAAACCACCTTCTGAGACAAGGTCAAAAGGGGGGATCTTCTGAATGTCCTCAAACAGAGCGTCTTGAAGTGCTGAGAGGACCGAATTCAAGTCCCATGGAGGCAGTGGAGGGCACACACTCACAGGAGGGGCCACATGCCGGACCCCCTGTACAAACGTACGCACTAGAGAGTGCGCCGCCAAGGGTCGCTGAAAGTAAATTACTAGAGCCGAGATCTGACCCTTAACCGTACTTAAGGCGAGGGCCTGATCCACTCCCAGCTGTAAGAACAGCAGAATCCGGGACAGCACGTACGTACAGGGGTGCCATTTCATCTCTTCACACAGAGATGTAGGCCTCCCACGTACGATGATAGATCTTACGTAAAGTAGTCTTCCGTGCCATTGTCCTTCAGAACCTGGCTTTCAACAACCACGCCGTTAAAGCCAGCGACTGTAAAGCAGGGTGAAAGATCGGTCCTTGCGACAGGAGATCTTCTCTCAGGGGTAGACGCCAAGGGACGTCTGCCACCAGACGCACCAAGTCCGCGTACCAGGGACGATCAGGATCGTTGGTATCCCTTCGGCTTCTACTCTGCGCAGCAGGCGAGAAAGAAGTTTTAGAGGAGGGAAGATGTAGGATTAGGCAATAGTAACCCCACGGAGTAGGGGTGCAACGGATTACAGTTGATCCATGATCCGAATGGGTCACCCACTTCGGATCGGCACGCTATGCGATCCGCGTACTACCGCCGCGGGCCTTGCATTAGGAAAGGCCGCGGCTTGGGCCTAGCTCCGGAGCCGCGGCCATCTTGGTACACCCGGCGGCGGCCCCTCTCTGTTTACACCCACAGAGGAGGAGGAGACCGCGCTCAAGGGACACACGCGCCGCTATCTGAGGTCTGCATGCGGGGGGGGGGGGGGCTCACTGTGTGCCTGTCCTACGGAGGGGGGGGGCCACTGTCTGCCTGTACTACAGGGGGGAGGTCACTGTGTGCCTGTACTACTTGGGGGGGGGGGGGGTGTGTCACTGTGCCTGTACTACTTGGGGGGGGGGGGGGGGGGGGGGGGGGGGGGTTCACTGTTTTTTTGTTGCGGATCCGAAAAATGATCCGATCCGTGACTGCCGATCCGAGGAACGATCCGAACCGTGAGATTTTTGATCCGTTGCACCCCTACCACGGAGCCACCAATGCATCCGACGCGTCCGCCCACGGGTCTCTTGACCTGGCCACGAACCGTCCGATTCAGATGGGACACCAGAAAGTCCACGTCTGGAGTGCCCCATTTTTGGCACAGACTCTGAAACACCTCTGGGTGTAGTGACCACTCTCCGTGTTCTAGTGTTTTTGGCGACTTAGTCTGCTTGCCAATTCTGTACCCCCGGAATGTACACGGCCGACAGAGCCGGAATGGATCGTTCGGCCCACTAAAGGATGTGCGAGACCTCCTTTGCTGCAGCCGAGCGCCGTGTGCCTCTCTGATGATTGACGTATGCCACGGCCGTGGCGTTGTCGAACTGGATTCTGACCGGACGGTCCTGCAGACCCCGGGACCACTTGGTGAGGCACAACTTGATTGCACGGAGCTCCAGTACATTGGATTGAAAGGCGCGACTCCTCCCGAGTCCAGCGCCCCTGGGCTGACTGGGTACCCCAGACACCCCCCAGCCGGAGAGGCTGGCATCCGTCGTGACCACAGTCCAATGGCACAGCAGAAACGACTTCCCGGTCTGAAGCACCGGAGACGTCAGCCACCACACCAGGGAAGACTTGACCAGTTGACTCACCCGAATCTGGTAATCCAGTGACGAAGGGAGCTTGTCCTAACGTGACAGAATCTCCTTCTGTAGCACCCTGGTGTGGAATTGGGAATACGGGACTGCCTCGAAAGAGGCTACTATCAGACCCAGAACCCTCATGCAGAACCGGAGTGACGACCCACTTTTGGGTCGACAACCACTGCACCGCAGACTGTAGCGTCTGAAGTTTCTCCATTGGGAGAAAGACTCTCGCCTCGGAGGAATCCAGGATTAACCCCAGGTATTCCACCCGCTGAGACGGTACCAACATAGACTTCCGTATGTTCAGAAGCCAGCCAAAAGTCCTGTAGGGTTTGGCAGGTGATGGACACATCCTCCTCTAACTCTGAGCTTGAGGAAGCTATCAGGAGAAGGTCGTCCAGGTAGCCCACGATAGCGATCCCGTGCTGCCTCAGCAGGGCTAGGATCGGAGCGAGCACCTTGGTGAAGACCCTTGGTGCCGAGGCCAGTCCCAACGGGAGGGCCCGAAATTGAAAGTGGTCCTCTCCAATCGCAAAGCGCAGAAATCTCTGATGCCTTGCACATATGAGGACATGCAGGTACGACCATCTTGTACCCTGAGGAAACTACCTCGCAAACCCAACGGTCAGCTAGAAGAGAACTCAACCGAGCCGCGAATTCGCGAAGTTGGTCCCCCACCCGAGACACAGGCGGGGGCAGACCTTCATGAGGAAGCAGGCTTGCGGTACCAGGTGTGCTTTTGCCCTGTAGCGGGCGCTTTAGCACCTTGAGAATTTTTTCCTGCCACACTTGGCGAAAAAAAACGCTTGGGGGCAGTAAAGGAGGGACCTTGCTTATGGCGAGGCTCCTTACCCTTCCCAGACTGGAAGCAGTGTGCTTTTTCCACCTGTGGCATCCTTTATGATGTCATCCAGGGATGCCCCAAAGAGCCGTTTACCCTTAAAAGGGTAAAATCTACCAAAGCCTTTTTTGAAGACTGGTCCGGACCAACACTTCAGCCATAGCAGGCGTCGCAGTACCACCGCGGAGGCCCTAGAAAGCAAGAGCAGCGTATCCAGGGCCGACTCACAGACAAATTTTAGGCCCTGAACCAACTGGTGGGCCAGGTCCAGACAGGTTTCAGAAACATTCTGTGTCTCAAGCTCTTGCAGCAAGACCTTTGCCCATTCAGTGAGCGTCTGCGACACTAGAGCCCCAGGCCAAAACCGGTCTCCCAGCCGAACCCACTACTGTGAACATGGAGCAGGCCACAGCCTTAGCCCTGCTATCTGCGGGGTCCGTAAATGCGGGAGCCCACTCCATAGGCAACGTGGTAGTCTTGACACAGGAGGGTCCACTGAGGGAGGAGAGACCCACTTTTTTTAAAAAGTCCTCCTCAAAAGGATAACGGACCGCAAAGCTTTCTGCAGTGTATCCCATTCCTTGTACAACAGTTTGTCCAGATATGGAACACAAGGAAACACTCTCGCGGCGCGGGGTGGTTTGCGGAACCCAAAAGGGACAGGCATCTCCGATGCCTCCGCCAAATCCTCAAGTTTTTGAGTATCCCGCACCGCAGTGATAAGGGCTCCAAACACTTTATCATGAGTCGGCTCTGAAACAGAGTCATCCTCACTGTCTGCGTGGGCCAAGCCTGCATCATCTGACATGACAGAACCAGAGCCAGAGGCAATAGCACGGTCTGGTTCTGCGTCAGAGCCATCCCCAGAAGCTGGCGCAGGGAGGGGGCGGTTTTTACCCCCCTTCTGGCCACTAGTCGCTTCAATCCTGGAGAGAAAAACCTCCAGGACTGCCGTCATGGCCTCCAGAGGCTGCAGGGGCATCAAGGGTTAACTCCGGCATGGTTGGGGTGGAAGACTCCATGTTGACCCACACTTGTGCCACCCTAGCACTGCAAGGCAGACACCCACCAGCCGCCCTCCCGGCTGTAAATACAGAGCAGGAGACCTCACCACCCGACCTGGTTGTAGCTGTGGCAGAAGCGCTGACAAGTGCTGAGAAGGCTGGCTGTGCTGTCCCTCAGAAAGCGATTTGCGGTCTTTTGCTGCGGTATTTCAGTCAAGAGGCAAAGACAATTTCCAAAATGGCAGCCGTATGCTAGAAAACAGCATGCGGGCTACAGGAAAATGGCCACCGACCTTATACAAGCCACGATCCGCGGCAAAATGGCGGCCACGCACGCTAGTGACGCAGCAGAAAGTCCACAGCAGCACTCATACCAAATCAACTGTTCCCCACAGAAAACAGACCCCGGCAGTAACAGAACCCCAGGAGGGCCCCCCCCCCTAACAGCCGCCACCCAGTATGGGGAAGGAGGGAGAGGAAGGGAGAGAGGAAAGCAGGACGTACCCTCAGTCGACCTCCCCAGGAAAGCCCCAGCCATACCACCTTGCCGAGGCAAGGGGCCTACTCACCCATCCTGCGACCACCGGCTGGAGGCATTCCTGACTAAACCAACGTCCGCAAACGGCATGGCAGTCGGCCAGACACACTGTGACAAGGCCATAGAGACCAGTCATATGCGTACTCTAGAACATGAAAGTTCCCCGGCCAACCCTGGAGCAATGGGGCAGGTCGTGGACAACCCAGAGCTGAGCTGAGGGCAGGCTCACGCTCGATGGCTGAACATGGGGGGACTACAAGGATCGAGGATCCAGCCTGTCACCCAGTTGAAAGTAGAATCCAGAATCCAAAAAAAAAAAACCACACGCTAAAAAAAAAATCCAGAGTACATGGACTCAGAGGCCAGTCAGAAAAAAAAATGGAGCTGTTCAGAGTGTGGGTTATATACCCGGGGAACCACGCCCCCTGGGAGAAGCTGTACTGCAGAAGTGTTTTAACACTTGAAGTGCCGTTTTCTGCCTAGTCTCTCCTGGAAGGAAGGTGATATAACCCTAAGGTCAATGCTGCTGTGTCCGTCCATGAACGGAAGAGAAAATGGATGGGGCAAAATACGGTCATGTTCTTGAGGAAAATCTGCTGCCCTCTGCCAGAAAGTGGTCAATGGGAAGAAGGTTTACCTTCCAACATGGTAAACCCAAAGCACACAGCAAAAATGACCACACAGTAGTTTGAATTATATGGCTTAGTCAGAGCCCAGACTTAATCTGTGAAATGACTTGAAGACTGCAGTCCACAAACAGTTACCATCAAATTTAACTGAACTGTGAAGAGTGGACAAACATTGCATAGTTTAGATGTGCAAAGTTGTAGAACTATATCCCAACAGACTAAAGGCTGTAATTAAAAGCAAAATGTGGTTCAACAAAATACTGACGCAAGCGGGTGACCACCTTATTCTTACAGGTTGGCGTTATATCTTTCACTTGGATGTTATAAGTCGCATTGAGTAAATACAGTGGGTATAAAAAGTCTACACACCCCTGTTAAAGGTCAGGTTTCTGTGATGTAAAAATAAGGAGACAAATAATTTCAGAACTTTTTCCACCTTTAATGTGACCTATAAAATGTACAACTCATTTGAACAACAAACTGAAATCTTTTAGGTGAAGGGAAGTAAAAAAAAAAAAAAAAATATATATATATATAATAATAATATGGTTGCATAAGTGTGCACACTAATACTTTGTTGAAGCACCTTTTGATTTTATTACAGCAGTCTTTTTGGGTAGGAGTCTATTACCATGGCACATCTTCACTTGATAATATTTGCCCACTCCAAAAACTCAAAATCTGTCAGATTGCGAGAGCATTTCCTGGGCACAGCCCTCTTCAGATCACCCCACAGATTTTCAATCAGATACAGGTCTGGGCCATTCCAAAACTTTAATCTTCTTCTGGTGAAGTCATTTGGATGTACGCTTTGGGTCATTGCCATCTTTCAGCATGACATTTCTCTTCATGTTCAGCTTTCTAGCAGAAGCCTGAAGGTTTTGTGCCAATATTGACTGGTATTTGGAACTGTTCATAACTCCATCTAACTTGACTAAGGCCCCTCCCTGTTCCAGCTGAATAAAAACATGACACCGCCATGCTTCACGGTGGTTATGGTGTTCTTTTGGAGATGTGCAGCGTTTGTGCCAAACATAATTTTTGGAATTATGGCCAAAAAGTTCAACCTTGGTTTCATCAGAACACATTTTCTCACATGCTTTTGGTTGGACTACAGATGTGTTTTTGCGAAATGTAGCCAGGCTTCAATGCTTTTCTTCATAACAACCCCCCCCCCCCCCAAAAAAAGGGGGGGGGCTTCCATCTTGCCACTCTACCCTATAGCCCAGACATATGAACAATACAGGAGAGTGTTGTCAGGTGTACCACACAGCCAGTACTTGCCAGATATTCCTGCGGCTCCTTTAATGTTGCTGTAGGCCTCTTGGCAGCCTCCCTGACCAGTTTTCTTCTCGTCTTTTCATCAATTTTGGAGGGACGTCCAGATCTTGGTAATGTCACTGTTGTGCCATATTTTCTCCACTTGATAATGACTGTCTTCACTGTGTTCCATGGTATAACTAATGCCTTGGAAATTCTTTGGTACCCTTCTCCTGACTGATACCTTTTAACAATTAGATCCCTCTGATGCTTTGGAAGCTCTCTGCGGACCGCAGCTGTTGCTGAAGAATGCGACTAAGAAAATGTCAGGAAAGACCTACTAGATTAACCCCAACTTTACTTGGGGTTAATCAGAGGCACTTCAAATGATGGCAGGCTGGTACCGACTCCTATTTAACATCAGTTAAAAAGCGATTGCTTAGTTCTGAACACAGCTACATCCAAAGTTATAAGAGGGCGTGTACACCTATGCAACCACATTTTATTTTTACCCCCCACTAAAAGATTTCAGTTTGCTTTTCAATTGAGTTGTACAGTTTATAGGTCACATTAAAAAGGTGGAAAAAGTTCTGAAATTATCTGTCTCATTTTTTTACCTCACAGAAAACTGACATTTTAACAGGGGTGTGTACACTTTTTCGACCCATTGTACAGCTGCATAACAAAAACTGAGCGTCTTCATTTCAGGCTGCAAAGCAACAAAAATTTGATTTAAAAAAAGGGGGGGGGGGTGATTCTTTTATACCCACTGTATGCTGGCCCCCATGTCGGTATGTACTATACACAGTCTGCAGCCCTTCAGCCATGGCTGCTTCTACTACAGTAGTCCAATGGTATAGATACACTATAAGTTCAAATGTTTTTGGTCACCATGGGTATATAAAAAAAAAAAAAAAAGGGAATTACATTTCCCCAAACCTGACAGCTATAGCTGCCTTCGAGCAATTGGGAAGGATTTTCATAAAATGTTGTATCATGTATGGTTGAGGTTAGGGCTCCAGGTGGAGTTCCTCCACTCTGAATTCATCAAACCAAGTCTTTACAGACTTGTCTTTGTAGCATTATCAGGACCCATCACTGGAATCAACCTTTATGCCGCGTACACACGATCATTTTTTGTGATGAAAAAAAAAAACGACGTTTTCTGTGAAGTAAAAAACAACGTTTTTGAAACGTCACTTTTCAAAGACGATGTTGCATACACACCATCGTTTTTTTCACAAAAAGCGAGGTTACGTTCACCACTCTTTTCCATTGAAGCTCGCTTCATAACTAGCTTCTGGGCATGCGCGGGTTGAAAAACGTCGTTTTAAACGACGTTTTTGCTACACACGGTGACTTTTTGTGAAACAAAAAACGACGTTTTGAAAAACGACACAAAAAATTCAAGCATGTTGGAATTTTTTTTGGTCGTTTTTTTTAAGACAAAAAAACGACGTTTTGCCCCCACACGATCAATTTAAATGAGGTTTTTTAAAACGTCGTTTTATTTCATCACAAAAAACGACCGTGTGTACGCGGCATTACAGTAGGCACTATTTAGTCTAAAAGGTAGTGCCGTCCTCCACACCTACTCCAGCCCAGATTCACCTAACTAAACTCAATAGTTTAATGCATTGAAGCCTGCTAGCACCTGAATACTTTTATCACCCCAATTATAAAAGGCTGCAATGAACACACACACAAAACAAAAATTTTAAATATTTTATTATATCTTTTCATGTGACAACACTGAAGAAATGACACTTTGCTACAATGTAATGTAGTGAGTGTACAGCTTGTATAACAGTGTGAATGTGCTGTCCCCTCAAAATAACTCAACACAGCCATTAATTACTAAACCGCTGGCAACAAAAGTACAAACTGGGACCAATTTGCTATATTCCCTCCCTGGTGTCATGTGACTCGATAGTGTTAAAAGGTCTCAGGTGTGAATGGGGAGCAGGTGTGCTAAATTTGGCATTGCTCTCACTCTCTCATACTGGTCACTAGAAGTTCAACATGGCACCTCAATGGCAAAGAACTCTGAGGATCTGCAAAAAATAAAATAATTGTTGCTCCTCATAAAGATGGCCTAGGCTATAAGTAGATTGCCAAGACCCTGAAACTGAGCTACTACACGGTGGCCAAGACCATACAGCAGTTTAACAGGACAGTTCCACTCAGAACAGGCCTTGCCATGGTGGACCAAAGAAGGGGGGGGAAATAGATGTACGAGTGCTGCCAGAATTGCTGCAGAGATTGAAGGGGTGTGGGGCAGTCTGTCAGTGCTCAGACCATACGCAGCACACTGCATCGGCATGGCTGTCATCCCAGAAGGAAGTCTCTTCTAAAGATGATGCACAAGGAAGCACGCAAACAGTTTGCTGAGGACAAGCAGACTAAGGACATGGATTATTGGAACCTGTCCTGTGGTCTGATGAGACCAAGATAAACTTATCAGATGGTGGAGGGGCCCCGTACCTTCTGAGGCCATCACTAAGAGAAACCCTGGATGTTGCATACTGCTAGTTACTTTTATGATCATATTTTTTGCACTGCTCTGTTGTGCGTAAACCCAGTTATGAGAATTGTACTGTTGATGTGTTTGTAACAGTTCACTGTAATTATACTGGCTGTGGAATCAGGACCTCTCCCCTTGAGGTGTTATTCAATAAAGATTATATTTGAGAAAAAAAAAAACTTATCAGATGGTGTCAAGCGTGTGTGACGGCAACCAGACGAGGAGTACAAATACAAGTGTGTCTTGCCTACAGTCAAGCATGGTGGTGGGAGCGTCATGGTCTGGGGCTTCATGAGTACTGCTAGCACTGGGGAGCTACAGTTCACTGAGGGAACTATGAATGCCAACATGTACTGTGACATTGTAAAGCAGAGGATAATCTTTCGGAGACTGGGCCGCAGGGCAGTATTCCAACACGATAACGACCCCAAACACACCTCCAAGGTGACCACTGCCTTGCTAAAGAAGTTGAGGGTAAAGATAGACCGGCCAAGGATATCTCCAGACCTAAACCCTATTGAGCATCTGTGGGGCATCCTCAAAAAACATAGTGGACGAGCGCAAGGTCTCCAACATCCACCAGCTCCGTGATGTCGTCATGGAAGAGGATTGCAATGAATCTGTAAAGCTCTGGTGAACTCCATGCCCAAGCGGTTTAAGGCAGTGCTGGAAAATAATGGTGGTCACACAAAAGATTGACACTTTGGTCCCAATTCGGACATTTTCATTTAGGGGTGTACTCACTTTTGTTGCCAGCAGTTTAGACATTAATGGCTGTGTGTTGCATTATTTTCAGGGGACAGAAAATGTACATTGTATAGTGTAGCGAGTGTACAGCTTGTATAAAATTGTAGCAAAGTGTAATTTCTTCAGTGTTGTCACATGACAACAAAGTATTTACAAAAATGTAAGGGGTGTACTCATGTTTGTGAATTATACATTTTTTTTAAGTTTTGTGCATCTAATGGAAAACATTAAGATTATGGTCTATATTTAATATAATCACACACACACAAATGTATTATAAAGAAAAGGTAATACATATAACAAACTTACAGCTGAGGCCAATTGCTCCTCTGTCATGTCTTCTACAAAGACGGGTCTTACTGCTGGCTCTTCAGGAAGAGCCTCGGCTGACCCAACCATTAACAAGCTCATTCCCTGGAAACAAAATGAATAAAATATAAGACTCAACTGCAAAATATATCTACCATTGCTCAAGATGAAAACAGAATGATCTGGCCAAAACTGATAGCTCCTTTATGTGTGAGCATTCCCCCAATCCACCCCCCCCCCCCCCCCAAAAAAAAAAAAAAAGGGGGGAACCATATTTATGTCCTACAAAAAAAAAAAAAAAAAAAAAACTGAAGCATAATATATTTACACACAGATACATTTACCCTTAAAAAGGGGTTGTAAAAGGTAAAAATGTTTTTCCCTAAATAGCTTCCTTTACCTTGCAGTCCGCCTTCACTTACCTCATCGTCCCATTTTGCTTTGAAATGTCCTTATTTCTTCTGAGAAACCCTCACTTCCTGTTCTTCTGTTTGTAACTCCACACAGTAATGCAAGGCTCTCTCCCTGGTGTGAAGAAAGCCTCGTTAGGGGGCAAGCAGGAGTGCAAGGAAACCCACAGCTCCTTTCTCTATCTGCAAAGTAGAGAGTGTCCTGACACTCCTACTCGCCCCCGCTTTCTCCACACCAGGGACATTACTGTGTGTAGTTACAGACAGAAGAACAGGAAATGAGGATTTCTCAGAAGAACATTTAAAAGCAAAATGGAAGGATGAGGTAAGTGAAGGAGGACTGCACTAAGGTAAAGGAAGCCATTTAAGAGATTTTTTTTTTTTTTTTGTTTACCTTTACAACCCCTTTAAAGCCTAACTCCATGTTTTAGTGAACTTTAGTTTGTTATGCCAAGCTGGTCCAAATTAACGATTTTCTCCAAGAACACATAAAGCGGCTGTCAGTGCTGTGGTATTATTCCCTGAAGATTAGTTTATATCAGCATTGTTTGAAACACGTTGATATCCCCATCTACTTTATCTCTTCGCATTTCACCGATGAAGGAACTGCAAGTAGATGGAGCCTACCACTTCATGTTCACATCAAATTTATTTATGTAATGCGATATTATCATTGCTGTAACGTTTTGTATTTTCCATTTGGAATTTTATTCAAAACGATTTGTAATGTATATATGTTTTATAAATACAGTATCTTATTTCAATCGCCCATATAATCCCACTCTGAGGTTTATTCTTATACAGTAAAATATATAGTGTTCCGGAAACAGGATGGGGACTTCCCATCCTCCTGCGTAAATAAAACCCGAATTGGGCCGAGCGCTGCTCAACCATTCATAGGAAGCTTATTTTCTCAATGAATACAAGGCTTCCTCTGATTGGCAGATGACAATCCCAGCATCAGCCAAACAGAGGAAGCCTTGTACTCATTTATAAAATATAAAGCTTCCTTTGAAGTGCTGAGCAGCACTCAGCTTGATTCGATTTTGTTCCAGATAAGAATTCCCCGACCTGCTGCTGGAAAATTACTTGGAACCCCCACCACACATACATACTTTTTATTTTATTTAAGAAGAAGAAAACTGTAAAGTTAGCCCACTTTTTTCCCTACAATGTGAAAGATAAATGTTACACTAGGTAAATTGATAGCCAACATGTCATGCTTTAAAATTGCACATGCAGAGGTCTTGGACTAGAATTATTGCTCTTGCTCCAATGATGGCGGAAATCCCTCATCACATGTGTGGTTTGAAAGTGTGTGTGCGCGACTTGCATAATCGTTCACTTCTGCGCGTGGGCTTGGAGGGACGAGGCGTTTAAAAAAAAATTTAAATAAAAAAGTTTTGATCGCTTTTATTCCTATTACAAGAAATGTAAACATCCCTTGTAATAAAAATCAGCAGGACCTCAGAGATCGCATTTACACTGAGGCTGGGTTCACACGTATGCGCGTTTCTCCGCATTCAATTTGCATAGCAGAAGAATGTGACTAGCTCTCCGGAGGTAGTCCATATTTCTCCGCAGCGGGTCCGATGCGCTGTGCTGGAAAAACGGGTGCTTTTTTGGTGTGTTTCAAGTTCGATATAAGCCCAAAATTCAGACTGAAATCGGACCTGAACCGGTGAACCAGCACGCACCGGACCCCTGCTGTGAGCCGCATGCGGGGACGGTGTGAACCTGGCCTTAAAGTGGATGTAAGCCCTCACATTTTACCGTGAAGCGATACAAAAGGATGAAACAAAATGTTCCTACATAAGTTTCACATCTGTATATCTGCTGTCGTGTTAGATTTTTATTTTCCTGGTTAGCACTACAGTGAAGCCTGGGCATACAGCCAACACAGCTGACTGGAGGCAAGGCACATTCTTAGCTCTGTTTATTTATAGCACCCTCCCCAACGTAAAACTCCAGCTGCTTTTATCATATGCGATGGAGAACTTGCCAGGCTGATAATAGAAGAACGGAGCAGGAGACAGCTACAGGAAATGGTGCTTTAAAAGAGAGATAAAAAACTCTGCAGATATATGTGCCCAGCTCAAATTTCATTAATCAGGTTTATATCCTTCCATACAGGGCATTTTCACCCCTTTCCTGCCCAGACCAATTTAGTTTCCAGCGCTGTTGCACTTTGAATTACAATCTCGCTTGGTGGCATTTGGTTTGCGCAAAAGTTATAGCATCTACAAAATAGGCGATAGATTTATGGCATTTTTATTTTATTATTTTTTTTTTTTTTACAAGTGGCGATCTACGATTTTTTATTGTGACCGTGATATTGCGGCGAATACATCGGACACTTTTGACACGTTTTTGGGACCACATTTATATAGCGATTAGTGCTATAAATATGCACCGATTACTGTGTAAATGTGACTGGCAGGGAAGGGGTTAACGCTAGGGGGCACTGAATGGGTTAAAATGTTCCCTAAAGTGTGTTCTAACTGTAGGGGGGGGGGAGGGGACTCACAAGGGGAGGAGACCGATCTGTGTTCCTCTGTACTGGGAACACAGCATTGGTCTCCTCACCTCTGACAGGAGGTGGATCTGTGCGTTTACACACGCAGAGCCACACTCCTGCCGTGATCACCGGCAATCGCGGGTGCCCGACGGCAATCGCGCCGGGTCACGAGCCCTAGATCGTCGGGAACAAAGGATGTCATATGATGTCCACCCGGATCGAGGGAGGGTTCCTACTGGCATCATTTTACAATGCGCCGGTAAGGAAGGGGTTAAAAGCAATAAAATAAATAAAAATGGCCCTTTAAGGCCGGAAGGCAGAAGTGATGTTTGATGTCGGTACAGTCCTCCAAGGGCATAGGAGTTGAGTGGGGCCTATCTTGCCCTCACTCAACTTCCTGCCCACCAGGCATTTCGGATCAGATTGTTTCCGCCACTACGACGGCTCCGGTAAGCAGTGAAAATTAGCAAGAAGTGGCAGGAGAGTAGGGGGGCACCTCTCGCACCACCCCTAAAAGTGATCCAGAGGCGAATGCACCGTTGGGATCATTTTTATGCTAAAGGCGGACCACCGGCCATTTAAAAATATACCGCCCACCGTACGTAATTATATATATATATATATATATATATATATATATATATATATATATACACACACACACACACACACACACACACACACACACATACATACATACACGTTTCTAATTTGACGTTAACTACTGGGGTTACTACAGCAGATTGACGTTAAATACCGGGGTTATGGCGGCTACCTGCTGTCATAATCCCAGTATTTAATATCAAAAGTAGCAACGTATATACAAGGTGGGCAGTCCGTAAGTGGTTAAAGCACACCCTTTGCATTAATGTAATCCAATACATTTTTGGGTGAATGGTCTCGTTTTTAGAAAGTAATTGTTCTCCTGTTAAAGAGCTGGGAAATCATTTTGACCAAAATCTTCCTTTCTCGTTATTTGTTAGCAATCATGTTTGAAGGTAGACCATCAAGACTGTTTACACTTGTCAAATGGTTTTGACAGTTAAGCCTTGTACACGCGATAGGATTTTCAGATGGAAATTGTGTGATGACAGGCTGGTGTCGGAAAATCCGTTTGTACGCTCCATCAGACAATTGTTGGATTTTCTGGACAAATGTTGGATAGCATGCTGTAAAATGTTCCAACAATTGTGCATTGTCAGATTTTTCTGATCGTGTGTACACAAGTCCAAACATATATGCTCGAAAGCAATGCTCACCAAACAAAAATAAATAAATAAAAATTTAGCAGAATGTGCCGAAAGGGTGGTGCTAAAAAAAAAAAAAAAAAAACACACAAGTAGTTTCGTGTGTGTGTTGGCCAACAATTCTTTGCCGTTTGTATGCAAGGCAAGTTCCTGGCCAACACCCTTCAGACAAAAGTCTTGCGCTTTTTGTCTGTGGAAAACCCGATCACGTGTATGAGTCTTTATACAGAAATCAGATGATAATCAGTACAGATGTGTGCCATGCTGAGCATAGGATATCATTGAACAGAATAAGAGGATTATGTACTTACATTTTTTATTTTAAGGTTCCCCCAGTCATCGTCCTATAGAAAAAATAAAAATAAAATTATACTACACATTTCATAATTATCACCTGTCAGGTCAGTAACGGGTTTCATACGTTTCCACGTTCAGAACATTGAAACCTACACATGATCCTCGTAAACTTTACCCCCACACCCCCCTAAACTCCTTAATACGTTTGACAGAAAGCAGACCTGGGAAATACTACCCACTCGGGCTCCACATATTTGTGGGAGAAACTAAGCGGTCCCCCATAAAAAATGTAAAAAACTACCGGATTTAAAGAATATAAAGACCTGGGACAGGGGCAGAGTTTGCACTTTTTAAAGCTGAAATCCAATCAAAAGAAACAGACTGACTGAAAAATGTGCCCTGCTTTTTTCTGCAGAAATTATCTGGGTGCCCAGCAACCTCTGCAAACCCACAGAAGTGACTGACAACTGTACCAGATACAAAGCATGATTGATACTTTAATTTATTTAAAATTGCATACCTTTAAAGTTCCTCCTTTAACCATGACTTTTTGCCGGTCTGGCTGCACACCAGTCAAGGCAAACAGTTGGGCCTTAAAAACCATTGGTGGCTCATCAGTGTTCAACTCCACATTGTCAAACTTCTCCTTTCCCCACTTCACATTCACTAGGATAAAAAAACAAAAACAAAGATTACATGTACTGGAGTAAACACAGGACCACAATATCTTGCTGGAAAGTAATAAAGTTATAGAAATCTGGGAAAAAAAAAAAAAAAAACACACACCAACACAAAATTATTAGGGTTGTCCCGATACTTTTTTTCATGTACTCGCCGATACCGAATACGATACTTTTTTTAAATGTGTCCCCAAATGCAGCCATGTCCGCCACATATTGCAGCCATGTCCTTTCCCCCACATATTGCAGCCATGTCCTGTCCCCCACATATTGCAGCCATGTCCTGTCCCCCACATATTGCAGCCATGTCCCCCATACCTGTAGTAGATGCCGCCGCCGCCGCTGCTGCCAGGTTAATCCCTGTGCAATACAGCGCGCATTACAAGCTTTCGTTTGTATACTTGTATTGCCTGTCTCGCCATGACAGATCCGTCCAATCCCAAGAAGAGGAGTGTCTATACATGGCGCAGCGGGCATTACAAGTATTCAAACAAAAGCTTGTAATGCGCGCTGTATTGCACAGGGATTAACGCGGCGGTGGGGGGGTAAGTATTCTTTTTAGGTATCGGGGGTATTTGCGGGAGTACAAGTACTCCCGCAAATACTCGGTATCGGTCCCGATACTAGTATCGGTCCCGATACTAGTATCGGTATCGGGACAACCCTAAAAATTATATTGGGTTTATATAAGCAGTAAACAAAACCAAAAAAGGTTGACAAGAAAGATTATCAAATTGAATTACTGTATTTATTTGCGTATAACACTCACTTTTTTGCCCTAAAAATAGAGGGTAAACTGTGCCTGTGTGTTATACGCAGGGGGCTGTGGAAAGTTTTTTTACCTGAAACTTACCTCTTAAAGTTAGGGTGCGTGTTATACGCCAATAAATACAGTAATCTCAAGCACTAAATGACCGAGAAGGTCCAATATTGGTTATAAAACATATTTTAGTCTGAATTTGGCACATAAAAAAAAAAAAATATGGATTTGAAAAATGCTGGGAGCTGTCATTGCAAAAAAAAAAAAAAACGTGTCCAAATGAGTCTGCACGGATATGTACATGGACAATAACATTGTCCCTCTGATACTTTTGGTGGTTCTAAAAGGTGTAAGTTAGTTATTTAATTTTTTTTATCTTAATGCAGTCTATGCATTACAAAAAAAAAAAAAGTGTGTGGGGGAGCCCCCCTTAATACTTACATACGAGCCCCATCTCGATCCAGTGATGTTGCACTCAAGACTCGGCTGCCCAGGACTCTCCATCCTGATTAGCCGATACACCAGAGTGGGCGACATTGGCTCCTGCTGTGGTCAAAGTCAGTGAGCCAAAGGAGGAGAGAGAGGGGGTGGGGCGGGGCCGAGCCAAACCGCTGTGGAAGCACTCCGAAAGAGGAAGGGTCCAGGAGTGCCGGTGAGAGACCCGAGAAGATCAGGGGTCCTCTGTACAAAACCACTACACAGAACAGGCAAGTAAAACATGTTTTTTTTTTGTTTAAAACACTAAAATACAAGACTTTAGTATCAATTTAAAGCTGGGTTCACACTTATGCAAATTGGATGTGCTTTTTCCCCACATCCAATTTGCATGACATGAGAGTGTGCACGGCTCATAATGGAGCTGGTTCACACAACTCCAGGGGTGGCTGCAGTCTGCATTTGTAAACCAAGCCACGAAGTCCAAGGAATTGCCTGTAGTCCTCCAAGACAAGATTGTATCGAGGCACAGATCTGGGTCAAGGGTACAGAAACATTTCTGCAGCATTGAAGGTCCCATAGTGCACAGTGGTCTATCATACATAAATAGTTTGGAAGCACCAGGACTCTTCCTAGAGTGGGATGCCTGGCCAAACGAGCAATCGGGGGGGAGAGGGCCTTAGGCTGCATTCACACCTGAGCGTAGCGTTTTCAGTCGTTTTTTCGCGCGTTTGCATACAGCGTTGTCCGACGTTTTTGAACTTCGCCGTTTTTTATTTTAGCCAATAGGAAAAGTGATCATCTCTTTCATCACTTGTTGTTATGTTTGTAGCCTTTGCCAAAAGGAACCTGAAGGACTCAGACCATGAGAAACAAAATTCTCTGGTCTGATGAAACAAAGACGGAACTCTTTGGCCTGAATGGCGAGCATCATGTCTGGAGGAAACCAGGAACTGCTCATCACCTGACCAATACCATTCATACAGTGAAGCATGGTGGTGGCAGGAACTGGGAGACTAGTCAGGATTGAGGGAAAGCTGAATGCAGCAATGTACAGAGACATACTAAAAATATGAAAGAAAAAGAATTGCAAATGGCAACTTCCCCTAGCGCTCATAAATTATTAATGCACAGAAAGATCAAATGCACATGAAGCCGCTGCTATTGAATTTGCAAAATATAAAATTATATGCTTAAACTTCCCAACAAACAAAAGCATTAGCAGCGCTAAGCAGGTGACATGCAGCTACCAGCGGCTGGAGCAGGCGGAGCCGGATCCTGGAAGAGTTGGTTGTCAGGCTATGCCAGGACAGAAGCCAAGTGGTACTAAATACTACCGATGAGAGGAGGATCATGACACTCAGCGAATTCTGTTGGAAGAAGGTGCTTGTGCTTAAAAGAGAAGTAGAGAGGAAAAGACCGCTAGTCAGGGTAAGAGGTGGAGTGCAATTGGCATCACGCCACATAAGCCAGCACTACAGAGGAGGAATCGGACTCTTCCTCCCTACTACAGCTCCAACTTTACATTGCGAGTCAGAAAGCCCAGACCACAATATACCAGTTACCCGTCTGCCATCTACTGGTAATCAGCAGAACGAGTGGCCTCATTGGAAGATATCCCCACTATTTCTGTTCTGGGGACAACCCAAAATGTGGGATTTTTATTTACTTTCACTTTTGAAAAGAATGATAAAAAAGACAAATAGAGGGTGACTCTCCCAAACGAGGAAACAGACAGCAATAAAAACCTGACAGATGTTCTAATCCCGAAGAGGCACATACACCTCATCTGTGACCACCAGTACCGCCTGCCAGTGCAAAACAGTGCTACCTATCAATGCCCACCAGTAGAGCCAGTGTCACCTACCAGTGCCCATCACTGCCAGCCATCAGTGCAGCCTCATCAGCATACATCAATGAAGGAGAAAAATATCCTGTTTGCAAAATTTTATAACAAAATATAAAATGGTTTTGTATTTTTTTTTAACCACTTAAGACCCGAACCATTATGCAGGTTAAAGCGGCGGTTCTGCGGGAAAAACTTTTTTTCTTTTTCTGTCATTCGTTTGCTGTTTATATATGTAAGCTTACACTTACCTGTCCCGTTCTTGCAGCCACATTTGTCCCGATTTTAATCCAAACGATGTTTTATAAAACACAGCGATGGATGTTTCCATCTTTAGTGTGGGCACTCCATAAGCCCACCTGTCTGTACATCCGGGATGCGGTGAATGCTGTCCCAGCATTCACCGCTCGATCCCGCGCATGTCAGGTGTTGACGCTAGCCGCGAGCCGAGCCGGCGAAATCTCGCGGGATTTGAGCAGAGAGCGTCTCCTGGGGACTTTAGGACTGAGTCCCAGGAGACATAGTGCCGTCGGGGGAAAATCGATACACGCCCATTCCCCCGCGGTGGAATCTGATTGACAGGGCGGAATGCAAGGAAGAAAAGGGGTAAGGTTTAAGCAAAAAAAAAAAAAAACAACGGATTTGTTATTTTAAATGCAACGCTGTTTTATTGCCAGTAAGTCAAAAATTAGGGTGAACCTCCGCTTTAAGGACCTTGCCCTTTTTTGCGATTCGGCACCGCATCGCTTCAACCGACGATCGCGCAGTCGTGCGACGTTGCTCCCAAACAAAATTGGCGTCCTTTTTTCCCCACAAATAAAGCTTTCTTTCGGTGGTATTTGATCACCTCTACGGTTTTTATTTTTTTGCGCTATAAACAAAAAGAGAGTGTCAATTTTGAAAATAGAGCAATATTTTTTTACTTTTTTCTATAATATCCCAAAAAATATATAATATATATTTTCCTCAGTTTAGGCCCATACGTATTCTTCTACATATTTTTGGTAAAAAAAAAAAAAAGAAAAGAAAAAAAAAAAACGCAATAAGCATTTATCGATTGATTTTCGCAAAATTTATAGTGTTTACAAAATAGGGGATAGTTTTATGGAATTTATTTATTTATTTTTTACCACCAATGGCATCTATCAGCGTGTTTTTTTTCATGACTGCAACATTATGGCGGACACATTGGACACTTTTGACACATTTTTTGGGATCATTGTCATTTTTACAGCAAAAAGTGTTATAAAAACGCACTGATTACTGTAAAAATGTAAATTGCAGTTTAGGAGTTAAACACTAGGGGGCGCTGAAGGGGTTAAGCGTGACCTCATATACGTTTCTAACTGTAGGGGGGCGGGGCTGGACGTGTGACGTCAGTGATTGTCTTTCCCTATATCAGGGAACAGACGATCACTGACAGCGCCACAGTGAAAAACGGGGAAGCTGTGTTTACACACACCTCTCCCCGTCCTTCAGCTCTGGTGACCGATGGCGGGACAGAGGCAGCGATTGGGTCCGTGGGTCCCACAGGCACGGTCACGGAGCTTCAGACCGGATCGCGAACACGCCGGCGCGCTCGTGACCCTACGGCTGGGCTCTTAAAGAGGGGCGTACAGGTACGCGATTGTGCCCAGCCGTGCCATTCTGCCGACGTATATCAGCGTGAAGGGGTCCTTAAGTGGTTAATTGGTACGTGGTGATGTCACAGAATTCTGCTCTACCCGACACGTTTCCCCGTAAGAGGACTCCGTATCCCAGTCGATGCATCTTGCGGGGATATACATTAGCTGGAGCAGAATTATGTGACATTACCATGCAGACAAGGTTTGTGGCTGTGTTTTTATTGCCTCTTACCATTTTTTTTCCCCATGCAAGTGTAATCGTTACTTTTAAATAAATGGTAATTTTACATATTGCACCATGAAGTTTCGTCCTTCTTGAAGGGGTTGTAAAGGAAAAATGTTTTTTTTTTTTTCATAATAAGCATACTTTACCTTCAGACATTCCTCTTCACTTCCTCATTGTTTGTTTTTGCTCAGAAGTTGCTCTATTTGCTCTCTGTTCTGTTCACTTCCTGCTTGTCTGATTTTACTGACCACCGTGAAGGGAGGCTTTACTGCGGTGGTCAGTGACGTGCTCGCCCCCTCCTGGGAACTACACCTGTGTGGCAGGACTCTCTCTACGTGTTAGAGACTTCAAGGAGGTGTGAATTACCGGGCAATGTAGTTCTTACATGAACAAGTGATGCAAACCAGGAAGTGAATTAGAGAACAGAAACTAGAACGCCGGAGGTGATATAGATGAACGAATTTAATAGGCATTTTCTCGTTTTTTAACAGAATCATTACACTATTCTGTCTGTCTACCTTGCAGACATTAATTTTAGGCAATTTTTTTTTCCTTTACAACTCCTTTAGACCCACTATGCTGAAGAATATCCACAGTAGGAGGACTTGTGGAGCCGGGAATATTTGAGAGATGAATCAGAGTAGAGCTGCACAATTAATCGTTAAGAATCGAGATCGCAATTCTTTCCCCCTCACTACCTTAAAGCATTTTCCCCCCAATTCTATGCATGCAGAGTTCCCTGCTCAAGACTGACCTGTCAAAAAAAAAAAAAACACCAGGCAGTCTGCCAAGTTTCTCAGCATTCCTCAGCTATAAACATTGTAATGTTTTGTTCTTTAGAGCAAAAGACTGAACTTCGGTCTGAAATTAGGGAAGTTTAACCACTTAAAGGACTAAACCTTTTTCTGACACTTGTTGGTTTCAAGTAAAAACATTTTTTTTTTGCTAGAAAATTACTTAGAACCCCCAGACATACACTTTTTTTTAGCATAGACCCTAGGCGGTTGTTGCAATATTTTATTTCACACTGTATTTGTGATCTTTAAAATACAATTAATTTTTTTATATAAATACACTTAACCACTTGCCTACTGTGCACCTACACCCCCTTTCTGCCCAGACAAAATATAAGCTTCCGGCACTGCGTCGCTTTAACCGACAATTGCGCGGTCGTGCGACGTGGCTCCCAAACAAAATTGGCGTCCTTTTCTTCCCACAAATAGAGCTTTCTTTTGGTGGTATTTGATCACCTCTGCGGTTTTTATTTTTTGCGCTATAAACAAAAATAGAGCGTCAATTTTAAAAAAAATGCAATATTTTTTCCTTTTTGCTATAATAAATAACCCAAAAAATATATAAAAAAAAAATATTTTTTCCCTCAGTTTAGGCCGATACGTATTCTTCTACATATTTTTGGTAAAAAAAAAATGCAATACGTATTCTTCTACATATTTTTGGTAAAAAAAAAAAAATGCAATAAGCGTTTATCGATTGGTTTGCGCAAAATTTATAGCATTTACAAAATAGGGGATAGTTTATGGCATTTTTTTTTTTTTTTTTTTTTTTTTACTATTAATGGCGGCGATCTGCGATTTTTTTATTGGGACTGCGACGTTATGGCGGACATTTCGGACACTTTTCTGACATTTTTGGGACCATTTACATTTATACAGTGAACAATGCTATAAATATGCATTGATTACTGTATAAATGTGACTGGCAGTGAAGGGGTTAACCACTAGGGGGCGGGGAAGGGGTTAAATGTGTGTCCTATGAGTGTTCTAACTGTGGGGGGAGGGGGGGGTGACTGGGGGAGGTGACCGATTGTGTCCCTATGTACAAGGGACACAATCGATCTCTCTCCCTGACAGGACGTGGAGCTCTGTGTTTACATACAGAGCTCCACGTCCCCACTCAGTTACTGAGCAATCGCGTGTGCCCGGCGGCGATCGTTGCCGCCGGGCACTCGCACAGGATCCCCGCAGAGCGGCGGGTGTGCGCGCGCGCCACCGGCGACGCGCGCCCGCCCGCGGCTTTAAAGGGACATCACGTCATATGACGTGATGTCAGGATAATGGAGTCGTCTGCCCGCCGTCATTTGACGGTGGGCAGATGACAAGTGGTTAAAGGAGTTGTAAAGAAAACTTTTTTTTGCTGAAATTACTGTTTACAGAGTATAGAGACATAATAGTTAACTGATTCCTTTTAAAAACGATTAAAACAGATAAAAAAAAAAAAAAAAAAAAAAATCAATCATATAATGTACCTACAGTTTCAGTTTCATTTTTGCTGTTTTCTGTCTCTCTGCCTTACAGAGCCAATGCAGGCCAGTGATGGTTTGTAAAATGAAAGTGATTGGTGCTCAGGGGTTTTAGACACACAGTAATCACACCTCCTTGATTAGTGACCACAGCGAGAAGGCTCCCAGGACTGTGGTTATCAGGAAACAGACAACCAGAAGTGTGGATATCAGAGAAGGATTACAGCAACTTGAGAGCAAAAACGAACAATGAGGACATGAAAACAGCACTGCATTAAGGTAAAAGAAGCTATTAAGAAAAAAAAAATCCTTTACAAACCCTTTAAAGTGGAGTTCCCCCCAAAAATGGAACTTCTGCTTTTGGGAATCCCCCCCCCACCCCCTCCGGTGTCACATTTGATACCTTTCAGGGGGGAGGAGGGAGCAGATACCTGTGTAATCCAGGTATTGCTTCTACTTCCAGGCATAGGTCGCCGTGGCAACCTACACCACATCTGGTGCCTTCTCTGCCCCCCCCCCACCTTCTGGGAGACACACAGGTCCCAAAAGACAGCAGGGACCAGTGAGATAGCGCAGCGCGACTCATGCAGTAGGGAACCAGGAAGAAAAGCTGCAAGGCTTCACTTCCTGATTCCCTTACCGAAGATGGCATCGCATCCACCCGAGAGCCAGATCGGCTTCGGGTGCCAACATCGCAGGCTCCCAGAACACTTAAGTGTCCATATATTAAAAGTCAGCAGTATTTGACGCTGCTGACTTTTAATTTTTATTATATTTTTTGCCAAAAAAAAAAACAGTAAAGTTAGCCCAATTTTTTTTGTATAATGTGAAAAATGTTACACCACGAGAATTCTGAACTTTATTCTAAGAAAAAAAAAAAAAAGATATCCGATTCTCGTTTTTTCCCCAGAATCGTGCAGCTCTATATCTGAGTGAAGCTGACCCCTTACCAAAAATGGTGTTCTCCAAGGAGCCTTGGGAGTGGAATACCTCATCTGGCTGACATTGACACGAGCGAATTAGATCCTTCTATTTTGGGATCCAACCGTTCTAGTAAGAGGCTTACAGCTTTTTGCGTGGGAGAGTTCACTGTATGAAGCGCTGATGTTTTGGGAATCACTTTTCATCCACACAAGAGCACCTTAAATGGACTATTTATTTTATCTTTTTCAACTTAAAGTGGAGTTCCACCCTTAAAATCACTTTTTTTCATTACATCCAGCATACTGGCGTCAGCGCCAGTATGCTGTTTTTTTTTTTTTTTTAATGCTCGTACTTACTGTATATCACAACATTGAATTCCAGGCGCACCGCGGAGTGTCGCCGCTATAAGGCGTCACGCCTTCCGGAAACAGCCGATTAGCATTCGGCGCCTGCGCATAGTTCCAGGAGCTGACTGCGCAGGCGCCGAAAATAGCCGGTCCTAGTTTGGGTTTTTTCGGAGGGCGTGACGCGCTATATACGGCGCCTGCGCAGTCAGCTTCTGGGTCTGTGCGTAGGCGCAGAGTAAAAGCCGAATGCTAATCGGCTGTTTCCGGAAGGCGTGACGCCTTATAGCGGCGACACTCCGCGGTGCGCCTGGAATTCAATGTTGTGATATACAGTAAGTACGAGCATTAAAAAAAAAAAAAAAACAGCATACTGGCGCTGACGCCAGTATGCTGGATGTAATGAAAAAAGTGATTTTAAGGGTGGAACTCCACTTTAAACTGTTGAATAGCTTACATGGAAATATATTCATTTTTTTTTGGGGGGGGGGGTGGGGGTGTGTTTGCACACTTATTTGTTATAAAATGGAAACAATCGGTCGACTAATCAATTTTAAAAATAATCATTAGTTGCAGCCCTACTCATCTTTTACATTCTATCAACAATTGGCCAATATATGGTTTCTAAAATTCACTATGGTGTTTTTTTTTTTACTGACATTTTGTGGTTCATAAACTGTTGCGCTAATAATATGTGACTTAAAAAATTGGAACTACCACCATTTCATTGTACAGGGCCTCCGCTTTCAGAAAAAAAAAAATTATATATATATACATATATACATTGTCTGGGGGGGGGGGGGGGGTTACATAGAGCTGACATATATCGTAGCGCCTCACCAGAACTCTGAACATTTCATAGCTAAAGACCAATTACATTTTGGAATGGAAACCTAACCACATGCACTCCTTTGACCACAGGCACTGTACATTTTGCTTTACTTCTGTCACAGCCATGTACCTTCCAGAGGCAGAACTCGCCCTGAAATAGACCTAGCGCTGTATGGAGGTTGTACAGTCCTCTGGTATAGGATAGCGCTACAGAGAAGGTACTAGTAGGTCCCCCCAGTGTACCCATCCCCCTGAGTCCTGAGCAGTGAAACCCATCCCCAGCCACGTGCCCCGGGGTCTCCGGTACCTGTATACAGGGGCATGATTGGTATTCGGGGCGTAGGTTCGGCTCACGGGGCGCTCTCTCTCTCCCAGGTTCATTCAAACAGGGCCCCGCACAGCAGTGACGCTGCGAAATCACACGCTGCTCCGAGACCTCAGCCAATCGTTCTGCACCGCCCGGTCACCTGAGCAATCACAGGTCACTGCTGCCGTACCTCGGCCAATCAGAAGCAGGGAAATTTGACTGCCGGTGTTTCGTCAGAGTAACAGCTGTCCAATCACAGTATTGTCGCCTTTCCGGCGACCCGGAAGTGATAGTGTCGCCATTTCCCTGCGTCACTTGAGTGTTAGGAATCCGGGTGAAGAGGAAGCTGAGTCTGACAGACGCCCGGGAGATTTAAATTAGGTTGTCCTTATTGTAATTAGACCTCAACAGACAGAGGCCCTGTATAGTTTTGTGCCATAATTGGAGGGGGTTCTGGTAGTCTGAGGCAGTGCTATGGAACATGCGAAAAATGTGTGAGAGACAAACGATGCACTTGCAATGTCGTTAGTTCTCTATGGCACGGTTGGCACCTCACATGTGGTCGGCAGATGCGGGTTATTGCACGCTACTAAACACGTGAAATTCAATGTCCACAAAGCTGTGGAAGCTTTTTCTGTCACACGCACACCAGCCACTTTATGGGGTGCACCTATTCAAATGCTTGGTAACACAAATTGCTAACCAGCCAATCACATGGCAGCAATGCACTTAGGCATCTAGAGTAAGGTGACCAGATTTTTAAAATGAAATCCGGGGACATATTTTTTCTTTACTAGTAATGGCAACAATCAGCGACTCTCTGCCCGTCGCCGCCCGCCTCACAGCCTCCCAAGTCTCACTCTTCGGGCCCGGCTACTACTGGATGGGGATCGGAGGAAGATCACTCTGCCAGGGAAGGCAAGGAGATCGGCAGGTGGCTGGCCAGGATTTGAGCCAAGGCAGAAGAAAATGCAAGTGAAGCTGAATGGGCATGCGCCCGAAACTGAAGAAATATTCCCTCCGCTCCGACCAGCACATGATCATCAGAAAGGGGCACAGATAATGGGAAAATTACAACCCCCCTATGCTAGTAGGCACGGCAGAGCGGGGGTGTGTAATTCTAATTTTTTTATTTAAATTCTCCACTGATTGTCTTTGAAATTGCCCCTGCCCCTTATTAAATCCAATCTGGGGACAAAACCAAGGACAGACTTGGTCCAGGGACAGTGTCCTCAATCAGGGGACTGTCCCCTGAAACTGGGGATGTCTGGTCACCCTAATCTAGATGTGGTGAAGACGACTTGCTGAAGTTCAACCCGAGCATCAGAATGGAGAAGAAAGGGGATTTAAAGAAGAAGTAAGCCTCCCCCAGCAAAAAAAAGTCAGCAGCTACACTAATATTAGGACACTTATCCATTCAGGAATCCAGCGATCTCAGCTGATGTTTCCATCGGCTCTCAGGTGTTGCTGCTGCCATTCATGGTAAGGGAACCCGGCTTCACAGCCGGTTCCCTACTGTGCATGCATGAAGCGTTTTCTGAATGGCCCAGCGGTGGAAGGAGGGGGCCTCACTTCCGAGTGATTGTGCCACAGCACGATCTGGAAGTGGGGACAGTTACCTGTCAAAAACAGATACCCTCCCCCCAAATGTGGCATCGAAGGAGGGGGGGTTGGGAGCAGCTAAGTGAAGCTTCCACTTTTGGCTAGAACTCCGCTTTGAGGCTGGGTTCACACTACACTACACGACTTTCATCCTACTTTGCTCTGCGACATTTGTCCTACATTGGTCCTACATCCATCCTACTTTCATGAACAGGATACTACTTTGGTCCTACTTTGTGATATACTGACTTGTTCTTTGACCAATCAAAACAATCCCAGAGTGAGATAAATTCCTTTTATTGGTGCTGTAATCATGTCAAATGGCAAAAGTCAGATGGTTAGGACAAGGCTCCTACTTTGGTCCTACTTCAATGATATTCAATGGGCTGAAGTAGGATCAATGTAGGACCAAAGTAGTACAGGGAGTAGTTTCAAAGTCGGACCGACTTGTGTAGGACCAGTTAAGACAGCTCTCATAGGGAAACATTGATTTTCACACGTCATGCTACATGAGCTCCCAATGTAGGAGCGTTGTCGGAACAAGTGTGAACCCAGCCTAAGTGACTTATAACGTGGCATGGTTGTTGGTGCCAGATGGGCTGGTCTAAGTATTTCAAAAGCTGATGATCTACTGGAATATTAATGCAGAACCATCTCTAAGTTTTACAGAGAATGGTCCAATAAAGAGAAAATATCCAGTGAGCAGCAGTTGTATGGACGAAAGTGCCTTGTTGATGTCAGAGGCCAGAGGAGAATAGGCAGACTTGTTCAAGATGATAGAAAAACAACAGTAACTTATAATCACTCGTTACAACTAAGGTATGCAGAACACCATCACTGAATGCAGAACACCTCAAACTTTGAAGTAGATGGCTACAGCAGCAAAAGACCACACCGGGTGCTACTACTGTCAGCTAAGAACAAGAAACTGAGACTACAATTCGCACCGTCTCAACATAATTGGACAATAGAAGATTAGAAAAACTTTGCCTAAAACGTTGTGAAACAAAAAAAAAGAAAAACATTGCCTGGTCTGATGAGTCTCGATTTCAGCTGCGACATTCAGATGGTAGGGTCAGAATTTGGCATAAACAACATGACAATATTGATCCATCCTGCCTTGTATGAACTGTTTAGGCTGGTGGTGGTGTAATGGTGTGGGAGATATTTTCTTGGCACACTTTGGGCCCCTTAGTACCAATTGAGCATGATTTAAACAGTATTGTTGCTGACCATATCCATCCCTTTATGACTACAGTGTCCCCATCTTCTGATATCACAAAGCTCAAATTACCTTAAACTGGTTTCTTGAACATGACAATGAGTTTACTGTGCCCCAATGGCCTCCACAGATCTCAATCCAATACAGCACCTTTGGAATGTGGTTGAATGGGAGATTTTGTAGCATGGATGTGCAGCCGAAAAAAATCTGCAGCAACTTTGTGATGCTATCATGTCACTACGGACCAAAATCTCTGAGGAATGTTTTCAACACCTTGTTGACTCTATGCTACGAAGAATTAAGGCACTGAGGGCAAAAGGGGGTCCAAGCCGGTACTAGCAAGGTGTACCTAATAAAGTGGCTGGTGAGTGTATGTTATCCCATTTATAAAAATTTCTAGGGGGCACCCAGAGTGTAACAAGTAAATCTGCAGGTGAAATGAAAATCCTCCACCAACACTACAGCTGTCAGGGATGTTCTGCCCGCTCGCGTGGGCGTGCGCATGCGCGGGTCACGGCTCCCGCACGCACCTAGGCGCGTGCGTGTAACACAGCCGATGCGCGCAAGTTAGGCGCACGTCATACGCAGCGTCCTGCTGCCTATAAAAGACACTGCCAGTATGCTGCACATCGCGGCTTGATCTGCATACGTTCCCCGTGGTTCTGTCATTGCATTAGGCATTCCGTTCCAGTATCTGGCCCGGCTTCCTGACTCTGCTTCCTTCTCCAATCCTGACTCCGGCTTGTCGACACTGCTTGCATTCTGCCTGATTACCCGTTACCTGGACCCGGCCTGAACTCTGACTATTCTTCCGCCTACTGTTTATGCTGATTGCTCCAAGTGTTTGACCCGGCTTGTCTGACTCCGCTGATCTACGTCTGCTGCTCTGCTGACCCGCTGTGGCTGCTCTGCTGACCCGCACCTGTATTCTCCAGCCTGCTGTCCTGCATCACCAGCTTCCTGTCCAGTGGTTCCAGCTTCAATCAGCAATAACACCAGAGCTGTCACCCTTACTTCACCGTGCTCATACCATCACTGTCTCCACTCCAGTGGTCTCTGAGCCGGGGTTGTACGGGAGGTCTCCCTCCACGCTTCAGGCTCACACCCAGGTACGTAACAACAGCAAACCGGGCCTCTTACCTTCAGAAGTGGACCACTAGAGTATAGGTGGTCTGATAGCGCTCAAAGACCCATCAGGCTTGCTCCTGTTCACCATAGACGGCACAAAAGGTTAAGACTCAAATCCTGTTGTCCCCTCTGAGAACATCTCTCCACGGGTTAGATTCTCATGTAGATGTGCCAAAATGAGAACAAAGACAGCCTCATGGTGTAGTATGTAAAAGAACTCGGATATTTATTAAACAGTATCCAATATACCATGGAACCTCGGATTTCAAGGAACATGGTTAACAAGCCTTTTGCAATACGAGCACTGTATTTAAAAAAATTGTAACTCTGTTACGTGCCTCTTTCTGTTTTTTAATGCCGCTTTCCTTTCTTTTATGGTTTCCCGTCCCCCTGTCCTGGGAGTTGGAGCCTTACACCTTTTTTTTTTTCTTCCCTCAGCATGTACAACCATATAGGCGATACTTTCCCTACTAATCTATGTGACATAATGTTATTTAATTTGCATACTCTCTGAACTTGCCCTTGGCTAGCAAAGAAAACTACAGCCAAGGACAATTGGTAGAGCAGTGTCTACATCCTAGTGGTTAAAGCGAAACTTTAGTCAGAAAATTAAGTCCTGTTAGATCACTTCAGGCTGGCCCCTTTTGCAAGTATAGCTATATAAACACAAACGGTCTCCTGCGCTCGGGAGCTTGATCACTTAGTGAACAACCAGAGTCTTCCGTTGGAATAGAGAATGACCAGGGATCTTACTGCCCTCCTCAGAATATTTAGTATTCTTGAGACTAAAATGTAAAAGGAAAAGAAGGACGCGCTGACCTAGTGCATTACCAATGGCTAGGTTTAAAGGGGTTGTAAAGACAAAAATATTTTCCTCTTAAATTAAAGTCTGACAGTAGCTGATAAAGTAAAAAGTAATGTTTTGCATTATAACTAGTTTGATACCTGATGAAATCAAGCTGTTTTATTCACCTCTGTCACTCCTGAATCGTTATTCTCACTGACTTCCTGGTTTGCAGTGAACATTCATTCTTGCTACATCACGGCCTAATGGGAATTACAGTTCCCATCAGGCTTAGCCTCCATGCCTGTGAGGGATAAGAGAGCATCTTCACGCAGGGCTGTAGTCATAGGGAGGGGGTGAGCACATTCTGCTTTCCACCATGCCAAACAGCTCAGTTGCTGGTGGAAAGCAACCAGAGGAGAGACAGGAAGTGGCATTTTCAAACCTGGATTACTGTATTTTGGAGGTTAAAAGGAAAAACGAGGTAAGTGATATTTAAATGCTCTAGCTTACAGCAATCAATTGATCTAATAAAAAACGAACCTTTAGTGTTCCTTTAATTAAAATTGTATAAAAAGTCATGAATACTCACAAACCAAGTAAAAAACAAGCATAAACATCACTCCATCAAAGGGATAGAAATGTCTCCTACTGGAACCAAACAGCCGGAGAGACCAGACGACAGATTACAGCTACGGCTTACGCGTTGCGAGAGCGAACCCTCTTCCTCAGAGCCAAAATTAATCCTATAGTAATAGCCATATAAAACATTAAGGCTTGGTTCACACTAGATGCTGATGTGGCTCCCAGCGGGGGTCCTGTGCGTCCTGGTTCACCATTTTAGCCCGAATTTTGGGCTGAATTCGGACCTGAAATGAACCAAAAAGCCACACATGGCTCCTGTGCAAATTTGCATCAAAGCAGCTTTGGAGATATGTGAACCGGCTCCATAGAGAGCCATTCACATTCTCCTGCTATTGCGAATTGGATGCTGGGATGCTGCATTCAATTTGCAATAGTGTGAACCTGGCCTAAAAATAAGTGTCTATACTGATTTACCCCTTTGTGCGTGACGGTGAAACAAATCTAAATGCCTAAGCACAATTTTGCAATTTTGGCATTTGTTAGTAAAACCATCAATATCATCACAACTACTTTGTGCATCCAGGTGGAATTTTTTTTCCTACGGTCATAAATTGGGCTTTCATTTGGTGATAAATGGTAATGGATAACTCCTGATTATACCTCAGACAGGAGGCTCATATCTTATGCATTAATCTTTCTTTATTAATGCTCACAGCAGAAACAAAACTGATCAGTATTCAAGCTTTTCTAAAAATAACATGAAACAGAAAAGCTGAAACTTGAAAACTAGAAAGAAACTACGTTTCCCAGCAGTCCTTGGGTCTGTGACCCCTCCCTCTGGCCTCTGCATATAAGGACTGCTCCTCCCCTTCCTATTCCTCTTTCTTTCTGCTCACAGGAGAGATAAGTATTGCACTGCTGCTAGTTATCTGTGAGGTGTTTTACTTTTACTTGTACAAAACCTGTGTAACCTTATTATAACTTATTATTATTATAACCTAGTGCTTATTACTGAACATTGTTCGTTTATACACCGCTCGTTCGCCTTGTCGCAGCCGTTGGTCACACTGCGCTCGGCGCCCATTTCACCTCCCTCCCCTCTGCTCGGTGAGGAGGGGCGGGATCACGTTCCTCCCGCACGCGCGATTGGTCCACGATGACCAATAAGCTCGCAGCCTGGTCTCCTCTCGTCCCTGCGGCGTAATCTCGTGAGATTTCGCCCAGGAGACGGTTTTCTTCCCTTCTTCCCGCGCACCGCACGGCAGTGCGGACGGAGCTGAGGAGGTGACAGGAGCGGTTGCTGGGCCACTAATAATACTTAACATCTAACAGGTGTAGTACACCTCTCTCTGGCAGGCCCCCTCCTTCCCATAGGTCAGGATCTGAGGTGGTGATTTATCATCACCCAGTTACTTAGCATTCTATAACTGCACTGCCAGAAGGCAATGTCTGAGGACCGCTCTGTCCCCTTGAAGGGACCTGAAGTGCCTCTGGAGCCATCATGCATGCTTAACGCTGCACAGATTCAGGACCTGGTAGCCAGGTCTGTGCAAGCTGCCATGGCAGCCGCGGCGTTACCCTCGGGTTCACAACAAACCCCCAGGGTTGCCCCCACCGTAATTGAAGAACCTCTAGTAAAAAGAGGGAAATCCTCCCAAAAGAGGAAGCATTTGGCTCATATCGAGGACTCCCCGGCAGGGGAAGCAAACAATGTGCACAAGGCTCTCCCTCACCCGGATTGCCACCCCACGCACCCACCGGACCCCTTTCAACCCCTGAGCCTCAGGGAGTCATGCATGAGGCGTACATCCGCCAGGCGGAACAAACCGGACTCCTACGTACTCGACTCAGACGATATTTCGTCTGACGAGTCCTCAGAACCTGGATTCTCGGGGTCCGAGTACGATGACAATGATGATATGGGTGCTGGGTCAATGGCGATCCCACACGATGCCAAACCTGATATTCAGGGCAATACAATCACAGACGCTCTGGGAGAACCTCTCTTCCATCCAGATGCCATATCTCACCCGCGGTCGGGAGATTGGGCTCCTCTGCCCCACGTGTCCCAATACGTGGAACTCTGGACCCGCAGATCGCTGGATAGAGCTAACCGAAATAAATTGCGGGGGGAATGCCCACGCCCTTGCCTACCCAGTAAGGTGGCATGTACACCAGACATTGATCCCGTCTTATCTAAGTACCTGGCCAAATCAGGGAAATTCCCCAAGAAGGGGATAGATCGCTCATTCAGGAGCATCCAGGACCGGGTCCTCGACATGTTGGGCCTACTGACAAAAATCCTTAACTTGTCTGAGCAAACAGCTGCCTCAGCACAAGAGGTTGATGTGCAACAACTTCGGGGGTGGGCCCAGAGGGCCATATGCCTTTTAGGTAACGCCAACACGGCATGCTCCACGGAGCGCAGACGCTCCATCCTCATGCGCCTGGATCCACAACTGGCCCACCCGGCGGAGACCGAACCGGGACCTTCTGCTGAAGGCCTACTATTTGGGGACTCCCTTGTTAGGGACATTAACAAATTCGTGGGACTATTCAATAGTCTCGACAAAGCTCAATCGTCCCTCAAAAGGGCAGGCAACCAAAAGGTTTTTGCTAGGGCCGGCAGAGGTAGGGGCCGCTCTGCCGGCCGAGCTGGTTACTCCAGACCATTTAATAGGGCTCCCGCCCAGCAACATTACGCTCAGACTCCTGCCTCCTATACCACGGTGGCACAACCCGCACCGTTCTTTCCACCACGTGGCAGACCATGGAGAGGACGTGGGAGCAGAGGTGACCCCAGATCCCGTCCATACTCCGGTAAGTCCTCTTCTGACTCCAAGTTTTTCCACCCCTGTAGGGGGAAGACTACGGTTTTTATCCACGCCTGGTCTGCGATTACGGCAGACGCATGGGTGATAAACACAGTCACAGGGTTCCAGATAGAACTGTTGTCCTGCCCTCAACTGGGCATTATTCCTCCCCCCATTCGTTTCACTGCTCAGAACATTGCACTCATAGACAACGAGTTGGGAGAACTGATTTCCAAACAAGCAGTGCTCGAGGTAGACCCTCTCTCCCTGGGGTTCATAAGCAGTCTTTTTATAGTCAAAAAGAAGGGGGGAGGTTACCGCCCCGTGATAAATCTCCGGGCCCTGAATCAAAACGTCACATACCGTCACTTCAAGATGGAGGGTATCCATTGCCTCCGAGACCTCCTCCACCCGGGGGATTGGCTGGCAAAGGTGGACTTAAAAGATGCATATCTCACAGTCCCCGTACATCCGGAGTCACAACACCTACTCCGATTCAAATGGTGGGATCGCACGTGGCAGTTTACATGCCTACCGTTTGGGCTGTCATCGGCCCCATGGTGCTTCACCAAATTACTCAAGCCCGTGGTAGCCGCGTTGCGGAGCAGGGGCGTTCGTCTGATTATTTACCTAGACGATATCCTTATCATTGCGAACTCAAAATCTCAGGCTCAGACCCACGTAGGCTGGACCGTACGTCTCCTGCAGGACCTAGGCTTCCTCATCAACATGGAGAAGTCTATTCTAGCACCATCCCAGAGCATGGAGTTTCTCGGTTTCCTGGTAGATACCAACCAGGCGGTCTTGCGTTTACCCAAGGCAAAACTTGCTCTGATCCGCAAAGAGATCAGAGCAGTACTGCGCAAGCAATCCCTATCTTTATGGGTATTAGCCAGAATAGTGGGCCTCCTGGCCGCATCCATACAGGCCGTCTTCCCGGCCCCTCTCCATTACAGAGCCCTTCAACGCCTCAAAATCCTTCACCTGAGACAAGGTCTCCGTTATGCAGACGAGATTCCACTCTCCGCAGAGGCCAGGACGGAACTGAAGTGGTGGCTCGGTCATGCCGTCGATTGGAACGGCAAGACAATCTTCAATTCCTATCCGGGCGTCGTCTTAGAATCCGACGCAAGTCGGAGGGGCTGGGGCGCTCGATTTGGAGAGATTTCAACAGGAGGGATCTGGTCAGTCAGGGAATCCTTCCTACACATCAATGCCCTAGAGCTACTAGCTGCCCTCTTCGCGGTTCAGAGTTTTCTCTCGAAGAGATCAAACTGTTGCGTATTGCTACGCATGGACAACATTTCAGCGGTACAATACGTCAACCGTTTGGGGGGCACCAGGTCCAAAATCTTGGCGGATATCGCCAAGGCTTTATGGCACTTCTGCCTGGCCAGGAACATCGTCCCCATGGCGGAGTACATTCCGGGATCCTCCAATATCGTGGCGGACTGGAACTCCAGATACATTACCGATTCCAGCGAGTGGCGGCTAGACCGCTCGACCTTCATCAGTATCATCCATCTCTGGGGACCACTGTCCATAGACTTGTTCGCCTCCAGACTCAACCATCAGTTGCCCCAATTCTTCAGTTGGAGGTCGGACCCAACGGCAACAGCGGTAAATGCTTTCCGCCAACCCTGGACGGGGGGGGCGCATTGCGCGTTTCCACCATTCCAGCTGATATGCCGGACCTTATTGCAGATCGCTACCCAGGGAGCCAAGGTGGTGTTGATTGTGCCCTGGTGGCCAACACAACCGTGGTTTCCTCTTCTGTTGGAAATGGTCATCGACCTTCCCAGGGTCTTGCCCTCGTTTCCAGTCCTCCTTTCACACCCGTCCAAAGACATACACCCGCTAATTTCAGACGGCTCTCTGACCCTCCTAGCCTGCCTGGTCTCAGGATGCCAGACGCTGACGGAGGCCTTTCACAGTCAGCTAGAGAGCTTCTCGCCCTGGCCTGGGCCCCCGGGACTCGATCGGCGTATAGGTCAGCCTGGGGAATCTGGGTGCGTTGGTGTAATCAACGACAGGCTGATCCGATACATACCCCTGTAGCACTTATAGTGAACTTCCTGGCGGAGGCTTTCGATACCGGTAGAGCGTACAGCTCCATTAACGTGTATCGATCAGCTATTTCGGCTTACCATCACCCTGTGGATGCCTTGCCGGTGGGTAGACACCCTCTCATTTGCAAACTAATGAGAGGTATCAAGTTTAAACAACCTCCTCGTCCCAAATACCTATCAACATGGGACGTATCCAGGGTCCTAGACATGCTATCCACGTGGGATGACAATGAGGACTTGTCTCTCAAACATCTCACGTACAAACTCATGATCCTCCTCTGTCTTATCTCGGTCAAAAGGGTTTCAGATGTTAGAGCACTGGATATTTCCAGGCGACAATTTTCCCCCCTAGGAGTTAGGTTCTCGGTCGTGCGTAGGACCAAGACCGGCATTCAGTCGGTATTCTATCCTTTCTTTTCGGATCGTCCGCGCTTATGTGTCGTCAAGTGCCTGCAGGCCTATGAAACGCGTACCGCCGAACTTCGTTCTCCATCTTCGCCCCAATTATTGGTTTCCTACGTCCAACCTCATCGCCCGGTGACTTCTGCCACTCTAGCGCGCTGGGTCAGGTCGACTATGGACATGGCGGGTATAGATACCACTAAATTCGGCGCACACTCCACTAGAAGTGCAATGGCTACTAAGGTGGTCTCGGCCGGGGGATCTCTGTCAGATCTTCTACTGGCGGCGGACTGGTCCTCGGAGACCGTTTTCCGCTCCTTTTACTTCAGACCGGAAACACATGTGTCTATGGCCGCTTTGGGGTAATCTGATGTATATTGTCTTCATTTTCTGTAATAAATGCTAGCTTTGAACTTGCATAAGATATGAGCCTCCTGTCTGAGGTATAATTCGAGATTTTCCTAGCTTGTGACGGAAAATATTGATTATATGAAGACAGGAGGCGAGTATCTTCCCTCCCTACCCTACCCTATTATGGTTCCTTCTACTCTCTTACAGGATACTGAACACGTTCGACTGCGTTCAGGAAGGTCGAAGACACGTTCCTTCTAACATGGTTTCGTTTCCAAAGGCCCGGTTGGCCGTAGAAGCTGTCGGTTGGTCCCCGTTGGGACGAATGTTACCCCGCGTACAACGGAACGTCTGGGATTCAGAAAAGGCCGGCCGGCCGAAGTCCCCGGAGTTGGGGGTCCCAGAGACTGGTGAATCATTTTCAATTCGTTTGGAAGTTCGCATGAAGAAAGAGGAATAGGAAGGGGAGGAGCAGTCCTTATATGCAGAGGCCAGAGGGAGGGGTCACAGACCCAAGGACTGCTGGGAAACGTAGTTTCTTTCTAGTTTTCAAGTTTTAGCTTTTCTGTTTCATGTTATTTTTAGAAAAGCTTGAATACTGATCAGTTTTGTTTCTGCTGTGAGCATTAATAAAGAAAGATTAATGCATAAGATACTCGCCTCCTGTCTTCATATAATCAATATTTTCCGTCACAAGCTAGGAAAATCTCGAATTTCTTTTCATTATCATAGGAAAACTAGGCCAAAAAATCTTTTTTCTATTTATTTTTTTACATTTAGCTTTATATTACTTGTTGCTACCATACCCTTTCACCAAAGAACAACCCAAAATACATTCTTCTGCTTTGGACGATCGCAGCAATACCACATATGTGTATGCTAGTTGTATGTACCCATAGTAGAGCCCCAAAAACAATAATGCGCATTTTTCTTAAATTTTTTTCCTGTTGCTGTCAATCCACAGCTGTCAAAAGAGAGGAAGAAAAAAAAATGGGCTGTCTGCCAAGTATCACAGCAGCAGTGGAACTAAGTATTAAAATTACTTAGAACCCCCAAACATTATATATATATATTTTTTTTTGTAGAGACCCTAGAGAATAAAATGGTGGTTGTTGCAATATTTTATGTAACACTGTATCTGCGCAGCGATCTTTGAAATTACATTTTTTGGGGAAAAAATTACTTTAATGAATTAAAAAGAAAAAACGAACCAGTAAAATTAGCCCAATTTTTTTGTATAATGTAAAAGATTTTTATGCTGCAAGAATCTTGAGAGAATCGTGATCTTTATTCTAAGCAAAAAAATTGCGATTCTCATTTTGGCCAGAATCATGCAGCTCTATTTCAAAGAGAGGAAACCAGAGATGGGCTTCACAGTGACTGGATCAGAGGCTATCACAGCAATCAAGTGACTCTGAACTGGGATATTCAGGTCTCAATCGTTAGTACAGGACCTATGGCTGCCCCTGAAACCCTGGTCTCTGTTCTAGGAGAACGCTGTGTCACGCGATTCTAGCACAAAGACAAACACACATATATGTAGCCCCATGGAAAAAAAGCCCAGTCCAGTGAGGACACATATATGTGTTACATTGGCCTGAAGGGGTTAACGAGCATATCAAGATCCAACTTTGGTAAAGAGGGTGGAGCTGGAGAAGGAGCCTGGCATTTTTGAGCCCTAGACAGTGATGGCTGTATTAAAGCCATTAGTTGCCTGTCTTAGGTAGCTTGTCATGTGCCTGAGATAATGATAGAATTGGTTGCAGTCTTGCAGAGAAGAATGTTAAAATTGGGTCTTGATCTGATGCAAGAGAAGCATTGTCACTGAAAGACTGAATGTTTTTCAGGCCTTTGGCAGAGCGAAAGTTCATCTGAGCTTTTGCTGTGGCTACATTTCGCCTGGTTTCCACCATTGCTATGGCAAGGGAACTCCCCTGTGGATCATTTACAGAGTGAAGAAATAAGGTAAGGGTAAGTGATACAATTTTTTTTTTTTACAGTAACAAGAAGATATTCAGGGTGACTTTTGCCTATCTATGTCCCAGGTCACTATATGTGGTCCAGTGGGTGATACTCAGGAGTCTGGGTTTCATAGGGAAGGACTATTACCCTGGACCCATATAGCACCTTGAGACTAACTACATGTGTAGCGGGATCACCCTTTAGGAACTACCGACAGGCCTGAACCCTCGCTGGAACTTTATACATGCTTGTAAATATGTTGGAATACCTTTAAGAAGCAACGCATTGTGGGTCCAGTGCCGGGAGATATAGACTCCACTAACACTCAGTAGAAACAGACTACACTTCCCACAATGCCGTGCCCAATTGGAACATGTGACACCTCCGCACGGACTTATGGGGGAGGATACTTAAGGACAAGGAGGGGCTGTTCTCGGCCTCTTGGGACCTGCATCTTTTCCTCTGTGGAGCTGAGCAGAACAGCACAGTCGTGCAGTTAGGCCTGAAGCCTGGGCCTGGAGTTACCAGGAGGCCAGCCTGCTGGAAAGAAGCAAGACCACTGTACTTAGCTCATGTTCCAGGAGATTGGTGAAGCCATCCAGCTGACAACTGAAACAGTGGAGGGCCTGATACCGGAGACCTTGTGCTACGGTACAGTGACTGACCAGCGCGCTTTGGAGAAGAATCCAGGCGGTTCAGGTGAGAGAGCCTCTGCTCAATTTTCAGCTCTTCACTTTGGTAAAGACAATCTAGTGCCACCCCTAATCCAGAGACATGTGTTGGCCTCTGACTAAGCTTAAAGGCCTTCTAAGTTGATAGTTGTTATACACAGTGACCGACGCTGACGAGCGGTCAGTTCACCAACGTTACTATTCATAATACCCTGTTTTGACTAACTTCATCCAATCGTTTATCCCTTTTGGATTACAAATTCTAAAGTGCACCAAAGGCCGCAACGTGGACTTTGGTCTCGAGACACTTCTTTAACTGTTTGCAGAACTGGACAGCTAGGGGAAGCTCACGAGCATAGACTGTACGTTTACATTAGTTTTACTAAATGGTACCATTCTTTAAGTTAGATTTTCTTTTTGTTTCCTCCTAACATTAATTACTGATTCCCGCAAGGGCCCTTGCAGAATCACTGTGTGTCATTACGTAACTGTTGTTGATTGCAATTTAAACCTATGTCTGTTTCCTAGTCTACATCAAGTAAACTCATTCTCTTAAGTTTAAATATATCAACTGTGTGAAGTGTGTTTTTCTCATCTGAAGAGACGCCCAGGAGCAGGTAATACTGTTATTCTCTTATCATTTCATGTTACATGCCTGCTATTGTGACCCTGGTCAAGCAGAGGTCGCAATATGTTTACTGGGCTTCTGATGTGTCAAGGGAGGGTTCGAGCTGGTTAAATAGGGGTGAGTCACAAAAAGAGAGTAGATCCCAAAACAATCAGCGACCCCTGAGGGGGTATCGCTACACATGCATTAAACAAAGTGTAGCGGTGACTGCCCATTCAGGATCCAGGGGTCAAAGCAATATGAAGATCCAGCCCCACAGCACAGAATGGTTCCCAAGGTTAAACGGCCTGCATCATATGATGTCCACCCAGGATGGGAGAGCTCCCGTCTGGCTGTCATTTGTCTATAGGACAATGGATGGCTTCCATTCATACCTGTGTTCTGAATAGACCAGCTCCATTCTGAGCACTCCCTCCTGACACAAATTTATCTTACGTGTCAGGAAAACTTTTCAGAAGTGACTCATGCTGATAGCAGAAGAACCAAGCACCAGAGAGAAATTACACTTAGAGCTTTAGAGAGATAAGTACTGCAGATGTATGTGCTAACACTGCAGATGTATGTGCTTTGTTTAGATTCCATGACTAGGTTTACAACCACTTTAATTATATTTGTGTATATTGTATCACTTCAGGCAAAATCATGTAGTAGTTATACCAATTTTTAGAGCTAGCGGTCAGCTATCTCATGATAACAACTGATGTCACTAATTACCGCTGTTATCGTAAGAATCAGAGGGCGACACTCCCCGCCGCTCTGCCGGTCTCCAGTCACACTGACACCGGCTGTTTGGAGTCCCGAGTCGGGTCTCCTATATAAAAACATGGAAGTGACGTCACAACGTCACTTCCGATTTACTCGGCTGCCAACAGCACCAATTTAATTACAGTATTCCAAAACGCTTATTTTGCCGTTTTGAATACTTAGAAGTGCGAAGGACGGATTTGGATTTGCCTATTGCTGTCACAAGGGATGTTTAAGGTAAAGGTGTGCACTGTGATGTAAGGGAGAGTGGGAGGACTCTGATCAGGGATGAGCCGAACACCCCCCTGTTCGGTTCGCACCAGAACTTGCGAACACACCAAATGTTTGTGTGAACTTTAGAACCCTGTTAAAGTCTATGGGACTCGAACATTTGAAATCTAAAGTGCTAATTTTAAAGGCTAATATGCAAGTTATTGTCCTAAAAAGTGTTTGGGGACCTGGGTCCTGTCCCAGGGGACATGTATCAATGCAAACAAAAAGTTTTAAAAACTGCATTTTTTTCGGGAGCAGCGAATTTAATAATGCTAAAAGTGAAACAATAAAAGTGTAATATTACTTTAAATTTCGTACCTGGGGGGGATAATGTCAGCATGTGAAAAAGTGCATGTTTCCCGTGCATAGAACTGTCCCTGCACAAAGTGTCATTTCTGAAAGAAAAAAAGGCATTTAAAACCGGCTTTGCGGCTATAATGAATTGTCGGCTCTGGCAATTCAGAGATGATTCATTCATAAAAAAAAAAAAAAAACGTGGGGGTCCCCCCAAATTCCATTAACAGGCCCTTCAGGTCTGATATGGATATTAAGGGGAACCCTGCAGTCAATTTAAAAAAAAATGACGTGGGGTTCCCCCCCAAATATCCATACCAGACCCTTCAGGTCATGAAAAAATCGCTGATCGCCTCCATTAGTAGTAAACAAATATATATTAATAAAAATGCCATAAAACTATCCCCTATTTTGTAAACGCTATAAATTTTGCGTAAACCAATCATTAAACGCTTATTGTGATTTTTACCAAAAATAGGTAGAAGAATACGTATCGGCCTAAGCTAAGGAAAAAAAATGTTTTTTTATATATTTTTTGGGAATATTTATTATAGCAAAAAGTAAAAAATATTGCATCTTTTTCAAAATTGTTGCTCTATTTTTGTTTATAGCTCAAAAAATAAAAACGGCAGAGGTGACCAAAAGAAAGCTCTCTTTGTGGGACAAAAAGGGTGCCATTTTTGTTTGGGAGCCACGTCGCACGACTGCGCAATTGTCAGTTAAAGCGACGCAGTGCCGAATCGCAAAAAAGGGCAAAGTCCTTAACCTGTATATTGGTCCGGGTCTTAAGTGGTTAAGCATGGCAGTTCACAGAACAATACAATACACAAAATCCACCCGAACACTTACCAGCCAGTCCGCAAAATAAAAAAAAGTTTACATTGTTTGAACAGTTTGTGTTTGGTTTACATTAGACACATTTGCAAATATATGTGAAGCCGCACTGCCACGTCAAGGCTCCTCTGCACAGTACGGTCCCTAACTCTACTCTAACATTTTTTTCCAAATGGAGACATACATAGCAAGAAATTCATTGAGAGGCTAAACTAGTTAAAAAAAAAATCATAAAAAAACAGAGGTATTGGTTGCATATATTTGCAATCATATGTGAAATAATCTTCCATTTTAGCAGAAAAAGTTCCGAAACATGCCTGAAAAAATGACTGGCTCCTCTTAAATCAGGACCCGTCAACTTCTTCAACTTCCCTCACACTTCCCTCACTCTTCAGGCCTGGATTTTTTTCAGACTTCCATAGTTGCCAACAGTCCCGATTTTCCTGGGACAATACAGATTTTGGGACCCTTGTTGCGATTGGATGCCGTCACGATTCTGGATTTTGCCTTTTTGTCCAGGGAAATCCGGAATGTTTGGCTCTGCAGCAGCTGGCTCCAAAAAAATGGCCACCAGCGCCGCCAAGAGATCTCTTCTCCTTGTGTTCAGTGGAGAGGGGAGGGGGCTCAATCCGTGCAGCCAATGAATCGGCTTCTCTCTTTACAATTCTAAAGCCAGGTTAGCTGCACGGATCTGACCCTCCCGTCTCCACTGAACACACGTGCCACTCGTTCAGTTTACTCTGCTCTGAGTCTGCCATTGTTTCTCTCGGTGTACAGCCCAGGCCAGTAATGTAACTGTAATCTACGGGGGGGTTACAAATTACAATGTTCTGAGTCTGCCTTGGCCCTCTCGGTGTACAACCCAGGCTAGCAAAGTAACTGAGGGTCCCTCATCCAGTTCAAATACCCCTTGGCCTCCAACCTTCCCTTGTAGCTGGTCCAACACATGCCTGCACAAAAAGGCTTGTAGTCTACCAGTCTCCATCCTCCCCCCACAGCTGATCCAGACCGCACCTGCAGAAAAAAAGTCTACTGGCCTCTAACTTCCGCTCACAGCCAGTCTAACACATGCCTGCAGAAAATAAAAAAGTATACCGGCCTCCAACCTCCCCTCACAGCCGGTCCAACACACACCTGCAGAAAATAAAAAGTCTGCTGCCCTCCAACCTCCTCTCACAGTTGGTCCAACAGGCGCCTGCAGAAAATAAAAAAGTCTACTGGCCTCCAACCTCCCATCCCATCACACTCCTGCAGGAAAATAAAAGTTTCCGGCCTTATACCTCCCCTCACAGCCGGTCCAACACACGCCTGCAGGAAAACAAAACAGTCATACTGTCTTTTATTTTTTGTATTTTTGTTTCTTTTTCTGGTTCTTTTTCTTTTGTCCTGAGGCTGATGACACTTCTGGGCTTTGAATTTCTTTCTTTTTTGCTTTCTGACAGCGAACACCACTTTTTTGTGGAGTCTCAGTGTCAACGTCGCTTTCTGGAAGTAGAAGCGTAGATTGATCACGACGTTTTAGTGGAATCTTCGAGTCAAGGTATTTCTGAAAGCGACGGCTATGTTTTCGTTGAGTATCAGTTTCATCGTCCATTTCTGGAGGATCAAACAGGCGGACTGATGGAGTAAGCATAAAGCGAACATGACGTTTCTTTTTGTGGAGGCCCCAATCTGATGGAGTCGCCTTGTTGAAGTCCCACTCTGGTGGAGTCTCCTCATGGAATTCGGACGCTGGTGGAGTCTCCTCGTAGAAGTTGCACGCTGGTGGAGTCTCCTTGTGGAAGTCGCACTCTGGTGGAGTGGCCATGTCTAGGTTGCACTGTGGTAAGGTGGCCATGTCTAGGCCGCACTCTGGTGGATGCTCCTCGTGGAAGTCGCACGCTGGTGGTGTCTCCTTCTGGAAGTCGGACGCTGGTGGAGTGGCCATGTCTAGGTCGCACTCTGGTGGAGTGGCCATGTCTAGGTCGCACTCTGGTGGAGTGGCCATGTCTAGGTCGCACTCTGGTGGAGTGGCCATGTCTAGGTCGCACTCTGGTGGAGTGGCCATGTCTAGGTCGCACTCTGGTGGAGTGGCCATGTCTAGGTCGCACTCTGGTGGAGTCTCCTCGTGGAAGTCGCATGCTGGTGGTGTCTCCTCGTGAAAGTCGCACACTGGTGGAGTGGCCATGTCTAGGTCGCACTCTGGTGGAGTGGTCATGTTTAAGTCGCACTCTGGTGGAGTGGCCATGTCTAGGTCACACTCTGGTGGAGTGACTATGTCTAAGCCACACTTATACTGTCCTTTATTTTTTCTATTTTTGTTTCTTTTTCTGGTTCTTTTTCTTTTGTCTGGTTCTGTGATGATCAAGGGTTCTTCTGGTGGAGTCTCCTTGTGGAAGTCGCACTCTGGTGGAGTGGACATGTCTAGGCCGTACTCTGGTAGAGTGGACATGTCTAGGCCGCACTCTGGTGGAGTTGCCATGTCTAGGTCGCACTCTGGTGGAGTGGCCATGTCTAGGTCGCACTCTCGTGGAGTGGCCATGTCTAGGTCGTACTCTCGTGGAGTGCCAATGTCTAGGTCACACTCCGGTGGAGTGGCAATGTCTATGTCGCACTCTGGCGGAGTGGCCATTTCTAGGTCGCACTCTGGCGGAGTGGCAATGTCTAGGTCGCACTCTGGCGGAGTGGCAATGTCTAAGTCGCACTCTCGTGGAGTGGCAATGTCTAGGTCACACTCTGGGGGAGTGGCAATGTCTAGGTCGCACTCTGGCGGAGTGGCCATTTCTAGGTCGCACTGTGGCGGAGTGGCAATGTCTAGGTCGCACTCTGGTGGAGGGGCAATGTCTAGGTCGCACTCTGGTGGAGCGGCCGTGTCTAGGTCGCACTCTGGTGGAGCGGCCGTGTCTAGGTCGCACTCTGGTGGAGCGGCCGTGTCTAGGTCGCACTCTGGTGGAGTGGCCGTGTCTAGGTCGCACTCTGGTGGAGCGGCCGTGTCTAGGTCGCACTCTGGTGGAGCGGCCGTGTCTAGGTCGCACTCTGGTGGAGTGGCCGTGTCTAGGTCGCACTCTGGTGGAGTGGCCGTGTCTAGGTCGCACTCTGGTGGAGTGGCCGTGTCTAGGTCGCACTCTGGCGGAGTGGCCGTGTCTAGGTCGCACTCTGGCGGAGTGGCAATGTCTAGGTCGCACTCTAGCGGAGTGGCCGTGTCTAGGTCGCACTCTGGCGGAGTGGCCGTGTCTAGGTCGCACTCTGGCGGAGTGGCCGTGTCTAGGTCGCACTCTGGCGGAGTGGCCGTGTCTAGGTCGCACTCTGGCGGAGTGGCCGTGTCTAGGTCGCACTCTGGCGGAGTGGCCGTGTCTAGGTCGCACTCTGGCGGAGTGGCCGTGTCTAGGTCGCACTCTGGCGGAGTGGCCGTGTCTAGGTCGCACTCTGGCGGAGTGGCCGTGTCTAGGTCGCACTCTGGCGGAGTGGCCGTGTCTAGGTCGCACTCTGGCGGAGTGGCCGTGTCTAGGTCGCACTCTGGCGGAGTGGCCGTGTCTAGGTCGCACTCTGGCGGAGTGGCCGTGTCTAGGTCGCACTCTGGCGGAGTAGCCGTGTCAAGGTCGCACTCTGGCGGAGTGGCCGTGTCTAGGTCGTACTCTGGCGGAGTGGCCGTGTCTAGGTCGCACTCTGGCGGAGTGGCCGTGTCTAGGTCGCACTCTGGCGGAGTGGCCGTGTCTAGGTCGCACTCTGGCGGAGTGGCCGTGTCTAGGTCGCACTCTGGTGGAGTGGCCGTGTCTAGGTCGCACTCTGGTGGAGTGGCCGTGTCTAGGTCGCACTCTGGTGGAGTGGCCGTGTCTAGGTCGCACTCTGGTGGAGTGGCCGTGTCTAGGTCGCACTCTGGTGGAGTGGCCGTGTCTAGGTCGCACTCTGGTGGAGTGGCCGTGTCTAGGTCGCACTCTGGTGGAGTGGCCGTGTCTAGGTCGCACTCTGGTGGAGTGGCCGTGTCTAGGTCGCACTCTGGTGGAGTGGCCGTGTCTAGGTCGCACTCTGGTGGAGTGGCCGTGTCAAGGTCGCACTCTGGTGGAGTGGCCGTGTCAAGGTCGCACTCTGGTGGAGTGGCCGTGTCTAGGTCGCACTCTGGTGGAGTGGCCGTGTCTAGGTCGCACTCTAGTGGAGTGGCCGTGTCTAGGTCGCACTCTGGTGGAGTGGCCGTGTCTAGGTCGCACTCTGGTGGAGTGGCCGTGTCTAGGTCGCACTCTGGTGGAGTCTCAATGTGATGGTCGACAGGCCTGCCATGTGAGCCTTGTCTGTAGTAAATACCACATACATCTTCAATAAAAAAAAGAGAAGAATTAGATTTAGCACCTTCACCTACATTTCACATATTTTTCTTTATACAACATCAAATTATAGAGAGAAAAATGTTCAAAACTCTTGGGGCAGGGACAATGAATAAACTCAACATGACAGGGACACGCGGATGACTAATGTTGGACTTTGTATAAAAATGCTAATTGCCTGCCACTCATCCTGACCCACTGGCTGGCAATAAATCGATGAAAAAATCTGAGGGGCTGGTTGTGCACAGCCCGTAATCAGCCTGCTCATACATGGTTAGAATCTTGGCTAGTACCTGCTGAACCGGCAGAGATTGGAACTGTCTATTGCCAGCTTTAGGAGCACAGAAGTAAAAAGTAACAATATATTGTAACCTTTGTGCACTAAGGCACTATAACAGTAACGGTGCAACAATGACCAAGATTGCCGTGACGTCACCAAGGGACCGCACAGTAAGGGACCACAGACAGGGCATGCAGGGATACACCACAGAAAAGATTGTGTTCTAGTAAGAGTATAATATAGATAGTTATGAGGGCACTAGTATCATTGTGCTCGCAGAGTACAAGGAGTGTCAAGTAGTAAGAAAAATATATGGGTGGTGTTGGGGATAGACATAAATAGAGGGTACCCGCCTGACACCAAGGTGATGCCAGGTTAACATGTATATAGTAAAGACAAAGCAGCTATAAAGTATTGTCTGTGCCTACCGTCCACAATAGTGGATATAATTCAATATGACGTCTGGTACGAGTATATTGGGTATAATGATGGTATAACCAGAGCCACACCTCCCTCATGTGACGGTCCATCCCCACGCACACGTCATCGGCACAGCGTCATCTGACGCGGTTTGGACAGAGGCGAGGGGATTGGAGAGTCGGGATCCCGGCCGGGTCACATGATGCGGAAGTCCCATCGGCACATGTGACCGGAGATCCACATAAATAGTGGGTTAGATGGCCCAATACATAGAGGCTCCCCTCTCTCTAACTTGAGGTTTGACAGTGCGGTCCGGCTGGTAAGTGTATGTTCGGCTCCTAGGATATTTTATCCGTGGCTCGTTACCCTCCACTGACTTATACTTTATTTGTAATGGGCGTCAGACCCACATTCTAATTTATGTCACATCTTTTGCCCAGACACTATCCTACTACATCGCTGCCTTGAATCAGTTCCTGGTCGCTCACATTGTTTGGAATTCAGTTCCCTACTCCTATGGGATTACTCCCTCATTCTTATACACTCAGTTGTTTAACTGCAATACTGTACTAATTTGACCAGCCTCCTATATGCTGTGGTGTATACATCTGGGTATGTATGATCTATTTGTGACATTTATCCATACCTTTATTTAGGTTTCTATGAAACATAACTACCCTAATCCCTTTGGTCAGCTATTGAGGCCCCGGTGTTGTCTTTCTTTTTATCAGTTTTATCCATCAGCCCTACCACTACCTGGACCGCTTATCAGCCTCTGGTTATACCATCATTATACCCAATATACTCGTACCAGACGTCATATTGAATTATATCCACTATTGTGGACGGTAGGCACAGACAATACTTTATAGCTGCTTTGTCTTTACTATATACATGTTAACCTGGCATCACCTTGGTGTCAGGCGGGTACCCTCTATTTATGTCTATCCCCAACACCACCCATATATTTTTCTTACTACTTGACACTCCTTGTACTCTGCGAGCACAATGATACTAGTGCCCTCATAACTATCTATATTATACTCTTACTAGAACACAATCTTTTCTCTGGTGTACCCCTGCATGCCCTGTCTGTGGTCCCTTACTGTGCGGTCCCTTGGTGACGTCACGGCAATCTTGGTCATTGTTGCACCGTTACTGTTATAGTGCACAAAGGTTACAATATATTGTTATGACAAATATTTGATGATGTATGAATTTATGTTTTAAACCAATAATAGTCTTTCTTTCTTCTTAGAAAACGTATAGCTCCTGAAGAAGCATTCAAATGCGAAACATGTAGAGCCTATGGAAATATTACTACTATCCACACTAGTCATTAACCTGTGTTGATGTCTATATTGGACCAGTCTTGGTTTTAATAATTATTTTTCTAATTTTTGTTATTACAAATACTTTGTGATAAATCATGTCTTTTTAATGTACACTTATTAATTTGTACTGTAATGTTGATCCAAAACATTAAAAATCTATTTTATGTCTATGATTGGTGCCTAGAAAGTCCATTTTTTCTTCAAACAACAAATCCTTCCATCTAATTCTAGGACGTAGCACTGCAGTACTCTAGGACACCCATAGTCCATCCTATGGTCTGTGTACCTTAAATATTTTTCAATCGTGGTTAAACAGGTGGTGAGGAGGCAATATAACACCTTACCACCTGTCAAATGCCCTCTGATGAACAACCTGACTGTGGATTGCTGTTCAGAGGTTCCACGAGCCCTACAATCCATTCTTTTTTGTCAGTTCAGCAGGGAACAGGAGGGACTATTTCATGTTTTCTTTGGGGCACTGCTAAGTAATCTCCTGTTTTTCAGCAAGTACAAAATACTTCCGCAGACCCCCCTTGCTCAGCTGGAGCCGGGGAAGGATTCAGACTATTACATTTTTTTTGGCAGATGGTCGGTTACAGATCTCTCATTAATACCGGCCTCCTGTGAAGGCCAATCAGCTGCCAAGTTTTATCTGACATCCGTGTTCAGTACCGCCCCCTCTCTCTCCTGCACCACCACTGAAATACAATACAGGCATACCCCGCTTTACGGACACTCACTTTACGTACACTCGCGAGTACGGACATACCCGCGAGTGTATGTAAAGTGTCTTACAAGTACAAATATTCCCGCGCCGTGCACCCGCATTAGACGGAACTGAAGTTTTGAGCACTTAGCCTGCCCAGTTCCAGCCTGTCAGCCACAGAATGCCATCCAGCCTCTCCATAGCACTGGGTGCAGCGCGATATCCGGGGGATGGATTGGAGCGGCCCCCCCTTGCATCAGATTAGCTTATTTACATGTGAGTGTTCCCCCAACGCCCCCACTACAGCCCCTGACAGCCCCACTAAAGCCCCTGGCACCCCCACTACAGCCTAGAAGTGAAAAAAGGTATTGCTTCACTTTAAGTACATTTTCATTTTACATACATGCTCTGGTCCCGTTGTGTACTTAAAAGTGGGGTATGCCTGTACATAGATTCATGCATTGCAGGAATCTATGTATTGTTACTGCCGCCCATTATTCAGATGGCCGGCCCCTGGTGAGCGCCGGCCATCTGAATAACGGCAGCTGGTTGGCTTTGGAAGTGCCTATCAGAGCCGCTGGCTCTGATAGGCTTTCTGATTACAGCCCTCAGGCTGTAATCGGCTTCCAAATAGTTATCCAGGGGACGCACGGGGGGTGTATTCCCTGGATAACACTGAAAGGCGTCTCAGCCAATCAGGTTCACCAGTTCTGGTTACCGGTAACCTGGTTGAAGCGCCATCAAGGGCGGGAGAAGACATCGAGGGACGGTGGAAACAGGATGGCTGACCCCAGAAAGGTAAGTGCCGTACGGGGAGGGGGCATTTTACAGGGCACAGTGGCGAAAATTGATGAGCACAGTGGCATCATTTTACAGGGCACAGTGGCTACAATTGATGGGCACAGTGGCGACAATTGATGGCATTGCACAGTGGCGAAAATTGATGGCACAGTGGCGACAATTGATTGCATGGCACAGTGGTGACAATTGATGGGAACAGTGGCTGCGTTTGATGGGCACAGTGGCGACAATTTATGGGCACAGTGGTGACAATTGATGGCACAGTGGTGACAATTGATGGCACAGTGGCTGCGTTTGATGGCATGAGACGGCTGCGTTTGATGGCACAGTGACTGTGTTTGGCATGGCACAGTGGCGACAATTGATGGCACAGTGGTGACAATGGGCACAGTGGCGATAAATGATGCCACAGTGGCTGCGTTTGATGGCATGGCACAGTGTCTGCGTTTGATGGCATTGCACAGTGGTGACAATTGATGGCACAATGGCGACAATTGATGGCATAGTGGCTGCATTTGATGGGCACAGTGGCTGCGTTTGATGGGCACGGTGAGGCAGCAATTGTTTTGTTTTTTTGTTTGTTTGCGCCCCCCCAAAAATTTTGAGCACCAGCCGTCACTGGTGTGTATGAGAAGTATATTTATGGGATCAGTAATAAGCATGGTATGACAGATCTCTATACTAAGAGAGGACACAACCTGATACATGCTCATCACCCCAATCACCAAGTCTATAGTCCTGCCAATACCGCCCCTGGTATATGCTGCTGCAGCCCCTTGTAGTCCGTTTACAGCTGCACTTTTCAGGTGCTTTTTAACCCTTTGTTTGGACTCAGTTAAAACCACGCTAGCGGCCAAAAAAGCGCCACTATAATAGCAGTAAAGCGCCGCTAAAACTACTGGTGCTTTAGCGATACCGCCCCAGTGTGAAATTAGCAGGACTATCTCTTTCTAAACAGTATATAGAGCTGAAGACAGCAGATAAGGTGATTGAGAATGGAGAGCAGTCCCCCATTGTGGTCACCCATAGATGGAGAAATATGTTTATTAATACAAGAAAAATATAGATGTAAGGTGCCGTACACACGGCCGAGGTTCTCGCTGAAAATCAGCGAGAACCTCGCTGGAATGCACATTCCAGCGAGGACCTCGGCCGTGTGTACGGTCTCAGCGAGCTTCCCGTCGGGAAGCCCGTCGAGCCGAAATAGAGAGCACGCTCTCTATTTCCTCGACGGCCCGCCTGGAAGAATGGCTGGTTGCCATTCCCGACGGGCGGGTCGCCGAATCCGACGGCCGGGAGAGAACCTCGACGGGCGGAACGATGTGTTCTGCCCGTCGAGGTTCTCTGCCGTGTGTACGGCGCCTTAGACTTATGTAGGCAGATTTGTTTCATCTCTGTGTATCATCTGAGGCTGGTCACCTCACTGTGTGTATGGAAGATTTACATCCACTTTAATTATTGCTTATAAATTTGTGTCTATTATGATTAGACAATAATGGGTTGTGTGTATGTCTTGTGTTCATTGTAACTAAAAACTTCATAAAAAAAAGGATTTGATAAAAAAAAAAAAAAAAAAACATATATACCTATGGGAATGTGACCCGTCATTAATGGGGAAAAAGGATCCAAAGAAAGGGTTTCATTATCTTTGTATCTATTAATATCCACAACACTTACCATTCAGGTCTTCCGTTTCCTTCTCCTGGTGGCCATTGACTTTACAGCCGGCATCAAAGCATCTAACAACGGCTCTGAAGAAACCTCTCAGAAAAGCCCGGGGACTCCTCTTCATTCTTGTGGGCTTCTTGTGTGAGATATCTGCAGGATGGACACTGATATCTCCTCCTTCCATAGGTGGTCTTCCAATGGGGGGTTTCTCTTTGGTGTTATTTTGAGAAAAAAACTTTTTAAGGTTAAATCGGTTCATTATGAAGAATAATGAAACACTTGAAATGGGCAAGGCTGAAATTTGCAATCAAATCGGATAAAATCAGATCAAATTACAAGAACAAACTCGCCAGACACAAAAGCACGTGTTATCCAATCGGAGTTCACACTGCTACTGGCATAACCCCCTGTGTGCGTTCAATATATAGGGGCAGTGTTCTGTTGTGTTCTGTTGTCATGGGAACCTTTCTGTTTTTTTTTTTTCAAATCTCCTGGTGATCCTCTAACTGACAATTCTTCTTAAAGGAGCCTCCTCCTGGTTTTGAAATTCAGACAGTAGTCCTAGAATACAAATTTAATAAACAAGGACGGCTCCTTTAAAAAAAAACATGTTTACATTCTTACAGTCCAATGACTTAAAAACTAAGCTCCTCACACATTTTGTACTCCTCCCATCCACACTAAACTGTACACTTGTACTGTAATGACTTGGCATATGTGTGTATATATATATATATATATATATTTTTATTTTTTATTTATATATATATATATATAAAAAAATTGGTGATTACCGTATTATAGGATGTTGTTGATGGGGCAGTATTAATGGGGGCAATTTTGATGGGGTAATTTTGATGGGGCAATATTCATGGAGGCAGTTTTAATAGGGCAATATTGATGGTGTAATTTTTATGGAGCAATATGATGGTGGCAATTTTGATGGGGCAATTTTGGTGGGGGCAATATTGATGGGACAATTTTAATGAGGGCATTATTGATAGGGCAATTTTAACCACTTCAAAACCGCACGCTGTCATATGACATCCACAAAGGGGATCTCTTATCCAGATGGTCACCAGTCATCTCTATGACCATCGGAGGCCCGGGCGCAATGTGATGACGTCACACCCGGGTACCCGTAAGTAAACAAACTGCAATTGCAGCTAGTAAGAATGAGATCTGTGAATTTTTTTCACAATCTCATTCTTTCCAGCCTGGAGGAGAGATGTGGGGTCTTATTGACCCCGCATCTCTCCTTAAAGAGGACCTGTCACACACTATTCCTATTACAAGAGATGTTTACATTCCTTGTAATAGGAATAAAAGTGATCGAAAAAAAAAAGGGTAAAAATGCAATTTTTTTAATTGGTCATTAAAAACGATCTTGTGTAGGCTCCAGAGCATTTTTCTCAATGTAAAAAATGGGCATTGAAAATTTAGAACATGCATCGTGAAAAACGGTCGTATGTCACGGATGAGAGGACGTCCGTGATAGGCGGAAAACTGAACACAGGCTCTGCTGGGAAACTGGGTGTTCTTCCTATCATGGAACAGCACAAAAAAAATAGGCGCGGCTTTTAAAAAATGGAGGCCCACAGTCTGACTCACTAAAGTAATGAAGATCGACGATGTAAGGTGGGGCAATGGCAAGGTGAGGTGAGGCAATGACATGGTGAGGAAATGGCACCGTGAGGTGAGGCAATGGCACAGGGAGGTGAGGCAATGGCACAGTGAGGTGAGGCGATGGCACAGTGAGGTGAGGCGATGGCACAGTGAGGTGAGGCGATGGCACAGTGAGGTGAGGCGATGGCACAGTGAGGTGAGGCAATGGCACATTGAGGTGAGGCAATGGCACAGTGAGGTGAGGCGATGGCACAGTGAGGTGAGGCGATGGCACAGTGAGGTGAGGCGGTGGCACAGTGAGGTGAGGCGATGGTACAGTGAGGTGAGGCGATGGCACAGTGAGGTGAGGCGATGGCACAGTGAGGTGAGGCGATGGCACAGTGAGGTGAGGCGATGGTACAGTGAGGTGAGGCGATGGCACAGTGAGGTGAGGCAATGGCACAGTGAGGTGAGGCAATGGCACAGTGGGGTGAGGCAATGGCACAGTGAGGTGAGGCAATGGTACAGTGAGGTGAGGCAATGGCACAGTGAGGTGAGGCAATGGCACAGTGAGGTGAGGCAATGGCACAGTGAGGTGAGGCGATGGCACAGTGAGGTGAGGCAATGGTACAGTGAGGTGAGGCAATGGCACAGTGAGGTGAGGCAATGGCACAGTGAGGTGAGGCAATGGTACAGTGAGGTAAGGCAATGGCACAGTAAGGTGAAATCACTTTTATTCCTATTGCAAGGAATGTAAACATCCCTTGTAATAGGAATGGTTTGTGACAGGTACTCTTTATGGAGAGATGCAAGGTCAATAAGACCCCACATCTCTGCTCCAGGCTGAAAAGCATGAGATCGTGAAAAAAAAATCACCAATCTCATGCTTTCAGCCACGATTGCGGCTTTGTTTACATTCCGTTACCCGGGCATTGCACCATCTGGTCATCAGTCATCTCTCTGCCTCCTATCTGGCGCCGGTAGATCGTTTCTCCGGGAGAGCCCGGAGACGTACCGGATGGCGGCGGGAGGGGGGAACGTCCCCTCCCGTCGCCTATAAGAACGATCAAGCGGCGGAACTGGCGATGTGACCGTTCTTATGGTGCACAGAATCACCAGCTAAAGAGTCAATGGGAGTAAAGAATGCCCCATCATTGGTTTCAGGGGAAGGAATAGTGCCCCATCAATAGTGTCAGTGGGAAGAATAGTGCCCCACTGATGGGCTTGGTGGTAGGAATAGTGCCCCATTGTTGGTGTAAAAGTAATAGTGCCCCATTGTTGGGCTTGGTGGTAGGAATAGTGCCCCATTGTTGGTATCAGTGGGAAGAATATTGCACGATCTTTGGTGTCAGTGAGTGGAATAAAGTCCTATCTTTGGTGTCAGTGGGAATAATTGTGCCCCATTGGTGGGCTCAGTGGTGGGAATAGTGCCCCATTGTTGGGCTCAGTGGTAGGAATAGTACCCAATCATTGGGCTCAGTGGTGGGAATAGTGCCCCATCATTGGGCTTAGTGGTGGGAATAATGCCCCATTGTTGGGCCCAGTCGTAGGAATAGTGCCCCATCATTGGGCTCAGTGGTGGGAATAATGCCCCATTATTGGGCTCAGTGGTAGGAATAGTGCACAATCATTGCGCTCAGTGGTGTGAATAGTGCCCTATCATTGGGCTCAAAGGTGGGAATAGTGCCCCATTGTTGGGCTCAGTCGTAGGAATAGTGGCACATCATTGGGCTCAGTGGTGGGAATAATGCCCCATTGTTGGGCTCAGTGGTGGGAATAATGCCCCATTGTTGGGCTCAGTGGGAGGAATAGTGCCCTATTGTTGGGATCAGTGGTGGGAATAATGCCCCATTGTTTCGCTCAGTGGTAGGAATAGTACCCTATTGTTGGGCTCAGTGGTGGGAATAATGCCCGATTGTTGGAATCAGTGGTGGGAATAATGCCCCTTAGTTGGGTTCAGTGGTGGGAATAATGCCCCATTGTTGGGCTCAGTGGTAGGAATAGCACCCTATTGTTGGGCTCAGTGGTGGGAATAGTGTCCCATTGTTGGGGTCAGTGGTAGGAATAGTGCCCCATTGTTGGGCTCAGTGGTAGGAATAGTGTGTGGCCAGTTTAAAAGAGATTGTACGATCAGATTGTATGGCCAGCATGAAGGAGCGTGTACAGAGATTATATGATGGGATTGTATAGTGCAGCCCTCAAAAGTTTCACTCATTTGCTTTTGCAAGTGGATTTTGAGGGCTGGCGAGCTATGGCTGCCTGGGAGCGGGTGAAAGGGGCGAGCACCGCCAGCAGGCGGGTTGTATGGGAGCCATTCGCCCAGTTATCGGAGGGGAAGAGAGAGGAGAACTGCGGTCCGGATGATCAGAGTGCCAGGAAAAAAAAGCTGTGTGTTCTCTGCCACGCGCCATCACATACAGCCCCTCCTCTTTGTCTGGGCACTTTAAAAGACATATCAACCGTCCAATCTGTCTATGAAATTTCCTCGGACAAGGGGGAGGGGCTGTATTTGACGGTGCGCGGCTGGGGAACACACAGCTATTGAAATGAAAGCTGTTATGTTCCTGCCACTCTGATCATCTGGATGGTGGGTCTCCTCTCTCTTTCCCTGCACAGATATGCTGCATTGGGGACAGGGGCTGCAATGGGGACACGGGCTGCATTGGTGACACAGGCTGCATTGGGGACAGGGGCTGCAATGTGGACACGGGCTGCATTGGGGACACGGGCTGCAATGGTGACACAGGCTGCATTGGGGACACGGGCTGCAATGGTGACAGGGGCTGCATTGGGGACATGGGCTGCATTGGGGACACAGGCTGCATTGGTGACACAGGCTGCATTGGTGACACATGCTGCATTGGTGACACAGGCTGCAATGGGGACAGGGGCTGCATTGGGGACAGGGGCTGCATTGGGGACAGGGGCTGCAATGGGGACAGGGGCTGCAATGGGGACAGGGGCTGCAATGGGGACAGGGGCTGCATTGGGGACAGGGGCTGCATTGGGGACAGGGGCTGCATTGGGGACAGGGGCTGCAATGGGGACACGGGCTGCATTGGGGACACGGGCTGCATTGGGGACACGGGCTGCATTGGTGACACGGGCTGCAATGGGGACACGGGCTGCATTGGTGACACAGGCTGCATTGGTGACACAGGCTGCAATGGGGACAGGGGCTGCATTGGGGACAGGGGCTGCATTGGGGACAGGGGCTGCAATGGGGACAGGGGCTGCAATGGGGACACGGGCTGCATTGGGGACACGGGCTGCATTGGTGACACAGGCTGCATTGGGGACAGGGGCTGCATTGGGGACAGGGGCTGCAATGATGCTCTCTTCCGTTCTATTAGATCCACGACTCCTGATTAGCAGAGAGGTGGTTTAGTGTAAGCAAAGTAAATGAATAACCAACCTGGGTAAACTTTGAGTGCAAAGATTTTTGCTCGCAGTTTACCTTTTTTGAAGTCTATTAGAGCCTATGGCTCCAATCAGGTGCATCAAAAACACAACCCCCCCAAAAAGGGGCCGACGCCTGAATAGGGGGTGACTAGAGCAGCAATGGATAGATTCATGCAATCTAGCCATTATACACAGAGCGGGGTGGCTGGAGAGAGGGGATGGCGCCCATGCACCCTTATGGACGCACCGCCACTGATTGCTACCAACACACATGCTACATCATACATTCTTATGTTTTATATGTAGCGGTACCCCCGAAGGGGCTGCTGAGAAATGATGGGATGGCATATTACCTCATGGCTCTTGTCAAATGTCTAGGGTGAACGATGCATGCAGTAATAAAGGAATGTCCGCAAAGGAAGTCTCTTTATATGTGCTCTTTATTACCCAGCCGGGTAAAAACAGTAGAACTTGTGGTGACAGAAAAGATGTTGAAGTAAAAGGAGAAACAGCAGATTCAGGCATTTGATATGGAAACAGTCCTGCTTCCGACAACACTTAGATTTTTTCGCCACTCTAGTCGGAGTGGGTATAGCGTACCTGGACAGGCCTCTCTCACTGACCTGGCAGCCGGAGTATCACTTCGAACTTAGGAAGATGTCTCTGCTACAGACTCTCCTAGGATGAACTCAGGGAGACACCTCTGCCACAGGCCCTCTCTGATTTGCAGATACGGAGGAGCCCCTCCTAAGTAAAGTTTTGCCTGAATCTTCCAGTTAACGTCGCTCGGGTACCGACTGAAAGAGGAGTCAATCCTTCAGTGTCCGGTACCCTCGATCCCCGGTGGTTCGTCGGAATCCTATTGGACCACCAGACTCTCATTGGTGCTCCTCAGATGGACTCCCCACCGAACAGCTACACTCGCTTGGGATCTTCAGAAGTGGGAACTCAGTCGATCACTGAGTCCTCGTCCTGCTTGGATGCTCCAGGCCCACATGGCCCAGGAACACCGCGTGGCACACGCTCCCCGGCCAGGTAGGCCATAATGCTAGGGGCGCAGTGATGTGACCACCCTAAAGGTTGGTGCCACACTTGAGAAAGAACCAGAAGATGAACCCTGCCAACATGGCGTCTGTCCCATATGTACCCTTTCCCAGCATGCCCAGCAAGGAAACTCCCTCCTGATTGGCTGCTAGGGAAGAGCACCCAAATCCCGATTCCACTGCTGCCACCCATCGTCCTGGGGTGGAACAACACCCCAAGCACGGAAAATAAATGTAGCGCTATAAACATAAATTAGTAACACACACATGAACAGTGAATGAATGATGTAGTCCAAACAAACCACGTGAGTGGAAAAGTCCTTACTAGGACTTTTCCACTCACGTGGTTTGTTTGGACTACATCATTCATTCACTGTTCATGTGTGTGTTACTAATTTATGTTTATAGCGCTACATTTATTTTCCACACTTCATTCAATTTTTGTCAAATTGTAGTGTAGCTGCTTTAGTTTTATTTTTGTTTCTTATTTTCCTTTTCACCTTGGTTAGCGCAATATTTTCCCTTATCTGTACAACACCCCAAGCACGACAGAAGGAGCCCACAGCACAGCTAGGCTGAAACAGAGACCCTACAAAACAATTAGAATTGAGATCAGAGTCACTTACACTCTGATCATCCCTTAAATTTCAAATAGCACCTGTACACAGGTGCTACATATATATATATATATATATATATATATATATATATATATATATAAAAATGTGGATCACTTCCTTCCCCCACAATTCGATCCCAAGCTCCTGGCAGGGCCTATCCTAGGGTCATAGGCGCCTGGGTGCAAAAATATTTCTGGCGCCCCCACATGGGCGTTGTCATTTTACTAACTCCTCCCCTTTACATCTCATTATACAGTACATCACATCTGTAGATGGACTAGGCGCAGGAATGGGCAGGGGCTGTGTATCCTATGCAATCTATCATGACATAAAACATCTAGAGCAGGGGCAGCCCAGAGCATGTGTAAAGCGATGCTGGGGATGCCATCCCCCAGCACACTGAACACTGTGACTCACCTTGATTCTCTCTCTGTGCAGCCTGAGATAGATATGGGAGGCATTCCAACTGGAGTTGGTGGAGACAGTGCGGGATCCAAGACTCCCAGTGTTAGGAATTCATTCCTGCACATCAGCACTCAGCAGCCACTGAAAACTAGAACCCTTTTGTCAGGAAGAAGAGTGGCCCCTCCCCCGAGCACTGCCAGGCTGGACGGGCTGCCGTGTGCTCACACATCAGTTCTGGACGGACACATACCTATGCTCAGAACACTAGTTCTGGATGGACACAAACAAGGAGATAAGGAGGAGGGGGAGACATCTGGCACTTCCGGCGCCCCCACCCTGTGCACCCTGCCTAGGATCGGCCCTGGCTCCTGGAACCTTAGGGTTTGGAGATCAATCTCCTACAATGATTATTCTCTTACCCTGTTACGGAACAGACAGCCTCTCCCCCCTCTCTCTCTTTGCTGTTTCCTATACACCAGGGGTCTCCAAGCTCAAGCTTTTCAAACAAAGGGCCAGTTTATTGTCTTTCAGAGGGCCGGATTGTGGCCACCAGGGGCAATAGATGTCAATGGCCCAGCATCAGTGAAAATAAATATGGCCCCAGAACTGGTTTGTCAATAAGAAGTGGAGTAGTATCCCATTATTGGTATCGGTGGAAGATATAGTACCCCATTGTTCGTGTCAGTTGAAGAATTATTACCTCATATCAGTGGGAGGAATAGTGCCCCAAGGGCCAGATAAAGGCTAGCAAAGAGCCACATCTGGCCCTCGGGCCGCAGTTTGGAGACCCCTGCCATACACTCTTCCCTCTCTCTCTCTCTCTCTTTTTCTTTCTTCTTATCTTTTCCTTCTAGATGTCTTTCGTCTCCCTCCTCAGATGTTACCTGAAGATATGTGGTCAGGGCCACCCAGGGTTCTCCTCTGAGGCCCTTTCCACAATCATTACTCGCCTTTGTAAATAATTGTACTATAACTGCCTGTGCGACATGCGCCAGATGAGGGTTTACTCTCCCCGACACCTTCTCTATTTATGTTGTAACGTCATCATCTGGTTAACATGTACGAAGACACTGGCTCATTGTTCTACATTGTCATTGTCTCTCATGCAATGTTTGTTGTTATCTATAATAAATTATTTATAATACATAAAAATATTGAACAAGAAAAAGAAATGCATGCTTCAGAATTCCATAAAAATACCCCATAGTTTGTAGACGCTATAAGGTTTGCGCAAACCAATCAATTTACGCTTAATGGGATTTTTTTTATCCAAAAATATGTAGCAGAATACATATTGGCCTAAATTGATGAATAAATTAGATTTTTTTTTTTATTGGAGGTGTTTTATAGCAGAAAGTAACATTAAATTTTTATTTTTTCCAAAATGGTCGCTCTTTTTTTGTTTAGAGCACAAAAAATTCAAACCGCAGAAGTGAGCAAATACCACCAAAAGAAAGCTCTATTTGTGGTAAAAAAAAGACATACATTTTCTTTGGATACAGTGTTGTACGACCGCGCATTTGTCAGTTAAAGTAAGCCCATGCCGTATCACAAAACATGGCCTGGTCAGGAAAAGGAGTAAACCTTCCGGGGCTGGAGTGGTTAACCTCTTCAGCCCCGGACCATTTTGGTGGTCAAAGATCATGCCACTTTTTGCGATTCGGCACTGCATCGCTTTAACTGACAATTGCGCGGTCGTGCGACGTGGCTCCCAGACAAAATTGAAGTCCTTTTTTCCCATAAATAGAGCTTTCTTTTGGTGGTATTTGATCACCTTTGCGATTTTTTATTTTTTGCGCTATAAACAAAAAAATAGTGTAAATATTGAAAAAAAATCTATATTTTTAACTTTTTGCTATAATAAATATCCCCAAAAAATATATATAATTTTTTTCCACAGTTTAGGCCGATACGTATTCTTTTACATATTTTTGGTTAAAAAAAACTGCAATAAGCATTTATTGATTGGTTTGCGCAAAAGTTATAGCGTCTACAAAATAGGGGACTGTTTGTTTTATGGCATTTATATTAATATTTTTTTTTTTTACTAGTTTTGGCGGCAATTAGCAATTGTAATTTTTTACAGCGATCAGTGCTATAAAACTGCACTGATTACTGTAAAAATTACACTGGCAGTGAAAGGGTATACCACTAGGTGACGCAGCAGGGGTTAAGTGTTCCCTAGGAAATGATTTTTACTGTTAGGGGGCATGGCTACACGTGACATGTCACAGATGACCATTCCCAATCACGGGGAATGGTCATCGGTGACAGTGTCACTAGGCAGAACAGGGGAATGCCTTGTTTACAAAGGCATTCCTCTGTTCTGCCCTTGCCGACCGCAATCGTGGGACACCTGGGAACGTCGAGTTCCCGGGACCCGCAGCCACACTCGCGAGGCACGCAGCGCTCACTAAGCAGCAGATTTGAATGGACGTACCTGTAGGCCAATTTGCCTGTCCGCGCCATTCTGTCAATGTAAATAGTCGTACGGCGATCAACAAGTGGTTAAACTGTATTTTAATTGTACTGCCTGCCCTTATGTTGTAAAGCACTGCATAAACTGTGGGTGCTATATAAATCCTGTATATAAAATAATAATTATAAAAATGTTGAAGGGAAGTAAGCATGATGTTTTTTATCTGCTGCATTGAGTTTCCTTGGCTGACCAATACATCTACTGTTCTCAGCGTTGTCTGTTTCTTTGTGCTTCTTCAAAAGAGCTTGAACAGCACATCCTGAAACCCCAGTCTGCTTTGAAATCTTTGCTTGGAGGGACCTTACAGATGCAGTATAACTACCTTGTGTCTTGTTTCTATGCTCAGTCTGGCCATGCTGTATGACCTGTGACATGAACTGCGATTTTTATCATGACTGCAACATTATGGTACATCAGATACTTTTGACGCTATTTTCGGACCATGGTCATTTATACAGCAATCAGTGCTATAAATATGCACTGCTTACTGTGTAAATGATACTGACAGGGAAGGGATTAACCACTAGGGGGCAAGGAAGGGGTTAAGTGTGTCCTAGGGAGTGATTCTAACTTGGGGGGCTGGGTTACCAGTGACATGACAGAGATCACTACTCCCGATAACAAGGAGCAGTAGATCAATGTCCTATCACTAGGCAGAACAGGGAAATGTCGTGTTTACACAGGCATCCCCCCGTTCTGCCTCTCTGTGACACAGTCACAGGCACCCGGCAGACATCGAGTCTGCGGAACCCACGGTCACACTCACTGAGCTTGTGGCGGGGGCGTGCCCGCAATGCAGCATCTTAAAGGGGACGTACAGGTACGTCCATATGCGAGTATCTGAGCTGATCGGGGCCATTCGGAGCCGTTCAGAAATGCTCAGAAAGACTCGGAAATACTCCATTCCCGAGCCTTTCTGAGATTTGCCGAGGTCAGCCGAGCTGTCCCTGGGCCTTTCCGCGTGTTTCTTCACATGTGCCTAAAACTTTTGCACAGAACTGTATATATATTATATATATATATATTTATATATATATATGTGTGTAGCGCTACCCCCGAAGGAGCCGCTGGTTAGATTTGGGACCGGCGTGTTACCTCTGTAGCATGTCTAGGCGTATGATGAAAAGTAGATGGTGTGAGCAATAATAGAATGTCCAAACAGCAAGGTAAAAGAAAGAAAAATGGAGGGCGCACCGACCTAGTGTGATACCGTACAACATGGTTTTTATTAAAATATTAATAAATAGTTATACTCACAAAAATGAGTTAACCACTTGACCACTGGGCACTTAAACCCCCTTCCTAACCAGACCAATTTTCAGCTTTCGGTGCTCTCACAATTTGAATGACAATTACTCAGTCATACAACATTCTACCCATTTGAAATTTTTGTCCTTTTTTTCACACAAATAGAGCTTTCTTTTGGTGGTATTTGATCACTTCTGGGTTTTTTATTTTTTGCGCTATAAAAGAAAAACGACTGAAAATTCTGTAAAAAAAAAAAAAAAAAACTTGTTTCTGTCATATTAGTGGGTTATTTCTCACACACAGCATATGCATACCACAAATTACACCCCAAAACACATTCTGCTATTCCTCCCGAGTATGGCGATACCACATGTGTGGGACTTTTACACAGCGTGGCCACATACAGAGGCCCAACATGCAGGGAGCGCCATCAGGCGTTCTGGAACACCCAGACCAATTCTGACATTTCTCTCCTACATGTAAAAATCAACACTTATTTGCTAGAAAATTACATAGAACCCCAAAACATTATATATGCTTTTTTAGCAAAGACCCTAAAGAATACAATGGCGGTTGTTGCAACTTTTTATCGCACACGGTATTTTCGCAGAAATTTATTGAACGCGTGTTTTTAAAAAAAACTGTTTTGTGCTAAAAAAAAACCAAAACAAAACAGTAAAGTTAGCCCAATTTTTTTTCATAATGTGAAAGATGAAGTTACGCCGAGTAAATAGATACCCAACATGTCACCCTTCAAAATTGCGCACACTCGTGGAATGGCGCCAAACTTCGCTACTTAAAAATCTCCATAGGCGGTATTGCAGAGTATCGCGCAGGGTATTGCAGAGTATTGGGGTATTGCAAAGTATCATGCAGGGTATTGGGGTATTGCCGAGTATTGGGGTATTGCAGAGTATTGGGGTATTGCAGAGTATTGGGGTATTGCAGAGTATTGGGGTATTGCAGAGTATCATGCAGAGTATTGGGGTATTGCCGAGTATTGGGGTATTGCCGAGTATTGGGGTATTGCCGAGTATCATGCAGAGTATTGGGGTATTGCCGAGTATTGGGGTATTGCCGAGTATTGGGGTATTGCCGAGTATCATGCAGAGTATTGGGGTATTGCCGAGTATTGGGGTATTGCCGAGTATTGGGGTATTGCCGAGTATTGGGGTATTGCCGTATTGTTGAGTATTGGGGTATTGTGGTATTGTTGAGTATTGGGGTATTGTGGTATTGTTGAGTATTGGGGTATTGTGGTATTGTTGAGTATTGGGGTATTGTGGTATTGTTGAGTATTGGGGTATTGTGGAGTATTGGGGTATTGTGGAGTATTGGGGTATTGTGGGGTACTGGGGTATTGTGGGGTACTGGGGTATTGTGGGGTACTGGGGTATTGTGGGGGATTGTTGGGTACTGGGGGATTGTTGGGTACTGGGGGATTGTTGGGTACTGGGGGGATTGCAGGGTACTGGGGGGATTGCAGGGTACTAGGGGATTGCAGAGCTGGGATGTTTTGAGGGATGGCTGGATCTGTGACTGCATTTGTCACAGATCCAGCCACAGCTCAGCTGCTGACACCCCGCTCCCCCCCCTCTCCTCGCACACTGTACCGAACGGTACAGAGCGGAGAGCGAGGAGAGGGAGGAACCGGCGTCATCAAATGACGCCGGTTTGTTTACAAGTGATCGCGCCGTCATTCGACGGCGCGATCACGTGGTAAACGGCCGCTATCAGCGGCAATTTACCGTGATCCGTGATGCGCCGGGTCTTCTAGACCCGGCGAGCACGGACACTTTCGCGAGCGCGTCCCAGGGGACGCGCAATCGCGGAAGTGCACGAGGACGTCCCAGGGACGTCGTGTCAAAGCAACTCCACCGCGCCGTAGCAGTAAAATGCTTATGGCGCGGTGGGGAAGTGGTTAAAAACACGCCTTGAAAGACAGCACAGCAAATGTACAGCAACACCAGCAGAACACGACAATTTCTTGAATCAATTGGTATCTAACCGATTGTGGGGCTGACGCGTTTCGGGGGCGTACCCCTTTCTTCAGAGACTCCGTGGTCTGCATTTTTGTGAGTATTTTTGTGAGTATAACTATTGATTTTAACATTTTAATAAAAACCATGTTGTACGGTATCACACTAGGTCGGTGCGCCCTCCATTTTTCTTTCTTTTTCTCAGCCATATGAATTCCCACGATTCTGAGGAGGGCTGCAAGACTTTGGAAGATACTTTGCATTTGGATTACGCTATCCCATAGTAGTAAATACTGGAGCGCAGGAGAGATTTTCTGTTTGCAAACAGCAAGGTGTTGTTTTCTGTGCTTTTATTCTTGTGCCAACACGGCAACAGGTAACTTCAGGTGAGTAGAGGAAAGATGGTGAAAGTTGCAGGTTCAGGCCTTAACTATGTACAGAAGCAGTCCTGCTTCAACGATACCCTTTGCTTCGTCGCCACTCCACCCGGAGTGGGTGTAGTGTACCCGGACAGTCTCTCTCACAGAACTGGCAGCCATGGTATCACTCGGAACTCTGAGAAGGAAGCAAGCCTCTGCCACAGACTTGGCTTAATAGAATAGGAGAGGTACCTCTGCCACAGGCCCTTGCTCTGGAACCTAACTTGGTGGAGCGATTCCTTCTCAGTTAAGTAGTTTGCCTGAATTGTCTTCAGGTAGGTCTTGATTTTGGGTGACCGACTGACAGATTGCCATAGAACAAACTCCCAGTGTCCGGTCACCTTGATCCCCGATGACTTGTCTGGGCCTTATTGGATCGCCCGCCTCCGGGCTCTCCTCAGACTGACTCCCCACCTATCAGCGCAACTCGCTAGGGATCTTCTCTTAGAAGTGAGGACCCAGTAAGTCACTGGGGCCTCTCTGCAGCTTTAGTTGCCCCGGGCCATGAGGGCCCAGAGTCAGGGACTCCACGTAGCACGTGCGCCCCAGTCTGGTAGGCCATAACACCGGGGCCCGTGATGTCCGCACACCCAAAAGGTGGGTGCCGCACCCGGATCCAACCTCGAACTCCCGACGCCAAGATGGCGCCCTAAAGAAGTACCCTCCCCCAGCATGCCCCGCGAGGGAAAACCTCCTCTGATCGGCTGATGGCAAGAAGGTGCTCTTGCTGTTCTCCACTGCTGCCACCTGTCGTTCCAAGATGGTAAGGTATCTCTGGAACACAAAATGAAACAACAGCACAGCACTAGTAAACTAACATAAATCATATGGATGAGAGCTGTGTAACTCTCTCATCCCCTTATAAATCTGAACAGCGTCCGTACTTGAAAGTACAGGGGCGCTACATACTCCCCCCACTTGAAATGACACTTTCCCCAGTGTCCTAACAAAGCATTCAAGCCTGAATGCCGGCCTGGTTTGCATGACAGCAAGAGAAGAAAGAAATTGAAATATAATTGAACAACTTTAAGATGTACAGATATTAGCTTAAATGAATACTATAGAAAGAACTATGGAATTACACACAAAAGACACAATAATCCTATCTATCTAGACTGCCCCATTCTCTGGCAATGTTGATAGTGGGTCCACAAATCCTGAAATACAGGGAGTGCAGAATTATTAGGCAAATTGTATTTTTGAGGATTCATTTTATTATTGAACAACAACCATGTTCTCAATGAACCCAAAAAACTCATCAATATCAAAGCTGAATATTTTTGGAAGTAGTTTTTAGTTTTAGCTATTTTAGGGGGATATCTGTGTGTGCAGGTGACTATTACTGTGCATAATTATTAGGCAACTTAACAAAAAACAAATATATACCCATTTCAATTATTTATTTTTACCAGTGAAACCAATATAACATCTCAACATTCACAAATATACATTTCTGACATTCAAAAACAAAACAAAACCAAATAAGTGACCAATATAGCCACCTTTCTTTGCAAGGACACTCATGCAGCCTGCCATCCATGGATTCTGTCAGTGTTTTGATCTGTTCACCATCAACATTGCGTGCAGCAGCAACCACAGCCTCCCAGACACTGTTCAGAGAGGTGTACTGTTTTCCCTCCTTGTAAATCTCACATTTGATGATGGACCACAGGTTCTCAATGGGGTTCAGATCAGGTGAACAAGGAGGCCATGTCATTAGTTTTTCTTCTTTTATACCCATTCCTTGCCAGCCACGCTGTGGGATACTTGGACGCGTGTGATGGAGCATTGTCCTGCATGAAAATCATGTTTTTCTTGAAGGATGCAGACTTATTCCTGTACCACTGCTTGAAGAAGGTGTCTTCCAGAAACTGGCAGTAGGACTGGGAGTTGAGCTTGACTCCATCCTCAACCCGAAAAGGCCCCACAAGCTCATCTTTGATGATACCAGCCCAAACCAGTACTCCACCTCCATCTTGCTGGCGTCTGAGTTGGACTGGAGCTCTCTGCCCTTTACCAATCCAGCCACGGGCCCATCCATCTGGCCCATCAAGACTCACTCTCATTTCATCAGTCCATAAAACCTTAGAAAAATCAGTCTTGAGATATTTCTTGGCCCAGTCTTGACGTTTCAGCTTGTGTGTCTTGTTCAGTGGTGGTCGTCTTTAAGCCTTTCTTACCTTGGCCATGTCTCTGAGTATTGCACACCTTGTGCTTTTGGGCACTCCAGTGATGTTGCAGCTCTGAAATATGGCCAAACTGGTGGCAAGTGGCATCTTGGCAGCTGCACGCTTGACTTTTCTCAGTTCATGGGCAGTTATTTTGCGCCTTGGTTTTTCTACACGCTTCTTGCGACCCTGTTGACTATTTTGAATGAAACGCTTGATTGTTCGATGATCACAGTCAGAAGCTTTGCAATTTTAAGAGTGCTGCATCCCTCTGCAAGATATCTCACTATTTTTTACTTTTCTGAGCCTGTCAAGTCCTTCTTTTGACCCATTTTGCCAAAGGAAAGGAAGTTGCCTAATAATTATGCACACCTGATATAGGGTGTTGATGTCATTAGACCACACCCCTTCTCATTACAGAGATGCACATCACCTAATATGCTTAATTGGTAGTAGGCTTTCGAGCCTATACAGCTTAGAGTAAGACAACATGCATAAAGAGGATGATGTGGTCAAAATACTAATTTGCCTAATAATTCTGCACTCCCTGTATAAAGGAAGAGAAACATACAAAATACACAATGGGCCAGATTCATCAAGAGTTACGCCGGCCTATCTCGAGATACGCCTCGTAAGTGTAAATATGCACCGTCGTATCTATGCGCCGTACCCACAAACCTAGATACGCCTGAAAATAGTCTTCCTCCGACCGACCTAACTAACTTTCCTACGCCGGCGTATCGTAGGCACATATTTACGCTGGACGCATCTGGCACTCCCATTGATTTCCTATTCAAATATGCAAATGAGGGAGATACGCCGACTCGGCGTAAAGTTATTCCAACAAATAGCTGGTTTATCTTTGCACCAGACGTGCACAGGTCAGCTGGAGAGCAGCTACAAGCAGCACCGTTACGGATGAACTTAGCAAGCTGAGCAACCCCACTTGCAGGACAACTCATATGTCTTCCAACATGCCAGTGGCAGCCGTGGTCCTAGCACTACTAATGGGTCCACCGGTACGGAGGAGGAGGGCACGTGAGAGGATATACATATATATGCACATGAGCCTCTTTGGCATGGGTGATGAGGTGTATCGCATCTTCAGTAGGGATAAGCCGAACACCCCTGGGTTCGGTTCGCACCAGAACCTGCGAACACACCAAAAGTTTGTGTGAACTTTAGAACCCTGTTAAAGTCTATGGGACTCGAACGTTTGAAATCTAAAGTACTAATTTTAAAGGCTAATATGCAAGTTATTGTCCTAAAAAGTGTTTGGGGACCCGGGTCCTGCCCCAGGGGACATGTATCAATGCAAAACAAGTTTTAAAAAAACGGCTGTTTTTTTTCAGGAGCAGTGATTTTAATAATGCTTAAAGTGAAACAATAAAATTGAAATATTCCTTGGATTTTAATTGGAACTCCACCCCAAATTAAAAAAAAAATGCCATGGACCCCCACACATTTCTTTTTATGAATGACTTTTCTCTGTATTGCCGGGAGCCGACAATTCATTATAGCCACGAGTTATTTTAAATTACTTTTTTTCCTTCAAAAATGACACTTTGTGCAGGGACAGTTCTAAGCATGGGAAACAAGCGCTACTTTACAGGCATACTATACACCCCCCCCCCCCCCCAGGTACGAAATTTAAAGGAATATTTCACTTTTATTGTTTCACTTAAAGGAATTATTAAAATCACTGCTGCCAAAAAACTGCAGTTTTTAAAAAATGTTTACATTGGTACATGTCCCCTGGGGCAGGATCCAGGTCCCCAAACACCTTTTATTACAATAACTTGCATATTAGACTTTAAATTAGCACTTTAGATTTCAAACGTTCGAGTCCGATAGACTTTAACATGGTTCTAAAGTTCACACGAACTTGCCGCAAACACCCCAAATAGTTCGCTGTTCGGCGAACAGGCAATGTTCGAGTCGAACATGAGTTCTACTCGAACTCGAAGCTCATCCCTACTTCTGATGGTGGGGTGGCTCTTAACATCTAATGTAAGGGGAGGGGATGTGCTGGACATCTAATCTTACAGATACAACCGATCCTTTTGAGGACAATCATAATTCTGATGCGGCCCACCATAAAATTGAGTTTGACACCCCTGTTTTAAGCTAACTGTTAAGGCCCGTACACACGGTAGGACATCCAACAAAATTTCCCTTGGATTTTTGTCCTAATTGATTTGTTCGGTCACACCCATAGCATACACACAGTCCGACTTTTCCTGCAAACTTTTCTGCTCTGCTGGTTTTTCTGCTCTTTACTGCCACCCTTTGGTTAACTTCTGCTATTGTTGGTTGATTTTAACATTGGTTCTGAGCATGCCCATTTGTAATTTGTCCAAAATTCCGATGGTTTGCTGTACACACGATCGGACTTTGCACCATCGGACTTTTGTTGCCTGAAAGTTGGTCCGTTCGCAGACCCAACTTTTTGTCCGATGAAAGACAAAAAAGTTGGTCCGATGGAACGTACACACGGTCGGAAAAATGCGAAAAGTTCCGGATTTTGATGTTGGTTGGGCAAAAGTCCGACCGTGTGTACGGGGCTTAATTCTGCAAGTGTGGTCATTGCATTCATATTACACACTTAGAGCAATCTGTTAACATACATACACACAAATATTGTATTTGGTACTGTAGGTTTATAATTGTAAAACTAGACATATCAAAACTACTTTCAAGTACCGGTATGTTTTCTAGCAAACTAGAATGTGTTACAAGTTTCCTTATCAACATGTTTGAGAGTGTATTAAATATCCCTTTCACTGCCAAACCCTTTTTTGCTTGTTAAAAAAGAAAATATTTTAGGCCTGAAGATTACTTAACCGCTTCCGGACCGCTCGCACACCTTAAGGGCGACCCCTGTCTTGTTCTCTAGCCAAACAGAAAGTGAGAGGAAATCCCTCCAAAATTTCTAGGGGACCCCCAGGTCACCAGAGCTAGCGTCCCATTGGAAGATTTCCCTTTGATTACTTTTCTGGGGACAACCCAAAATTTGGGATTTTCTCTGACTTTTACTTTCAATGATAATGGTAAACAGGACAAATAGAGAGGCCGATAGACATGTAAAATGGAAAAATGTGGTTTGTTTCATTTTGGATAGATTTATTATGTAACTAATTTTATTTTGTTGATTCATTTCAGAATTAATTTAGTTTAATTTTGTTTCATTTATTAATTTTCTAAATAAATTTCAAATTTTCTAAACGATTCAAATTCGGATCGGTCGATAAATTATCAATTGATTTAAATTCTGTGTGAAGAATAGCTGGTTGTTAAGGAGCAGGCCGGGAAGCATTGTCAACACTTTATAGTTAAATGTGAATAATGGCCCTAGACCAGGGGTGCCCAACCTTTTGAAGAGCGAGGGCCACTTAAGCGACTTGGTAAGCGGTCGCGGACCACAATAAACGTAGCGGATGGATGGCAGCCCACTGAACACTTTTACAGTTTATTTACATCTGCCTTTCCTTAGAGGTGAATGAAGGGTCCAAATTTGGGTCAGACTGAGCATGTGAAAGGGGTCTAAGGCTGCTCTCACACTGATGCACTGTTTACCCCTGTGGCTTTGCTGTACTTTTCCATTGACTATTATATCCTGTAGATGTGGCGCACTTTCAGAAAGCTCACCAAACTTGCAGGTAATAGAAGTCTATGGCTCAGTGCAGGTAACCCGCAGCCCAGTAACCACTGCAGAACAGATATGCCCATATACACACTGTGATTTTACAAATAAACGTACCTTTAATAACAGTATTCCATTCCAGAGCAGGAGGTGGCAGGCCACATCAGAAAGCTCCCCGGGCAACTGGTTGGGCACCCCTGCCCTAGAATGATTGCCCTCACTCCAGCGTTCATTGATATGGGTAAAGTGTAGTGTGCAAGTAACGAGTGTGCCCATATCGATGAGGGTGGCCTCAATTTTTTTTTTGAAGAGGGGAATGAGGGGTTCAAGTGTTTGGGTGTAACTTTATTTTTTGATGCTTTTTTTCACTAAAATTTAATTTATATCACAAAGGGGACACATTGTGACTAGTTTGTTTTATTGAGTGTCGTTAAAGTCATATTAAAGTCTTGTTTTTTTTTTTTCATTAAAAAGTAAATAACATGTCATAATTACCTGCTCTGTGTAATGGTTTTGCACAGAGCAGCCCAGGTCTTTTTCTTCTCTGGGCCCTTGTTGGCGCTCCTGGCCCCTCCCTCCTGTCAAGTGCCCCCCACAGCAAGCAGCTTTCTATGGGGCATCTAAGTGGAGCTGTTGTTCTGTGTCCATTCTCTCTCTCTTCATTGGCTCACTGACATTGATTGACAGCATGGGCTCCAGTGGTGCCCAAGCTCTCATACAACATTGCTAGATTGAGATGGGCTCAGGTAAGTTAGTGGGGCTGATGCACACAGAAAGTTTTTTCTATCTTAATGCTTTCATATTCACAAAGCCACTAAATCATTTGTTTTGTGTAGAGTGATATACAGTGGTGGCCCGTAATGCAGGGAGCAAGGCCGACGCCCCCCATGGCGCCGGATGCATTGATTCCAATGGGTTTTTTTTTAAGCACGTGATTAGAGCCAGAGGCTCCAATGGAGTCGCTGATTCAAATCCCAACCTGCCTGGAGTTTGCATGTTCTCCCTTTGCCTGTGTGGGTGTACTCCGGTTTCCTCCAAAGACATGCAAACTCCAAGTAGTAGTGTGGTTGGGATTTGAACCAACGACCCTTTTGCTGATAGGAGAAAGTGCTAACCACTACACCAATGTTCTGCCCCATCTTGCTGATGTATGCTCTCTACACCAGTGTTTTTCAACTCCAGTCCTCAAGGCACACTAACAGGTCAAGTTTTCAGGATTTCCCTCAAATGAAATGGCTGTGGTGATTACTAAGGCAGTGAAACTGATCAAATCACCTGTGCAAAATAATGGAAAGCCTGAAAACATGACCTGTTGGTGTGCCTTGAGGACTGGAGTTGAAAAACACTGCTCTACACAGTGAGTCTGGATCAACCAGGTATATATCCCCAGTGGCGGCTGATGGTATATTTTTTTTTTTAGGGGCAGCAAACAATGCACCCACAGCCCCCTCCCCTCAATTTAGAGAGGAACCAGACATTTTCCCTAGTATGTGTACTGTATATATGAATGTGAGTTTAGGGACCCTAGATTGTAAGCTCCTCAAGGGCAGGGACTGATGTGAATGTAAATTATATATGTAAAGCACTGTGCAAATTGACAACGCCATGAACTGCAGAGGTACAGGGACAAGAGACAAGTCTCTGGAGGAATAATCAGTACAGGAATCACAGCTTGCAAGGCACTTATAGTTTCACACCCCAATAATGTTTTTTCTTGTAATAGTTTGAGGTGCTTTCTTCCCTTTAAATATATCACATTCCGAACACTCTCAGTGGCTGGGTAAAGAATTTAGGATATTTGAAATTTTAGAGCAGTGGTTTGGTCCCCTGGGTGCAGTTCATCTGCAGGTATTGGAAGGCTGCCAAATTCCTAAGCAAAGAATTTCATGCAGATGGACTGACATTTCAATTATTTTTTTTGTTGACCTAAAAATGAGTAGAAATATTTCAGCATCATTTTCTAGGTTTAAGAGTAGAACATTGCTTTATTTTATGTAAGCGAAACAACTTTGAAAAAATGTAAATAAACCTTCAAAACATAATAGCCACTTATATTATGCAGGACCTCCTTGGTCGTATGATGGTTTTTCTCATCCTAGTCATACACGTATCGGATATTATCCACTTGACAGAAGTTGATTATTTAATGTGGAAGTGACTTGTTGGAAAAAATTTAATTGACCAGAGACTGCAGCCAACAAACAGCAAGTGCTGGTGCCCAGAGACGACGTGACCTATCACGAAACGCGTCGGGTGGAACGAACGGCTTGCTGATGTCATCACCCTCATCTGCTTGTTTTTCCACACGGATGGGTTTTCCTGTTTGCGTCCCGCCGGCGCAACAGGTTTAAGACTGGTCCTACACTTACTAAATGTGAGTTTATTACAGTTTGTTTTATGTTTCAATAAAAGTCATTGGTTTTACACTATCGAGGCATCTGCTTTCTTTGCATGATACCATACCAATTGACGTTTACGCTGAGGAGTTTGTCGTATTATCACATCGTATCACCACGCTATGGATGCAGTGTTCTGTCATGCCTGCCTGTGTTTAACATTCATGCTGTTTTAGGTCCTATATCACAAGGGACCATTGGCTCTGGTAAGCAGTTTACTTACACTATGGTGGTGGAATTCACTCAAAGTTGTTGATCTCAGGAAGAAAGTGCAGCTGTCACTTCAGACCATTACTGGGTGTTCCTTCACATTGCAGTCATATGGACTTTGTTGTTGCTTTTCATTTCACTGTGTATGTATGTTTTTTTAATTTTGTCACTTATAGTTATATGATTTGTTCATTATCAATTCATGATCTTCATTTGGTTAATGTTATAGCCCAATGCAGGGTTCATATTTTATGATTTATTAATTTCATATTGGAATTTGGTCCACTGTTTGTGCACATAGGCCACTTTTAATATGGTTCACGGTTTATGTTTATTCATTTATTTTCACATTTATGGCAATAGTGTTTAATCTCCATAAAGGTGTTTTTGATACTAGCGCAACTATATATATTTTATTTACTTCTTTTCACCGTTATGTGTTCAGGTTAGTTGCTGCTTACTTTTGTAGAGCTTCAGGCCATCATATATTTGCATTCATCTTAGCGCAGTTTCTTTTTACCACTTTCTAACAAACAGCAAGTGCCGCTGTCAGAATATAATTTACTGATGAAGGGAAGCATGGATTCCGACATTTACATAATTTAAAGTGAATGTAAACCCGAAATGTTTTATTTATTTTTTGCTGTCACAATGTAGAGTAAAAGATTTCCTATCATCTGTTCCCAGTCTTGCCACAAAGAGTTAATCCAGCTCTGAGCAATCCTCTTTTATTGTTCAGTGAAATAAAACGACTAACAGAGAAAAACATTAGTCTGTTCTGCCCCCTTGCTGCGAATGATAGGTTATTTACATTTCTCTTGCCCTAGCCTGAGACCGGCATTATTTTTTTTAATTCCCACCCCCACTCCTTTTCTGGATTTTGACTGGATGTTAGTGATCATAGCGGAATTCAGTGTAAGTAATACATAGGACAAAATGCATGTTGACAAGGGGAGTGTAGAGGTGGGCGGGGAGTCTACTGACATCGCAACTCCACCCACCGAGCTACAGACAACAGAACAGATCCACCCACAGAATCTGCAGTTTTTCAGTTCTTATAACAGACAGAGGGCAGACATTTGACAGGTAAGGATACTTGCAGGAGGCATGTATATCCTTATAGATCAGCACTATGGCAGTAGTTTAGAAAGAATGAGAGTGGGTTTACATCCACTTGAAGTATGGCCAGAATTAATGTGCAACTTGTTAACAGCAGAACAGCTTATACTCCCAGAATGCTGCTGAGAAAGGGCCTATTCTTCAGTAACATTGATACAACACATTAACATTGTTTTTAGAACAAATGTATAATTTACAGTCAAAAATCATTGTTCCAGGAGCTCTTCCTGTTGGGTCTGAAAGAGTGACCCTCCCCCAGGGCGAGAACTGTCCCAGTAGTAATCGGCGCACGTACCTACCAGTAGGACGTGTGGCTCCTGGGCTCCAGACAGGCAGGGTTTTCCACCCCCCCGCCTCAGCAGGCCTTCTCATCCGCCTTCTCTGGCCGCTTCTCACCCTCCAGGTAAGCCCCTGCTACTCAGGGCGATCTACACCTCCCTAGGACCCGTAGGTGGCCGTCCTTGTTAGGACAGCCACGGCGGCAGCCTAATCTCCCCCAGCGGAGATACAACTCCCCCGCGATCCGCTTCCTCCAGCTCCGGCCCCCCCCAACAACCAGCCGCTCCCCCGCTCCTTCACTCTGGTCCATACGCCCCCCATACAGCCATCACCATTCAGAGGCACCTACTTGCCACCTCTCCACGGCAATTTTCGCCATTCCAGGTCGTTTGTCGGGACCTCCGCGCCAGGCCTCTCTCATACGCGGGGCCGCGATCCAGGAAAGTCCGCGGCTTCACCTGCGGCCTAACACCGCGCCGCAATTTCACACACAGAATCCCCTCCAAGCCACCAGAAACCTCCCAGGAGTTCGCCCCCAGCCCCCTGCAGGACTCATCCACCCCTCAACAACCAGTCCCCCCCCATCCCAGTCCTTCCAGCTGACTATACATCAGCCTGGGTCCCTGGTCCTGCTCCCGGTCGGCGGCCATCTTGGTACACCCCAGCAGCAGTGACAGCTCTCACCCCCCTGTTTCATAATTTAATAATACTTGATCCAGGGGCTTCGCCCGATCGCCATTCAGGGATCAGGAAGGAATTTTTTTCCCCTACCAAAGCAAATTGGCACAGCACGGCTAGGGTTTTTTTGCCTTCCTCTGGATCAAGCTGGGAGGATTCACTGAATCCTCCCCCCATCGTCACCAAAAAATAACTACTTTGCCCCGGTGATTGGCTACCATGGCTAATCTGCGGTACTCTGCAGAAACCATTTGGGATCTGAGGAGTTGCGCCGCAATACTGCCAGCCATCACCAAAAAGACCCTAAGAATGGAGCAACTTTTGAGGATCGATCGACGATCGACCATCAAAAATTTTAGCCGTTTACCCCAGCCCAAGCACATTTTATGTGCTTTGATCAACACAAGATCGGCAGTAAAACATAGACTTGAAATCCATGACTTCATTCTACAACACGATTTAGACTGCCTCTTTATTACAGAGAGCTGGCTCGCAGCCGACTGTAACACCATTCTAGGAGAACTGGTGCCAGAAAACTACCGTATTATCACAGAAAACAGAATAGGGCAAAGAGGGGGAGGCCTGGCGGTGATCCACAAGACTCATCTTGCGATCACAAAACCAGCCCTTCAAAACCCTCTTCCATTCATGGAAACCCTTACTCTGCAACTGCAAGCAAATTCAAAGGAGACCGTCCACATTCTGCTCTGCTATAGGCCGCCGGGCCCAAAATCGCAGCTGCTATCACCATGGACGGATTTCTTCTCCACTTATACCCTCAACAGCAAACACCTGTTGCTGTTAGGGGACTTCAATCTCTGGGCCAACTCCTCACAAGACATCGTTGCGGATGCCTGTATTGACCACCTGGAAGATTTAGGGTTACAGCAACTAGTATGTGGGCCCACACATGCTTCAGGCCACACACTTGATCTTATTTTCAGACAAGATCTGGAAATAAAATTTTGGAAAATGAAAAGTTGCCATGGACAGACCACCATGCAATTAAATTCATTTCCACAATCCCCCCCACAACAAAAACATCAAATCCAGTGACAACACACTGGACTAGATGTCAGAAGAATCTCCACTCGGAACTCTTCAGAACGACTTTAAGGAAAAAAATAGAAACAACTCAGCCGCATCAAACGGCCGTTGAAACATTGGAAGCCATCAACTCGGCCATGCTACAGTCAGCCGATTTGGTAGCGCCGAAACGAAGAACCCGCATTCGGAAAAACAACCGCAGCTGGTTTAACAACCAGCTGTCGTTACTGAAGCAAGAACGCAGAAGGGCAGAATCTGCCTGGAAAAGATGTTCTTCAGAGCTAAACCTATCCATCTACAAGGCGACAACAAGAAAATACCACAAAGGAATTTTCCAAGCCAAGAAGAATTATTTCTCGGAGGCCATCAACGGGGCCCTTAACCGCCCCCGCGAACTCTTCAAGATGGTCACCCAGACCATGAAACCAGGATGTATTGAAGCCCCCAGTTCTGACACACAAGAATTTTGCAATGAGCTATCGGATTATGTCGTTGATAAAATCGAGGCAATCCGTGAAAGCATTCAGCAAAACTTTTCTCCCCTCAGCCCCCCCTGTAGCCTCTCACACAGCACCCATAGTAATTCTTCGATATCAGGTAAGTTTACCCTAGAACCCATCTCCGTTGAGTCCACTAAAAATGTCATTTGTACTCTGCGCAATGGCGCAGCGCCAAATGACATTATCCCCACAAAACTGCTGAAGGAATGCGCCGACATCCTGGCTCCTCCCATTACGCAGCTTATCAATCAGTCTTTCTTGGAGGGCATAGTGCCCTCACAGTTGAAAGAGGGTATAATCCAACCCATCCTGAAGAAACCCTCCCTGGACCCCAAGGACCCACTCCACCGCCGTCCCATAACAAGCCTCAACGTATTCTCTAAGATAATGGAAAAAGTAGTGGTACAACAGCTGCAACAGCATCTAGATACCCACAAGCTACTTGATCCATTGCAATCAGGCTTCCGTCCCGGACATGGGACGGAAACAGCATTGCTGAAAGTATGGGACGATGTTCTCAAGGCCGCAGACGAAGGAGAATCTTGTCTCCTGGTTCTGTTGGACCTAAGTGCAGCTTTTGACACTGTAGACCACAATCTGTTACTGACTCGGCTTACTGAAGTAGCCAGGGTCGCAGAAGGCGATTTATCTTGGTTCTCCTCTTTTTTGGAAAACCGATCGCAAACAGTGAAGCTAGGACCGTTTACGTCTGAAAAACGCACAGTAACATGCGGAGTCCCTCAAGGATCGCCTCTGTCACCAGTGCTATTTAACATCTACCTTCGTCCTCTTTTTGAGATTATTAGCAGCCAAAAACTGCTTTATCACTCTTATGCAGATGACACGCAACTGTATTTCCGCATCTGCAACAGACAGGATCACCACCTCAATCTAGAGACATGTCTCTCTTTGATAGAGGATTGGATGACAAAGAGTTATCTTAAACTCAATGGAGCGAAAACAGAACTTCTTCTGTTTCACGCCAAGCGTAGGAATCAACTTTCAACAGCGTGGACCCCCCCGCCTATTTTGGGCAAACTCATCACCCCTAGCGCCAAAGTCAAAAGCCTAGGGGTCATTTTTGACTCCTTTATGACAATGGACGCACAAATAGGGTCAGTGGTCAGCGGATCTCACCATCTACTGCGCCTACTACGCAGACTCACTCCGTTCATCCCTAAAGAAGACCTAGCGGTCGTGGTGGGAGCTATTGTAAACTCCAGGCTGGATTATGCAAATGCCCTTTACCTCGGCCTCCCCAAGTACCAAATCGCTCGTCTGCAAGTCGTTCAGAATACGGCCGTCAGACTTGTGACTGGGAAAAAGCCCTGGGAATCCATCTCACCTTCACTGAGATCCCTTCATTGGCTGCCAGTTAAAGACAGAATTGCTTTTAAAGCTCTCTGTCTTACGCATAGATGTGTCCATGAGAGTGCCCCCCTTTACTTATGCGAATTAATAAAAGCGCATTATCCAAATCGCGTTTTGCGATCCACGAATCAGAACCTGCTCCAGGTTCCGAAAGCCAACTTCAAGTCCAAAGGAGAGAGAAGATTTGCGATCCAAGGTCCCAGACTATGGAACGCTTTACCAACCAGCATTCGGTTGGAGGAGAACCACCTAGCATTTAGGAAAAAGGTCAAGACTTTTCTCTTTTGATATCAAAGGAGACAGGAACAACAAGCGCCCAGAGGCGATTCAGTTCGCAGGTGCCGCGCTATATAAGTTTTCATTCATTCATTCAAAAATGTAATTATACTTTGTGTGGCTGTAAATCCCAGTCATGAAATTTAAACTAAAGCACATATCTGTGCACATAGGGGGTTATTTACGAAAGGCAAATCCACTTTGCACTACAAGTGCAAACTACAAGTACAAAGTGCATTCAAAATTGAACTAAAAGTGCACTTGGAAGTGCAGTCGCTGTAGATCTGAGGGGGACATGCAAGGAAAATAAAAAAACAGCCATTTAGCTTGCACATGATTGGATGATAAAATCAGCACAGCTTCTCTTCATTTCAGATCTACCCCTCAGACCTACAGTGACTGCACTTTCATGTGCACTTTGCACTTGTAATGCAAAGTGAATTTGCCTTTCGTAAATAACCCCCATAGTGTTTGTCTCCAAGTGTAGTTTTTCTCTGGTGCTTCGTTCCTCTGTTATCAGTCACTTTTGAGAAGTTTTCCTGACACATAACAATTTGTGACTGGAAGGGCGATAACACCATAGCTTGTCTTTTCAGAATACAGCTCTGCATATTCCTGTGCCTATGTGGAGGGGTGTGTGTTCCTTTCGTCCAATCAGCTCTGTGTGTGACTGCAGTTTTTTTTTAAATAACGTTTTTATTGAACAATTTACATTTGGAACATAGTTCTGCAAGTTACAAGGCAATACTGAAGAAATGCATAAAATAAAGAAATATGGTTTATACACATATAGGCACAGTAGATAAAAAATAAAAACGTATTCAAATCGAACAATGGACTCAGTAGCAATCTATGAGTGGAAAACCTTCATTCATGTGATTGTACGCTAGCTGTAGGTTTATGGACCCTCAGTGCATGTGTCAGTGGACTCAAGCCATCTGTCCCAGATTTTGTTGTACTTATCTGGACAACCTCTGTTAATGTATATGAACTTTTTGTAGGGAAGTGTGTTATTTATATCTAGTTTCCAGTCATTGAAGCTGAGGGGAGTGGGTCTCATCCACTGTCTGGCTATAATTTTCCTAGCAGAAAACAATGTTTCATGCAAAAATGTTTTAGTGAATTTGTCTATTTCTGCATCGGGGAATATCCCCAGTAAGCATTGTTTGGGATCCAGGGACAATGGGGTTCCCATGTCATCATGGAGGAAGTCCACAATCTGCTTCCACAGACCCTGGAGGACCGGGCACGCCCAAAAGTAGATGGAAGAATGTGCCTGTGGCTTGATTACACATTGTGCACGAAGTAGAAGACTGCTGTCGAAAGCGGGCGATTCTTAGGGGGGGGGGGTGAGATATGCCCGGTGCACCACGTACAACTGGGTCAACCTGTCGGAGAGCTTGGGGGATACAGTCTTGCATGCGTCAAGTGCTTCACTCCACTCCTCATCCTCCATTGGGCCCATCTCCCTTTCCCATCTTGGTTTAAGGCTGTAAGCTAGTGTAGTAGATGAGGGGGTTAGGAGCATGACGTAAAAATCAGAGATTAGTTTACGTGGGTCTACACCCTTAACCACTGCCATGATGACATTTGGCGTAGATTGTGGCAAACACTCCATATCTCCATGTCAGGGATCGAGAGAAACAGAGTAATCTATTGTGCCATAAAGGGGTGTAGTCATTGGGTTTAGGGACCGTCAACGTTTTAGTGGCAATGTCCCATACTCGCCTATATTGATACAATAGGGACCCCCTATTGTACACAACTCTCTATTGGAGTTGTTCCCACTATGCTCCACCGTGATTGCAGTAAGCGGATCAGCGGTTAGTTGCGCCCACCGTGGACAGAGAAGTGTGAGAAATCTGGGTCTGTCGGTTTTATCTATGTGGTATAGTTGAGATGCAAGGTAATAGAGATTTAAGTCAGGGAGGGCTGTTCCACCTAGATCTGTGTTCTTAAGGACTCTCCAGGCCACCTTGTGTCTGTTGGTACCCCAGATAAATGTCCTGAGTATGGCCTCCATTAACTTGAAAAATTTCAAGGGTAAATATACAGGTGTGTGCCAAAGTATATAGAATATTTTAGGAAGTAATACAATTTTAACAATATTAATGCGGCCCCAATATTCAATATGCAATATTTTTTACTAGGGATGCACCGATTATCGGTGGCCGATACATATCGGCCGAAAATAGCGTTTGAGTCCCTGCCGAAATAAAGATAAAATTCTGATAATAAAGCTGGGTGAATGGGTGATACCATTTTTCACTAGATGGGGGGGAGGCAATGTTCATATCAATATATGTAGACAATATATGCTGTCCGCCAGACCTGCACATAGCGCGAGCAGCGGAACTGTACTAACTGTGTGCCGACTGCTGCTCGCGCTCCACCTTGTCCTCCGGCTCCTAGCAAGACCTATTACATGTTGTTTGGACTCCCCCCATGGGGAAGTCTCTTGGTTTAGTCCAGCGGCGCGAGCCGCGTGACGTCACGGCCTGAGGCGAGGGAGGACTCGGAGCGCGCAGGGAGCTGTGTCGGATCATCAGACATCACACTGCCTGCCTAGGAGGAACCTCCACTTAAAAAGTAAGCAAAGCAGTACTAACTTAAAGAGGGTGTTCACCCTTAAAATCACTTTCTCCCATCCCATCCAGCATACTGGCGTCAGTGCCAGTATGCTGTCTTTTTTTTTTTATAGGTGTACTTACCTCTTAATAGATAATTTAATTTTCGTCCTACCGCGGGGTATGGCGCCGCTATATAGCGTCACGCCTTCCGAAAACAGCCGACTAGCACTCGGCTGTTCTCGGAGCTATACGGCGCCTGAGCACAGACCTAGGAGCTGACTGCGCAGGCGCCGTATATAGCCGCGTCACGCCCTCCGAAAAAAGCCGAAATAGGACTCGGCTGTATACGGCGCCTGCGCAGTCAGCTCCTGGGTCTGTGCGCAGGCGCCGAGAACAGCCGAGTGCTAGTCGGCTGTTTTCGGAAGGCGTGATGCTATATAGCGGCGCCATACCCCGCGGTAGGACGAAAATTAAATTATCTATTAAGAGGTAAGTACACATTTAAAAAAAAAAAAGACAGCATACTGGCGCTGACGCCAGTATGCTGGATGGGATGGGAGAAAGTGGTTTTAAGGGTGAACCCCCTCTTTAAGTTGTGAACAAAACCTGTTAGGAGCAATCTGTTAAATGGCTTAATGGGGGGAGGGGAGGGACGCAGGCGGAGGCACAGGCACATGGTTAACTGAGGTGACTATGTAAAAAAAAAAAAAAAATCTGCCATTTTTTCACAGTGAGGCTGCAATTGATATTTGTTTTGGTAGTCAGATACCACTTTTTTTTTGGCTTGTACTTACCAGCCATTGGTCTTTTCCCCCACATCTTAGTCACATTCCAAGGAAATAGGAATGCAAAAAAGCAGCACCCCCGATACAAGATTCGCCCTCGGATGGTTCTTCTTATGCACACTTTTGGGATTCCAATTTCCCTAAAATGCGACCAAGATGAAGGTGGACCCAGTGGTTGGTAAATATAAGCAAAAATAAAAATAAAGGATTTATTTTTGTTTGAAAAATGAGACAGCTTTCTCATTCAGTTATTAAACTACTGAATGAGACAATTGTTTCAGTTGGTGTTTAGAAGGGATGCATGTCCCTTTAAAGTGGAATAACACAATGGTATTCTTGCCCATTTATTTACACTGAAACAAATTTAAGTCTAGAGCTGCTGTTTGAGTTTATTACTTGATTTGTTGTTCTTGTTTTGCAACAATAAGTTTTATATATTAATATATACTATTTGTGTCCAATTTTTAAATAAAAGTTTGGATTTTATTATATTGACTTGGAGCTTTTCAATTCTGGTTATTTTAAATCAATGAAGCTAATTAAAATGTCTCATGTAATACATACAATTATTGAAAAAAAATATGAAATAGGGGAAAAACAAAAACGTCATTTTCGGTTTCGGACTGAATTTTTTTTTTTATTTCGGTTTCGTTTCGGTTCTGAAATTTCCATTTCGGTGCATCCCTATTTTTTACTTTTTGCTATAATAAATATCCCCCAAAAATATATAAAAACCTTTTTTTCCCTCAGTTTAGGCCGATATGTATTCTTCTACTTATTTTTGATTTGCAAAATTTATAGCGTTTACAAAATAGGGGATAGTTTAATTGCATTTTTAATAATACATTTTTTTTTTACTACTAATGGCAGTGATTAGCGTTTTTTTTCCGTGACTGCGACATTATGGCGGACACATCGGACAAATTTAGCACATTTTTGGGACCATGCAAATTGCAAAGTGTGACCTCATATGTGTTTCAAACTGTAGGGGGGCGGGGCTGGAGTGTGACGTCATTGATCGTGTTTCCCTATATCAGGGAACAAACGATCAATGACAGCGCCACTGAAGAATGGGGAAGGTGTGTTTACACACACCTCTCCCCGTTCTTCAGCTCCAGGGACCGATCGTGGGACTCCGGCGGCGATCAGGTCCTCGGGTCCCGCGGTCACGGAGCTTCGGACCGGGACGCGGGCATGCGCCCCCGACCCACAGCTGGGCATTTAACATTCACGTACAGGTATGCGATTGTGCCCAACCGTGCCATTCTACCGACGTATATCGGCGTTAGGCGGTCCTTAAGTGGTTAAGGCTATTATCCGATCAAAACAATAATCAGCCAACTAATGAATTATGAAAATAATCGTTAGTTGCAGCCCTACTGCAGTTCTCCACCCCATCCTCTGTACTCACGGATGAATAAAGATTTTATCACAAATTTGCAGGGTTGTGAACAAGAGAAGACTGCAGATGAACAAGTAAAACTTATGTAGGATTTATTTCATCTCTGTATATCATCTGAGGCTACTCATTTCACTGGATATATGCGAGGGTTTACAACCACCTTAAGACAACTAGAACTGCGTTATATCCAACCTACCTCACAGGGTCAATCGTCAGTAAGAGTATTTCCCAATGCCTCAGCTGTTAAAAGATCCCCCTCATCACTACTCACATTTTTACTGGGTAGATATCAATCTGATCAGTGGTTGTTAGCATTAGCTTTTTTTGCCAACATCAAGCTTTCCGTATGTGAGGGCAGCATGATATGGATGCCTTAGTTAATCTACTATGTAGACAAATCACCATGTTGAATCCAGCATAAATATTTTTATAAATTCAGTATGATTTTCCAAAACTTGATATGTGGGGTAAGATGCCACTCAAAACCAACCCAGTGCTTCAGATGTGAATATGGCCATTTATGGCTTCAGCCATGCCGATGACATGTTTCAGCCCGCCTACCAGACAGGGTAGGCAAGGGAAACAAGTCAGAGGGCATGGCTGAAGCCATAAACAGCAATATCCAGGCTGATTCAGGTTGTTCACCTTACAGATTTTTCTGTAAAGTTGAATATACACTTTTTAAAAGGTGGCCATTTCTGCTTAACCTCACCACCAGGCCTCAATGAGGCTTTTAATTTTAAGCCGTTTCTAAAAGGCTTTAACTTCATTCAGGAATATGTGAACTTGATTTGTAGAAGTTATTTTTCATCTCGTTTCCTCCCCCCCCCCCCTTTTTTATTTTTTTTACAAATTTCATTTTTGATCATTTATGTACCGTACATATTTATATTGCTCAGATTTATGTACTGTACATTCATGTTTTATTATTTTTCAGCATAGTTCTTCAGTGCGTGGAAGAGGCAAGTGTGCCCCCTTTGGTGGTTGGGTGTTGTTGCTGCAGGGCACATCACCCGGCACGCCGCGGCCCTTCTCCAGGGCAGGGGGAGGGCCAGGATGTGTATCTATGGAAGGCGCACGTGCCCTGGTTTCCTCTGGGGCCACTACTTCCCCTTTACCGATTCGTGCTCCAGCTTGAAGCGCAGGTCAAAGGCCCAATGTGCTTCGGCAGCATGCAACGTCATTCCGCCCAATTGGACGAGGTGGCGCTGCAACTTAAGGGGATCCAACATGGACACCGTAGTTCCACCTATGGTGGAAGCGGGCATCCCAGAGCCACTGCCCAGCTAAAAACCATCACCACTAGGGAAATTGGATTTCTCCTATTGACAGATGGGAGACAGACAGACACACACACACACACACATACATACCCCAGTCAGTCCTTGGCCGCTGCTTGATGCATGCGGACCGTGGACACATGGACCTTGTTGATTCGGAGGTTTTATAAAACGTTTGAATCATTAACTATGGTTATCCATTTGTTTATATAGAGGTGTTGTGCGTCTACCTGCCTACTTTTACTATGTATAAAATCTTCGCAACAGACTTGTTTGTTGGAGGTAAATCTTGATATGCTCATTACCCATCTCTACCATTTACTTTTATATCTATACCTGGGCGCAGTCGGGGGGCTACATTGCTCTCATGGGGTTTTTGTGTATGTGTGCAAGTTGGCAGGTATCTCCCGACCTACTAACTGCGGGGCCCATTCGGACGAATACCACATCCAGCAAGAATTGATATGCTTTTAGATATCATATGCACATATTTGTGCTCAACCTTCGTAAAAAATTTCCAAAAGCTGATGTGAACATATAGCTCTATCTCTTAATTCATTCATGATTTTTAATAGTCTATTACATATTCAGATTGTAGAAGAAAAATACCCAATCTACAACCCCTGAGGAAAAACAAAAGTCTGAAACATGTTGGGTCTTACCCCAAGTATTCGAGAGCTGACCTGAAATGGATATGGGTAGCCCTCTGGATATAACCTTTTGTGTGTAGGGTATTTGTATGCAAATCTGCTGATAATTGCTCAAAATTGTATTTTGCGTGTCTATTTTCATACTGAAATTTAATTTTTTAACAAGATTGAGTTTTTTTATAATATATATATATATATATATATATATATACACACACATACATACATACATACACACACACACACACACACACACACACACCTTTTAACGGATTTAACAAGCCTGCCTTATAGTTCATGAGGGTTTTTTGTGCATATATGCACTTCATTGTTGCTTAAAAAAATATTAGGATCCTGGCAGACCAGTTTTACAGCACACTTCCACTCCATTTAATTTAAATTCTTATTCAAGTTCAACTTAAATTCCAGCTTATATTAAAGATTGGGTATTTTCTTAGCTATTAGTGGAGTAGGACGGCCTGCCACGGAAAATCAGAGTTAGTCTTACCGGAAACTCTGTTTCCAGGAGTCTTCCAGGACAGCCCTTGAGAGATGGAGCTCCTCCCAGGACAGGAAACACATCACCTCCAGCTCTTTAAAAGGCGGTCCCTCAGGCATCTGGTCAGTTTTAATCCAAGAACCGAAGGACGGAGCTGAAAAACAGTTAATGACATACATACATATTATCCATGCATATATACATACCCACATAAATACCTACCTTAAAGCATAGGGTGGGAACGTGCTGTCCTGGAAGACTCCTGGAAACAGAGTTTCCGGTAAGACTAACTCTGATTTTCCCAAGGCGTCTTCCAGGACAGCCCTTGAGAGGATGAGCAAGCACTCACCAAATTAGGGTGGGACTACCGCCTGCAGAACTTTCCTTCCAAAGGCCTGATCTTGGCTACTTAGGACGTCCAGTCGGTAATGTCTAAAGAATGTGGACATGCTTGACCACGTAGCGGCCTTACATATTTGTTCCGGGGTAGCGCCGGCTCTCTCTGCCCAGGACGTGGCTAACGCCCTTGTAGAGTGAGCTTTCAAACCTTGCGGAGGATCCAAGTGTAGAGCTTTATACCCTTCTAAGATGGCCAATTTAATCCACCTGGCTAGAGTCCCTTTTGAGGCTTGTTTTCCTTTTCGATTACCAGAAAAAAGAACAAACAATGCATCTGATTTTCTAAAGTCTTTAGTTGCTTCCAAATAGACTAAAAGACATCTTCTGACGTCCAGCCAGTGTAGCTGTTCTTCTTTGCTATTTCTTGGCTTATTGCAAAAAGAAGGAAGTATAATGTCCTGACTCTTGTGGAAAGCAGAGGCTACTTTTGGCACAAAGGACTGATCTGTTTTTAGAATAACCTTATCCTCCAAAATTTGCATGTACGGATCCCTAATTGAGAGAGCCTGAAGTTCGCTGATTCTGCGGGCAGAAGTCATAGCGATCAAAAAAATTGTCTTTAAAGTAACCAGCTTTAAGGATGCCTCTGATATCGGCTCAAAAGGCTCTTTAATGATTGCTTTCAACACCAGAGATAGGTCCCACGTCGGTATCTTACGGCATGGGGCCGGGCGTTGTTTGGCAATTGCTTTGCAAAATCGACTAATAAGCGGGTCTTCTTGTAGGGGGCGTTGAACATAAACTGAAAGGGCAGCAATTTGAACCTTAATCGTGCTTAAGGCCAGTTTCTTGTCGATGCCTTCTTGTAAGAACTCCAAAATCGTTGGGGCATCATGTTCCCTCTTTCCATTCTCTTTTAGCCAGAGATTGAATTTTTTCCAGTGTTTCAGATAAATCGCTCTGGTAACTGGTTTGCGACTCTGTAATAGAGTTCTGATCACTCTATCGGATAGACCCTTAGACTTCAGGATGTCTATCTCAGAAACCAGGCCGCTAGATTCAGAAAGGCCGGATTGGGGTGCCGAACCGGACCTTGAGTCAACAGATCTTGACTGCACGGCAACATCCATGGTGGACGATCCGCTAACTCTAGTAGAAGCGAAAACCACGCCCTTTTTGGCCAAAAAGGGGCTATCAGGATAAGGGAAGTCTTCTCCACCCTGTACTTGGCCAGGACCTTCGGTAAGAGGTGCAGAGGTGGGAAAGCATATGTCAGGGAGAATGACCATGCGCTTTGAAGGGCATCGACTGCCACCGGCCGATCCCTGGGGTTCAGTGAGAAAAACTCTGGAAGCTTGGTATTCCTCCTGTTGGCGAACAAGTCGACCTCCGGAAGACCCCATTTGGACACTATCTTGGCAAAGACTGTCGGATCCAGAGACCATTCTTCTTGAGAGACTGATTGTCTGCTCAAAAAATCGGCTAGACTGTTTTGCGTACCCTTGAGATGGACAGCTGAAAGTGACTCGAGATTCTCTTCTGCCCAAACAAAGATTTCTTTTGTTATGCCCATCAGGGCGGGATTCCTGGTCCCTCCTTGTTTGTTCAAATACGCTACAGTAGTTGTATTGTCCGACCTGATCTGTAGATGTTGATGCTTGAGCCGCCCCTGGAATGCTGCGATCCCTTTGGCTACGGCTTTTAACTCCCGATAATTTGAGGAGCGTTTCTTTTCTAGATAATTCCAGGTGCCCTGTGCCAACTGACCTTCTAGGTGGGCTCCCCAACCTTGATTGCTGGCGTCCGTGGTCAAGATGCGTGTCACAGGTGGGTTCCACAGTAGACCTTTGTTCAGGTGGTTTTGGTCTCTCCACCACCAGAGAGCCTGCTTTGTTTTTTTCTGGCAGGTATGTCTTCTCCTCTAAGTCTTTTCCTGTTAGATTTTGAAGAAGAAAAGACTGGAGTGGCCTTTGGTGGAACCTGGCCCATCTGACTGCTGGGATGGAGGCTGTCATGAGGCCTAAGACCGACATTATCTCCCTTACTGTGACCGGGAGATTTGTCTGCAACCGAGCTACTCGTTGATTTATGTGATCGATTTTTTCTTGTGGGAGAAAGGTCCTTTGCTCTGTAGAATCTACTATGTAGCCCAGGAACAGGATTTCCTGTGTGGGAATGAGGATTGACTTTTCCCTGTTGACTATCCAGCCTGAGTCAACCACTGCTGGACGACCACTAGGTCCTTGAGTAGCTTTTGTTTTGTGGATGCCAGGAACAACAGGTCGTCCAAGTAGGGGACAACTGTTATTCCTTGGAGTCTTAGAGGGGCCAACGTTTCCGCAAGGATTTTGGTAAAGATCCTCGGAGACGAGGAGAGACCAAAGGGGAGGGCTTGGCTCTGATAGTGGAAAATCTTTTCCCCTATCCGGACAGCTATGCGAAGGAACCTTTGGGAGCTTAGTCTGATAGGAATGTGGAGGTAGGCATCCTTCAGATCTATCTTTGCCATGAAGCAGTTTTTCTGAAGTAAATTCTTGACAGAATAAATGGATTCCATCCGGAATTTTTTGTATCGAATGACTGTATTCAGTGGTTTTAGGTTGAAAATCAGGCGATACTTCCCTGACGGTTTTCGTACCAGAAAGACGTGCGAGTAAAAACCCTGGCCTTCTTCTTGTTTGGGGACTGGTATTAGGACTTTTTGATCTACCAATTCTCCTATGAGAAGTTGTAGTGCCTGTGCCTTTACCGGGTCCTTTGCCAGCTGTGTAACCAAGAATCTTGTTGGTGGCAACTGACTGAACTCCAGGGCATAACCCTTTCCTATGACTCCCCTGACAAAGTTGTTGGAGGTCAACTTTATCCATTGTGGAAGGAAATCCCCCAGTCTTCCTCCCACCTGGATCCTGGCCTCATTGAGATTTGGGGTTTTTATCAGGAGGGTTAAAGAGCACTTTTGCTTTTTGCTTTCCTCCTTGCGCCCCCCCAGGGTCTATTTGGCTTGCCTTTCTCTTGAGTCTTCTTTTGCCCCTTAAAGGAACGAAAAAACTTCCTATTAAAAGGCTTTTTCTTTTCAGGAAAAGTCCTCTTTTTATCCGCCGTGCGTTCTAATGCTTCATCAAGCGGAGTGCCAAATAAAAGGTTACCTGAGAAAGGAACGCTACAAAGACGTAATTTAGATGTGGTGTCTCCTGGCCAAGTTTTGAGCCAAAGAGTTCTCCTCGCTGCGACTGATAGTGAAGCTGACCTGGCTGACAGCTTTACCGATTCTGCCGAAGCATCTGCGATAAAACCGACTGCCTTAAACAGCATTGGAAGAGATTTCAATAAATCCTCTCTAGGAGTACCCGCTGTCAGGTGTTCCTGTAGCTGTTTGAGCCAAAACTCTAAATTACGTGCTACACATGTAGTTGCCAGGGCTGGCTTAAGATTAGCCATGGCTGCGTCCCAGGATCTTTTGAGGATAACATCTCCCCTCTTGTCCATGGGATCTGCTAAATGTCCCATGTCCTCAAACACCAGGTCTGAGTGCTTTGATACTTTTGATAGGGGGGCATCCAGTTTAGGGGACTGATTCCAGACCTCCTTAGGGTCTTCATCAAAAGGAAACCTTCTTTTCAAACCGCTAGAAAAGAAAGGCCTTTTGTCTGGCTCCTCCCATTCTTTAAGCACCAAGTCTGAAACCAGCTTGTGCACTGGAAAAACTTTTTGCTTTTTCTTGCTTAACCCCTGATACATTTTATCATGCCGTGAGAGAGAAGTCTTTTCTTCCTTCATCTCCAACGTTTCATGAATGGCCCCAATTAATTCATCTACCTCCTCCTGAGAGAGCTTGAATCTAGTGGGTGTGCGGGAGTCACGCTGATCATCTTCCTGCCCAGAATCTGAGTGGGAGGAATCTGAATCAGGAATTCTAAGGGAAGTCTTCTCATTATCCACAGGATCACCTGTTCCTGACGCTACCGGAATGGGAGAGGTGGGCACCTCTTGTGTGATGGCCGGAGTTGAAATTTGTGAGTCAGCAATAAGTTTCCTAAAGGATTGAAAAGTTGCTTTCATTTCCTCTTTGAAAGAGCCTAAAAATTTGTTAAGCGGGGAATCCTCCTCACTGCTTATCACAGTTGTAATACAGGGTCCACACAAGCTTTTGGTATAACCTGAAGCAAGTCTAGCATTACATGTGGCACACTTCTTCTTGCTAGAAGGAACTTTAACACTGTGATCCTTTGGCTCTTTCTGATAGGAAACAAAAGAAAAGAGAGAGAGAGGGATCTCTTTTTAGAAAACAAGCCATCTCAAGGCGCCCACTGAGCTAAACATAGGTATACATCCTATTAGCTCCCCTTTTACATAGGTGAAATACACAGGAAAAAAGGCTCTGGCACAGCCAGCCTACCTGTGAAGAGCCGGCGCTGGACTCCCCTGGCACGTGTACCGCGTCCATCCTGATCTGGTATGCGGGCAGCGTTCAGCCCACGCTAGCTGCCCTTATACGCGCCGGCTCGGCCTTCCAAACTTCCCGCGCCAGAAACCGGAACCATAGCTTCCGGCGCACAGTGATGACGCGCATCCCGACCCGGAAGCTACGCCCAGCGACTTCCGGGTCACGGCATCCTCCACGAGGAGAGCGTTCTTTGCTGCTGACACCGCTGCCTATGCATGCCATCACTGCCTACTCCCTCGCCGGGCACCGGAGGGAAGAAGGAAACGGGGAACTCCAGACCCAGTCGGAGGGAACCCGCGGCCAGAAAAACGGAGAGATTCGATAGGTGAGAGAAGGCCCAGCCCAGCTGTCTTCCCTCAGCCCTTTGGAGATGGACACTCTCCCAAATCCATCCCTCTGGAAAGACGGTTCCTCACTAGGCAACATGTCTCCTCCGACTGAGGAAACACATAAAAACTGACCAGATGCCTGAGGGACCGCCTTTTAAAGAGCTGGAGGTGATGTGTTTCCTGTCCTGGGAGGAGCTCCATCTCTCAAGGGCTGTCCTGGAAGACGCCTTGGGAAAAGTATTTTATATTATCTGCTCTAGAATATGAATATTTTCTTTAATATTTCTAAATATTTTAGATAATCTTCGAAAATAGATTGATTGGAACTAAATGTACCAATGCCAGTGGTTTGTCTGAATTTTTTTTTTTTTTTTTTTTACATGAACCAAGAAAAAAACAAAGGCTTACATGTAGACATTCTAAAACAAACACCAATAATTGTTTGGAAACAGGATTTCTATAAATAGGTTTTATTTATTTTTTTCAAATGATCACACGGTCATTAGCATATTAATAACAGATATGTTTATTATGACATATCCATCAGTGCGGATTTCAATACCACTTGAAACATGCAAATTGCCTTCAGAAGAACCAGTTTTCCAGTGCTTTTTTTTTCTATTTTTAATACATATAAACTGCAAAGCCATTATAAATTACTGAAGAGGTATTCGGTAAAAAAAAACAAACAAAATAAACCATTATTGCCCATACCTTAAATTTGTTTCTGCTATTAAGCAGAGACATTTATATTAGAATCCCTATATTATCAAGAATTTATAAAAATGTGAACTTTTTTTTTTCTTTTACATTTTAATGCTTTCAACTGCACATATGCTCAGCATAATTTAAAACACAAACCTTATTAGGTAGTTTAGATCAGTGATAGTACAGGAATCACATGATACGTCTTATAAACTTTTATTGGGCAAAAAAAAAATGATAAAAAAAGCAACGGTCTACAGAAGATCTCTTCCAAACAGCTGTGGTTACATAACTAGTTAGAAATGGGCATTAGCATGTAACCAACAAACAGAAGAAAATAAAAGGCCACTCTTTCTCGTCAGGCCTGCTCAAGATCTACCTTCAGAGCTCTTTTACCAGACAGATGTGGGAGCCAACTAGGGAACTTGCAAAGCGGCAAAAGCCATATAAAAGTTTATTGGATGCCAAATCACCCCGGACAACTAAAACGCTAATGTGTTCCAATATGGAGCATATCAACTGTTTAAAACCCTGGAACTTTTAGGGACACAAGGAATGTAAAATGGGCATCTGGAATTTAGTTATTTCTTATGCATCTACAGTCACATGGGACGTTTGCCCACCGTGGCTCGTAAAGCAACTCCTAACTTCATGCAGAGAATACCTACAGTATCTTTTAGATATAAAATTGGTGATTTTAATGTACTCCACAACACACCAACCCAACCTCTACCACCAAATAATTTTAGGCCAAGTGACATGCAAGATTATGTTACAGTTTGTGTATCTCTAGCTTGGATTTACGGTGCCGTCTCTGAATTGATCCATGCAGCCCTTATGCAAACCAGCATGGAATGTCTTCCAACCCATTGGTGATCACATGGATTGTACAAGCATATATCTAATCTCAGTGTAAGGGTTACTTTCTCCCTTTTTCTGGTCTTCCAATCTCCCTTTTCTAGTGGAAATGTAACGTGGAGGCAGCTAAAACCTGCATATAATAATGGTTTCACTTTCAGGAAACGACATGTTGTGCCCAGACCCTTTAAACATGGCAGTAAAACGACTGAAATAAGGCACTAAAAAGAACAAAGCCATATCCAATAAACCAAAAAAAAAAGTGTTCTAACAATAATTTACAAGTTCACACAGTGCATACATATTTTATATGTCCGTTAACTTAACGTTCTTTAAAAACTGTAAGGCAATACAATACAAAATAAACACACATGTAAAACTTGGTTTTGTACTGTTAGTTTCTAATGCCTCTATGTACTAACACAATTCAATATGGCTTGGCAACACAAGATGAAATTTAAAAAAAATAATAAAATAAAATGCATAGTTAAAACAAATATCTTGACCTTTCACCTTGAGGAATAACTAATATATTCTGCAAAGCATAGAACAGGATCTCTTTGCCCGCATCTGTTGTAAGGCTGCCACGAGCTGTAAAGTGAAGGCACTAGAGTTCAAGTGGTCACTTAGCTTCGAACAAGATGGAACTGCAGTCTTCAGGAAGATGGAGATACTATCTACGGACATCTGTTCTCATTTTGAGACATATTCCTTTGCTTGTCCATACAAGGTGTAGTTGCTCCAATCCTCATATGTGCATAAGCTGCATTCCGTCATACCGACAGGCTTTCACAGATATCCAAAGAATATCTTTATATTGATTTGAATATAAATATATATATATGAAAATAAACATTGCTAAGCTTTGTTTTACTTGCATTACATAGTAATAATTTGTCTAATCTTTCAGCAAACCCGCAATAGGAGACCCTCACAGCATGCTTTCTGCCTAAGCAGGGGAAAAACAGAAGCACACAAGAACCCTGAAGCCTGCAACACTGGTATTGATGGAAATGGCAGCTCTCTGCACCAGTCTATCCTAGGGAAGGCCAACTTCATGAACTCACACAGTGGCTCACAGTGATTAGCTGGAAGAGAGGAAGCAAGAGATAAAAAAAGTGTTAGCACTGCTGTAAAGGTATATATACTACAGGGAAAATCCAACAACTGATTGCAAAATAGATCAAACTCATTGTAGTGTGCAACAAAGCTTGTGGTTTAAAAAAAAAAAAAACACACCCCCCTGTAACAATTTAAAGTGAACCTGTCATCAAAGCAAGCATAAGTCGTCAGTTTTCTTACATAAGTCATTGAAAACCCATGATTTCTTCAAAATAACAAACATGTTCTATAATCTGCTCAGTTCACAGAGCAGCCCTGATACGCCTCTTCTTCGGTCCTGGCAAGTGGCCACCATAGCAAGCTGCTTGCTATGGGAGCACTTATGTGGGCTCGCTTCTGAGCCACGCTCTGCGTCTCCACTGACACACAGAATGTGGCTTGGCCTCGCCCCTTCCTCACTGGCTGCGATTGACAGCAGCAGGATCCAATGGCTTAGCCTGCTTTGTCTCATTTGCAAAGTGGTGGATCGAGATCAGGCACAGGTATGTATAGGGGGGGGGGGGGTAGGAATCCATTCTTTTCACCTGACTACCAATCACCGAACCTGGAGTTGGGCTTTTTTCATTAAAAAAAAAAATGCACACAATATATATATCTATCCATCTATCCCTTCTCACTATTTTGATCTCGCTAACTGTATAAAAAACTATACAGTAAGTGGCATTTTTCAGCCATATTATAATGGCACCCAAGCTCTCCTGGCCAACTCAAACGTAAAGTGGACTGTGCTGTCATGCACATATTCATAGTGGAATTCCAGTTAAAAATTCAAAATCTATAATTTTTGGATGGCTATATGCATCATTAGAAACAACGGTCTGATCTAGACATTAAACAACCCTCCTGTCTTTCTTAATGTTTGCCCTGTGCAGCTGAATGTGTCTGCAAACAGGCAATTCCTGGTACCATTGTCGGTCCTTTTTCAAACACACATCCAAACCCAGCCCCCCACGTCCAGACATTACAGGTTCTCTTGTGGGCTTATTAAAAAAAAAAAAAGTAAATATATATATATATATATATATATATATATATATATATATATATATATATATATATATATATATATATATATATATATATATATAAATGAATCACTAAAGATTCTGCCATCCATCCTGTGTAAGATTCCAGCACCGGGGTTCCCGCATCTTTCCCACAGACCGTTCACACTGCCTTCTGCAAACCGCTCCGGGTAATACATTGTTAATGACACCCCGGTTCACAGATCATAGTGCGAACTGTGGCTTTGGTCAGGAATCGTCAAGTGCGGAAAATGTCCCTGCATTGATTTGTGCAAATCCAATGCAAGTTCAGCCATACAAACTGTATGGCTGAACTTGCATTGCACAGACTTCGCATGTGAATGGCAACGCAGTGCGAATCACATGCAATGCCCGTGTTATATAAGGGCTTATCTTCCACCTTAAACATATCCATAGACTGTATTACAACATGGTTGGCAAGCATGGATAGACCTACAAAAGGAGTAATTTTTGACTGTGGATTATTGAATGCCTTCTCTCCAAAGAATGTGTTGTGTGCATTTTTTTTTAAACACATATGTTTAACTCCTGAAATAACATTCTAAACAAAAAAACAGACCAGTACCCTGTACTCCAGTCCGGGTACAGGTGAATGAAGCCTGTATTTTTTTTTTTAGGCATGTTTATATTCGTTTTAGCTAGGGAGCAGCTCAGAAGGAGGTGGGGAAGCTAAACTTAAATACAGGGCTCAGTTACATAGGTGCGCGTGCAGGGGACACTATGCTTCAGTTACATGAGTGCGCATGCATGGGTCACTATACTTCAGTTACATAGGTGCACGTACAGGGGCCACTAGGCTTCAGTTACATAGGTGCACGTACAGGGGCCACTAGGCTTCAGTTACATAGGTGCACGTACAGGGGCCACTAGGCTTCAGTTACATAGGTGCACGTACAGGGGCCACTAGGCTTCAGTTACATAGGTGCACGTACAGGGGTCACTATGCTTCAGTTACATAGGTGCGCGTGCAGGTGTCAATGCACCAGTAACATGCATTTGCTTCAAAAACACTATGCATCCGTTATGTCAGTGGTGTATAATACATGTATGCAATGTGGTGCACATGATTGGGTAGAGCCCATTGTGCTCTAACACACATGGAGGCCAAAATGCTTCCCCCCTTTAAATGTCCTAAGCAGGATATATATAGAGAGTTTTTACAGTTGTTCGCTTACCTGGCTTTCCCTGACCCGGACTTAGGGGGCTTTCTGAAGGACTGGTTTGTTGACCTAGTAGACATTGTTCTTGGGGAAACACGGACGAAGTTTGTTGGTGGGTTTTTAGGTATCTTTTTTACTAAATGTGTCACCCATTTTTTCTGGTCATCCTGAGAGCAGGCCAATAAAAGTAAATCCCTCGCAGATGTCACATCATAACTCACTGTCAACAAAATAAACAAAAAATTAGCACGAGATCAACACTATTTTTTAATTCAACTTCATTTTCACTTTTTCCCCAATCAACACATAAGTATTATCCATACAAAAAACAGCTAAATAAATACGTATTCATCCTATCACCCCCCCCCCCATTTAACACCTCTAATCATTCTGGCAAGATTATCTCCCCATAGATCTAATTTGGTAATCCATCCGGTCCTGGTGTTTTATGACTAGCTGACTCCTGTACCGCTTCTTAGAGTCTAGTATATAGTTATAGTATCCGATAGATATGGAATGGAAGGGACAGCCCCTGTTGAAGCTCCTCCATTTCTCTATCTCACAAACACTTAATGGAAAGGTTAGTCTGAGAAAGTAACATTGCCATTATGACTGGAAACTCAAAAATATAGCCCCAGGGCTTCCATTATGCCACATTCATAAATCTGTAGAACTACAAAACCTGACAGGAATAACTCCTAGTCAGAAAGCTGTTGCAAGCTGGAAATAACGCATACTATACTAAGCCACTTTAATGGAAACCAGTCCTGAATATCAGAGAAAGCGTCCCCACAAAATAATACCATATCACGTGGCGGAGGCTTGGTTGCTCTATAGCAGTGATGGCGAACCTTGACACCCCAGATGTTTTGGAACTACATTTCCCATGATGCTCCACTACACTGCAGAGTGCATGAGCATCATGGGAAATGTAGTTCCAAAACATCTGGGGTGCCAAGGTTCGCCATCACTGCTCTAAAGTGAAGGAAGGCGTTTAGGTTTCACCCTCTATCAATTCCCATCTCTATAGAAGTTTGAGTGGAAAACAGTGCTGGACTGGTGCTGCCTAGTGGCAAGTTACTGTGTGGCAGGTGTAGAGGGAATTGCTCCCAATAGGTTGTATCCCAATTGTAGGTGGTAAATGATTGACTCTGTTGGGGTCTAACCCTTCTACCCCATGGTTAAAGACAATGGAGGCGTTACCACAACACCCGATATCCAAAAAGAGAAAGGTCTCACTTGATGAATTGTATAGCTATTTATTTGAGATAAAAGTAAACGAGTAGAGGCAAGGCGTTTTCGGGGGAATTGGAATTTGTTTCGGGGGAAATTTCACCTCGCTGTCTGATCACCAAGGCTGGCCTACTGCAGGAGCTGCTGATCGAATTTACATGTTTACATTTATCTCCAATAACTAATATTCATCAAGTGAGATCTTTCTTTTTTAGACATCGGGTGCTCCTCTCCAATCACCCAGAGTGATCTCTATAGAAGATCCTGCTACACTTGCCTCTTGCTCTTCTTTTATTGATGGTATTATTTGGTGGGGACACTATCTGATATTAAAGGGGTTGTAAAGGTACGTGTTTTTTCACCTTAATGTATTCTATGCATTAAGGTGAAAAAAAACATCTCAGCATTAGCGGGGGCCCCCCCGAGCCCCCCGTTTACTTACCTGACCCTTCGAAAGTCCCACACCGTGAACGTGCATTCTTCTTGGTCATTCATTGGTTGATTAAAAGCAGCGCAGCCATTGGCTCGCACTGCTGTTATTCATATCCAATGACGCATCGCGCCGGGGGCGGGGCGGAGTGATCCAAATGACACGCCGGGGCCGAGAGATGCAGTGAGCGGCTATAGCCGCCAGCTGTATCACGGGCCACGCCCGCAAGAACTTTCCACCATGCGAGAGCTTGAATGAAGGTGGAAAGTTCTTGTGAGGGGGAGCCGAGACAGCCACCGAGGGACCCCAGAAGACCAGGTTCGGGGCCACTCTGTGCAAAACGAGCTGCACAGTGGAGGCAAGTAAAACAAACGCTCAATCTCTGACCCAGTACAAAACATGCAGATAAAAACTTCTGACTCCTTCGATGGGTGAGAAAGAAAATATTTAAGCCAGTTGGGTAGCACAGCACCCAGGCAACTAGCATTTTCAGAAGTTAGTGTCAACAGCAGCCCCCGATAGATCTCTCATGCAGCGATAGGCTAGATCTTTGAGCATTCTTTCAAATTTACTGGCCATATTAGGAACTTGCCCAAATACGTAGGTTTTAAAATACATAAATTCAGCTTACACATCCTGGTCTCCATACTAACCTTTACAAGGGGCTATAACTTCCTCTTTTTTATCCAAGTGGTCTTTATGGCACTTGACATGGCATCTCCGGCATTCCAGCGCGGGGGGCGGCTTGAAAACATGCCACAAAGGCTTTGAACAAGCCTCACAATTTGCGGGGAAGTGGTAGAGTGTTGGGATGAACTCGTGTCCTTTGTGGCTGAGGAAATTGGTCTTCTCAGCTTGCTGCACTGGTTCCAATTCCTGGTCTTTCCTGCATTCCCCTTCATTGGCATAGAGTATCTGCAGAAGAGGAAATGGCACTTACACCAACCAGAAAACCTAGCAAGCAAAGTTGTGTCTATCTTTTGCTACATTACTTAGTGACATTCATTAATGCTTACCTGAAATATCTTGGGGATCTCATCAGTATTTGCTCTGTAAACATCTCCTTGTGTAACAGGGCGGACATGAAAAAGCTTACTAAAAAAACAAATAAGGAAACATTTAGTTGGGAGTTTTTTTTGTTTTTTTTTTAACTGAACAAGGCAAAAACCTAAATACACAGTTGGAATAAGATATAGCAGTTTTACTTGCAAAAAGATTTGCAATTCTAACTAGCCATTCTTCTGAAACTTCACTGCCAGTCATGATGTTTATATTACTACTTTCTAGTTATCTTTTATTGCATCCAGGGCCAGCCTCTGCCAACTGGATGCACCCTGTCAACTTGAGAGAAAGGTGTGACCATGCAAATGTTTTCCCCAATAATTTTAAATGTATAGTTTTAATAGAAAAAAAGCTTTATAGTTTAGTTGACAAGCTCTAAATATAATCTTGATTAGCAGTCTTTAACCACTTAAGACCCGAACAAAAATGCAGATAAAAGAACCCGGCCAGGTTTTGTGATTCGGCACTGCGTCGCTTTAACAGACAATTGCGCGGTCGTACCCACAAATAAATTTCTTTCGGTGCTATTTGATCACCTCTGCGGTTTTTATTTTTTGCGCTATAAACAAAAATAGAGCGACAATTTTGAAAAATGCAATATTTTTTTTTCCTCAGTTTAGGCCGATACCTATTCTTGGTAAAAAAAAAAAAAAATCACAATAAGCGTTTATCGGTTGGTTTGCGCAAAATTTATAGCGTTTATAAAATAGGGGATAGTTTTATTGCATTTCTATTAATTATTTTTTTTACTACTAATGGCGGCGATCAGCGATTTTTCTTTGTGACTGCGACATTATGGCGGACACTTCGGACAATTTTGACACATTTTTGAGGCCATTGTCATTTTCACAGCAAAAAATGCATTTAAATTGCATTGTTTATTGTGAAAATGACAGTGCAGTTTGGGAGTTAACCACAAGGGGGCACTGAAGGGCTTATGTGTGTTTACAACTGTAGGGGGGGTGTGGCTGTAGGTGTGACATCATCGACTGTATCCCTATAAAAAGGGATCACACGATCAATTACGCCGCCACAGTGAAGAACGGGGAAGCCATGTTTACACACGGCTCTCCCCGTTCTTCAGCTCCAAGGACCGATCGCGGGACTCCAGCGGCGATCGAGCCCGCGAGTCCCACGGTCCAGGAGCTTCGGACCGGGTCACGGGAGCGCGCCTGCGACCCACGGCTGGGTACTAGCACAGCACTTACCTGTACGAGCCCAGCCGTGCCATTCTGCCGACGTAAATGTGCAGGAGGCGGTCCTTAAATGGTTAAAGCCAAGACATTTACCTTGGCACCCCGTGGGGGACCATTACCATCGCACATAGAAGGCAAGTATGTTGCGTTTATTATTTAATTATTATTTTTTATTTATCTTTACAACTGCTCAATGAAATGTAAAAGGACCAAAAAAACATAAGACATACTTACTCTATGTCTAGTACCATTGATGGGTTGGACTGTTCTTTATTCTGCTCATCTTCGTAAAACAGAACCTTTTTACTGCTAACCACCACATACTATAAAAAGAGAAATCCATTTTGAATATGAAAGTAAAAAACACAGGTATGTTAATAGGAAGCTTCACAAGATAATCTACAACAGTTCTGGTAAGCTCCAAGCTGCAATACTTATCCTTATTTCATGTACCCGAGTCGCCCAACAAGGACTTACTCCAAGAAATATCTCATCTACACACACACACATTTCACTTTGATGACTTACCAAAGTAGTAAACAATGATGACAGCCCTAGAGCTCAGACCTGCAAACACAAGTCAGCAAGGTCCCTTTAAGCCTCAGTAGTGTTTTTGCGGTTATGAAAATTCAGCAACTTTTCTAGCAAAGCTCCCACTCCCAGACCACTGCAGTAACACTGCTGCTTACACATAGATAGCAGTGGTCTCTCTTTGTACCCTGCTGTCTGTGCCTTGGATTTTGAGCTAGTGTAGGGAGTGCTTTAAGCCTAGTACACACAATCTTTTTTTTCCCCGTTCAACCCAGCAGGCAGAACCGGGGGATGGAGGAGCTTGGGGAGGTCAACACTGTACTAACACAGTGATGTCAGTACAGCAATATTCCCTGCAGATCTATTGTGTTCTGAGAGAGGAACTGCCCCACCAGTCAGTGCTTGGGTGCCACCCTATGGTGGTTTTTCAGCATGCCCTTTGGTCACCTTCTGTCGGACAGGCTGATGTACACATGGGCCGAATTTTGTCCCAATTCTGTTGAACCTGCTGATATTCGGCCTGTGTACCAAGCTTTACAGCAAATCAACAAATAGTAAGACATTTACACCCCCCCCCCCCCCCACAATGTATCTATACAGTTTAAAATTAAACTGCAACTGGGCTTTAAGGGCCATTTAACACCAGACGCAGTTCCGTACACATTTTTGCTGCGCTAAAAATGCATGCACCTTGTTTTCCATGTATTCCAATGGCTCTAGTTCACAACATGCAGTCAGTATCCGGTCAGGTCCTGCACTGCAAACTGACTGCATAGTGTGAACTAGAGCCATTGGAATACATGGAAAACACACTGCATACATTTTGTGCAAAAAAAAGCACAACTGAACGGAACGGTGTCTGGTGTGAACTAGCACTAAAATTATTCAACAGTTATTAGCTTTACATGTTGCTTCACATTTTATTAAGTATAGGCATTACCTCGACTACCGTATTTACCGAAAATCTAAATGAATAGGGAAACCAATAAAATGGATCCTTCCCTAAAGTGCCTGTAGCAAAACGGAAAGCTTATTGGTTGCTGCACCTGGACACTAATTTTTATTTGCAATTCCTTAATAAATAGGCCTGCAAGGAAAACCTTCGGAAATAGTTCACGGTTCACATACCTGTTTCTTCCATCCATGCCTTTTAATGTTCCCTCTGTTGGGTATAGAGAGCCAGCCTTCAATTCTTGATTCGGATTCTAAAAACAAATGATGGTTCCGTTTAGTAATTTGTACAAGCCACCATGCAGCCAGAGCTTTGTGCGGGATACTGGAACATGCAGAATGGGAAGGCATGGCAAGGAAGATAGCAGAGATGTACACTGGGCTCTCAAACACTTCATGCCCACAAGCAGATAAAGAACTTGCAGATAGTGCTTCAGGTTGAACATGAATAGTGTTTAAAAAAACCAAGACAATATATTAAAAGGCAAAAATAAACAAAATACGAGCACAGCTGAATCAAAGACCAGAAATCAAATCTGGAAGCAGAAAGTGCATTAAGCTGTCTGAAAAGCCGGACACTTGTAACAGGCAGTTCCATTTACTCACAGAAGACAAGAATAGGAGAGAAAGAAATAAGGAATGCAGGTAGACGCGACTAAACGGAGAATAAGAGACAAACAGTTTATTTAGTGGGAAGAAGAGGTCCACTTCATATAAAACTTGTTCTGTGTCAGAGCTAAGCATACTAGTTGTCTATCAATGAACAACATGCCTAGTTCTGGTAGTATCTGGGTCCCAGCTGTACAAGGTAACCGTCAACCCCCCCCCCCCCCCCACACACACACCCTACCCAAATAAGCACTGCAATGACACACACACACCTACGAAATGATGGTCCAGCAACACCACTGAATGCTAACAAAATGAAAGAGAAGATACTAAAACATTTAGATGTGTTTTTCACACATTTGTTTCCATTTCTAATAAAATTAGCATTTATTATGGTTCATATATCATATTTCGAAGTTACTTTGTTCTAACAGTTAATGAAAAGGATGATTATTAGTACATAAGATATAAACCTCCATTGGTGTCGCTTTAAAACATTAGCAGTGACTAAATATATATTAAAACCAAACTACTCATTGAAAGTTAATAGTGCTGACTGGTCCTTATGCCTGATGAACGGACATATGGCAGCAGCGGTGTGCTGAAGAGAGAGATCCCTGGAACTTTCCTGCACCCAGGGAGGCTCATGTGCTGCATACAACCCTAAAATAAGTCAATGGCTCCAAATGCCCAACTAAAGTCAATTGTGTCTGCATCTGAATTTACATGCGCATGTGCCTATGGCATGTCTCCCCAATTGTGAAAGTACCACCTTTGAGGAGACATGCAGTACATGCGAGTAAATGCCCAAACGGAAGCAATCGGCATTCGCCAGAGCATGACTGCGTACAGCCATTCATTAGTACTAGCAACTGTATGTGTCACAGGTGGCTTTCTGGGAGCATGAAAAAGCCAGGAGTTAATGCTTCAGCACACAAGAGCTGATAAACGTCTATCTGCATTAAAGCGTTAGTTACCCCCAAAATAAAAGATCCTGTTCCTTTAAAGCATGTTATACAGCACAGTGCTTGTGCTGTGTATTTTGGCCCCCTGTAACACTTGAAATACCTGGTTGATCCTGCCAGTTTTTACCCTCTGTACGCCGACTCCAATAATATCACAGGTCAGTGTGCTTGCCTCCATCATACACCATCTGCAGCTTTCCTGTCTCCCTCTGTCCTCATTCCCTCCCATCTTTCACTATTGCTGATCAGCTTCTCTCCCTACTGCTTCAAAACTAATCTGAATATCATCCTCTGTCACATAAAAAAGCTGTGCAATAGTGCCTGTGCTTTATAAAATAAAACCATGTATACCTGTTCTAACAGTGGCATTCAGCGATCACAACTCCAGGTTCTCTGCTCCTCTCCTCCCTGGCTGATATCAGCAGGAGAATATCAGCCCTGCCCACTGGAGATAACACATGGGGAGAGCAGCTTTTTATCTGACAGAGGAGATGATATAAAGACGAGATAGCGGCTTAACAACCAGTTTAAGCTATAGACAGGTGGAATCACTACTTAGCTAGGACACCTACTCCACCTCAGCAAAAAAGTGCTCTTTAACCACTTAAGACCCGGACCAAAATGCTGCCAAATGACCTTGCCCCTTTTTGCGATTCGGCACCGAGTCGCTTTAACTGACAATTGCGCGGTCGTGCAACGTAGCTCCCAAACAAAAATCGCGTCCTTTTCTTCCCACAAATAGAGCTTTCTTTCGGTGGTATTTGATCGCCTCTGCGATTTTTATTTTTTGCGCTATATACAAAAATAGAGCGGCATTTTTGAAAAAAAAAAACAATATTTTTTACTTTTTGTTATAAGAAAAATCAAATCAACGAAATTTTAGTCAAACATTTAGGCCAAAATGTATTTAGTAAAAAAAAAAAAAAAAATCGCAATAAAAAAAAAAAAATTAGCTACCTAGCGGGAACAGCGACACTAATACAGCGATCAGAAAAATGATCGCTTAGTGACGCTGGCAATAGGGAGTGAAAGGGTTAACTAGGGCGGTGATCAAGGGGTTAAAACTTTATTAGGGGGGGTAGGGGGCTATCCTGAACCTAACACTACCTGCCTGTCACACTGACACTAACTGCAGTGATCATACATATAATCACTGCATTCAGTGACACTGACAGGGGGGAGGGGGCGATCGGTGTGGGTTAAATGTTCCTATGTGTCTGTGTGTCAGTGTGCTGTTGTGCACACTTACTAGGTGATGTTATCTCTCCTCAGCGGTGGTCAAAAAAAACGCAGAGGGAGCGATCACATCACTTCCTCCTTCCTGTGTTTACACAGGAGGAGGAAATGACACACAGGGGGAGCGCGCGGATTGGCTGAGAGCGATCCGGAGGGGGCGGACAAAAACCAACCGCCGCCCCCTCATCCCGGATCGCTCGGCCAGGTAACCGGGCCGCCGCATGTACGGGGGGGGTGTCCCCCGAACCCCCCCAAGGCACCAACGTATATATACGTTGATGTGACTGTCGGTGCCATTCTGCCGACGTAAATTTACATGCAGCGGTCCTTAAGTGGTTAAAGAAACCATATCACTTGTCCATCCACAGCAAAGTGGCAACATCCATGTAAAGCCTTTTAGCTCAAAAACTGATATATTCAAATGTAAGAGGAAAGTATCGCCGCTACTCCTGGCCAGCCCAGGTGATTAAACGATTAAGTGGAGCCTCAGCCTACATGTCTCCACTAAACCACATTCTACCTGTGGGTCTCCCCTGGGTACTTGGGGTTAGTCAAGCTCACAGATTAACTGGCTTGTGTCTAAAGTTTGCCCTGTTATGTGTATGTATGAATGGGAGTTAAGAACTTTGAATCGTAAGCTCCTTGAGGGCAGAAACTGAGGGGACAATGAACAAAACTGCCATATAACTGGATTGGTATTTCAGTCTGAAAATGTTGACTCTTACGCCATAATATACAGACATACTGTATATTTAACCTGAAAAGGAACTCAGAGTCCCTAATTAGTAACACTATTTTCACAAATATTCTACGATTTGGGTGTTTCGTAAACCAGTCTAATCTAGGTCTTATTTTCGAACAATAAAAAATGGTTCTGAAAGAAAGGAGTTCTGAACATGTGATAAATAAACCAAAATTGAAAAATTATATTTCATGAAGGTAGCTGACAATAAACATTAAGTTTGAACTCCAGCCAAAACTGGTCTCTGGGACAGGGGGTGAAGGTAAAGCAGACATCACATACCTAACAGAGGTGACAACATGTCAATATATACAGTGCTTTGAAAAAGTATTCATACCCCTTGAAATTTTCCACATTTTGTCATGTTACAGCCAAAAAGGTAAAAGTATTTTATTGGGATTTTATGTGATAGAAAACACAAAGTCGCACACATTATTGAAGTGAAAGGAAAATGGTTTTAAATATTTTTACATATAAATATCTGAAAATAGTGACGTGCATTTCCCTTTGCTAACTTAACCGTGCTTAAGACGAGGGCCTGATCCACTCCCGGCTGTAAGAACAGCAGAATCCGGGACATCACGTACGTACAGGGGTGCCATTTCATCTCTTCACACAGAGATGTAGGCCTTCCACGTACGATGGTAAATCATTTGTGAAGTAGACTTCCGTGCTCGTAGCATGGTAGAGATCACCGAGCCTGATAGGCCACGGTCCTTCAGCACCTGGCTCTCAACAGCCACACCGTTAAAGCCAGCGACTGTAAAGCAGGGTGAAAGATCTTCTCTCAGGGGTAGACGCCAAGGGACGTCTGCCACCAGACGCACCAGGTCCGCGTACCAGAGACGGCGCGGCCAATCTGGGGCGATCAGGATCGTTGGAATCCCCTCGGCTTCCACTCTGCGCAGCAGCCGAGGAAGAAGCTTCAGAGGAGGGAAAGCGAAGATTAGGCGATGGTGACCCCATGGCGCCACCAATGCGTCTGATGTGTCCGCCCACAGGTCTCTTGACCTGGCCACGAACCGTGACGCCTTCCGATTGAGACAGGACGCCAGAAAGTCCACGTCTGGAGTGCCCCATTTTCGGCACAGACCTGAAACACCTCTAGGTGTAGTGACCACTCTCCTTGGTCTAGTGCAGGGATCCTCAAACTATGTCCCTCCAGCTGTTGTAGAACTACACATCCCATGAGGCATTGTAACACACTGACATTCACAGACATGACTAGGCATGATGGGAATTGTAGTTCCTGAACAACTGGAGGGCCATAGTTTGAAGACCCATGGTCTAGTGTTTGGCGACTTAGGTAGTCAGCTTGCCAATTCTGCACCCCCGGAATGTACATGGCCGACAGAGCCGGAACGGACCTTTCGGCCCACCGAAGGATGTGTGCGACTTCCGTCGCTGCAGCTGAGCTCCGTGTGCCTCCCTGATGATTGACGTCTGACGTATTAACCGGTCGGTTCTGCAGATCCAGGGACCACTTGGCGAGACACAACTTGATCGCTCAGAGCTCCAATACAATGATTGGAAGGCGGGACTTCTCCCGAGTCCGACACCCCAGACATCCCCCAGCCGGAGAGGCTGGCATCCGTCGTCACCACTGTCCAATGGCATGACAAACGACTTCCCAGTCCGAAGCACCGGAGACGTCAGCCACCACACTAGGGAGGACTTGACCAGTCGACTCACACGAATATGGTAATCCAGAGAAGAAGGGAGCTTGTCCCAACGTGACAGAATCTCTTTCTGTAACACACGGGTGTGGAATTGGGCATACGGGACTGCCTCGAAAGAGGCCACCATCAGACCCAGAACCCTCATGCAGAAGCAAAGCGACGACCACTTCAAGGACGCCAACTGCTGCACCGCAGACTGTAGTGTCAGAAGTTTTTCCGTTGGGAGAAAAACTCTCGCCTCTGAGAAATCCAGGACTAACCCCAGGTATTCCAGCCGCTGAGACTGTACCAATACTGACTTCTGGAAATTCAGAAGCCAGTCGAATTCTAGGAGAGTCTGGCAGGTGATGGACACATCCTCTTCTAACTCTGAGCTTGAGGAAGCTCTCAGGATAAGGTTGTCCAGGTATCCTACGATAACGATCCCGCGCTACCTCGGCAGGGCTAGAATCGGAGCAAGCACCTTGGTGAAGACCCGTGGTGCCGAGGCCAGGCCGAACGGGAGGGCCACAAATTGAAAGTGGTCCTCTCCAATCGCAAAGTGCAGAAATCTCTGGTGCTTTGTGCATATGGGAACATGCAGGTATGCGTCCATGAAGTCCAAGGACGCCATAAAGTCCCCCTGATGGAGCGCTGGCACTACCGAGCGAATCAACTTTATTCTGAATTTTTGCACTTTGACAAAACAATTGAGGGCCTTGAAGTCCAGGATTGGACGGACCCCTTCCTTTTTGGGGACTACAAACAGATTGGAGTAAAACCTCTGAAACCGTTCCATTGAGGGAACTGGCACAATCACTCCCCTGACCAGTAGATCCTGGACAGCCCCTGACAGATCCTTCCGGCGATCCGGGGGAAGCTGGAGGTTGGAAGGAAAAAAAATCTGTTTGGTGGACCCCGAGGAAAAAATCTCGCAAACCCAACGGTCGGAAAGAAGAGACCGCCACCGAGCCGTGAATTTGTGACGCAGACCTTCATGCGGGAGCAGGTTTGTCCGCAGGCTTGTTAGGCTTGCGGTACCAGGTGCGCTTTTGCCCTGCAGTGGGCGCCTTAGCACCTTGAAAACTTTTTCCTGTCGCATTAGGCGGGCGAAAAAAACGCTTGGGGGTTGCAAAGGAGAGACCTTGCTTACGGAGAGGCTCCTTACCCTTCCCAGATTGTGGGAGCAGTGTGCTCTTACCACCTGTGGCATCCTTTATGATGTCATCCAGGGACGCCCCAAAAAGCCGTTCAACCTTAAACGGTAAATCCACCAAAGCCTTTTTTGAAGACTGGTCTGCAGACCAACACTTCAGCCACACAAGGCGGCGTAGTACCACCGTGGAGGCCCTAGAAAGCAAGGGGAGCGTATCCAGGGCCGACTTCACAGACAAACTTTAGGCCTTGTACCAACTGGTCAGCCAGGTCCACACAGGTCTCAGAAGCATTCTGTGCCTCCAGCTCCTGCAGAAAGACCTTTGCCCGTTCGGTAAGTGTCTGCTACACCAGAGCCCCAGCCAAAACCGGTCTCACTGCCGAACCCACTACTGTGAACATAGAGCGTGCCACAGCCTCAGCTCTCCTGTCTGCGGGGTCCTTAAGCACGGGAGCCCCTTCCACAGGCAACGTGGTGGCTTAGCTCAGTCTGGACACAGGAGGGGTCCAATGACAGGGGAGAAACCTACTTTTTTTAAAAGTTGTCCTCAAAGGGGTAACGGACCTCAAAGTATTTTGGAACAGCAAAAACTTTCTGCGGCTTATCCCATTCCTTGTACAACAGTTTGTCTAGATATGGAACACAAGGAAACACTTTTGTGGTGCGGGGTGGCTTGCGGAACCCAAAAGGGACCGGCATATCTGATGCCTCCGCCAAATCCTCAAGTTTTTGAGTATCCTGCACCGCAGTGATAAGAGCTCCAACAAACGCCTTATCATGTGCTGACCCTGAAGCAGAGTCATCCTCACTGTCCGTGTGGGCTAAGCCTGCATCATCTGACATGACAGAACCATAGGCCAGACGCAGTAGCAGGGTCTGGTTCCGTGTCAGAGCCATCCCCAGAAGCCGGTGCAGGGAGAGGGCACTTTTTACCCCCCTTCTGGCCACTTGTGGCTTCAATCCTGGCGATAAACGCCTCAAGGACTGCCGTCATAGCCTCTACAGAGGCCGCAGGCGCACTAAGGGTTAACTCAGGCATGGTTGGGGTGGAAAACATAACAAAAGTGACCTGGGGAATGCCCAGGAAAAAACCAAGCCTACTTAACGACCAGCTTGCAAAACAACCAATTAACCTAACAGTATGCGTTAAATACAGGGGTTTTGTCCGCACGCATTTGCAAACGCAAGCGTGAGCCACAGAGCCGCGCCAAGGCATCCCTCAATCTGTGGTCCTAACACTAAACAATGAGCGTCCCCACAGTGGAGGCACATGCATTTTAATGGATAGAAAGGGGCAGGTGAACTGAGGGGGAGCCACCCCTCCTTAAAGGTACAGGAGCACACCAAACACCCAGCATGCAGCTCAATGGCTGCAAAGGTGTTGGTGCATTGCTGGACCAATATAAACACCACAGGTGAAGCATAAACCTGTCCACTGCCCCCATCTATATCTAGCCATAGCAGTAAGTAGCAATGGAAGGCTAAAACAGATAACAAAAGTGACCTGGGGAATTCCCAGGGAAAAACCAAGCCTACTTACCGACCAGCTTGCAAAAGGTTGGGGTGGAAGCCTCTGGTTCAGACTCCATGTTGACCCACCGCTATGCCGCCCTAGTACTGCAAGGCAGAGACCCACAGGCCACCCTCCCGGCTGCAAAATAGAGAGCAGGGGACCCCCAGGGGACTCACCACCCAACCAGGTTGTAGCGTTAGCTGAAGGGCTGAGAGTGCTGTCCGTGCTGCGCCATCCCTCAGGAAGCGATTTGCGGGCTTTTGCGCCGCTATTCCAGGCACTAGAGGCCAAGACTTTCCAAAGATGGCCGATGAATGCAGGAAAAAAAAAGCATGCGGGCCACAAGAAAATGGCCGCCGACATTTAAAAACCATGCCTCCGGCAAAATGGCGGCCATACACGCGTTTTAAAAAACAGTGATACAGCAGAAAACCACAGCCCAGCACATACAGCAACTCTTATAACAAAACAACAGCACCTCATAGCAGCACGGCCCCTGGTAGTGACAGAGCCCCAGGAGGGCCTCCCCCTTACAGCCGCCACCCAGAATGGGGAAGGAGGGAGAGGAAGGGAGAGAGGAAAGCAGGGCAGACCCTCATTCGACCTCCCCAGGAACGCACCAGCCGTACCACCTTGCCAGGGCAAGGGGACACTACTTACCCGTCCTGCGACCACCGGCTGGAGGCATTCCAAACAGAACCAACATCCGCTAAACGGCATGGCTGTCGGCCCGGCACACTGACAAAGCCATAGAGACCGATCATATGTGTGCCCTGGAACATGTAGTTCACCAGCCTATCCTGGAGCAACGGGGCATGACATGGACGGCCCAGAGCGGACCCGAGGGCCGGCACACGCTCGATGGCCAAACATGGGGGGACTACAAGGATCGAGGATCCAGCCTGTCACCCAGTCGGCAGTTGATTGTAGATCCCAGGATCCAAAAATGCAGGAACAAAACAAATAAAAGCGAAAAAAATCTCAAAAAAGATTCCAGAGCACATAGACTGCAGAAAGGCCATGTCATCTCCTGATGCTAGGCAGAAAAAAACTGGAGCTGCTGAGTCAGAGAGTGGGATATACCCGGGGTTCCCCGCCCCCTGGGAGGAGCTGTACTGAAGAAAGTGTTTTAACACTTGAAGTGCTGTTTTTCTGCCTAGTCTCTCCTGGAAGGAGAGATACAATACCCTAAGGTCAATTGCTGCTGTGTCCGTCCATGAACGGAAGAGAAAGATAGAGTGTCAATCAGCGCAAACAGATAACCTAACCTATGAAGCGACTATAGCACTTAAGATCAAAATACAAATCTTGGATGAAAACTTTCAAATGATAAATAGTGCAGCGCTAATAAAATGTTAAAATATAAAAGACTAATAAAATCTAACAAACGATTTGGAGCATTTGAGTCTGATATTAGCTGGATTTTTGGAGAAGCAGCTATCATTTCTATTTAACCCTTGTTAGGGGAAAGCTTGATTTGACCTGTTGGTTCAGAAGGTCCATTAAGCGTCTCGTATTACTGTCGGTGGAGGTAGTTTCACGAATCTGCACAGTTGAGAAGCCCTTGACAAGCACAGTGATCACAGCTAAAGGATTTCTTTTTATACTCTGTTTCTTTTCATCCAGTTTCTGCATATATGCATGGACTTTTCTCTCAGGAATTTATTATAGTCTTTTACATTTAAAAAATGTATGAAATTAGTATTTTGCCTATTAGCGTTGCACTATTGATTGTTGAAAGAAGGCCATAAGAAGTCCCATTTACAGTTTGTAAGAAGCCATATGGGGGAAACGGCAAACATGTAGAAGGTGGTGTTCTGGTCAGGAGACCCCAAAATTGTCGGAAACCGAACACTGCACATCACCCTGAACACGCCATCCCCACTGTGAAAATTGGTGGTGGCAGCATCATGTTGTGTGGATGCTTTTTTTCAGCAGGGACAGGGAAGCTGGCCAGAGTTGATGTAAAGATGGATGGAGCCAAATACAGGGCAATCTTAGAAGAAAACCTGTTAGAATCTGTAAAAAAAAAAAAAGAAACTGGGGTGCCGGTTCACCTTTCAGCAGGACAATGATCCGAAACATACAACCAGAGCTACAATGGAATGTGTTAGAATGGCCCAGTCAAAGTCCAGACCTAAATCCAATTGAGAATCTGTGTCAAGTCTTGAAAAATTGCTGTTCATGGACACTCCATCCAATCTGGCTTGAGATATCTTGCAAAGAATGGGCAAAAAATGTCACTCTAGATGTGCCAATCATTGACCTATTCTCAGCTGTCTCAGAGGTTCTGTTATCTCCAGCTTCACCACGCTTTTAGGTCACAATTTCCACAGTTGCCGAGCCTTTAGAACAAGGGGTCCTCAAACTATGGCCCTCCAGGTGTTCAGGAACTACATTTCCCATCATGCTCAGTCATGTCTGTGAATGTCAGAGTTTCACAATGCCTCATGGGATTTGTAGTTCCGCAACAGCTGGAGGGCCGTAGTTTGAGGATGCCTGCTTTAGAATGACACCATTGGGGAGCTACTCACCTCCAGGAATTTGAAAAAAGCCCCTTTTAACCCTGTATGGTGCTCTCCTCGCTGTTGACTCAACCAAAATTGAGAAATTATTGTCAGATGGACATTCCATCTTTGGATAAGGAGGACTGGGAGGATTGTCTAAAACAGGGTCTCAAACTGGTAAGATCTTCCAAAGATACGCTGATAAAAGTCTAATTCCTACATTGGGTCTATTATACCCCTGTTAGTTTGCAAAGAATCTTTCCCGATAAAGATCCTGTTTGGTCCTGGTGTAAACTATGTCCTGGTTTCTATCTTCATATGTTCTGGGAATGCTCCTATGTTGCAAGATTCTGAGCTGAGGATTTTGAGGCGTTAAAAAGCAGGTTACAGCTCACTCTCCCATCATTAGCATTGTTGGGTTTCTCAGATGATGAACAGCGATCTCACAACACTAAGTTATTGATCGCCTCTACTATGTGGAATAAGATTTTGATGAAGTGGTCGTCATAACTTCCGTTAACTGGCCCGTGCAATACGCATAAGTGGGTTAGAAGGCATGGGTGTGGAGTTTTTACATTTACATTTTTGGTTGTAACATGACAAAATGTAGAAAAATTTCAAGACACTGGGGTCAATTCACAAAGCTTTATTTTCAGATTGCGAGTGTTATTTTAACGATTCTGCACGTTATTGAAGCTAGTTCAATTCACTAAACGATTTAACGCTTTGAAAAATCATCAAATAACGTTTCCCTACACAGAATAGATATTTTAAGGTGTGGATCCGTGTTAAAGAGTCAAATCGTTATTTTAAAGATTCAAAACGTTATTTTAAAGAGTCAAAACGTTAAATATGTACAGAAGTGCAATTCACAAAGATTTTTTTGACAGTTATCAATCGTTAAGCAATCGTTAAATTAACACCTCCCTCAGGGTGGCGTTATGACATTTCCCAGGCGATATTTTGTTGTTAGAGGAAGCTTTTGGCGATTTTTGTAGTGTAGTGTAGTGTTGGGCAAGCTAGAACCGTGCTCTATTTGAACTTAAAACTATCCAGAGGCGAAGAAGAACATGTTAGAATGTTGTTTAGATTTATAAACGTGTATTCCGTTCACATACTATTTTGGATGACTTTTCTGAAACCCAGGTGATAGCTAAATTCCGATTATCATCTCCCATGATTTATTCTCTGTATGAGGAAATACACATGGCTTTAGAAAAGCACACACTAGAAATTTTGCACATCACATGCTCAATCTCCATGTGTATTGCTTGTGTCTCTCTCTCTCTGTATCTGCTCTTTTCCACATGCAGCTGTTCTCCTCCCCTTCTGCTCCCAGAATGCATCTCTCCAGCATTATTTAACGACCTTAAGAGTTATTTTAACGTCCCAAATGTTAATAATAACGTCTGAGTAGTTAGCATAACGTTTGGATAAAGAGTCAGTTGAAAACCATAACGACTATGTTAAATAACGATTATAGCTTTCGTGAATACCATGTTTGCTAGCGTTAAATAAGGAGTGCTAATTTAACAACTGAAGAAAAACAATAACGTTTCTCTTTGAGAATTGACCCCACTGTATCAAGACAATCTTTAGAAACCTTCACAGGTCTTACACTCTGCAGAATAGATCTAATCTCCATTGCCCCCAAGACCAAGCTTATAGTACCTCACACTAAAATGAGGTCTCCATATTCAAGATGCAGTACAAGGAAAAAAGGTAATCATCACCCACCCCCCAATGCACTGATGGAGATGGGCAGCATGCCTTTAAAAGTTAACACTGAAGCTAAAAGACAAATCTGGGCTCCAATACTTGCCAAGTAATAGAGGGATATATAGTCTAGTTCAAGTCTTGTGAAGCAGTAGAGACCAAGTATATTTAATTACACCTAAAATATGCTCGATTTACAGTTCACAAGTTTTAACACAATAACAGCCTTTACTTTTAGTCATGTGACAAAAAGGTTTAAATCTACTATTTGTCAGGTAGAAAAAAAATAAAAAAAGTTAAGAAAATGGTAGAAATAACTTTTACCAACACACACATATAAAAAACATACCATACTCGTATGTATCAGAGAGGTGGTTAGAAAAACACATTTCAAGCACTTACCCCCCATCATGCCATCTGCTTCGTCTGGCTGCAAACTGGCAACACTTGTAGAGTCCATACGGAGCTGTAACTCTACCAGTCTAGCACGTAGCTGTTCAATGTCACTTTCTTTGCTGTCTAGCTGCATCTGAAGCTCATTCTTGTAGTTGCTTTCCTCAGTAAGTTGCTACAAAATAGAAATCACTGTTTTGGAATTTTTAAAGTCTAATGTCCAAGTTAAAAGCTGTATTAAAAAAAAAAACGCAATGTTTTGGCTCTGGGCTACAATAAAGTGCAAGTACGGTAAATATAAAAAAAACACACACACACTTCTATTGCGATTATCCAAAAAGGATTCCAATAACTAGGAAAATTAAAAAGATCAAGATTCCTTGGCCAAAATATACTTGGCACCTTTAAAACGGGTGGATTTTAGCAGGGTATAGGCAAGAGGTGTCCTCACACCCTTTCTGTATTCCTCAAATGGGACACTGGTGTCAAAATTACTGCTTTTGTATTACAGAGCATTTAATTTTCTTTTGCAGTCTTTATTTATGAGTAGTGTCAATATTTACCATTCATAGCAAAACAACAAGGGTCCCGTGTGTTAATACAAGATAACGATGTCAACAAATGTCTTCTGACAGTATTCTATTTGCATACATAATGACATGACAAAAACCCGACGAGCAGAGACCCACATTGCATGGTTTGCTACATTTCGTACCATTTGGGTAGGGGAGAGAAGAATATAGGGGAGAGAAGAATATAGGGGAGAGAAGAATATAGGGGAGAGAAGAATATAGGGGAGAGAAAAGGATCAGAAGGGATTCTCTTAGGGAAACCTCTTGGGAACATCAATGTGGAGCAAACACATAGTTGAATTGATATGGAATGGGAAATTGGGAAGGGAAACATGGCAAGCGGGGAGGGCTAGGTTCTTATATTATATCCCAATGCACTGTGACCATAGATTGCATTAATAAAAACTGCTAAATCTCGAGAGTCAACCCAACCCAACTCAATTAATTATTTATCAATCTGGCCTCAGCAGAGTTAATTGTGAGTGGCTATGTTTAATTAGTGAACTCTATCGAATAAGTATCTCCCTTAACCTTGAGATAACCGCTCATAACATCCAGAAACGAAAAGGGATTACCATTAACGTTTCTTCTATCTCTTTCTGGTACTTCACAACCATTTGATTGAACTTCTCCTTCTCCTGGTTAAGATCCAACTGCAGCTTCCGGTTTTCTTTCTCCTTCTTTCTCAAGTCTTGCGTGTTCGCTTTCTTTCTGTCCAGTTTGAAGTCTTTCCTGTTCATAATTTCAGCCAGTTTATTTACAGCCTGGAAAATAATATAGTCAAATGCACTTCATTAATAATTGATTCCAGTATTGTATACATTTTGTGAACATTTAGTATATGAAAAATATGTCTTATAAAGCAGTAGGAAAAAAACCTCCTCCTCCTCCTCCGATACGGGTGCTGGCTCAGTATGCAAAGTAGCATGTAGAGAAAAATTCAATCTGGATGGCTGCACTCCAACAATAATTTGTTTATTGGTTAAAAACCATACAGCAAGAGATGGAATCAGTTGTTGATTGCATCTCTTGCTGTTTTGTTTTTTAACCAATAAGGAAATTATTGTTGGAGTGCGGCCATCCGAATTAAAATGTTCTCTTATAAAGCAGTACAAGGCCTGTGCCAACAGGGGACAAAAGAGTCACCATAGAAAAATCAGAAGAATGCTGTTCCATAGTGGCAAGGAAAGGAGCTGGAACAGGAGATCCAAGTAAAATAAGAGGAAGGATGCAAGATCCAAGGACAAGACGTGACAAGTGGTATAAAAAGGCAGGTAGGATTCGGTAATGCAAAGGGAACAAAGCTCAGCCAATGTACAGTATTTCACAAAAGTGGGTACACTCCTCACATTTTTGTATATATTTTATTATATCTTTTCATGTGACAACACTGAAGAAATGACACTGTGCTACAATGTAAAGTAGTGAGTGTACAGCTTGTATAACCCAGTGTGCTGTCCCCTCAAAATAACTAAAATAAAATTTATGTCTAAAACGCTGGCAAAAAAAAAAAAAAAAGAGTACAACCCTAAATGAAAACGTCCAAATTGGGCCCAATTAACCATTTTCCCTCCCCGGTGTCATGCGACTCGGTGTTGCAAGGTCTTAGGTGGGGATGGGGATCAGGCATGTTAAATTTTGTTTTTGTGTTATCGCTCTCACTCTCTCATACTGGTCACTGGAAGTTCAACATGGCACCTCATGGCAAAAGAATTCCCTGAGGATCTGAAAAAAATAATTGTTGCTTTACATAAAGATGGTCTAGACTGTAGGAAGATTGGCAAGACCCTGAAACTGAGCTGCAGCACGGTGGCCAAGACCATACAGTGTTTTAACAGGACAGGTACCACTCAGAACAGACCTCGCCGTGGTCGACCAAAGAAGTTGAGTGCATGTGCTCAGTGTCATATCCAGAGGTTGTCTTTTATAGTTCTGTGCCGCCAAAACAATCACCTAAGGCTGTAGCCATAAAATAGAAGTTAAATTTACCTGGGTCTTAAGTGTTCTTTCAGTGTTTAAATTCTTCTCATACATAATCTTGATGCTGCCAATTTCCTCTTGTTTCTGCTTAAACTCTAAAATACAAGGAATAAAAATATTACGAGGGAGTTCTGATAAAAAAATCTTACATATACAATAGAGAGCCTGTTATAGTGGTTTCTGTGTTTTTTTTTAAACATAAAATACAATAGCATTCAAATTCCTTTACATTGAGCACCGTGTAGCAAGGTAAACATAAACCTCCTATTGGTTTGCTAAACAGCTTACATGTGATACAATGAGCAGAATATGGTTATTAGAAAACCGATTTATAAGACACCACATTATGAAGACAATATAAAATACTTAAATGTAATGTCTCAAAATAAATATGAACAAATAATTTACAATGCTTCCAGGACCCTTGCCTAACTGTCCAGCAGTTCTACTAGTTCTGTTCAGCAGGTGGACTGATTTACCCATTTCCATTTTTAATTGTAAATGGCAGAGTGCTCCTTCAGATGTACATAGGAGCAGTAAATAGGACTACAAAACCACCATCAATAGCAACTGGTAAAAAACAAATAATAATGTCTGCTATGCAGGTTAGAAATAATGGAAGATAATTAGCTATTCAAAGGTAAGTATTTCTGCTCATATTCATTCAGGGGGTTCTCTTGGTCCAGTCCCTCATGGCCTGGCAGGAAGCATTAGATCAGGTGTCTCCAAACTTTTCAAAGGGCCAGTTGACCATCCTTAACCTCCCTGGCGGTCTTCCCGTGTGTGGCACGGGGTGAGATTTTTAAGCTACGATCGGTAACCCCGTGCCACACACGGACTTGCCTCGCTGGATGCAGAAAAAAGTTTACTTACCTTTTCTCTGCGATCCAGCGATGAATCTCCGCAGTACACGGCGGCCGGATGTCCGCCTGATGCTGTGTGTAACGCCGATTCCCTTCCCTGCGAGCGTCGCGACGTAGGGGGGGAACGGCGCCAAATTAAAAAAAGTAAACAAACACTATACATACAGTACACTGTAATCTTATAGATCACAGTACTGTATGTAAAAAATACACACCCCCCATGTCCCTAGTGGTCTGCCCTGTGCACTACATGTCCTTTTATATAATAAAAACTGTTCTTTCTCCCTGCAAACTGTAGATTGCCCATAGCAACCAAAAGTGTCCCTTTATGGCAAAAATAGTTTTAGAGCAGCTAAAAAACAGCGATAATAAATCAGAATCACTTGCAGAATTTAGCGATAGCGATTTGTAGGGAAATTCGTCATAAAAAATAAAAAAATGACAGCAAAAATTCTGCAACTGAGCAAATTTCAGTGATTTTGATTTGATTACATTATTGAATAATTTTTACTATAATTATATTATTATTTGTTATAATTTTTTATAATTATTTATTATATTATAATTTTTAATAATAATAAAAAAAAAAAAATATCATACCCGGGATGCCTATTAGACTTGTTTGGATATATTTCAGTGAGTTATTCCTAAGAATTACAAGCCTACAGTATAAAACGCCAAATTCCCTTGCAAATAATGGTACCGCTTTTAGCACCTAAAATCTGAAAGAATCATACCGCCAGGGAGGTTAAGGAGGCCCAGATTGTGACTAGTGAGAATAGAAAACGTCCAGGGCCCAGCTTAGCGAGAATAAATATTGCCTTAGGCTGCATTCACATCTAGGCGTTTTGTCGCCCGACGCTGCAGCAGCCTGTGATATGCTGGAGGGGCGAATTAACATTGTCAGCTATGGAGATGGTTCACATCTCCACGCCGAAAGCCGAAACGCCCGTACGCCTGAAGCTCAAACAAGTCCCGGACCCTTTTTTTCAGGCGTATCAGGCGTACGGGCATAGCCGGCAATGTTAATTCACCTCTCCAGCAAATAATAGGCGTTTTGTCGCCGCAAATCGCGGCGACAAAACGCCTATTGATTTGTCGCCGCAATACGCCGCTACAGCGTACGCCTAGATGTGAATGCAGCCTTAGGCTGGATTCACACCTAGGCGTTAGCGATTTTGGGCGTATTTGGTCGACAAAGTGTAGCCGTTTTGTACCCGTGATTTGCGGCGACAAAACGCGGCGTTTAAAAATCCCGCTTTTTGTATAGCCATTGTCAGCTATGCGGAACGCCAAAGCCGCCCGATACGCGCGTCGGAAAAGGGTCCGGGACTTTTTTCAAAATCGGCGTTCGACGTTCTATCGGCGTTCGGTGTTAGGAGATGTGAACGGTCTCCATAGACAATAATGCAAATTCGACGGTACGGCGTATTGTAGCGTCGCGCTTCAGGCGACAAAACGCCTAGGTGTGAATGGAGCCTAAGTGTTAGTCAGTAGGAGAAGGAATAGTGCCCTGGCATTAGTGGAGGGAATAGTGCCCCCATTGTTGGTGTCAGTGGGAGGAATAGTGCCCCAAGGGCTGAATAAAAGCTAGCATAGGGCCACATACGGCCCTCATGTTGCAGTTTGAAGACCACTGCATTAGATGAAGACGTGTGTCAGTGCTCGAATATGATTTAGGTAGAAAGGCAGCATAGCTATTAATCCTATTAAATCCAGATAAAAGGTGAATTCAGAAGATTTTCTCACATTCTAAAGCCTATGCCATTCTGAAAAGGTAGTCTACACTCCACACACAAAATGTTCCTATTAAATCAAGTGGTAAAAGACCAAAGATGACTACTGAAAAGTAACTCATAACTACCTATATAATACCTACCTTCTTCCAGTGCTTTAACTTTCTCAATCAGATCAGCATTTTCTTTCGTTAATGTCTGGACATCTTTGGTTAATGTATTGTTTGTTTCTTCCAGCTGTAAAGACAAGCCAAATTTAACATCTCTCATACGTGTTCAAAAAATATTGCTAGAAAATTTAGAACCCGCAAACATATGTTCTGAAAGTAGAGGGACTGGGAAAACAAATGGTGGTTGTTGCAATTTTTTTATATTGCATTCTTGTGCAGCCATTTACCAAATAAAAATTTTCAGGAAAAAATACACTTGATTGAATTTGAGTGCACACAAACAAAATACAATTTTTTTGGGTTAAATATATGACATGATGCTGCGCTAAGTAAATGTTGAGGTTTAAAACTGTGCACACTTGTGAAATGACAAACTACAGTACCTAAAATTGGCCACATGCAATTCATTAAAAGCCTTTACAGGTACAGCTGCCGGATTTATTTTTACAGAAAGGGGAAACACGGCACAAATAAAAAAAATCAGTAACAGGATCACAGCTCCAGCTATGAATTCTGGTATAACCAATTGCCATCTAGAATGTATATAAATGTACGCCAGACAGTAAGTGGTTAAAGAGACCTGTAAAAGCAAATGTATCTCCCGTTGTCAGTTGCAGGGAGATGCAACTTGATTAAAATGCCGTGGATGCCACAATTATTGTATTTACTCCATAACACGCCAATATGGATACATAAGAAATGGTTTAGGAAAATTGATAATTTGTTTACAGAACTAATACGGAAAAAAGAGGCCAGGCCAGGATAAAGTCACAAACCCTACAATTAACAAGCGAGAGAGGCATGGCAGTGCCACACCCACGTTATTTGTTGGCAGCACAATTGCAGCATATAGGAGCAAGAACTGAGCTTGGAGGGGATATAAACAGGGTATTAATAATGTCCAATAGTTCGAAAGTGTGGGATATTGAAAATGTATGGATATATATAAAAATGAGAATTATATGAACACTTATGTTTGTAACATTTTTTTAATGATGAAGAAAATTAAGATTATAAAAAAAAAAAAACACCTTTCCCTTTGAATCTGCAGCGCTTTCTGAAAAATGCAATATGGCCACCTGGAGGTATTCTGTACAGAGGGTGCACAGAACACCTCCCAGATATATAATTTCCTGCTTGTGTGATTGTTTTCCTGTTTTTGTTTATAGCGCAAAACACCACAGTGGCAATCAAATACCACTAAAAGAGCTATTTTTGTGAAAAAAATAAATCAATTTTATTTGGGTACATTGTTGCATGACACGCAATTGCCAGTTAAAGTAATGCAGTGCTGTATCACAACAAATAGCCTGGCCATTATTATACAGGATTTATATAGTGCCAACATGCGCAGCACTTTACAACATTAATGATCATGGAGAGGCAAATCCTCTGGGTTACCTTGCGGATAGTGTGATCCTTCTCTATGACATCTTGCCTGACTCTTGAAGAGAGCTTCTTATTTTCTTGAGACAGCTCAAAGCATTGCTCTTCTAGAAGGCCCCGAGCAAGTTGCTCCGATTCTGCTTTGGTAACTGCCAGGTCCAGCTGTGCGGCAAGAGTTTCTCTGCAGAAGCAAGAGCAATGCTTACTTATTGTACAAAAGCTTTCAAATGCTAAACATCCTTAACTACAAAACGCAAACTGGAAGTGTAGGTGTACAAGTCGGACAACCTTTTAAAGAACAAAAGTCCCCCTAGGAGAGACAAAAGCCAACAGTTGGTACTTTAACTCACTAGCCAGAATAGAATGTCAAAATAAAAAATTGACTTCACACAGAAGTGAAAGAAAGATGTGATCATCATAAAAGGAGCAATCAAAAATGTTTATTGTTCTGATAAACTAAAGAAAAAGGTTTAGGACAAAATCACTAGACAAAGACAAGCTACTTGCAATCTATGTACTGGAATAACACAAACTATATAAAAGCTTTCCTACAGAAATCTACTCACTGTTTTAAGTGTTTCCTGTTTTTTTGTAGCACCCAATGACCAAAACCATGGTGTCAGTCCTAAACCAGCATAACGCAAGTGCATAGACACGTTTGATCACTTTATACCCCAGGTATAATCACTCATGATAGAAATCAGGAAACAACTGAAAGGTGGGAGACTGCTGTGGACAGTTTGGTTCGGAGAATATATTTTCATGGACACAATGACTGATGGAAAACTTCAACAATTAGCACAAATTAGTCAAACGTATATCCAGCACGAAACCGTACGGCTGTGAATTATGGTCCCCTTGACTGGAGCTCATACTGTCAGTACCAACTTCTTGCAGTAAGCAGAAGCTCACATTGCAGGGTTACCCGCTTTGTTATCCGATTCATGGCTCCTATAAATGTGGCATCACTCACATCCAGGTTCCCCCACCCCCACTCCTCTTAATCCATATAAAAAACTCAATTGTGCGCTTTGGCAAATTTAAAGATAATCATTCCAAATTTGAAACTAGTAAATCAAACTAGGATTTAAAAAAAAAAATCTAACGAAACCTGATCTAGATATGCAATTGGTTACTGTAGACCAGTAAACAATGTCCATTAGAATTGTGCTGAATTTACCAAAGTGGCAGGAATAACTCTAAAAGCACAAAGAATAGCAGGAAGAAGAAAAGGAAACCTACCTCTCATTATGATAATCAAACATTTTCTTCTCTAAATCCTGACTTAGCTTTGCCTTTTCTTCAACCTCCTCTTTCAGTTCTTTCACCTGAGTTTTGTACAGCGTCTGTAAGAAAACAAGGGGAGATGTCAAGTTAGATTTGTTTCCCTTTTTTTGGGGGGGGGGGGGGGGAGAGAGTGGGACTTCGCCGAGGGGCTGGTTAGGCGATTAAGCTTAATCGCCTACAGCAGCCCCTCCCTGTTGGCAATCGCATGGGACACGGCCAGGTCCCATGCGATCGCCTGTCCAATCAGCAACGGGCCGCGCCACTCGTGCATGCGCAATGCCGCTCGCGCATGCGCAGTGGGTGCCCGGCCGTGAAGCCGAAGGCTGTCGCGGCCGGGTGCCTACAGTTGAAATAAAGACGCCGGCCGGGGAGGGGGGGAGAGGAGCGGACCCCCCGGCCGGCGCATCGCTGGATCGTGGAGCAGGTGAGTGTGTGTTTATTAAAAGCCTGACTTTTAATAAACACCAAATGTGTCTGGAACACCCCTTTAATGCATTCTATGCAATAAGGAAAAATATAATAATAATAATAATAATAATAATAATCTTCTGAAACCAGCTCCACCAGTATGCTTGCCTAATCAAGCGCTGTGCCCAAGCGCCGCTTTCTCTCTCTCATTTTCCTCAGCAGGGCAAGACCTTGGCCTCAGCTACTGTGAATCACAGCTTGTGAGGAGGGAGCCACACTAAGTTTCAACAGAAGCAGAGTGCGGCTTGGGAGTGAGCATGCAAAATTGCAAGTTGCTTGCTATAGGGGCACTCAGCAGGGGGGGAGGAACCAGAGGCGTGGGCAGGGGAACCGAGAGGATCAGGGTTATTCTGTGCAAAACCGTTGCACAGAGCAGGTAAGTAGGATGAGTAAGTAGATGACTTGAAATTATATTGTAAAGTTGATACTAAAGTAAAAAGTTGACCAGTATTGTGCATTATATTTAAAGAATATGCAAAGGTTTGTTTAAAAAAACAAAAAAACAACCCAAACATGTCAGACGTGCCTCCTCTGTGCAGTTGGTTTTGCATAGAGTGGCCCCGATCCTCCTCTTCTGGGATCCCTCAGCAGCGCTCCTGGCTCCTCCTCAGAGTATCCTGTTGGAGAGCTGCTCTCCCTTGGGGTACTCGTGTGGGCAGGCTCCTGTGTCCTGCTGCTGCATCCATTGACAGCCCCCTGGCTCTCGTGTCATTTGATTGACAGCAGCGGGAGCCAAATGGTTCCTGCTGCTATCAAGCTATCCAAAAAGGACTAGACACTGGCTGGAGCTGGTGTGCTTGTTGTAGTCACTGAAAAAGACCGGGCTCAGGTAAAGGGGGGGCTCTAGGGGGCTGCTGCACTACGCAGCATAGAAGGCATTAAGGTAAAAAACCTTGAGGGTTTACAACCCTTTTAAAAATACTCCATGCAACAAATTCTCAGCCCTTTGCACTTTTATAAAAAGTAGTCAGATAGCAGCTGCTGCAGGGAAGAGCAGGTATCCCTGACGACAGCTGGAAAATGGGAGTCTATGGGTGATGTCACAGCTCCCGGAATTTCCAGCCATTGTCGAGTGCACTCTCTTCTCCACTTCAGCTGGCTTAACATAATAAGTATAAACTTGTTGCTCAAAGCTGTAATTATAACTATACTTTTTTTTTTATGAACATTTAAAGCGGAGGCTCACCCAAAAATCAACTTTCTGCCATTAGATCCAGCATACTGCTCACATCTGTAGTATGCTGTTTTTATCAGCCGTTGTTATCCGGCTCCGAGCGGGGATTTCTGCGGGGAATAGGCGTTCCTAAGCCAAGCGGAGTTGATTGACGAGCTGCTAAAGCGCCTCACGCCTTCCGAAAATACCCAAAGTGACACTCAGGTGTTTACGGCGCTAGCTGTGTAGTGCTGACTGCGCAGGCGCCATAAACACCCGAATCCCCGCTCGGAGCCGGATAACAACGGCTGATAAAACGATAAGTACAAAAAAATAAAAAACAGCATACTGCAAATGTCAGCAGTATGCTGGATCTAATGGCAGAAAGTTGATTTTTGGGTGAACCTCCGCTTTAAATTAACTATGTATGCTGCAACCCCCGGTTTTTGGTTCTTGAGATAAATATACACACATAGCAATTCAAAGTCTTGTTAGTGAATTAGCAAGTATATATAGCGACATCTAAAGCTTTTTGGCAAAGTTTCCTTCGATAATAAAACAAAATAAGAAGACATCCATTAATATTTTCAAACAAAATGGTGGCCCAATTTGTTGTAAAACAAAGGTATAATTCACCAGGAAACACTGAGAAATCACAAAAAAAGCAAACACTTACTGAGAAATATTGCTCAGCTTCCAATTGATCCTGCAGTTCCCTCATTTGACCTTCATTTCCTCGATATTGCCTGGTAAAAGAAACCAGATCTTACTATTTTGCAGTATTTTAATAAATGAAAAATAATTTTTCCAAAAAACTTGAGATTTCAATACATCGCCCAGTCATAAGATTTACCTGATCCAACCAAGCTATAAAAAACATCTATTTTTGATGTTACATAGGCAGCATAGGTATTATTTTGCAGATAATTTTCCATTTAATAGGAAATAAAAATAAATAACTGCCCAGGCAAACAGACCTCATCACAAAAACACAGGATCTTGGTCTTAATTATGAAATGTCCCAAAGCAGCCGAACTGAGGGGTGGGCAACAAACACTAACAAGACAACGCAACAATGGGTCAAGGATGGGTTGGGCAGACCTCAGGGAGCAGCTTGAGGCACCCTGTGTCTGAAACCAGCCCTCTGAAGAGGCCTAAGTATCCACCTGGTAAAACAAAAGTAAACCCTTACATTTATCCCATTAAATCACTGGCCTCAGGTGACACAGAAAAAATAAATATGCTCCTACACAAGTTGTACCCGTTTATCTGCAGCAGGATGGCACCTCTCCCACTGCCTATAAAAGTGATTTCACTGCGAATCTGCCACTGGGAACACTTATCTGAAAGCCTAAGGGAAAACAAAACAATACTGGGGTTATGGCAGCTAGCTGCTGCCATAACAACGGTATTAGACGTCAAAGTAATTACGTACATTCCCAGTTAAGCAGTCAACAAGTGGTTAATTTACATTATTCCTTCTCTGATGCCACTGTTCTTTCATAAAAATAACTGAAGTATCTTTTTTCCATAATCCGTAAAAAGCCGTCATGTGATCCAGCTCCATCCCAGCCCCCCTTTACTAGGAAGCATCAGAAAAGAGAAGCTCCTAGTCCTAGTCCTTGGTTGCTGGTCACATGCATTAGTAATGTACCAGTAAATAATGCTTTGAACTGTCATAAACAAGTTTCCTTCAGGATAGCAGCGATTACTAGTGGTCTGTGATTGGTCCAGGTACTATATGATAGTTGTACACGATACAAATTGATTGTATAAAGAGCTTTAGTAATTTACCATAATTTGAAAAAAAAACATGTTTAGATACCGCCTTGCACTTAAAATAAAATGTCACAATTGTGCAATTTTCTCTAGATTTAGAAAAAATACGAGGGACTACCTAAATAATTACCTAAAGGCAGCCCGCTAAATTATATGGTTGCTGGTAGATCTAAAGAAGATTGTGCAATCAGACTGGAAAATGTCCAGTCATCCTAAAGACTGTACAATCATAGTCACAACACAGTGTTAATATGCATGGTTGTCTTAAAATTGAGAATAGCTGAACGTTTGCTTTTTGGCTCAATAAACCTAGCAGCAGTTAAATGCACAGGGCACCTTAGGTAATGTAACACCACCCGAGGTCTCCAATTGTTTATTAAGTTTTAGTTGTGTAACAAAAAGGCGGAGCACTGCCACTCTGTCAGTACATAAGCGGATGAAAGGACTACACTTCCAAGAACTACCTTTAACGAAACACCTATAACTGATTCAACATTACTGCTGTCTGTAAGCACATACTATGATGTTATCCAAAACAATTAGCAGGGATTACTCAACCTGCAGTTGGCGTCGCTTTTATTAAAGTGAGACTTGACGTAAATTGGACAAAAGGAACAGATGGGATTAGGAATGAAAAGTGAAAAGAAAAAAAAAAAAAAAAAAAGAGGAAAAGCTGGCATATTTAATCTTTTGCCAAGAATGTCCAAGTCTACTGAGGCAACGTCCAGGCATACATACTGCAATGCATGCCAAGAATGCAAGTCATTAACTGAATTGTACTGCTCTCCACTAGACTTCATGTCCCCAGCTATCAAAACACAGCACCGAAAAAGCCTCTAATTGTCAGCTAAACCTGCCAAGACCACATGATAGGTGGACAAGCCATTCCTTCACCCATAAACCCTTTAATTTCTCAGCTTACACTTCCCAAAGACCTCAATTGAAATTGCTACAGTATTCCATGGTCATGTAAACAAGGCTAAATATATTTAAAATATAAAAAGAGTACAGTGTAATTACAGGAAAATCTATAGACATAAAATATACATACTTGGTTAACTGAACAAGTTCAAATTCCAGCAACCTCTTTGCTTCCAACAATGTATTTATTTCCTGCTTCAACTGTTTCTCTGATCCCTTCAAATTATCAGCTTCAAACGCATGCACCTTCAGCTCATTCTGCGTCGTTATCCTCCTCTTCGTCTCTTGCTCAACCTGCAGTGTCAACTGCTTCACCTACAAAGAACAAACTCAAAAGGTAAGTTTTACCATACAATAAGCAATATACAATCACATAACAAACAATTGTCCTTTTTCAGAGGCTCAACTATGGGAAAAATCACTAAATATGCAATTTAAATACATATACTGTATTTTGTCAGCCGGTTTCCTGGCCAAAACATTTGCAAATCTGGCATGCCAGTTTTGGAATTCAGAGAACCCTGGCAAACAGATCTTCAGTATTTCAATGGCCAGAATAAAATTACAATTCTGGCTATAAAAAATAAATGCCCAAATGCGGCTGAACGCATTTAAAAACACGGCTTAGATGTTTTTAATGCAGATTTTTTTTCCCCTGTAAGGAAAAAATAGCATTTACACTAAACCAGCGTGAATGGAGCCTAAATTGTACATATCGCAAGGCTTGGGCATGAACATATAGCAACATGCCCTACTGGTTAAAGAGAACCGGATTTTTAGTTACACACGGTAAAAATTGCTTCTCTAAGTTTGACAGAGTTAGGCCTCGTACACACGAGGCAATCGATTTGTTCAAAACGGTCTGTCCGACCGATTTGAACAAATCTGTCTGCTGGCATTTTGGTTTGCTCGCGTGTACATACGAGCAAACCAAAATCCCCGCCAGCAGACGTTGACGCCACCGCACCAGGAAGTAAAACACTTCCGCGCATGCGTCAAAATCATTCGGCGCGTGTGCGAGAAGACATGTCTGCTGGTTAGCATACTAACCAGCAGACATGTCGGGCGGACGGGTTCCCAGCCGACAGATTTCAAAGCATGCTTTGAAATCCGTCGGGTGGCCAAATCCGTCGGCTTGCCCGTACACACGGTTGAATCTGTTTGCTGGGACGCTCGGGCCGACCGTTTCCTGCAGACAGATTTGATCGTGTGTACGAGGCCTTAGTCCTTCTCATTCTTAACCAGAGGGTTTTATAGCACCTGGGCTGGTCAGGTTCTCCTTGGCTGCTCCCTGCCGGTGACAGTGTTCACTGTCCAGCTAAAGAGTTGTTACGTACAGAAGGGTGTTTTTTGATGATCTGCTTCCCCCCCTGTCCCCCGCTATACATAAGTGCCATGTTTTTCATGCCCACCTGGCATCACGTCTGGGCTGTGTTGGTCATCTTGGGTGGTTGGGGTTCACTGCTCATGCGCACCCCCCATTGGCAGCAAGCATCCTCCACTCCCATTGTACTCCATATATAAAACATTTTATATTCTTCATATTCCCTCCACTGTCCCTTAGTCCCCCAGTTCATACCAGCTTTTGTACCAAATGGGTTCATGTACATTTATACGCATACCCTTTATTGCATCAAGCTTATTTTGCTATTGCAGTTTGACACATACATACTCATATATAAGCTGTCATCTATAGTGGACAAGTTGAGACCTTCAGGGACACACACTCTCACCCAAGCCATGTCGGCCTTCCGGGTGTCCCAGTTGGGGTCACATTTTTTACTCAGCGCCCAAGCTGGATGTCTGTTGCTGCCTCCGCATGGGGATCCAGCATTGGGTTACTTGTTCCAGCTCACTGGTGAGTACGAGGTCTTTTGTTTAGACACCAATGATCATTTACTCCAATACAAACATACAACAGTCACTGCTCCTACCTATAACTGGTCTTCACAGCAAGGAGCACTGGAAGGGGCGAAAGCATGTAAAAAACAAAACAAAAAAAAAAAACAGAATTTCAAAGCTCAATTTACCAACCATCAGCATACATGTGCTTCCACTGAGGAGAGTACATTTTATAGCTAGGGTCGGCAGTACACAGGGAGCCTTGACGGGGCCTGCAGCTTACGCATGTATTTGCAAATGCATGCCACTAAACCCCTGTTTTAACGCACTGTTAGACAGGTGAATTTGGTTGGTTGCCGATTTGGTTGGCAAGTGGAGCTTGGAAATTGTGTGTTTGACATTTACCCCAATGCCATTACTGTGTAATGCAATATAAATCCACTTGGTTTATTATTTGTGTTGCAGATCCATCACACATGCACCCCTGAAGAAGCAAAAGTGGTTTCGAGAAATGCGTAGAGTACAATTGATGCTTATATACCGCTCACTATACTTTATATACAACTCTACGTGGATTGTCATTTTTACACTGCGTGCATACCTCATCAGTTTGGTAATAATTCTTGTTGCTTTCAAACGAATGACATTTTAAATTCAATTTGTGGATTCAACTTACTCGTGGCATGTTTATTGGCTAAACTTACTCACGTTAGTTAAGGTCCCAGGGCAACTTATGTTTTTATGTACTGTATTGGGATGGAGGTGATGTAGGGGTGACACCAGACCTTTTATTATTTTCTCACCTAACAGGAGTAGGACACTAGGCAAAAAAGCACAGCACCACTTTTGGGCAGTTCTAACTGGTATAAAATCCCTCTCTGCTATAAGCAAACCTGTTAGCCCGAAAACCGTACCAGAAAAAAAAACAGAAGAATCAGAGGGATGGGTGCAGTGCTAGTCAGAGAAAGATTTTACGGTAACAAACTCCTGTTTTCTCTTCCATTCATTAACAGACGCAGCTCTTCTTTTTCTTGACCATAGGGATGTCCCCAAAGCAGTGCCTCAATAAGGGCTGGGCAAACAAAACGGGAGCAAACAGGCAAACATATCAACCACCCAAACAAGCCGCCCCAAAATTAACAAGTAACCTCAAAGCGCAGCTTGCAAAACCTTGCAGCCAAAACAGGCATCTGAAGATGCAAACACATCAACTTTGTAAAATTTGGTAAAAGTGTGCACAGGCGACCAGGTAAACCCATTGCAAACCTGAGACACAGACGACTGATGTCAAAACCACCAAGAGGCACTATTCGCTCTGGTGGAATGTGGCGTAACGGGGGAAGGGAGGAGCCCAACCTCTAATGGCATAAGCCTAGACAATTGTCTGTGAATCTATTGGGAAATAGTGGCAGAGGAGCCCATCAGGCCTTTCCGTGGGTCGTCCTTGACCACGAACAGAGAATCCGACCTCCAGAAGGAAGCTGTAGTAGCCAGGTATACATGAAATGCCCTTACCATGTCCAAGGAAAGAATGCTCCTTAGGGTGCAAAGGACAATTAGAGAAGGCAGGACAAAGTCCTCATTCGGGTGGAAATCTTACACCACCTTGGGAAGGAAGGAAGGAAGGAAGTAAGGAAGGAAGTAAGGAAGGAAAAAAAAAAAAAAAAAGGTACAAAGACAGAAAAAACAATTAAAGAGAATTCAAGCATAAGGCCACCAGCTCCAAAACACGCTATGCAAAAGTGATGGCAACCAATAGGGCAACTTTCTGAGCGCAAGTAGGGGAATATACCCAATACTTTCAAAGGAAGGCTCCTGGAGGACTGTAGGAACCAAGTTAAAGTCCTAAATGGTGATTGCACAGTGGGTACCACTCAAGAACTGTGTGGCCAAGTGTTGTTTTAAGAAGATCAAAAGGGCAAAAACGTAGCTCTAAATGATACTCAAACCACGCTTTTGTTCAACGCCCAATTGGAGAAAAGGCCAAAACCTGACCCACGAGGATCGTTTGACAGACACTCAGAGCCTTGCACCAGACTATCTTAGCCTTCCGAGAGGTAGACTGGCAGTGCATGCAACATTGTAGGGATCACTGAACCTGACAACCACCTGTTTTTTCAGAACCTGGCTTTCAATAACTATGCTTTAAAGCCAGAGATGGTACAGCAAGGAGTCGGCGAGGCTAGTTCAGAGCTACCAAACTTACTGGAATCCCTTTCGGATGTAACTGACCCCACAACACCAACAGCACTTCTGTTGAATCCACCAGGGGATCCCTTGCTCTTGATACAAACCTCAACACCTTGCTGATGGGGCGGGACACCAGAAGATCCACATCCAGGGTGCCCCAGCATAAGCAAATCTGACAGAACATGTCCAGGTGTAGGGACCACATTCTCTTTCGTTCAGCATCTGATGAGATGGTCCACCTGGCAGTTAACAACTGGAATGTATATGGCAAAGAGGAAGCAAATGAAGCTCTACCAACTGAAAAATGCACAAGGCCTCCAGTGCCACTTCCACTCTCTCTGTGCCACCCAGGCTGTTGACATAAGCCACCACAGAAACTGACTGGGCACCCTTGGAGAAGGTCCATCCACTGCTCCGGACAGTCTGATCGCTCATAGCTCAAGGCCACTGATTTCATGGAAAGGGGATACCCAGAGTAAGAGATTGGTGTCCTTCTGAGCGCAAGGTAATGTTAAAGACTATCCGGTAGCCTCAGATTAGGAAAGTAAGGTGGGGCATGCATTGGAATATGGATGTTCTTTCCCAGGTAAATTGCCATTGTGTGTGTTGTGTCCAGACCCCTGGCTGAAACTGGGGGAGAGGAATATGTGGAGAGTTAGCCTGGGGGGGGGGTTAAGAAGGGGTTAATAGTAGAGTGCAGATACTTCCTCTTCTGGCCTGCTTAATCATCATCTGATCAGAAAGGTCAATTGATGGCAGTTTTGCCATCTGTAGTGAGGAGACCCAGATGCTGCCTGGAAGTCTCCATAATCTGACTAAAATGTATTGAACTGTCTGCAAAGAGCCTGTTTGCCCCTTGGATCCTGGACAGATATAGCATGTTTCAAAACATGAACCTATTCTTTAGACTTGAAACATAAGTGGAGTTCTTAGCCATGACAACCAAATTCTGTGACTGCTTTCTATGGCCAGCAGCACCACTTTCACCCCTTTTTTGTAAATCTGCTAGGCTGTGTACAAATAAAAAGCCACGTTCACCTCTTCCTCCAGCCTCTCCTTTTGCTGATTGAGGTGCTCTATTTTTTGACGTGCTTGTTTCAAATCAAAATCCAGCATTGAACACTGTTTCTCTATCTCCACTCTTCGGTTATCCGCTTTCTCCTTCGCTGCCCTTTCTGCTTTCACTTTCATTTCCATCTCTAAAATGATTTAAGAAAACACAAGTATTACTAATGTGAAGATTTCTTTAGCGAAGTTCATAAAAAAAAACAAAAAAACAACGTGTAATAAAAAAAAAATGTATCTCTACAGTTTTTAATGACTGCTCACAATCTGTCAATGCCAAACACTAGAAAAAAAGAATCCACAAAGCAGAACTAAACTAATGGTTATGTTCAGCATCATGGCAACTGCAGATCCAAACCGAGGCTAAAGCTGGCCATATATTAGAAAATTGGATTATTCAAATTCTTTTAGATTTACCTTCAACTAGGTAGTGCAAGTGTCTGCCTGATTGCATACAAATTGAACGTGTTTAGGTTTGACCTCATATTATATGGTTCTGGTAAATCTAAAGAAAAAAAATGTACAAGGAAATTGTATAATGTATGGCCAGCCTAAGATGGCACAGTACTCAGCTATTAAGGACAGGACAACAGGTGTACAAGTACTGCAACCTCCCCTCATAACAGCTCCGCCCAGTGCTCAGACCTCAAGGCTGCAAACATCTACAATGTACCAGAAGGAAAGAGATGGTTGGCACTCAAGGGGACATCCAAAAAAATAGTATTTCTTGATTGAAATGGCATGTACAGTGCTGTAAAAACCACCGACGTACAAAATGTGTAGGCTGTTTTTACAGTGTTGAAAATGGTATTCTCAATAAAGCAATACTATTTTTTGAAGGTCATTTTGAGTGTCAACCATCTCTTTACTTATTAACCACTTCTGCCCCAGAAGAATTGGCTGCTCAATGACCGCTCCATTTTTGCGATTCCCCACTGCTTCTCATTAACTGACAAATGCATGGACGTGCGAAGCTGCAGCCAAACAAAATTGACGTCCCCCCCACAAATGGAGCTTTCTTTTGGCATTTAATCATCTCTGCAAATCCCCTCCCCCCCCCCCCCCCCCCGCTATAAACAAGAGTGAGCATGCTTTAAAAGGACACTCCAGAGCAACTATTGGGAGCACAAGGAAGTGAAGAATTAACTTAAAAGCAGAACTTCACCCTAAAACGGAAGTTGTGCTTAAAACACCTCCTTCCCCCCTCCTCTCCATCTTTTTGAGGTTTTTATTTTTTATTTTGGAGGGGGTGGAGATTGTACCAAGTTTTAGCAGGTACCCCGCTTAGGCGATTGGAGCAAAAGTGATCTCCCCTACCCTCCAGAACGCACAGAAGGCTGCGGGTGCATTCGCACATGCACAGTGTAAGCCGGATGGGACGCTGCATCCCTTAGTAAAAAATGGAAGTGCCAGAAACCCAGAGACCAGCAAACAAGCAGCCTGGGTGAGGATGGCGCTGGATCTTTAAAAAAAAATACTTACATTTTCAATCAGCAGCTATAGTATTTTTTACACTTGCATTAATGTAGGGCTGCAACCAACGATTATTTTCATAATCGATTCCTGGCCGATTATTGTTTCGATTAATCAGATAATAGCCTTATTTGTTGCCAATTTGTTGTTGGGCAGATTACAAAACACAAATTGTTGCAAAAAATAGATTTTTAATACAGCTTACCTGTAAAATCTTTTTCTTGGAGTACATCACGGGACACAGAGCAGCATATTCATTACTATATGGGTTATATGGAGTACCTTCAGGTGATGGACACTGGCAATCTCAAACAGGAAGTCCCCTCCCTATATAACCCCCTCCCATAGAGGAAGTACCTCAGTTTTGTAGCAAGCAGTATGCCTCCCAAAAATGTTCCCCAAAAGAGGGGTGGGAGCTCTGTGTCCCGTGATGTACTCCAAGAAAAAGATTTTACAGGTAAGCTGTATTAAAAATCTCTTTTTCTTTCTCGTACATCAAGGGACACAGAGCAGCATATTCATTACTATACGGGATGTCCGAAAGCAGTGCTTTAATGAGGGGAGGGAGACATCTTCCAAAAAAGGATTTAATTTAGAGGTATATTCAAATAATAATAAATCCAACTTAGTCAAGAAATGTAAATCTGAAATCTAAATCAAGGGAGCCCCCTCAGATCCTGAGGAGCTTGAATCGCGGCCTGTAGTACTGACTGCCCAAAGGCTGTATCCGCATTCCTTCTTACGTCCAATTGATAAAAATTTTGTAAACGTGTGGACTGACGCCCACGTTGTTGCCTTGCATATTTGAGCCATAGAGATCTGATGATGTGCTGCCCAGGAGGTGCCCATGGCCCTGGTAGAATGGGCCTTTACCGACAAAGGAGGGGGCAACCTCTTCAAACCGCAGGCCTGAATGATTAATTGTTTAATCCATCTTGCGATGGTGGATCTAGCAGCTGCCTGACCCATCTTGGGCCCCTCCGGTAAAACGAACACCACATCTGTTTTCCGAACCTTCTCTGTAGCTTTAAGATAGGCCTTTATGGCCCTGACAATATCCAACGTATGCAGCAACCCCTCCTTTCTAGAGGTGGGTTTTGGAAAGAAGGATGGAAGTACCACATCCTGGTTCAGGTGGAAACTGGATATAACCTTTGGTAGAAAGGAAGGATGAGGACGGAAAACCGCCCTATCCTTATGTAAAATGAGATATGGTTCCTTACAAGATAAGGCTGCCAATTCCGATACTCTCCTGGCCGAAACTATGGCGATCAGAAATACCGACTTTCTAGTCAGTAAAACCAAAGGGGGTTGTTTCTGTAGAGTTGACAGAACAAGATTTAAGTCCCATGGACAAAGTGGTGATTTGACCGGAGGATTAACACGTAAGACTCCCTGTATGAAGGTCTTAACCAGCGAGTGGGCGGCCAGCGGCCTCTGAAACCACACTGATAAGGCTGAAATCTGTCCCTAGATCGTGCTTAATGCCAGGCCTTTATCCACTCCTAGCTGGAGAAAACGTAATACTCTATCAATGGTATACTTGCGGGAAAACCATCTCTTAGCCTCACACCAGCCTACGTAGGCCCTCCAAACCCTGTAACAAAATTACCCTGGAGGCCGGCTTTCTAGCCTTAATGAGGGTAGGGATTACCTGCCTAGACAGACCTCTACCCCTGAGAATCAGGGATTCAGCCGCCAGGCCGTCAAATTTAGACGCCGTAATGCAGGGTGGAGGATCGGGCCTTGTGAGAGTAGGTCTGGCCATAGAGGAAGAGTCCAAGGGCCTCCCGCTGCCAATTTCAGGACTAGCGAGTACCATGCCCTCCGGTACCAAGCTGGGGCTACCAGGATAACCGGCCTGTGCTATGATCCTGCGCAACAGGCGGGGTAGTAACTGCAGCGGGGGAAATGCATATAGAAGTTATGATTGATGCCACGGGCAAACCAACACATCGGTTCCGCAGGCCATAGGGTCCCTCGTTCGAGACATGAACCTGTCTAGCTTCTTGTTGAATCCTGATGCCATGACATCCACGTCTGGCACTCCCCACTTCTGGCAGATTGTCTGAAAAACTTGTGGATGCAGAGACCACTCCCCCGGCGACAAAGTTTGGCGACTTAGGAAGTACGCCTGCAGGTTGTCCACCCTGGGAATGAATGTCGCCGATATGCAGGGTACATAAACCTCTGCCCACCGAAAAACCAAGCTCCTCTCACTCTGAGTGGCTTGACTCTTGGTTCCCCCTTGGTGGCTCACATATATGCCAGCGCTGTGGCATTGTCTGAATGACTTCTCACCGAGGATCCCTGTAATCTGGATGTCTATGCCAGGAGGGCTAGCCGAGCCGCTCTGATCTCCCCGACATTGATGGGCAGCTGCCTCTCCGCCTCTGCCCAAGTTCCTTGGCGAGTGAACCCGTTCAAGACCGCTCTCCAGCCTTCCAGACCACTGGGCAGAAAGACTCCCCTTCAGAAGGTTCTGAGGGTTTAACCACCAGCATAGACTCTGCCGGACCTTTATTGACGGCGTCAAAGGAAACTCCAAGGCCTTTGCTCCCTTGCTCCAAGCTGCTAGAATTACTGTCTGTAGGACACGAGTGTGGAAGCGTGCGGTATCGCCTCGAACATGGCCATTAGTTTGCCTAGTAATCGCATACATAGGCGAATAGTTGGTTCTCTTTTGCTTAGAACCAACTGAATACATTTTTTGATAGCCTCGACCTTTACCAGGGGCAGGAACACCTTTTGCTGTTCTGTGTCTAATCTCATGCCGAGATATTCCAACTGCTTTGTAGGTTGAAATGCTGATTTTTCCCCGGTTTAGGACCCAGCCGAACCTCTCGAGGTACTGAACCATGAGGGCTACTGCGCATTCCAGCCAAGGAAGCGAGTGATCTATGATTAAGAGGTCGTCCAGGTATGCTAGGACCGAGACCCCTTGGATCCTTAGATTGACTAGAATTGGAGCTAGGACCTTCGTGAATACCCGGGGGCCGTAGCCAGCCCGAAAGGGAGCGCCACGAATTGGAAGTGACGCTGTATCACTGCGAAGCGTAAAAAATCTTTGATGTGGCTGAAAGATTGGTACATGAAGGTAACCATCCTTTATGTCTATAGAAGCCAGAAAGTCGTCCTTCTGGAGTGTGGCGGCTGCTGACCGAACGGATTCCATCCGGAAAGAGCGAACCCTTAGGTAAGCATTTAAACCTTTTAGGTCCAAAATTGGTCTGACATCGCCGATGGGCTTTGGTATGACAAACAGATTGGAATAGAAACCTAGCCCCTATTCTTGGGCTGGTACCTCTACCATTATGCCCTGGTAAAGCAGATGATCCAATGCCGCCCGCATTGAGGCCTTCCTTGTGGAGGAAACTTTAGAAATTCTAATCTGTAGCCTGTGGCCACAGATGATCGGACCCCCTCTGTCGGGGATCGATACCATGGCCTCTTGCCCCCAGAGGCCTGTCCTTGCGATCCATTGTTAAAAGTTTGATCGCGCAGGAGGCCCGATACTGCCTGGAATTTGAGGGCCCCGGAACAGGGGGGAGCTGCCTTTTAAACGCAGGACCCCGAACTTCTTTTGACTGGTAAAAGGGTACTTTTGCCACTTGAAACAGTCTGAATGTGTTTATCCAGATCTTTCCATGGAAGGGAAAACCTGCCAGTAGTCTTTTGCATGGGGCTCGGCCGCCCAGTTCTTCAACCATAAGAGCCTTCTCATATGCACTAAAAATAGTGACAAACGAGACGCCTGCTGGATGGAGTCTTTTATAGCCTCTACCGCAAAACACAGAGCTCTGGGAATATCCAATAACTCCAATAACTCCTCTGCCTATTGGGCAGGGATGTCTTTAAGCATCTGTTTTGTCTGGTCCTTTAACGCCTGGAAAAAAGGGGTTTTTGGTCCTATAGGGAGCACTAAGACAGTGTGCCTCTATGGACCTAGCGGTTATCAAGGTAGTGATGGACAATAACTGAATATAAAAATAGTAAATTTATTGAAAATAAAAGAGTTGTATATAAATAGTATACACAAAATCTAGCTGGCCAAAGCTGCACCAGTGAAAACAAGATTGTTATTCACTAACCGGTACTGACATAACATACACGAGACAAAAACAGGGACAGACAAAGACCAACAAAAAATAAAGACAGCTGTCCGGACGCTTCAGTACGATATCCCCGTGAACATTCCCAAAGATATTGCCATGTGAATATGGGGCAATATCATGGAAGTATTTGGGAAGTATTAACGGGGGGACCCCCTGGGGAGATGAAAATCAAAAAATATATATATATTATATGTATAATTACTCAGAAAAAGGACTATAGATTATATTAATATATACTGATACAGATGAGGAGTAGGGGTATAAAATGTATTATCACCCCAAAAAAACCTTACTTAGAAAAATAACTAAATAAAATCCACCTGTCCAGAAAAACTAAAGTCCAAATGCTGTTTGCGGTATAGAGAGGTAAGTGGCAGTCTATATGGCCTGAAAATGGCCTGGTTATGCCAAGGAAAATTCAATAATTATGTTGTTCAGTCCCAATATAGTTGGTACAGCTGATAGCATATGAGCCCACATGTACAGAGCTACAATATGTAGTTGGATATTCGCAGTGCTGACACTGCTGATTAAAGGGGTTCGTCTGCTCAGTGGTAGAGCTTGATAAAGAGATGGCAGTAAATAAGCACAAACCCAAATTTTAAGCGCTGGTGAAAAAGTGTGGAACGATCTTACCAGAGTCCACCTAGTAAGTGATGCCGTTGCTCTCCGTCCCTGAACAATCAGCTGTGTAGCTCAATGTGGGTTGATGGCAGACTTCTGCTGCTGTTGTGCTGATGCTGTTCCCATGGATGGGATATGTTGACACAATCTGGGATCCTCGCTCGGCACAATATATGCACCGATTGCTGGTACTGGTGCCGTTGGTTGGTATGGGATGAGTCCTTGGGTCCTGAAAAGGTAAATCACTCCTGACCTCTCTCCGCCTGGAATCGCTTCCAAATAGGATTTCAATCTCCCGCTATGGTGCGGGGTCTGGGACTGTGGCGTCCGTTAGCGTCTGACGTCAACGCATTTCGCAATGGCAGATTGCGTAGCTTCGTCTGGACGTGTAAAGCGTGGCGTGCGGTACTCCCTTTTATTCGCTATCCACACGCCCGCTCCATGATGGTAATCAGATGTTGAACGGAGTTTTAGTCTTACTGTCATCCTATGCTTTGTGCATTATATGTCTATTGCCCCCCACATCCCCTACACTGGCACACAGAAAACACAAAAACATTGCATAAGTGCTACTTATAGATTTCAGTAGAGAAGACACACAAAGTAAAAACGCCTGACAAACTCCAATTGCAGCCACTGCTGGCTGTACCACTGCTCCTGCCGTAGCAAAGGATGCTTGAAAAAGTGTCTCTAAACGTTTATCGACCGGGACCTTAAACATTTGTATGTTTTCCCCCCGGGCAAGTTAATGATATATTCACACATGAGATGGCTGCGTCCACAGTTGGGAGCGCCCATTTCTTAGAAAAATTTCTCTTCCATAGGGTAAATAAGAGAAAACCTTCCAGGCGGTCTCCCATCCAGGCACTAACCAGGCCCGACCCTGCTTAGCCTCTGAGATCAGACGAGATCGGGCGCTCTCAGGGTGATGTGGCCGTAGGCTTTAGGCGGCAGAAAAAATTCTGTCCGGTCGTCCCAATCCTGGAAAAACCAATTCCTCTAACAGAGGATGGACCGGAAAAGCTGCGTTGCTTAAAGGCGCTTTAAAAGAACCCAAAGAGGATACCGCAGAAACCTGAGACTCTGGAAATGGCAAATTAAATGCCGAGCGGACCATGTCTGTCAAAGACTGGACCCACAGACTCTCCGTTTGGGAGGCTGAAAACGATTCCTCAGTGGTAGATCCTTCCTCTAGGTTCTGGTCCAACCGATCCTCCTGAAATTCTAATTCCTCCGGAGAGAGAATCTCAGCATCCGAGGATACACCTTTTGGCGATGGGGATCTAGTCCGCTTCTTGCCAAAAATAGAGCCAGCGATCATAGCTGTTAACTTTTTTCTCTAGCCCCCCTAGGGTGACGGCTAGCATCTCCTCTGTGATAACACAGGGTTGGGCCGATCTGGGCCAGCCTCAGCACCAGACCCCCTTAATGGCTTATCCAAGGTGACCCCTATAGGAATAACCTGTGGGGAAAGTATTGGCATATCATCAGAACCAGAGGAGGAACCCCTTTGTCTTTGCCCTTTTTTTTTCTTTTGTGTTTTGATCCTGAACCTTTGGAAGCCATAATACAAAACCGAGGGACTCCGCCTACAACAACAGACTGTTATAGCCAGGAGTACAAAAAAATAAGGTTTATGGGACAATAGGCTCACTAATGCCCAAAAACGGTGAGGCTCAGTATGTTTTCCTTTATAATATTATTGTTTTTCACAACATACAGCCCCACCCCCAACATGTTTGCCAGCATTCAACCTGTTGCCAAGGGGATTTTTGGCTTAACAAAAAGCATTGGAGCTGACTCCAGCATGTACTACCCCTTTTTCGCCACCGGGAGTCACTGTGCTGCCAGCTCTGCGTCCTCTCTCTTCCAGCTCAGCTTTGAACTGAGCTAAGATCGTGCCTGCTGTGAATAACAGCAATTGAAGGCACGCCCACTCTACACTGCAGTCACGCTCCCCGCCCCACCCCCTTCCCGAACATTTTTCTATATGCATGCGTGCGCGCGCAACTGTCGGGGGAGGAGAGCCCAGGAGGAGACGCACTCTGGAGCCCAGGAATGCAGGCTGAAGGACGCATCAGGCGGCAGATTTGAATCCCGGCTAGGTAAGGCTTAAAACAGGCCCCTAAGGAGTCCCTTTAGCCTAGAGACAGATCTCTTTTTTTTTTTAAAAGACCTTCAACCAGCGAGCAGCAGGTAGCTAGCAAACATACATAGATAGGTAGGGGGATCAAGTGATGGGGGGGGGGGAACATTTCAGGCCATCCTGTCCATCAGACATAGTGACCATGGTGCCAATGCAGAGCATACTTAGGCTACCCCCCTTAAGATCTCCCCTGGAGAGCCTGCTGTCGAACCAAGTCCCGCAGGCTCCCCTCTTACCTGCTCCATGCCGCAGGACGTTTGCATAGCAAAACGGTCCAATCTTCTCCCATCTCCGTGGGTAGCGTAGTAGACCTTCAGGCACTGGGGTCCTGGAAGGAACCGACTGTCCTGGACCTATACAGCACCCTGGCAAACAGGATCTTTTGGTTTAGAAAAAACTCCAAGTCCTGGGCACAGGGTCCAGCCCTCTAGAGAGGAGCATTATAGGCAAAACCCCACCGTTTGGGGCCCGGGTACTGTCCACTTTGGCACTGATGCTCCTTGGACAGATCCGGTTAGCCCGCCTTAATCCCAAGGATGTGGAGGCAAAGCTATTCCGTGACCAACACCTAAGACACTGGCGAAAAAACTGAGGTACTTCCTCTATGGGAGAGGGTTATATAGGGAGGGGACTTCCTGTTTGAGATTGCCAGTGTCCATCACCTGAAGGTACTCCATATAACCCGTATAGCAATGAATATGCTGCTCTGTGTCCCGTGATGTACGAGAAAGAAACTACTGTTTACTGCCCTCACTGTTTCTTATCTGGCCTTGCCAAGAGACCCTGCAGGAAAGGGGAGGATGAGCCCATACAGGATCAAACAGCCTTTTTACACAATAAAGAGGATTACCCCTTAAGTTCCACAGCGAGTATACAAAGCATGCTGTTCTGCATATACAGACAGATTTTACCGTTGTGGGCTTTGAAACAGTTTAAGATTCACACATATTGTAGAGAACAAAATTGTATAACAATAACTGTATAGAGAACGCAGTCATGGGCGAATTATCGTGGTCAACTAGCAGCCATAGAGACTCACCACACATAGCAACTGACTTCTCCTCTTCAAATGACTGGTGCCTGTCACTCAGTCGAGCTTTCGTCACCTTATGTTCATTCATCTCCTGATCCAACTGTTGCTGTAAAGTTTTTAGTTGGTAATTCAACTCAATTTCTAAATTATTTTTTTCCTGTAGAAAAAGCACACATATACAAGGTCACTTTTCCCTTAGAAATTACTTGAAAACCTGACCTTGAAGCAAAGAACTGGTCCTTGCTGCCATTTAAAGCATGTACCGAGAATGCAATGGGGAATAATAAATAGTGTCTCTTGAGTGACAACTCTGAAACTGCTGGGCCTGCTCACGTTGCATTCAAGACAGTGGCGCCAAGCAGCAGTCCCAGTGCTTTTGGACGTCTACAGAAGGAAGACTTTTAGAGGTAAACAACATGCCTAAAATAATATACAATTATAATCCTATTGAAAAATACCTGGCAACCGGGTCTCTAACCACCAAAATTGCTCCATATATAAGCAAAAAGAAACTGCTGTCTATAACTGTGGAACAGTTACAATGGAAACAATGTTGGCCAGTTTGAAGAAAGAATTATGGTCAATCATTTTATTGGTAATTTCTGATCTGTGGACCCCTTTATCTTTAGAAACCTATTATTTTTAAATCAACAAAATTAACAAATATAAACAAAAACACAATACATGTTGAGCAGAATATTAATGCATCATTGAAACCTTCACCACATTTTAAATCTCCTAATAAGAGATCAGGATAACAAAGATTATTCATATAGAATCAAACCCCCCCCCCCCCCCCCGGGTGAATTAAAGGTGGAGGTAGGTAAAGAAAGAAAGGATAACTTCCAATTAGTGACAATCTGAGAGACCAACTTAACATCGTATTTAGATGGATACCTTATCTTACTCGTTTGCAATGGAGAAGAGAAATTCACCCTCTGCAGCCCGCATGGTTATACTTACAGAAAGTATAACATATCAAAGACCAATACTAAAAAAAATTCGAAGAGCCACTGCTCAAATCAGCCATACCATGCTATGTATTTAGGGACATTAACTTATGTCTCCTCACTTTTAGGCCACTAGGGGCGAGCGCGCCACCGGAGGCACATTAGCGATCGTGGGTGTCCGGCTGCATCAAGTCCGTCGGGCAATCGCATCGGCTCCGACAGCAGGTGTGATGACCGCTGGGCACCCTCGATTGCTCATGACAGAGCGAGAATCGGGAACTGTGTGTGTTAACACACAGATCCTGGTTCTTTTAGGGGAGAGGAGACTGATCATATTTCAGGTCAGAGGTTTACAACCACTTTACTTTTTTTGTGTGAATAAGACAAAAAAATAAAAAAAAATCAGAAAGCACATCTTTTTAAACAACTTACTTTTTCAGAACGGTTTAAGAGATCCAATGCCTCTTTCCTATCTAATTCTGCCCTTTCAAGATTGTGTTTGAGATGTTTAAGTTCTTCTTGTAGCGATGTCATCCGAGCTGTTTCACAAGATGAAAAGCGTCTTTTCAAACATTAAATGCATACTTGTAAAAATTACTTTAATATTCCCTCATTATGGTCAGTATAGTAAACATCACTATATTATGATCACATGCCATTTAAAAAGCCTGCCAGCACTGAAAATTATTAACATGAAAGAGCAAAGTTGTCAATCATTTTAACAATTTTCAGTTGCTTGTTATACGAGTGAAAATGCTTTGACGTTCACCAACATGGAATTACAAAACGGTTTGTATATTTTGGTTCTCATGGCAACATCTCAAAAAAACTGCACCAGTACACAATTTTAAAAATGTATCAGAGCTTATTAACGCTTCAGTTCTTAGCCCACGTACACTAATTATACGCCCCAGAATAACCTGTTTTACTATGAAAAATAAGGCTTCACTTTTTTTTTTTTATTAACCATTTCAATACACTTTCGCCCCTTCCTGCGCAGGCCAATTTTCAGCGCTGGCGCACTATGAAAGACAACTGCACAATCATTCTACACTGTAGGTAAACCTTCATCCCATCGACATCTTTCTGGCAGAGGGCATCATATGTTCCTCAAAAATTTCATGGTATTTTGCCATTTTTCCTTCTACCCCGACAACTGCTCCTGTCCCTCCTAAAAACACCCCATAACAGGATAGTACCACCTCCAAGCTTTACTTGTAAGAATGACACTATTTGGATGGTGAGCTGTATTGGATTTCTTTCAGACATATTGTTTGGTGTTAAGGCCAAATCATAAAATTTTGGTCTCATCTGTATAGAACACCTTTTTCCATGTGGACTCAGAATCTTCAAGGTGCGTTCTGCAAAGCTCAGTTGCGGCCGTATGTTGCCTTTGAGTGGTGGCTTTTTTCTTGCAACCCTTCCATAGAAGCCACATTTGTGGAGAATTTGTGATATTGTTGCCACATGTACACAATTTTCTATACCCAATGTAAACAGACATATGTAAGCAGCGATGACATAAGTAGACATACTTGTGGTGTGAGCTCTCTAGAACATGTGGCGGCAATCTCTGTGACCATTGTGTCAACCAGACACATCAAATCACAATTGTTGTTCTGGGCCACAAGTAGTATCCCCGGTACTATGTGTTCAATCACAGCGATCAGTGTTACAGTAATAGACAAGACCGTCATTCACAATGCCTTGTTTAGTACTGTGTGATCTCTGCAATTGGTCACAGGGATCACATGGTACCAGGGCCCAATCACAGTGGCTCTGTACCTTTTGTTAGCCTTGACAACTCACAGCATCTCTGTAACAAAGGTTTCATGAATAAAACCTTTGAACAGTTTTACAGACTTCTTATACAGTGATCATCACTGTAATAAGCAGTAAGTGGGTTAAAAAAATAAAAATAAACCCTGATCACTCCCTCAGAGTAGTAGTGTCACTATGTCAACATAAAACTTATCTGGTGACAGCATGTCAAATAAAATAAAAACTCCCTGTCCATCACCACCTCACCAGTTTCAGAGTCCATGATCACCACCTCCACAACAATCAGTGCGTTTTTGATCAGAGCCACAGCAGTCAGTGTAACCATAATGACTTGGGAAAACGCTATTAAGAGCGGTCTGTGTTCAGACCGTTCAGAGAGCATTTAACAGGCAGTGAAGAGCATTGCATCATCTCCTCACCACCTGCTTTAGGCCCTTGGACACTTCACCAGCATCCCCACTGACTTGAATAGGTCACAACTGGTGGGTGTATATAGGGTAGAATTTCTGTCACAGCTGCAAAGCGTCGCAGCTGTGGCATGTGCACCCCCCCAGCTACTTGCCTGAGGGGGGTAGAGATTGAGGGGCTGACAATCCTACGTTAACTCATTTCCACAGTGTAACTGTACTCTTCAGCCCCAATAATGAGGAAGCTTCTGGTGCTCAGCCTGCACACCCTACTCACAAAGTGAGCTTTTTATAGACAGGATCACATCTGGGGCTGTGCCATGGCTCTGTACCCAGAGGGGGCTTGCAGCTAACCAACACAGTACACTCCAATCTAGAAAATGCACAAAATGCAGAGCCCGATACCCAAAAACTCATGTTCCAGAGTAGCCCAATGCATCCTGTCCTGTGGGGTACAACACTCAAAAGTTAAGGAAAGGCCACGAAAAGCTCAGAAGCAAAGCAACAGGAATCTTAAAAGTATAGCATTAGATGTAAGAACTTTATTAGGAAACATTATATCCATTCAGCTCAGATGGATAATGTAAAGTCTCTTCCGTTTCCATGGCCAGCAGAAAGGCATAGAACATCATAAACTGCGTGAATAGAGACCCGTGACAATGTTCAAACTTTTAGCTGGAGGCAGCCTTTTGCGTCTTAAAAAAAAGTTTTAAGCAGCAAAGTGCTGCCTCAAGCTTAAGGTTTTAACACTGTTTGAGGGAAAACAAATATAGACTATGACAGCTTTAATCCAGGCAATTAATTCTACAGATGTGTTTTTTGGTGGGCTACAATGTATGATGGAGGACTGTCTGCGAGCAGGTCCCTGTTCATTCAGCCTCTGGTGTTCTAATGCTTGCAACTGGCCACAGAACAAAGACTTTACACCACTTGCTTCCACAGTGGTAAAGCAAATGGATACGTTTCTTAATAAAGTTGTCTTTATCATCGTTTTAGAATCCGTAGTGGTGTGCAACATTCTTCAACCTATTTATCAGCCTACCAGCCCTTGGAGCTGAGTACACCAGAGTAGATTTCCACTGTTTATTGCACATTTTAGGGAATTTTTCATGATTAGGTCATCTTTTGAGGCTAATTGTTATATATGGGGTATCTGCACTCTGGAGTTCTCCTACAGAATTTTACTGAGCTGGCCAACAATTCTCCAATCCTCCTGTAGCCAGCAGCAAAACCCAACAGTATTTTAATTCCTGTGTCCCTTAATGGACAAGAAAGAAAGGTCTTTTAAAAGTTTTGTCTCCTCAAATATGTTTAAGACTAGACTAAGGATTTGGCAAATTAGATTTTAATACCACTAAATGATATAAAAAAAAAAATATATATATATATATATATGTATATATATTTTTTTACCTTGCAAGTCCCCAATCATTTCTGATCCCTGGTTTCTGTCTCTCCGCTCAGAGTCTAAGGCCGCCTGTAACTGAAAGAAATCTTTTTCCACTTGTAGCTTGGCACTTTCTAATAGTCGACATCTATCCTGCAGTTCCCGGTTTAGTGCTTCTAGTTGTGCAATAGTCTTGGTCATCTCATTTTGACCTTTTCTTAGCCTAGCTGCTGTGTCAGACTCAGCTCTTAGGAAGTCATTGGCTTCATCCAACTGGAAAATGAAAAAATAAATATCAAGCTATGCAAGAACACAATGTTACACCATAAGGTCTTACCAAACAAATAATGCATTCATAATACTAAAGATATACAAGTGAAATACAGAAATATATGTGAACAGATTTTTAGGCTTTAAAGTAAAATTAAGGCTTAATTTTTTTATTAAAAAAAACAAATGTTATAAAGTATAATATTTGCCTAGGCCTGGAAAAATAAAAAAATTAAACAGCCAAAGACGACAGAGTGAATTTCCACTTTAACAAACTGATGAGCACTTTACTAAAACAAATCTGCCAAATGATCTGCTCAAGAAGAAGAAGAAGAAAAAAACACACATACCTGCTTTTGCAATTGAATTATTTTTTCATTTGTTATTTGAGAATTCTGACTAACTTTCTTGAGATCCTCCAATTGGTCTTTTAAAGTAGACACTGTATGAAAAAATATAGTTAAATTATCAGGCTATTGTCAGACTACATTACACTCCAACTTCCAGTAAGAACCACAAGAAGAATCCTAAAAAATATTTTAAATGCAGCAAGTTTAGGCAACTGTGTACATAGTAGGAAATATGGCGCCTAAAGTTATGCCTTAGATACCAACAAACCTACATAAAAAACTTTCCATGGATATACTGGTAACTTCAATCTACAATTTGTGCCTTAGGAGCTATTCTGACTGCTTCTTTTTAAGGCATTGGTTAGTTCTGGGTTATAAAAGAAACAAAAAAATGAGTGTAGGGGCTTTCTACATTTTTTTCTTTATAGTGGTAAGGGCTTTATATGGTGCTAGAAAAACAAATCTCTTTCTATAGTCAGGTAAATATGAAAATTGCACTTTATATTGCCTTCCAAATAACAGGCAGGTATTGCGCTAATCTCCAGTTAACTTGCCAGTGAATGATCACCTATGGATTTTGCAATCCTGCCATTCAGTCGCAGGGCAGAAGATATTAGGTAGTGGTGTACCTCTGCTTCAGGTGGGTCTGCCGCTTCAATCCTCTATACATCTCTTATGTTGGGGTGCCAGGTCAGCTCCTCTAGCTATGCATAATATAAAGTGGACGGCATCCCGGCAAGCTGCACTCTGACTCGTGAGTCAGCGCTAATCAAACGCAAAATGCATCAACTTTTTTTCTGCCTCCGTGTTGTTCTGCCGTATTTTTACATTTTCAATAAAGATAGATTTTTTTTTTATTATTCGGAGTGCAGATTTTCGAAATCCTTCCACTTACTATTGTGCAGAAAAGGTTAGAAAATAATCTTCTCTTTGGGGGGTTGGATATTAAATCGCTTAAAAAATGGCTCAATTAGATTTCAAAGTAATTTTTGCCCATTAACGTAGACCTTGAGGGGGTTATTTTCATGAGACTGATCCCCCAAAAATTTATGAATATTCCTCTGAAAAATTAGGTTGTTTCAGTGGGTTATCTGGAAATAAAAATGAACTTGGAGATGTGTGGTTTCTCTGGGATTTTTTTTTATAGTACTCATTCTAATATTTTGGATGATAGTTTTCACCGTGATTTAGTTTTCTCAACTTTATTCATCCATCCTGTTCTTCATGTATGCCATGTATGTGCATGAGTGGCTGACAGAATTACAGAACGCTCCCACTCCATTTCCAATTAGTATGGGTAATAATATTAAAGTCTTAGACCCCATTCACATCTAGCGAATTTAGGATCCCGAGGAGACTGCAAATCGCACTGCAATAGTGACAAAACATACTAATCTAATACGAAACACGTAAACCGTTTCTTTGTCCGCAGTGTGTTTTCTGCGCTATTACAGGGTTTTTACATTTTCAATAAAGATGGATGAGATTTTTCGTAGTGCTGTTTTCCGCACAAAAATCACAGGAAACTTCACCGTATTTGAGGTGCAACCACATCGCGCCCATGCTATAGTCAAAAGACAGCTACAGCGCCTTCTTAAAAAGTCAGGAGGGCACACATGGACGCCCTCCTGTTCTTGGGATACATGTGTGGAGTGTTCTCTGATCGCAGAGTCTTTGGGACTCTGCTAATCACAGAGTAGGGTAAAGGGCCAATCACAGTGTGGCCTTTACCACATGATCGGCTGTCAGCCAATGACAGCGGATCATGGAAGTAAACCGAAGCTGGTTTTCGGCTTTTTTCTTTGACGCCGACAGAAGAAAGCCATTAACGGTCTTCTGTTAGAGAGACATCGGTCCCCTTGGTGATCACCAGTGGTGCCACAGTAGTGCCCACCAGTACCACCTATTAATGAAGGCGAAAATCTACCCGTTTTAACAACAAAATCTAAAAAACTATTTTTTTCAACGTTTTCGTTTTTATCAAGAAAACAAAAAACAATGGTGATTAAATACCACAAAAAGAAAGCTCTTTGTGTGGGGGAAAAAAAAAAAAAATCTATAAAAAATTTGATCTGGGTACAATGTTGCATGACTGCGCAATTGCCATTCAAAGTGCAAAAGTGCTGAAAATTGGCCTGGGCAGCAAGGGGGCATAAGTACCCAGTGTGTGTTTAGCCACTATTGCAGTGCAATTTGGAATCTCGGCAATTCTGCCCATGATCCCAAATCGCCTCATGGTGTACAGGGCCTGAATCCTTTTAGGTCTCTAACAAAGAAGAACTGCAGTCTGCTCACATAATTTGGAGGGAAGCTTCAGAATGGCTAAGGTGTTTTTATTACAAACACTTTGCATGTTTTATATATACTGTGATTCTGTACTCCCTCCACCAAGTCTGGCTGCAACCATTTTAACTGTGGGCAGCTAAAACTGCTGCCTGTTCACTTCCTGAATTTACACAAGACACAGAGGCACACCTCCAGCTCTGCAGCTTGCATTTGCCCTCTTAGGACTCATTCCCCCTCCCTTCCTGGCAAACTCACTAGAGAGAGAGTGCATGATGTAATAAGCCTAGGCTTCTTACCAGACAAGAAACAGAAGCTGTACAAGGTATTTACTGGCAGAAAAAAAATGTTTTACTATCCAAAGTTAAAACAAGGGCAGAAGATTTAATCGATGCAAAATTACTGACGTTCCACTTTATGTGGTCAACAATTCAAAGATTCATAAGAAAAATATGAAACATTTATAGGAGAAAAGATTCTCTATATTTCATGCATTTACAAGTAGGTGATCAAAGTGGGTTGACAGTGTTGATTTGCGGCTACAAACCAAGAAAGTGATCCATGAACAGAACACATGTACAGTATTTCCACAGGCAACGTTCATGCGGTCTTCATTTTATTTCCGTTCCTAACAGCTATTGTTCAATCATGCATACGCACAGTTGTAATCAAGCAAAACAAATCCCAATACTGCCAAACAGAGATTGTGTAATATTATCAAATCATACATGCAAGAACCATAAAAAGTAACATTATTCAGGCCAACATGACTGCTTGAACCCTGACATTCTAACTAGTAATCAAGGCCACATGGTTGCATAGACTGCACATCACTTACATTAACCCGCTCTTCTCCAAAGGCAGAACTTGAATTACTAAAAAGTTCAATGTCTCCAGTAATTGGATCATTGCATGAGACATTCCTGCAATGAGATCTAATTGGTAACTTGCCTTCATTTTCCACATTCCTCCTCTTCTCACTCTCCTGTTCTGCCTTTCTTTGGTATTCATTCAATCGATGTTGAAGCATCATTTTTTCCTTCTCAGTCTGAGACACCACCGATTCCAAGTTTTTTCTTTGATTGCCCTAAGGGTATAAATCACAAATGATTAGATCTTACACAAAACATTTGTAGCTGGCATTAGCATTTTTCAAACAATCAATCAGGTACATGGCTATTATAAACCGCTCAATCAGCCAAAACCAGGAAAATTATAGAACACAGGAAAGATCCATCCAAGCAAGGTGCCCTCCATGCTGACCCCTTGAACCCAACAGAAATTTATTGGCAGAATAAAGCACCAGAAGAACCATAACTTAAGCCAGTGTTTTCAACTCCAGCCCTCAAGGCACACCAACAGGTCATGTTTTCAGTGAAACGGATCAAATCACCTGTGCAAAATAATGGAAAGCCTGAAAACATGACCTGTTGGTGTGCCTTGAGGACTGGAGTTGAAAAACACTGACTTAAGCCAATGAAATGTTTAAATATCACTTTTGCTTGTACGGATTCTTAACCACTTGCCTACCGGGTCAATGCTGACACTTTTCATATTTGTAAAAATCATTTTTTGCTAGAAAATTACTTGGAACTCCCAAATAATATATATTTTTAGCAGTGGCCTTGGAAAATAAAAAAGCGGTTGTTACAATTTTTTATGTCACACAACTTTTGCGTGGCAATTTTTTAAGTGCAATTTTATGGAAAATATAAAATATTGCGTCCAGTATAAAGATCTCCATAGGCGATATTTACAACTTTTCTTACAAGTTACCAGTTTAGAGTAACAGGAGGAGGTCTAGTGCTAGAATTATTTCTGACGTTTGCGGCAATACCTCACATGTGTGGTATAAACACCGTTTACATAAGTGGACATGATCTACGATTGTGTTCACCACTGCGCACAAGGGTGCTTCTAATTATCTTTTATTACATATATTTTTTTTATTTTTACATTGTCCCTTCAAATGTTTTTTTTTTTTTTTTTAAAGCACTTTAATTGCTTTAGCAATTAACTCTCTTAATTCACTCTTTAGGACCTTAGGTCTCTCCTCTACCTAAAAAAACAAAACGAAAAAACAAAGATAGTGATTAAAAAAAAGGCAAAAAATTGGAATAAAAAAACAAGCCTCGTTTACATGCCGGAGGAACCGGAAGTAAGGTCACAACGTCACTCCGGTCCGCCAATGCCATAGAAATGAGCAGAGGCCATCCTGCTTTCACTTTTATCTAATGCAAGCCATCGCAAGATGGGTGCCAGGCTTCACAGATCGTAAGGTAAACCTGGGAACCATTATGGGCATCCTTCCAGCCACTTCTAAAAGTGATCCAGTGGCAAATTCGCCACTCGGACCACTTTTATCTTGAGAATTGCCTGCTGAACAAAATACCAGGGTTATGGCATATTGCTGCAGCCATAACCCAGCATTCCACTTGCCGATCAGGACGGCATTTGTCTATAGCCCAGTTGGCAAGTAGGTAAGCTACAACACCTGACATTTTTAGATTAAAGAGGGGTTAAAACATCTGTCAGGGTTTTATCATCACATGAGAATGAAGAAATGTAAGGGCACATAAAAACCGGGCTAAAAAAAAAAACTCTGCCTGTAGTAGTATCTTCACTCAAATCTGTATGGATCTTACCAAATCACCTGCATCTGTGATCTGGGGGGGCATAAGGAGCAGGTCAAACTTTGCACAGATTGGTCAACCTCTACAAATACAGCTAAAGCGTGTGCATTAAAACCCAATGATTTCTCTCAGAAGTTTCACTAATTTATGCTAATAAAAAAAACAAAAAAAACACACAAGATGCAATATAGAGTGGATCACAAAAGGTCATTAACACACTTACCTCCTCATCCAGTTCCTTCATTATCTTGTCAAGTTTAATGTTCGACATCCTATGAGGGAAAAGAAATGCTGAGAATGGAGGAATGCCCATGGAGGATTTATGGGTCATGTAGACTTTGTTACACAATTGAAAAAGGAACCAAGCTAAACAAATTCAAAATATAAATCCTATTCTGGCAAGTCAAATGATTGCATGATGTTGCTTAGTTAGTTTGATTTCATTAGCTTTGCTAGCAAACCAAAATTAACCCCTTCAAACCTAAATATTAAACAAATGTTAATGCCCAAGCCCACTTTTGCAACAAGTTGGTAAAACTGTACATATTGTCAACTACTTTTAGTATCCAGCTGGATTATACCTTTTTTATATCAGGACAAAATTGGGCATTTAATTTGGTGGTAAATGGTGATGGATATCTGGTATCTGTTCAGGATGCCTCAACGAAACATTTTTAAGCACTTGTAGCCCACCAACTCACCGTCAAATGTCGGTGGAACGGTTTGGGGTTGATGTCTTGACGGCGCACCAGAACAGCTGCGCCCACGGGGGTGCGCAATGCGTAGATCGTGGTCACACTGTGAAAGGACATAGCGCAACCCTGATCTCTGTAAAGATGCAGTTCTTTAAACATGTGATTGGCTGCGTCCAATCACAGCCATCATGTGCAAATATGGATGTGCTGGTAATTGGCTCGCTTCACATTGACAGTGTGCCAATCACAGATGAGAACAGGGCAGGTAATCAGGAAATTGATCATCAATGCTCCGATTATAGCAAAGCGCCAATAGTACTACCAGTCAATGCCGCCTTTTAGTGCCCATCAGTGCAGTCGTATCAGCACCCATCAGTAGACAAGTTATTTATTTACAAAATTTACTGACAAACTAAGAAAAACTTGTTATTTTTCTTCCGAATGTTCAGTCTTTTTTTTTTTGTAGAACAAAACAAAAAATAAAAAAACAGCAGTGATTAAGTACCACCAAAAGAAAGCTCTATTTGTGTGAAGAAAAAAAATTAAACATTAATTTGGGTGCAGTGTCGCATGACCGTGCAATTGTCATTCAAAATGCGACAGCACTGAAAGCTGAAATATGGCCTGGGCAGGGGGTGAAAGTGCCCTGTGTTGAAGTGGTTAAAGGAAACTGTTGCAATTAGGGTGAGGGTGAAGTTTCCTCTAATTCTGCACATAGGATTCGTTTGTTACCATATTTAGTGGTAATCACGTGGAGAATTATGGTCTTTTAACCACTTGTCTACCAGGGCAAATTTTTACAGTTTTTGCACACATTACAATGCACATTTTAGGCCTAAAGATTAGTTAAACCCCTCAAACCATAGACATTTTTTGAAAGCGAAGACTTTGGACGTGAAAAAGAAGGAAGCTACAATTTTTCTCACACAGTAGCTCACATCAAACACAATATTTTTGTAAAAAAAAAAAAGTTTAGTGCACACAAAATACATAAATATTTTACAAGTAAATACATTTTCAAATTAAAACTGTGCATGTCTGTAAAAATGTCAAAAATGTTGGTACACATAAAAGGTCCTCAGGTGTCACTTTAAAGTAGCTTTAGAGTAGCGCAATCATTTTCATACACAGCCCCACCTTACGTTTAGGATTTTATGTGTATTTACGTAGTTGTGGGGAACGTTACAATTTTTTACAATTACCTTTTGTTTTCACATAGGGAATGGAACCTTCAGCAGGCTGTGGATGAGATAAGTAAAGCTGCCTTAATCACTTCCACATTAACGCCCATCACCTGCTCTACAAATCTGAGCAGCAGCTGGAAGTGTGTTTAAAATCTCTGTCCACTGTTTATAGAGTTGGTGCTTAACTGTATAAGATATCTAAGTTTTTATATTGTCTCAAATGTGGACTGTGGGCAGCTTGTCCCATCTGCTATTGGTTCATATCATTATGCACACCTAGCTCCACCAAAGCAGCATGCATCCACAGTTTGTTTTCTAAATAAAGAACACAATGGAGAAAAGTGAGCGCACACACAGTTCAGGGAGCCCATATCTCATCAGTATGCAGGCATACATTATTATTTTTTGCACTGAGAGAAATATGGGGCACGCAATACAGGAGATATGGGGCACTAAATGCAAGAGAGCGATTACATTCCATACTTGGTATTAAAGTATTCAAATAAAAACTACACCCAAGTGAAATAAGCAGTTAAAAATAAAAATAAAGCATTCCACCACACAGTAATTAGTCTGTCAATATGTCCGTATTCTTTCCCCAGTAGCTTGAAAGCAGAAATAAAATCCAAGCTGCAACCATTAGATCCCTCTGAACATCATCAGCTTGGGCTTCTTCCAGGTGCCCATCATAAAAGGTTGGTTGGGGCGGGGGGGTGACGCGACTCATGCGCACGGTAGTCATCCATCCTGTCACACAAACACTAGATGTGTGCAATTTGTTTTGTTGCAAATTAGTTTAACGAATTTAGATAACATTCGTTATTTCGGAAATTTACCGATTTTTCCAAATATTCTGAAATTCGAAATTTCCGAAAATTAAAAATATGAATGAATATCTGAAAATTCAGATGAACGAAAATCTGAACAATCAAAAACCAGAAAAAAACGAAAATCTGAATAACTTAACTATTAAATTATAGGTATTGAAATTTGCTTTCAAATTTGGCTGTTAGTGAACGCAACAAATACAAATTCATCCGAAGTTACGCATTATCCATAATAACCAATGCCATATCCAAATGAATGGAACGTAACAATTTAATAACAATAATAAAAACATATTATGTTTCGTTACATTTGTTTACATGCGCCATTCTTTATTTCTATCAGTTCGTAACCTCAGATAACAGCCAACTTTGAAAGGAAAATCCAATGCCTATAATATAAATATTTATTAGTTAATAAGTTATTTTGAGTTTCCAGAATTTTGAGTTTCCAGAATTTCAAGTTTCCGGATTTTTAAAATAAATAAATAAAAAAAATTCAGCAGTGCACATAGACAGACAACAAACACCTTGCAAAAAACGTATGCCAAGCTGCGAATGCGCTTTTTTTATCCCCATCTAAAGCTGAACTCCAGGAATTAACCCCATTTTGTAAAATATGCTGGCATACCAAGAATTAAATCCAACGATGTGCATGACACCTTGTGAACTGCCAGGTTCACACTGGTGCGCTACGGGTGTATGTGCAGTTTCACCGCATTTTATCTGCAGTCCCACTGACTTCTATTAGATCTTGCATTCTTGCTGCATTTTCTGAAAGCGTACCACAAATCCTGCATAAATGGTTTAGGAGATATCTACTGTATTTGCATGTGTCGATGTAATCGGCACATGGGCACTAAAGCAATGACATGTACGTGCCATTGCTTTCAATGACTGTGCCATTACCGGCAGGGTCCCTTGCAAATGCGTGGGAGTGCGGTCATCGCGGACGTAACTGCGGGACCACATGTCACCGGCCGGTGCCATGTCTGGCACCGCAGCAGGGGTTTCAATCCCAGGTGAGTATTACATAATGAGCTAGTATGCTATACATTCTAGCTCATTATGCCTTTGTCTTGCAGGTGTTCTTTTTTTATTTTTTTTCAAAGATGGTTTTACACCCACTTTAACACACCATTACACAATTGGAAAAGTATGAAAAAGCAACACAGTGCCTATGTTTTGGGTTTGTCAAAAAGATTGGTCAGGGTACACTGAAGTTGGTGACCCAATAAAAAGAACATCCACAGCAAAATTAATAACTAGCATGAAACTTGCTGAATGTCCCCAAAGTTCAGCTTGTAATCCTCTTTCAAACATAATAGCTATAAACCACACAATGCATAAAAACACAATTTTGTTAATACTGTCAAATGTATTTCTGAACTATACATACATCCTCAACCTTCTCTTGGCTCCAAAAAAAAATAAAAAAATCATGGAGTACAAGCTGGTAACCGCACTAAAAAGGTACCTGAAAGCTACATGTGGCTCCCAAGTCAGTTTTATGATTGACAACGTAAAAAAAAATAAAAAAAAGTGAAATTGCACCTGTGTAACACATAATTGCCCTTTACGATACGATTTAAAAAGCGAAATGTGTCACATTTCTGACCTGCACTTTTGCTCCATTTCATCTTTCAGTTGCATCTCATTATGCAGCTGTTCTTCCAGTTGATAAATGCTCTTTTGTAAATTCTCCAACTAAAGAGAGAAAAAAAAAAAAACAATGTATTTTGTATTTCAATTGTTCAATTTTGAAAAAAGGGATTTTTAAATACAGCTTACCTGTAAAATCCTTTTCTTGGAGTACATCACGGGACACAGAGCGGCATATTCATTACTATGTGGGTTATATGGAGTACCTTCAGGTGTGGACACTGGCAATCTCAAACAGGAAGTCCCCTCCCTATATAACCCCCTCCCCTAGAGGGAGTCCCTCAGTTTTGTAGCAAGCAGTATGCCTCCCAAAATTGTCACCCAAAAGAGGGGTGGGAGCTCTGTGTCCCGTGATGTACTCCAAGAAAAGGATTTTACAGGTAAGCTGTATTTAAAAATCCCTTTTTCTTTCTCGTACATCACGGGACACAGAGCGGCATATTCATTACTATGTGGGATGTCCGAAAGCAATGCTTTAATGAGGGGAGGGAGACATCTTCCAAAGACGGATTCAATTTAGAGATAAACTCAAATCATAATAATAATTCCAACTTAGTCAAGAAAAAAACTCTTTCTCTCTTTTTTTTTTTTAACCAAGGGTGTTTCTGATCCCGAGGATTTCAAACTGCAGCCTGTAGTACTGCCTGACCAAAGGCAGCATCCGCATTTCTTCTCACGTCTAGTTGAAATTTGGATATAACCTTTGGTAGAAAGGAAGGATGGGGCCGGAGAACTGCCCTGTCCTTATGCAGAACGAGATATGGTTCCTTACACGATAAGGCTGCTAATTCTGACACTCTCCTGGCCGAAACTATGGCGACCAAGAAAACCAATTTTCTTGTCAGTAAGACTAAAGGAATCTCAGCCAACGGCTCAAAAGGCTGTTTCTGTAGAGTGGACAGGACAAGATTTAAGTCCCATGGACAAATTGGTGACTTGACAGGAGGATTAATACGCAAGACCCCCTGTATGAAGGTCTTTACCAGCGAGTGGGTGGCCAGCGGCCTCTGAAACCACACTGACAGAGCTGAGATCTGTCCCTTGATTGTGCTTAGTGCCAGGCCTTTATCCACTCCTAGCTGGAGAAAACTTAACACCCTATCAATAGTATATTTGCGGGAATTCCATCTTTTGGATTCACACCAGCCTACGTAGTTCCTCCACACCCTGTAATAAATCACCCTGGAGACCGGCTTTCTAGCCCTAATCAGGGTAGGAATTACCTGCCTAGACAGGCCTCTACCCCTGAGAATCAGGGATTCAGCCTCCAGGCCGTCAAATTTAGACGCTGTAATGTAGGGTGGAGGATCGGGCCTTGTGAGAGTAGGTCTGGTTGTAGAGGAAGAGTCCAAGGGTCTCCCACTGCCATCTTCAGGACTAGTGAGTACCAAGTCCTCCGGGGCCAAGCCGGAGCTACTAGAATGACTGGCTTGTTCTCCACTCTGATCTTGCGCAACAGGCGCGGGAGTAACTGTAGTGGAGGGAATGCATATAGAAGTTTGAATTGATGCCAAGGGCAAACCAACGCATCGGTTCCGCAGGCCATAGGATCCCTCGCTCGCGACACGAACCTGTCTAGTTTCTTGTTGAACCTGGATGCCATTATATCTACGTCCGGCATTCCCCACCTCTGGCAGATTGTCTGAAAGACCTGGGGATGCAGAGACCACTCCCCTGGCAACAGACTCTGGCGACTTAAGAAGTCTGCCTGCAGGTTGTCCACTCCGGGAATGAATATCGCTGAAATGCAGGGTACATGAACCTCTGCCCATTGAAAAATCAAGTTCACCTCCCTCTGAGCGGCCTGGCTCCTGGTTCCCCCTTGGTGGTTTATGTATGCCACCGCCGTGGCATTGTCTGACTGGATTCTCACCGGGAACCCCTTTAATCTGGAGGTCCAAGCCAGAAGGGCTAGGCGAGCAGCTCTGATTTCCAAGATATTGATGGGGAGCTGCCTCTCTGCTTTCACCCAAGTTCCCTGGCGGGAGAACCCCTCGAAGACCGCCCCCCAGCCTGCCAGGCTGGCGTCTGTGGTAACTACCTTCCAGACAACAGGGCTGAATGATTTTCCCTTTAGAAGATTCTGAGGGTTCAACCACCAGGCCAGGCTTTGTCGGACCCTTGATGATAGCGTCAAAGGGGACTCTAAGGCATGTGCCCTCTTGCCCCAGGCTGCTAGAATGGCTGCCTGTAGGACGCGAGTGTGGATCTGAGCGTATGGTACTGCCTCGAATGTGGCCACTAGCTTGCCTAGTAATCGCATACACAGGCGAATAGTTGTTTTTTTCTTGTTTAGAACCAACTGAACCAACCCCTTGATAGCTTCGATCTTTACAAGGGGCAGGAACACCTTTTGATGTTCTGTGTCTAACCTCATGCCGAGGTATTCCAACTGCTTTGTAGGCTGGAACGCTGACTTTCCCCGGTTCAGGACCCAGCCGAATTCTTCGAGGTACCGAACCGTGAGGTTTACTGCCTTTTGCAGACCCGGCCGTGAGTGATCTATGATTAAAAGGTCGTCCAAGTATGCTAGGACTGTGACCCCTTGGATCCTTAAATTGGCCAGAACTGGGGCTAGGATCTTCGTGAATACCCGGGGGGCCGTGGCCAGCCCGAAGGGGAGCGCCCTGAATTGGAAGTGTCGCTGCCCCACCGCGAAGCGTAAAAACCTTTGATGCGACTGAAAGATTGGTACATGAAGGAAGGCATCCTTTATGTCTATGGAGGCCAGAAAATCGTCCTTCTGAAGCGCGGCGGCTGCTGACCGGATGGATTCCATCCGGAAGGAACGAACCCTTAGGTAACCGTTTAACCTCTTTAGGTCCAAGATTGGCCTGACATCGCCGTTGGGCTTTGGTATGACAAAGAGATTGGAATAGAAACCTAGGCCTTGCTCTTGGGCTGGCACTTCTATAATTACGTCCTGGCCAAGCAGGTGATCCAAAGCTGCCAGCATTGAGGCCTTCCTTGCTGGATCCCTTGGTAGCCTTGATTCTTGAAAATGAGGCGGAGGATACCTTAGAAACTCCAGTCTGTAACCTGTGGTTACAGATGCCCGGACCCATTTGTCGGGGATCTTGGCTTCCCAAACTTCTGAGAAGAAACGAAGCCTTCCCCCCACCCGCAAGAGTGGGGGCGCCCCTTCATAAGGCAGACTTAGGGGCTGTCTTTGACGGCTTGCGATACCACGGCCTCTTACCCCCAGGGGTCTGTCCCTGCGATCTACTGTTAACGTTGGATCGTGCAGGCGGCCGTCGATACTGCCTGGAATTAGAGGGCCCCGAGACAGGAAAGAGCTGCCTTTTAAATGTAGGAGCCCGGAATGTCTTTTTGACCGGTAAAAGGGTACTCTTGCCATTTGAAATAGTCTGAATATATTTATCCAGATCCTCTCCGAAGAGTCGTCCTCCATGGAAGGGAAACCCTGCCAGAAGCTTTTTGCATGGGGGCTCCGCCGCCCAGTTCTTCAACCATAAGAGCCTTCTCATGTGCACCAAACATAGTGATAAACGAGAGGCCTGCTGGATGGAGTCTTTTATAGCATCTACCGCAAAACACAGAGCTCTGGGAATGTCAGAAAACTCTTCTGCTTGTTGGGTAGGCATGTCCCTTAACATTTCCTTTGTCTGGTCTTTTAATGCCTGACAAACTCCAATTGCAGCCACCGCTGGCTGCACCACTGCTCCTGCCGTAGCAAAGGATGCTTTTAAAAGTGTCTCTAATCTTTTATCAACCGGATCTTTAAACATATGTATGTTTTCCACCGGGCAAGTTAGTGATTTATTCACACATGAGATGGCTGCATCCACTACTGGGAACCTCCACCTCTTGGAGAATTTTTCCTCCATGGGGTAAATGACCGCAAATCTTTTCGGTGGCAGAAAAATCCTGTCCGGCCGTACCCAATCCCGAAAGATCAATTCCTCCAAGAGAGGATGGACCGGAAAAACTGCGTTGCTTAACGGAGCTTTCAAAGAGCCCAGAGAGGATACCGGAGGAACCTGAGGCTCTGGCAATGGTAAACTAAATGCCGAGCGGACCATGTCCGTCAAAGACTGTACCCACAGTCTTTCTGTCTGGGAGTCTGAAAATGGTTCCTCAGAGGCAGATCCCTCAATCCCTGAACCCTCTTGGTTCAGGTCTAGTTGATCCTCCTGTGATTCCAATTCCTCTGGAGAGAGAATCTCAGCATCTGAGGATACACTTCTTGGTGATGGGGATCTAACCCGTTTCTTACCAGGAATAGCTCTAGCGATCAATGCTGCTATTCTCTCTTCTAGCCCCCCTAGGGATACGGCTAGCATCTCCTCTGTGATAAACACAGGGCTGGGCTGATCTGGGCCAGCCTCCGCACCAGATCCCCCTAATGGCTCATCCAAGGCGCTTCTTATGTTAATAAGTTGCGGGGAAAGTATCGGCATATCAGAATCAGAAAGGGAACCCTTTTGTTTTTTGGTCTTTTTTGTACCCTTTGACCCCGAACCCCTGGAAGCCATAATACAAAATCGAGGGACTCCGCCCACACAACAGACTGTAGTGGCCAGGAGTACAAAAATCAGAGTTTAGGGGACAATAGATCACTAATGCCCAAAAACTGATGGGATCCCGTATGTTCTTTTTTTTTTTTTTTTTAAATATATTATATATTTTCTTTTGACAACATACCGTGACCCCAAACTAAGTTTGCCAGCCTCCAAACCTGCTGCAAAAAAGGGGGATTTCTTGGCTTAACAAAAAGGTATTGGAACAAAGTCCACATGTACTACTCCTCTTCCGCCACCGGGAGTCACTGTTCTGCCGCTCTGCGTCCTCTCCTCTGAAAATCAGCCTCAGACTGAGCACTGACAATGCCTGCTGTCTATAACAGCACAAAGGCGCGCCCCTGTATGACGCCGCAGGCCCGCCCCCCCCCCGCCCTCCTGTCTGAACGGCGCGAAAAAACGTCGTTAAGACGTGCGCGCGCGCGTATGCCGGAAACAGGAGGAACATGGAGGAGCCGCGCTGCTGGAGATCCAGGAACGCAGAAACAGGCGGCAGATTCAAACCCCCGGCCAGGTAGGACTCTCCAAAGGCCCCTAGGGATCCTTACTAGTCCTAGGAAGAAACAGCAGGTTTAGCTAGCACACATATTTAGACAGGGGGACCTAGTGATGGGGGAGAAAAGGTGTCATCCTGTCTCTCTTTAGACATAGTGAACAAGGTTGCCCATGCAGAGCATACTTAGGCTATCCCCCTTTTTAGGTTACCCCGGAGAGCCTGCTGTCGAACCAAGTCCCGCAGGCTCCCCCTTACCTGCTCCATGCTGCAGGATGTTTGTCCAGCAAACTGATCCAATCTTCTCCCATATCCGTGGGTAGCGTAGTAGACCTTCAGGCCCTGGGGTCCTATGAAGGTACCCACTGTCCTGGACCTATATAGCACCCTGGCAAACAGGAACTTATGGTTTTTACAAACTCCAAGTCCTGGGCCCAGGGTCCAGCCCTCCAAAGAGGAGCATTATAGGCAAAACCCCACGGCTTGGGGCCCGGGTACTGTCCACTTTGGCACTGAGGCTCCTTGGACAGATCCGGTTAGCCCGCCCTTAATCCCAAGGATGTGGAGCAAAGCTATTCCGTGACCAACACCTAAGACACTGGCGAAAAAACTGAGGGACTCCCTCTAGGGGAGGGGGTTATATAGGGAGGGGACTTCCTGTTTGAGATTGCCAGTGTCCACACCTGAAGGTACTCCATATAACCCACATAGTAATGAATATGCCGCTCTGTGTCCCGTGATGTACGAGAAAGAAATATACATTACTCAAAAGAAAAGAAAAATGTTTATAAATGCAGAGTAATACAATATTCAGAAGCTCAACTATTAACCAAGCACTTCAACGTGCTGTACATATTTATCTTTCATGCAGTTACAATATATTTGGACTAATTAAAGAGTATGTATGGAGTTGCGGGTTGTCTATCCATTTACTTTGTTAGAGTGACTGCACATCCTGCACCCAACAGCTCAGGAGGATCTCTACATAATCTAGGGTAGTAGCACCTTTTTCTTCTATTGACTTTCTGTAATATCACTGCTCATAGCAATCACATTTGGTTTTACTTTATCAAATTCTCAAAGGAGAGCAACTAATACAACTGCGTTGCAGGAGTACAGCTTTAACCTTCCCAAGTACAGGCATACCCCGCTTTACGGACACTCACTTTACGTACACTCGCGAGTACGGACATACCCGCGAGTAGGGTTGTCCAGATACCGATACTAGTATCGGTATCGGGACCGATACCAAGTATTTGCGGGAGTACTTGTACTCGTGCAAATGCTCCCGGTGCCTGGCCGAATACTTTTTTTGTATTTATCAACATGTTCTGTGAAAATTCTTTGAGTTTTTTACTACTGCGTGACAAGCAAATAAAACATTTTTATTCATTTTTACTCATTTTTATTCTTTTATAATGTCTTGAGTTAGAGTTCTTCATAATTCTAAAGAAAATATCCTTAGTCTGTATTGTGGTTTGAAAACTGTCACATGACATTTAAAAAAAGTATCGGTATCGGCGAGTACATGAAAAAAAGTATCGGTACTTGTACTCGGTCCTAAAAAAGTGGTATCGGGACAACCCTACCCGCGAGTGTATGTAAAGTGTCTCACAAGTACAAATATTCCCGCGCCGTGCACCCGCATTAGACGGAATTGAAGTTCTGAGCACTTAGCCTGCCCAGTTCCAGCCTGTCAGCCACAGAATGCCATCCAGCCTCTCCATAGCACTGTCCTTTGTGTGCAGCGCGATATCCGGGGGATGGATTGGAGCGGCCCCCCCTTGCATCAGATGAGCATATTTACATGCGAGTGTTCCCCCAACGCCCCCACTACAGCCCCTGACGTCCCCACTACAGCCTAGAAGTGAAAAAAGGTATTGCTTCACTTTAAGTACATTTTTGTTTTACATACATGCTCTGGTGCCATTGTGTACTTAAAAGTGGGGTATGCCTGTACTCTAGTTTCTCTTCAGAACAGATAAATCTTTTGCCTTTTTAACGTTCCCAAGTGACAAACCTATTCCACTATCACTGGGTACATTGTGGATCTGTCTAGGGACTGGACATACCAAATTTTTATCTACTTTGGAGCTTGATCTGTTGTCATCAGGATTTTGTGCAGGGTCAGCTAAATACCTGCAAAACAATAATGGAATAATTAGGCAGTGAGTACACAGTGACCGTAAAATTACCCAATGATTCATTGGTACAGCTCTAGTCATCATGTGGACTACAGCAGTATATCAACTTACTGTCTGTTGCTGTAGTATGTGAATCCTACAAAAGGAAGCTGATTGCCCACAAATGCTTTGGGCATCGGGAAGGTTTCTTCGTCTCCTTTGTCTTCCTCCAAATCGTCAAAATTACTGGTATCAACATCACTGGTTAAATCTGGGACAACTGGAGCCACAGCTAAAATGAAAATGTCCCTGTATGAGGTATAGTTGTGTCCATCACAGATATTCCTCATTCATCACACTAATTCACTCTGAAAACACTTCATGACCACTAATCGTTTAGAAATGACGTGAAGGAATTACATGACATCTGTACTATATTTTAAATAATCTCTTAACAGAACGATTTTTTTCCCCCTCTAACAGCTGAAAGCAATGAGGCGTTTAAAGCCACGCTCCAATTGTCTATGAAAACAGTTGCAACGTATAATCAATCTTTGAGTGGATTCTAGTCAAGTATTCATGCATTTCTTGGGATGTATCTGTATAGTTTGCCTTCCTGGCCTCAAAATAAAAATCCAGCAATGTCACTGGCCTGTAAGATTTGCGCTCGCTAAAAAATAACTTACCATCTCGAAGAGTCTCCCACGCCCACTGATCATTCTTAAAGAACAGATGCCTTTTTATTTCCTCCACACCATTCCGTCCCAATCGGGTTTCCCTGTTAAAAAGGGTTAGAGAGAAAAAAACCTTTAATTTTATAGTGAATTTAATATTAAACTCATTAAAATAAACCAATCGCAACCCATGGCAATTCAAATTGATTACATAATGGTTACTTTGGGAAAATAAAAAAACTGTACAGAACGATCAGCAAAGCCAATAAAATATAAACTGCTAAATGTATTTAAGTGCCGGTTCACACTGCGAATTCCGGCATTGCACTTCCCTGAAATCGCACGGACATTGCATGCGATTTACACTGCGAATCACATGTGATCTTGCAGAGCGCGCTGGTGTGAACCGGTACTAAAGATGTTGACTTTTCCTGTAAAGACTGGCAACCGCCAATTTCTCCAAACCTCCCTCTAGTGGTGCTTAGAGGAGTATGGTTTTTGCTCTCTCCTAACCAAAGGAGAAGCTTGGAAGATGGATCAAGGCACCATGTTCAACTTTTACAGCAAACAAAAGTTCACAATTGCAGAGAATTGCCTATATTTCTGAATCTAAAAATACATTTGACCTACATTTATAACTGATGGCAACCTCTAATTATACAGGTTTAAAGGGAGAAGCGAACATTAAAAAATGCAGATTTTTTGCAGGTAAAAAAATGTGCATTTATTATTTTTTGTTGCAGGAGCCTGTAAAGCAATGCACCAGTGAACAGCAGATCGCTGATGCCATGCAGGTCTGCAGATCTGCCAGTCTATCGGCTTGCTCATACCTCGTACAAGGGAGCCGGTGCATTCATACTATTATACACCCTGAATATGTGTAACATGTTATATAAGGTGAACTTATCCATTAAATTGTCTGTTCACAATTTGACAGGATAACTTTATCCTTACTACAAATCTGACAAATGTTTGTTGCATTTTGTATCTTTTTTTTTATACAGTAAACCTGCGATTACAGTTATATATTACTCTCCTAGGGTGCCTGCTTCTGCAGTCGGGAGCTCTGTATCAATTTTTAACAGTCAGCAAAGGGCTTTCAGATAAAAGTGATCTGGTTGACTTAAAGGGGTGTTCCAGCCCTAAGTTGTGTTTATTAAAAGTCAGCAGCTACAAAAAGTGTAGCTGCTGGCTTTTAATAAACACTCACTTACCTGCTCCTGCGTTCCAGCGACGCGCCGACCGGGGCTCCGCTCCTCTGCCCCCCTCCCCGGCCGGCGTCTCCATCCTGACTGTGGGCACCCAGCCGTGACAGCCTTCGGCTTCACGGCCGGGCACCCACTGCGCATGCGCGAGCCGTACTGCGCATGCGTGCGCGGCGCGGCTCGCCGCTGATTGGAGAGGCGATCGCATGGGACCTGTCAGTGTCCCATGTGATCGCCTACAGGGAGGGGGCTGGTGTAGGCGATTAAGCTTAATCGCCTAACCAGCCCCTCGGCGGAAGCAGGAAGTGGGACAGGAAGTCCCACTCCTACTGAAGCCCCCACTCCCCCCCCAAAAAAAATTACATGCCAAATGTGGCATGTATGGGGGTGAGGAGTGGATTGAGAAGGGGTCATTTTTTTGGGTGGAACACCCCTTTAATCACTTATTTGGGGCTCTGGAGGCAAGAGCAACAATTCTAGGGTCATACTTCTCGGTTAACTCTTATCGGATAGTCTGTAAGGACTTTAAAGTGTTGCCTATATACAATTTTGGATACCATAGCTGTATACATTGGAAGGCAGGCGCAATTTTAAGGCTCGACATGTTTGATATTCATTTACTCGTTGCAACGCCATATTGTATGAAAAGATGCGTTTGACAAATGGCTTTGCCAATATCGTTCATCATAAAAAATGCAAGTAAAATTTTACTCTCCAGGATCTCTACTTTCAGAAAATATTTACTATTTGCCAAAACTACAGATTTTAGCATGTGTGGTTAAAGCATATAACACTGAACTTGTGCACAGTACAGAATCCCTAGAACCTCAGCAGCAAGACATCCTGTACCAAAAATGCCTTAAGACAAACCAATGCAACAATGAATCGCTCTCTACAGAACTAGAGGACTATGAAATAAGGAGCAGATGATCCAATATCTGAACCTGGGAGTCTCCTGGAAGCCAGAAGACAACTGGACCTTCAAGGCGTTTTTAATCAAGTATTGGAGAACAAATAATTGCCGATTGGAATTGGTTGGGCGCATTAGGCACTCCTTGTCCACCACCACAAAACCCATATAACCTCAGGTATAATGCATAAATACACAGTCAAGGATGCTATAAATGGCAAAAATGTGTTCTGAGCTGGTTTTGACTGATGGGGCTTGCCTGTACTTCCACCCACATATCCAGGACACTCCCTTGCCTACAGAAGCACCCCCTGACCAACCCTGGAAGAACTAAGCAAGGCAAACATCACTTACGGTTGGAATGTCCACTTAAGCATACTTTCACGGAAAGGGAATAAGATGCTTGTCTTAAGAGATCAGAGTGATCTATTGAAATTCCTCAAACTACTGGACCACCAAAGGTGACCCTGTCAAGTTATATCAACAAAGTATATTTTGGTCCCACGGCTTCCTTCAACACACTAGCTCTAAAAATCGATAAAAAGGGATCGCCTTCCTCCTTCCCCAATCAAATTACTTATCTGTCAGAGTGACAGAATAAGCATCCCAAACATTCTGTATCACTGCCTGGATGTCAGGAAAAATGCACACTTTTTCCCCCACTCGGTTATACAGACTATTACCTCTAACAGTACCGAGGTTGGCTTGGGACTTCAGGCCCCCATGAGGTATGCCTATGTCCCTGTCCTTACCTTGTGTATTGCCTTTCGACTCCTTGTTGATATGAATCGGTGCAAAATGCCAACTTCTGACACATTCGACCATGCAACACTCTACTGCTCCTTGCGGCCTTACGAATAGAACCTGGACTGAATTTTGTATATTATCTATTTAAACGTTACACGGAACAACTTTTTCCATCACAGATCCAAATTAACTTTAAAGGTCAGGAATGGGGAGACCGAACTAATTGCTATAACCATACTCACTACTTCAATAGACTTTACGACATGTATTGGAGCACTATCCATTAAGAATTCTCTTAGATTGGGGAAGGGGGGCACTCGTTGCAGTTTCTGCTGCCGCCAAGAGAACATAGTCGTTGGAAACGACTGTATTCTTCACTATTCATAAGATAATAGCCACACTTCTATCTTGGCTATTCTTGCTTAATTTGTCAGAAAAGTGACTGCAAACATGTCTCCACCTGAATCTACTCTTCCTTGACATGTTAAATCACTCCTGGCTTGCTCACAAGGATAGAGCAAATCCTTTATCCTTGAAGGGGTTTAGCAGGTTCCCCAAATTAAAACTTGCATTTTTCAATCAAAATGTATCCAAACATGAATTATAATATATTGCAGGTTACCATTCTGTAACATATCTTAAAAAAATTACTTTTTGGCTACTTTCCAGCAGTTCATACATGCTCAACGTGTCCTTTATTTAAAACTAGATAGTGATTTCATTCATACTGCCCTTAAACCTGGTTATAAAGATGATTTTATCTGACTGTACAAGTGTTTGTATGCTGCCTTATAAGGCTCTTTCAGAGCAGGGAGCACAAGAGTTCTATGTCAGCTCATATCCTACAATGTGCAGTGTCATGGTCTTGGTATCAGTAAGTGTTTATATCAATTAGACAACTTCTATGTACAACAAAGACTAGCTTTCACAAAAAAAGACACAAAAAATATTTTAAGGACCATTCTCACTTAAAGTGATACAAGAGGATATCATTTTCCAAAAAGAATTCATGCATATCCACTAAAGTGAAACTTTAGTCAGAAAATTAAGCCATGGTAGACCCCTTCAGGCTGGCATGAGAAAAGATTGTCTGCAACTCCTTGCTTACCCTTTAAAAGTCTTCAGAATTGATGGACTCTCAATAAAAAGACAGCAGATGCACTCTGCACATGCTTATTGGCTCTCTATTCTCAACATTGTGCCTAAAATCAGAGCCACTAGAGGCCAATAAACTGACAGCTTTAAGATTTATTGTTGCTGAAGGAGGGAAAAAAGCAACAGGAATAATACAGACTGTGCAGAGGGAACACAGATTAGAGAAAAGAAAAGTAGAGGTGACAGGACAAAAGGATAGTGTCTTACAGTATCTACCTGTATCAACGCTGAACATATACATATTTTAATATTAAGTGACAGTTCGAGACCAAGGAGAGGGAGAGCTTCCAATAAAGAAAGTGACTTCCCTGGGCTTCAACAAAATGGCAGCCTCCAGTAAAAAGACCCAGGAGCAATGCAGGAGGTAATTTACAGCGCACATCAATTATTTTGGCATCAAAATTATTTAAGTGGAATGTATGGTTCTTTTGTTAAACATCAATTGTTAAACGGTTATGGGTAAAGGTTTACTTTATTTACCTTGTAAAACTATTTTTCATGAAATGGTTTTCTTCTGTGTTTTTGTGTCTTATTATACTCTATTAGCTCCTTAGCCTCTCCTTTCCCCCTTTACTTCAGTTTGTTTTGAACAAGCAGTATACGAAATTTGAGGTTATGCACACATCCTTATACAAACTACAAATCCCACAGTCCCTAGTCCATCTTGGGAGTGAGCAGAAGAGAGTGGCTACATCCTACATACAGTGTGGAACAAATATATTCATCCTCTAACAGCAAAACAAATCACAGCACTGGAAAAAGGCAATTTGGAGGCTGGAAGCAATAGAGGGTATTTTTTTTTATAGTCGAGCATATCTAAAAAAATATATATATATATATATATATATATATATATATATATATATATATATATATATATATTTTTTTTAACTCAAGTTTAGTGTAAAAATGTTAACACATTCCATCTTGCCTGGCCAGAAAGCACTAGCACCAATGTGGGTGGACGTGCCCATATGTCCTCCCACTTTAAAGGCTTGGGAATGGCTCCTACAGCATGCACCTGTGATTGCTGTGTTACTTGGACACAGTTGATCACATGACATGGTAGAGGAAAAATGAAATTGGTTCTGTACCATGTAATAGTTGTTTCTAATCACAGCTTCACAAAAAATGCTAAAGCTGGATTATGCAGCTTACAGCACCCTCTCCTCCCACAGAGATCATCTGTGAGAGAAGAGAGCCGTTAGACCAGTACAGTGAATACCAGTTCACTACCAAACAGTGTACACTGCAGTAGTCCACCTGTCCCAGTGTCCCCACTGCTGCCAGGAACAATCTCCTTGATGGCAGCAACACCAGACCACTATACACCAGCACCAGTGTCCAGGTCATCACCACACTAGTGTCAGAGCCAGTGTCCCTGATTGCAGTCAGGCCAGATGGCTATACATCAGCACCAGAACCTAATCATGTCCAAAACATCTACACCAGCAAGGAGGCATTCCTGAGCGATCAACGTAGATTCTGCATATAAACCCGTGGACAGCAGTGGTTCAGTAACCGATTTAGAAGAGAAAAGGGTTCCAACAAAAAAGAATGAGGTGTTCTAAGGAGCAGGAGGCATCCCTGTGAAGTGGGTAGCATCAGATGAAAGGCCAAGAACAAGTAGTAAGGTGTCTGGTCCGCCACCAAGGATTAGAGCCCATACTTATGCCTCTGAGGCACTTGTACATCCTGGATGGCAACTTTCAAATGCAGCAGCACCTATAATGTCCAAATTAAAGCTGAGCAAGACATTGAGGCAGAAAATAAAAATTTTACACGGATACATTTTTATTTCACAGAAGCGTTTTTTTAATACAATTTTGGACCAATCTTTATGCTCAGCAGCATATCTCTAAAAATCCCAGCTCCATTTAAGCCCATCAATGTGAGTTTATGTCCTTTCATCCACTAAGACAGTGGAAATTGAAGGAAGGCATGGTCCAGTCCAAAACCCTGATGATATACACAAATACAATCAATTCACAAGAGGCTTGGGTTATAATGACCAAATGTGAAAGCCCTACTTAGCCACCAGAAGATTAATCTATTGGAATAAAAAAGTGGCTATAATTTTTTTTTTTTTTAATCAATTGGCAGCGTACAACTCCTACATCATCTATCAAAACAGACCTTATATATCAAGGCAGCACTGCACCTGAACAACTTTGTTCTGATGAAGTGAGCAGACTGCATTAATGGCACTTCCCCATTTTTATACCCTCCCTCCTTTACTCTGAATGACATATCAGGGCTGCTGAGCCCCAACACCCGAGACATCTGCATGTGCCTCCATCAGCAGCCTGCTATCTTTCTTCTCTGTGCTCTCTTGCCCCCTCCCCTCTCTACGTGTCAGCGTGCCCGCCCTCTCAACTCCTGCCACTCAAAAAACATTCACATCTTTATACCATAACCTCTGTGTTCTAATCCTGTGCGCCCCTTTGCGAGTCTGCTAAACCTCATTTCACAGATCTTCTCTAAAGCTCTCTCTCTTTCTCTCCTCTCCTGAGTGATGTCAGCGGGGGAATCTCGGCACCGCCCTGCTGCATCTATCGGACAAAGAGAGAAGAAAGCCAGCCGATCACGTGATCGCTGAGAAGAGCTCTGAAATTAGGTAGAGCAGGCTATATATATATATATATATATATATATATATATATATATATATATATATATATATATATATATATATATATATATATATATATATATATATATATATATAAAATCAGTCACACAGGATTAAAAACACAGAGGGGATGTTATGAAGATGTGAAAATGGCTTAACAACCACTTTAAGCTTATACTAGTACAAGAACCATGAAAACCAGGCCAGTGATATTGGTTAACAGTATACATTACAATCCTAGGCCTCTTAAAGGACACACTAACACTGTAGACCTAGCCCAAACAGCACTAAATTAGTTCTGTCATCATAACAGGAGCCTCTGAATACACAAGCTGGCACTAAGCTTTTGGAAGGTCATTACCCACATCGCGTTAAGGCAGTTGCCATCATATCAATTTAAAACAATATAAAAAAAAGGATAATTTTGCCTCAAAGCAAGACCCTGGAGATACCTGTATATACCTTACCTATGTGATTATATTTTCCACAAACCCCAGAGACCTTCATTATAAGGTGTAAACAGATTACCCAGCTATATGATGAGATGATTACTTCCTCTACACTTTCAGACATCACTCCAGCATGTGGTGGTGAAACCGTTTCTGCCATCTATACAAGTAGCTCATTAAAGAGGGAGTTCACCCTTAAAACCACTTTCCCCCATCCCATCCAGCATACTGGCGTCAGCGCCAGTATGCTGTCCTTTTTTTTTTTTATCCGTGTACTTACTTCTAAATAGAGAATTAAATTTTCGTTCTACCGCAGTATATGGCGCCGCTATATCGCGTCACGCCTTCCGAAAACAGCCGACTAGCACTCGGCTGTTCTCGGCGCCTGCGCAAAGACCCAGGAGCTGACTGCGCAGGCGCCGTCCTATTTCGGATTTTTTCGGAGGGCGTGATGCGGCTATATACGGCACCTGCGCAGTCAGCTCCTAGGTCTGTGCGCAGGCGCCGAGAACAGCCGAGTGCTAGTCGGCTGTTTTCGGAAGGCGTGACGCGATATAGCAGCGCCATATACCGCGGTAGAACGAAAATTAAATTCTCTATTTAGAAGTAAGTACACGGATAAAAAAAAAAGACAGCATACCGACGCCGACGCCAGTATGCTGGATGGGATGGGGGAAAGTGGTTTTAAGGGTGAACCCCCTCTTTACGTAGCATTGCAGTGTCAGCTTGATCCAGATCAAAAGTCCAAGCTTTCATAATGCTCAAACCATGGGTGCTGGTGAACATATACTGTAAAGCTAGAATGCTTCGGGGCGTAATGATAACCAAATTGACAAAAAAAATTATCAAAACCGTACTTTCTTAAACCACCCTTTCCTTTAAAAGCAGCAGCAATTCTGAAGTACAAATGTGCACACTTTCTAAAGGTATTTGCAAGGCAAATTGCTTCCTATGCACTTGAACGTGCCACAACTACAATGCAGGCTTTGTCTGTCTCCGGGTTCATTCACGCTGGGAGCAGATGTTGCATTGGTGTGCAGTCCTGGTATTAACAGGCCCTTGCTGGATTCTATTTTTTATGATCATAGTATATGACAGTGATGGCGAAACCTTGGCACCCCAGATGTTTTGGAACTACATTTCCCATGATGCTTATGCACTCTGCAGTGTAGCTGAGCATCATGGTAAATGTGGTTCCAAAACATCTGGGGTGCTAAGGTTCCCCATCACTGGTATAGATTCACACTAAATGATGAATCAGGGACTAATCAGACAATGCAGGATGGTCAACGTGTGTCTTATATGTTGTAAAGCACTGTGCAAACTGTTGGTGCTATATAAAACCTATATCATAATGATAATAATAATAATAATAGTAAGGTGGCCATTAATTTAATGAAATCACCAATTCTTACTATCAGAACCAAAATGTTAGATTTTTAACTCATTAGTTCAAAGTACCTGTTGCACATTCTCTCTGCCTAGTCCTTGTGTTTTTATGCTTGGCTTTATTTCCAACTTGGAGGGATGAGGTTTTTAGTCACAATTCTTCATTGAAAATCACTTCTGATGAGATTTTTCTGGACTATACATGGGCATCAGGTACCCAATGCTTTCTGACAGTTCAGAGCTTATAGCAGTGATGGACATTTTTCACTTTCCTAGGGACATGGGGTCCCCCCTCATCTGCTGCACTTGGAGGCTACCCTTTACCAACAGCAACTAACTTCAATCTTGCATACCTGTGCCCCTGCAGATGAAATCAGACAGTACACATGGAAACATACCTGCGTGGTGTTACGGCTTGGGAAAAACGATGCAGGATGGCCACCTTGTATCCTATCGTTTATCTCAATTTTGCCATAGAGCACCATTTGTTAAATTTTCTGCGGCTTTACCTCTTTAGTAGCATTGTCCCCCGATTGGTTTTATTCCCTCTACATGGCCATTTCTGTTCATTTAAATCACTTTTACTTCACCCTACACATTATGTCATTGATCATTAGTATAGGTTGCTATATTTGCTTATGGTCGATTACCATGTTTATTTGCTTCGAGTCAATCAAATTGCTTAACCACTTGCTTACTGGCCACTTAAAATCCCTTCCTGCCCTGATCAATTTTCAGCTTTTAGTGATGTCACTCTTTGACTGACCATTGCGCGGTCTTGCACGCATATGAAACTTTTATAACTTTTTCCCGTCAAATAGAGCTTTCTTTTTGTGGTATTTGATCACCTTTGCGGTTTAAAAAAAAAAAAAGAAAACAGACCGAAAAGTTTAAAAAAAAAAAAAAATCATATTTTGTTACAAAATTTTGCAAAAAGGGCATTTTTCTCCTTCATTGAGGTACGCTGATGAGGGCGCACCGGTGGGCATTAAAAGACTGCACTGAATGGCATTAATAGAGGGGCACTGATGAAGCACCGATTGGCACCACTGGTGGGCATTGATAGGAGACACTGGTATGCGAAACACTGGTGGGCACAGTTGCGGTGGCTGCACCTCTTCCTCTTCAGGACTGATGTCCCTTTCACAGAAGCTGGTGATCAGCTTTTTTTTTCTCTTTACGCTGTCAGCGTGAGGAGAGAAAAAAACAACGATTACCGATCTTCTGTTTACATAACTTGACCAGCTGTCATTGGCCGACAGCTGATCACGTGGTAAGTGGCTGAGATTGACCCCTTACTCTCACTGACTTCTGGGGAACATGCAAAGGGGAAGACTTCTATTGACAGCCTCCGGCAATGTAGGTCCACCTTGTAGCCATAATTTTGCTATAGAGAGGATGGGAAGGGGTTAAATTATCGCTTAATTTTATTTATTTTTTTTCAAAAGGAATGCTTGAAACACTAACTTTTTACACACTAATCCAGAAGTCATTAAATCACCATCTAAAAAATATTTTTGTGACCTATTGTGCTTAAGGCTTTTGTACACAGAACCAAGTTTTCATGAAAATAGCTTAAGTCTGGTCACAAATGCCAAACCATTTATATTAGTAAAATAAACGATACATGAAGTTACAATAGCAGGACTAGATTTTATTACCTGTCAGTAAGGAATGCACATATCAAGTTCTTTGCCTCTTTTGAGATTTCACTGTCTTCTGGAAATGTAAGAGAGTTCTTATGGTTCATAATCTTACTATACGTTCCAACCAGAGAATCTGCATAAAAGGGAGTATCACCTACAAAAATCAGAATAAAAATCACAACAGTTAGGTACAAATATTATAATTGGGCACTAAATCAGTGTATAGCAATGGAGGACAGGCAAACACCCACCAGCCACAATGAGAATAAAGTGTGGGTAAAGGACAACCCATTATCAATAGAGTACCAAATTTATTACGTTCAAAAGAACACACAATACATTACACAAAACAAGAAGTCTGGACGCTAAATACCATTCGCATAGAGATGGTCATGCAATAAATTTTACTTGATGGATATGAAGAAAACCGCAACAGCAACTAGCACTTGAAGACCGAGAAGTAAGCATTGGTAACGTTTAATTTTTTTTTTATGTCACAATGTAGAGTATAAGATTTCCTATCATCTGTGCCCAGTCTTGCCACACAGAGTTAATCCAGCGCTGAGTAATCCTCTTTTAAAGTTCAGTGCAAATTAACAGAATTCCAGATAAAAACTTGCCAAATTATACAGTCCGTTTCTCCGTTATTGCTTTCAGTGACAGGTTATTTACATATCTAGCTTGGACATATTTATCATAACAAGAGGTGATCTAAAGTTCATTGTATATTACTAGAATGTGTTATGATGTTATATCACCTCATGTTATGATAAACAAAACATAACATATGATAAACATGTCCTAGCTAGATATGTAAATAACCTCTCACTCAAAGCAAGAAGAGAGAAAACTGACTTTTTATTTAGGCAGGGTTTTATCTGGAAGGCAGTTCATTTTCACTGAACATAAAGAGAATTTCTCAGATCTGGATTAACTCTGTGTGGCAAGACTGGGCACAGATGATGGGACATCTTATAGTCTACATCAGCCCTCAAAATTTCCACTCGCCTGCTAGCATTTGGCGAGTGGATTTAAGCTGGGGGCGAGTGATGACAGGGCTGCATGACCAATCTCTCTCCAATCTGTGCCTACACTTAGAGCCCTGATGCGATAGGTGGCCGAAGAGGAAAGGTGCATGCTTGGGAAAAGTAGTCTGGTGAGGCACGCACAGGCAGAGCAGTATTCCATGAGATAATCTACAAGGGCGTGTTTAGAAGCACAATTAGACACGGGGCAGTGTATGAATTAGATGGGGCAACTGGGGGCGAGTAACTCTTGAGACCTGGCTAGTAGCTCAGGGGTTGAAATTTTGAGCCCTGCTCTACATTGTGACATCAAAAAAATAATTTTTTTTTGGGTTTACATCCACTTTAAAAGGAAATTTTTCATCTAATGCATGAAGCGTAACAGAATGGGGGATGCCATGCTGGCAACTTGCGTAAAAGGGAATTTTGATTTAGCTGTAACATCCATATCTTGGAGTACAGTACAAAAACCAGGCAAAGCGTTTATACGCTATGGGTTGTAGTCACGTACCTTAAGGTAATTGGACACTTTAAAGGAGCAGGGCATAAGTATGGTAGAACAATGTCCACATTGAGGTGGATCACCAAAACCACTATCAGAAGATAGAACGACCTTGGGCGCAAGACAACCTTGTCATTGTAAAGTGTGAGGAAAGTTTATGTACAGAAAAGGGGTGTTTATTCAGAAACCAGTCTAAGCAAAAGGATGGAGTTAAAAAAAAGGCTACTTTGCAAGAGATTGTCTATGGGAATATTCTTGTTGGGTTTAAAGGGTGGTTTCTGCAGGACAGAGAGAAGCAAAATAGGATTCCTAGGAAACACAGGGGGCTGCAGAACGTTTTCTACAAGGGTGAGAAAGACAGAAAATGGATAACTCTGACACCTGGGCTTTAAAGTGGTTCTAAAGTCAGAAGTTTTTTTAATCTTATTGCACTCTATGCATTAAGATAAAAAAAAAAAATGTCTTCTGTGTGCAGCAGCCCCCCTAATACTTACTTGATCCCCATCTAGATCCAGCGATGTTGCAGGAGAGTCTTGGCTGTCCGGGGCTCCACTGACTCCTGCTGCTGTCAGTCAGTGAGCCAAAGAGGAGAGAGAGAGAGGCAGGGCTCCATGTCTGAATAGGTACACAGAGCAGTGGCTCAGCTGCCCCATAACAAACTGCTTGCTGTGGGGGCACTTGGCAGGAGGGAGGGGCCACGAGTGCCAGCTAGGGACCCGATAAGAGAATCTGGGCTGCTCTGTGCAAAACCACTGCACTGAGCAGCAAGTAACTTTTTTTTGGTTTAAAAATAGACTTTATGATCACTTTAAGGCCAGCTTCTGGTCAAGACCTGTTGCCTGTTTGCAAGGCACAAAGTCATCTCAGAGTGAAGTGATTTAACAAATCAGGCCAAAAAAAGATTCCTGTGTAATATATCATCCAAGAAAGGGTTTTTTCTTGCTCTTAGTTTTTCTGAAACAATTTGGTGCAATTAGAATAGTTTCCCTCTCTTGCTCTATTTTCTTGATTATGAGGCAGAATTCACACTGGAGGGAAGGCCCTTTTAGTCTGAACTGAGACAAGGCTTTTGTGGCTATAGATTAAGGATCTCTGGTTCTGGCATCAAGAGGTAGTTGTGCTAGGCCACCCATAGCCAGAGTCCTCCCTTATTGGCAATACAGAGTGTAAACATCTGTATGATTGGCACATTTTCCTTGATCCAGGCAATGGTGGCTGAGTCTGCTTTCCAGTTGTTCACTCCTGGGATTACTGGACAATGAGTTTCTGTCCAAGAGATTATATGGTTTTCTTTCTTCCAGGCAGTCGGACTCCTGATGCCTCCTTGTTGATGTAGGCCACTGGTGTCCAAAACAAGGCCCGCGAGCCGAATCCGGCCCTCCAGGCCATTTCATGTGGCCCTCACACCTCCAGCCCTCCTCTAGTCCTCCTCCAGACCCCTACTTTCTGCTTTTAAAAAATGCATCCAGCTTCTTCCCAGCAGCAGCATAAGTAAAGGATGGTGCACAGTGAAGCAAGGTAGAGTGGGGATCTCAACTTCTGATGGAGGGGATGCGATTGGACATCTAATCTTACAGATACAACCGGCCCTTTTGAGAGCAATCAATGTTGATGCGGCCCACAATGAAATTGATTTTGACACCCTTGATGTAGGCTACAGCCGTGGCATTGTTTGACTCTACCTTGATTTGGTGTTCCTTCAGGAGGGAGATCCAGTGCTGCAGTGTCAACCAAACTGCTTTTAGCTTCAAGATGTTGATGGGGAGAATGTTTTCTCCCAGTGACCATGTCCCTTGTACTGTTAGGGATTGGAACACTCCTCACCAGCATGTTAGACTTGTGTCTATTGTGACAGGGAAGGAAGGAATTCCCAACTGTTAAGGCAATCCTTGCATGGCTGGACAGGAGGAGCATGGGTAAATAGAGAGCAGGACCTCGCTTTTTTTCTAGGATGTTTAGCTGGAGATTTCTTAAATGGAATTGGACAAATTGTAGTGCCTTGTAGAAGGCTACCATTTGGCCTAGAACTCTCAAGCAAAATCTCATTGTGGGATGTCTCTTGGATCTCAATTCTTGAACATACGCTTAAAGAAAACTTATGGAGAAACCAAACTATATTTTGTTTGGGATGTGTCCAATACCAGACCTACAGGGTCATGTTGGTTGTTCACTGGCCTAATCCAGCTAGCTATAGTTACTTTGACATATTGAAATGGCAGGCAGAGCTGGGCCTGCAAGAGCATCTCCAACTTTCTATCTGCAGAATCTTTAAAAGAAGGAGTATCTTTAATAGGTACAATGGGATGTCTGTTCAGGACTGACACTCTGGGATCAACCACAGGAGCAGTGCACTTCTATTGCAAACGCTCTTACTGGAGCTCAAAGATTGGGGTGAGGATTGGGTGGATGTGAAAATCCTTTCAAGAGTAGCTGAAGGGGAAATGTTTTGCAGGTCTCTGTACCCTAGCGGCATGGCAAGACAAAAGAGGGTCAGGCTACACAATGCCATGGCTTTATCCAACATGAGCTTTAAAACATTAACTAGCATGTTTGAATGAAGCTCCCTCTTCAATATAGTGGTAGTCTGGGGGAAAAAACTCTTCCGCAGCTTCCTTAAATACTGCCTTAATCTCGTTCGACCGCATGTGTGTCTTCTAGTCTATCTAATAAGGGCTCTATGGTGTGTAGCAACATGTGGTCATGCACCTGAGACTAAGCTCTGAGTGGTTAAGTTTAACAGCAAAGTTTATAAAGTGTACACTGCGAGGTAAATACATTTAAACATAGCCTTGTTTTTTCAGTAACAGCAAAAGATACAGGGCTTCATTTGTCCATGATGCTAAACTACATAAAGTCCAAGCATCACCCATTACAGTGGGCATACCACCAAAGGGGTCTTCGGTGATTGGGTTACATCAGTGTTTCTTAACTCCAGTCCTTAAGGCCCCCCAACAGGTCAGGTTTTCAGGATTTCCATTATTTTGCACAGGTGATTTGATCAGTTTCACTGCCTTAGTAATTCCCACAGCCTTTTCATCTGAGGGAAATCCTGAAAACATGACCTGTTGGGGGGGGGGGGGGGGGGCTTGAGGACTGGAGTTGAGAAACACTGGGTTACATAGAGATGAACTACAGCCCTGGATCTGTATAGCACCCTGTGGTCAATTCAACACACTGCACCAAGTGCCAAGCTGAGCACCCATCAAGTGCAGGAAGCAACAGTAAAGGCCAGTCACAGTTCCCAGGGTATTACCAAAGTTGTGCCAATCTGGATACACTGCCTCTATTTAGGCATCAGAAGACAGTGACAAGTTGATTAAAGATTACAAAAAATAAAACTAGTTAGGCAGGGGTAATTTTCTCTGAAGGAGAAAAAAGTTCACCACCTTCAGACACCAGCAAAAAACTTTATTGTTGAAAATTATCCTTAACCAAAAGGTTTCAGCAGTTGCTACAGGTAGCAATGCATAGTTAGCATTTTTTTTCATTCAGCCAGTGAGGTAGATGGAGTAGTCCCTCAAACCCCCTCCCCTGTAACACTGTATCCTGAAAGCGGCACTGGCTGTCAGAAAACACTCATTAGCGGCTACAGCCTCGGATCAACCAGAAATTTTTTAACATTGATTTAATAAACTTGTGTTAAGGAGAGAAGCCCTGATTGAAATTCAACCGGTCCAGCCAAATTTCAATCAGTGCATGGCCATCTTAAGTCAGTGATTCTAAAGGAGTAAATAGACCAGAAGTTATGCTTGGCACTCTGACCTTCCTGATCTGAAGTTTGATCATGACAGAGAATAAAACAATTGAAGCCAATAAACCAATATTTTCTGGATAAAGTCAGCAAACAGTAGCCTCTATATTTTTGCAGGAAAGGTTTGCCTAACCAAAATAGTAAACCCTGGAGAGACGGAGAACAAGTTCTTGCAGTTCTTAACACTTTCCCAAATTTACTGCTGAAAATTGGCTTAGTATAAATACGAGGCGGCAAATCCCTTACCTACAAGCATTTCATACAAGAAGACTCCTACAGACCACCAGTCACATTCTCGTCCATAGTAACCATCCCCACCTTGGGACTTTAACACTTCCGGGGAAATGTAATCAGGAGTTCCTACAGCCGTGTCACATCGTACCATTCCTTCCTGTGTCGCAAAATGACAATTAATGGGTTATTACAACATTTAACAGAACGAAGAATAATCCAAACAGTAAAAACATTCCAATTATTTCAGCCTAATATACTTAATTACCAACTCTGGTTTTGTTCCTACTGTCTACAAATGAAAAGGGGCTTCTTTTGGCTCTCATTACAAAAATGCTGGGGTTTATTTTGTTCACTTACACCGGTGCTTAGGTTTAATATTGATGTACAGTAGATTACAAATAATGCTGGAGTTCATCATCGCTGCCACTGAAACCAATAGGGCTCAGTTTACCGTCACACTACAAGCCATACACATGCCGTGAAACCCACTTTTTTTGGCCACACCGCAAGGTGCTTGATGGACAACATGGTACGCAAGTAAATTATTTTTTTCTTGATCGCTTCAAGGGGCCCCTCCTATTTTCAAAATGTTAACAACTGTGCAAAAGACAGGGTCTCTGAGCTCCTGCATGCCAGGCAGATTGATATGCCAAGGTCACTCAGTCTACATAACTTACTTTCTGTCCTCCCTCCAACAGCAAATTCCGGTCCCACCTTCAGTGTGCATGTTTTATTTTACAATTATGACAAAAAAGAATTTTGATGCGTTAGATCCCCCAGGTGTTATATATGCTAGGTGTGCCACTATTTCTGGTGCTGTAGATAATGAGATAAGTCAGGGCACTGCAGATGCTAAAGCTACAGAACCAACTGAGACGCACAGAATAAACTCCTGTTCAACCCCATAAGCAAATATTGCAGATATGAGGACTTGCACCATTCTCTCACAACAATTACAGTAAGACTTTGTAATTAAATCAGTCTAGTCAGTTTATTCTTTGGCGCAATGGGGTGTGAGAAGGTAAGAAGGGTGCATTTATTTTCCTTTTTTGACCATTTATTTTTGCAATGAAATCAGTCTAGTAAACAAAAGATAACAGGGCATTACTGCATGGGCACCGTCATTCTTTTGATGCTATAACTGCAATTCAACGGGCTAAACATGAACATTTTATAATTAACTTCTACCAAAAGTTGCACTTTGTGCTGATCATTTTTCCATTTAAAAAAATGCATGCTTTTAAAGATTTTTAAATATTGTACAAGGAAATTTAATTAATGTTTCTATTATGATAGAGTAGATATTTTATTAAAATAAACGTTTTCTTTACAGCAAATTAAATACTGCATTAGCCGATACTGTCGTTAACCACTTAAGGACAGCCTAACGTCGCTATACGTCGGCAGAATGGCACGGCTGGGCACAATCACGTACCTGAATGTGATTGTTAAATGCCCAGCCGTGGGTTGTGGGCGCGCACCTGCGGCCTGGTCCGATGCTCCGTGACCGCGGGACCCGATCGCCGCCGGAGTCCCGCGATCGGTCACAAGAGCTGAAGAACCGGGAGAGGCGAGTGTAAACACACCTTCCCCGTTCTTCACAGTGGCGCTGTCATTGATAAGTCTGTTCCCTGATATAGGGAAAGGCGATCAATGACGTCACATGTCCAGCCCCGCCCCCCTACAGTTAGAAACACAAAGTCACACTTAACCCCTTCATCGCCCCCTAGTGGGTAACTCCCAAACTGCAGTTGTCATTTTCACAGTAAACAATGCATTTTTATAGCACTTTTTGCTGTATAAATGACAATGGTCCCAAAAATGTGTCAAAATTATTAATAAAAATACAATAAAATTATCCCCTATTTTGTAAGCGCTATAAATTTGGTGCAAACCAATCGATAAACGCTTTTTTTTTTTTTTTTTACCAAAAATGGATAGAAGAATACGTATCGGCCTAAACTGAGGACATTTTTTTGTTTTTTATATATTTTGGTGGGATATTTATTATAGCAGGGCAGCGTTTGTTTTTAAAATAAATCTGATTGGTTCTGAGGAGTTTGACACATAGTAATCACATCTTTTTTATCATGGACCACAATGAAAAGCTACCATGAGTTTTTTCATAAGGAGCCAGACAAGCAGGAAGTGTGTTCAGCAAGGGATTACAGCAACTTCTAAGCAAAAACGGACATGGTGGACATGAAAGCAGGACTGCTATAAGGTAAAGCAAGCTATTTAGCATTAAAAAGGTTTTCCTTTATAGATCCTTACAGTAGGTGACTGGGATATTGTGTCAATCTCGCTCCCTTTCTCGGCGAGATTGAGCACTTGCGAGCCCCATCGCGAGAGCCAACGCCGAGCTGGCTTGCCGCGATGGAGACAAAGCCGTCATAGAAGCGACGGGGATCCGACGCGGATTCCCGCCAATTCTACACGTGGGCGGAGTTTGTTATGAATCCTGAAGGAGAAATCCCCGCCGGATTTAAAAAAAAATCCGGCATGGGTTCCCCCTCAGGAGCATAACAGGCTCTTAGGTCTGTTATGGGTTGTAAGGAGACCCCCCCCTACACCGAAAAAACGGCGTGGGGGTCCCCCACAATCCATAACAGACCCGTATCCAAAGCACGCCGGCCGGCCGGTCAGGAAGGGAGTGGGGGCGAGCGAGCGCCCCCGCCCCCCCCCGAGCCGTACCGGGCAGCATGCCCTCAACATGGGGGGGTTAGGTGCTCTGGGGCAGGGGGCGCACTGCGGCCCCCCACCCCAGAGCACCCTGTCCCCATGTTGATGAGGACAGGGCCCCTTCCCGACAACCTTGGCCGTTGGTTGTCGGGGTATGCGGGCGGGAGGCTTATCGGAATCTGGAAGCCCCCTTTAATATGGGGGCCCCCAGATACCGGCCCCCCACCCTAAGTGAATGAGTATGGGGTACATCGTACCCCTACCCATTCACCTGCAAATAAAAAGTGTAAACACAAATAAACCACACAGGGTATTGAAATATTTTATTAGTTGGCCGCCAGGGGGGGGTGTGTATGATCGCTTTTATAAAAGCGCCCCCCTCCGGCGGGCTTCTGTGGGGGGTGGGTGCCGCCGTCTGGTTCTCTTCCGCCGCCGGGGGGGGCGCTTTGATAAAAGCGCCCACCACCCGGCGGGCTTCTTTCGACGTCTTCGGCGGCAGGGGGGGGGTCTTCTCCCGCTCTCCGGGGGTCTTCTCCGCTCTCCGGGGGTCTTCTTCTTCAGGACTCGCCGCCGCTATCTTCGTGTGTTAGCTCAATTACTAGCGGCGGCGGCCCCCTCTTCTGCGACGTCGGCGTCTTCTTCTTCTTCTGCTCTCCAGATGTTGACGCGACGCATCCTTCCGCTGTTATGGCTGGCGCGCGGCTCGCAGCGAAATATATAGGCCTGTCTTGTGACGTCGCAGTCCCATCATGCTCCGGTAGGTACCATGCGATACCTACCGGAGCATGATGGGACTGCGACGTCACAAGACAGGCCTATATATTTCGCTGCGAGCCGCGCGCCAGCCATAACAGCGTAAGGATGCGTCGCGTCAACATCTGGAGAGCAGAAGAAGAAGACGCCGACGTCGCAGAAGAGGGGGCCGCCGCTGCTAGTAATTGAGCTAACACACGAAGATAGCGGCGGCGAGTCCTGAAGAAGAAGAAGACCCCCGGAGAGCGGGAGAAGACCCCCGGAGAGCGGGAGAAGACCCCCCCCCGCCGCCGAAGGAAGCCCGCCGGATGGTGGGCGCTTTTATCAAAGCGCCCCCCCCGGCGGCGGAAGAGAACCAGACGGCGGCACCCACCCCCCACAGAAGCCCGCCGGAGGGGGGCGCTTTTATAAAAGCGATCATACACACCCCCCCCCCCCCCGGCGGCCAACTAATAAAATATTTCAATACCCTGTGTGGTTTATTTGTGTTTACACTTTTTATTTGCAGGTGAATGGGTAGGGGTACGATGTACCCCATACTCATTCACTTAGGGTGGGGGGCCGGTATCTGGGGGCCCCCTTATTAAAGGGGGCATCCAGATTCCGATAAGCCTCCCGCCCGCATACCCCGACAACCAACGGCCAGGGTTGTCGGGAAGGGGCCCTGTCCTCATCAACATGGGGACAGGGTGCTCTGGGGTGGGGGGCCGCAGTGCGCCCCCTGCCCCAGAGCACCTAACCCCCCCATGTTGAGGGCATGCTGCCCGGTACGGCTCAGGGGGGGGCGCTCGCTCGCCCCCACTCCCTTCCTGACCGGCCGGCGTGCTTTGGATACGGGTCTGTTATGGATTGTGGGGGACCCCCACGCCGTTTTTTCGGCGTAGGGGGGGGTCTCCTTACAACCCATAACAGACCTAAGGGCCCGTTATGCTCCTGAGGGGGAACCCATGCCGGATTTTTTTTTAAATCCGGCGGGGATTTCTCCTTCAGGATTCATAACAAACTCCGCCCACGTGTAGAATTGGCGGGAATCCGCGTCGGATCCCCGTCGCTTCTATGACGCGCTCGCTGGAATGTGCTTTTACTATTCCAGCGAGTGCGAGATGTCGGCAGCCTGTCGCCGAGATTCAGCGCGATGCTGGCGTGCTAAAAACACATTCTCGGCGGCAGGCACTGTAAGTGGTTAAAGAGGAACTGCAGTCTGCCCACATAATTTGTAATGAAAACATCTTTGCCAATCTGAAGCTTCCCTCCAACAACTTTACATATTATTTTATATATAGTGTATGTATATATACTGTGATTCTGTACTTGCCAAATATGCACCACCGAGTCTGGCTGCTGCCTGTTCAATTCCAGGATTTACACAGAGGCACATCTCTAGTTATGCAACCCTGCAGCTCTCATTGGCCCTCTTATGACTCATCCCCCCTCCCTTCCTGGCATGTAATACGCCTAGGCTTTTTATCAGACAAGACAGAGGAAGTGGGCTGTATAAAAAGGTATTTACTGGCAGAAAAAAAAATGGTTTTACTATCCAAAGTTAAAAACAACAGGGGCACAAGATTTAAGTAAAAAAAAGACTGAAGTTCTGCTTTAAAGCAGTCACCTCCTGGCCCTTTAAGAGCTTGTAAATGCCAGAAGGTGGAGGCGAACAGTGATTGGCTGTCATATGAAAGCTCCCGATCACAAGGATGCATCAGGAGCTTTCCGGTCTCTGCTGGCGTGTGTGCTGGGAGTGCATGCTCTCAGCACAGAAAACTATGCCACCTTTCGGTGATAAAGCCCACCTGCCAAGAGGCCGCATACATGTGCCACGTCAGCTGGAAGTGCCTTAACCGCTTAACGCCCGCCCACTGTATATATATACGTCCTATTTTTAAAGATGGATATCTCGGTAACGGCAGCAGCTGCTGCCACAACCGAGATATCCATCTCTTCAGTGGGCGGGCCCGTCTACGATAACTGCGGTCTCCGCGAGATTGCCGTTATCAGTGGCGGGAGAGGGCCCCCGCCGATCTCCCACGCCCTCCGCCGCTTACCGTAGCCGGCGGTAGCGGCGGAGGCGATCGGGTCCGCTCGGTTGCTGTGGGGGAATGCGAGTGAGGCCAACATGGCACCCATCCGTCCCCATAGCTCTGCTGGGCGGAAGTGACGTCAAAACGTCAGTCCCGCCCAGCATCTTTAAAGAGACAATTTTTTTGTTTACCTTTTTTCAAAAGACAACATTTTTTTTATTTTTTATTTAAGCCTAAATATGAGATCTTTTTGACCCCAGATCTTATATTTAAGAGGACCTGTCACGCTTTTTTCTATTACAAGGGATGTTTACATTCCTTGTAATAGGAATAAAAGTGATAATTATTTTTTATTTTTTAATTTCAGTGTTAAAAAGTATAAAATAAATTAAAATAAATCCGAAAAAAATAAATATTTTTTTTTAAAGCCCCCCGTCCCGACGAGTTCGCGCGCAGAAGCGAACGCATACGCGAGTAGCGCCCGCATATGAAAACGGTGTTCAAACCACACAAGTGAGGTATCGCCATGATCGTTACAGCGAGAGCATTAATTCTAGACCTCCTCTAACTCAAAAAATGCAACCTATAGAATTTTTAAACGTCGCCTATCGAGATTTTTAAGGGTAAAATTTTGACGCCATGCCACTAACGGGCGGAATTTTTAAGCGCGACATGTTGGGTATCATTTTACTCAGCGTAACATTATCTTTGACAATATGTAAAAAAAATGGGCCAAATTTATTGTTGTTTAATTTTTTAATTCAAATTTTTTTTTTTTTTTTTTTTTTAAAGTGCGCTTGTAAGACCGCTGCGCAAATACGGTTTGACAAAGTATTGCAATGACTGCCATTTTATTTTCTAGGGTGTTAGGAAAAAAAAAAAATTGATATATTATATATATATATATATATATATATATATATATATATATATATATATATATATATATATATATATATATATATATATATATATATATATATATATATATATAATGTTTGGGGGTTTTAAGTAATTTTATAGCAAAAAAAAAAAGTTTTAGTCTCGTAAACACCGAATCTTAAAAACAGGCTCGGGGCTTAAGTGGTTAACCCAAAAATGATTTTCCCATGGTTTTCACCTAGTGATCCGGCCAGTAACACACCTCCTTGCATGAGACTGTGGATTAAGGCCCCTTCCACATGGGGCAGGCTCCATTGGAGTCTGCCTGCTCAGCAGGGAATCTCTCCTCTGATCCATGCTGAGCAGGTGGGTGGCTACTCCACATCCAGTCTGCTTCTGGAGAGCGGACACAGACACAGTCTCCTCTAAGGGCAGTCGGATGTAAACCTGTACGTTTGCACCCGACTGCCATACGGATGGGGACAGATCCCCATCTGTTTTTTAGCGGATAGGATCAGATGTCAACGGACTCATGACTTCATAGAGGAGGAGATTGGAGGGTACAATCGGGCCCACCTAAAAAAAAATGACAGCTGGACCAGATCGGCCCCCTTTACACAGGCAGACTTAAAGAGCAACAGGCACACCTTTGGACAGCAGTATTATCAATCTGGAGGTGAAGTGGCATTAGATGTGCTGGCAGATTTAGATCACCAACAAATCAGCATACTTACTGGCAGGGTCACAAGGTGAAAATAAAGGAAAGACAAAAAAGAATACTAATGCAGCCACCGCATACGAGAATTGTTGCTTTGGGGTTTGATACTGCTTTAAACTTTATCATATCCCATGCCATTACTACAACTCACCTTATTCATCTTCATACATGTACCAAAATCTGCAAGTTTTAAATGACCAGACTTGTCCAGCAGCATGTTGTCAGGCTTCACATCCCTGAAAAAAAAAAAAAAAAAGATTTCTTGAGATCAAAGTTAATTCGAATTATTTCATTATACTTGTTCCACATTACAATTTACATCATCTTAATTTATGTAATCACTTACATAAATCAGAATTTCCAAGAAAAAATAAAAAATACATGAAATTAGGCTCAGTCCCTGAACACAGTACTGCAACATAATGCAACAAACACCATGTTCAAGTAAAGGCTCCAATATAAATACATAAACAAGCACCATTTCTGGTTACTACGTGACGAACAAGCCTCAAAAGTAAACAAAAACTCTATACCTTTGCCAAGTTATATACCAGAGATGGCGAACCTTGGCACCCAGATGTTTTGGAACTACATTTCCCACGATGATAGTGCACCCTGCAGTGCAAATGTAGTCCCAAAATATGTGGGGTGCCAAGGTTCGCCATCTCCGTTATATACCGTTGTTATGGCAGCTAGCTGCCATAAAGCCGGTATTTTTTTTTTTTTATACAGTGGCCGATCCTCTTCCACATGAAAGTCACTTTTACAGGCAGCAAGAGAGGTACCTGTCATGCGTATTTCTATTACAAGGGATGTTTACATTCCTTGCAATAGGTATAAAAGATAAAAAAAAAAATTAAAAAAGGAACAGTGGCAAAATAAAAGTAAAAAGAAAAAGGTATTACTGCGATTAGAGCAAGAGCAATAATTCTAGCACCAGTCCTCTTCTGTAATTCTAAACTGGCACCCGTTGGACACAGTGGGAGACAATCAGCGGGTTCAGTGGCTGCGATGGCCGCCGCGACCTGCCGATCGTTCACAGGAGACACTGAGCAGGGGTGTGCCTTTGTAAACAAGGCACACCACCGATCTGTATGTGAGGAAAACATATATAATGTTTGGCGGGTCATAAGTAATTTTCTAGCAAAAAATAAAAAATACAGATTTAAACTTGTAAACAAAAAATGCCACAAAAGGCTTGGTCTTCGAGTGGTTAATGCCATCATTTACCGTGCCGGGAATACCAATGAAGATCCTCATTATTATGAATTTATATAGTGTCAACAGTTTGCGCAGCGCTTTACAAAATGGAGGGAGACAGTACAGTTACAAAACAATTCAACACAAGCGGGATCAGAGGACCTGCCCATTGGAGCTTACAGTCTAAAATTATTTATACTGGCACTTGTCACCATTAAGATTGAGTTCACATCTATGCAGTTTAAAACAAACGGTGTGAAAAAGAAAGATATAAATAAATGGGTCATGTTGCTGCCTACCTGTGAATGAAACCCATTGAGTGAATGGCATCTAATGATAAAACCACTTCAGCTGTGTAAAACCGTGCCCATTTCTCTGGCACATCATAGTTACTCATTAAATTTACAAGATCTCCCCCGGGCATGTACTCCATCACCATATACAGATAACGATCATCTTGAAAGGCATAGAACAGCTGCATAGAGAAAAGAAATAAACTTCTCAGTTAGAAGGCAATTATTGTCCCGATAGTAACATGGCGCACCTCTTTCAAACTAGATAAGCTACAGAAAACAAAGATGGAAAAAACTGGAACCACTATCAAAATTAAATTTATGCCAATTAATGAATCTGTATTTGTGATCTCCAATTCACATGTACAATTAGCTTTAGCCAGGTTAACAAAGTGATTAGTAAAACATTATACCATGCCATTAACCACTTAAACCCCGGACCATTTTGCTGGTCAAAGACCAGGCCACGTTTTACGATTCGGCACTGCGTCACTTTGACAATTGCACGGCTGTGCAACGTGGCTTCCACACAAAATTTACATCCTCTTTTTCCCACAAATGGAGCTTTTTGGTGGTATTTGATCATTTCTGCGGTTTTTATTTTTTGCGCTATAAACAAAAATATAGCGACAATTTTGAAGAAAAAAAAGAAGCTATTTTTTACTTTTTGCTATATCCCCCAAAAATATACAAAAAACGTTTTTTGTTTTTTTACTCAGTTTAGGCCGATACGTATTCCCCTACATTTGTTATTTAACCAAAAATATCGCAACAAGCGTTTGATTGGTTTGCGCAAAAGTTATAGCATCTACAAACAAGGGGATAGTTTTGTGGCATTTTTATATATTTTTTTTTTTTTTTTTAACTAGTAATGGCGGCGATCGCCTATTTTTATCGTGACTGACATTATGGCGGACACATCATCATCACAGTCATTTTTACAGCAATCAGTGCAATAAAAATACACCGATTACTGTAAAAATTACACTGGCAGTGAAGGAGTTAAGCTGTCGGGGGCACTGAAGGGGTTTAGTGTGTCCTAGGGATTGCTTGTAACTTTTAGGGGACGTGGCTTACCCCTCCCCCTATTAATAAATGCTGCTTAAGTAAAAGGATCGCATAGACAAAGGTGTACTGGCATACCCCGCTTTAAGTACACTCACTTTACATACACTCGCGAGCAAGGACATACCCGCAAGTGTATGTAAAGTGCCTTACAAGTACTGTACAGACATTTTGCAGCCGCAGCAGAAATGGCTGAAGCTCCGAAAGCATAGCCTGCCCTGTTCCAGTGTGCCCGACACCCGCACTACAGCCCCTGAGACCTCAACTACAGCTCCTGACACCCCCACTACAGCCCCTGATCCCCCACTACACCCTAGAAGTGAAAAAAGGTATTGTTTCACTTTAAGTACATTTTCGTTTTACATACATGCTCTGGTCCCATTGTGTACTTAAAAGTGGGGCATACCTGTATAGGTTGATCACATTTTTACCTTACCGTAAATTCTACTAACCAAGGTATCCCAATCAAAAGAAACCAAGCCGCCCCTTTTATTTTCGAGGGAGAATGTAGATTTCTGCACCATACAGTCCATGTGTAAAGATGTCCTTCCAAAATCTTACTGAACATAGGGTCTGCGTTACAGACTACTCGTTACTCTCCAGAAAATGCTAGTAGTCCGTTGTGTTGACTCTTGCATGTCTGAACATTAACTCACGACTCGTCTGTACGGAAGATATTCATCAGCACATTAGGGAGACTTTCCCACGTGCAGGTGATGCAAATGTACATGGGAGTGGGTGCATCCTGCAGATCCTGGCATTATACACTGAGCTGCACATGGCTGGCTCAGTGTATATTTACAAAAAAAAAAAAACATTGCTGGCAGGCAGGTAAGACTTCTTTTTTTTCCGAGACGAAACATACAGTGTTCTCCACTGCAAGTAAAAACCTGCCTGCCAGCAATGTTTTTCAAGCTTCAGTTTAGGCCAGCATTTAATTAGTTTATTTTTGGCCTGCAGATTTAAGTGACTATTACCTGAACAAGAAAAACAAAGCCACTGACAACCAATACAGTTCAAGGCCAAGTCTTTTTTTTTTTTCTTTAAACAAAAAAATCAGCAGAAGTGACATTACTTATGATTAATGACATGTGACCTTTGTTCTGCTGTCTATCTATAATTTTACCCCCAAAGCCGTAATCTTTCAGTGCAACTGTAGTGATGCACCCGACAAAGCTGTAACATGCACTCATCAAGAGTGCCCGACTACACCTCTTTTTGCCCAGCTCCTCTATACATATTAGCCATCCTAAAGCTTCTATGAATGAAACATGAGCTTTAAATATGGGACGAGAGGGTTGACCATTCAATCAGACACCATTCATAGAAGCTGAAGTACGGCTTCTGGGGGACGGAGTTAAGCAGTCTTGAGTTCCTGTGACCGCTCTGTTGTCTCCATTAACCCCGGCCACAATGGAAGATTACAGCGGCGGGGGTGGGGCAATAAGAATAGCAGGATTTCTACTTAGAGGGAACAGCAGCACACGGGATTGCTCCTATGTAATGTCCCTTGTACCGATTTTATTTAAAAAAAATTTTTCAACTAGACTCTTACCAAAAGGAGACCAAATTCAGCAGCCTCCCTCTGCTGAATGCAGGGCTTTTCTAATTACCATAACAAAACTCTGCCCCTCCCAGACGCCACCCCGCTACACAGCCTTACAGGTTCATCTGCACTGCTTTTGCCCTCTTTAGCATTTAAGAGAATCTTAGAAGAGTAGGTGCTTTCTCCCTATGGAAAATAAGCTTCAAGCATACAGAGGGTCTTTTTCAGAGTATGTATAAATAATAGATTTAATGTACCTTTAGCCTGGAGGTGCTGGAATGTCCAGCACCATTTGCAAAACACATAAATCTACAAGCAGCTTGAAAAAAAAAAAAAAAAAAAAAAAAAAAAAGCCATTATCCAGCTTAGCCACAAGGGCGTACCACTCCAACATACCTGCACAACCCAGGGGCTGTTGGCAAATGCCATAATATCTCGCTCTTCCCAGAAGAACGCAGAGTCCGATCGCTTTATCATTTCCAGCTTGCTCAGGAGCTTCATTGCATACACCTTTCTTGATGATTTATGCCTTACCTTAAAGACAGACAAGAGGTCACACAAAATAAAAAACAGTTAAAACTGAGCAACTCCTAAAAGATAAATTTGCAAAATATCCAACCCATAGCAAGTGACTTCTAGGAAAATCTGTATTTTACCCTCTGGAAATTCCCTGGATGACTCAGACCAAAAGTCAGGGAATCCCTCTGACCGCTTCACCCTTTCCGAGGTACATAAAAAGGATCAGTCCATCAGTTTCTCACAGAACAAGCACAATTTAGGAGCTCATTCACATGTGTGTTGATAAAGAACGAAGCAATGCTCATTAACCACTTGCTTACTGGGAACTAGGGATGAGCCCAACACCCCCCCCTGTTCAGTTCGCACCAGAACCTGTGAACACACCAAACTTTAGAACCCCGTGAAAGGCTATGGGACTCAACATTTGAAATCTAAAGTGTTAATTTTAAAGGCTAATATGCAAGTTATTGTCCTAAAAAGTGTTCGGTGATCCGGGTCCTGCCCCAGGGGACATGTATCAATGCAAACATTTTTTTTTTTTTTAAACGGACGTTTTTTCGGGAGCAGTGAATTTAATAATGCTTAAAGTGAAACAATAAAAGTGAAATATTCCTTTAAATTTCGTACCTAGGGGGGGTGTATAGTAGTATGCCTGTGAAATAGCGCTTGTTTCCCATGCTTAGAACTGTCTTTGCACAAATTGTCATTTCTGAAGGAAAATAAGTCATTTAAAAATCACTCGCGGCTATAATGAATTGTCGGCTCCCGGCAATTCAGAGAGAATTCATTCATGATGTGGGGTTTCCTCCAAATATCAATTCCAGACCCTTCAGGTCTGGATTTTAAGGGGAACTCCACCCCAAATAAAAAAAAATGGCGTGGAGTTCCCCCAAAAATCCAAACCAGACCCCTTATCCGAGCACGTTAAGAGAGCACTCCCCCTGAACCTTACCAGGCCACATGCCCTCAACATGGGGAGGATGTCCCCATGTTGATGGGGGTCTGCGGGGGGGCTTATCAGAATCTGGAAGACCCCTTTAACAAAGGGGACCCCCAGATCCTGCCCCACCTATGTGAATTGGTAATGGGGTACATTGTACCTTTATCAATTCACTAAGGAAGTGTAAATAATTGTAACACACACACGCGAAAAAAGTCCTTTATTAAAAAAAAAATAAAAAAATCCAGCGGTGGTAGTCCACTCTCGATTCCGCTCCATTGTCGGTATCCAGCGACAAGTGATCTCCTCTCCACCGGGGTCCAGCGATGAGAAGATCATCCAGGTCCGGGATCCAGAGCGCACGCATCGCTGGGCGTCTGTCTCCACTGGAGACAGCCCATTGAATGATGCGGCTTGAGCTAGTGACAGCTCTTATATAGGTGATGCAGGGCCACCCGTCACCCTCCGACGTGCCCTCTGCCTACGTCACTGGGGAAGACCAGGCTTTCCCTTGCGTCACAGGGGGCGGGGTCACGTGACGGGTGGCCCAGCCTCACCTATATAAGAGCTGTCACTAGCTCAAGCCGCGTCATTCGCCGGGCCGGAGCCAACTATTCGTTATAGCCGCTAGTGATTTTTAAATGACTGTTTCCTTCAGAAATGACACTTTGTGCAGAGACACGGGAACATGCGCTATTTCACAGGCATACTTTACACCCACTCTAAGTACGAAATTTAAAAGGAATATTTAACTTTTATTGTTTCACTTTAAACATTAAATTCACTGCTCCCGAAAAAAAAGGCAGTTTAAAAAAAAAAAAAAAATGCATCGATACATGTCAAGATTTAAGAAGCCATGTCCGTCCATGGAGGAAAAGAGAATTGGTTTTATTTTTTTTCTATAATTTTGGTGTAATTTTTTCAGGGTTGATCACTTTAATGCAGAGAACGCATTGAAGTAAAAAAAAAAATCTCCTGCCTTTAGAGCTACACTAAAACAAATTGGTACTCCAAAAAAAGTTTTGCATTAGTTTGATGGAAAGCTACACTTGCCCACTTAAACTAAAATAATAGGATTTTTATAACAGCTTACCTGTAAAATCCTTTTCTTGGAGTACATCACGGGACACAGAGAAGCATAGTAATTACTATGTGGGTTATGGAGTACCTTCAGGTGATGGACACTGGCACGCCCTTAAGGCAGGAAGTTCCCTCCCCTATATAACCCCTCCCATACCGGGAGTACCTCAGTTTTGTAGAAAGCAATAAGTGTCCCAAATTCCCCAATTAGAGGGGCGGGAGCTCTGTGTCCCGTGATGTACTCCAAGAAAAGGATTTTACAGGTAAGCTGTTATAAAAATCCTATTTTCTTTATCGTACATCACGGGACACAGAGAAGCATAGTAATTACTATGTGGGACGTCCCAAAGCAATGCTAATGAGGGGAGGGAGACCCCAAAAAAAATTAAGCTGGGCGCCATCAGACATGAGGAATCAAACTGCAGCCTGCAGCACACTGCGCCCAAAGACGCTTTCCTCATTTTTCCTTATGTCCAATTGGTAAAACTTTGTGAAAGTATGGACAGAAGACCACGTCGCGGCCTTGCAGACCTGAGCCATGGAGGCTTGATGATGCACTGCCCAGGAAGTACCCACCGCTCTAGTGGAATGTGCTTTAACCTTAAACGGGGGAACCTTTCCCCTCAAGCCATAGGCTTGAGTAATGACCTGTCTAATCCATTTGGAGATAGTGGATTTTGATGCTGCCTGTCCACATCTGGGACCTTCTGGCAGGATAAACAAAATGTCAGTCTTCCGGACCTGAGCAGTAGCCCTAAGGTAGATCTTAACTGCCCTACGCACGTCTAGCGTGTGCAAAGACTTCTCCCTTGCAGAACTAGGTTCTGAGAAAAAAGAAGGGAGAACTAGATCCTGATTCAGATGAAAGTTAGAAACAACTTTCGGAAGGAAAGCCGGGTGAGGCCGTAGGACCACTCTGTCCTTATGGAAAATAAGGTATGGTTCCCTACATGATAAGGCCGCCAACTCCGATACCCTCCTAGCAGAGGTTATGGCTATCAAAAAAAACACCTTCCTGGTTAGAAGGACCAATGGAATGTGAGCCAAAGGCTCAAAAGGTTGCTTCTGCAAGGCAGAAAGAACCAGATTCAGATCCCATGGACACAAGGGGGTTTTGACTGGAGGATTAACCCGGATCACACCCTGTAAAAAGGTTTTGACCAGAGAATGTGTAGCTAGTGGCCTTTGAAACAATATTGACAAGGCCGAGATCTGGCCCTTAATGGTGCTTAGAGCCAACTTCATGTCTGCCCCCATCTGCAGAAAATCTAGAATTCTGCCAGATACCTCCGGGGATGCCACCCTCTGGTTTCGCACCAGGCCACATAAGATTTCTAAACTCTGTAATAAATAAGCCGGGAAGCTGGCTTTCTGGCAATAAAGTAGACACTACTGACTTAGAGAGACCCCTCCTTTTTAGGATATGGGACTCAACAGCCAGACCGTTAAATTCAGAGACGGTAAGGAAGGGTGGAATACCGGCCCCTGAGACAGTAGGTCTGGACGAAGCGGAAGGGTCCATGGACGCCCCACGGACATCCTTATGACCTCTGAGTACCAGGCCCTTCTGGGCCATGCCAGAGCGACCAGAATCACGGGTTTCTCTTCCAACCTTATCCTGCGAAGGAGGCGGGGTACTAATTGCAGTGGAGGAAACGCATACATTAGGGAGAATTGGTTCCATGGAAACACCAGCGCATCCGTGCCGCAAGCGAGTGGATCCCTTGTCCGGGACAGAAAGTTGTTCACCCTCGCATTGAACCTCGATGCAAAGAGGTCCACATCTGGTGTTCCCCACCTCTGACAAATGGCCTGGAAGATGTCGGGGTGAAGAGTCCACTCCCCTGGGAGCAACTGTTGGCGGCTTAGGTAGTCTGCCTGCCAATTGTCTATCCCCGGAATAAAAACCGCAGATATGCAGGGGACATATTTCTCCGCCCAGGTCAGAATTCGATTCACCTCTCTTTGGGCTGCACGACTCCTTGTGCCCCCTTGGTGATTTATGTAGGCCACAGCCGTGGCATTGTCGGACTGAATTTTGACTGGGAGACCCCTCAACTTGTCCGTCCAAGCTGATAGGGCTAGATGGACTGCCCGAATCTCTAGCAGATTGATAGGTAATGACCTTTCGGTGATTGACCACCTTCCCTGGAGAGACAGGCCCTCCAGGACTGCACCCCAGCCCAGAAGACTGGCATCTGTGGTCACAACCTGCCAAGAGATGGGAACAAAGGACTTCCCTCTTAGTAAGTTCTGGGGAACCAGCCACCAACAAAGGCTCTGCCGAACTGTCCGGGAGAGGGACAAAGGGAGGTCTAAGGCCTGAACCTTTTTGTTCCAGGCAGACAGGATGGCGTGTTGAAGTCCCCTTGAGTGGAATTGAGCGAATGGGACGGCCTTGAAAGAGGCTACCATCTTCCCCAGTAGCCGCATACAAAGGCGAATAGGGGACAGACGCCTTGACTTGACTAGCTGAACTAGTTCCCTTAAAGCATCGATCTTTCTCTGGGGAAGAAAAATCTTTCTTTGGTCTGTGTCTATGAGTAGACCCAAATACTCGAGCCTTTGCACCGGCACTAAGGCCGACTTGTTTAGGTTGAGAACCCAACCCATGGATTCTAGGAATTCCACGGTTCTGTGCACTGCTGAGTTTAGACCGGCAACTGAACGGTCTACCAACAACAGATCGTCTAGGTAGGCTATTATAGAGATGCCTTGAGACCTTAGATCGGCTAAGAGTACTTTCGTGAATACACGAGGTGCGGTGGCCAGACCAAAAGGCAAGGCCACGAATTGAAAGTGGCGCTGATTTACCGTGAAGCGCAACAGCTTCTGATGGTTGAGGAAGATGGGAATGTGTAAGTATGCGTCCTTTATATCGATGAACGCCAAAAGCTCTCCTCCGTGTAAGGAGGCAACCACCGACCGGATTGATTCCATCCGGAAAGACTGGACCTTTAGGAACTTGTTTAAGGCCTTGAGGTCCAGAATGGGCCTTACATCTCCGTTTGGTTTGGGGACGGTAAAAAGATTTGAATAAAACCCCAAACCTTGTTCTTCCGGTGGCAGTTCCTCGATTACCCCTTGGGATAATAGATGATCCAAGGCCAATGCCAGGGACCTTCTTTTTCCCGGATCTTTCGGGACGCTTGAGGCCAAGAAGCGAGGTGGAGGAAACTGGCTCAACTCCAGCTTGTAGTCCTCGGAAACCGTAGTGAGAACCCAATTGTCTTGGAGCCTCCCTTGCCAAGCCTCCGCAAACAGCTGAAGTCTTCCCCCCACCCTGCTGAGTGGGGGTGAACCTTCATAATGCTGACTTAGAGGCCGGCTTGGATGGTTTACGGCCCCAAGGCTTTTTGGAAGCCTGAGGCTGGCCCTGCGATTTCCCACCCGCATTAAACCGACCGGGAGGCCGTCGGAACTGCCTGGTAGCGGAAGCACTAGGGATCGGAGAGGAGGATTTTTTAAAGGAGGGAGGACCCTTAAACCTTTTCTTCACTGGTAGCAGTGTGCTCTTGCCACTGGAAATTTTCTGAATGTATGCATCCAGATCTTCCCCAAATAAATGCTCTCCATGAAAGGGAAACCCTGCCAGTAACTTTACACGGGGTTTCAGCCGACCAGTTCTTTAACCAGAGTAATCTGCGCATATGAACCAAAGAGAGAGTGAGACGGGAGGACTGTTGTATAGAGTCCTTGATAGCATCTATGGCAAAGCATAATGCCTTAGGAAAGTCAGCCAATTCCTGAGCCTGTTGAGCTGGGATATCCTTCAAGACCCCTTTCAATTGGTCTTTTAAGGCTTGGCAAACACCAATAGCTGCAATAGCAGGCTGGACTACCCCTCTAGCTGTAGAAAACGAAGTCTTTAACAGCGTCTCTAATCTCTTGTCTGTCGGGTCTTTAAATACCTGAACGTTGTCCACTGGACAGGTCAAGGTTTTGTTTACGCAGGACACGGCTGCGTCCACTGTGGGGATACCCCACTTTTTAGTGAATTGTTCCCCCATTGGGTATAAAACCGAAAACTTCTTAGGAGGAAGAAAAAATCTATCTGGATGTTCCCAATCCTTGTAGATAAGTCCTTCCAGTAGGGGATGAACCGGGAAGGAAAAGTTAGCTTGAGGAGCTTTTAAAGAGCCTAAAGAAGAGACTGAACTTGATGCTGGCTCTAAAAGGGGCAACTTGAAGGCCGAACGGACCATCTCCGTGAGGGACTGGACCCACAATTTCTCGGACTGAGACACCGAAAATGGTTTCCCCAGGGTGGAATCCTCAGAGTCCGAGACCTCTGAATGACCCTCTGCCTGGTCCCCAGAGGGTAAATCAACCTCTTCTGAGGATAGTTGTTCCGTGCTGAGGAACTCTGCAGAGGGAGAGGGAGACCTTGTGCGTTTTTCTCTTGAGAGAGAGGATGCAATCAAGGTCGCTAATCTCTGCTCCAGACCACCTATGGCTGAGGCCAAAGCCTCCTGTGTCACAAAAACTGGAGCAGGCGGGACAAGGGCAGATGAGGCACCTGACAGCCCTGATGGTTCACCCTGGGCCTCCTCCAACTTATTAGGAGAGGAACTAGCCGCAGGAGCATGTCCGAGATCCTCTGAGCCTGATGGCGATCCCTTAGATCTCTTTGTACTTCTAGTCCCTGAGCCTTTAGCCATAATAAAGCTGAGTTACTACTCACAACAGGTGCAACTACTTGCGGACCTATAGACCAGCACTGACGCTGCTATCTGATGGTCGGCAAGGTGCAGAGCCCACTATGCGCCTTAAGCAAGAGTCACTGTCCAACAACCAGCACTAATACTGAAAGTTTGTGCATAAGTACTCTCTGTGTCCACCGTCAGCCAGGATGGGTGAAGTGGACTTGAGCATTTATGGACTAGGTGCAAGTCACCTGACCTGCTCTGTCCTGTAATCTCAAGTCTCATAGAGAACAGCTGAGATGAACCCCTTGCGCGCATGCGCACGCACGCGCCGCTGCCTGAGCGTGTACCACGAGGCGGCGCGCGCACACGTAGCCGCACGCGCGCACATGTTGCCGCACGCGCGCACATGTTGCCGCACGCGCCTCTACAGCCCCATGCACATCGCGCACACGCGTGCGCACCGATGCAGCCAATAAATTTGTGTTATTGCGCGCGCGTGCGCTTATGACACATACTATGTCGCGCACGCACGAGACGCAGGCGCGCCTGTGCACGAGGTTGGAGCCACCACAGCTACCATGTGAGGACCAGGTAAGACAAACTGTGGCCAAAACTTCTGGACAACCTTACTCTGCTAAACCTGCACAGGAGGGGCTAATTGACCGAGCATAGACACCCCTCCTCCCACAGCACTCAGGACAATGTTTTTAGAGAGGCACAGACAGATAGCTTAGGCAAGCATAATGGCTCAAAAAAAGAAGGATACTTTCAGGACCAAGTCCTAAAGCACCTTCACTTACCTGATCCAACGCTGCAGGACTCTGCACACACAGAGCCCAATCTTCGCCCATCACGGAGAGCAAAGTCTGCAGACCTTCAGGGACCGGGGTCCATGGACAGGAACACCACACACCTGGACCCATATCGCACCCTGTCAGTAAACCTTTGGTATTAGGAAATTGACCAAAGTACTGAATAATCAGGATCCAGCCCTCAAATGAGGAGCATTACAGGCAAAACCCCGTTCTTCTCAACCGGGGCCCGGGTACCGTCCACTTTGGCTATGAAGCATTTTGGACGGATCCGGATTTATGGAGGCTTTTTACATCCAGTATGGATCCCTCCAGTGGAGCTCTTTGGAGCACATGTTCACTCGTGACCAACACCTTAGACACTGTCGAAAAAACTGAGGTACTCCCGGTATGGGAGGGAACTTCCTGCCTTAAGGGCGTGCCAGTGTCCATCACCTGAAGGTACTCCATAACCCACATAGTAATTACTATGCTTCTCTGTGTCCCGTGATGTACGATAAAGAAATAATGTATGTATGTATGTATGTATGTATGTATGTATGTACACACAAAAAAAAATACAGCCCTGTAGGACTATAATATACTAAGATTGATTTTTCCATAAATGTATTATCACACTAAGTATTTTCTCCGGTATATAGAACAACCGTATGATATGCCTATATTGCATCTATCTGCAGATCTCTCAATTAACAAATCCTGACATAAATGTTTGGACAAATGAGGAAGTGTGGAACTAGATAGAGTGCCCCTTTAACACCTGACTGGTGTTATAACTCACAATGACACAGAAATACATACCAACTGAACTTCACCAAAAGCTCCTCTGCCAATGACTTTTACTACTTCATAGTCTTCTGCTTTCATACGTAGATCTCTGATTTTACTTATCGTATCTTTATCTAGATTTGAAAACAAAGAAAGAAAGTCAATCAATGCATTTGCAATTACTATTTTTACTTCTTAGTTACCAGAAAGCCTATAAAACACTAGGAAAGACAGATGAAAAACTGGCAACAGACTGCTTGTTTTATACTGGAATACTAGATTTTAATTTAAACCATGCACTGGGAATAACAATAATTATTTGTATAAAACGGTCACTCCATAAACCAGAATAAATTTACAGAGTCCCAGTGGGCAGATATTTCAGCTCCAAATTTGGTCATGGATGAAAAAAAGCTATTTTAATCCACCAGGGTCAACATTGGCATGAGATTGTATGGAAAAAGCTCCAAATGCTAGAGTTCTACAACATTGAAACGCCACGGCTTAATAAAATGTGAACAGCGGTATTTTTCATATATTTTTGATTTAGAAAACACGCCACTTATCTTTTTTATGACTCGCAGGTCTATCTCGGCCTGGCAACAACAATAAATCGTTTTAAAAATCGAACTACTTGAATGCAAATTAGTCCAGCATCTGTAAAAATGCTTTTAAAAAATCCTTAAAAGCTTTACGTTTATAAAAATTAGTGAAGCATACATTATTCCAATAGAACAGATGGCTTTTAACTTATTTTTAGGCAACAAATCAGTCCTTTTTTTTCTTTATGGTAATCCTGACAATAAATCCCTTCCTGTCCTGGTGCGACAAGCATAGTGAGCAGCATTGTCACCCTAGGACAGGAATGTGTAAGGACTACACAACACCTCCACCTCTTGTTCATAAGGGGGGGGGGGGTTGTAGTCCACAGAGAGCAGGACACAACGCTATCTGATAATAGTCCAGGAAGAAAGCACAAGAAGTGTTCCGCTCAAGATTTAGTTATACAAGATTTATAGGTTCTTTGCATCTGTCAAATAGATAAAATAAAACTCATTGAATAGTAAAAACCAACAGTCAGGCCATGTTTTTCTTGCCCCACAACATTCCCTTCCCTAAGCTGCTTCACGACAAAAATGATACAGCCCTTTAAACAGGGCCGTGCCCACGATTTCAGCATGTTAGTGCAGACCTTTGGGGGGTATAAATAGGTGGTGAGGACACAACATTGTCTGTCAAAAGATCCCTCAAAGCATTTGTTAATCTAAGATCCTGTTCCTTAAAAGCATGTTATGCAGCACAGTGCTTGTGCTGTGCAATTTGGCCTCCTGTATCACCTGAAATACCCGGCTGATCCTGCCAGTTACTGCCCTCCCCTCTGTATGCCGACAGCTGTGTAACATGGCTGCTGAGCCCTGACACTTGTAAGCGTACTTGCCTCCTTCATCCGTTGTGCCCCCTCTCCCTTTCCTGCCTGTCAGCATCATGCCTGTGCCCGCCCCCTCCACTCCGGCTTCTCCAATTACTTTAAATTGCTCACACTATCCTCTCTGGTTAGATATGTAATGTCCCCCTGCGATTGTGCTTTATAAAGATAATGCAACATATAACTTGTTTACAGAGCGCTGATCTGACCCGTTGCCTCTCTCGCATGACAGCTGCAATGGGCGGGCCACCTCTCTCCTGACTTACGTCAGTGGGGGGGGATCCTCGGCCCCGCCCACTGCATCTGTCAGGCCAAGAGAGGCGGCGGGTCAGATCAGCGCTCTGTAAGCGAATCTTGGAGTGATTTTTGCTGTGTGTTTTGCACACGCGATTTTGCTGCAACAACGCACTACATACTTTTCTGAAGCTTCTCCATTGAAGTCTATTGAACCAAAAAAAGCTCAGTTTTGAGTTGAAAAAAGTAATTGTCCCTTTCCAAATACACAACGGCTGAAAAAAGCATAGATGTGAACGTGTCCCATAGGAAACCATGTTAAATGAGTGCGTTTCAGCAAAAAAACGCATAGGTGTGAACCAGGCCTAAGACGTTTACTAGCAGCATCATGCTTTTTTTTTTTATCAATTGCCAGAATGGGATTAAAAAATAAAAAATTTAAATTTTATAAAAAAAACAACCCTTTATCCACTTAACCACTTAAGACCCAGACCAATACGCTGGTAAATGACCCAAGGTGTTTTTGCGATTCGGCACTGCGTCGCTTTAACAGACAATTGCGCGGTCGTGCGACGTGGCTCCCAAACAAAATTTGCGTCCTTTTCTTCCCACAAATAGAGCTTTCTTTTGGTGGTATTTGATCACCTCTGCGATTTTTATTTTTTGCGCTATATACAAAAATAGAGCGACATTTTTGAAAAAAAAACACTATTTTTTACTTTTTGTTAAAAAAAAATCAAATAAACTAAATTTTAGTCAAACATTTAGGCCAAAATTTATTTAGCCACATGTCTTTAGTAAAAAAAAAAAAATCGCAATAAAAAAAAATAGCTACCTAGCGGGAACAGCGACACTAATACAGCGATCAGAAAAATGATCGCTTAGTGACGCTGGCAATAGGGAGTGAAAGGGTTAACTAGGGCGGTGATCAGGGGGTTAAAACTTTATTAGGGGGGGTGGGGGGGCTATCCTGAACCTAACACTAACTGTTTTTTACAGTGCCTGTCACACTGACACTAAATGCAGTGATTAAATCACTGCATTCAGTAACACTGTGACAGGGGGGTGGGGGGGGGCGATCACAAGGGGTTAATATGCCTATGTGAGTGTGTGTCAGTGTTGTGTTGGTGCACACTTACTTGGCATGTCTTCTCTCATCAGCAGCGCTGGGAAACAGCGCTGCGATGAGAGAATACATCATTTCCTCCTTCCTGTGTAAACACAGGAGGAGGAAGTGACAGGCTGGGAGCGCGCTCCATTGGCTGGGAGCGATCGCGGGGGGGGCGGAAAACACGGAAAACACGGACATCCGCCCGCAGATCCCGGATCGCTCCCAGAGGTAGGGAGACCCCCGCACGCCGCGGAGGGGGTCCCGATGGGACCCCCGAACCGCACTCAGGCGGGGACGTAAATTTACGCCCTTGTGCCTGTACGAGCCATGTTGTGGCCGTATATGTGCGTGCGGGGGTCTTTAAGTGGTTAATCACCGCCCTAAAGACGAAATACGTCTATAAGGCGGTTCCTGTACTCTAACAGGACGTCCATGGACGACCTCCGTTAAGAGTCAGGTGTGCGCGCCCGACCGGGCGCGCACACGCGATCACCGGTGCTCACCAGGTCCACGGGACCCGCAGCATCAGTGATCTCGGTAAGGAGCCAATGGCAGCGGCTCCTTACCACGTGATCGCGCCGTCCAATGACGGCGCGATCACGGATGTAAACACTGCAGGTCATCTCTCTCCTCTCCATTGCAGCGTGAGAGAGACGCTGCAATGGAGGTGAGAGATTAGTGCCCGCCAGTGCCCCCATGTGTCACCAGTGCCCCCAGTGCCACCAGTTCCACATGCACCACTGCAGTGCCGCCTGTTGGCTTGAAATGAGAGAAGCTGTCAGTACTTCAGGTGTGATTAAATGGATCAATTTTCAGAAATTGGTACCATAGCTTGTAGACCCTATAACTTTCACCCAGACTAAATAATATCCAACATTTTTATTTATTTTTTACCAAAAATATGTAGCAGTATACATTTTAGGCTAATATTATGGAGGAAAATTACTTTTTTACAAAAATGTTATGATAGAAATGAAGAAAAATTCATATTTTTACAAAATTTTTGTTCTTTTTTCATTTATAGCGCAAAAAATAAAAACCGCAGAGGTGATCAAATACCAAAAGAAAGCTCTATTTGTGGGGGAAAAAAAGGACACAAATTTCATTTGGCTACAGTGTTGTATGACCGAGTTATTGTCATTCAAACTGAGAGCACCGAAAGCTGAAAATTGGTCTGGTTATTAAGGGGGTTTAAGTGCCCAGTGGTCAAGTGGTTGAAGTACAAAAAGAGCAGATTATCGCTACTATAAAGGTGCTCATTTATATTGTGAAACAGTGAAAGTAATATACATTACTTACATCGGGGCTTGACAAATTTGCTGGGAATCTAAGACTCAGGAACGCGCTCCATCCCGCCGAGCTTGTGCGCAGAAGCGAACGCATACATAAGTAGCGCCCGTATATAAAAGTGGTGTTCAAACCACACGAGAGGTATTGCCGCGATTGGTAGAGAGAGCAATAATTTTAGCCCTAGACCTCCTCTAACTCAAAACATGCAACCTGTAGTATTTTTAGTGTCGTCTATGGAGATTTTAAAAGGTTAACGTGTGTCGCCATTCTGCAAGCATACGCAATTTTGAAGCGTGACATGTTGAGTATCAATTTACTCGGCGTAACATCTTTCACAATATAAAAATTGGGCTAAATTTACTGGGGTCTTATTTTTTAATAAAAAAATAAATAAAATACAAGCAAACTTTTTTGGGAAAAAATATATATAAGACCGCTGCGCAAATACGGTGCGACAAAGTATTGCAACGGCCGCCATTTTATTCTCTAGGGTGTTAGAATAAAAAATGTATATGATGTTTGGGGGTTCTAAGGGAAGGAGATGGCAGTGAAAAATGAAAGGGGAAGCTCCATTAGCATTGCCGGTTGTCTTGTCCCACCAATGGCCATCACAAGATGGCGCCAGATCACAGAAAGAAAGCATAGGCTTGCAGAAGGCCGCAAGGCCAGGGCCTCAATTACCGGCCGGCGTGGCCCGACACGATGGCGCGGCGGGGGAGGTGGGGACGCACAGAGACAAAGGATGCCCCAGGTCACCAATTCTAGTCACAATGGCGACCTGGCGCCCGAGTTTTGGCGAACCGCGACTTATATCACATAAATAATAATAAAAATACACCCAGAAGTAGAATATATAAAAAAAAAAAAAAAAGTCAGACATGAAGCTATATGAAGGGTGGAAGGGAGATCCAAATCTTATAATAAAGTAATACTAAAAGCTGAGACTTAACATGGACATGATCATTTTAATTATAATGCACAATACTGGTAACATTTTACTTTAAAATGTAATTGTAATACCTTCTATTACCTCAGGTCTATCAGGCTCCACCTTTGCTAGAGTCAGATGCTAATCTTCCCTGCACACTTCAAACTGATTTTTATTTTTTAAACAATAAACATGTTATAGGTACCTGCTCTGTTTAATAGTTTCGCACAGAGTAACCTCGATTCTCCTCTTCTGGGTTCCCTCATCAAAGCTTCTGGCTCAGCCTGCCTTCAGGAGTACCCCAATAGCAAGATACAAAGTATAGTATAGAGCACCCCTATAGCAAGGTGAAAAAACTGCCTTTAGAACCACTCCCTTCCTTCCCAGGACTACATGTCCCATGAGGCATTGCTCAAAAGTTCTCATGCACTTACTGACAGGTATTGACGGTGTACTGAGCTGTATGTGTGCTTCACTGTATTTCCTGATATTTAACCACATTTCCTTTGCGGTCCCAAGTGGAAGAGGCGCGTCCGTCTAATCAGTGCACGCCAGTGCCACCTATCAATGCCCACCAGTGCCATCCCATCGGCGTACAATGAAGGAGAAAAATTACCCGTTTGCAAAATTGTATAATATAAAACGGTTTTGTATTTTAAGAGAAAACATTTTCTAATTTGTTTAAAAAAAAAATACAAAAAACACTGAGGCGATCAAATATCACCAAAAGAAAGCTCCATTTGTGTGAAAAAAAATGATAAAATTATTACTTGGGTATGACCGCGCAATTGTCAAAGTGAGAGCACTAAAAATTGAAAATTGGTCTGGGCAGGAGGGGGGTTTAAGTGTTCAGTAAGCAAGTGGTTAAATAATGCATTCTGTATGCAGGACAACTATTTTCATATATCGATTAGTTATTCCCTATGTGTCTACACCTGTGTGTGATGGTTACCACTGCTAGTTGATTTGATAGGATTGGCAGCGGTTCATTATTGGCTATTGTGGACCATGTGATTTTTAAATATATATTTGGAGAATATTTTAGTTATGACTAAGCACTAGACCTGGCGAAACACGTTCGCTGAACATCCCACTGTCCGCTGTGATTTGTAGTCCTTCTTATCCTTTTATAAATAAAGGCAACCGAAAAGGTTTTTCTGGAGTGCGGCTGTCCATATATTTTTCTCCCTATTTTTTGTCGATCGATTTGTGGTTTCGGCCCCAGATTTAAATGATGATAGGCTACACATTGGGTCACACTGATTAGATTTCAGATGTGATAACACTGAATTGCATGAGAAATTAAACACTGAAATAGAAATCGGATAAAATAAATAAAAATGAAACAAATAAGTAGAACAGAAATTCAGGGGCTGTCCTGTTTCTTCTGTCAGCAAGCATGCAGTCAGGGCAAAGGGACACACCAACTGCAAGCTTGGTAAGGTTAGAAACCTGCCAATCAAAGGAATGATAAACATGACAGCCACAGAGACTGTCCTCTTACACAAATTTGCACATGTCTATCTATACAGATGAATTATAAGGTTTGTTGCAAAGTTTTTCTCAGGTACACACAACCATATACTGGGCAGATATGTAGATTTCTACTTACAGCCACTTGTCAAATGGATTCCGTCCTATGTTAAAGACTCTAGGCATATTATTAACATCTTGGCAAATTGTCTTCCTACTATTAATTTGTGGATGGTCACTATAGACGTGACATCTTTGTACACAATTATACCCCACACATTGGGCTTTGAGGCTGTACAATACTTCTTAGTCAAAGATTCGGGATTAAAGACAAAACAAATTGACTTTGTCATGTCACTACTTAAGTATGCGGCTGCGTCAAACTACTTTTGGTTTGACAACCGCTTCTATAGCCAAGACACAGGGGTTGCCATGGGGGCCAAGTACGCCCCCAGTTTGGCCAATTTGTTCATGGCCAAGTGGGAGGAGGATGTCATCTATTCTGAGGTTAGGCCTCAAGTCGCCCTATTGGCGAGGTACATTGATGACACCCTCCTCCTATGGGCTGGTGAACGAGAAGGTCTGACCAACTTTATTGAGTCCCTCAATAACAATTCGAGGGGGATCGAGTTGAAATATGAAGCTAGCCAAGATGCAGTTCATTATTTAGATCTTAATATTGAAGTCAGGGATGGGAAACTTGTTCCATCTACTTTAAGGAGACGGATCGGAACTCGTTTATTCCGACCGACAGCTGCCATCATGAACCTTGGCTTACAGCTGTACCAAAAAGTCAGTATCTCAGATTGAGAAGAAACTGCACAGACTCTCACCAATTCCTGACTCAGGCCAATATTTTGACTAAACGTTTTGTTGAAAAGGGATACCCCCAACAATCCCTGCAGAGATCTGTGACCGAGACTCTGGCCCTCCAGAGGGAAGATCTCCTTCGTGAGAGGGATACTGTTGAAAGCAGTACATTCTCTGATGGGGTACCTTTTATAACCACATTTTCCATTCAGCATAAGACTATTTCTCATTTGGTTAAAAAACACTGGCACATAGCCTTGAACGATCCCCTGTTAAAGGAGATCCTTCCACCTAGCCCTAAGGTCGTCTTTAGAGGGGTCCAGTCAATTAGGAATAAAGTCGCGATCAACACAATCGACCCCCCCTGTAGAGATATCAGTTTTTTCAATCAGCTCAAAGGCTACTACAAATGTCGTCGCTGTAGGGTCTGTAGTCTAAGTTCCAACTCACAAAGGTGTGTGACCACCTTTTTGTCCACAGCCACAGGTAAAGAGTTTAAAATTAGGCCTTGCATTACCTGTGCATCTACGGGTGTGGTATATTTGCTGCAGTGCCCGTGTGGCCTACAGTATGTGGGCCGGACTAAGAGGGCCTTTCAAGTCAGGGTGAACTAACATATCACTAAGATTATAATCAGGGTTCAAATATCACTCTGTATCTAATCACTACAGACTCAAACACCATAAGGATCCGTCCAACACACTCTTCTTGGGGATAGATACATTTAAGCCCCATTGGAGGGGGAGCCATCTTGCAAGGGAGATATCTAGGATAGAAATGGGGTGGATTTATCGTCTCAAGACATACACCCCATTCGGATTAAATATAGAAACTAATGTAAATGCATTTATCAATAATGCCTAAATTATTTAATTATTCATTCAATTATTTATTTATTCACTCTATATTTTTTTGTGAAACTCGTTGTGAGATGCACTATCCTAGGCACATTTTTTATCACACTATGTCACAAAATAAGATTTTTTTGGACTCGTCATTTTTCTTACTGTGTTCCAAACGAAGTCTTTGGACTAGTCTATTTTTAGATTTGTCCAATGTCTTTATTAAAAAAAAAAAAAAAAAAAAAAATAATGTTTTTTTCTCACATTTAATTGGAATTTAGGTTATCCCCAAAGTTGCCATTTATCAACACGGGTAGTGATTGGGGGACCACCCAACTATTTTGGGCATCTGCCCCTTTAATATTATCACGGAGCACATATAAATCATACCCCTAGGTAAGAGTTTTTTTTACATATATTTTTTAATATGCATCACTAGAACACTCTTAATTTTATTTAGGTATTATACCATTTTTAGGCACCGATAACCCATTGGTTGTTGTAAATCAATAAAACAATGGGTTATTATTAGAGAACTGGATGCCAATTTAGGCAATGTTTCACTGTAGTAGGCTCTTTGCCTTAGCCCCAAACTCCTTTCCTCCCAATGGGGGGTTAATGTACTAGATTTTTAGCCTCGGGGGGACACTAGGAGTGACATCATGGGGTGTGATACATGGGTGTATATACCCGCATTTATATCTCCGTAGGAGAAGGCGACCCCAAAATAAGCTCCTGAGCATGAACTAACGCCTTTTTGTTTTTACTCAATTTGAGCCTTGCAATATTAGAATTATCTATGTGAGTGGCTTTTAACCACTTCCATACCAGGCACTTACGCACCTTCCCGCCCAAGCCAATTTTCAGCTTTCAGCACTGTCGCAATTTGAATGACAATTGCGCGGTCATGCTACACTGCACCCAAACAAAATTGGCGTCCTTTTTTCCCCACAAATAGAGCTTTCTTTTGGTGGTATTTGATCACCTCTGCGGTTTTTTTTTTTTGTGCAACAACTAAAAATAGAGCGAAGATTTTGAAAAAAAATAAAGTTTTTATTTTTTTCTGTTAATTTTTTTGTAAATGAGTATGTTTTCTCTTTCAATTATGGGCACCGATATGGTGGCACTGATGGGCACCGATGAGGTGGCACTGATGGGCACCGATGAGGTGGCACTGATGGGCACTGGTATTGGGCACTGATGGGCACTCATGGGCGGCACTGATGGGCACTCATAGGCGGCACAGGTGGGCACTCATAGGCGGCACAGGTGGGCACTCATAGGCGGCACAGGTGGGCACTCATAGGCGGCACAGGTGGGCACTGATAGGCGGCACAGGTGGGCACTGATAGGCGGCACAGGTGGGCACTGATAGGCGGCACAGGTGGGCACTGATAGGCGGCACAGGTGGGCACTGATAGGTGGCACAGGTGGGCACTGATAGGTGGCACAGGTGGGCACTGATAGGTGGCACAGGTGGGCACTGGTAGGTGGGCACTGGGCATGGATTGGCACTGTGGGGTGGCACTGACAGACACTGGGGTGGCACTGATGGATCAATGTTGCCAATCAGTGCCCATGTGTGGGCACTGATTGGCATCTTTTTTTACTGCCCCCCTTTTTTTTGTCTTTTTTTTTTTGTCTTTTTTTTTGTATTTTTTTTTGTATTTTTTTTATTTCCCTGGTGGTCTAGTGTGGCGATCCGAGGGGGGGCTGCGCTGATAAACAATCAGCGCGAACCCCCCCCTGTCAGGAGAGCCGCTGATCGGCTCTCCTGTACTCGCGTCTGTCAGACGCGAGTGAGGAAGAGCCGTCGGCGGCTCTTCCTGTTTACATCGTGATCAGCCGTGATTGGACACGGCTGATCACGTGGTAACGAGGCTCCGCCGGAGACTCGTTACCGAGATCGGAGGTGCAGGGTGTCAGACTGACACCCCGCATCACCGATCGCCGCGCTGCGCGCCCGCACGGGCGCGTGCGGCATGAAATCGTGCAGGCCGTTTGAGAACGGCCTGTCACGATTTCATAACCACTTCCCGGCCGTAAATCGGCTATTGGCCGGGCGGGAAGTGGTTAAGGAACATGGGAAGTGCTGCTTGTGCAGCTTTATTTCCCCCCTTCATTGCAGTGAAATTTTAGACTTCCACGCAATGATTACATTTGTTATCAATCCTTATGTCAGTATGATTTAGTATGTCATATAATTAATTCTATATACCGACAAGTTTAAATTTCTTTATTACCTGTTTGAGTTCTGACCATCACAGATAGATGGAGACATGTCCTATTTTCTAGTAAGGGCATGTTTACCTCTACTAAGATGGCGCTCACACAGTCGTTGAGTCCTAATTCGCATCACACTGGGGCGAACGCGATGAATTTTGTGTAAGGGCACGCTTACCACAACCAAGATGGCGCTCGCGCTGCCGTTGATGTGCATCTCACAACGAGGTCTGGGTATATCAACGAGGTGGTTTACTGCGGTAGCCCATCCCATTGACAACGTCCGTTGATGACTTACTGCGAATTACCCCAGACGCGTTAACGTCACCACGCTTTAGAGGGAAGGGTTCCCATCGATTGCCGGCCGTCATTTTCGTTTATATGCTGTTTTTACATCTCTGTATGAGAGTACATTTATTTTATTAAAATTTTATTATCAAAACAGAGTTACACTATGGTGCGCATTTTTCATCTTCTTCCCTGGATGACTGCGCGTGTTACAGATTAGTGTCCCGTCGGATCTTCCTTGACTACCATCCCCAGGTTTACAAGGCCGCGGCTGCGCTATAGCCGACCGTTCTTATGGCTTGCCCTCTGGTAAGCTGCCATCTATTCATTGGTGAAGGGATCACATATTGATTTACATCAGTCACTGGGTGATTTCGTTTATGTGATGCAGTTTGTGAAAGATCTAAACTAAATCTATGGCCATAATTTATCTATGAACTTTGCTCCATGGACTCACTATTGGCGGCCCCATTCTAAGGGATCACGGATTTTGATTAACTCTTGCCACACTGCTATGTTAGTTTAAAGGGCGCAGCTTTGCTTTTGTTTTTCCATATCTCTTTGTTATCCCACGACAGCCGCAGCCCTCTCCTAGGTTTTATGTACAATTTTTTGTTGTGTTTTTTTTTTTATTGATAGCGCAGTTTTCTTGTTTACTATATACCAATACCTCTTCTAAAGCAACAACCTTCCATGCCAGAAGAACATGGCAAAACTCCGGTCTGAAGTTAAAACCATAAAGGCAGCAACCAGGTTCTCCCTTTCATTTTGTAACCCAGAGCATCACATTAGTTGCCACAAGTAGCAAAGTTATGGGAGGTGCATGACAGGAAAGCCCAAAGTTTTACCACCACCAAGACGCCTTTACACCGAGGGCTTTTAGTACTAAAAATAGCGCCTGTAAAAGCACCCCTCAGCCCGACTGCTTTCACACCGAGGCGGTGCTCTTGCGGGGACGTTCGGAAAAGTCCTGCAAGCAGCATCTTTGAAATTAAATGAATGGACAGCGTTGCTCAAGCGCCTGCAAAGTGCTTCGGTCAGCGCCGCAACATGGATGCTTTTAACCCTTTCTTCGGCCGCTAGCGTGAGTTAAAAAGTGCCCCGCTAGCGGCAGAAAAACGCTGATAAAATGATAAATCGCTGCTAAAACTAGCAGTGCTTTACTGCCAACGTGGGGCAGCTACAGTGTGAAATTAGCCTAAAGAAAATGGTGTTGGGAAGGAATAAAACGCTCAGATCGCTGATCTGGTACGTGCATATTAAATCGCACCATAAGGAATACAAAGTGCAATGGAGCCGAGCACCACTTCACATTTCCAATTCAGTTACCCTCATTCAAAAAATAAAATAAAAAAATCTGCCAGGCAATCCTCACCGCCTGTTTCAACCCTGTTTTTGCCCAAAAATACACAACTACACCCAGTGTGTTAAATAGGTTGTGTTCCGTTGGGCAGATTTTGCAGAGGATGCAAAGCTTTGTGACTAGGGCTGAAACAACTAATCGATATAAATCGATTAACTATTTTTAAAATCTTTTAGTTGGTTAGCCCATTAGTCTGTATACAGAATACATTACTTGTTTATAAATCAAAAAACACAGTTCAGCAGACATACAGCTCAGTACACAGTCCATATATACAGTATACATAGTGTAGCACACACAGCTCAGTACACAGTCCATATATACAGTATTAGAGCTGCACGATTCTGGCCAAAATGAGAATGACGATTTTTTTGCTTAGGATGAAGATCACGATTCTCACGGCATAAAATCTTTTACATTTATACAAAAAAAAAAAAAAAAAGAAGAATGGGCTAACTTTACTGGCTAGTGTTTTTTTTTTTTTTATTATTCATTACAGTAATTTTTTTAAAAAAAAGTGCATTTAAAAAGACTGCTAAGCAAATACAGTGCAACATAAAATATTGCAACAACCGCCATTTTATTATCTAGGGTCTTAACTAAAAAGTTATATAATCTTTGGGGGTTCTAATTAATTTTCTAGCAAAAAAATAATGATTTTAACTTGAAAAGAGCTGTCAGAAAAAGGTTTGGTATTTAGGTGGTTAAAAATTCCTAATTTACATACAGAAGAAGTTTATTCCTTTGAAGAGATACAATGTTTTCAAAACTTGGCAGATTGCCCAGACTTTGACTTAGCTGAGAGCAGACAGGAAATTCTTTGCATACCAAAGTGCAGGAGAGAAAATTATTTTCATGTCAAAGATCATGAAACTCTGTATCAAGCATTGTAAAGGGAAAAAGATCGCGATAACGATTCTTGACGATTAATCGTGCAGCTCTATACAGTATACATAGTGTAGCATTCACACAGCTCAGTACACAGTCCATATATACAGTATACATAGTGTAGCATTCACACAGCTCAGTACACATTCCATATATACAGTATACATAGTGTAGCATACACAGAGCTCAGTACACAGTCCATATATACAGTATACACAGTAGCACATCTGCAGCTCAGTACACTGTCCATACGGAAAGAGAGTAATGCCTTGCGAGACACAGAATTTCTTGCAGATTTAGAGGCGCATTGCGAGTGGTATTACCGCGGTTTCCCATTGATGTCAATGAGAAGGAGCAGTTTAGGAGCGGTTGACACCCCGCTCCTATACCGCTCCAAAGATGCGGCTAGCTGGACTTTTGGAGCGGTCCTGCTAGCGCACCGCTTCAGTGTGAAAGCCTTCGGGCTTTCACATTGAAGACTACAGGGCAGGTTTTTTTCAGGCTATTTTTTAGCGTTGTACCATGTGAAAAACGCCTCAATGTGAAAGGGGCCTTATTCTCAAAGTGGATTAGATATTTTGTTCCCTAACCATATAGCTGGTTATTCATTTTTACCATTGTATATAGATATGCAAATTACAATACAATTTTTGCTTGAATATCACCTAAACTATACACCACACTTTAGGTTTTCATCATATTAATCATGGGTTGGAACCCTAATCGTCACCGTAGCATGTAAACACCAGTCAGATGCCATTTGCAGCTTAACGGCACATACAGTGCCTTGCGAAAGTATTCGGCCCCCTTGAACTTTGCGACCTTTTGCCACATTTCAGGCTTCAAAAAATAAAGATATAAAACTAAATTTTTTGTGAAGAATCAACAAGTGGGAAACAATCATGAAGTGGAAAACAATCATGAAGTGGAACTAAATTTATTGGATATTTCAAACTTTTTAACAAATAAAAAACTGAAAAATTTGGCATGCAAAATTATTCAGCCCCCTTAAGTTAATACTTTGTAGCTCCACCTTTTGCTGCGATTACAGCTGTAAGTCGCTTGGGGTATCTATCAGTTTTGCACATAGATACTCGATTGGATTCAGGTCTGGACTTTGACTTGGCCATTCTAACACCTGGATATGTTTATTTGTGAACCATTCCATTGTAGATTTTGCTTTATGCTTTGGATCATTGTCTTGTTGGAAGACAAATCTCCGTCCCAGTCTCAGGTCTTTTGCAGACTCCATCAGGTTTTCTTCCAGAATAGTCCTGTATTTGGCTCCATCCATCTTCCCATCAATTTTAACCATCTTCCCTGTCCCTGCTGAAGAAAAGCAGGCCCAAACCATGATGCTGTCACCACCATGTTTGACAGTGGGGATGGTGTGTTCAGGGTGATGAGCTGTGTTGCTTTTACGGCAAACATAACGTTTTGCATTGTTGCCAAAAAGTTCGATTTTGGTTTCATCTGACCAGAGCACCTTCTTCCACATGTTTGGTGTGTCTCCCAGGTGGCTTGTGGTAAACTTTTAAACAACACTTTTTATGGATATCTTTAAGAAATGGCTTTCTTCTTGCCACTCTTCCATAAAGGCCAGATATGTGCAGTATACGACTGATTGTTGTCCTATGGGCAGAGTCTCCCACCTGAGCTGTAGATCTCTGCAGTTCATCCAGAGTGATCATGGGCCTCTTGGCTGCATCTCTGATCAGTCTTCTCCTTGCATGAGCTGAAAGTTTAGAGGGACGGCCAGGTCTTCGTAGATTTGCAGTGGTCTGATGCTCCTTCCATTTCAACATGATCGCTTGCACGGTGCTCCTTGGGATGTTTTTGTATCCAAATCCGGCTTTAAACTACTACACAAAAGTATCTCGGACCTGCCTGGTGTGTTCCTTGTTCTTCATGATGCTCTCTGCGCTTTAAACGGACCTCTGAGACTATCACAGTGCAGGTGCATTTATACAGAGACTTGATTACACACAGGTGGATTCTATTTATCATCATTAGTCATTTAGGTCAACATTGGATCATTCAGAGATCCTCACTGAACTTCTGGAGAGAGTTTGCTGCACTGAAAGTAAAGGGGCTGAATAATTTTGCACGCCCAATTTTTCAGTTTTTTATTTGTTAAAGTTTGAAATATCCAATACATTTTGTTCCACATCATGATTGTGTCCCACTTGTTGATTCTTCACAAAAAGTTTTAAATCTTTATGTTTGAAGCCTGAAATGTGGAAAAAGGTCACAAAGTTCAAGGGGGCCGAAAACTTTCGCAAGGCACTGTACCACCCTTCAACTTGGCCTTAAGTGTAACCAATAAAATGAAAGCAGCTCAAGTTCCTATGCTTCATACTGAATCAGTCCATAAAATGATCAATCCCACTTTCTTTGTGTGTTTCATGTAAAGCAGAATGTCAAAATAGTAATAAAAAAATTATATCATTTTTTACATATAGCGCACAAGTCTACAAAAAGTGATGTACATCCTCTACAAATGGAAGCGTCACCAAAAAATAAAAAATGCATATTTACTTTGCTCACACATAACCTATATATAGGACTGGTAGAGTGTTTCACAATGCGAGTGGGAGGAGAGTAGCGCAACACTCAGCAGAATAAATTTCGATGTCTTGCCATTATAAGGACCGACTGAGTTTCCCCTGTATGACCCGTGCGTTATAGTATAAGAAAGAATTGTTTATGAAGACTAGCTCTGTATGTATTCCCATATAACCTAGCAAATGCTACAAAACAAATGCAGAATTATGAATAATGCACAATATGTATTATCAAGGAATAAAACATCATTAAGAACATGTGTATATAAGCCTCTAAAAAACGTATTTGCTCACGTTAGGTCGATTTTATATATGTTCAACAGATGCACAAAACATACTCATTAATCCTACCAGAAATCTTATGAGCTGATAACCAACTATGCTCCCTGCTTCACATTTAAGGGTCAGCATTTCTCTTAAAACTACAGAAAACTACAACTATGTCAGAAGGGGGGGGGGGGGTTCTGTAGTGCTTTCCTAGTTTATCACCATAGATGCAGCACAGCAGGGGGGCATAATAGTTTGTTAAATAAAACATTATATCCAAATTAATTTTTATCAAATTTTATTTTAAATAACATGCTTTTGGTGTAAAAATAATTTCGTTTATTCAGCATGAAATGGCACGAGGCTATACATTTTGCAATATTTCAATTTTTGGTAAACTAAATAATCAATAAATTCTAGCTCTGCAAGCTGAGATAACATTAACTGCATTGATGCATTCACACAATTTCACAGAAACCAAGAGATAAAAAACAAAGTTCAGGAATAGGCCATTATCCATTGTATATAGAGGCAGAAGACCCGGCAGAGGCAGAAGACCCGGCAGAGGCAGAAGACCCGGCAGAGGCAGAAGACCCGGCAGAGGCAGAAGACCCGGCAGAGGCAGAAGACCCGGCAGAGGCAGAAGACCCGGCAGAGGCAGAAGACCCGGCAGAGGCAGAAGACCCGGCAGAGGCAGAAGACCCGGCAGAGGCAGAAGACCCGGCAGAGGCAGAAGACCCGGCAGAGGCAGAAGACCCGGCAGAGGCAGAAGACAATGGGATGTACTGAAGGTTTAGGCTTTTAGGTTACCCAAAAAATGCTGTCTTTATTATGTATTACCAGTAAATGCTGGAGGGTTCAATATATGGTTCTGAGGCCTCGTTCACACAGGAGTAAGTAAGCAAAAAATCCATGCGAATATCTGTCTTTGCCTGTGCGGGATTCACAAATGTTTTCCACACATCAGCGTGCAGGCTGTACTATTCTGGTCTGTTGGGACGCAATGGCTGCCGTGCACACGGTCTGCATTCTGGGACATGCAGCTGTCAATTTGGGACCAGCAGCTGTCTGTGCAGCCACTACACCCAAATAGATATGAATGGGACTGCCTGGACATGGATGTGTGGGCAATAACGGTCCGTCGCATAGATGTATGCCCATGTAAGAGAGACCCAACAGACACAGTCAGTCTATGTTGCCATCTATAGCTCATGAAAACATGTATAAAGCATCAAAAAAAATTCGACAAACATATTGCTGCTCCTTTCCTAACATTTTATAAGCAAATAGGTGTGTGTTTACGAGTATGTGTACATATGAAGATAGATGGTTGTAGAATAGTGTTTGTATAAAACAGTACATTTACAGCGAAACCTAATTTACACACTGGGGTGTCAGAATCTAAAGAGTTAATATAAAAACAGTTTTCCCAAATCTGTTTGTCTTTATTATATTTACACAATTACTGAGCTGAATACTTACTAATAACCACTCCTTAGACAACCAATATCCAAGATATGACGTATAAAGAAACCATGTTTCACAATCGGCCTCTGACACCAGAGCATGTAATGGGGTTTCTAAATTTACCCGTAGATAAATTCAATCTACTCGAGCGTCTTAATTAAAATGAAACTCATTAGCTTTACGGTACATGATAACCCTTAGGCCTCATGCCCACGGATGTTTGTTTTTTTTTTTTTTTTTAAAAAGAAGAAAGAGATTGGTGGGGCGTTGGGAGCGGATCCACTCTTGTCCCCCCTCTACCCTCCCTTCTCAATATGCTTGCTCGTTCTTCCCCTCCTCCCCCCCTCCCCTATTGCTCCCCTATCCCCCCTTCCCTCCCTCTTTCCTTTTATCCCATATCTCTCTCCCCCTGTTTTACTCTCCCTCCCGTTCTTTCTCTATCTCTCCCTCTCTCTCTCTCTCCTCCCCTTCTCTCCTTCCTCTTTTGTTGAGTGACCATGGGCTGGCCATGATACACTATTTCTTGCTAAAATGACCTTGATCGGTGCCCTGCTCCACTCTCCCCCTCGCGCCAGAGTGGGGAGGGGGATTTGGGGGAGGGGAAAACGAATTATGATCCTCCGCCCTCTGTCGCTTCATCGCACTATGTGTACCTTAGTTCGGGTCTGGAAACTTCAATGATTGTTATGTTACACTGTATCATGTAGCGTACCTTTTTTGTAACCTTATGTCACTCCTTGTTATGTGATAACTACTATGTCACTTTTCCTCTTTTTGTATGCTGCATTTTGATTCAATAAAACTTTTATGGGAAAAAAAAAAAAAAGAAAGAAAGAAAGAACGAACGAACGAACGAACGGAAGGAAGAAAGAAAGAAAGAAAGAAAAATAGGCTGCAAAGCTATTTCAGACGCCAGGAAAAAAAACTGCGTTTTTAACGTAATTTTTTTATGCCTTTTGCATTGAATTTGCCGTGCTAGCTTTCAGCCATGTTTTTTCTCTATTCAAAATCAATGGTTCCCTATAGAAGCCCATTGATATGAATAGAGGTCACACCAGAAGTCAGATCAAGATGATCCGACTTGCGGGGGAAATCGTGTGCGGAGAATCTTGAAGAAAAACCCTACGAAAATTAAATACAATTAATTTATTAAATAAGGGGGCTCCCAGATCCTAGCCCCCCACTCTATGTTAACGAGTATGGGGTACATCGTACCCCTACCCATTCATCAGGGGGGAAAAAGTGTCAGGAAAAAAAAACAAACACACTAGACAGGTTTTTAAAGTAATTAGGCAGCTCCGGGGTCGTCCTCCGCTTTCTCTGGCATCTTTTCCCGTTCTCCGGTGCCATCTCCGCGCTCTCCAGTGCTTTCTGCCGGGCCCCTCCCCATCTTCTTCCAGCTCTTTTACTAGCCGCGGCGCCGTCTTACCCCCTTTACTCTTCCTATGCTGACTCAACGATCTCTCCCGCTGCCGTGTGCGCGGTCCGCAACAATTTATATAGGCATGGGGCGTGGTCACCAAGTGATGTCACCCGGTGACCCCGCCTCTTATGTCACAGTCCCATCATGCTCCTGGTGGTGACATCACCCGGTGACTACGCCCCATGCCTATATAAATCGTTGCGGACCGCACACACGGCATTACAGCAAGAGAGATCGTCGAGTCAACATCGGAAGAGAAGAGGGAAGAAGACAGGTAAAACCGGGCCGCCGCTAGTAAAAGAGCTTTAAGAAGATAGCGGAGATAGCAAGAGAAGAACCGGAGAGCTGGAGAAGACCCTGGAGAAGTCAGAAGAAGACCCCCCGGAGCTGCCTAATAAATAGCTTTAAAAACCCGTCTAGTGTGTTTTTTTTTTCTTGACACTTTCCCCCAGGTAAATGGGTAGGGGTACAATGTACCCCATACTCATTCACATGGGATGGGTGGCCAGGATCTGGGGGCCTCCTTATTAAAGGGGGGCTCCCAGATAAAGATAAGCCCCTCAACCGCAGACCCCGACAACCAACAGCCAGGGTTGTCGGGAAGATGCCCTTGTCATTAACATGGGGACAAGGTGCTTTGGGGTGGGGGCGCAGTGCCTCCCTGCCCCAAAGCACCAATCTTCCCCTCCCACATGTTGAGGGCCTGGTATGGTCTAGGAGGGGGGCGCTCACTCCCTGACCTGCCGGGCTACGAGCTTGGGTAAGGGTCTGGATCCTGGGGGAATCCCCCAGCGTTTGTTTTTTTGGTGTGGGGGATTCCCCTTAAGATCCATACCAGACCAAAGAGGGAGACCCTCACGCGGAAAAAAAATTTGCGCGGTTCCCCTTAAAGATTCTCCACACGACTTGCAGCTTAAAAAAATGGCTCAGCCATTTACAGCTCAAAAACGTCATGGTGGGCATGAGGCCGTAGGCCAACATGGAGAGACGTTTTTAAGCTGCAAAAAATGCTTATAAAAAGGGTCTGTAAAAAGGTCCGCGGGCATGGAGTAAATTAACAGCTCAAACAGGACAGCCATCTCTAGCGATTCGCAATTTTGGAATTAAAGCCAAAGTCCAGTTTTCCTGTTACTATAAACACTTTGGGCCAGATTCAGCAACACTTGCGCTGGAGTATTTCGATATGCGCCGCGTAACTGTGAAGATGCGCCGTCGTTTCTATGTGGCTGTACCCACCAAACTAGATGCGCCCAATAACGGGCCATTTGCGACCGGCGGAACGTTCCGACGCCAGAGTATCGTCAGCGCTTAATTTCGCTTGGCGCATCAGTCGCGCCTATTGATTTCCCCTGCAAATATGCAAATGAGGGATTTTTCCCAATTCACGAACGGATTAGCACCATACGCTGGCTACATGCGCCGCGCGTATCTCGTCCGTCCGGCGCAAAGTTATTTCTACAAAAGGCTGCTTTATCTTTACTCCAGACGGTCACAGGTCAGCAGGAGTGCAGCTACAGCAGCGTTACCGACGATAAGAGCTAGCTGAGCACCCCCACTTGCAGGACAACACCTCTGTCCATGCTTGTCTGTCAAATTTTACAGCCATGGAGGAAGACATCATAGGTCTCCATAGCCGAGATGACGGCTGACAGCTCCTGGCCTTTAGAGTTCAGCTTTCTCCTGTGTTTGCGGGGAACGGGAGCAGCCATCTCAGAACAAAAGTAACATCACTGCGGGGAGGGGGAGCAGGATACACTTTAGTGCCAGAATGGCGCTTCTACGGGCGCATTTAAACGCCCAATGGAAGGCATTGCTCTGACGTTTCCCGTGAAGTGGTGCCGACGGAAGTTGTAAGCATGCGCACAAAGGGGGCGAGTGGAGCCTCACTCACTGCGCATGCTCTGTGGTTGATGCGCTGAACGTAAGCCTCTGCGCTGGACTCCGCCCATCATTTACATATGATCACACCCACTTCCACTTGCGTCGGGTTACGCCAGCGCATTATCGTTACTCTGGCGCAAGTTAACGCGCAACTGCTATGTGAATAACAGTACTTGCGCTGAAAGGGTCGTCAGAGTAACGTAAATGAGAAGCGTTACTCTGGAGCAAAGATGCTCTCATCTACCTGAATCTGGCCCTTTGTTTGGCCCAAACTATCATTTTCCATTACCAAGTAATTTAGCAGCTGTGTTAAGCATAACTTAGGCTGGTCTTCTACAACTTTCCTTAAGATTTACCAAAACCTTATAATATGGAGGTCACACCTAAACAATTTCACTTTGTATGCAATCAGGCCAGCCCTTGCACTACATAGGCAAACGAAAATCTAATGGAAATTAAACAAATAAATGGAATAATGTATGGCCAGCTTTATTATATTAGCAGCATTAGCTACATACAGTATGATGGTGCCGTGTGGCTTCTCAGCCATTTAGGAGAAGCCTTGTAATGTTATCAATGAATACAAGGCTTAGGGTCCTTTCACACGTCCATTCAGTTTGTCCGTTTTTTGGATGTCCGTTAACGGACCTCAATGCTTCCCTATGGGAGCGGATCCGTTAGCGGATGAGCATCCACTAACATCCGTTAACATCCGTCTGCGGTAAGCTCCGTTTTTTTGGACGGAAGAAAACCCTATTTTTCTTCCGTCAAAAAAACGCAACGGACGATCCGTTTAACATCCGATCCGCAGACATCCGTTTTTCATCAAAATATGTTAATATGGTAAAAAACAAAATTCAATAAACTTTAATATACATACAATATGCATACAGCACAATACCCTTTGACCCAGGTAGTGTAAAGTCCGAATGTCACATGATTCTAATACATGCTGCCCAGTGTGAGAACACAGTGCTTGTACATTGTCTGAGAAAGATAGAGACAAAAATGGCCAAAGACGTCGGACATGAGGAGCTGATCCAGCTTGTCCATGATCGGCCTGCCATATGGGACAAGAGGTCCACAGAATATAGCGACCGAGATCTATGTAACAAGAAGTGGGAAGAAGTATTTGAGACGGTGACACCAAACTGGCAGTCACTGAGCACTAAGGACCGTATTAAACGTGGTAAGTAGTTAGTGGTTTAAGGGGGGGTTGGGGGGTCACCTGCCAAGTCACCTGCCACCTGCCACGTCACCTTCCACGTCACCTGCCACGAATTGTGGATTGTCACCTGCCACAAATTGTGGATTGTCCACTGGCCACATCACCTGCCACGTCACCTTCCACGAACTGTGGATTGTCCACTGGCCACGTCACCTGCCACGTCACCTGCCACAAATTGTGGATTGTCCACTGGCCACGTCACCTGCCACGTCACCTGCCACGAATTGTGGATCTTCACCTGCCACGAATTGTGGATTGTCCACCGGCCACGTCACCTGCCACGTCACCTTCCACAAATTGTCCACTGGCCACGTCACCTGCCACGTTACCTGCCACAAGACCTAGAGCAGAACAAAACCTAAATACACCCCTGTTCTCTTGCCACAACTGTACTCCAAATATGCGCTTTTAAATAGTATACGTACATGTTGCAGTTCTGTCAGTTTATTGTGTCTACTTTTACTTTATAGGGAATAAAATAGTGACAAGATGGCGATCTTTACGAGACCGCTACAGGCGGGATCTCAATGAGGAGGCAAATGCTCGGAGCGGAGCAGGATCGTCAAAGTATAAAAAAGGGACGTTCTTTGAAATGCTGGACTTCTTACGTAATGTGATGAGCTTAAGAAGGTAAGTTAAAAAAATAGTTAACACCATAACTTAACCACTTGTCCACCGCCCACCGTCAAATGACGGCGGGCGGAGGACTCCATTGTTCTGACAGGACGTCATATGACCAGATGTATTCTAATAACTCCTCTGTATTGACCTTTAACCCATCTATCAATGAATATTTTACAGTACTGCCAGTAACATTTCGAACACTGGTGAGGACACAGATATTGAGGGTACACAGCAGGAGAGAGAGATGGAAGATGAGGAGAGACATCCAACTCCTCTTGAAGACCCACCAGTGGCAGCAACAGGCATGCCACCAAGACAACTTGTGCCTGTAAGTATCATATCAAATGACTTGTTGAAATCTTTAAAGAATAAAATGTGCTAATAATTAATCTTCCACCCCTCAGGTTCGTTCTATTTCCACCACTTCAAGGGGGAAAAAAAAAAAAAAATGTCGATGAGGCAATGATTAATTTTATGGAGGAGATGAGAGGCATGAGACGACCTGACAATGATCCGTTTGCTGACCCTACAAATGAGGATGCCCGTTTTCTACGTAGTCAGTATCACCAAATGCAAAAGATTCCACCCAACACCAAAATAGACGCTCACCTCGCAATTGCGAGTTTTATTGGGTTGTGTGTGAAGGCGTCTATATCCGGCGACCCATTGCCCCCAGTTATCCCCCCTCCCCAACGCCCATTCCATCAAGAGCATGCGCCACCTACTTCTTTTAGTGGTCAGCATTACCACCCGGCCATTGTTCACCATCACCAACGTGCCCCACCCACCACAGCCCAACATTTTGGACCCCCACATATGATTCCACTTCTTCTCAGGCCACTGCATATGCCAGTTCTTCCCAACCGTACTCTAGCTCCCCCAGTCCTTATTATACGAACCTTTGAGTTTTGTTAATTTTTTTGTTTATCCTATCCAATTATTGCCGTGTGTCCTCTGGCCATATTTTTTGGATTGTTTTTATGTTTTAATAAGTCTTTTATAGTGTATGTTTTGCGGTCATAAAAATAAAGGTACTTGACTGCTTTGAAAAGCTTTGTTTTTTTGGACTTTATACAAATAGAAAGAAACTAATGCAAAAAGATGACGATGTTAGGGTCATGATAATGAGACTATGAGAATGAAAGCATATACTGATATAAATCACAAAACTGCAATACTAACGAGATAAAGTAGTATTTTTTCAAAGTATTTCATTAACATTTTCTGTGTGACAAAAAAGATCATGCAGGTTAGCATAAAGGGGTCAAACATTGTACTACGAAGTTGCACATAGTAAAGTGCCTCGTGACTGTTTTTACACATGCTGATACTGCCACGGAACCTCTCCTTCTGGTGACATGAAAAAAATTGCAAAATGATCACGCATGAGAAGAGCAGAATTGTTCGGTCGCAGTCCGGAAAAGCGTACAGAAGGTAAGTCAATCTCGTCCTCTTCTTCAACACTAATTCCTTCTTTCTCACGTATTATATTATGGAGGACACAGCATGCTTGGATTGCTAGTTGGGCATTCTCCACGCTCAGTTGTATTGTTGTGTGAAATATGCGCCACTTGCTGCTCAAAATGCCAAAGGTGCATTCAATAAGGCGCCTTGCCCGACTCAAGCGATAATTGAAATTTTTTTTGGGGGTTTTTAAATTCTGCCTGGCATAAGGCCTTAGAAGATGCTGGGAAAGTCCAAATGCCTCATCAGCTACAAGCACATGTGGCATATCTGGCCCTACAGTTCCTGGAAGAGGTTTGTCTGATGGCAAATTAAAGTGGCCCTCTAGTAGTCTTCTCCCCATTTGCGATGCTGAGAAGACTCTTGAGTCTGCATTTGAGCCATACGCCCCAATATCGACAGCTACAAACTTATAATTACTGTCACAGATTGCCATTAATACAAGGGAGAAGTATTTTTTATAATTGTAAAATTGAGAGCCAGACCCAGGTGGCATCTGAATTCTGATATGTTTCCCATCCAGGGCTCCAACACAATTAGGAAATTGAGTTTTCTTCCAGAAAGCTTTGTCAATTTCCTGCCACATGCATGTATCAGGAACAGGCATTGCTGTAAACCGAAGCTCCTCCCATATAGCTTCACAGGTGTCATGCACAATTCCAGAAATTGTTGATGTTCCCAACAAAAAAAAATGGCTTAGGGACGTATAAGATACTCCAGATGCAAGAAACCTAGGAAGAGTAGAAGAAATTATGAAAGGAATCCAACATTACACTGGACATAATCAAGCACAAAGGCTGGCTGGCTGGCTTACCTGAGGGTAAGTAGAAGTCGCTCCTCTGGAGGCACAGAATGTCTCATGTCTGTGTTCGTCCTGTCTAAACGGGTATGCAACTTTTCCAGCAAAAATTGAAATGTTGGAACCGTCATTCTAGTAAAATTAAGAAATTTCTGAGGGAAGCGTCGCAAATCTGCGTAGTGCAGAGCAAAAAACCCCTCAGTTGGCCTCTTGAGCAGCAAAGGATGTGTCCAGTACCTGCGTCTCCTCGCAGACATCTTCCTGGTCCTGCTTTTTTGTCTCCTCAAATAGTACAGCATGACAAATGAGGTCACATGCTCATAATATCTCCCCAAATCCATTGTTATAAGCAGTACAGTAGAGCAATGTATCAGGAAGCACAAAGCCTGCTAACACAAAGCAATATCGAAAGCACAATGCACGCTGGGGAAACAAAGCATCATGGGAAAATTCTTCAAAGCTGATTAAATAAAGTTCTAAAACAAAAAAAAAAACGGATGTAAAAAAACGGACGAAAAAACGGACGTAAAAAAACGGACGAAAAAACGGACGTAAAAAAACGGACGAAAAAACGGACGTAAAAAAACGGACGTAAAAAAACGGACGTAAAAAAACGGACGTAAAAAAACGGACGAAAAAACGGACGAAAAAACGGACGAAAAAACGGACCAACTGAAGGGAAAAAAACGGACCTAAAAAACGGTCCGCACGTGTGAAAGGACCCTTAAAGTAATTGTAAACCCATTTTTTTTTCTAAGAGGCCAGTAGAAGGAGCTGTGAGCCCCGAGCGCGTAGCCTGACACTTACTTTCATCGGATGCCTTCTATCCCCGCCGTGCCCTTTGACGTCACCGCTTGTTCCGGATCTGCGTTCCACGCTGGCCAGCAAGGAGCTTCCTGGGCCCATCCACACTGAAGCCGTGCAGACATCACTGGAGCCGGTGGAAAGGCACACACCTATTAGCGAAAACCCCCCCGATGGACTACTACTCCGCGAACCTGTGAGTACACATCTATACTCACATTTTAAGTAGACTGCTGTTTTTAAGTTTTTTTTTTTTTTGAGTTGGCGTCTCCACCCCCTCTTTTTTCTTCCAAACATGTTATACTTACCTGCTCTGTGAAATGATTTTGCACAGAGCAACCCTGACCATCCTCTTGGGTCCCCGTTGGCACTCCAGGCTCTCCTCGCCGCTGTTGAATGCCCACAATATCAAGCCACTTTCTATAGGGATGCTTGTGCAAGCTGGCTCCCAAGCCGCATGTGGTCTCATTACCTACAAAACACGGCTTGGCCCCGCCCCATCCTCATTGGCTGCGATTGACAGCAGTGGGAGCCAAAGGTGCTGGTAGGGGCTGCACTCAGGTTTTTACTTTAACCGCTCAAGGACCAGCCACTGTAGCAGGTTTGCTCCCTTGCACAAAATCGCAGTCATTGCAAGTCGGCCGTTTTAAATAGAATAGGAGGCTGGACACCCACCAGTGAGAACGGGGATCTGCTTTGTTTAGACAGGGGAGTTGACAGATCTGCCATTCCTGGATTTTAGAAACAGCAGTGTCTCTCTGCTCCCAGGCAGACCACCCCTATACAGTCAGGAACACCTCCCAGGGAACACGCTTAAATCACTCGAGTGCCCCCTAGTGTTAACCCCTTCCCTGCCAGTGACATTTATACTGTAATCAGAGGATATTTCTAGCTAGCAAAGTGTTAAAGCGGAAGTAAACCCTGATGGGTTTTAATTCTTCTTCCTTGCCCAGCGAAGTAAAATCATAATGGGCACTGCATACTAGCCCATTATGTTGCATTTACCTGAAAACAAAGCCTGCATACCTCTTTCATCCATGCCCTTTACGTGTGCATGCGCTGATGTCAGCGCAAGCTTATATGGTAAATATATCCTAAACTTTGCAGGTTTAAGAGACATTTCCAGTACCTACAGGCAGGGTGGATTGAATTTAAATCAAGTTTATTTCAAATCACAATATATACGTCCTCTTTTTGAAGAGGGATATCTCGGTAACGGCAGCAGCTGCCACAATCGAGATATCCACCTCTTCAAGAGGAAGTAAACCCATGTTTTTATTTTTATTTTAAATACCCTGCAAGATAAAGTCATAATAAGCTAGTATGCATAGCATTGTAGCTCATTAGGATAGCCTTACTTGAGAACGAAGCCCTCAAAGTTCTCCTCCGTGCCCTCCCCCGCCATGCGTGCGCCATAGACTTTGGTGCTGAATTTTCAGCAAATATCTCCTGAACCGCGAAGGTTAAGGAGATATTTTTTGCACCTACAGGTAAGCCTTAATCTTGGGCTAACTTTACTGCCGTTTTAATTTTTCAATTCAAAAATTAATTTTATTCCGAAAAAAAGTGCACTTGTAAGACTGCTGCGCAAATACGGTGTGACAAAAAGTATTGCAATGACAGACGATTTATTCTCTCGGGTGTTAGAATTAAAAAATATATATATATATATAATGTTTGGGGATTCCAAGTAATTTCCTAGCATAAAAAAATTGTTTTTAATGTTTAAACACGGAGTCTGAAAAACAGGCTCGGGGCTTAGGCCGATATGCATTCTACATATTTTTGGTAAAAAAAAAAAAAAAAAAAAAAAAAAAAAGTTAGAGCGTCTACAAAAAGGGGATAGTTTGATGGCATATATATATATTTTTTTTTTTTACTAGTAATGGCGGCAAACTGCAATTTTTATCGTGACCGATATTGCGACGGACACAAATCGGACACTTGACACTATTTCAGGACCATTGTCATTTATACAATGATGAGTGCTATAAAAAATGCACCGATTACTGTGTAAATGACACTGGCATGGAAGGGGTTAAACACTAGGGGGCGAGGAAGGGGTTAAGTGTGTCCTAGGGAGTGATAACTGTGTGGGGGCTGGGCTACAAGTGACACGACAGTCATCACTGCTCCCGTTCACAGGGAGCAGTAGATCACTGTCCTGTCACTAGGCAGAACTGGGAAATGCCTTGTTTACAATTTCAATTCTGCAGCTCCTTGACACAATCACAGGACACTGGCAGACAGAGTCCGCGGGTCCCGTGGGCAGGATTACAGAGCTCACGGCGGGCTTGTTTTAAAGCAACTCGATTTTGATAAAAATTTAAAAGAGCAACCACCATCTCTGTCCTGCAGAGGCTCCTCCTCTGAACCACTGTTGATTTACCGACAGTCACATTCACTTTACGGCTGGTGATGCAGCAGTGACAACAAGGTATGGGACGTGGCGGCTGCAGGTGAGTGGATGCTCACTAGCAAGCGCTGCCAAGAAGGATTTGAAATGACAGGCGATTTAGAATAAGCCGTCAGGTTAGTAACAGTGACATCAGAACTTATTCAAATCATACAGTTTGTAGTGTACGTAGATTTGCAAAACAATGGGATAAAGGTATATTCCTGAACTTTGTTATATCTCATGGTTACTGTGAGATTGTGTGAATGCATCAATGCAGTGCATGTTAACTCAGCTTGGATTCATTGAATGAGGTTACCAAAAATAAAACAATTGCATAATATACACAGCATCATGCTCCATAACTAAGCTCCATTTCATGCAGAATAAACTAAATTAATGCATCTTAAATAGAAACCCATCTTTATATAGATTTTTACTTCAAAAGCACTTTATGAAAATAATTGCAATAAACAAAAAATATATATATATTGATTTTTAACGACGCTGCCTACGGGTAAGCATCATTATAGGGCTTACCTGTAGGTAAAAATGGTGCAACTAGGTTTACAACCACTTTAAGGAGATAGAGAGAAAAAAAAAAATATATATATATATATATATATATATTACATATACACATTATTTATATATCTTTCTTTTGAAATGTTTTCATTTTTTTTTGATAATGTAGCTGAAAGCAAAAACTATGCAAAATATTAACAAAAATCGTTGGAGAATGCACATTAAAATCAATTTAAATTGAGCAATATATAATAAAGTGTGCCCAAGGGCAATAATTTACCATACTAAAATAACTGTAAATTTCATTATGGAACAATGGGATGCTCTTTAGTTCACATCCATTGTCCTAACAGAACAAAATATAAAAACACTCACATCTATTTAGGAAGTTGTCAATATTCTTGTTTTTCCGCATAGCTGGGAAGTCTAAATCATATACCATAGCATCCAGTCCATCCTGCAACAAAACAGACAATGGTAAGAAGTTCTGAAATCTATCACAAAGAAAGATACAATAAAACAAGGAATAAGTTGAACACTTTAATTCCATGTTATTGGTATGAAATTATAAACGTGCCAGCATACATGCAGGGTAATTCTGAGAATATCTAAGACCTGGTTGGCACATTGTATCCCTGACTGCCACACTAAAATAAAAAAAGCATTCATCTGAACTAATTTGTTTACAGTGAGTGAGGGCAGACTGTAAACTGCACTAATTTTTGCAGTGTCACAACGTAAGGGAAGTTTTACATAATAGCACTTTAAGCGACTGCCTTGCAGGTAAAAAAAAAAAAAAGATAACTATAGGGCTCCCATCACAGAACAGGACAGGACAGAATTACTACTGGCCTATAAGGACCGACTGATTTCATCATAATGACCCACCTTTCATCCTTTGGCTTGAAACGATATGAAGTAAGAAACCCTGGCCTTCAAAACATAAAGGGAATAAAAAAAAAAAACACAACACATACATACTCCCCTAGGTGGATGGAGCATCAGTCGGTGGTTGTAATGCCCCATACACACGATCTGAATTTCCAATGTGAAAAAATCCAATGGAATTTTCCGTCGGAATTACGTTCATGCCGTCTTGCATACACACTATCAGACCAAATTCCGACTGCCCAAAACGCGGTGACGTAAAACACTACAACGAGCCGAGAAAAATTTAGTTCAATGCTTCCAAGCATGCGTCGACTCGATTTTGATCATGCGTGTTTTTTTCTCCGGAGTTCCACACAGACACAATTGGAATTTCGGATAGGATTTTTTTTTTCCCCCCATCAGAAAAAAATAAAACATGTTCAATTTCTAAACTTTTTTCATCGGAAATTCCGATCGCGTGTACAAGGCATCAGTCATGGGCTCTCTTCTCTGGGCTGTACAGGGATCATTTATTTTTTCTATTTCTCCACCCTATGTCCATGAATATCGATACCGATTTGTGTAACAAACAAATTAAAGGAGTTGTAAATAAAAAAAAATGCTGTTGCTGAAATGACTGTTTACAGGGTATAGAGATATAATAGTTAACTGATTCCTTTTCCTTTTAAAAACAACGATTAAAAATAGATAAAAATCAATCATATAAATGTACCACTAGTTGGGTTTTTGCATGTTTCCTGCTTCTCTGCTGTACAGAGTGAATACAGCACAGTGATGGTTTGAAAAATGAAAGTGATTGGTGCTGAGGGGTTTTAGACACACAGTAATCACACCTCCTTGATTAGTGACCACAGAGAGACATCTCCTAGGACTGTTATAAGGAAACAGACAAGCAGTAAGTGTGGCGATCAGAGAAGAATTACAGCAACTTGAGAGCAAAAAACAAACAATGAGGACATGAAAACAGCACTGCATTAAGGTAAAGGAAGCTATTAAGATAAAAAAATGTTTTCCTTTACAAACCCTTTAAAGCGTATCTATGGGCAAAATGTAAAACTAAATATATTCACATTGTAATTCATTTTTTTTTTCTAGCAAACTCCTAATATTCAGAATGATACCGTTTGTAAGGCTACTTTCACACCGATGCATTGGGGGCATCGGTGGTAAAGCGGTGTTATCTTTAACAGCGTTTTACCTTTTTTGCGGTTTTCGCCCGCTGGCGGGCAAAAAAGGGTTAAAGCTGCCCGCAAAGCGCTGCTGCAGTGGCATTTTGCTGGCGCTGCACATCGATTTCAATGGGCAGGGGCGCTTTAGGAGCGGTGTACGCCATACGTCTGATTTTAGCAGATCGGATTTCAGCAGACATGGACATCCGAAGCTCCATAGACTTGCATGGAGCGCCTGTTCAGGTCCGCTGGAAAAAACTGACAGGCGGACCTGAAAAGTCCGCCCGTGTGAAAGGGGCCTTACAACCCAATTAGAAAAAATTTCTTGAGCATGCTTCAGAAAAACCCTCTCTGCATCTAACCAGTGATCTCTCTGCAGAGATCCGACACAACCCCTGTAAGAGCACTCCAATCAGCAGGGAGAGTTCTACAATTCCGATTTAAAATGTGTTCTCCCATTCCATGTGCATATTACAGCAATTAAGCTGTCATTTAGAGTCAGGTAAATAAAAAAAATAAAGGCCTATATTATTTCTAATCTCAATACCATAAATCAGGCTTTGGATTGGATAAAAGCAGCTCAGAGTATATAAAAATAAACAGTACTATACTTGTTAACGGCATTTTATTCTGCAGTCCCAGAAAAGTTTCCAGGCTTCCAAAGATAACAAAATTCCTGGAGTGACTGATGGCAGCAAAGTGCTGAATGGTGCTACACCACAGAACATTATGCTCTTTTTCTTTGAAATCGCTTATGGGAAATAAAAAATGATATCCTAAACAGCCAGCAGACAAAATATTTGCCTGGTTGTGAAGAAACCCGATTAAGATTTTATTTTTCACATATATTTACAAAGGAGCAAACATCAATGGTTCAGCTAGTGGCCCCAGGGTCCTGGAGGAAAGTCTGAGCTGGCCGTCCAAACCTTTCAACATTATCTTCTTGGCCTACTGTAAAGGGTAACAGCAAGCAGAGCAAAGAGCAAAACATGTATGTAATGGGCACCGAGAAGAGAAATACAACAGCTATGGCCCGTTAGCCTATAAAACCCAGCTAATATCAGTGTAAAACACCTTCACAGGACTTAAAGGGTTCCGGGCATAATTTTATTTCATTTATTTTTTGCAAGCTAGAATTAATTACAATAAAAATAGTCCCTAAAACATTAATAGCTCCCCAATCGTTCCAGAAATCATTGCAAACACTTGCCTTATATCCTTCGGCTCATGTTGTGGCCATATCCATCATATGTGTGGGCATGTGAAGCCCAGTTTCTTTTTCTTCCTGGTTTTCAGGGAGAGGTGCATGCTGGGCGATTTTTAGGCACAGTAATGCCCAGAGACTCCTAGGAAATTGGTGTCATAATTTTCCAGGAGGAAATGGGGTCTTAAGACAGGAAGTTAAACCACCTAGGACCAGGAACTAGGCAGATAATAAAATCTGCCTAGTAACAACCAGATAAGAGTAAAACATTTTTTTTACATTAAAGGCAAGCCGTTAATAGAAAGTTAATTTTTAGGGTGGAACTCTGCTTTAAGACCACAGTGTGATATGAGCTTGCATAGTACAGAATGAGGCAATCAAGAGGGATAAAATACAGCACAATTGACCAGTAAAGATAGTTCAGGGGCTGCAATAGATTTGCTTTACAGCAGGCCGTAAAAATGTCTTATCAAATGCTGCTTTACCTATTTCACCGCAATTGCATTAATTTGGAAAAATAAAGCAGTTTCACCAGAAAACCCATAGACTTGAATCCAAGAAGATCTTTCACACAAAACTGACACTGGAAGCTTGTGGTTTTGGTGCTCTATGCTCTTCTACCAGCTGAATATTATTTTAGCTTATAAAACAACCAATCACACACATGGGCTTTTTCATATGATATGCATTCAAACTCAGCTTTGGGAATCGGACAATGCGGGTACATGGTTTATTAATTATTCTATTCCCTCTGCCCAAAGCTCCAGGCGGTGTGAGGAATTTCAGCATCATCACATACAGCGCAGAGCTATAAACCCTGCATTGTACGGAACAGGCAAGCAGGCAACAAGCACTTTAGAGGAGGTTACTAAACCCAGGACCCCGTATTCACTAGATCTGGTCTCCCACAGTACACAGAAATTCAATCATTTTATAGTAAAATAAATGACCTTTTCTCATCAGCAGTATAGAGCAATCTTGCGACTTCTATTAGTTCCTGGTAAAGCTTGTAGGCATTTTCATACTGCACAGTTGTCTTATCAGGCTGCAGGACACCTGATCCATCTGCCTGGACAGTGCACACATTGGCCCTGTGCCGATCACATGCACTCTCTCTCAAAAAAAAATAAACTCCAGCAATATGCACCAAATAGTGCATGTGCAGTCTGACTCCGAAAGGCTCAGTCTTATCTGGAGTCAGTGCAAGAGGAGGATCTGTGCATACAGGATCAAATCGCCTATTTACACAACCTATTCTTAAGTTCCACAGAGTTTAACATGCTTTACTGCATATACCAGAGGGGTCCAAACAGAGCGCCAGATTTGAACTGAACATGCGTGAGAGCCGACCATTTCACCAGACATTCTTTGAACCATAAAAATTCAGTCCAAGCGTGTTCGGCCCAACAAGAATTCTCTTGCCTTTGTGGCTGTGTGCGAGTAAAGAGATGAGCTTTGGCATATTTTTTGAATATACGTATTTATTGGCATACAACACGCACCTTTACTTTAAGAGCAAAGTTTCAGGATGTTTTATTATTATTTTAAATAAAGAGCTGTGAAGCAAAATAAGATTCGGTGTCCATCTGCAGCCTCACCATTGCCTGGAACGCAGCCACGAGCGCCAAAGTTTACATACAGGAGAACCTCCTTTTAACAAGGCTGCCTCTTTAACAAAAAGTCCCTCCTCTTTTGATGGACATTACACAGTCGTTCATTTGCAGCACAGAAAACGTGACTTCCTATTAGAGGTAATTCTTCCGTGTATGTACGGCGCTCGTCCTGCCTCCTCTCTGTCTTCCAAGGCATATACATGTTTGTGGCCCTGGGGGTTGGTAGATAGTCGGAGGCAACAAAAGATATACATGTCCAATCAGGCGGGCCGTTTAAAACCGGAACGCGGGCCAGAATTTAGACATGGCTGGCATATATAGACCGATTTTACTGTTGTGGTTAAAGTAACACTATTAGAGGGAGCCTGCCAAAGCCAGGAACACACCTTATTCATGCACCCCTAAAAACACGCTAACATTTTAATCTGTGTATTGTTTTAAGGGTGATGGGGGTTGTTGCCATAGCAAGGGTAGATTTCATCCAATTCCTGAAGTTCCGTTTTTAAACGTAATCTGGCATAGTTCCACATGTAAACTGATTATAAAGAATCTTTCCTGCAGATAAAGATCATTTCCCTTTATGGAAAGCTCATTCATATGAAAAAACTCTCAAGACTGTCAAGCTCAGTCTTATATCTATGAATAGCTTAAAAAAAGGATCAACATTTACAGAGACAAAACAGAACATTTTAGAAGTTTCATTTGATAACATTAATGCTCAACTTCAGGCAGTTAAAAATCTAAACATTATTGCAGTTTTTTTATACAAGCATATCAAGTACCAGAATTTGACCTGGCATCCGCTTCCTGCAGTCTCTGTACAGCTGAGCACCTACAGGGAGAGAGACAAGCAGTATGGAACCAGTCAGCTGTGCCGCAGTGTTCTGGCGCAACCAAGAACTATGTGGATAGTAAATCTGCTTAAATCTTAAATATGGGCAAACACACAAATCCTTTGACTGAAAGTCAATACTTTGACTTGACATCCTGATGACAAAATGCATAGGACGGAGCTTGGAACATCGTTAAGTCACTCTCGGTTTTGGAGATCCTCGCCTGTGGAACACGAGGAGTCCCAGACCTATTGCTGTTTACCTGTACTGACCTCACAGCACTATTGGAAATGCAGTTTTAAAAAATGTAACTTAATAATCCTGCTTTTATGGATTCACACTAGGAGAGGCACTTTTTTCATCCACCCCTACATGAACGTAACCAATTACCAGAGCCATCGTGGAAGAGGATGCAACATTGAATGGGGATCAGGGACGATCTTATTTTGATGCACTTTACTCCTGCAGGGGTACATCTTTCCAGTGAGGGCGGAGCTGAGAGGGAAGTACATGTGAAATTTCACCCACCTTTCACCAAGAGATTTTTTTTCTCTTAGGCACAAGTCACTTTGGAATTAAATCATCTATATGTAAAAAACACGCTGCATTTTACCTGCACTGGACTGTACCAGAAAAAACACGCTGCATTTTACCTGCACTGGACTGTACCAGAAAAAACACGCTGCATTTTACCTGCACTGGACTGTACTAGAATGCTGTAAAATGCATTAAAAACGCACTGGAACTCACCGGAACACACTTTTCCTTATCCAAGGTTAATAAAACAGGGGTGAGGAAAAAAAAAAAGCACTGGACAGCTATAAAAACTGGAACACGTCTAACGCGTATGCAAAAAAGCACCTGAACTGTTTCTATGGTGTGAACTGGCCCTAAAAAAATGATGTTTGTGAGGTTACAATTATCTAATCAAAAAGCCTGGAGCTGAAATGGTTAAAGTGATAGTAAAGCACACACACAAAAAAAAAAAAAAATCTGCTGGTATGCATTGCACATCATCACATTATGATATACTTGCCCTAAAATTAATACCTCCAGTGGCATGCTTCACTGTTGCCGGGGGTTTCCATTGCGACTCAATCTTCTTTCCGGGTTCGCAGGCTTCGACAGTTTGAATGGCCGAGCTGCTCCGACACCGACAAGCATGCCCCCTGGAGTCATGAATTTGGCACAGAGCTTTGAATGGGTGGCCCTCCATTCAGAGCACAGTGCGTATGCACCAATGACATCACCAGCTGCTACTAAAATATCTGCTAAACGATTTAAAGACTGCAAATTTGCTTATTTTATGCAGCAAAAAAAAATAAAAAATATTGTATAGGCCTATAAAACTCCGTTGTAGTGCCCACATTTTCTGCCAATCTCTGTCCCTGTGGAGCTTACAGTCATGAAGATATATTTTCTCGGTCCAATTCACTTAAATCCAACCACATCTGCCTCATACTAACTTTCAAATGCGCACTCCAGTGGAAAATTCAATCATACAGGGAGAACACAGCCTACCTGTTCTGTACTTCAGCTTTTCAGACATTGATGTATAGCACTAGCCTAATGCATACCCTTTTGTTGGAGATCAAGTAATCTGAGAACCCCGGCATGTAACGAAGGAGAACTGTTCTCAAACACACCTAGACCTTACTCTTACCACAAAGGAAGCCTCGTTTATCATTTAGGACATACAGGGGTCAATTCACAAAGAGAAACGTTATTGGTTTTCTTCAGGTGTTAAATTAGCACTCCTTATTTAACGCTAGCAAACATGGTATTCACGAAAGCTATAATCGTTATTTAACATAGTCGTTATGGTTTTCAACTGACTCTTTATCCAAACGTTATGCTAACTACTCAGACGTTATTATTAACATTTGGGACGTTAAAATAACTCTTAAGATCGTTAAATAATGCTGGAGAGATGCATTCTGGGAGCAGAAGGGGAGGAGAACAGCTGCATGTGGAAAAGAGCAGATACAGAGAGAGAGAGAGACACAAGCAAGACACAAGCAAGACGCACATGGAGATTGAGCATGTGATGTGCATAACTTCTAGTGTGTGCTTTTCTAAAGCCATGTGTATTTCCTCATACAGAGAATAAATCATGTTAGATGAGAATCGGAATTTAGCTATCACCTGGGTTTCAGAAAAGTCATCCAAAATAGTATGTGAAGGGAATACACGTTTATAAATCTGAACAACATTCTAACGTGTTCTTCTTCGCCTCTGGATAATTTTAAGTTCAAATAGAGCACGGTTCTATCTTGCCCAACACTACACTACACTACAAAAATCGCCAAAAGCTTCCTCTAACAACAAAATATCGCCTGGGAAATGTCATAACGCCACCCTGAGGGAGGTGTTAATTTAACGATTGCTTAACGATTGATAACTGTCAAAAATGTTTTTGTGAATTGCACTTCTGTACATATTTAACGATTTGACTCTTTAAAATAACGTTTTGAATCTTTAAAATAACGATTTGACTCTTTAATAAGGATCCATACCTTAAAATATCGGTTCTGTGTAGGGAAACGTTATTTGATGATTTTTCAAACCGTTAAATCGTTTAGTGAATTGAACTAGCTTCAATAACGTGCAAAATCGTTAAAATAACACTCGCAATCTGAAAATAAAGCTTTGTGAATTGACCCCACAGTATGTTATCTGCAAGACTGCTCCCATGGTCGCATAGCCTGCTCATGCTGTCTGTCAAGAGTCATATTCCATTGCAGTTCTGTGCAAGTTGACAGACTTAGATGAACAAGGGGGCACCTATAAGTGTTGTCATTTTTTAATTTGTGAAAAAAGGGACAAAAAACACAAAAACAACCCTAGAACCTTTCATATGTTGGGTGCTTCTACACTTAGTGTTTTTTACCCCAACATTTCATGTTCCGGACCAATATGCTGCTAAATGACCCAAGAGGTTTTTACAATTCGGCACTGCGTCGCTTTAAACAGACAATTGCGCAGTCGTGCGATGTGGCTCCCAAAAAAAAAAATTGCGTCCTTTTCTTCCCACAAATAGAGCTTTCTTTTGGTGGTATTTGATCGCCTCTATTTTTTCCGCTATATACAAAAATAGAGCGACATTGTTGAAAAAAAAAATCCATATTTTTTACTTTTTGTTATAAAAAAAATTAAATAAAACTAAATTTTAGTCAAACATTTAGGCCAAATGTATTCAGCCACATGTCTTTAGTAACCAAAAAAAAAACGCAATATAAAAAAAAAAAAAAATAGCTACCTAGCGGGAACAGAGACACTAATACAGCGATCTGAAAAATTATCGCTTAGTGACGCTGGCAATAGGGAGTGAAAGGGTTAACTAGGGCGATGATCAAGGGGTTAAAACTTTATTAGGGGGGGTACGGGGGCTACCCTGAACCTAACACTAGCTGCCTGTCACACTGACACTAAATGCAGTGATCAGTACATATATGATCACTGCATTCAGTGACACTGAGACAGGGGGTGGGGGGGGGGGGGTGATCGCACAGGGTTAATGTGCCTATGTGTAAGGGTGTCAGTGTAGTGTTGGTGCAGACTTACTGTGAGTCTTCTCTCCTCAGCAGCGGTTGAAAATACCGCTGAGAGGAGAGATTACATCACTTCCCCCTTCTTGTGTTTACACAGGAGGAGGAAGTGACACGCAGAGGGGAGCACAGGGATTGGCTGGGAGCGATCCGGAGGGGGCGGACAAAAAAACAACAGCCGCCCCCTCATCCCGGATCGCTCGGACAGCCACGGGGACCGCCGCAGGTACCGAGGGGGGGGAGGCAGGGACGTACAGGTACGCCAATGTGCCTGTACGTGCCATTCTGGCGACGTAAATGTACATGCGGCGGCGGCCTGCAAGTGGTTAAACAATGAGATTGACATTGGAGAAAATTAAGTTATTTTCTTAACCGGCAGACTTTGCAGTTTGCTCCTTAAGCCTCTTCAGAGAAAGATGGTTCTGTCCTTGGCAATAGCATAAAGTCAGTCTGAAGAGACGCCAACCCTCAAAGGCCATGTTATACTCCCCCAAATGGCTTCAAGACCAATAACCATATGGGAAGAGCAAACAGCTCATCAGTGTATATCCAACCTACCTACAGAAAAATCGCTGGAAAAGCATGTGCAAGGGCAAAGTCTTGGCAGCCTTAGGACCTTAAAAGGGGTTGTAAAGGTTTCCAGTGATTCACAGCGTCTCCCTGCAGGGATGTCGTCCCAAGGGAGGGGGCGAGCATGCTGACTAACCCCCAGTCATAACAGCTTGGATAATGGGGGCAAGCTTACCGAGGAGGTACAGGAAGTGAAATATTCAGACAAATGGAAAAAAAACATTTCAAAGGAAAGTTGAAGGAAAAAAGGTAAGTGAACCAACAATACACTTGCTTAAAAGGAACCCATTTAGAAAACAAACAACCTTTACAACCCCTTTAACCACTTAAGGACCGCCTCCTGCACATATACACCGGCAGAATGGCACGGCTGGGCACATGCACGTACCTGTACGTCCTCTTTAAGTACCCAGCCGTGGGTCACCCGGTCCAAAGCTCCACGGGACCCCGATCGCTGTCGGAGTCCCGTGATCGGTCCCCGGAGCTGAAGGACGGAGAGAGGTGTGTGTAAACACAGCTTCCCCGTTCTTCACTGTGGCACTGTCATTGATCGTCTGTTCCCTGATATAGGGAAAGGCGATCAATGACGTCACACGTCCACCCCCGCCCCCTACAGTTAGAAACACATATGAGGTCCCACTTAACCGCTTCAGCGCCCCCTAGTGGTTAACTCTTAAACTGCAATTGTCATTTTCACAGTAAACAATGCATTTTTATAGCATTTTTTTGCTGTGAAAATGACAATGGTCCCAAACGTGTCAAAATTGTCAGATGTGTCCACCATAAATGTAACAGTCCCAAAAAAAAAAAAAAAATCATTGACCACCACCATTACTAAAAAAAAAAAAAAAAAAAAAAAATTATAAAAATGCAATAAAAAAAACTATGCCCCATTTTGTAAACGCTATACATTTTGTGCAAAACAAACTGATAAACGCTTATTGCGATTTTTTTTACCAAAAATATGTACAAGAATACATATCAGCCTAAACTGAGAAAAAATATGTTTTTTATATCTTTTTTGGGGGTATTTATTATAGCAACAAGTAGAAAATATTGATTTATTGATCGCTCTATTTTTGTTTATAGCGCAAAAAATAAAAAAAAACACAGAGGTGATCAAATACCACCAAAAGAAAGCTCTATTTGTGGAAAAAAAAAAAAAAAAAAGGACGACAATTTTGTTTGGGAGCAACATCGCACAACCGCGCAATTGTCAGTTAAAGCGACTCTGTGCCAAATCGCAAAAACTGGCCAGGACCTTTACCTTTGTAATGGTCCGGGTCTTAAGTGGTTAAAGGACCCAGGAGTGGAAACCGCACAGATACAAAAAGGCAGAGCCTCCAGTTTCCTAGTGATGTGCACTGCATCAGTAAGAGCTGAAAGTCTCCTTAAATTTGGGATAGCAGATAACCGACTCCTTGGGGCAAGCGCATGCAGCAGTCAGACTGCAGCAATTCAGAAAGCCTCCAACTCATGGCTCAGAAGCTGATAAAGCCAAAATCAGATTCTGTGGGGAAAGGATAGAGGATCTAGCCACACCCAATGGAGCTAAATAGGAATTCCAATGACAAGACAGGTTCTAGGAGCAAAGGGCCAACATGAGACCAGATGTTGGCACCATCAGCAGCCTTGGAGCCAGTTGGGGTACCCAGTACAGCTGACCGCCCCAGCCCCCCCCAAACATTGCAAACTTGTGGCAGTAAGGCATTGTAAGCTTAGGTAAATGTTTTTTGTTTGTCAACCCTCCTGTTCTGCAAGCAGCAGTATAACCTGAAAAATATTTAAAGACATTGGGGTCAATTCACAAAGAGAAACGTTATTGGTTTTCTTCAGGTGTTAAATTAGCACTCCTTATTTAACGCTAGCAAACATGGTATTCACGAAAGCTATAATCGTTATTTAACACAGTCGTTATGGTTTTCAACTGACTCTTTATCCAAACGTTATTCTAACTACTCAGACGTTATTATTAAGATTCGGGACGTTAAAATAACTCTTAAGATCGTTAAATAATGCTGGAGAGATGCATTCTGGGAGCAGAAGGGGAGGAGAACAGCTGCATGTGGAAAAGAGCAGAGAGAGAGAGAGGGAGACACAAGCAATACACATGGAGATTGAGCATGTGATGTGCATAACTTCTAGTGTGTGCTTTTCTAAAGCCATGTGTATTTCCTCATACAGAGAATAAATCATGGGAGATGAGAATCGGAATTTAGCTATCACCTGGGTTTCAGAAAAGTCATCCAAAATAGTATGTGAACGGAATACACGTTTATAAATCTGAACAACATTCTAACATGTTCTTCTTCGCCTCTGGATAATTTTAAGTTCAAATAGAGCACGGTTCTATCTTGCCCAACACTACACTACACTACAAAAATCGCCAAAAGCTTCCTCTAACAACAAAATATCGCCTGGGAAATGTCATAACGCCACCCTGAGGGAGGTGTTAATTTAACGATTGCTTAACGATTGATAACTGTCCAAAAAATCTTTGTGAATTGCACTTCTGTACATATTTAACGATTTGAATCTTTAAAATAACGATTTGAATCTTTAAAATAACGATTTGAATCTTTAAAATAACGATTTGAATCTTTAAAATAACGATTTGAATCTTTAAAATAACGATTTGAATCTTTAAAATAACAATTTGAATCTTTAAAATAACAATTTGAATCTTTAAAATAACAATTTGAATCTTTAAAATAACGATTTGAATCTTTAAAATAACGATTTGAATCTTTAAAATAACCATTTGACTCTTTAATAAGGATCCACACCTTAAAATATCGTTTCTGTGTAGGGAAACGTTATTTGATGATTTTTCAGAGCGTTAAATCGTTTAGTGAATTGAACTAGCTTCAATAACGTGCAAAATCGTTAAAATAACACTCGCAATCTGAAAATAAAGCTTTGTGAATTGACCCCTTTGTATGTCTCTCAACCCCCTTGCTGCCTTCTCCCAGCATTACTTTGAGTGGGTGTAAATGCCGAGAGGTGTAGGTGGCTTCCCGATCATTTAATTGCTTTAACTGGCTGTCATAACAGTCACATTATCAGGAGCCCATTCTGACGACTTCTGGTCAAAAACCGACAAGTGCATTTCCAGTGCAAACTCTGCAAAAAAAAAAATTGGAAAAAATGGGATGTATATAGAGTATGGGTGGGTGTTCAGGACAACCTGCCCTACTTTCGTATATATGCATTAGTTAGGAAGGAGGTTAAGAAACGAGAAAGATGATGATCTGCCATTTCTGATTGGGATTCTCAAATAGCAATTTTGGGTAAAAAGTGAAAGCAATCAGTGAACTACGGATCCCTATCTAGTAAACACAGGAAGTCATCCACTTCAGAATAATAGCGTCCTAGATCACCAATATTGTATGTCATTTCCTGTCCTGTATGAGCAAAATCACATTCAAGCTTCCAAAGCAGGTTTAAATCTGATTGGCCGCTTAAATTTTAGTCCTGTAACCCGTTTTTTTTTTTTTTTACATCCACCATCCATCTCCAGTTTACAAGTTTTAAAATATATATTAAGGTATCAAAGCAAACCATTCTGAAAAGAGAAACCAAATGTAACAGCACAAGATCTCCAAGATAATCCTATACATTTTTTGATCATATTCCTGGTATTTCTAGTATAAAATTCCAAAACAGGCATGCACACGTAAAAAGATATTTGAGCTATGTAGCCTAACTTGAACAATGAACTACGGAATTCTGCTAGAAACATTATGTAACCTGAGAGGGCATGCATGTACCGAATAAATCACAGTATCTTCAATAGTACATTAACACCTTTGTTTCAAGGAGTCACCTGGGCTAGTGTCTGCTGTAATTTATGTGCAAGCACATAGTTTGCACTCATTCTAATGGTCAAGAATAATGACCATATAATAAATGCACCCACAACTACCTGAGGCACAGTAGGCAATACTAGTAAGGACATATGGATACAGGTGAAGAGGTGTAGAAAAAAAAAAAAAAAATTCTGCAAAAATCAACCATCAGTTTATTGCAAAAACCAATGTGAGGCTGTGCTGCATTGTAACCACATAAAACCCCGGCCAATTGTGACAATTCTAACACATAAATTAAAAATATCTGCATTTTTTTGCTAGAAAATTACTTTCAACACCCCAAAAATTATATATTTTCTGAAAGCAAAGGCCATTAAACACTTTAAAAGCGGAGTTCCACCCATTTAAAAGTCAGCAGCCAATAAAAGAGTAGCTGCTGACTTTTAATAATCAGACACTCACCTGTCCAGCAATGCGGGCACACAAAGCACCACTCCTCTCCCACGCCCCTCAGCGGCAGCAGGATTCTAACTGTGGGCGTCCGGCTGCAAGTCACACTGCACGCTGTGAATGGCCGGGGCAATCTTCTGGGACGTGTGACATGTCCCAGAAGATTGCAGAGAGGGAGGAGAGGCAATCTTGCTTCCAGCGCCACAGCACCAGGGGAGGAAGTGGGAGCCTGTAAAAACAGAGTACCTGCTCCCCCCCAAATGTAGCATGTCAGGGGGTCACCAGTACTTAAAGCGGAAGTTGCATTTGTGGGTGAAAGGCCATTTTAATGAATTTTAGTGCACACAAATATTCAGTTTTTTGGTAAAATATAAAAAGATAAGGTTACCATGATTAGATAGCCAACATGTCTTGATTTAAAACTAACTGTGCATATCTGTGGAATGGCGACAAAATAAAAGGAAAATAAAAACTATCCATAGGCAACATTATAAAAGATTTTACAGGCTACCAGTTTAGAGTTACACAGGGGGTCTGGTACTAGAATTCTTGCTCTTGTTCTAATGTTCGTGGCAATACCTCACATTTCGACTGCCAGCGTATCCATTTACATGCGTCATGCGACTCAGATGTCCAAAGTAGCAGGAAAAAGTCGCACAAGTGTGAAAGAGTGCCTTTAGGATAAGTTCAACTTTTGTAGCAGGTTACACCCATATTAAGTGTGTAACATAACAAATGCACTGGCCCCCCCACCATCTTCTGCCCACTAGCTGTCACAAACTTAAAAATAAAAAATGTGGCCATGTGGGGGAACCACCCACGTCATTCATTCATAGTATTCTGTGAATGGGAATACTACAATTTCCGATAGCCTTTGTGGCCGTCACGTAGTTTTCAATAAAATACCAGAGCACTGTTGATCGATCTTTGTAGTTTACGGAGCTTCCTTTCAGAGTAACTGCCTGTCCATATTGGAGGAAAGGGCAGACAGATACAGTCTGCAGGGCCGTGGCATTACACCCACTATCTGATCACAGGTGCAATGACTTTGATCTCTACAAAAAAAATGTGCATTCATTTTTTTGTAAAAATTAACTTCTAAGATATATTTTTAAAACTGCATTAAAAATTACCATATGGGCTCTGCCTTGCCTCAGTTTTTGCTCTAAAAGCTTTCTGGCCTAGCTGCCCAGTCTGTTAGTAAGCATCTTCTAAATGGTCTGCAATCGGGGCCAGCAAAAACATCAGTCAGAAAGGTCAAGGTTTCAAGTAACTCCATTCTCTGATCTCACTATAGCTTTCCATACACACTGCAAAATAAAAGGAACGTTCCACAGCATGAAATGCAGCGAGAGCAAGTTTGAGCTCCACCTAGAAGCCATGTATAAAGTTTGATTAATACGAGTGGAATGCAAAAAGCCAGTTCACCTACTTGACTGCGAAGTTTATGGCTTTTTAAACTGATGATTTTACTTTTTACTTTCATGTCGTTTTAAATTCCGGTGTACAAAAAGGACAACATATTTGTGTTCAAGTGTTTCGTGTTTGCTCCCAATTATGAGCTGAACGCAAATGTACACAAAAGGCCCATCTCTCTCAAATATTGTTCACAAATCTGTCCAGGGCTGGGTTCAGACTTGTGTGACAAACGCTCCAACAGTGGGAGCTCAGGTCGCTCGACGTGTGAAAAACAATGTTTCCCTATAGGAGCCATCTTAACTGGTTCGACACAGGTCGGTCCGACTTTGAAAATGCTCCCTGTACTACTTTGGTCCGACTTAGATCCTACTTCAGCCTATTGAATATCATTGAAGTCGGATCAAAGTCGGAACGCCATCTTGCATGATCCGACTTTATGCTGCAACATGAGGTGATGATCGTGGATAAATAGGGCAACAATGGGCCTCAGGATCTCGTCAGGGTATCTTTGTGCATTCAAATTGCCATCAATAAAATGCACCCATGTTCATTGTCCAATACGCCTGCCCATACCATAACCGCCTCGCCCCCCCCCACGGTGCACAATGTTGACATCAGCAAACCGCTCACCCACACAACACCATACATGCTGTCTGCCCTGTACAGTGAAAAACGGGATTCATCAGTGAAGAGAACAGCTCTCCAAAGTGCCAGACGCCATTGAATGAGCATTTTCCCACTCAAGTCGGTTACGACGAACTGCTGTCAGGTTGAGACCCCGATGAGGACGACGAGAATACAGATGGGCTTCCGAGACGTTTTCTGACAGTTTGTGCAGAAATTCATTGGGTATGCAAACCAATTGTTGCAGCAGCTGTCCGGGTGGCTGGTCTCAGACGATCTTGGAGGTGAAGATGCTGGATGTGGAGGTCCTGGGCTGGTGTGGTTACATGTGGTCTGCGGTTGTGAGGCTCATTAGATGTACTGCCAAATTCTCTGAAACACCTTTGGAAACGGCTTATGGTAGAGAAATGAACATTCAATTCAAGGGCAGCAGCTGTGGTGGACATTACTGCCTGTCAAGCATGCCAATTGCACGCTCCCTCAAAGCTTGATATCTGTGGCATTGTGCCGTGTGATAAAACGCACATTTTAGAGTGGCCTTTTATTGGTGCCAGCCTAAAGGCACACCTGTGCAATAATCATGCCGTCTAATCAGCATCTTGATATACCACACCTGTGAGGTGGATGGATTATCTCAGCAAAAGAGAAGTGCTCACCAACACAGATTTGGCAGATTTGAGAGAAATGGGCCTTTTGTGTACATAGAAAAAAGTTGTAGATCTTTGTGTTCACCTCATGATAAATGGGGGCAAACACAAAAGTGTTTTGGATATATATATATATATATATATATATATATATATATATATATATATATATATATATATATATATATATATATATATATATATATATATATATATATATATATATAAAAAATGTTTTGGGGGGTTTCGTGTAATCTTCAGGCCTAAAGTGATTTTGTGTGCAAAAACAGCTCTGGCAGCAAGTGGGCCAAGTAAGGGATATGTGCAGCCAACACTGGTGTAAGTGCATGCAGACAGGAAGTAGCAACCAACAGGCTGGAAAAGATCAATAATGTTGAGACCCAAACAAGACTGAAAGAAAAATAAAGTAGTTTACAATTACAAGGCAAAATGTTATCAGAGCTACAGTATTTTATGGAGAACTCATGTCTGCTTGGTTCCAACACATACAATTAATAAGTGGGGCTGCCCACTACCAGTGAGAAAGAAGAAAAAAAAAAACACACACACACACACACACACACACACACACACACACACACACACACACACACACACACACACACACACACACACAGGATACGACGGTGAATAGCAGGTTTCGCACAACCCTAGATTACAGGAAAGTTACCTAGGTGTGTCAACGTTGATTTTGATATGTGAAAGGAGGTTACTTCCAGGTCTGAAAGGATATTGCTACGTAAACTAAACATACACTGTAGAATTTTCCAATAAAGCTTAACTGCTCCATCAGAGTGTGCTTTACAGTTTTTGCATTGGTTGACATGAACGTCAGGATAATCTAAAAAAGGACAGAATTCCTACAGTAGAAATAAAGAAAGCAGGTAAATTGGAAGAATGTAGCGCTAATACCTGTGTAAAAATATGGAAAGAACCCACATCTAAAAGATAAACCAAATCTACATATATTAATACATGACTAAATCTTAAAGCGTCACCACGTGACCTTACTAAACATATTAGTGTGCCAACATATAGTAAAAGCTTGCAAATAACAATGAATTGAGAATTGAGTGCATAAAGTGACTAAAGTCCAAACGAATGGAAATAAGGGTGACTTCACCACAGGAAAGTGCATCAAGTGACTAGAGTCCAAAAAAATTTGAATAAAGATGGCTTTAGCATAAGGAGATCTTGAAGATGGAACAGCTTGACAGAAATGCCACAACCAATGGTAGAAAAGGGGGCTTACCAAATATAAAATGACTAGGGAAGGTATATACGGCCCAAGTCACCAAAGGTTTTTATCGATCACCCTGATCTAAACAGCTTGTCCTGGATCCAAACGGCGAATCGACTTGATGATCCCAAATCACAGTGTTAATAACTTTATAGAGAAAAATATTGAAAGAGGTCACGTAGCTTGATACCGTATGATCAGTGTTTATTAAAAGTAGGATAAAACTCACATGTTAAACGCTCATCATAGGCTTGTCAGATGTTATGATACCAAAAGCGATGTTGTGGATTGGTCCCTCGATGCGTTTCGACTAGAAATGTCGTCATCTGGGGTGACATTTCTATTCGAAGCGCGTCGGGTGGACACATCCACATCGCTTTTGGTACCAGAACATCCGACAAGCCTATGATGAGCGTTTAACATGCGAGTTTTATCCTATAAACAACACTGTTCATACGGTATCACGCGACGTGACCTCTTTTCAATATTTCTTGCATGGCATGTGGTTACCGAGCCTCTATGAAGTTATCATTAAGACTGATTTGGGATTATCAAGTCAGATTAGACGTTTGGATCCAGGACAAGCTGTATAGATCAGGGTGATCGATACAAGCCTTTGGTGACTTGGGCTGTATATACCTTCTAGTCATTTTATATTTGGTAAGCCCCCTTTTCTACCATTGGTTGTGGCATTTCTTTCAAGCTGTTGTTCCATCTTCAAGATCTCCTTATGGTAAAGCCATCTTTATTCACATTTATTTGGACTCTAGTCACATCATGCACTCAATTCTCAATTCATTGTTATTTGCACGCTTTTACTATTTGTTGGCAAACTAATATGTTTAGTATGGCGACACTAAGATTTAGTCATGTATTAATATATGTAGATTTGGTTTGTTATCTTTTAGATGTGGGTTCTTTCCATATCTTTACACAGGTATTAGCGCTACATTGTTCCAATTTACCTTATTTATTCTATTCCAAAGTTGTGTGGCAGCTTATATTTGTATTATACACAGCGCAGTTTATTCTTTATACTTTTGAAATAAAGAAAGCAGAATCAGCTCTGAAGTCAGTTGCCTACTTGCTATGGTCCCCGATACTAGGTTTTAGCTATCCTACACATACATTACTTTGCTTTAATTAAATCCACATATTTTATTGTTTAAGAACTTTGTAACATTAGTAGCATTCCACTTCCATGACCTGGTAAAAATGGTTGACTCGTTTATAGCACTGAATACTGGGAAAACTTCCAAAGCAATATAGGCAATTCTTGACATTCCAGTGCGAAAAATACTGTGCGACAGTCTAAAAAGTTTGAATTTACTTTAAAGCTATTGTAAAAGGAAACAAAAAACACACAAACGCATCTCTATACTTGTGTGCAAAGGAACTACGCAGAGCGTCCTTGAACCTCCTGTTCTCGGGTCCCCCCCACCCATGCTGCTGGGGCGCCTCTGTCCAGTGCCCCATAGGAAGCCACTTTCCATGGGGGCACTTGAGTGTGCTCGCTCCCTAGTATTGCTTCTGCGTCCATTGACGGACAGCAAACTCAACCTTGCCCACAGCTTCCTCCTCACTGACCGATTACCAAAGGCTCCTGGTGCCCCAGCAAAGCTAACGAGACCCAGAAGTGAGGGGAGAAAAGAGCTGCCGACATGCACAGCGATGGGTCAAATGAGGGCTCAGGTAAGTAGGCAAGGGGTGAGGGGCCAAATTCGATGCCTATACATCTTTCACCTTAAAGCAGAGCTCCACCCAAAAAAGGGGAACTCAGATTGTCTGCCTCCTCCCCCATCCGCTGCCCCATTTGGCACCTTTTGGGGGGAGCGGGTACCCGATTTTGACAGGTACTCTCTCACAGCTTATCTCACAGCATTGAAGCGAGCTGGAGTTTTGGCCCCTTTCCTTCCCCTCACATCTGGCCCATTCACAGAGCATGGTGTGATCCACACATACGGAGCAGGATGCTAGCTGTGAAGCTGCAAGGTTTCACTGACGTTTCCCTTAGAATCAGCTCGGGTGAGGACACCGCTGGATGCTTGGACAGGAAAGTACCCCAATAGTAAAAAGTCAGCAGCTACAGTGTTTGTAGCTTCTAAATTTAAATTTCTTGGGGGGGGGGGGGGAATACTCTTTAATGCAAGGAATTCATTAAAGTAAAAAATAAAATAGGCTTCAGAACCACTAGACACAAATGAAATGTGTGTGTGTGTGTGTGTGTGTGTGTGTGTGTGTGTGTGTGTACACACACACAAACCGTGCAAAGATCCAAAAAAGCAATTGGTGCAACATCTCAATATAACTCAAGCAGAACTCCCATCACAAAACACAAAAATTAAAAGGCCGGTAAAAAACAAAATAAAAAACAGCTTATAGTGCCAATATTGACATCCAAGCCACCGTTTTTCACACAACACTTTTCCTACACTAGATGTCCTCCGACAGCCAATATCATTCTACCCGCTTTCCCTCTAAATCAAGGACAACATGGACCCACCCCAGGCTGTGGCTGGGCAGTGAAATGAACAAGTTCCATTTGCTACGGACACTTCAAAACTTTCACAGAACATCAGAAGGGTAAAAATTGATGTTTTCATTGTTGAAACATACAAATCCTCATCATCAGACTGCTGCATCAGTCATCTTTTAATAGCCAGAAAGGCAAACCCATTTTGGTACACGCTTACTTCAAAAGAATTAAATGATGTTAATTGCTTACTGGCAGCATTTAAAATTATACTAAAATGCACATATCCTTAAACTGTCCGATTTCACTCATGAACAGACTTGCAGGGAAGAATATCTACTACATGGGTGGGCAATTCATTTTTCCAAGGGGCATGTGAGAAATAAACTTGTGTAGGGCGAAACTTAAAGCCAAACTTTATCTACAACAACCTGAAAACACACACACACACACACACACGTTCACTAAGCAAGGGACATACGTTCATATGAACTTCCTCAGCAGGGAATGTAACGCGTACGGGGGAGGAGCCACACCCTGACATCACCCGCTGTCATCCTGGATCTCCATGCTCTTGGTGCATGCTCCTACATGCGCTGTTATAAAAAGTCATTGTGAGTAGCCATTTGTTAAATAATCGATCGTGGATGTGAATCTTTTTGGAAGTGGATCTGAATCTTTTTTGGAAGTTATACCCATATGGGACATGCTCTGTTGACCATCTGTTAGTTCAGTGTTCCACACCTAGAGGTGAGCGAAGCAAGTGTGCAGGGGAAGTCACCCATACATTGAAATCTGTCACTGGGATTCTTTACTTGCTAGGAATGTTAGTCCACCTTCTGTTTTTAGCTTCATTCTGGATTTATATGGACTTTATTACATTTGAAATGTTTTATTGAGCCCTAATATTGGGCTAACTTGGTATAATACATTCCACACCAATAATTATGCCAACAAAATTTGCATGTGCTGTAAATTGCCTCCAGCATTTTTTGCATTCTGGGGGCTGCCATTTTGCAGCACATGAGCAACAGTAAATAAAAAGTGTGGAAGAAAAAAGGTGCACAAGCAGCAGGGACGACTGCAGCCTGGAGAGGATTGTCAGGAAAAGGCCATTCCAAAAGTGTTGGGGACTTTCACAAGAAGTGAACTGAGGCTGGAGTCTAGTGCATCAAGAGCCACCACACAGACGGATCCTGGACATGGGCTTCAAATGTCATATTCCTCGTCAAGCCACTCCTGAACAACAAAACGTCAGAAGCGTCCTACCTGGGCTAAAGAAACACACACCTGGTCTGCTGGTCTGTTGTTGGTCCAAAGTCCTTTTCTGAGAAGAGTAAATTTTGCATCTCATTTGGAAACCAAGGACCCAGAGTATGGAGAAAGAATGGAGGGGCACACACTGCAAGATGCTTGAAGTCCAGTGTAAAGTTTCCACAGTCTGTGTTGATTTGGGGAGCCATGTCATCTGCTGGTGTTGGTCCACTGTGCTTCATTAAGTCCAGGGTCAGCGCAGCCGTCTACCAAGAGATTTTGGAGCACTTCATGCTTCCTTCTAGCTACGGGGATGCCGACTTCATTTTCCAGCAGGACTTGGCACCTGCCCACATTGCCAAAAGCACCAAAACCTGGTTCAATGACCGTGGGATTACTGTGTTTGATTGGCCAGCAAACTTGCCTGACCTGAACCCCATAGAGAATCTGTGGGGTATTGTCAAGAGAGAGAGATGAGACCGAACAATGCATAATAGCTGAAAGGCCGCTTTTGAAGCGTCCTGATCTTCCATAACACCTCAGCAGTGCCACAGGCTGACAGTTTCCATGCCACCGTATTGAGGCAGTAATTGCTGCAAAAGGAGCCCAAAACAAGTACCGAGTACATATGCATGTTTATACTTTTCAGAGGTCCGATATTGTTCTATGTAAAATCCTTGTTTTATTGATTGTATGTAATATTCTAATTTTCTGAGATTGTGGATTTGGGATTTTCATGAGCTGTAAGCCATAATCATCACAATTATGACAAATCACGGCTTGAACTATCTTGCTTTGCATGTAATGAGTCTCATATATTAGTTTCACCCATTAGTTGCATTAGTGAAATGAACTTTTGCACGACATTCCATTTTTTCGAGTATCACCTGTATTTGAAAGCGCTGCACTACCTTGTTGATACCAATTCAAATGGCCCAAAGAATGATTGATGTGTCTTGGCTGAGGCACTGTAAGACTCTGGAATGAGTGACATGCAAGTTAGGCAACACTATCGTTTACTTTTCTTAAAGATACACCCAAAGTCCATATTTAACTACTGACTTTTGGAAAAGTTATCATGCTCCTCCTACAACCCCCTGCAGCCCATAATTCCCTGGACCCCTAATGATAGCTTTTAAAGCAGAACTCAACCATCCTATTACTTTACAACCAAGTAAGCTGCCATCTTAACCTCTGATAAGCTAGGACACCAGCCTTCCTCTGGATCAACTGAGGGTATGGAGTTGAGTGTATGGGATTGTACTGTGTTTAATTTTGTTTGTTTATTTTTTTAAGGTTGAACTGGATGGACTTGTGTCTTTTTTCAACCTAACTATGTAACTATGTAACTGGATGGTTTGACAGTTCATTTGAAAATGGGACTACGTAGGACCAAATTCCAAATGCAAAAATTAAGTGGATACGTGCATTACTAAAGTCAACATTTGGTCCTATTCCCTCCTATCTAGATATCGTATTGGTCCATATGTATGATAAGCCACCAATGGCACGGATTGGACTGAGAATTATGTCAATATTGACGCAAGGGATTGCAAAGCGTAAAGCTAGCCAAAGATAAATGAAAATCACAGTGGGACTGCCCTGGGCAGCTATTGCAGCGCAGTCCCACCACAACACAAGGCAAAATACCTGGTTTCTTGTGTGACCAGTTCACACCGCTGTGCTGCAGGCAATGTGGGGCAAAAAAATAATAAAGGGTAAAGTACACATTTATCTCTATGTTGAACACAACATGCAACCCACCAAAAGCATAGTGAGCACTTCAGCTTATTACAGTACCAACAATATTCACTGAGGTCCACATGCTAACACGTGTCTGACCCTAAGGCATTAAAAACATGTCTGTACAACTATTTTAAGAAGTTATGAGCCAGGGCTAAAATGTGTAAGCCAGCAATATATTTGTGATGAAAAAAATAAATAAAAAATAACGGGCTGTGGCGGCTTCAGCACCACATTATGCCAAACCAGTTTCCTCGCAACATCACATCACATTTACACTCAGGGTGAAGCCTTTCGGGGACTGCACTTAAAGCGGCATTCCTGGGGTCCCCCAGCGGCTCTCCCTGCCTCAGATAACCCCCTCTGAGAAGCCCTCCACCAAGGGTGTTACCTTGCAGGCACACTCCCCGAGTCCTGCATTCAGTGTCCATAGCCGCCGAGTACAGGACATGGCCCCACCCACCCCATTGGATTCAATTTACAGCAGCGCGAGCCAATTGGGGTGCTGCCTTAAATCTATCCATGAAAGAGCCGAGATAGGATGCATGAAGGTGAAAAGACATGAACCTTTACAACTGACTGTGTGTGTATATATATATATATATATATATATATATATATATATATATATATATATATATATATATATATATATATATATATATATAATTTCGGTCTGGATAATTGACCCAGCATAACACACAAAGCTCCGATCTGTAGAACTGCATTTAAACAGAAAAGCTGACATCACCAGTGGACTAAACCAACATTTTATTTAATATTTACCTAATCTCACTAGAATACTTCAGTAACATCCAGCCACAAAAGTGTTCTGACACACTGGCTGGGAATCACAAAATTAGCACTACCATCTGTAAAAATGTGTGTGCGCTTTTATCTCATCAAGCTCACTGTAGCAGATGTTGTACCCACATCCTGTGACATCTACTTTTCTTAGCAAATAACAGGTTTCTACATATTCCGCTCCAAGTCACAAAGGATGTTTCTTCAACAAAGCAAGTCAAGAGCCATCAACCAGTTGTCTGAATCTTTTCACTGAGGCCTCATGTACACTGCTGCTGGTAAACGGAACGTTTAGGAGCAGTTTTGGCATTTTTTTCAGCTGCCCCTGGACTGTCCTCTCATCTTATCAGAACATGTACACAGATGGTTTAGGCTTCACGTACACGGGACATTTTTTACAACCTCTCCTGAACCATTTAACTTGACAGCTAGAAACCCACGTTTAAAACATCAGTTCTCCTGCGTTAAAAAAAATTCAATGTTTTTCCTTTTAAAATATGACAAAAAAAAAAGCCTATATAAAAAATAAAAAAAAATATAAAGCGGCTGAACATGGGTTACCGCGTTTAGTGTCAAAATTCAGCGCCTGAACTTATTTTTTTGCCTTAAAAATAAAAAATCTATAAAAACACACAACTGTTTAAAAACAACAGTAAATGACCCTGTGTACATGTACACATGAGATAACATTGAATGAGTTCAGGGGCAGTTGAAATAAGTGTCCAACTGCCTCTGAACGTCCATATACCAGCAGCGAACAAGGGGCCTAAGGCTGCATTCACACCTAATCGCGGCACTTTGTCCCGCAAATTGCGGCGACAAATTGCAGCGCTTTGTACCGCGATTTGCTGCGACAAAACGCCGCGATTTTAACCCCCATTTAACCCCCAGGTCCACATCTCCTATGCCGAACGCCGAAGCCGCCTAAAAAAAGGGGTCCGGGGCTTGTTTTGAGCTTCAGGCGTTTCGGCGTGGAGATGTGAACCATCTCCATAGAGGGCAATGTAAAAAATCACCCCTCCAGCGTATTAGGGGCTGCGGCGGCGTCGGGCTTTAGGCGTAAAAACGCCTAGGTGTGAATGGAGCCTAATAGTCGTTTCTAGGCAGTTGAGTTTAAAAGCATTTTTTGGAAAGAAAAAAAAAAAAAGAAAAAAATATGTATTCAGGATGGATATTCGGAGGCCCCCGGACCAAAATGCAGCTAAAGGACCAGGCCCCTTTTTGCAAATTGGCACTGCATCCCTTTAACCGACAATTGCGCGGTCGTGCGACGCGTCTCCCAAACAAAAAAGGCGTCCTTTTTTTCCCACAAATAGAGCTTTCTTTTGGTGGTATTTGATCACCTCTGCGATTTTTATTTTTTGTTCTATAGACAAAAATAGAGCGACAATTTTTACTTTTTGCTATAATAAATATGCCCCAAAAATATATTAAAATGTTTTTTTTTCCCCCCTCAGTTTAGGCCGATACGTATATTCTTCTACCTATTTTTGGTAAAAAAAATAAAAAAAAAAATCGCGATAAGCGTTTATCGGTTGGTTTGCGCAAAATGTATAGGGTTTACAAAATAGGGGATAGTTTTATTGCATTTTTATTATTTATTTATTTATTTATTTTTTACTACTAATGGCGGCGATCAATGATTTTTTTCGTGACTGCGAAGTTATGGCGGACACTTCGGACATTTAAATTGCATTGTTTATTGTGAAAATGACAGTTGCAGTTTGGGAGTTAGCTACAGGTGGCGCTGATGGGGTTATGTGTTCCCTAATGTGCGTTTACAACTGTAGGGGGGGTGGCTGTAGGTGCGACGTCATCGATTGTGTCCCCCTATAACAGGGATGACACGATCGATGACACCGCCACAGTGAAGCTCGGGGAAGCAGTGTTGACACATGGCTCTCCCAGTTCTTAAGCTCCAGGGACCGATCGACGCTTCGGACAGGGTCACGGGAGCGTGCCGCGTGTAACAGCCTGTAAACGCATGTAAACGCAGTAATTCGCATTTAGTTTACAGGCAATTTAAATTTTCGACTATTTGAAAAACGCTTCTGAAGCCAAACGTGGGTAAACGCAGCATGTAAATGTGACAAAGCAGACGTTTTTAAATGTGGGTTACTATCTGTCAAGTTAAATCGTTCAGGAGAGGTTTGTAAAACGTCCCGTGTAGCTGCTGAGTAAACAAGCTTTAAACATGCATGTGCACTGTGTAATGGCAAAATGGGGTGTGCAAAGCACACTGCCATCTTGCCATGTGCTGTAAAGCACATTCGCCATCTTAAATGAAATGATGCCATGTTTAAGCTAACAGATTTACTCACCATATATTCCATGCCCATCCATACCAATCAAGAGACATTACAACAGCTGTCCTCATGTTACCATCCTTGCAAATCATCTCCCCTCACAGGGCTCAGCATGGCGCTTTTATTTACACAAAACAGGAAGCCATCACCAGTAAGTCGCCTCCCCACATGGGAGGCGACATTACCAGATGTCTCCTATACACAGAACATTCCTTCTGACAGGAAGTCAAATTGAATAGATGAATAGACTATAATACAATGTATACAATGAATAGAAATACAAACAATGTCTTATGGGTGTGTCCGGTCAGGGTGTGCATGTGCCCCCCCCCTGACCCCAGAAATGCTCACAAGCCCTCAAAATATACCCTGATAGAACCTTTAATCTGCGCCATTCCATAGAATAATGCATATAAAGATTATACCCTTATTGAGGCTATTTACAGATGTACCCTATGAATCCCAAATCCTGCTGATCAGACATGACCCAGATAACAGCGTACATCTGTCCATAGCCACTAGCGTGTTTGCGGAATGAACGCATCCCCTCAACGATCGTCTGTGCTAAATGCACAGAGGGGCCCCTCGCTGGTGGGCATACGCCCATGCCGCAATCATCACACTCCAACCTCAAGATGAGAGTCAACCAGCCTCAGGACTGCCACAGTCAGCTCTATTTAGAGCTGGCTGGGGAAGTGTCAAGACTGGGTGCCAATTATGACAATACATAATAAATACATCTTCAAATTTCCACCACAACTGATAGGCAGATAAGGAGGACTCCATGTAAAAAGGTACCGTAGCTCTAAAGTTCAAAAGATTTTATCGAAAAACATTGTTCAAGTGATATTAAGAAGCAGTTGTAAAGGTTTGTTTTTTATTTTCTAAATAGGTTCCTTTAAGCTAGTGCATTGTTTGTTCACTTACCTTTTCCTTCAATTTCCCTTCTAAATGTTTGTTTTCTTTGTCTGAATTTATCACTTCCTGTTCCTCCTCAGTAAGGTGTTCAGTAAGCTGTTCTAAATGACTTTCCACTGTTCGGATGATGGTGGAAAGCTTACCGAGGAGAAACAGGAAGTGAGAAATTTAAACAAAGAAAAAAAACATTTAGAAGGGAAACTGAAGGAAAAGGTAAGTGAACCAACAATGCACTAGCTTAAAGGAACCAATTTAGAAAATAAACGAAAAACTTTACAACCCCTTTAAACCTAGAAGCAAACATATTGCAGCTTTTTTTTTTTACATGTGATCGCTGCATTCATTGTTTCTCCTATTTTCATCTGGTGATCTGGGACAGTACATCCGTTTGTTAAAAGACCAAGCTCTCCAGCAGAATGCATCAGTTACAGAGATAGGACAAACCATGTAACACCATCAGGGGTGCTTACTATGATCAGCTTTTATTTATGCACAAGCTTTATCCCAAAAATGTTTGCTCTAACTGATTTTAAAGTATTAGCTGGTGTTTGTCTTCAATTTGTTAGAGTATTTAAATTTGCTAGCACATCTAACACTTCTCTCCCCCGAGACTGATATTGCTGTACATAAAGGTGCGCCCTGCATTCACCCAGAGTGGGGTCATGCCAATACAGGAGGCACTGGCCAGATCACCAAGTGAAAACTGGGGCCTAAAATAAAGAAAGGCAGCCACACAATCAACAATAATTGGTAAGCTGTATTGGATTACATGTTTGATTTTTGGTTAAAAATCGCTTTAAAAATCACAAGACCAATTCAATTTACAGTTAGAGATTTAATAAGAACTCAAGATGGTATAACAGAAAAACACGCCTGGAGTACTTCATGTTTTGTGCCCAGCTCATATGTTAAACTAAAGGGGCAGGCATTAGGAAGGATGCCAGTTATAGTATGCAAATAAGTCTTCCCAAAAGCAGTCTATGTTTACAAACTACATGTATGGAAGCTTCCCCTCAAGTCTGGTAAAAAAAAAAAAATGTAACTTCTGAAAAAAGGGCATGGTTGGGGAAGAGGGGGGACATTTCAGTCACATTTTGGCACACATCTTTGTCACCAATAACTTACCACAGGGCTCAAAACTTCAAGTCCTGAGCTACTAGCCTTAAGGGTTACTCTCCATTTGCCCCAAACAAACCCCTACCTTACCCCTAATTCCACCCCTAAACATGCCCACAAATTATCTCATGAAATGGCACTTATGCAGAATTAAGTTACAATAATAAACATTAACTTTGTCTGTGCCCATCAGTGAAGCATCAGAAAGCGGGAAACATCGCTCTAAAACCTTTAATTTGCATCACCATGTGTTCCTGCTGCCCGAGTACTTTGATATACATCACATGCCCTGGCATTGGAGGGGTGATCGGTCTATCAAAGTACCTGTGCCAGGAGGCAGGGCTGTATGTGATGGTGGGAACACACACCAATTCAAATGAAAGCCGTTACGGCGAGGTTTCCCACTCTCTGATAATCCAGCCACTTGGCGATCTCTGGAACCCACCTTGCCGGCGGTGCTCCCCCCACTACCCAGGCACCCCACGCTCCCCAGCCATCATTTTCCACCCGCAGAATGCTAACCTACCACACATAAAAAGTATATCACTGCATAAGCGGATTATCTGTTTTGCTTTAAAATCATCCATCTGTAAACGTACCCAAGAAATTAATTTTTGCCCTGTCCGAAATTGGAACAATACTGGAAGGAGGTACATCAAATTTCTTAAAAATTCACAGATTACATCCTTCCAGTTCACACCACATGCAGTCCAGGGCATTTTTGTTCTGCATCAAAAATGCATGGAGAGTAATATGGTTTCCAATGGCATAGCTCACACCAGTGCAGTCAGTTCCACAAAAAAGTAGAACGTGCTGTATTTTTCCTGCATTGGAATGCAGTAAAACTTACCAAAACGCACATGCAGAAAGGCATCCGGAACAGATATGGAGTGCGTTTTTGTGGTGTGAACTGGCCCTTACATGTCTAGAATATTTTTAAGAAAATTGACAAATCAGTTCTATGCCACCTCCACTTAAAGCGGAGTTCCACACACTTTTCTATCTTCACATCTGCCTCAGACCTGACCATACTGAGTGCAATGGGCATTTTTATTAGTTTCCCCCCCTGTGCTTACCTTGTTTACAAGGCATTCATCAGCACTTGCTGTCTCCCATCCACAGCCATCAATGCAATATCCCGCTGCGCACTGGCTCCTGGGAGATGTGTCATAATTCCTAGAAGTTATTGGGCATCGCCGACTGTCATCACGAGATTTCAAAACCAGAAAATGACGCTATTCAAAGCAACCAGAAAGTTTCCTGCGCTGCAAGGTGTCTATAATGCGCAAGATTGAGCAGCACATGCTGGTTATTCAGCAGCACTGTATCCCGGAAGAGTCTTAGTGGGCTTTACATTAGAACCCCCAAATATTAAGTATTTTCGTTAGCAAAGACCCTAGAGAATAAAATGGAGATTGCTGCTATACGTTATGTCACACCATATTTGCATAGCGCTCTTACAAAACAATTTTTTTGGAACACACCTTTTTGAATATAAAAAAAAAAAAAAGTAAAGTTAGCCCAATGTTTTTCTATCATGTTGAAGATGTTAGGCCGAGTAAATTCATACCCAACATGTCATGCTTCAAAATTGTGCACACACCTGGAACAGTGACAAACTTTGGTACTTAAAAATCTCCATAGGCGACGATTAAAAATGTCTACAGGTTACCAGTTAGAAGTTACAGAGGGGATCTAGTGCAAGAATTATTGCTCTCACTCCAAGGATCACAGCAATACCAAATGTGTGGTTTGAACACGGTTTACAAATATGTGGATGTAGAAATAAGCAGGACAGGGCCTCTTTAATGTGAGCCCTGGGGTCAAAACGACCTCAGATCTAACATTTACACTTAAAGGGGTTGTAAAGGTTCATTTTTATTTTCTAAATAGGTTCCTTTAACCCCTTAAGGACCGCCTACTGCACATATACGTCGGCAGAATGGCGCATCAACGTATATATACGTTGATTTTAGTACCCAGCCGTGGGTCACGGGCGCGCGCCCGCGGCGTGCTCCCGTGACCTGGTCCGAAGCTCCAGGACCAGGACCGCGGGACTCGTGGACCCAATCGCCGCTGCAGTGCGGCAATCCGTCCCTGGAGCTGAAGAACGGGGAGAGCCGTGTGTAAACACGGCTTCCCCGTGCTTCTCTGTGGCCGCAACATCGATCGTGTCATCCCTGTTATAGGGGGACGCGATCAATGACGTCACACCTACAGCCACACCCCCCTACAGTTGTAAACACACACACAGGGAACACTCAAAGTCACAGCGCCCCCTGTGGTTAACTCCCAAACTGCAACTGTCATTTCCACAGTAAACAATGCAATTTAAATGCATTTTTTGCTGTGAAAATGACAATTGTCCCAAAAATGTGTCAAAATTGTCCGAAGTGTCCGCCATAAGGTCGCAGTCACGAAAAAAAATTGCTGATCGCCGCTAGTAGTAAAAAAAAAAAAAAAAATAATAAAAATGCAATAAAACTATCCCTTATTTTGTAAACGCTATACATTTTGTGAAAACCAACCGATAAACGCTTATTGCGATTTTTTTACCAAAAATATGTAGAAGAATACGTATCGGCCTAAACTGAGGAAAAAAAATGTTTTTTTATATATATTTTAGGGGGATATTTATTATAGCAAAAAGTAAAAAAAATATTGCATTTTTTTAAATTGTCGCTCTATTTTTGTTTATAGCGCAAAAAATAAAAACCGCAGAGGTGATCAAATACCACCAAAAGAAAGCTCTATTTGTGGGGAAAAAAGGACGCCAGTTTTGTTTGGGAGCCACGTCGCACGACCGCGCAATTGTCAGTTAAAACGACGCAGTGCCGAATCGCAAAAAGGAGCAAGGTCCTTTACCTGCAGGTAAAGGACCTTGCCCCTTTTTGCGATTCGGCACTGCGTCGTTTTAGCTATCAATTGCGCGGTCGTGCAACGTGGCTCCCAAACAAAACGCGTCCTTTTTTCCCCACAAATAGAGCTTTCTTTTGGTGGTATTTGATCACCTCTGCGTTTTTTTTTTTTTTTACGCTATAAACAAAAATAGAGCGACAATTTTGAAAAAAAAAATCAATATTTTTTACTTTTTGCTATTATAAATATATCATATCATACATTTAAATTGCATTGTTTACTGTGAAAATGACAGTTGCAGTTTGGGAGTTAACCACAAGGGGGCGCTGTAGGGGTTATGTGTTCCCTGTGTGTGTTTACAACTGTAGGGGGGTGTGGCTGTAGGTGTGATATCATCGATCGCGTCCCCCTATAAAAAGGGATGACGCGATTGATGCTGCCGCCACAGTGAAGCACGGGGAAGCCGTGTTTACACACGGCTCTCCCCGTTCTTCAGCTCCGGGGAACGCGGTCACGGAGTTTCGGCTGGGTACTAGTACCGACGTAAATGTGGATGTGCCCAGCCGTGCCATTCTGCCGACGTATATGTGCAGGAGGCAGTCCTTAAGTGGTTAAGCTAGTGCATTGTTGGTTCACTAACCTTTTCCTTCGGTTTCCCTTCTAAATGTTTTTTTTCTTGGTCTGAATTTCTCACTTCCTGTTCCTCTTCAGTAAGCTTGCCCCCAATCATCCAAGCTGTTCTGTCTAACCCCCAGACAGAACAGCCTACTGAGGAGAAAAAGGAAGTGAGAAATTCAGACAAAGAAAGAAAAACATTTAGAAGGGAATGTGTCAAAATTGTCCGAAGTGTCCACCATAAGGTCGCAGTCAAAAAAAAAAAAAAACGCTGATCGCCGCTATTAGTAGTAAAAAAAAAAAAAAAAAATGTATAAAAAGGAAGGAAATCGAAGGAAAAGGCAAGTGAACCAACAATGCACTAGCTTATAGGAACCCATTTACAAAATAAAACCTTTACAACCCCTTTAAAAGCAATTAGAGAGCGGTAATAACGTTTGACATGACTCCACTCTTCCAAGGGCATAGAGACGAGTGGGGGCCATCATACAATCTCTCGACTTCCACCCATTCTGGGGATTGAAACATTTCTGCCACTACCCATGGCTCCGGTATGCGGAGGAGACAAAAAGCACCTCTCCTGCCACCCATAAAAGTGATATCAAGTAGGCAAATGAGGAGAGTTATCCCCTTTTGGGGGGAGCTCCACACTGACACCCCCACGAATCTAAAAATGTAGCAGAAGCACCAGGCGATTTCCTGATCATTGAGTTTTCAAAATGCCGCAGGAAACTTTTTCCTGTGTGTAATACAGGCACAGCAGCCCATTCAAATAAATAGGTGGCCATGCCCACACAAACGTAGTCCACAAAGATGCAAGAGTGTGAACCTAGGCCAATGTGGATCACAGGAGAAAAACCTTAGGCCACAATTCTATTTTAGCCTCTATTCACATTATGTCATGCAACTTCGGGCATCAAAACCTATTATTTTCCATGGCACTCCGTTCAAATTGGTGAGACTTAAATTCACAGCAACATTGATAAGGTGCCTGCACTACTTTGGTATGACTTGATGAGACTGATCCACAGAACGTAAAGTCAGAAAAAAAAAATCACAGCAAAAGTCGCATTTTAAAGCCACACTGGAAATCATGCGACTTTGGAGACCCACTAATGTGAATGGAGCCATATACTGTGTATGGCTAGCCATATACACACACACACACACACACACACACACTTTACTTACAAATTCACTATGGAGTTTACCAAAAAGCTGAATAAAATAGTGGACAAACAAAAGGGCGAACTCCAGGGAAAGTAGTTGAAAGCACACATACTACACCCAGCAAATCAAAGCTAAAAACCTGTTGGAGCATATCCACATACCTCCTAAGTTTCTGCTTATTTTCTTATATTTACAGCCGCGCACAGAAGTCTCTAATTAACACACCTGCAAGATGTTAGGTTTCATAGAAATGTAATGACTGCACCAAAACAATCCTTCTACAGTTAGGTGGCAGAACACTGAAAGAAAATTCTTCGCTAACTTGTGTACTTCCCATTATGCTAATAATAAAACCCTAAAAGTCTCCAGGGACAGCTAGCTTACTGGCAACATATAACAAACCTCGTCTTTAACCCTGAAAATATGAGAGGGTTTAAGTAGACACAAACCCAAAAGGCTAAATTCTCATTTAAGACTAAACATTATTGCCATTTCAAAAGACTTGAAAATATATTTTAAAATTTGAATAAAAATAAAATAAAAAATAAAGTATTGGGTGAATGTCCCTGTTCAAGCACTTCCTGTTATGGGAATGACAATCCACTCCGCCTGTGCTCCTGCCTTGTCACCCAACTGCATGCGGTCAGAAAGCCGATTCAGAGCAATGATGTACATACAGCTGATGCTGGAGCGAGTGTCTATAGGAAGTGGCTAAAAGGAAACTAGAGGAGATCAGCAGCACTGAGATTAGAAAGAAGTTAAAGTTTTTAATCAATGCAATGGCTTACGATACACATTGCCTTAGAAATCTGAATGTCAGCCAATCAGTTTTTACAGCTCATTAAAATGCTGCATTATGTCTCTGTTACAGAAAGGTGTTTTGGACTCAGTTTGGAAACAGTTAAGTTAGGACAGTTTCAATCTAAGCCAGTTCAGCAGCGCTGGCCGTGATTTGAACCATGTATGAGCAGGTTGAATGTACCCAAGTTGGTATGTACAACCAGCAGGGGGGACCCTTGGGAGAAGACGATGGCTCAACACAACAAAGAAAATTGCTCCATCTATGGCAGCTCAGTTACATTTTCCTCTGTGCCAAGACAAAAAAAAAAACATATGCAGTACATCTTTTTTTTTTTTTTTTCTTTCAATAGTTTTTATTGAATTTTTAAAAATATTAAGTCATATAGGTTACAAAGCATTGTCATAGTATAAGTATATAATGTAACAATAAATAGCGTAAGAAGTACGTGACATTCATAAATTCTGATAGATCAAGTAGTCGTATATAAGTAGTAAAACATATGCAGTACATCTTGACGTTACACTCACATTTCCCCATGTTTTATCCCGGTGACCCTGACTTAGCCACAGACCTAAGGATTATGTTGGAGGTGGCACCATCGGCATGTAAATAGACACCCGGATGTTAACCCTTTTCACTGGGCTTGAGTTAATTTTTTTTTTTTTTGTAGAAGTGCTCCAGGAGGCTGTAAAGCTACTTGATCACTTCTACATGCTGCAGAAGATGGCACCCATTACTCTAACCACCCTCCTCTTCTCACCTGGGGGACGAGACCCATCATAAAGGGTGCCAGCAGGGAGAGAGGAGGGAGCCAAGCAAAATCCCATTGGCTGATCTCCCCCTTCAAGAGTACAAAGGTGACTAAAGGGGCCTTACACACAACCTTTACTATCAGATCCGATCTGTACACTATACACTAGAGTATTATGCACCAGCATCATGTACTAGCAGTCCCAAAACCTGCAAAGTTATAACAATCACAATGGTGAGAGGTCATTGACAAGAATGGCCACGCTGACCAATAGAAACGCAATAAAAGAACCCAATTGTTTGGCAAAATTGAGAAGCAAAGATTACACTGAGTAAATAGATACCAAAAGGTCAAACCTTAAAATGTGCATGCTCCTGTGAAATGGTGACAAACATCAGTACCCCAACCATTCTAAAGGGGACACTTCAAAAGCCCCCTATAGGTTAGCAGTTTAGCAGTACTGAGGTGGTTTGGTGCTAGAAACATTGCTAACATTTCAGCGTGTGTGGCGACATGCAACATGTGTATCATAGTTGATGTTTTCAGGACGCCCAATGTGTGCGTCTTACATATGTACATGAGTATGGGGGGGTTTATGTGCTTGAGTGGTGCAACAAATTACTAAATGTAATGCAGTGCAGCCGTCTGAATGCTTCCATATGACAAGGAAACCTTGCTGCTTGCTCGCAGCAGGACTCAATGTAACAACAAAAAACAACCTGCCTGGTGCTCAGAACTGCATGTCCCGGGCGTTGGAGTGATAGGAATTGTGCATTTTAACATAAGATTAATTAGAGGGTTTCTACCAAAACCTTTAGTGCTACTAACAGAACATGTTAATGCAATTATTTTATTCAATGTAAACTGCTAAATAGCTCTTCTCTTCAACAGTATATAGCAGTCTTGTGACTTCCATCAGTGTCTGGTTAAAGCTTGTAGGAGGGGCTTTCATTCTGCCGACTGTCATATGAGGCTGGATGACTCCTGACCGTTTGTCTGGACAGTGCTGATCACATACCATTCCTAAGCAATCCATTCAATTTGTGTTAAATCAGGAGAGCTTTTTTACTACATAGCAGGTTGCAGATCTAAAAGGAGATTAAATCAGAATTAGGGCTGCAACCAACGATTATTTTTATAATCGATTAGTTGGCCGATTATTGTTTTGATTAATTGCATAATAGCAAGAAATTAAAAAAATGTACATTTTTTTGGGCCAATTTGTTGTTGGGCAGATTACAAAACACAAATTGCCGCAAAAACACATTTCATGCTTTTCTGTAGCTTCTCCATTGAAGTATGTTGAAACGAAACAAAAAAATAGCACCGTTATATGTTAAAAAATCCATGCTCTTTCCAAATACTCAGCAGCTGAAAAAAAATCATGGATGTGAACGTGTCCCATAGGAAACCATGTAAATGAACTGTAGTGTGTTTCTGCAAAAAGCACCAAAAAACAGAGGTGTGACCCAGGCCTGAGATGTTTAGTAACATAATGGGGTTAAAAAAAATAATAAGTACAAAAAGAGCAAATAATCACTACTGTAAGGGGTTAATTATTTTGCAGTGGACAGTGAAAGTGATATTTACAGTAGTGATTTGCTTTTTTGTACTATAAGACCCCGTTCACCCCTGAGCGTTTTGTAGCTTGAAGCTACAAAACGCTGGAGGGGAAAAAAAATCTATTATTCTCTATGGAGATAGTTCACATCTCCACTCCAAAACGCCTGAAGCTCAAACAAGTTCTGGAGCTTTTTTTTTTTTTTGCTAGATTTGGGTGTTTTTCTGCTTTTAACATTGGTGACCCTTTAGACCTGTTCAAAATCGCGGCAAAAACCGCCGCAAAAATGCTGCGCTCAGGTGTGAATGCAGCCTAAAAGGCTAATTTTAGTTATTTTAACCCCATTATGTTACTGGTCGATTAATCGATTAAGAAAATTGTAATTGATTACAATTTTCATAATCGGTTAGTTGTTTCGGCCCTAATCAGAATGTACAGTATATGGTGATCCTTTTTCTAGACCAGGCTGACTTCAGGTGTTTTTAGGCATGATTTGGCAAAATTCCTAAAAATTGCCCAAAAATTGTAAACAAACTAGAGGATGGATCAAGCCTGTCTTTTAGTTACAGAAAGCTACAGGTTTTCATTGTGCACCATTTCTGCCTTCTATTCACAGGCCTCCCAACAACCAATGACAATGGTAAGGAGTAGGGGTGCAACGTATCAAAGAAACTCACGGTTCGGATCGTTCCTTAGATCAGGAGTCACAGATCGGATCATTTTTTGGAAATTAGGAAGGGCCGCGGCTTCGGCCTAGCTCTGGAGCCACGGCAATCAGCGAATCACAGTGTGTGCCGATCCGAAGGTGGTAACCCGTTCGGATCACGGATCAACTGATATCCGTTGCACCACTATTTGACAGGGAAGCCAAAATCCTCCCATACAGGGGATTTAAATGACGCGAGGCGTTCAAGTTTCTCCGCTCGCCATGACCACGCTGTGTGTGGACTGAACATGCGCAACAACTTTTTTTTTCAGAAATCAATCCTCGGATCACGTGTGCGCAGTTCAGATCAATGTTTTTCGGTTTGGATCACGGATCAATGACGATCCGTTGCACCACTAGTAAGGAGTAAGGATGAGCTTCAGCGTGTTCGCATGGAACACGTGCAGAGCCCGCCAGAAGTGTGCACGGCACTGCGCTAATCACAGCCGGGGAGACATTGTCCCGATGCTCGGCTGCAGAGATCGGGAAATGTCTCCCTGGCTGTGATTAGCGCAGCGTCGTGCACACTTCCTGGCGGGCTCTGCATGTTTTCCATGCGAACACGCCGAAGCTCATCCTTAGTAAGGAGGACATGAGGCGCCTGCACAGCATCCGCGAGGAAGAGAAACATCGGAATACTCGTCAGTACCTGGGTGAAAAGGTGTTTTGCTCTGAAAAATCAATTTGCCTCCAACGTTGTGTCTCCTAATGTACGTGTGTGGATGCTGCTGTGATATATAAAACTATTCATTTAGCTTTTCACATTTTGGAATGGGGTGCCTTGACATGTGCAGAATTTAAGGGTGCTTTGACTGAAAAAAAAAATGGTTGGGAAACTGTTCTAGACTGCAAAGAAAACCTGACACGTTTACTTTGTAGCTGCTATAAGCAATATGTTACAGGAGATTTGCCACAATGTGGCGGGTGGAGCGTCTTGAGGAGAAGTGTCTAGGTTACACTTCTAACAATTAAACTTCAATTTGAAATGGAATGGATTACTGGATGAGGAAATCAGCCAATTCTTCATTTAGACATGTAAATATGAAGACTATTAAAAAATAAAAAACAATGGTGGCTTCGACAGCAGCCTCATCGCTTTATGGTAAATATGTAATTTGAGGCACAAGTGAAACGGCTAAGACAGCGTTAAACCGATAGGAAAAAACGCAATATGGGATGATAGCCCACACAGCTCCGGACTGGAATGAAGAGAAGCTATTTTGAGCATAGCATGCAGGAGACAACTTTGTTGTCATAGCAACAAGCAGCTTATAAAGTTCAAAACCTGCCTTCTCCAACTTTACTTTATACACTATCACTGCACAATATCTCAGAAATGTCCACTATCAGTAATCATACCCAGTCAGTACATGCACTAATGATACATTTCACTACAGCCGTTGTAAACACAAAAACAAAGATCATATTGAAACTTGACAATTCTAAGGCTCCATGCACACTGAAGCTGATAAACTGCAGTTAATTGGCTTTTTTTTTTTTAAAGCCCATAAACAACTCTATATAAGCCTATGTGCCCATGCACACCTGGGCGTTTAGTGTTAATGAGCTTTGGAGTTTATTGGCTTTTTCTGGACGCCCAAAAGTGCCGTTTTTTTGGCGGGAAAAAATGCTAAAAAAAGACGCAAAACGCGGAAAAATGCTAAAAACCGCTGAAACACCCAAAAACGGTGCCAGCGTTTTTAATCCATAAAAAAATAAAAAGTAGAAAAAAAAGCTGATGAAAGCTACACTGAAAAGCGCCGATTAAAGCTATTGCAAAAACGCTAAAAAACGTTGCAAGGCTCCCTGCAAAGCTAATGGCGTTTTTCTATAGCTTTTATCAGCTTCAGTGTGCATGGAGCCTTACATGGTGGCAGCATTTGTTTGGTTTTTGTGGGCTTTCATCATCTGGAGATTCAGCCAGTAAGTCTGTTATTTTCTAAGTTTCTTTAAGGCTAGGTTCACACGGCTGTGAATTCAAAAATCGCAATTTCGCAGCTGCGTTTTTGCCATGATTTCAGGGAATGCCAGTCTATAGCGCTGAATTCGCATAGCACACGGATCAAACTCGCACAGGACCCTTTTTTCCCCCGCAGCTTATATTTGCAACGCATTGATGTGAACGGCACTAATGTTAAACTATGTAATTTAAATTACTCAAATTCGCAATAGAAATCGCAGCAGTGTGAACCTAGCCTAAAGAGTAACTGGTCCCTTTTTCAGGTAAAAAGGCCTATAATGTTTAAAATTCAGTATTCTCACCCTGTGTTCTGCACATGCTCAGTTTGCTCTCTATTTTTCAACGCTGTGCCGAGAAAGTTGAGGCCGAACTGCCGACAACCTAAAGATTTACTGCTGCTCGGAGCCTTGAGCAAGAAGAAAAGCAAACAATGTTGGAGGCAATTTAAAGCACACACTAAATTGTGATTGTATATTTATGTGGAATGTGTGTTCCTTGCTAAAGCACATTTGTTATCAAGTTGTTACGGGTAAAAAGTTCTACTTTAAACAGACCAAAAGTGGCAACTAGAGGGTTCAAACAACTCATTTACCACAGACAGGGGTGCTTACAATGGTAAGACAATATTCATGTAAAACCTTTATCCTAAAAGAAAAATTTGCTGCAACTGCTTAAAGAGTGTTAGCTAGAGTTCAGTATTAACCCTTTAGTCAAGTCTATCTAAATCTGCTAGTCCATCCATCCACACTTCCCTCTCCCCAGATGGACAAAGCTTCTGTCCAAAGATCTCAGCTGCTCTTCCATCCAGAGTGCCAAAAGCCTTAGGGCCAGTTCACACCAGATGCAGTTCCGTACAGTTTCTTGTGCATTTTTTTCTGCACAAAATGCATGCACAGAGTTTTACATGTATTCAAACGGCTCTCGTTCACACCATGCAGTCAGTTTCCGGTGCAGAAACTGACTGTATGGTGTGAACTAGAGCTAACTAGAGCTATTGGAATACATGGAAAATGCTGCGCATGCATTTTGTGCAGAAAAAAAGCACTCGGAAACGCGTCTGGTGGTAACTGGCCCTAAGGCTGCATTCACACCTAGGCGTTTTAACGCCTGAAGCGCGACGCTACAATACGCCGGAGGGATAAAATAACATTATTGTCTATGGTGACTGTTCACATCTTAACGCCGAACACCGAAACGCCGGTCGCGTGAAGCTCAAACAAGTCCCGGACCTTTTTTTTGTCGCGCGTATCGGGCGGTTTGGGCGTATTTGAGCGTTTTCATTTCCCATAGAAAGTAATGGAAACGCTCGATTCAATTGACTTCCGCGACAACGAGCGTTTGCTATGGGCGTTTTGTCGCTTTAATCAATAGAACTTTTCACCCAGGCAGAAGATAAAAAAAAATCTACCAACATAGCAACAAGTGATGAAAAGATGATAATTTTTCCAATTGGCCAAAATAAAAAACATTGAAGTACAAAACCATCGGACGACGCTGTATGCAAATAAGCTAGAATACGCGCGACAAAACACCGGCAAAAACCGCCCGAACGACCGACGCTCAGGTGTGAATGCAGCCTTAAACTGACCATATACTGACCAAAACTCAAGTGGCTCAACGAGGATCAGTCAAATTTTTAATCAGTGTGTAAAGGCTCAGTAGATTAGGTTAGAGGCATTGGGTAGATGGTCCAACATTTAGATCTTATTCATTTTGTGTAAGAGTCGGTTCACACTGGGGCGACACGACTTCCAGCACGACTTTCAGAAGCAACTTCAACACGACATGAGCATGAACCACAGGGCGATCTGGGGCGATTTACAACACGACTTCAAGTCCTTTTCAGGTCAGGAGACATTCCAGTGGCCAATAAAACAACAATCAGCTCTGGGAGAGGGAAGGGGAGGGAGGGGTTTGCCTGAGAAATGTATGTTATCTTGCTGGGAAGTAGCTTCAATTAAAACAGTGATCAGACTTGGAAGCGACTTCCATTGAAATCAATGGGTACAAATCGCCTAGAAGTCTGATTGAAGTAGTACAGGAACCTCTTCTGAAGTCGGAGCGACATGAGTAGTGTGTATTAACACCACTCCCATTCACTTACATTGCTTTTCTGGACAGCACGACTTGGGACGACTTGAGACGACTTCAAGTCTGATCCCAAGTCGCCCCAGTGTGAACCGACTCTTAACCTTTTATTTATAAGCTGCTAGAAACTCTAAGCAAACAGTCAAGCAGGAACTGTGGAGAACAGAGCAGGATTACAGCAACTTCAAAGCAAAAACTAACAAAAAGGACATGAAACCAGTACTGCAGTAAGGTAAAGAAGCTATTCCTTTAGTGATCCTTTAAGCCAATACATTAAATATTACACTCTAAGTATTTGGATACTCTGGGATGGGTGACCCAAGCTAACCATGTCTTTCCGAATGTAGTAATGGAATAGTTTTTATAAGCCAGCATTAATTCGTATTGGGCCTGTATATTGATTCTAGCTATAATTGTCGATAAGTTGGGAACGTCCTTGGATTTCCACAGGCTAATTATAGGGAGTCTTGCTGCAACTAGTGTGTGGAATACAATTGTTCTATATTCTTTAGGATAGATATATTTTTTGCTAATTTATATGGGGTCAGGTACCATCTATTTATTGTTTTTTGTGCGTTGTCCCAGTGTTCAATACATGCTGATGACTTGCTAGCTATATGGATTGCTCTTTTCCATTGGTCCCAGGTAAATTCTTGTTCTAAATCTTTCTCCCACTTAAAGCGGAGTTCCACCCAGGAAAACAACATTTGCCCACTTTGTTTGAAAAAATTAAATAAAAAAAAACCTGAAAAAAAAAAAAATACTCACCCGAAATACCTGTTGCTATGCGGAAGTCCGTAATCTGCCTCTTCCACACCGCGGTGTCCTTTCTTCTGCTTTTGAATGGGGTGCGCTGCTTTCTGGGAACTGTGTGTGTTCTCAGAGAGCAGCCGCCCATTCACAAGCCAGCGCGAGACTCACGCAGGCACAGTAGGAAATGGGCAGTGAAGCCGTACGGCTTCACTGCCTGTTTCCCATAGTGTGAATGGCGGCGCGGGACCCGGAGCGATCGTGGGACCGGCATCGGGGGAGCCACCAGCGCGGGCAAGTAGGACAAGGTAAGTGTCCTTATTTGAAGTCAGCGGCTACACTGTTAGTAGATACTGACTTAAAAAAAAAAAAAAAATCGCGGCTGGAACACCCCTTTAATCATGTGTGCGTTGTTGTCAAATGGGTGGGTAGATAGTATGTCGTGAAAGAGAAATTCCTGCTATCATTTGTTGATTTTGGTGGGTGAAAAATGTAATCTATTGTCAAGTTTGAAATACGTCCAAGTCAGATATATACTTAGCCCAGCTGTAATGTATTATCCTGGACCTACTTTATTGATCTGTGTAGCAAGTTTTGTTAAGTTCATTTAATTTCTGTATGTATGTGTACGTGTATATATATATGTACATACATATTCTGTTCCTTTATGATTTTCTATATACAAATAGTTAACACAATTGGAGGCCTAGCCATGCCTACAGATTGAACCCGGTAGGGGTAGGCTGGTACAGGCTACCAAGTACTGTATTGTTATAAGAACAATCTTATGAACCAAGGTAACCTGTTTGGTTACTAAGGATTAATGTGACAATTTTAATCTGTACTGTTAAGTAAATACTTTCAATAAAAATCTATTGTTTAAAATAGAAGTTAACGTCACAAAATTCCAGGCCTCCATTCACTTTTTGCTTGTGCAAAAGGACATACGCCATCTTAGGTTTTTGGTCTTGCCAAACATGTAGTAAGGAATCTCTGTAAATAGCTGTGGGAGCCCTATCAGGACACTGTATTCATTTTAATTATTGTTATCTTGCTTTTTTTTCCCCTTTATCTAGGAGTAAACACTTATAATTATGTGAATACACAGGTTGAAGATCCAGCGATATGCGTAAGCCCAGGTAAAACAAAAATAGAAGAAGAAGAGAACCTTCCCTTCATGTAAATAGGAAGGCATGCGTTAAAGTAGAGAGGAGAGATTCATCGAAGGATATCTGGTACGGCATAGTTCTTTGGAAGTTAGAGAGGTGGCCGAATCACCATAGTTTAGCAAAAGTAATGTTTGGATAGGATATTTAAACAAGATATCATTGGCATATGCTGTTTCTATCCACTTTGGATTCCCCTGATGTTCAAATTTTTCCAGTTTCCTAAAATAGGGGTTCTAAAACTAAAGCAAACAATGGGAGCTATAAACAGGACCCTTCTGCTGTGCACTCCATGGCCGCCCTGGAGATGTGTGAACCGGCTATATTAAAGCGGATGGTTCAGCTTAAAAAAAATATTAAAAGCCAGCAGCAACAAATACTGCAGCTGCTGACTTTTAATATTAGGACACTTACCTGTCCTGGAGTCCAGCGGCGTCCGCAGCAGAGGATGAGCGATCGCTCGTCACCCTGCTGCTCCCCCCTCCATCCACGGTGAGGGAACCAGGAAGTGAAGCGCTGCGGCTTCACTGCCCGGTTCCCTACGGCGCATGCGCGAGTCGCGCTGCGCCCGCGAATTGGCTCCAGCTGTGTGCTGGGAGCCGAGTGTTCCCAGCACACAACGGGCGGGAGACGGGATGTGATGTAATGCCCGTCTTTTGCCCGTGAATGCTGGGCCGGAAGTGGGTGCAGATACATGTCTATCTGCACCCCCCTCCCCCCTGAAAGGTGTCAATTGTGACACCGGAGGGGGGGAGTGTTCGGATCAGCGGATCTTCACTTTAGGGTGGAGATCCGCTTTAAGGAGCTAGTCACACAAATTGGATGTGTGGAATTGCACGTGTGAACTCAGGGGCCTCTTTTTTTTTTTTCTCAACAGGGCAGCAGCCTTTTTACATGGTTATATACAGCCAAGAAAAAACCTCAGACACAGTTTGCATCCAGAGCCACTTATCGGTCTCCAAGCACATAAAACCGCTTAATGCGCACTTGAATGTGAACCACCACACTACCCCATTACTAAATTTGTACAGCTTGGGAACTGCAGCTGTCCACATCAACTTGTGCTACCTGACACACAAATACACTCGTTATTGGTGGTGTATCGCTCTACACGGCAGTGCGAATGAGGCCTAAAATCTGGCCATACATTAGAACATTTTGCAAAACAGTTTCCTTTCAAATGTATTTCTATGTAGTGCAAGGGCCTGCCTGATTGCATACAAATTTAACGTGTTTAGGTTTGAACTCATAAATCTAAGGGAAAACTGTATAATATATAGCGAGCCTAACTCTTCCACATTTTATCGAAAACAAGTATTTGCTAGAACTGGATCTTAAATAATATATATATATATATATATATATACACTCATTCTCTCTTTATAAGTGTTATAAGTGGAGCAGACAGGGCTGGGTAGCAGCGATCCTAACGAAGGCTACTTCTGATGATTCAAGAGATTTTGCTGGAATAGAATTTGAGACATAACTATTTTTTATAAAGTACCGGTAAGTCTTTATATGAATCTACCCAAAGTAAGAATTTTATTTCTTGGAAGAAAAAATATATATATAACTCACAAATCAAAACAACTTTTTCTCCCTCATTTTTCTTGCTGACCCAGCATGTGGTTTAACTGTTGAGAGATACCACCAGAAGAAGAAACAAGCCTATCCTAAAACTATAATACAGCTCAAAATTACCAGTAAATGACTATAACTCTCAGCAGAGACAAAATTAGGAGGTGACCGAATCAAGCTCTAACTGATCTTTAACAAGCCATTTTTAAGACTTCCAAAATATTTCTGCAGTAACTTAGCAATCTCTCACACACCCCATATGGTGAATTTTAAGCACTCGTTTGTTTCTATAATAATAACCATGGGAATGTGACTCTTCCACAATGTCTCATTTGAAGTGATAGTGTCCATGCATAAAAACAAGTTTTTCAGATTACTGAGGGTGGTGTAAATCAAACTTTAACATTTTCCCTTTCACACTAATCTACTTCCTATTTCAGTGGAGACAGATGCATCATTGTTGTAGGTCTTCAAGATATTTTACTCTGCATGGTAATGTACCTTAAAGACAATAAACAAAGCATTATGAAAAACAGTTCCAGGCAGGGCTTGTGGGATTTATATTAACATATCATAGCCATGCAAAAAGATTTTAAATTGTGTGTAAATCGCAATAAGGCCCGTGTTTGACAACATAACTGAAGCCTTACGGCAATTCCTAGAATCTTTTTAAAAAAAAAGTCTTCTCAACAAAACATAGGCAGAAAAATAAAAGCACGTGTAAGGCCCCTTTCACACAAAGGAGTTTTTCAGGCTGTACAGTGCTAAAAATAGCGCCTAAATACCGCCTGAAAAACTCCTGCCCAGCCTTCTCAATGTGAAAGCCTGAGGGCTTTCAGACTGAGGTGATGCGCTGCAAGCAGCATCGTTGGGGCAGTACGTATGCCGCTCCTTCCCATTTAAAACAATGTATTAACACTATCGGCCACTAGTGAGGGGGTTAATACTGCACCACTAGCGGCCGAATCCCACGGCAATTCCGACGGTATAGCGCCACCACACCTTCCGCCCCAGTGTGAAAGGGGCCCAAGTGTCCAGGTTGCATTTAAATAGTAAGATAAAAAAGGGTAATGATATGGATTGCATCTTATTTATTAAAAAATAAATAAAAATCTAATGGATATTAATTCAGACCAAAATTGTATTTTACAAGGGAAGGTGGGTGCATTTGTCTGTATGCTTTGTTCACACTATACAAATGCCTTGGTGTGTGTGCTGTAGAAAAATGCAGCATGTCTGCACACAAGACGCCGTTGTGTAAAGAGTTAAAAAGAAGAGTTAAAAAGAAGTTTGTTCAACTTTATATAAAGTTAATAAAGTTTATATACTTACCTTGGAACAAAGCGTCGGTACCACTGCCGGTACACGCCGAGGGAGATGACATTTCTCCTCGGCGTGTCTTCCGGGTATCGCGGCTCCAGCACCAAGAGTGGCTGGAGCCACGATGTCGACTTCTTTCCGGCAAGGTCCGGCTTAAGCCGAAAATCCCCAGTGCGCTGCTGCATTCAGTGGCTAGCTGTGAGGGGGAATATCTCCTAAACCGTAGAGGTTTGGGTGATAGGCTTACCTGTAGGTAAAAAAAAAAAAAAAACCCTATTTTTTTTATCTTAATGCATTCTATATGTACAGACAAAGAAAAATAGAAGGGGGTCAGAAGCACAACACCAGAACTGCTGTCTGTCATAAAACATAAGTCCGAAGTGGCTGGGAGTCCGAAGTGCGACATTCGTTGCAAAAACATTCTAATCACAAAATTGGAGTGCAGTGAAAGGGTTCAATCTTTAAAAAAATATATTATGTGTTTCGCCAAGAAAGAAGCACAACTCTTAAGCCAACACTCTTCAAGTCACAATTCCAGAAACTAGTCATTTTCCTAAGAACGTGTTATACACCAGCTTGTCATGCCATTATCACTTCTTGTAAAAAGGTTATAAATATCTTATACACACAAATATCTTGTACACACAATCATTTTTCGACATTAAAAAAACGTTTTAAAAAAAAAAATGTCATTTAAAAATGATCGTGTGTGGGCTTCACTTTTTTGTTCTGAAAGAAAAAAAAAAAAAAAAAACGAACATGCTGCATTTTTTAACCACTTCAGACCCACGGTATAGCTGAATGACGGCTATAGCGCGGGTCTGAATATCCAACCTGCCATCCAAAGAAGGCCGCCCCTTTGGGTGTTCCCAGCGCGCGCTCTAGAGCGCGCTGCGGGGAAGCCCTGTGTTGGCCGTGTCCCTTGGACACAGCCAATCACAGCGAACGGCCAATCAGAGTGGCCGTTTGCGATGCGATCTGTGCGGCGAATGAGAGATGATCTCACAGATCATCTCTCATTGCCGTTTTTAACACAGACAGCGTCCTGTCTCTGGAGAGAGGAGACCGATCTGTGTCCCTTGTTTTTTTAACTTGGGATATTTATTATAGCAACAAGTAAAAAATATTGTATTTTTTTCAAAATTGTCGCACTTTTTTGTTTATAGCGCAAAAAATAAAAACCGCATAGGCAATCAAATACCACCAAAAGAAAGCTCTACTTGGGGAGAAAAAAGGACATCAATTTTGTTTGGGAGCCACGTCGCACGACCACGCAATTGTCAGTTAAAGCGACGCAGTGCCGGAAGCTGAAATTTCACCTGGGCAGGAGGGGGGTATATGTGCCCAGTAAGCAAGTGGTTAAACAATGTAGTTTTTCGGGTTGTAAATAATGATTGTGTGTGGGCTAAAACGATGTTAAAAACCCACGCATGCTCAGAAGCAAATTATGAGACGGGAGCACTCGTTCTGGTAAAACTACCGTTCATAACGGAGTAAGCACATTCATCACACTGTAACAGACAAAAAAGCGCGAATCGTCTTTTACTAACACTGAATCAGCTAAAGCAGCCCGAAGGTGAATGGAACTTCCCCTTTATAGTGCCGTTGTACGTGTTGTACGTCACCTCGCTTTGCTAGATAATTTTTTTAAAACGATGGTGTGGGCAACGTCGTTTTTAATGATGAAGTTGGAAAAACATAATTTTTTTTCATGCTGAAAAATGATCGTGTGTACGCGGCATAAGAGCTGGAGAACAAAAATGTCAAGCCAATGTCCAAAGCAACAAAAGCTCTGTGTTATTTTCCTATGTAGATGAGGGAATAAACCAAAAAAACTTTTACTACCTGCAGTGGAGTTATCTGCTGTTTGCATAACTCAACTGTACTAGCATCCCCTGAAAACGTGCGTTTACACAAAATGCGTAGGTGGCGAGGCTACATGTTGACGCCATGCTATCACATATTGGAGCTGGTGGTGGCGGCCATCCCAGCAAGTGCACTGCACTCTGCACAGAAATTTAATTCTGGGTGTATTTTTGGCATCTGGATGCTTCGAATTACATTTTTTCGAAATTATTTATATTTTTTTGTTTTAACATACGGTCACTAATGCAGTACAGTGTCATTATAGAACCCGTCTGGCCGGGTTTAGGGACACTGCTGATTTTTTTTTTTTATAAACACAGCAATATATTGTTACTAGGGTTGTCCCGATACCGATAGCAGTATCGGTACCGATACTTGTACTCCCGCAAATACCCCCGATACCCAAATAGAATACTTCCCCATCCCCCCACCCCCTCCCCCCCCGCCGTATAAGCAGATCCGACCCCGTCGCGAACATTATAGGCACCTTCGAATAGCTGTTTTTCCGCTGCGCGTGTATAGACACTCCCCCTTGCTTGGGATTGGACGGATCTGCGCAGCAGGGAAAAGAGCTATTGAAACTAAAAAGGTACCTATAACGTTTGCGGCGGTGGCAGCTTTGTATATACGGCGGCGGTGGTATCATCAGGTAGGGGGGGCATGGCTGCAATTTGTGGGGACACGTTTAAAAAAAAAGTATTGGTATTCGGTATCGGCGACTACTTGAAAAAAAGTATCGGTACTAGTACTCGGTCCTAAAAAAGTGGTATCAGGACAACACTAATTGTTACTATAGTTCTGATCTGGGGCAGTGATCAGGATTTTTATTCTTTTACACATTATGTTTGCTAATAGTAGTGCATTACATTGCTAGAAGCAATTATTTTACTGAATCAAGCTGATCCGGTCTGTTTTGTTGTGATAAGCTGTGATTTGTCAAAGCCAATCACATGGTACATGTGATACCATGTGATCAAATTGATCAACCACAGATAACACAGTTGCACACAATGGATGGCTCTCTTTCATGCCAGTCAATGAGTACAACTGTCATGTGACCTGCTGAGATTTGCCACGCCGGTCACATGGCAATGACAGCAAGCCGGTTATAAAAATAAAAAAAACAAACACACACACACACACCCCTATAGGTCACCTCAAAATTCAGCGCTGTCCTGTATCTTCTGCATAATTCATGCGATATCTCAAGGGTTGTTTTTTGTACTGCAAAATGATCAGCCTATGGGGGGCAAAAGATTGCTATGCATAAGCCTCAAGCATTCACACAGCCCTCACAAATAGCTGTAATGAGTCTTATTTCCTGCGATTGTCCTCCATCTAGTGGCCACAATGTGCTATGTTCCTGAAATACCCCAATCGGGAATGTACTGCATTATATTCCCTAGAAGGAGCAGACATCACAGCAAATATGCATATGACACACATTGCAGCAATTTTTTTTCTTTTTGGAATAGACCCTTTTTTATATAATTGAAATCTTAGAGTAGAAGCGATTCTGTAGTTTAGCAAAAGACACTGGGATGAATGACATCGCTCAGTCCACAGTCAGGGGGGGAGCTTGTGTTTTTTTTTTTCTGTGCATTTGGTCGTTTGCCTGGATTTCAGCTATAATTGTGTCTATTCTGAGAAGATCCCAATCTAAGCGATATGAAAACACTGTCAGGAGCAAGCCAGCAAAACTTGCCATAGAAACAAAACTATAATGACTTGTGGGGCAGCTGCTTAACTGCTTGCCACCCGCAATGTACTGAGGGCGGGTGATCACTGTAGGCAAAGCGACGTACCCATACGTCACTGCCTACTACCGGGTTTGTACATTGTAAATTTGCCCGTCAGCAAATCCCAGCCAATGATTCATGGCACAGAACCTGGCTGTGTGCAATCACTGCCCAGAGCTTGTGTAAGTAAACAATACAGAGCTTTGTAGGAAGGGAATGAACTGTCAGTTTCTGTCAGTGTGGATAAAAAAAAAAAGAATCAATGATATTTTTTTAAGTCTGATTTTGTTTACATTATTAATAAAATGCTTTTGGAGTAAAAAAAAAAAAATCTAGCTAAAAGATAGTTTTCCATTTAGGATACATTAATTGTTTATTCAGCATTAAAAGGGAGCTTAATTATGTAGCATGAGGCTGTATTTTCTGCAATAGTCACATTTTTTGTAAACTCATTCAATGAATCCAAGTTCTGCAAGCTGGGATAACATGCACTGCATTGATGCAGTAACACAATTTCACAGTAACCATGAGATAAAGGAATATTCCTGAACTTCGTTTGATCTCATCGTTTTGCAAATCAATGTACACTACAAACTGTATGATTAAAATCGGTTTCCGATATCGCCGTTTTACTAACCTGAGCTAGAAACCTTCATTTTTTTTGCAAATATAAAAAGATTCCAACTACCAGCAAGAAGTCGTCCTTACATTTAAAGAGCACCTGTCATTTCATATCCATCATGGCAGTGCAACAGCAGGCCAATCGTGTTTTTTTTTTTTTTTATGGTCGTCATTTATTTTTTCTTTCTGTTCTAAAAGAATACTCACTGTTCTGGCATCTTTAAGCATCCACTGTCCGATATATATATATATATATATATATATATATATATATATATATATATATATATATATATATATATATATATATATATATATATATATATATATATATATATATATATATATACTTATATAAAAACAAAGGAGGATGTTTCCATTTTGCTTGTGGGCACTGTGAAGGCCACGAGCACTCATTTGCTTATTGCAGTGAATGCTGGGAGCAGCATTCACCGCTCGATCTTTACTGCGAACATGCGGCGTCATTGAAAATAGACACACCTACTCCCGCGGGAGTAGAAGACCGGAAGTGCCACAATATACAGCTACAATACAGTAATTACAGCACTAAAACATTTTTTTGGCCAATTTGAACATCAGTGCAATGGTGTGTGGATAACATTAGGTTAAGAATGTGTGTGAACCTCCGCTTTAAATTTATAATCTAAATCAAGCCTTTTTACTAGTGATTTAAATCCAATCCACCCTGCTGCATCTTTTAGATAGAAGCCTATAACCCATGGGTAGTATCTCACCAAAGCAGAAATACCCATTACAGGGAGTGCCCAAATCACACAAAAAGGAAGTGACATTTCTTGGGGGTTTCTTTACACCAGTGTTTCTCAATTCCAGTCCTCACGCCCCCCCAACAGGTCATGTTTTCAGGATTTCCCTCAGATGAAAAGGCTGTGGGAATTACTAATGGCCCGTACACACGATCCGAATATCGGACGAAAACGATCGTACGATGATGGATCGTACGATTTTCGGATCGTGTGTACACTACTTTCGAGAGCCGATCACGACCGTTCATCCGATTGTTTTCGATCAGACAAGCACGAAAAATTTTCTCGTACGATGTCAGATCGTACGATTTTCGTTTGGTCAGTACAGCCGTCGTCCGACAATACAATACAAATACATTACAACACGTGACATCACTTCCGATCTTTTTTTTCTGTCGTACGAGAATTTTCGTGAGTTTAACCACCTATTTTATTTTACTTGCGACTATTAAGCGAAAAAAGTCGTACGATTCATCGGCCGATATTCGGATCGTGTGTACGGGCCATAAGGCAGTGAAAGTGATCAAATCACCTGTGCAAAATAATGGAAATCCTGAAAACCTGACCTGTTGGGGGGGCCTGAGGACTGGAATTGAGAAACACTGCTTTACACCCATGATATACACAAGGTTTCTAGGTTGCCATGATTGCATTTTGAAGAAAGTTAGAGCGCAGCAGATCAAAAAGGATAGAGAATAAATAAAAATAAATTATATAATACAATTTAATTACAACATGGCTTGTTTTTTTTCCCGCTGAAAAAAAAAAAAAAAAACACAAGATGGCCTGTCAGTATTCGGAGCTCCTTTCCCTGAAAGACAGAGCAGTGGGTGCAGGTGGTCATTCATTGGCCGGCACACACAGATCAGCTTGTGCGCCAACTAATAACAGCATAGTCAGGTCTGACGTGACTCGCCAGAGTCAACAAGTGTCAGACTCTTGGAAATACCATCACAGTTCCACTATAAGTCACTAATAACCGCCATTACCAGTAAAACAAATATAACTCAAGTATCTATAGCAGACGCTAGAACATTCACGCAAACCAAATCCACACTTCTTGGGATTTTTTTTACTAAAGGCAAGTAGCAGAATACATTGTGGCCCAAATGCATAAAGAAATTTTTTTTTTTTTTACATTAGATGTTTTATGGCTCATCTTTTTTCATAAATAATCGCAAAAAATAAACCCAGTGGTGATCAAATACCACCAAAAGAAAGCCCTATTTATGGAAAAAAAAAACACATTTAACGTGCGTACAGTGTTGCATGACTGCACAATTGCCAGGTAAAATAGAACAGTGGTGAACAGCAAAAAATGCTCTAGTCATAAAGGGGTAAAATTATCCAGAGGTGAAGTGGTTAATTTGTAGGCTCATCTGTAGGTAAAAGCGGAGTATACAAGCGCTTTAACAGACGCTCTCCATCTAATCTGACAGAGCTTGAGCTATTTTGCAAGGAAGAATGTGCAAAGCTGGTAGAAACATCCCCAAAAATGACTTGCAGCTGTAATTGCAGAGAAAGGGGGTTCTACAAAGTATTGACTCCGAGGGGGGGGGGGGGGATACAAAGGCATGCCACACACTTCACATATTTGTAAAAAAAATAAAAAAAAATGAAAACTATTCCACTTCATAATTATGTGCTACTTTGTGTTGGTCCAACACATAAAATACATTTATGTTTTTGGCTGTAACATAACAAAATATGGAAAATTTCAAGGGGTATGAATACTTTTTCAAGGCACTGTACATACGCTTTGGAGAGTACAATGCAACGCAGCATGCAAAAGGCCAAGGATGAAGCAACACAAAAACATTTACTAAGTAACTGAGGCAACGGTACAAACCTGCATTTTGAGAAACTCAGCAAATTTCTAACCACCTTTTCCTTCAATGGAGAAGAATGACTTACCGATGAGGTAAGAAGGCCGACAGCTGACTCTTCCTGTTTCAGGATCAGACATGGAGCAACACATGAACACAGATGAACTGTACAGCCCCAGAGAAGATAGATACAGAGCAGATCATTCAGTGTCAAGCATACTGCAGGAAGAAGAACTTCAAAGGGCTCAGAGACCATTTCACTAACAAAGATCTCGCACAAAACATTGTGAATAAACTCCAGTGATGCATATATGAGAAGGTAGGGCTTTTCATTCTTCTCACTGTACTGCTACTTATGTGTACACAGGGCTTTTCCTGACAAGTAGCTTCTAGGAGTGCCAGCTATTATATAGACGGAAGACCACTGAAACCTATGTCATCTAATGGTTGTATAGTCTACCTTGAAGTGCATCTAAGCCAAAATACATAATACACTATATTACCAAAAGTATTGGGACACCTGCCTGCCTGCCTTTACATGAACTTTAATGGCGTCTTAGTCCGTAGGGTTCAATATTGAGTTGGCCCACCCTTCGCAGCTACAACAGTTTCAACTCTTCTGGGAAGGCTCTCTACAAGGTTTAGGAGTGTGTCTATGGGAATGTTTGTGGTCAGGCACTGATGTGGACAAGAAGGCCTTGCTCGCAGTCTCCGGTCCAAATCATTTGGTGGAGGGGAATATGGTGTGTAGGGTTGTCCCGATACCAGTATCGGTACCAATACAGAGTATTTGGGGGGGGAAAAACCCGCAAAAACCCCCGATACCAGAATACTTTTTACGCCGCCCCCCCCCCCCCCCGAACGCCGCCGCATGGGTTAAACATCGTGCGGGAACATCACAGCATTCATTTAAATAGCTGTAGTGTTCCCACCCGTATAGACACTCCCCCTTGCTTGGGATTGGATGGGTGATCGTGATCTGTCCAATCGCGAGCAAGGGGGGGGGCCAATACGGGCGGGAACACTACAGCTATTCAAATGAATGCTGTGATGTTCCCCGGGCGGCGGTGGCTAGGTAGGGGTGACCTGGCTGCATTTGTGGGGGACATTAAAAAAAAAAGTATTGGTATTCGGTATTGGCGACTACTTGGAAAAAAAGTATCGGTACTTGTACTCGGTCCTAAAAAAGTGGTATCAGGACAACCCTAATGGTGTGGGGTTGCTTTCAATAGTTGGGTTTGGCCCCTTAGTTCCATTGAAGGGAATTCTTAAGGCGTCAGCATACCAAGACATTTTGGACAATTTCATGCTCTCAACATTGTGGGAACAGTTTGAGGATGACCCCTTTCTGTTCCAACATGACTGAGCACCAGTGCACAAAGCAAGTTCCATAAAGACATGGATGAGAGAGTTTGGGGACGGCAGAACTTGACTAGCCTGCACAGAGCCTTGACCTCAACCCAATAGAAAACCTTTGGGATGAATTAGAGCAGATACTGCCAGCCAGGCCTTCTCCTCAGTGCCCGACCTCACAAATGTGCTTTGGAAGAAGGGTCAAATACTCCCATAGACACACTGCTAAACCTTGTGGACAGTCTTCCCAGAAGAGTTGAAGCTGTTATAGGGTGGGCTTTCAGCGCTGTCACGCTTTGAATGACAAATTGCGCAGTCATACAACACTATACCCAAAATAAAAAAATTTACTTTTTTTTCTTATGTAGCGCCCCCTTGCTTTAAGCATGGGCACAACGCTAAAAACTAGTTGACTTGGAGAGTTACCTTGCTCCCGGTCGTGATTCTGGGGATGTTAATATCATCCTTGGCCGGCAGTGGGAGCCAGAGGGATTTCTGGAGGATGGAGTCTTACCCAGCACCCAATTGGAGGGGGTTTTTCCCCGCTGGGCATGCTGGGGAGGGGTATATCTGTGATGGAGGTCATGTGTTCTGGCTCTCTTTCCTTCTTCTGCGCAGGGGCCCCCGGAGACGGGGTGCGGCACCCACCTTCAGGGTGTGCGCATCCATGGACCCTGCCGGCGTGGCCCACCTGGCCAAGCTTCCAGGCCCTGCTGAGACTCTGCCTGGGACCAAACTAAAAGGACCCCAGTGACTTACTGGGTTTTCGATGCCGTAGAGAGGATCCGGCGCCCGGGACATAGACAGGTACGCTATGCTGTCTCCCGGTGATCTATGCTGAGATAACTGCTGGGAGGATTTGCTCTGTTCGGACATTGACAAATTATCTATACTACATTGGCCTGTGGCAGAGGCCTAGAGCCAGGTCAGTGAGAGAGACCTGTTCCTCCCAATCAGCATTAAAAGTGGCGACGCATGCAAAATTGTATCTTTCAAGGGGCTGATTTTGCTGTACATATATCCAGGCCTGACATCGAGAATCTCTATCTCCTCATCAAACCTATTCTCTTTTCACCAAGTTGATGTTTGGCTATGTTGGCCTGGAATTAAAGCATTGAGAAAATCTTTATTGACGGTGTGGAATCTATTACTTAGTGGCTTCTGGTGCACCCCTAGACCAAGCAAGGGTAACTTAATCTGCCGATCCCATTTTAATCCAGCGGCCCTTCCGGAGGTGACGCTACATTTAACACAAATAGTGCTTTCTTTTGGTGGAATTCAATCACTGCAGGGTTTTAGATTTTTTTGCTAAACCAAAAAAAAAAAAAAAAAAAGGACCAAAAATTTTGGAAAAATAAATGTTTTTTGTTAGTTTGTCATAAAATGTTGTAAATAAGTACCCTTTCTCCTTCACTGATGTACGCTGATGAGGAGGCACTGATATGCATCACTGCAAGGCATTGTTGGGGCTGCACTGATAATCAGAGTAGTGATTATCTGCACAGGTCTCACCTCCCCTGTGATGATGCAGATCTCCTCTACTTAGGGCTCTTTCACACGTCCGTTCAGTTCGTCCATTTTTTGGACGTCCGTTAACGGACCTCAATGCTTCCCTATGGGTTAGCGTCCGTTAGCGGATGAGCATCCGTTAACATCCGTTAACATCCGTCTGCGGTAAGCTCCGTTTTTTTGGACGGAAGAAAACCCTATTTTTCTTACGTCAAAAAAACGGAACGGACGAAAAACGGACGTTAGCGGATGATCCGTTTACCATCCGATCCGCTAACGTCAGTTTTTCATCAAAATATGTAAAAAAAATAAAAATAAAATAATTCTAAAAAAAAAAAAAAAGGATGAAAAAAACTGATGAAAAAACGGACGGAAAACGGAACGGAAACGGATGTAAACGGACGGAAAACGGACGAAAAACGGACGAAAAAAAACGGATCAACTGAAGGGGGAAAAAACTGATCGAAAAAACTGAACGGACGTGTGAAAGAGCCCTTACACTGTCAGTGTTAGGCAAGGAGAGCCGACCACAGGCATTTCCTTGTTTACATGTAGTTAGCTGTGATTGGACACAGCTGATCACATGGGTAAAGAGCCACGTTTATCGAGATCAGGGTTGTGCCGTGTCCTAGTGACACAGCGCGCCCGCATTGCCATGCTGCACGCCCTCGAGACTGGGGCGATGTTGTCCCAGAAAAATGGAGCATCCCATCTTTCTATACAGCGGCTGGGAGGTAGGTAAAGTTTGTGTAAATGTAAAAAAAAGCAAGTGTCCCAATACTTTTGGTAATATAGTGTATAATGCAGCTTACTACTCCTTTGTGGTGGTTGCATTACCTTTTTTTTTATTTATTTTTTTGCGTCTAAAGCCTGGTATATACCCAATCGGATTTTCGGCAGACAAAGCGCAGGACTTTGTCTGAAGGGCGTTGGTCGTGAACTTGTATTGCATACAAACGGCAAAGAATTGTCAGCCACAAACACAAAACTACGTGTTTTCAGCTCTTTAGCGCCACATTTGGGCAACTTCTGCTAATGTGTTATGGTTAGCCTTGCTTCTGAGCATGCATATTTGTAATTTGGAGTTAAATCCGACGGACGTCTGTACACATGATCCGAAAATCCAACAACACACATTTGTTGGCAGAAAATTTTAAAGCATGCTATCCATCATTTGTTGGCGAAAAATTCGACAATTGTCTGATGGAGCGTACAAATTTTATGACAACAGCCTGCCATCACACAATTCTCATCGGAAAATCCAATCGTGTGTACAGGCCTTAAGTTACTTAACTGCAACTAAGGAAAAAAAAGCCTGTGGAGCCTGCCAGAAATTCGGTATCCATGCAACTGTGTACTGAACTGTAATCTCAAACAATGTTATCCACATCCCTATGTGATTTTAGTGGCATTCAACTTTAGGCAGGCCAAACGGTTTGAATATCGGCCAGTTCATCAGGAACTGTGAAGGCTGAATGTACCAAATTGATAGACCAATCAACTTGGGTACAACCAGCATGCTGGGTTTTACCTGTGATCATCTCTAGCAGCTGCTAAAGCCGCTAGCAATAATCACCGTCTTATCCCAGCAGGAATGGCTTTGTCCTCCCACTGGGAGAAGACAACGGCGAGGCAGTAGGGATTCCCACATAAACAAATTTATTTCCTGCAACTTGTGGTTGTAGGAAATTTGCTGTGTATGGCCGGCCTTAATGGAAAGTTCATGTTTGACCTACAAGTCTGCCCTCTCCAACTCCTCAATCCAATCTAAAGCTGCCCATACACCCCTAAATAGGTCTCCACCCATGCTAAACAGCGCAGATGGATGAATTTCCCACTGCAGCTATTTTATTCTATCAGCCGCCACCAGAGGCTATACCTAAAACAGTGGCAGCATCTGATTGCATGAAGGCATTGTGCCAACAGGGCCACAACACATCAAAATCTGACTTGTTCATTAGAAGAAACCATCCAAAATTCACTCAACAGGCTTTACATAGAACCACCCCCCCCCCCCCCACACACACACACCCACCCACCCCAATGGGTTTTTGGTTCAACAAACCTATGCTCAGAGAAATAATGGAAACGGTCTGCCAACACCCTCCAGAAAATGCTACTTACCTGGTTGTCTCTGGCATGAGTATTTTGAAAACCTTTTCTGGCTGAAAGATTCAGACATACGGTCTCCAATAAATCAGTCAGACACCCAAACAACTGAACTTTTCAGAAGAGGTCAGACATGACGTCTCCAAATCTTGCTCAGTACAAGCTTCATTTAACCCTTTGCTGTCAGATACACATTGTATGTATACATGATCATTCTCCTAAACACCACAAGGATAAATCTGGTTATCCATTGTTCATACATGCAGATACAACATACTTTCCATGTTACCCAAGTGTCAGAATAGTTGCAAATAGCCAACTGTCCTCTCTGCCAGTTCTGAACCTGTTCAGGCAATCCTACTTAGAAATAACAATTATCTTCACAGGCTTATAGTGAAATACTTCCCTATTTTTCTCTAAGAGGACAATATTTAATCTCCCAGCAATTGGCAGGAATACTATTGAATTGTTATATGCCGAAAAACCGCCAATGTGTAAATAGCAACATGTCAAGCTAGCAGCATTGTTCCCAGCACAAACCCCATGCCAAGTCAAGTGGCTGCCTCCATTATAGCTTACTTATCGCTAAGTACATGTCAAACTCCCATCCCATGTCACTGCTGTCACCTTCTGGCTTATCACTGCCCTGCCATTGCCAGTGGCCCCATAACTACAAACATACACAGGATAGATAAGATTGAAGCAGCAATGCAAAACAAACCATTGGGGGTAGGGCAAGTATATAAATGACTAGGCTCACTTACAAATCAGAACACAAGGAGAACAACCCTTCCTTTTTATAAAAGTTATTTTCAGCTTAATACAATGAGATTTGTAAATAGGGGACCACCTGAGAAAGAACTATAGTCGGGTAACTGAATGTAGTCGACACCTGTAAAAATTGTATATGAATTGATTTTTAAGGCCATATTTACATGCAAACCAAACTGTCTAGCAAAAGTGACAGCTGAATAATTAAGACAAGCCATCTAACACTGATCAGCTTTTAACCGCACTGTTTTCACACTGGGGCAGTGCGCTTGCGGGATGTTAGAACAAGTCCTGCAAGCAGAATCTTTTGGGCGGTGCAGGAGCGATGTTTACACCGCTCCTCTACCCCCCCCCCCCCCCGGCTATTGAAGTCAATGGGCTTTAATGGCAGGCAATAGGCTTCAATGGCGCTTCAGCATCACTGCCGAAGCACCTGCATAGAGCTTCGACTGTGGCGTTTTTAACCCCTTATTTAGCTGCTAGCAGGGGTTAAAAGTGGCCTGCTTGCGGCTAAAAAGTGCTGCTATTACAGCGGTAAAGCGCAGCTAAAATTAACGGTGCTTTACCACCAACACTTTGTGTGAAAGTAGCTTTACTTTAAGTAAATTTGAAACATATCAGAATACTCTGTCGCCAATTGGACGATTACACCGTTGGGGATTTCAATGCAAAACTAACAGCGTCACCTTAGCCTACATTCACACTGGCGAATAAGGCCTGCGCAATATACAGCGGCAGTTTTTGCTGCGGCTCTCTGCAAGTAGATACATCCGCTGGCTCGGTTCACAACCAAGTAACATTTGGAATGGTCCTCCCGCCAATCCCCAAAACACGCCAAAGAAGCTCATGTACCAAATTTTAGCACTGAGCCGGGTGTGTTTTTTAACCTGTGTTTTGCAGGTTTCATTTCACGAAAATCTCAGCAAAAATGCACCGTTTAGGGTGCCATTAAGAATGAATTGCACCCAAACACGAATTATGCCTTTTACAACGATTTGAAATCTTGGTCAGAATCTAAGCAATTCTGCCGACAAGTCGCCAAGTGCGAACAGGGCTTTAAGTGCAATGCAGACTATTATATTACAGCAGCCTGTAAAAAAAGTGGATAGGCCTTTAAAAAGATCCTGACGAAAAACTGGAAAGGCCAATAAAACTTGTACCCACAAAGAAGAAAGCATATACTTCCCTGCCATCCTAAGGCTGGACATACAGTTACGCATTCATCATTTTTCATTCAGACTGTGGGAGGAGAATCTACCTCTGCAGATATTGTAGCCTGACAGCTGTCAAAATACCCAAACTGCATTAGATTGGATGCAGCCACATGGCTCTTTTGATTTTTTTTTTTTTTTTATATAAATCGAATGAGAGTCAGACGAGAAGGTTCCAACACAGCCTCACATGAATCAAATAGTGGATAGTTCATTAGGAACAGGACGAATTTTGACCCGTGTATGGCCAGCTTAATAAACTAAAAGGGTCAACTTTTTTTCATTTTAGTAAGGCAAAGCTATATCTCAGTCCTATACCCCAGTTGATGTCTTGTAAGACGAAACAGGTCGGGTTATCACTGGAATTTACTTGAATTTCATTGCGCTTTCTGGACTTTTCTCCGTTTTTTGTTCCTAGATGTGGAATAGTGCTGTGGTGTGATGAGACATTTGAAGTTTTTTTATTTGAATTCACCTGTACAAGTTTTTCCTCTCTTGTACTAAGGAAGTTTTTGTTTTTAAAGTGTACACACCTTTTAAATACATTTTTTTACACTATGAGGAGACGACCTCTTTTTTCTTATCTCCCATCTCCTGCCTGCTTCAATCTTGTATGAGGATACAACAACATTGAAAACTCCGGCTGTGGGGCGTGGCCTGGAGCGGGATGGGATAGGACGCTAGCTTGCTGAGCTCCGCCGGCCGTTTATCCTTACTACACTATCCTGCGGATACACCCGTGGCTTTTCACGCTGAATTGGCCCAGCAGACCCCGGACTACTCAGTGGACATGGCCCCACCTAAGGCGACCAAGTCGGCAGGCTCAAAAATAGATCAGTACCTCCGTCAAGAGAAAGACCCCCTAGCGCAAGATGGCGGCGCCACGAGGACGGAGGAAGCAGCGGTCGGAACAGACATAGCCAAGGTGCTCCTGGCTATCACCTCCTGCCGAGACGCTGTGGCAGCCTGCCAAACCACCCTCACGGCAAAGATAGAGGAGGTGAAGGTGGACATATCGTTGGTGCGTCAGGACATGCAGAAGCTGAGGGAGCGGGTGTCCGGAACAGAGGTGAGGCTGGGCGCCGTGGAGGACTCCCTCCCCCCTATCCAGCAATCCACGGAGGCCATGCAGCTACAGATTAACCAGCTCCTGCAGAAACAAGACGACCTCGAGAACAGAAGTCGCAGGTGTAACTTAAGGTTTGTCGGCCTGCCTGAGGGGGTGGAGGGGAGAGATCCCCAGGAATTTCTGGAAAAGCTGCTCGCTTGTTCGCATGTTCGCTGTGGAGCGTGCTCACCGCATGACAGGCAAGCCGCCGCCGCCGCCCGGGCTCCCCCCCGCACATTCATAGCCAAATTCCTGAACTACAGGGACAGGGACGCCATCCTTCAGCTGAGCAGAGAACGAGGCAACATCCCGTATGGCAACAAAATGGTGGCCGCCTTTCCAGATTTCTCGGCCGAGGTTCAGCGCAGGAGGAAGACCTTCATGGAGGCCAAGCCGCGCCTCCGGGTCAAACACATAAAGTATGCCATGCTATTCCCAGCCCGTCTGCGAGTGGAGGGTGAAGACAGAGCGCACTTCTTTGACGACCCGGAGGAGGTGCTGGCCTGGTTGGAGCGACAAGAGCGGCGAGACTGACTCAGCTAAGTACTGTGTTCCCCTCTGCTTTATTACTGTCCCGGGCGCCCTAGACGCACGGTTTGTTCTGGCCATCCTTCTGAGGGCCCCGGCCGCCTCCACACCCTCGGAGCCTCCCCTCACTTCTCCCCCTGATGTACTCCTGCAGGGGGCCTGGGCCCGACACTCCGAGTCCCCTAGCTCCCCTCGGTTAGACAGCCAACCCCCCTGTGCGGTGTAGTGGGCTCCAAACTGCATCCTGGACATTGCTCTCTGATATTTGGAGCCCGAAGACACCCGGGACACTCATACGGAGGAGCTGGGACCCACTACTCCCACCATCTTTATAGAAAGAAAGGAAAGGAAAAAATTTTCATTATCTTTTTTTATTTTATTTTTATCTCTAAAGAAGAAGGAGAAAAAAGAAATTTATTTTCTGCTGGGGGCGTTCTCCCCTTTTTCCTTTTTGCTCGGGAGAGAAGGTTTTTTTTTTTTTTTTTTTTTTTTATACATATATTGTATTTTTTCTCTCTTGTCTCCCGCCTTTACCCCTATGGCTGCTGGACTCTTACGGTTAAAAGACTTATTCCCCTACAAACCTTTTCGCCTTCTGCTTAACTGACATATGTATAACTGTTTCTACAATACAATCACTCCTCTCCGGCGGAGGGAGGATTGTTGCTCAGGGGCTCGCAATGGACAGCGAGCAAGGTCCTACAATGTGCTTGTGCATGCAGCGTAATTTCGCCCCACCTGCAGCAACCCGCATCCGAGCATGGGTGGCTGCCACTGCGCAGTCACGTTCCAGGACTGTGCTGGTAGTATATCTATATGAATCCCTTTTAACCGCACTTTTTTCTGATATGCATAGGGTGCTGCTTTTGCCATGTTGGCAGTTTAGGGTTCAAGCCCGCACCAGTTGGGGTCAGTGCAGGGGAGGGAGGGGTGCAAAGGTTTTGGGTTTTTGTTGTTTTTTCTCTATTTTATGTATTATCTGAGCAAAACATGTGTAGCGGGTATCCCACTAAGACACTACTGGCATATGGGGCTATATTTCTGTGTGATCATGGGGGAGTGTGGTATGTAACTGAAGGTTGCCTGAATCCTGGGGTTCTATGTCATCTCTGGTTCATCCCATGGCCACGCTAAAACTACTGACTTGGAATGTCCGTGGGATGAGAGACTATTAAGCGCTCTGCAGTATTTGCAATACTTAAAAAACTAAGAGCGGATGTTGTGGTCCTGGTGGAGACGCATGCGGAGGGCTTGACCCAACGGGCGCTTAAGAGACCGTGGGTGGGCTGGGGATTCCATTCAGTCCACACCTCACACTCCAGAGGGGTCTCTATACTGATTGCCAAAACGGCGCAATTTGAACTCCAGGATTCGGTGATGGATCCACAAGGCAGGTATGTCTTCCTAAAGGCTAAACTGTATGGGGATCTGGTCCTTCTAATGGCGTTTTACGTCCCACCCCCGTTTCAGTCTACCATCTTAGTTACAGGCTTTGATTTCATGGCCCTGCACCCCGACACACCGGCAATCTGGCTAGGTGACTTTAATAATGTGCTTGACCCCTCTCTGGATAGGATGGTTAGGGACCAGCCCGCGCCTGCAGGGACGTGCCCCACGAGATTGGCGAGACTCCTAGCGGACTTTAACCTTGTAGACACCTGGAGGTATGGTCACCCCGCGGACAAAGCGTACTCTTGTTTCTCGGCCACACATCACTCAATGTCCCGCATAGACCTAATACTAGTCTCTAAAGCCCTTCTCCCTAGAGTGAGGGATGCAGGTTTTTCCCCCCGGTCCCTATCTGACCACTGTCCATGCTGGACGGAGTTGTCCCTGCCTCGGGCTCGCCCGCCATCTACGTGCCGGTTAAACCCATTTTGGCTGACCCTGCTCCCGGAGGATGCGGATCTGGAGGGGGAGTGGGAGAGATACTTTGCTGATAACTCTGGCTCCGCTTCTCCCCGGGCGGTATGGGAGGCCTTTAAGCTACATGCCCGCATGACGCTCTCATTCCGCATTAACTCTATCAAGGCCACTTCTGCAGGGGCCTTGGAGAGGGCTGTGAAGCTTGCCGCTGCGAGGGAGAGGGAGTACGTGGCCAACCCGTCGGCTGACCTGGCGGCCGAGCTTAAGCTGTGCACTAGGGCAGCCGACCAGCTGCATTATGAGAAATCGAGGCGAAAGCTCTTCTTTCTTAGGCAGCGGTCGTTTGAACATGGGGAGAGAGCGGGGAAGTTACTCGCCTTTTTGGTGCACTGTGAGGAGAGACCTCCAGTGGTGATATCCCTGCGCTCTCCAACTGGGGATCTAATTACTGACCCGGAGAGGGTGACCGACATGTTCCGGGACTTTTTCTCTAACTTATACGACGCAGTGGCCCCTGACACTGACTCTCTATCGGAAGACTTCCTGGCGAACCTATTGATCCCCCGACTGACTGAACAGCAGACCCAAACACTCGAGGAACCACTAACGGCGGAGGAGATCTCTGCCGCTCTGGCAGGTCTCCCTAGGTCCAAGGCGCCGGGGTCGGATGGTTTACCAGCCGAGTTCTACTCCGCATACGCTGAAACACTCGTTCCCAGACTTCTTGCCCTTTATAACTCCATCTTCGAGTGCTCTGAGCTCCCGCCCTCGATGAGGGAGGCCACCATAGTCCTAATCCCCAAGCCAGGAAAGGACCCTCACCTGCCGGACTCGTATCGCCCCATATCCCTTCTACAAGTGGATATTAAAATTCTAGCCAAGGTACTCTCGGCCCGCCTAAACACTGTGATCCTCTCTGTAGTACATGCGGATCAGGCAGGCTTTATGCCAGGCCGGAACACCTCCTTCAACCTCAGGAGGTTGTTCATTAACCTACAGGCCAACCACGACAACCCGGGGGCTAGAATAATTGTCGCCCTTGACACCGCCAAGGCGTTCGACTCGGTGGAATGGCGGTACCTATGGACGTGCCTCGCTAAGTTCGGGATAGGCCCCAGATTCGTCCATTGGGTGAAACTCCTCTACCAGGCCCCCGTGGCCAGAGTTATGGCCAACGGGTGGCCTTCGGCTCATTTTCCCCTGAGACGCGGCACGAGGCAGGGCTGCCCTCTGTCGCCGCTGCTTTATGCCCTGGCGGCAGAACCGTTGGCAATCGCCATACGCACACACCCAGGTATAGTGGGTCTGCAGAGAGGGGACGTTGAGGAGAGAATAAGCACATACGCGGACGACACACTTTTGTACCTGGACGATTCCGCCGACTCCCTCTCATTGGCACTGGCCCTGATAGAGCGCTTTGGCGCTTTCTCGGGACTCAGGATCAACTGGGAAAAGTCCCAAATACTCCCACTAGATAGCTATCCAGTGACAAGGGAGGGGGCCCTTCTCCCACTGCAGAGAGTGGCTGAGATCAAGTACCTGGGGATTCGGACCACTAGAGATCCAGCAGACTATACCTCACTGAATGTCACACCACTGTATACTATGCTGAAGTTGAGAACTCAGGCTTGGGCCCGACTCCCGTTGGGAGTCATGGGTCGCATAAACTTAATCAAGATGGTCCTGCTGCCTAAGATTCTTTACATGGTGTGGCATTCACCAGTGTATCTGGTACTCAGGTGCTTCAGGCTTATGGAAACCCTTCTTAAGCCATTCGTGTGGGGCACCGCGAGGCACAAGCTTCCCTGGCACAGATTAAAAAACCCGACCGATCTTGCTGGACTGGCGTTACCTGACTTAAATGCATACTATTTGGCTGCCTAGCTGTCACAACTGTTTCACGTGGACAAGGTGGACAGGACTAGATTCCTTCATCTCCTATGCCCTGCATGGACCCAGTCAACTGGCGACCCTTTGGTGACAATAGCAGGGGGGGTAAGGTTGGTGGGGGGACGCCACTCCCTGTTGTATCACTACAGGAGGATATGGAGCATAGTTTCGGGCAGGATGGGTATCTCGCCCCTACACGGTTACACCTCCCTGTGGCACAACCCTGCCCTGCCGGAGCTGGAGCGCATCCAGGATATCGAGGTGTGGAGCACTAGAGGAATATATTACTTGTCCCATATCACCAGACGCGGAAGACTAAAGCCCTTTGACGAGTTACAGACTGAATATAATCTACCTGACCACATGTTATTCCGCTACGCCCAATTACATCATGCTTTTCGAGCCCAGTTCCCTCAGGACGACCTGGCCCTAGCTGATAATCCCCTCGTGGCGGCGGTTAAGTGCCCCGACCCCAAAAAACTAATCACTCAGTTCCACACCATGATCACACTCCCGACTGCCACAGTGTCTGCATATGCCCTAAAGCCCAGGTGGGAGGGGGAGGTGGGGCCACTAGAAGACGACGAGTGGAGTGACGCTCTCGATGCTTGCAAACTGGTATCCCCAAAACTGTCTGACCGCCTTACACAAATCTTCATTATCAATAAGGCATATCTCACGCCCCTCAGGATCTCCAGGTACAGGAGGGACTCCACAGCTACATGCCCAATGTGCACCTGCAATACAGGCACCTTCTTCCATTTAATCTGGCAGTGCGTTAAGACCCAGGCCTTCTGGGAGCAGGTGGTGAAATTTCTTCACGACAAGATGGGGTCCCCTATTACTCTACAGCCCAAACCGTGCCTGCTGGGTGTTTTCCCAGATGTTGGCATCAACAAATTTCTTAAAATATTCTTACACGAGACACTATTTATAGCCCGAAAGGTAATAGCGCGGGTGTGGATGAGACCGGAACCCCCAGAGTTGTCACACTGGCTGGCAGAGGTCAACAGCGTACTACCGTATAAGAAAATGATCTATTCGCATAGGGGCTGCCCGGCCAAATATGAAAAAGTATGGGGAAGATGGCTAGGGTCACCTGCAACCTGCATGTAGGGGGGTCAGGTGAGCTCAGGGGGTCCATAGTCTCACGGGTGGAAATAGGAGAATGGGAGGGATGCGGGTGGACTGGTAACTAACCCTGCTGTATTGTGCCCACATTCTGGGGCATTTAGGTTCAAACGTGATTGCATTCTGTGCCACCTGATTTATGTTGCTCACTGTTGTCACACCTGTACCTACACTCTATCCATGATCGATAGTCATGTGCTGTATCTGTATGCTGTGTGTATGCCCTCTGGGCTATTGTTTTGCTCCAATAAAAGCTTTTTGATTGAAAAAAGAAAACTCCGGCTGTCCCTTGGGAAGACCTCTTGATCATCCACAGAAGGATCTGCATGGTGATAGAGATCGGGAAGGGCATTCAGCCCATTCAAGCTCAAGGGACCCCCCACCGTATGGTGAGCTGTGGGTCTACATCAGTCGGTAAGCGTAGTAATTTCACCTTTACCTTACGCCTACTTCATAGGAGTGTGGAGTATAGAAGAAATGTATAATACTGATCAGAACTAAGGGTCTCCTTTTGGTTCTAATTGGGACATGATACATGCAACCCCTATGTGTTTGAATGTTATTTGAAAGAGGACATTACAATTTATATGAATATAACCTACCGTTGTATATGGACTGCTTCGAGGACTATTTAATCCCATTTTTACTTATGGACATTCATATTATATCATTGGATTGATATATTTACTAGTATGATTTCTACACTGTTTGTATTAGGGGCGTTTGTCACTTTGATACATATACACAATCTTTCTTTTTTATACTATTTAATTAGCAATTTTTGTGGTGTGGATTGACACCCTCACACAACTGGACCCTGAGTCCTAATTAGTTTGTGGTTATCACCTCTTTCACGATTTGTGGTGTCCCCTGTTAGGGATACCTCGGTTTAATTGGCGCTGCACTTTTCACAGTATCCATTTACAATAATTTCCATTGTTGTGTTGGCTGCCTTTACCTTTTCTCTTTTCTTCACTTATTTGTATAATATAATTGTATGATATAATTTTTTACACTTTGGAGTAGCGCAATATATCTTTATATAAAAGCTATATCTCCCATCATCCACCTGTATCTCATTAGGGAGATGCCCCTTCATTTTCTTACACAAAACAGGAAGCGATTTGAAAATTTCTCCAAAGTGAGAATTCCTGAATGTCACCAGTGTTCTCATTGGAAGATTTACCGTGCAGGTTCCAAAAAAAAAAAACAACGTCTACACAAATGTTAAAGTCTTCAGCAATTTCTTTTTAACAGATACAGATTGTATTAGTATTTTTAAAGGATAAAGGAAGTGAAAAAGACGACTGGCAGGAACTGTTCAACAGGTAAAACGGGGTTACAGAGGGAACTCGGGAAAGAACCGCACCATATATTTTGGTTTTGCCCAAAGGATAAGTTCTACTCTTTACAAAAAATTATAAAATATGCATTTATAATTTTTTGTTGTAGGAGCCTGTAATGCATCACACCAGCAATTATAGCAGACTGCCGATACCATGCAGGACACCTGCAGACCTGTCAGCTTATCTGCTTACTCATACAGACAAGCTGATGCACTCTGACAGGAAGAATCAATGAACTACCACAGCGCCATGATAGTTCATTAAGAACTACAAGCCAATTCACAGAACACTGAATGAGTGATACCGGTGGAGACCCACACAGTTACTTTTTATTTACATTTTGACAGCAGGCATGGGAAGAAGATCCCCAGTCAGAGCAGGGGGGGTCAGAGGGTCCTTTCATAATATGTTACAAGTTGCACCCTGAATATGGGTCCAACATGTCATATGTTCTGAAAGGTGAAATTATCATTTATATGAATCGCAGTCTACCAATTTATATCAAAGCAGACCTTGCAGAATGAAAGAAGGCCCAAAAGCTACCCTTAAAGGAAAACTTTTTTTTTTGCTGAATAGGGTATAGAGACATAATAGTTACCTGATTCCTTTTAAAAATCATTAAAAATAGATACAAATCAATCATATAATGTGCCTGCAGTTTGTTTCATTTTTCTGTGAAGAACAGAGACACACAGAACAAAAACAAACATAGGGCAGTGTTTGTTTTTAAAATGAATCCGATTGGTTCCGAGGGGTTTTAGACACACAGTAATCACACCTCCTTGATCATGGACCACAATGAAAAGCTACCATGAGATTTTTTCATAAGGAAACAGACAAGCAGGAAGTGTGGAAATCAGAGAAGGATTACAGCAACTTTAAGGCAAAAACAAACAATGAGGACATGAAACCAGGATTGCAGTAAGGTAAAGGAAGCTATTTAGCTAAAAAAATAAAAACTCCTTTAGTGACCCTTTAAGCCCCGTAGACACGATCAGACTTTTGTCCGACCAAAATCACATCAGAATTCCATCGGAGTAAAAGAGAACATGTTCTCTATCTAAACTCCCACTGGAAATTACGATGAATTCCACCGAATTACTCCGATGGGGCATACACATGGTAGGAAGAGTCAGTCTGACTTTTTCCATCGGAAATTCTGATTGTGTGTACGGGGCTTTAGAGAACAAAATTTCGATTATACACCTACCTTACCATTGTCCAACACCCAAAGAGCCTAGGCAAAGGTGATGTCACGCTGCCTCTGGCAAGAGCCTAGGGAATACCGAGCAGATGAAATCTTGCAAGAAGCAGCTCATGGAATGGACTAGAGCAGGGGTGTCAAACTGGTGGCCCTCCAGCTGTTGCAAAACTACAAGTCCCATGAGGCATTGCAAGGCTAACAGTTACAAGCATGACTCCCGCAGGCAGAGGCATGATGGGACTTGTAGTTTCGGAACAGCTGGAGGGCCGCCAGTTTGACACCCCTGGACTAGAGTCTTCCTATGAGGTTTGAGGTACTCAAACATTCTCCTGGAACTTTCCTAGAAGGATGGTGACATTACACCCAGCGATAGAAAAGAAGGGGTAAGGCAAGCATAAAATCTAACTTTATTCTCTACAGGGACCTCTGGGACATACTTTCCGCCAGTAAATTTTACTGGGGAAGAAGCAGGACATTTTAAAAGGCAGTCTATCTTCTCCAAAATAAAAAATAGTATATGCAGCGACACTGATCTCATGACCAATATGCACAAACTTATTTCTTGCATTTAAGTCTACAGAGTGATGCCCCCACAATCGGTGCATCCATTGCTTTATGGCATGGGTGCTCAACCTGTGGCCCTCCAGCTGTTCCAAAACTACAAGTCCCATGAGGCATTGCAAGGCTGAACAGTTACAAGCATGACTCCCAAAGGCATGATGGGACATGTAGTTCTGAAACATCTGGAGAGCCACAGGTTGAGCACCCATGCTTTATGGTCTTCCCATAGCTGGAGGAAGCACAGGAGGACTACAAAAAGTAGAGAGAGCGGAGGGATCACTGGCATGCTCTGCAATGTCCAATCTGTCTCAATGGCAGAGGTGACATGTAGTCATTTAGAGTAAACAACCCCAGCCATGAATGAAGTGACTGTGGGGGGCAGAGCTTGCTCGTCAGTGCTAAATTGAAATTATAAACTCGCAAACAGTGGAAAAAAATAGCAAATCAGGTACAGGGGGGGGGGGGGGGAGGTGGTTAGGTTTGGAGGGTGCTGTATTGCTGTACCCTAATAATGGCTGAAGTATGAAAAAAATAAATATGTACTTAACCTTAAATTAGCAGAATTAAAGTAGACATATTAAAATCTGAGCTGGTGGGTTCTTTATTGCTGTGCCATTCTGTACATTTTTGCCACAGGAACAAATTCATTACCGTGCACATTCATGAGCGCAACATCATTCCTCAGCTAGCCAAAACAACATGGATGAAGACCCCACACCTGGAAGAAGCCAAGGTGGAGAAGATGTCCGCGTTGGCAGGGACTTTGCAGATGTTGCATTGTTAAAAAATGGTTGTAAATGAGGATGAGCTAGGGCATGCTCGGATCCTAGTTTGAACCCCCTCCTTAGCGAGCTTACCAAAAAGCAGTCACTGTATTGGATCAAATACAAGACATTTCCCACCTCACAGCTGTATGTAAACATTCCCCTTGTACACATGTGCCTGCAGGGCAGGGAACACCCTGGCCACAGATGACCGGCCCAGTCAAGTGACAGCTTCCTGATGGGATTGGACTAATCTGTACACACCCGAGCTCATTAATTGTGTCGAGTAATGTAGCATCTCTTTATATGGACCATACATCACACTGCAACAAGGTCCCAATCACTCCTGAGCAAGGTGCAACACTTTCACAGGAACGCCTAAGCACTCAACACCAGATTTCTATTTAATTCTATGGGTCCCATTCACATCTGGATGATGTGCTTCACTTGTCATGCCAAAAAGTACCAGAGCTTCTTTGGGGGAGGCGAGTTTTTGGCTCCATAGAGCTTAATAGCACACAAAAAATGATGCAACCAACAGCTGTCTTCTAGTAACCTGCCTTTATTTTGCCTAAAGAAAAATGCTTATACCTCAAATGCATCAAAAATGGGTGTATAAACATACAGGTACGTAAAAATTAACTGAAAACCAACAAAGTGTCAACCTGGCCCAAATACTATAATCTAGATTTAGTACGGCAGAATAATATGAGCCCAGAATAAATAGAACACAGACTCCTCCCTTTCCCGGGACCCACTCAGCAGATGGAGGCCATTCTTATTCTTTAAGTACAGCTGCAGGGAAAAACGTATTTGTAGTCCTATAGAGCGGTGAGGGTTTTTTATTGCCGTCTGTGTCCCTGTAATGGCAGCCATACACAGAACAATTTCATAGACATCGTATCATCAATAGAGTTCCTGAATGATCAGAAATACAATCGGACAGATCGTTTGATGCACAATACCCTTAAAGGATCAGTTCACCCTTTAAAAAAAAAATATATATATACATTTTTTTGTTTTTACTTTGAACCTGGAAAGCATTGCACCCGCGAGCAGCATTTTTAACGGGTTACACCCTGAATACGGATGTAACCCGTTACAAAAGGTCAAGTTATCCTTTAACAATTACATCAAATTATCTTTTCTTTCCCATCATTGGATTTTCCATCCAGACTGATCCAAAAAAATAAAAATAAATTGATTGATGCGTTTCTACAAAAATAAGCTATAGTTTCAATGATATTTCCAGATGTGTATGGCTGCCATCAGGGAGATCCATTTCTCTTGTTTACCATTATCATGAAAGAATCCAAGTTTTTTGGGTTGTCAGAGACGTAAATAGAAGGCAGAATTTTCAATAGGGACACTAGTTCTGGTGACAACCGGGGACTCCCTCACCTTTGAGGGATTCCCTCTTATATCTTGTTGTGCCTTTTAAACAGGAAATCTCCCCAATGGTACAAAGAATGCAATAAACCTGACAAGAGCCATAAACCTCCCTTACTCTATCCAAAAAAATAAATAGCTTTTAGTTCTCCTTTAAGCTCACCATGCAATCTGATTTTACAATTGTCTTTATGTCTATGTAGTGAAATGGTCTGCCTGCACTGGTATAAATTGAATGGTTTGTTTAGGTGTGACATCCTATTACATTGTTTTGGGAAATCTATAGGAGATTTTACTGAGAATGTACTGCAAATGGCCAGCTTTAAGGAGATTGTACAACCTCCTTATAGTGGTAGCAAACTGCTGGCATACTAGCAATTTGTGTCACCCCTGAAAGAACTTTCATCTTCATCCCGTCTTCCTTCCGGGGTCGCAGACTCTGGCTGTGTGAGTGGCTGAATCCACAGCGACGTCAGTCGCGCAGGTGGGCATTCCTTCAGCGCGCATGCACTGATGACATCACATGTTGCATCTAAAGAGCACATTGCCTAAACTGTGCATGTTAAGAGATATTTACTGTACCAACAGGCAAAAAAATAAATTAAAATCATGCATGGGAGTTTACTCCTACTTTAAAGTATTTAACCTCGCACCTACAGGTAAGCTTACAATCAAGCCTACCTGCAGGTACAATGACCATCTCCTAAACATGCACTGTTTAGGAGATATACACATCTGTAATTGCCATCTGTGCATGCGCAGTGATGCTCTGCATTTAGGGCATACAGTATGCTGTGGATCGCAGAAGGCTGTGCTGCAGCTTCCACGCATATGCGCAGGAGCGATGTCATCGCGGCCCCCGGGCAAACAGCTGGAGCTTGCGAACCCAGAAGGAAGAGCGGGTGAAGATGGAAAAGCCGGGGGAGCCCCGTTTGCAGGTAAATGTCATACAGTGCTAGTATGCAGTGCATACTAGAACATTATGTCAAAAACCTGCAGAGGACCCATTAGTTTCTTTTGGTTGTTTCCTAGCACTTTAAAGCTGATCATACAATCAGATTGTACAATAATATCCTTAAAGTGGTTGTAAACCCACTCTTGTAACTTGAATCTACAGGTAAGCCCAGGTTAAGGTTTACATAGTTAGTCAGGTTGAAAAAAGACACAAGTCCATCCAGTTAATCCACGAAAAAACAAACAAAAAAAAAAAACCAAGTACAATCCCATACACCCATACGCGCCGTTGACAGCGGTGCAGGCGCACTGAGCGGTGCAGTTTTTGTGAATGACATTTACTGGGTAATGCCGTGTTTTTGCGCATGCCCAGGAGTGACGTCATCGCCTTTCCAGCCAATCACAGCGATAGAGTGGCGATAACAGGAAATAGAGTAGAGGGGACATGGCGGCAGCGTGGACGGGACCGAGACGGACTTCAATCTCAGGTAAGTGACACATAACGAGCTAGTATGCTGTGTGCTGTGTATACTAGCTCATTATGACTCTCTTGCAGGTGTATTTTAAAAAGTAAGGAAAAACAGAGGGTTTACTACTTCTTTAAAGCTGACCATGCAATCTCCCAAAGCCATACACTAGAACATTGATGGCGAACCTTGGCACCCCAGATGTTATTGCACTACAACATTTCCTAGGACGCTCATGCACTCTGCAGTGTAGTTTAGCATCATGGGAAATGTTGTTCCAAAACATCTGGGGTGCTAAGGTTCACCAACACTGCACTATACAATTTGACTGTGCAGTCTACTTTAGATTTAGATCCAAAACTGTAGGATGGCAGACCTAATCAATCTAGTTTATACCAAGGCAGGCCATTGCACCACACAGTTGATGGCAGATGTAAAGAAGATTGCACAGACAGTATGATGTATGGCCAACTTAAGAGCCGTTTCACGCAGGGGTGACCTGTCAGGAAACTCAGCCGCCTGACAAGTCTTGGTACACAGTAGTCAATGGAACCGTTCTAATAGGAGCTACACAAGTCGCTCCGACTTAGAAAAAGGTCTTGTACGACTTTGGGGGTGACTCAGGGCGACTTGCATTGACTTCAATACAGAAGTCATTTTGCAAGTTGCCTCTCAAGTCGCCTTGAGATCGCCTTGCCGAGTCGCCCCCAAAGGCGTGCCGCCTGTGTGTGAACCGGCTCTTAGGGTTCATGTAGACTGGGCTAAAAAAGGCCACTTTTACATGTATTTGGTGGTTTGTTTTTTGCCTGCATAACACCTCTAACACTAGCCTATGTGTCCAGGCACATTAGAAAGGGAAAGGCTGAATAAAAAATAAACACATCAAAAGCTCAGAGGAGCAAAAAAAAAAAAAACATGCAACACACCTAAAACGCATGTAAACGGAGTGAGTGTTAATACATTCCAAGGACCAGAAGACATTAATAATCTGGCCAATAGAATCCATTAACACTCAAACGCTTGACACAACTAAAATGCATGTGCAATACTCAGCTTTAGGCGCATTTTTTAAGCTGCTTTTTTCCTCCCTAGAGAAAAGTATCCAGAGGAGCTAAACAGACACCCTGTGTGTGTATGAGGCCTTAGGCCCCGTTCACTATTGCCCATTTGGAATCCTGAGTGGAATCGCTGCAACACTTCATGCAATTCCAAATCATATGACAAGCGGTGCAAAATGTGCATTTGGGTGCCATTGCTTCGAGATGGCATCCCAAACGTGGTGCGATTTTTCCACGACTTTCACCCTGCAAACGTGACCAACTCCTTGGCCCCGGTGTTCTGGCAAATTAACTCATCAGAAACTGCAACCACATCACTTCCATTTAACTTTAAACCAGGGGTCTCCAAACCTTCTAAGCAAAGGGCCCCTTTATTTTCCTTCAGATTTTAGGTGGGGCCGAACTGTGACAACCGGAAGTGGAAACATTTTGCTGGCATCAATGGGAGTAAATGTAGCCACCTTTGGGATTAGTAGGAGAAACAGTTCCCCATTGTTGGTATCATTGGAAAGAATAGTGCCTCATTATTGGTGTCAGTAGAAGAAATGGTGCCCCATTTTTGGTGTCAGGTTGGCAGAATAGTGTTTCATACTTCAATGGGAGGAATATGCCCCAAGGGCTAGATAAAGGCAACCAAATGGCCACAGTTTGGAGACCACTGCTTTAAACCATTAGTATTTGAAGATTTTGACAAACTGCTGTTTGGACACAACACTGGCAACCGAATACAGTCTGGTGCATGATATAAGCGGAGATTGTTACTCCGCTCTGATACTAGCCAACAAAATGGCAGCCCCCAAGGCGGCGACACCTTTTCCCTCGTTAACCGCTGTGCTGTCAAAACAGCTAAATCTTCCTGTACTGCATTTGGTTGCCGGTGTTGTGTCCAAACAGTAATCCATCAAAATCTCCAATTACTGATGGTTTAAAGAAAAGAACCAGCCACGCGCAAATATGCAACCTCTCGGCGGCCGGACCTTGGCACCAAGCAGCTGGGTATTTGCGTGCATTAGTGCAAATAGCGCTGTGCTAAAAGTGTGCGCCCAAAGTGGCTAATGGGAAAATCCAGATTGCTGCTTGGGGGCTTTACGATCACGTGACTGCTGTAACAGCTAATCACGGTGGTCACATGACCTTAAGCCCTGCCCCACCTCCCACCAAGTAAAACCCCTTAAGGGGCTGGCAAGAGGTTTTAAAATTGTGCGACGCTTCTCACCCAAAAAGGAGCAGAAGCTCTGAGCAAACAACGCTCATAGGGCAGCCAATTGAAGCGAATGGACTGCCGAGAATTGCCCACAAGTCGGAATGCCAATTTCCACTATGCAATGTGTAAAGGGGCCTTAAAGAGACTGTACAATCAGAACATATAGTTAGCCGGAGTGACGCTTTACACCAGAATGCGGGAAGCCCATATTCCGAAACATTCCAAATTCACTAGGTGTGCGATCTGCGTTAGGTGTCAATGCGTTTACCTGCACCAGATCACATGTTAGCACTGTTGCATGCGATCCAGTTGAAGTGTGTTTAAAGTAGTGCATGCGCTATGTGGGTGTGATCCAGTGCAATGTCATCCAGCTAAAAAAAAAAAAAATCACATCACACTGAATGGCACTCTGTGTTCCAGAACTGAGAGTGATTGTATGGACAGCTACAAGGAGATTGTATGGTGTATGAGCAGCCTTGTGATTGCAGTGATGAGGGTGGTGTGCAGTGTGATGGTGCTGACAGGACACTCACCAGCAGGCAGTCGGTGTTGACCTCCGACTTGGGGTCCCGTAACAAGACGTCGATCTTGCTGTAGCGGGAGTCGAAGCTCTCCCCGGTAGACATGATGATGGGTGCTGATGTCCCCCCGGATACAAGAAGCGGCTCCTCCCGTCCTCCTCCTCCTAGCGGACTGCTCAGGTGTGCGGCGGAGCTCCGTCTCCCCTCACCGCCTGTACAGCACTGTATTGGGCCCCGGCATCCTCCCCATGGGCCCCCGGACACATAGACACACACAGGCCCGTCCCTCCACTCCCAGCCCCCGGGGTGATGATGGCGGCGCTCCGGATGACAGGTCCTCCTCCTCCTCCTCCACCTTACAGTTCAGCGCTGGGCCGCCCCGTCATGTCTCCTCCACATACACAGCGCTGTCCCCTCTTCCTCCTCCTCCCGGGTTCACACACGGCGGTGAAACGGACGGAAAGCTCAGGCTCCTCCTGCCTTCTCACCAATCCTCAACAAACATGTCCGCCTTCCTGTTCAAACACTGTGCGGGACGGTACGGAGGGAAGACAGTGCGCCTGCGCCGGGGAAGGCGGGAGGGGGCAGGCCGGGTGAAGAGGACCTGTGCACAAAACTGAGAGAGCGCAGTAGGCCGGGTGAAGAGGACCTGTATACAACACTGAGGGAGGGGGTGGGGTCAGGCAGGGTGAAGAGGACCTGTGCACAACACTGAGGAGGGAGGGGAGCGGAGCAGGCCAGGTGAAGAGGACCTGTATACAATACTGAAGAGGAGGAGGCAGAGCTGACCAGTCGAAGAGGACCTGTGCACAATACTGAGGAGGGAGGGGAGCGGAGCAGACTGGGTAAAGAGGATATGTGCAACGCTGAGGAGGGAGGGAGTGGAGCAGGCCAGGTGAATAGGACCTGTATACAACACCTAGGAGGAGGGGGTGGAGCTGACAGAGCGAAGAGGACCTATGCACAACACTGAGGAGGGAGGGGAGCGGAGCAGACTGGGTAAAGAGGACCTGTATACAATACTGAAGAGGAGGAGGCAGAGCTGACCAGTCGAAGAGGACCTGTTTACAATACTGAGGAGGGAGGGGAGCGGAGCAGACTGGGTAAAGAGGATATGTGCAACGCTGAGGAGGGAGGGAGTGGAGCAGGCCAGGTGAATAGGACCTTTATACAACACCTAGGAGGAGGGGGTGGAGCTGACCGGGCGAAGAGGACCTGTGCACAACACTGAGGAGGGAGGGGAGCGGAGCAGGCTGGGTAAAGAGGAACTGTGCAACGCTGAGGAGGAAGGGAGTGAGTGGATCAGGCCGGGTGAAGAGGACCTGTATACAACACCGAGGAGGGAGGGGGCGGAGGCGGAGCAGTCCGAGTAAAGAGGACCTGTATACAACACTGTGGAGGGAGGGGGCAGAGCAGGTCGGATGAAGAGGACCAGTATACAACTCCGAGGAGGGAGGGGGCGGAGCTGGTCAGGTGAAGGAAGAGGGCCTGTGTACAACACTGAGGAGGGAGGGGGCGGAGCAGGCTGGGTGAAGAGGGCCTGTGTACAACACTGTGGAGGGAGGGGGCAGAGCAGGCCGGATGAAGAGGACCAGTATACAACTCCGAGGAGGAAGGGGGCATAGCTGGTCAGATGAAGAGGGCCTGTGTACAACACTGAGGAGGGAGGGGGCGGAGCAGGCTGGGTGAATTGGACCTGTGTACAACACTGAGGATGGAGGAGGCGGAGCAGGCCAGATGAAGAGGACCTGTATACAACACTGAGGAGGGAGGGGGCGGAGCAGGTCAGATGAAGAGGGCCTGTGTACAACACTGAGGAGGGAGGGGGCGGAGCAGGCTGGGTGAAGAGGACCTGTATACAACACCGAGGAGGGAGGGGGCGGAGCAGTCCGAGTAAAGAGGACCTGTATACAACACTGTGGAGGGAGGGGGCAGAGCAGGCCGGATGAAGAGGACCAGTATACAACTCCGAGGAGGGAGGGGGCGGAGCTGGTCAGGTGAAGGAAGAGGGCCTGTGTACAACACTGAGGAGGGAGGGGGCGGAGCAGGCTGGGTAAAGAGGACCTGTGTACAACACTGTGGAGGGAGGGGGCAGAGCAGGCCGGATGAAGAGGACCAGTATACAACTCCGAGGAGGAAGGGGGCGGAGCTGGTCAGATGAAGAGGGCCTGTGTACAACACTGTGGAGGGAGGGGGCAGAGCAGGCCGGATGAAGAGGACCAGTATACAACTCCGAGGAGGAAGGGGGCGGAGCTGGTCAGATGAAGAGGGCCTGTGTACAACACTGGAGGGAGGGGGCAGAGCAGGCCGGATGAAGAGGACCAGTATACAACTCCGAGGAGGGAGGGGGCGGAGCTGGTCAGGTGAAGAGGGCCTGTGTACAACACCGAGGAGGGAGGGGGCGGAGCAGGCCAGGTGAAGAGGACCTGTATACAACACTGTAGAGGGAGGGTGCGGAGCAGGCCGGGTAAAGAGGATTAGTATAAAAAAAAAAAAAGAGGATTAGTATACAACTCTGAGGAGGGAGGGGGCGGAGCAGGTCAGATGAAGAGGGCCTGTGTACAACACTGAGGAGGGAGGGGGCGGAGCAGGCTGGGTGAAGAGGACCTGTATACAACACCGAGGAGGGAGGGGGCGGAGCAGTCCGAGTAAAGAGGACCTGTATACAACACTGTGGAGGGAGGGGGCAGAGCAGGCCGGATGAAGAGGACCAGTATACAACTCCGAGGAGGGAGGGGGCGGAGCTGGTCAGGTGAAGGAAGAGGGCCTGTGTACAACACTGAGGAGGGAGGGGGCGGAGCAGGCTGGGTAAAGAGGACCTGTGTACAACACTGTGGAGGGAGGGGGCAGAGCAGGCCGGATGAAGAGGACCAGTATACAACTCCGAGGAGGAAGGGGGCGGAGCTGGTCAGATGAAGAGGGCCTGTGTACAACACTGTGGAGGGAGGGGGCAGAGCAGGCCGGATGAAGAGGACCAGTATACAACTCCGAGGAGGAAGGGGGCGGAGCTGGTCAGATGAAGAGGGCCTGTGTACAACACTGGAGGGAGGGGGCAGAGCAGGCCGGATGAAGAGGACCAGTATACAACTCCGAGGAGGGAGGGGGCGGAGCTGGTCAGGTGAAGAGGGCCTGTGTACAACACCGAGGAGGGAGGGGGCGGAGCAGGCCAGGTGAAGAGGACCTGTATACAACACTGTAGAGGGAGGGTGCGGAGCAGGCCGGGTAAAGAGGATTAGTATAAAAAAAAAAAAAGAGGATTAGTATACAACTCTGAGGAGGGAGGGGGTGGAGCTGGTCAGGTGAAGAGGGCCTGAGTAAAACACTGAGGAGGGAGGGGGCGGAGCAGGCTGGGTAAAGAGGACCTGTGTACAACACTGTGGAGGGAGGGGGCAGAGCAGGCCGGATGAAGAGGACCAGTATACAACTCCGAGGAGGAAGGGGGCGGAGCTGGTCAGATGAAGAGGGCCTGTGTACAACACTGTGGAGGGAGGGGGCAGAGCAGGCCGGATGAAGAGGACCAGTATACAACTCCGAGGAGGAAGGGGGCGGAGCTGGTCAGATGAAGAGGGCCTGTGTACAACACTGGAGGGAGGGGGCAGAGCAGGCCGGATGAAGAGGACCAGTATACAACTCCGAGGAGGGAGGGGGCGGAGCTGGTCAGGTGAAGAGGGCCTGTGTACAACACCGAGGAGGGAGGGGGCGGAGCAGGCCAGGTGAAGAGGACCTGTATACAACACTGTAGAGGGAGGGTGCGGAGCAGGCCGGGTAAAGAGGATTAGTATAAAAAAAAAAAAAGAGGATTAGTATACAACTCTGAGGAGGGAGGGGGTGGAGCTGGTCAGGTGAAGAGGGCCTGAGTAAAACACTGAGGAGGGAGGGGGCGGAGCAGGCTGGGTGAAGAGGACCTGTATACAACATTGAGGAGGGGGCGGGGACAGGCCGGGTGAAGAGGACCTGTATACAACATTGAGGAGGGGGCGAAGCTGGCTGTATGGTGACAGGTGACAACGTGTACCCCCAGCAGAATCAGCTACGTCTATCTTCACCACTAACTACCCAGCTCATCCACACTGGGCGAGACAAAATGATGTCCAACCATTTTTTTTATCCGACCGACCTGCGACTCCAAAATAATGGAATACAGCCATAACTTCCTGTAGCCCTAATTTTGGGAGTTATGAGAAATGGCCCACCCCATACAGAATATTGCTCTAAGGCTCCATTCACACCAATCGCGCAATTTCAAATCGCTGCAAAACGCGGGCACTCGTTTGCGATGCCATTACTTCCTATGGCACCCCAGTTCGTGCTGCAAATGTCTTGCGACGCTGTCACTCAAAAAAAAAAAAACATGAGCTTCTTTTGGGCAACAGCGTCGCTCATTGTGATTTGTCGCTATTGCAACATGATTTACAGCGCCATGATTGGGGTGCCATTAAAAGTAATGACATTGGAAACGTGTCCTGCGTTTTGCAGCAATTTGATATCAAGGCGAGTCCGCCTGCAATCAGGTGTGAATAGAGCCTTAATAAGAGAACCAGAACCTTTACCAAGTGGAAGCAGTGGGTTTGATAATAAAGTTGGCAGTGCCTTCACCCAGGACAGACCCTCTGTGAACAGAGGGGATTTCCTTCCTGGGAAATTATCCATTAATCTAAACAAAGTAATTGGGAGCAGAGGAACTACTGCAACCAGCATATAACATTAATTATAAATATATAGATACACACCAGGAAGGAGATAATACAATGTTTATATAACAAAAGATCAATAATAGAACATTAATCCAATGTACAAACAGGTATTATCAGCAAAGGGGCCGATACAAGTGGAACTGTGCACATATAAAATGATATACAGTATATGGTTTTAATTAAACTATCTCCAGATGAATGTTGCAGGAAAGTTCAGCTACAGGGGCCCGAGAATAATCACAATGCAGTGTACATATTGGTCAGAGACCTGAAAACAAGATCTGCGGTGATGATGGGGAGATCCTCTAACTGTTGTCCAACAAGCCTGGAACGGAGCTTCTCACATGCAGAAACTGTGAAATGTCATTAGAACTTAGAGTTTCCTATCTGTTTTGTGATTTAGTCCTGCCCTAGTAGCATTTATTCTGTCATGCAACTGGACCTCTAACTACCAGATGTGGTCATCAGATGCCTAATCTGTCTCCAGCCTATGCTGGTTATCAAGTCCTGAGCTAAAACTAGCTATAGAATCCCAGACCAGAAGGGACAGGGTTATTTAAAATAATAGGAGCTGTATATAAACTACAGGTTCACCTAATATACTGGACAGTGACTGCTATACACATACAGTAGCACAGACCTAGCTATCTGGCACTGTGGATGTGAGATAATAACAATAGAGCAGAAACTTGTCTGTCACTAGGATTTAAATTAGCAAATTATGGGCAGCTACAGTTAGACCGTTCACCTTCACAAATAAACTGCTTATGTAGATAAGGGACATTTGTGAATAATAACAAACTGTGCAGCTTTGACCAAAGATCATTAACTCCCTTGTTTTAGGTGTAGGCCATTTATGTATGTCACAAAGCCTGACTGGAAAACTAGGAAGAGAAGCCTAGCTGTTCACCATCACAGAAGAAAGCTCTTTCTCGGATTCAATCTCTCACACATGCTTTTTCTCTCCACTGATGTAGTTCTGAGCTTAGTGTTTAACCACTTAAGACCCGGACCAAAATGCAGGTAAAGGACCTGGCCAGTTTTTGCGTTTCGGCACTGCGTCGCTTTAACTGACAATTGCGCGGTCGTGCAACGTGACTCCCAAACAAAATTGGCGTCCTTTTTTTTTCTACAAATAGAGCTTTCTTTTGGTGGTATTTGAACACCACCGGTTTTTATTTTTTGCTCTATAAACAAAAATAGAGCGACAATTTTGAAACAAATGCAATATTTTTAACTTTTTGCTATAATAAAGATCTCCCAAAAATATATATAAAAAAAAAAGTTTAGGCCGATACGTATTCTTCTACCTATTTTTGGTAAAAAATTGCAATAAGCGTTCATCGATTGGTTTGCGGAAAATTTATAGTGTTTAAAAAATAGGGGATAGTTTTATTGCATTTTTATTAATATTTTTTTTTTTACTACTGATGGTGGCGATCAGCAATTTTTTTTCGTGACTGCGACATTATGGCGGACACATTGGACAATTTTGCACATTTTTGGGACAATTGTCATTTTCACAGCAAAAAATGCTATATAAATGCATTGTTTACTGTGAAAATGACAATTGCAGTTTGGGAGTTAACCACTAGAGGGCACTTAAGGGGTTATGTGTGACCTCATATGTGTTTCTAACTGTAGGGGGTGGGGCTGGATGTGTGATGTCATTGATTGTGTTTCCCTATATCAGGGAACACACGATCAATGACCGCACCACAGTAAAGAACGGGGAAGTTGTGTTTACACACAGCTCTCCTCGTTCTTCAGCTCCGGGGACTGATCGCGGGACTCCACCGGCGATCGGGTCCGTGGGTCCCGTGACCCACGGCTGGGCACTTAAAGAGGACATACAGGTACGTGCTTGTGCCCAGCTGTGCCATTCTGCCGAAGTATATGTGCAGTAGGCGGTCCTTAAGTGGTTAACCTCCCTGGCGGTATGATTCTGTCTGGAATTACGTACCAAATGCGGTACAATTTTTTGCATGGAAATTTGGCGTTTTTCATACTGTAGGCCTGCAATTCTTAGGAATAACTTGCTTAAATCTGTCCAAACAAGACATCCCGGGTATGATAAAGTTTGAAAAACAAAATCATAAATTTAAATATAATAAATAACTATAAATAATAATAACAAATGATAATCTAATTATAATAAAAAGTATTCAATAATGTAATCAAATCAAAATCACTGAAATTTGCTCAGTTGCAGAATTGTCGCTGTAATTATTATTATTTTTTTATGACGAATTTGCCCACAAATCACTATCGCTCAATTCTGCAAGTGATTATAATTTATTATCGCTGTTTTCCAGCTGCACTAAAATCACTTTTGACATAAAAGGGACACTTTTAATTGCTATGGACAATCTCCAGTTTGCAGGCAGAAACAACAGTTTTTATTCTATAAAAGTACATGTAGGACACTGGGCAGACCACTAGGGACAGGGGGGTGTGTATTTTTTTTACATACAGTACTGCAATCTGTAAGATTACAGTATACTGTATGTAATGTGTTTTTGTTTACTTTTTTTTAATTTGGCTCCGTTCTCAGCCCCCGTGTGTCATAACATCGCAGGGAACAGAGATCAGCGGGACACGGGCACTGTGTGAATCGAGCGAGGACCCGCTCGCTCACACAGCGGGGATTCATCGCAGGATCCAGGGACAAGGTAAGTAACTTTGTCTGGATGCTGCAAGAAGGTAAGCCGCACCGCTGCACACTCTGCACATTTACCCCAAGCGTGACACAGGGTTACCGATCCTAGCATGGAAAAAACACCCCGAGTCACGCTCGGGAATACCGCTAAGGGGGTTAAGAGCTCACTTCTGTGATGGTGAACAATAACAGGTAAGGGTCTCTCAGCAATGTCCTTAACAGAGTCCTGAAGTATTCATTCCAGTCTGGCTTTATGAGGTACTTAGTAATAACCTCCTGCGCTTAGGTGTAGCGCTGAGGATATGTAACAGTTTTCTGTTTGGCTGGCTAGTAGATATGATGCAGAAGGTCTTGCTGGCCTTACAGGACTGGGTGTCCTCGCATGTACTACAAACAACAACAAAAAGAGGGCACACCGACCTAGTGCTTTATAAAAATAACAATTTATTAGGAATATTATAGAAAAGTATTCTACTCACAAACGCATGACATGCATTGTCATTTAAAAGGATGACAAGACTGCCTCCAGGTCCACGGTACTCAGCCAGTGGTGTGGAAAGTCTTCATAGGGTTCTCAAGGTAATTTTTTTGGCTCGGAAGAAGAGGGCTTTACCCTTAAAATGCGTAAGCCTTAGGATGCTATGAGGGCTTCCCACACCACTGGCTGTGTACTTTGGACCTGGAGGCGCTCTCGTCTGCATCTCTTTATATGCCAATACATGCATAAAAAATGTGTCAGAAGTGATCAATTAAATTGTATCATAAAATGTCCAACGTGAAAACCGTGACTCCCACAGAAATAATGGTGAAAGATATGTGGTTCCAACTACCATATGCTGGCCATAGTGCAACAGATGTGCAAAGGCAGAGGCGTGTGCACAATTCCACAAGTACCCTTCTTAACAGGCATGTCTGCGTGGTCATGCAAATGTGCGTAAACTAGCACGTGCTCCCGATAGGAATGGCCCAAAATAACATGTATAAGGATGGCAGATTGTCAGGGCTGGGCTCAGCCCTTCCTTCTCTGAGATGGCCGCTCAGCTGTCGGCTAATTGCCAGCTCCTTTCTCTCCACAGTGACTCACCTGTTGATGATCTGCTTGTCAGTCCTACCTACTTAAAGTCTTCCAGCTCACTTCATCTCTGCCTTCGCCTTTGTCAACATCACAGAGACTTTCTCCTGCGTTCCTGTTGCACTTGCTCGGCTGGCGTTCCTTCTGGCTCCTGATCCTGCTTTTTGGACTACTACGTTTATCTCTGGCTCTCTGACATTGGCTTGGCCGACTACCCGATCCAGGTACTGAACTCTAGCTTGTTTGACTATGCTTACTCCGTTTACCTTTTTATTATTATTATTATTATTATTATTAAACAAGTGTGATTTAACTGTACTTCTGTCTAGGTCTGATTCATGGTTTCTGACACAAATGCACTAGGGCCTTGCTGTCTGTATCCTGTCTGTATCCTGTTCCTGTGCCAGTCCTTGATCTGATTTTTGACTGGGCTTCCTCACTTTCCTGATTCTCTCCTATCCTGACCCCGGTTTGCCCTGACCTTGATTTATCTGCATCTAATTCTCTGTTGCCAAACCTCCACCTGAACTTGACCATTCCTTGCTTGATGTCTCTGGTGTATCTGATCTTCCGTGTATTACCTGGCTTGTCTGATGCTGCACCAGTCTCCTTGGCTTCCTTCAGCCTGCATCCGCAGTACACCGGCACCAGCAATCCCTGCATCCAAAACGTGCCTGTATCCGCAACCAGCAGCTTCTACTACTGCTGCCATCTGCTTCTCCTGCTCCCCTGCTAAAGGGAGAACATTGCATGTACACCTACCTCACCGTGCTCTCACGACTGCTGTTGCAACCTCAGTGGTCCTTGAACCAGGGCTGTACGAGAGGCCTTCCTCTGCTCGTCAGACTCTACCCGAAGGTACATGACACCTACCCTCCACCATAGAGGCCAGTCATCAACACCTAGATAAGATGTCCTCTTACCAGAATTTAGGGACCCCCTGGGAACAGGCAGGTCAAACAGACTTATGGGGATTTTCCCCTATAGTAATTCTACAGTCAGATCCCACCAGCTACGGGAACGATATCTCAGCAAAATCAAAATTCCCTTTTACGCAAGTTGTCAGCATGGCAACTTTTAGGTGGACTTTACTGTATGGATCATGTATTTATCTTCCACGGTCTAGTTCTTTGATAAAGTTCCCCAAGACTGAAATATGCCCTGCCTTTCCCTGCCTGAATAAGCTAACTGAGCTGGACTGCATGTCTGCCTCTGTACTGCAGTACAGTATAGGGTTGTTGCAAAGCAATTTAGGTGATCATCACTAACTGCTCTGTTATTGTGGTGACACCTGCTGGGCATACCATGAAAAAGCAGTCTACTCAGAGTAATTGTAGAAGAGTTTTGTACCAAGTTAGTCATCGATCAATGCAGAAAGTTAGTAGTTTGTGTGATACCATTTATTGGCTAACTCAAATTGGTAAAAATGTAAGACTCCTCAGGACCTTTTTTTTTAATATACTGTAAATTGGATCCAGAGATTTAAAGGAGGCAAGTCGATCTAGTCGATAGTAAATCATATATAGTAAAACCTTGGATTGCGAGCATAATTCATTCCGGAAACATGCTATTAATCCAAAGCACTTGTATATCAAAACTCAGATAATTAGTTCCACAACCATTTATCCATAGGTCTTTCAGTTTATAGTCCATATAAAAGGATTATAGCAATGTAATAGGTTGTGTAACAATTAAATGTCAACCCACAAATGGAAGCCTCCACAAGGGGATTAGAAGCAAAATCCAGCAGGAGCTACAAAGTATAAAAGAGAAGAAAGGCGCTGTAACGGCTACCCAAGTAGGGAGAGGGTATCAGCCGTTGGAGACGTCCTTTTTCCCGGCAAGTTGTTGTATGCAAGTAAGGCCAGTATAATCCCATCCACGAGATCCAGAAGGAGAGTCAGGTTCAGGTGTAAAGAGAGCAGAATAATAATCCCATCGGATGCCCTTTCAAGAACGAGACAGGGCTACGTTTTGAAGGGTCAAGTAGACTGAGCACTGGAACACCCAGCCTGGTTTTTATTACAGTTTAGTACAAACAGAACACACCCCGAGGGGACATAAAATCACCAATCATATACATGGTACCACCCCCACGTCCCCTCCCCTCAGATAAACACTTAACATAATTAACGCATACAGTATTTTACCCCAGTTCTGGATGTACCCCGAAAACAGGGGGTAGAGCTTTAAATCCAGTATCGCTGGATAGCTCTCATTCAGGGGAACAACATATCCAAATATCAGTCCATTCGGATAAACGGTCCGGGAGTTATGCGGTTACAAAGTTTTGAATAGCATGACTATGTGTATTGAGACAGAAGCCCCCAGGGGGTATTTACTACAATGAAGTAATCAGAACAACAATTAACATGAGCCAATTATCCAATCATGTAGCCTGACAAGGTGACTAAGGGTCTCGTCTGCCATTCCCCCACTATACAATACACAATCTCTTAAGGGTAAACACTGGTCTTTACACACTGTGACAGGGTACTAGATTGTATGTACACCAGTGAGAGGCTGGAAAGGTCAGTTTTCCCTGCCCTGGAAGGGGTTAAGCCTGGCCAACAGGTAAACCTCCTCTCTTCCCCCTATTAATTAACAGTCACCTGGTAGGGAAATGGGAAGTGAGAGCTCAGTGTGAGAGGTATGCTGAGCTGGACGGACAGGTTGGAAACTGTCTGCAAGGAAGGAACAAGGTCTGTCATAGATTTGTTTATTTTGGACTGGTATTCTGTTTGTTTTGTACTGGAGGCCGGAATAGCCCCTCCAGTACAGTGTAGTGAGGGACACTACTGTCAGTTAGCCTCCTAAATTGGAGTAGGCCATTTTGTTTTTGTATTATTTATTTTTGAGTGCAATAAAGCCATATTTATTGCTTAAGATCAGCGACTTTGCTGCATGACATTATCGCTATTTCTACGACTTTGTCACAAGTGGTGGTCAGAAGTGGGATGTTTGCTGTGGTACCGGTCAATGTACAGTTACAGTGGCCTTAAAGGTACAGGACCCAGAAAATGGAAGATATTGTGAAAGCCCTGTTACAAGCGGTCTCTGTGCAACAAGAAACTAATAGACAGGTAGCTGCAGCGCAACAAGAGACTAATAGACAGATAGCGGCCTCAGCTGCTGCACAACAAGAAACTAATAGACAGCTAGCTGAAGCACAAAAGTCAGACCATGCTGTTCTTAAAGCAACCCTGGATCACATGACTACCCAAGGGTCTTCTAACCCACCAGCAAGGGGGGTAAGCCAAATACGTGCCAGCAGCTGTCTGCAGAAAATGACCCCGGATGATGATGTGGAGACTTACCTACTGGCATTCGAATGGACCGCTACCCGAGAAGGCTGGGCCCCGGAACAGTGGGCTGGAATCATTGCACCCTTCCTCCTGGGAGAAGCACAGAAAGCCTATTTTGATCTGGATGAGGTGGCTGCTGCAGACTATCCCAAACTGAAAGGAGAGATCCTGGCTCGCTTAGGGGTGACTTCCACAGTGAGGGCCCAGCGTTTCTACAACTGGAGGTTTAAAGAAGGAAAAGCGCCAAGATCCCAGATGTTCGATTTAATTCATCTGGCGCGGAAGTGGCTCAAACCAGAGTCTCAAACCCCTGCACAGATTATAGAAGCGCTTGTACTGGACCGTTACGTGAGAGAGCTTCCAAATGGCCTCCGGGAGTGGGTCACTCAGGGAAATCCCCTGGACTGTGATAGTATGGTCGCACAAGTGGAGCGGTACCTATCTACCAAAAGTTTGGACCAATCTCTCTCTAGGACGATCGGGAAAATACAGAGACCAGGAGGCCGGAGGAGTGGAGTGGAAGCAGACTTCGGATCCGGAGCCCGTTTCTCCAAACCTGACTTTAGAAGTCAAAACCCTGGGAAAGAGGACCACCCTAGGAGAAACTCCATAACTTGTTTTGAGTGTGGCGCCAAAGGACATGTCAGGGCGAGATGCCCCAATCTTCCTGAGCCAATGCAGTGTGGACTAGGGGAAGATTCCTCTGACTTTTGTGGGCTCATTTGTTTAGCAGGCCTGGTAGAAGGGGGACATACCTTCCGAGTACCTGTCCTGCTGGACAAACAAGAGACAGTGGCCCTGGTGGACTCTGGCAGTGCCCTGACTTTGGTAGCCAGTAAATTGGTAAAACCTTGTTGGATTCAGAAGCATAGAACCATGGGGGTGTTGTGTATTCATGGGTGTACTGTGCGGTATCCTACTGCCAACATAGAAGTGTCAGTACAGGGCAGTTTGGTAAGGATCGTAGCTGTGGTAGTTCCTCGTCTACCATATCCTTTGATAATAGGAAGGAATTTCCCTAATTTCCATGCTCTGTTACAGCCCCCTGTGAGGGGAGAACAAGGGGAACCTGAAGTGGAGCAGAGAAATACAGGGGTCCATGAAGTATTTCCCTTTGCTCATCCTGACTTGTATATCTCTAATCCAAAAAGAGGTAAAACAAGACGGGAACGCAGGGAGAGCAAGCTACGATTTAATAGGGCTGTCCAGGAAGTCCTGTTGAATCAGCGTGGGGAGCAGTCCAGGAGAGGTGGGGCCCCACGACAGACAGAAGATGAGGCAGAAGTTGGTCAACCGGAACCCGCCCCAGAGGCTACCAGTGAAGACGATGAAGGGGATACAGATATCCTGGATATCTCGGGTAGTGGCTTTGGCCGAAACCAGGCAGATGATCCCCTGCTGCAGGAAGCCAGGAGTAATGTTGTAGAGGTTAATGGGGTACCAGTAGAAGGGGTAACAGGAAAGGCCTATCCCTATTTTATCCTTAAAAACGATCTTCTTTACAGAGTAACCTCCGATGAGGGACAAGAGCTTGAACAACTGGTTGTGCCTTCATCATACACCCGAAAAATCCTAGATTACTCTCACTCTCATCTGCTGGGGGGACACTTAGGGGTGGAGAAAACACAAGAACGGGTGCTCAGGAGGTTCTTCTGGCCTGGGGTATATGAGGGGATTAAAAGGTATTGTGCTTCTTGCCCGGAATGCCAGCTGGCATCTCCAAGACCGAAGTTGAGAGCCCCACTCATACCTCTCCCCATAGTTGACGTTCCGTTTGAGAGGATTGGCATGGACCTAGTGGGTCCCTTAGAGAAAACAGCTCAAGGTCACCAGTACATCCTTGTCATCGTCGATTATGCCACCAGATACCCAGAGGCCATTCCACTACGTAAGGCGAATGCTAAAAGTATTGCAAAAGAGTTGGTTCAGATGTTTACACGGGTGGGGATACCCAGGACATTGCTCACGGACCAGGGGACTCCGTTTGTCTCCCGTATTATGAAAGAGCTATGTCAACTATTTAATGTACAGACTCTGAGAACGTCAGTGTATCACCCCCAGACAGATGGGTTGGTAGAAAGGTTTAACCGGACCCTAAAGGGGATGTTGAGGAAAGTCGTTAGCAGGGATGGGAAGGATTGGGACTTGTTACTTCCTTACCTGTTGTTTGCAGTTCGAGAGATTCCCCAAAGTTCTACGGGCTTCTCCCCGTTTGAGCTTTTATATGGTAGGCATCCCAGGGGTATTCTGGATATCCTAAAGGAAACCTGGGAAGAACAGGGGGTAACTGGGACCAATGTCCTCCAGTATGTTGAAGATATGCGGGTGCGTATGGCTCAGATTGCCCCTCTTGTTCGCCAGCATATGGAGCAGGCGCAGAGTAGGCAGAAGTCCTACTATGACCAGAGGGCCCTAATAAGACAGTTTGAAAGAGGGGACAGAGTAATGGTTCTAGTACCCACCGCAGAAAGCAAACTTCTCGCACAGTGGCAGGGACCCTATGAGGTGTTGGAAAAAGTGAGCCCAGTAAATTATAAAGTTAGTCAGCCGGGACGCCGGAAAAAGGAGGCCGTGTTCCACATAAACCTTCTTAAGCCATGGAGGACTAGAGAGGACTGCATGGCCGCAGTGGGGGACACCACACCTGGTCCACAGGCACCTAGTCCTTCGGTGACAATCTCTCCAGAGCTGACACCTGAGCAAATAAAAGAAGCTAGAGGCTTGGTTGAGAGGAATAACGATGTTTTCTCCCCCAACCCTGGACAAACCCGAGAGATTACCCATGACATTATTACAGAACCAGGGGTTGTCGTAAGAGTGAAGTCTTACCGCATTCCAGAGGCCAAGAGGGAAGCTGTAAGGGCTGACATCAGGAAAATGCTTGAGCTTGGAGTGATAGAGGAGTCTCATAGCCAGTGGTGCAGCCCCATTGTTCTAGTGCCCAAACCTGATGGGTCCATCAGGTTTTGTAATGACTTCAGGAAGTTAAACGAGGTGTCTAAGTTTGACGCCTACCCCATGCCTAGGGTGGATGAACTAGTAGAGCGATTAGCCAAAGATAGGTTCTTCACCACGTTGGATCTGACAAAGGGTTATTGGCAGATCCCATTGACAAAGCACGCCCGAGAGAAGACAGCCTTTGCCACTCCTGATGGCCTATTCCAGTACAGGATCATGCCTTTTGGCCTCCATGGGGCTCCAGCCACTTTTCAAAGGCTAATGGATAAGTTGCTCAGGCCCCACACTGAGTATGCAGCCGCATACTTGGATGATGTGATCATTCATAGCCCGGACTGGGAAAGCCATCTGGATAAAGTACAGGCAGTCTTGGACACTCTTAGAAGAGCGGGTCTGACAGCTAACCCCTCTAAATGTGCCTTGGGTCTAGCAGAGGCTAGATACTTGGGTTACCTGGTTGGCAGAGGACTTGTTAAACCACAGATGAACAAGACAGGAGCTATACAGAGCTGGCCCAGACCATTGAGGAAAAAACAAGTCAGAGCTTTCTTGGGGATTGTAGGCTACTATCGGAGGTTTATTCCTCACTTTGCTATGAGGGCTGCTCCGCTCACAGACCTTATTAAAGCCAGAAGTCCAGACACTGTAAAGTGGAACAGCGAGGCTGAGGAAGCCTTTGCTGGTCTGCGGGCAGCGCTTTGTGCCCAACCTGTGCTTGTGGCTCCTGACTTTAGAAAGGAGTTCTTTCTCCAGACCGATGCCTCAGAGGTGGGTCTGGGTGCAGTTTTGTCCCAATATGTGGATGGTGAGGAACACCCTGTGCTGTATTTGAGTCGGAAGTTGTTACCTCGAGAACAGCGCTATGCCACAGTGGAAAAAGAGTGTTTGGCAATCAAGTGGGCAGTAGAAACACTCCGCTACTATTTGTTAGGCAGGCGGTTTACCCTCGTCACAGACCATGCTCCGTTAAAGTGGATGCACACCAATAGGGACAAGAACGCTCGGGTCACGAGGTGGTTTCTGTCCCTACAGCCCTTTACTTTTGTGGTACGACATAGGGCAGGTCTCCTCCACAGTAATGCAGATGCTCTGTCCCGAGTGCATGGGTTTGTAGAGATGGCCGCTTCCCACCCAAGTGTTAAGCTGGGGGGGAGGATGTGTGACAGGGTACTAGATTGTATGTACACCAGTGAGAGGCTGGAAAGGTCAGTTTTCCCTGCCCTGGAAGGGGTTAAGCCTGGCCAACAGGTAAACCTCCTCTCTTCCCCCTATTAATTAACAGTCACCTGGTAGGGAAATGGGAAGTGAGAGCTCAGTGTGAGAGGTATGCTGAGCTGGACGGACAGGTTGGAAACTGTCTGCAAGGAAGGAACAAGGTCTGTCATAGATTTGTTTATTTTGGACTGGTATTCTGTTTGTTTTGTACTGGAGGCCGGAATAGCCCCTCCAGTACAGTGTAGTGAGGGACATTACTGTCAGTTAGCCTCCTAAATTGGAGTAGGCCATTTTGTTTTTGTATTATTTATTTTTGAGTGCAATAAAGCCATATTTATTGCTTAAGATCAGCGACTTTGCTGCATGACATTATCGCTATTTCTACGACTTTGTCACAACACACACAATAGATCAATTAACCTTTGGGAATAGAGAGGTTTTAGGAACCAGGCTGATTCAGTTCCAATCCACATCTAGACAGACAGAGGATATTTACACCTCATAATATCCCAAGGCATCCTGCAATATGTACTATCCACAATGTCTCATCTTATGTAATACATGAAGTATGATTTCACGGTCCATTCGTGGGTAGTGGTAAATCCAATTGTAACACGTAATTTGGTTCTTTGTATGTCCCACTGCATGATTATTATAGATGTACAGGCAGAATACATAGTTCCGTTACAGGCGCCTCTAAGTGAAGCAATATGGTTACATTTAATGAAGGTACAACATTTAGCAACTCACATGGTTGATGATAAATGAGGCACATCTAATTATGCAGATATTCGGAGTAAATCTGTCCACATAGACCATCCTCCGCACCGCCAGCTCTCACCGCTTTTAGTCTGAAATCATGACCGGGAAGACTACCCTGCAGTAGAGCGATCTGAAAGCGAGGCTTGAAGAACTTGTGGAGCGCACTGTGGAGGAGATGAAGTCGATAGCAGTGCGGGGGATGGTCTATATCACCAACAGCTTTAGATCAAGACTACTGATCAGGATCCACCGGAATGGGCTCCTGATAATGTGAACACTGTGAAAGCCAATCACAGAAGTCTCATGATTCAGAAGCCACACTGCTTTGCAGGCATTGAAGCCCACTTAAATAGCCTCTAGGAGGTAGTGTTAAAATGGAAATCCAGGCTATTGCTAACCCAGGACAAAGTCGTAATGACGAAATGCATTGGGATATGTACGGCAACTGGAAGTCACGTTTACGCATCACCAGAAGTGAAGCTCCGTGTGTACTGGCTTGTTTGTCGTGTGAGATACGGTGCCAATCCTTATGAAAGCCGTGACTGGAATATGCATATCTGTTTATCATACCAATGCGCTTTTTATTTTACCTTCTTTAAGTGTATTACCATTAGGCCTCTGTGGTTTTAATAAATTATGTTTTCTTGACGTTATTGTACTATTTGGGGTTCTTTTTCCTTTACATATTATGGATTCCTATTGGTCTTTGGATCGATTGACAAGATATCCACAACCCTCAGGGGTGCAATGCTTTTTTTGCCGAACAGGAGAGTGTGAGGCAAATAGCATCAGTGAGTGTACATCCAATTAGGGACGTAGAGACATGTTTTCTATCATGTGGTGTGGTGTCACTCAATCATCTGACATTTTCCACGCATTTTCCACGTATTGTCCCCAATACTGTGTGTTCAGCGCCACTATTTACCTGGAGGTTATTTTTGGTAGATTTTGTTTATTGCTAACTAGCTAAATAAGCTTAAACCTGCTCCCACACCCCCTTCTAAACCCTATTTTATTTAGCCTGTGAAAGGAAGATGTGTATAATTACCTATTCTGAGAGCAATCCAGTCCAATCACAAGATCCCCCCAGCAGCTGGCTTCAGTGAAGAAGAGAGATCACAACAGGTTCAGAGCCTGGGCGCTGATGTCACCCATAGAATTCCTATGGGGCATCACTTGTTAGCTGTCTCTCCTCTGTACAGAAGCCGCGTTTCACAACTAATCATGTGACTAGAATGGATCTCTCTCAGAATAGGTAAGTATAAACATATTTCTTTCACAGGGTAGACAGAATAGGGTTTAAAAGGGATGTGGTAGTAGATTACAACTTAGTTAGGAATAGGCTGGACAGCGAGGCTCTTAAGCCACTTGCCAAGCGGTCGGGAGCCCGCAATGAGCAGAGCGGGAGAATGACAGGACCATGTCTACACTGCATATGCAGAGCAAACAAGGACACAGCCCACTCTACTCTAAGGGCCCTTAGATCCTATCCGCCCAGATGGAAGGTGACGGATCCATTTCAGTTTTTTTCAACAAATCAAATTGGAAGTAGGTGGGTATAAATAGTCTTTTTACATCTGCCACGCCATAGAGGTGAATGGAGGGTCCAATTGGGTTGGACTGATCGTATCAAAGAGGCAAAAGGCCACCTTTTACACTGTGTGTTTACCAACCTGTGGCTTTCCTGTGGGTTAGTTGTACTTTGCCATATACTTCTTTTATATCCTGCAAGTGTAGTGCACTTTCTGAAAGCGCACAAAACCCGCAGGTAATAACATAAGTCTATGGCTCAGTGCAGGTAACCTGCAGGTGCACTGCAGATCAGTTTAAAAACAGCCCAGAAACCACTACAGAACAGATATTCTATATATACACTGTGATTTCAGTAATAAACTTGCCTTTAATAACAGTCTTCCATTTAGGTATCACTGGCTGTTGGGAGAGTGCATTTGGTATCACTCTGCCTGTGACAGGAACCAACTATGCATGAAGGTAAAAAACCCTCTGGGCCGGATTCACAAAGAAGTTACGTCGGCGTATCTCCAGATACGCCGCCGTAATTTTAAATGTACGCCGTTGCATCTTTGCGCCGATTCACAAAGCGAGATACGCCGAAAAACATGGCTTCAGTCGTCCGGCGTAACTTTCCTACAACGACGTATCGTGGGCGCATAGTTACGCTGGACGCATTCGGCGTTCCCATGTTAAATATGCAAATGAGCAAGATACGCTGATTCACGAACGTAGATTGCGCCCGGCCGCTTCATATACGCGCTTTGCGTAAGTCTTACGTCCGGCGTAAAGTTACCCCTGCTATATGAGGCGCAGCTAATGCAAACATATGGGCCAGAGAAAGACGCTGTCGAATTTTACGTTGTTTACACCGTTTACTTAGTACGTGAATAGGGCTGGGCGTAGGTTACGTTCACTCGTCGTAGGCATTGCGCGCCTACATCACTTAGGCATTCTATTCGACGTGCTTCTGAACATGCGCATTGGGATACGTCCACGGGCGGCGCATGCACCGTTCGTTCGGCACATAATTTGCATGGGGTCACGGTTAATTTTAATAAAACACGCCCACTGCCTAGCTAGTTTGAATTACGCAGACTTACGCCGGCACATTTACGATACGCCGCCGTAACTTAGGGAGCAAGTGCCTTGTGAATACAGCACTTACCTCTCTAAGTTGCGGTGGTGTAGCGTAACGAAGATACGTTACGCCGCTCTAAAGATACGCCCGGGTACGTGAATCTGGGCCTCTGTGTTCAGCAGATCCCCCAGCCCCCCCCTAATACTTACCTGAACACCCTCTTAATCCAGTGATGTCCCCGAGCGCCTTGCCTCTCCAGGGACTCACACTCCTAAATGGCTTTGCTGTCAATCACAGCCAGTGAGCCAATCAGAAGACAGAAAGGGCAGGGGTGAACCGCGGCTCTGTGTGTGAATGAACACGCAGACCCGTGGGTCAGGAACATGTCTGCTTGGGTGCCCCCAGAACAAGCTGCTTGCTGCGGGGGCACCCAGAATGAGGGAGGAGCCAGGAGTGCCAGGGTGGGAACCGACCTGTTCTGCTCTGTGCAAAATCACTGCACAGAGCATGTAAATATAACCACTTTTACTATGGAATACAATAGAACATATCTAAACTCTAATGGAATTCATCGGAATTTCCGATGAAAAAACTGCGATGGGGCTACACACGATCGGAAAATCAGACTTTTCCCATCAGAAATTCCGATCGTGTGTACGGTGCATAAGACATAACATGTGGCTTTGGTATTAATTTTAATCTTAGTATTCTGTTTCCACAAAGATAACTTTGTTTTGTCGTAGTGCAGTGTATCTCCTGAATGGTTTTGACTAAACATATGGCTGTATAATGTGGTTGAGATTGCAGAAGTCACATTTCCTGTGATTCAGTTTATGTGGTTTTGAAAACGCTTTGCCTAACAATTGCTGCCAAAGTAGTACAGAATAAAATGTGTGTGTGTGTGTATGTGTGTATATATATATATATATATATATATATATATATATATATATATATATATAAAATATATCACTATGTAAAAAAAATGTCCTCCCTAAATAGCAAAGCGAAGTGTGCCGGAAAGACTGATTTTCCTAGATCAAATATTTAATCGACTCATAATTACTGTCAATTTTTGTACTGCCAACCAACAAAACAAAAGAAAACAATGTTTAGCTGCCTGAATTGATTGATTTTTATATAACATTTCTTTCAATGTTTTATAGCAGAGACAGTGGCATTGATTTACTAAAGGAGTAGAGAATGTTCATTTAGCAAAGTAAATATTTATTTACTGTCGTAAAGAAATATGAATCTATGTGCTAGGCAAAAACCTTTTTTTGTAATCCCCCCTACACTTAAAATATAATTTAATTGCAAAACTTTTTTGTTTTGGATAGAGTCGATAGGAATTAGAACATCTGTATGTTTTTATTGCTGACTGTGACCCCATTCGGGGGGGGGGGGGGGGGGCATAATTTTAAGGTCATCCATGCTCAGTCCCTTTTTGACAATGTCATTATCACATTAAGCACAAGCATGCAAAAGTTTGAGAAACCTGATGCAACTATCAAGCAACTAGCAACTTTGAATAACAATATCATAAAAAATGGAGTCGTCCCGTCCCGTCCCCCAAGCAAATAACAACCCCCAGGATCAGTGCCAGTCTCTGCAATAACAATCTCCAGCTTTGCTGTCAGTTTCCGCAATAAAAATCGCCAGCATTGGTGTCAGTAGCAACAACAATAATAACCCCCCACATCGGTGCAGATTTCTAGAATAAAAACGTCAGCATCTGTACCTGTGTACATAATATTGACCCTCAGCACTGGTGTCATTTTCTGCAATAATTGCCCACAGCATAGATGTGAGGATATCAGGTTAGACACTTCCTAATGGCTCAGTCCCTAGGAACAGTAATGGATAATGGCCAACAGGCCCTCTTACCAGACCTGGTGAAAACCGCAACAGTGATCCCTCTGGCTATACGTTTACTCACTCTGGGGTGACTCTAGTCAGTAGTGTAACATGCCTGTACCCTGGCAGCAGCTTGGTCTTTCTCCCTCTCTGGTGGTGCGGGTACAGCTGGACTCCCTTCTGGTCGTGTGGGTACAGCGGGGCTCCCTCTCTGGTGGTGCAGTTACAGCAGGGCTCTCTCTCTGGTGGAGCGGGTGGTGCGGGTACAGCGTGACTCCCTCTCTGGTTGGTGCGGGTACAGCGTGGCTCTCTGGTTGGTGCGGGTACAGCGTGGCTCTCTGGTTGGTGCGGGTACAGCGTGGCTCTCTGGTTGGTGCGGGTACAGCGTGGCTCTCTGGTTGGTGCGGGTACAGCGTGGCTCGCTGGTTGGTGCAGGTACAGCATGGCTCTCTGGTTGGTGCGGGTACAGCGTGGCTCTCTGGTTGGTGCGGGTACAGTGTGGCTCTCTGATTCTGCGGGTACAGCGTGTCTCGCTGATTGTGCAGGTACAGCGTGGTTCTCTGATTGGTGCGGGTACAGCGTGGTTCTGTGGTTGGGAGGATACAGTCTGGCTCTCTGGTTGGTGCGGGTACAGCGTGGCTCTCTGGTGGTGCGGGTACAGCGTGGCTCTCTGGTGGTGTGGGTACAGCGTGGCTCTCTGGTGGTGCGGGTACAGAGTCGCTCTCTCTCTGGCTTCCCCCAGCATGAGCACAGTATTCTCTTTTCTCCTCTTGTTACCCCCCCCAGTAGAGTGCTTGCATGCTGGGGGCTTTAGCATGGTGTCTGTGGACACGCTGGGGCCGCCACTCTTAAGAGACTACATTTCCCATGATGTCCCCAGAATCTTCTGATTGGTCCTCTGCTGTGGCCAATCATGGCAGGGAAAACAGTGGGCAGGAAGCAAGGCGGTGGCGCGGCAAAGCCAATTAGAGCCGCTGACTCTCTCTTCTAGCTTCAGCTGACAGAGAGGGGGAGAGGAGCGATCGGGGGAGATATACAGTACAGACAGCCTGCGGCTCTCCTCTCCCTGTCACAGCGCAGCTGCCGAGTTCTCTGCGCTATAACAGGGAGAGGAGAGCCATGGCTCCCCCTCTCTGTCAGCTGAAGCTAGAAGAGAGAGAGTGGCTCTAATGGAATTTGCCGTGCCGCCGCCTTGCTTCCTGCCCGCTGTTTTCCTCCCCAAGAATCATGGCAATGATTTCTAGGGGGGGGGGGGGGCAAACGCCCTCCCTTGCCCTATGGAGCGGACACCTATGATTTCAGGGCCTGTTGGGAAAAAAAAATCACATTCAGTAAATTATACTAGAAGCTAACTTGGGCCATGTACATAGTCAAGTAAATGTTGTAAATGTAACATATTTCTCAACATCACATGGACCAATCTTGCTTGAAAAAATAGTACTGTATGTAGTTTTGCTCTTTGGTGACATGTTACATTACAACATAGAATTGCAACATGCTATAAATATACTATGATATTCAACATTTATTAGTTGCTCTCTCTTTTGTGTAAAGATTTTTTTTCTCTCTCACACACACACAGCTTATTTTTTTTTCATGCTATAAATCGATGTTGCACACCAGGGGTCAGCATATGGCATGCTGAGCTCGAGACTTCAATTCAATTCTGGGTCATTTCAGTTCTGGACTGTGCACTGAGTACCAGCATCTACTGCAGGCTGCAGTGCTGTAACAGAGGCTGTCTGTGACAGTTAGGCCTTGTACACACGATGTAATTTATCCGATGGAAACGGTCCGACGGACCGTTTCCATCGGATATGTCCGCCGGGCTGTTTGATCCGGTGGCTGTACACACCATCGGATCAAATTACCCGCCAGCGGACAGCGCGGTGACGTTGACGCCGCCACGTCACCGCACCAGGAAGTAAAACACTTCCGCACGCATGCGTCGGATCCATTCACAGGATACGATGCATGTGCGGGCAGATATGTCCGCAGGTTAGGCGTACTAACCAGCGGACATATCCGACGGGCAGCTCTCCGGCGGAAAAATTTCAAAGCATGCTTTGAAACTTTTCCGCCGGAGGAATCCGTCCAAAACTGTCCGTTTGCCCCTACAGACGAGCGGATTTTTCGGCTGAAATGGTCCGTCGGACCATTTTCAGCGGATAAATTCCCTCGTGTGTACGAGGCCTGACAGTCCAGCAGGAAGCCATAAAGCTAAAGCATTCAGTATTCATCTTATGGACTTGTTAACTTGCTATACAATAGAGCTCTCCATTGCTCGAGCATTATGTTTAAGGTGAAGTGTGACATCACTTGTAATGTCATCAGCACTAGGGCAGCCATCAGGGGGGGAAACCCATAAACATGTAGGGGGCTTGGGTGACCCAAAAAATGAGTTGTTACTTTTTTAGTAACTAGCAATTGCTAAAGCAAGGTGGCCACTGGCCACCAAGTGAGCCGATGCAGCTCACTTAGGTCCAGCTGCAGGGGGAAGGTGGACTGATATCATCTGCACTCCGCCTCTCCCTGCAGACCAGATGCTGGTTTGGGCGCCATGCCAGTTGCATTTCAGCCATTTTGCAGAGCTGCACTGTGTGTAGCCTGCAGGACTGCTCAGTGCTCACTGTGGACTAGTCTGGAGACAAGTTGTTAGACATTACAATGGTAAATTGATTGACAATGTTGCTGGATGTGGGCCTGTGGCTGTCTCTTTGTTGGATTGGACTGTCTATTTTCTATATAGGGAGTCTCCTTGCTATATGGGGATGTCCCTGTTGGATTGGGCCATCTTTTTTGCTGGATTGGGATGTCCCTTTGAAAATATGAGGATGTCTCTTTTCCAGATGGGGATGTCTCTTTGTTGGATGGGGATGTCTAATTTCTGAAAATATGGGGATGACTCTTTGCTGGATGAGGATGTCTATTTTCTGAATATATGGGGATGTCTCTTGCTGAAAAAAAGAGGCTCTCTCTTTGTTGGATTGGGATGTCTCTTTTCTGCATATATGGGGATGTCTCTTTGCTTGATTGGGATGTCTCTTTGCTGAATATATGTGAATGTCCCTTTGCTGGATGCCTGGATTGGACTGTCTCTGCTGAATATATGGGTCTGTCTCTTTGCTGGGTTGATCCATCTCTTTGCTGAATATATAGGGATGTCTCTTTTAATGTATTGGATTTATTTTCATATAGTAAGTTGTAGGAGTGTTAAAACAAAAGTGGGTGCACTGAAGGACTCGGCGGGGTGACCAGAGGGCGGATTCAGTGGGAATGATAGTGGTCAGGTATGGGGGCCCAGGCCTAAAGCTGTGCAAGTGGCCCAAAACTTTCTGGTGGCTGCCCTGATCGGCACTTCCTGTTACTCCAGAATATTTAGGCAGGGCAGAGCTGGATCAGTCTTCCCCTAAAACAGCAGATTACAGCAATGGTAATTTAATACTGCTGATAGCAGCAAACTATAGATCACTATTATAGGTTTTCTGTTGCTGAAGCGGTGCATGGAGGAGCTGCATCGGATAGCCCTGGACAGAAGAGAAAAAGGACAACAGGAAAACAGAGAAACAAGAGAAATAAACAAAGACATAAATTAAATTCAATACATGATAAATACCTTTAATTACACAAAAAGGACGTACCTGTACATCATTCTCGTGCATGGCTCTGGGGGTTCTGCTGTTTTTAAACGTTGGGTCCCGTGGCCGCTTTCCACCTGTGATCGCTCGCTAGAGAAAAAGGACAGTCTACCTATGTAAACAAGGCAGATCATCCTTCTGTCAGACAGGAAGAGAGACATCTGTTATTCCTGCTAATCAGGAACACAGATGTCTCTCTCCCTGGAGTCAGCCCATCCCCCACACAGTAAGAAAACCCTCAAAGGGAACACAGTTAACCCTTTGATTGCCCCTGATGTTAACTCTTTCCCTGCCAGTGTCATTTATAGTGTCTGCATTTTTTTTTTTAGCACTGATCACTGTATTGGTGTCACTGATTCCCAAAAAGTGTCACTTAGGCCACGTACACACAATCGGTTAAACCGATGAGAACGCTCTGATGGACCGTTTTCATCGGATCAAACCAATCGTGTGTGGCGCCATCGGTTATTTATCCATCGGTTAGAAAAAAGCCAACTTGTTTTAAATTTAACTGATGGATACCTAACTGATAGTAAAAAAACAATCGTCTGTAGGGACGTACATCGTTTAAAAATCCACGCATGCTCAGAATCAAGTCGACACATGCTTGGAAGCATTGAACTTAATTTTTTTCAGCATGTCGTTGTGTTTTACGTCACCGCGTTCTGACACGGTCTGATGGATTTTTCCATCGGTTAACCGATCATTCTCATCGGATAGACCGATCGTGTGTACAGGGCATAAGTGTCAGATTTGTCCATCGCAATCCCGCTAAAAATCACTGATTGCTGCCATTACTAGTATAAACATAAAAAATAAAAAGTCCCTAAATCTAGCCCGTAGATTGTAGATGCTATAACTTTTGTGCAAACCAATCAATATACGCTTTTTGGGATTTTTTATTTTTTTTTACCAGAAAGATCTATCGGAATAAATTTTGGCCTAAATTCATGAAGAAATTTGATTTTTTTACATTTTTTTTTATTAAGAATTTATTATCGCAGAAAGCAAAAAATTTTTTTTTTTTTTAAATAGTATTTTTTTGTTTATAGCGAAAAAATTTAAAACCACAGAGGTAATAAAATACCATCAAAATAAAGCTCTATTTGTGGGGGGAAAAAAAAGACATCTATTTTTTTTTTTTTTGCGTACACTGTCGCAGCACCACGCAATTGTGAGTTAATGCAGTGCTGTATCGCAAATAATGGCCTGGTCAGGAAGTGGGTAAAGCCTTCCGGAGTAGTTAAGGGGGTGTGGCAGGGTGTGTGTCCTACGCCTATGCGAAAATCTATGGAATGTTATGCCCAACAGTTTTTTTCAAATATACACATGACCGATTTTTCTACATACCCCTGAAAAAGGAGATTGAACTCTCCGAAACGTTGGGTGGTCTACCAGGAAATTGTGTCAATCATTGTGGTTATTCTTTGATAAAAAAAACTCTCACGCAGTATTGTATACATTCCATTTATGTGCTACTTTTTTAATCTTATTGTTCATTATTTTGTATGTATTTCTACAATAAATAATATATTTTCTTTACATATGTTTATACTTGAGTGCCTAAAAAGTTTGGTCAGGGGATATATTTCTCTTGTCTAAATTATTTGGATGTGGCACCTGACAGAAACACTAACCGATATTTCACTTTGTCTGACAAGTTCTAAATAATAAAACCAGGCTGAATTATCTGTCAGGGTGGGTGCTATAAATAGATTAGCAGAGAGCTGGTCTATTCACAGCACAGCTCTGAATGTATCTGCCTATATGGAGAAGGGTGTGTTCTTTTCCTCGAATCAGCTGTCTCACAGTGTAAGCAAAGAATCCTTACCCACAGGTGAATCAGGAAGAGAAAATTATAACGGACGTGAACTTTCTAAACAGTATATAGAGATGAAGACAGCAGATATAAATGTAAAAAAGTAGGGAGATTTGTTTCATCCGTGTGTATCATCTGAGGCTGTGTATATGTGAGGGTTTCAATCCACTTTAAGTTGAAAAAACATTATGCTTTAGAACCACTTTAAAAAGCAGCATGCATAGTTATTTTACTATTATCTTAATTATATTACTCTAATAAAAATACGAACATCCATTTTATGTGTCTTGCCTTGCATTTATATGCATTGTGTGTGTTGTGATGTCAGGGTCGCTGATAGGCCAGTACAACTGGCCCTGTTGTATCGGGCCCAGCCAGCAGGGGGCCCGGCAATCTGCAGAGACCGAATTGATGCAGAATAGTAAAAAAAATAATTCTTTCAGCGAGCACTCTATGACCTATCATCAACCGACCTCATGCCCCCGCCCCTTCTGACTTTTCAGTTTTTTTTTCTATGTTTTGCTACCTCCGTAATGATGTTCTTGTGTGTGGGAGGGAGGGGCTATTTGTTCTGTTTTGGGCGCATATCACTTCCGCGCCCGCTCATCATGTGGCTCAAGTCCCGGCCTGCACATTGCCTTACCTGGCGGAGTGATTTCTCTCCCTCCGCTCTGCTCTGTTCTCGGCCAGAGACAGTGAGACTGGAGTAGAAACAGTGAGGACAAACGGCGGCGGCGGCAAAAATACGCAACTGACATTTAAAATAGTTTGTGACTGACACTCGAGGCAGCAGCAGGATCAGAGAGGAAGTGCCTCCTGTGGCCCAGCTAACACAGGTGTGTGCTTGCTTGGGGTAGGGGTGATTCAAGATCTACTATATCACTGTATCTGTCTGCAGCAGCATTGTTGGTATGGGTGGCACTGTCTCTGCAGGCAGCACATGCATTATGGCCCATAACGCATGTGTTTTCTGCAGTCTGTGCCACCCATGCCACCAATGCTATAATGTGCTGCAGACAGTGCCACCCATGCCACCAATGCCATAATGTGCTGCAGACAGTGCTGCCAAATGCCATAATGTTCTGCAGACAGTGCCAATGCCATAACGCATGTGCTGCCTGCAGAGACAGTGCCATCCATGCTGCCAATGGCATTATTCCATTGGCGGCATGGGTGGCACTGTCTAATACATTATGGCATTTGCGGTATGGGTGGAACTGTCTGCAACAGATTATGGCATTGGCGGCATGGGTGGCACCGTCTGCAGCACATTATGGCATTGACGGAATGGGTGGCACTGTCTGCAGTGATAAATATAACTTGAAGATAAATCTGAACTTTATTTCAAAGTGGGTATAGGGCGGAGCCAGGGGCGGAGCTGGGGGTTGGGCTAAAGGAGGGACCAGGGGTGGGGCTGAAGGGGGCCCTGTCAGGTAGGTTGTACGGGGCCCCAGTGTTTTCTATCAGAGGCCCTATGTGATGTAAGTGATTGACATAGAAAGCCATTGTTTTCTTTGTGCCCATGCAGTGACATGCGTCTATCCAGTGTGGAAAAATGCAGGTCACTGGGCAATGTGTAAATGATCCCTTATGGGTGCCTTTACATGGGACCTTCACTCTTTTTTCTTTTGACTTTCACCAGCAGTTGTACGCTCACAGAATTTAGCAAACCAGAAATGCCCATTTTATGTTCACAGACAGCCTTTAATATTAGTGCAGGAGAGAAAACATGAAGATCTGAGATATTCATACCTGCTTCCCTCTACTGATCCTGGACTGAAAATAAGGACACCTAAAAGGTTGGTCTCTTGAAACAGAAAACAGGGAATGAAAACTGTCATTCAGTGTAGTTGTGCCTAGTCACCACTAGAGTGTGCTAAACGACTTATCTACATTGTACTTCTATCACAAACATACAGTGCAGTAGTCCCTTATAGTCCCATTAGCCAGTTAGGGCACACTTCTTGAAAATGCCCACTGGAGCTCATTAATGTCAAACAATCTATACTCCCTGTGCTATCTGCCACCAGAAGTTGGTGCTAGAGTGAATATACTCAGCTTTGCAGAGCAATCCTGAGACCTCCATTATTCTTTCTATACTGACTGTGAATGTTACCATTAACGTTTGCCAGACATTTTGGGAAATACTACTAATAAAAAGGTGCTATTTTGGTACAATGTGCTCTGCTCTGATTAACAGCAAAATCATTTAGGTACTCAATCTGGCATATAGCTGAACAGATAACTTAAGGATTGGAAGATTCATTTTTTGCAATACGGCACTGTGCCGCTTTAACTGACAATTGGACAGTCTTGCGACACTGTATCTCAACAAAGTTTACACCCTCCCCCCTCACAAATAGAGCTTTATTTTAGTGGAATTTAATCACCTCTGCGGTTTTTATGTTTTGCGCTATAAACAAAAACAGACAGACAATTTTGGGGAAAAAAACAATATTTTTAACTTTTTGCTATAATAAATATCCCAAAAAAATCAAAACAAATTTCTTCATCAGTTTAGGCCGATATGTCTTCTTCATGTTTTTGGTAAAAAAAATTGCCTATATTGGTTGGTTTAAGCAAAAGTTATAGCGTCTACAACATAGGGGATAGATTTATGGTATATATATATATATATATATATATATATTGTAAGCTGGGGATAGGTAGCGGGTACAAAAAAAACTCCCTGGGATGAGCCAGCACAGATACCAAAGTCCATAGGATAAGTGAACAACAGTGGGATGTTTATTGGTGCTATACAAAGTCTATTTACAGGTGCTGTACAGTGTGCAGAAAACAAAACAAAAATAGCCAAACAAACACCTAGCCGTGTCTCGGCTCTAACTACACGATATGCAGGTCCTAACTACTAAGCTAAACAAGCCTACCGCTTGTTAGCTCAAACACAAACTTCTCACCAGTTTTTTCAGCAGCCTCCTTGCTCTCCCAGATTCACACTGTTTCCCAGGACAGACCAATGGCTGTTAGCTCAGGTGAGCTTAAATTGACCTGGGGGAGAGGGCCAACACCTGACCTGGATCAGGGATCAGAGATCCCTGAACGTGTAAGAGAGGAGCCTGGGAGAGGTATAAACCCCGAACTGGACTTTTCCAGGCTCTCTCTGGGACGCTCTGCTACAATATATATATATATATACCGTATATACTCAAGTATAAGCCAAGCCGAGGCACCTAATTTTACCACAAAAGACTGGGAAAACGTATTGACTCGAATATAAGCCTAGGGTGGGAATGCAGCAGCTACTGTAAGCGGAAAAGAGGGTCAATAATGCCCATTTGCATGCCTCACTGTGCGCAACCTCACAGTGCCCATTGCAACCTCACTGTTCCCATCCTCACTGTGCCCATTACAACCTCACTGTGCCCATTGCAACCTCACTGTTCCCATCCTCACTATGCCCATTACAACCTCACTGTGCCCATTACAACTTCACTGTGCCCATTATTATCTCACTGTGCCCATTATTATCTCACTGTGCCCATTATAACCTCACTGTGCCCATTATTATCTCACTGTGCCCATTACAACCTCACTGTGCACATTGCAGCGTACCTGAAATTCTTGACAGGCTGCGCTGCGGGCGTCCATTTTTTAAAACTTGCGGCTTTCTCCTGGTCCCGTCCCATTCCGTGGTCAGAGTTTGACACTGTGTTCAGTGTTCTGCCTATCACGGACATTCTTTTATCCTCGGACTCAGTTTCCCAGTAGACACTGTGTTCAGTGTTCCGCCAATCACGGACATTCTTTCATTCTTGGACAAGAGAAGGTCTGTGATAGGCGGAACACTGAACACAGTGTCTGCCTCGAAATTGAGTCAGAGTATGAAAGAAAGTCTGTGATAGGCGTTTTAAAACACTGTGTTCAGTGTTCCGCCTATCATGAAACGGGACGGGACCAGGAGGAAGCCACAAGTTTTAAAAAATGGAGGCCCAAGGTACACTGACTCGAGTATAAGCCAAGAGGGGTATTTTCAGCCCTAGAAAAAGGCTGAAAAAAATCAGCTTATACTCGAGTATATACGGTAAAAATATATATGTATATTTTTTTCTAACACCCTAGAGAATAAAATGTGAGTCGTTGCAATACGTTTTGTCACACAGTATTTGAGCGGCGGTCTTACCATCGTACTTTTTTGGGAAAAAATACACTTTTTTTAATTAAAAAAAAAAAAAACGTAAAGTTAGCCCAATTTTTTTTTATATATTGTGAAAGATAATGTTACGCCGAGTAAATTGATACCCAATATGTCACGTTTCAAAATTGTGCCCGCTCGTGGAATGGCGACAAACTTTTTCCCTTAAAAATCTCCATATGCAACATTAAAAAATGTTTACAGGTTACATTTTTTGGAGTTACAGAGAAGGTCTAGGGTTAGAATTATTGCTCTAATGCTTGCGGTGACACCTCACATGTGTGGTTTGAACATCGTTTTCATATGCGGGAGCTACGCACGTATGCATTAGCTTCTGCACGTGAGCTCAGCGGGACAGGGCACGTTTTTTTTCTTATTTATTTTACATTTTATTTTTTATTTTTACACTGTTCTTTTAAAAAAAAAACATTGTGTCACTTGTAATCCTATTAAAAGAAATGTTAACATCCCTTGTAATGGAAAAAAGCATGACAGGACCTCTTAAATATGAGATCTGGTGTCAAAAAGACCTTAGATCTCATATTTACACTAAAATGCAATGAAATGTTGATTGTAAAAAAAAAAAAAAGGCCCTTTTAAGAGCTATGGGCGGAAGTGATGTCTTGATGTCGCTTGTGCCCTGCATTGGTGTGGAATGGGTTGGGGGCCATCTTCCCCTCACTCAGCTCCATACCACAGAGGACACAGAATTAGATTGCCTCCACCGCAGCCGGCGGCTCCGGTAAGCGGCGCAGGGCACCGGAGCAAATTCGCCACAGAGACCACTTTTTTCTGAAACCAGACCGCCCACTGAAGAAGAGCTAGCTGCTGCCATAACGATATTCCACTTCAAAAGAATAATAAAGGCGGGCGGTCCGGGAGTGGGTATGTATTTTTTTTACTAGTAATGCCGATGATAAGCATTTTTTTTCAGAACTGTGACATTGCAGTGGACAGATTGGACACTTTTGACACTTGTTTGGGACCAGTGACATTTATAACTGTGGGGGGAGGGGACTGACTAGAGGAGGAGAGAGATCGCTGTTCCTAATCACTCTGTACTACCTGGTCAGAATGGGGATCTGTTTGTTTACTGTTTGCCTCTGTGGAGCAATTTCGGGCGGACATTGCGGCTGCCAGCCATGTGTATCAGTTCACCCGCCGAGCTGTAAAATGGACAGACGTACAGCTACAGCAATTTGCGGGAACAAGGAGGGTTACTTTAAATCAGTGGCAGGTCAATGCAAGTGCTTTCGGTTTTTTTTTCTGAATGCACCGGCAGGCGAATGTCCTCTTTTGCAACCCAAAAGTGTATTGTATCAGGCTGCATCAAATGCTTGGGAAAAGCTAAATACACTGTTGAAAAACATACAGATAAACTTATGTACTTGGCATATATGAATCAATTTACTTAAAGAGGAGTTCCACCCAAATTTGGAACTTCCGCTTTTTCCACTCCTCACCCCCTTACATGCCACATTTGGCATGTAATTTTTTTGGGGGGGGAGTGGGGGCTTCAGGAGGAGTGGGACTTCCTGTCCCACTTCCTCCTTCCGCCGAGGGCTGGTAAGGCGATTAAGCTTAATCGCCTTACTGCAGCCCCTCCCCTAGGTGATCGTCTAGGACACGTGACAGGTCCTAGACGATCGCCTGTCGAATCAGCGGGGAGCCGCGCCGCGCGCGCATGCGCAGTGCGGCTCGCGCATGCGCAGTGGGTGCCCGGCCGTGAAGCCGAAGGCTGTCACGGCGGGTGCCCACAGTAGCAATGAGGAAGCCGGCCAGGGAGGGGGGGAGCGGAGCGGAGCCCCGGCCGGCGCATCGCTGGAACGCTGGAGCAGGTAAGTGTGTGTTTATTGAAAGCCAGCAGCTACACTTTTTGTAGCTGCTGACTTTTAATAAACACCAAATTTGGCTGGAACACCCCTTGGTTGTTTACTCTAGGAATATAGAAACATAAGAAAGTGATGGCAGAAAAAAGTATTCCATCCAGTCTGGCTGTTTTTTTATTTATTTTTTGTGTGTGTGTTTTTTGTTTTTTTGCAAAGTAATTGTTCAACACTTTCAAGCTAATGGAAAAATCCCTTGTAAAGGGAAAATTCTCTAGCAAAGGGAACACCCTATTTGCCAAATCAACCTTCTGATTTGTAATTCTCTCCAGCCAGTGGGATTCACACAAAATGTGTTGACTTAGCTTTGAAGACTCCTATGTATTTCATCCACTTCTGTTCTCACTGGACAATGTATCATCACATTGCATCGCATCACATTTGTCCAATAATTAAGACGGTGACCCAGCAACTTGGAAATAGCGGAGTTATATTGGTAGCAATGCAGTATTAGATGAAGTGTGAGTCAAAATAGTGGCTGCACAGAATTGCAAATCTTTGGACGGTCTATTTAGCGCTTTTTCCCCAAATTCCTCTTTAAATAATGTGAGTAATACACAGTATTGTGGCAACTCTGTGCCATATATTTTATATATCCTTATGCCATAATCAAAAATCTAAATTAAGCTACTATTAAGAATCATTTGGCTAATTCAGGAAAGACCCTGATTCTGGAATAACAAGTATTCTGCGTTATGAAGACCGAGTTTCTGCCTGAATCTTAGTTAGCTTAGTGTGACCTTGGGAGGGAGCAATGTCTCTTTCATCCTCAACATTCTAAGCAAAGCAGCATTGCCTATAAATACTACTAAGCATTGTGGTGTGAAACACTAAGAGGAAATGCTTTGTTCTAAATATAAGGCTCCACCAGTGAACGATTTATAAGAGTGGACAGAAAGAACCGTGGCCCTGCCAAGAGGTACGGTGGACAAAGTGGAATCTTTAGAGTTAAAAAAAGTAACATGGCAACAAAGAAATTCCTTTGTGTTGTCAGATTATATTGAGGTTTTTTTTGCATCCGCTTTAATGGTGGTAGTTGCCCTTGACCCAACTTTATGCTCCTGTTTCTCGCTGGAGACCTTGGGTCAGTAAACAATTAGTAAGATGCTTTATCCATAAACAACACTCTTTGTGCGGTTAACATCACTGGTCCTTTCTGGCAATATGAATTTCTTTCGTTTTTCTTTTTAGCATTCAGAAGATACAGAAAGAATACAGCAAACAATGTGCACTAATCCTTTTGCCCCCCACATTAATGATCAAGTTGGGTGAGGAGGGCAAAAATTAGCACGACAGGTTTGCTATCACAAAAAAAATTATTGACATTCTGTTCAATTTCATAAGCATTTGATGCTTACACAGTGAATATAAATATCATAAAACAACATTTTTGGAACATGGGGATTAATTTGGAGAGAGAACAAAGCTGGACAGAGCTGAGACAGATACAGTATGTCCCTGTGCCAAGATACTCAGATTTTCGGTCGTTTTTGTGTTTATTAAAAGTCAGTAGCCACAAAAACAGGTCAGGTCAACTGAGGCCAGATGGACACCGATGGGGTCAGGAGTGCACCGCTACGGTAGTGGACCATACGGCTGACTGCTGCGGATGGAACTCTGGGTGGTTAAGGAAAGCAGGTCTACTGGAAAACCAACACAGATCCCACAGGGAGCTAGAGTATAAGATTCCCCAAGGAGCGGAGCAGGTGTTCATCAGAGCCTCTAGTGGTAAGGATGGACTGGGCTGCAACTAGCTCCAGGTCGCGGCCCCCAGAGTCTCCAAGCTCACGCTTACAGTAGGCTACAGGAGGATAGTATGGGGATAAGTCAAAGGTCGGGGCGACTAGCTGACAAGGATAAACATAGAACACGCCAAAGATCAGGGTCGCAAGCAAGCAGGGATAGTCGAGAACAAGCCAAGTTAGGTATCTGGAATCAGATGTAGAAGACACAGTAAGTCTGACACGAAAGCTAACACACAATGTTGATGAGCAGGGCTGGCTTGCAGTGCACAGGTTAATATAGAGTTCTCTCATAGGGGCTGGGGTGGAGCCATGCTTGGAGGAGAGATTACTAAAGCAGCCAGGTGAGAGTGGCTGGCCTCTAAAGGTAAACAAATGGAGGAAAGCTGACAGACAAACATTACTGCATATCCATGACAAACTGTAGCTGCTGACTTTTAATAAACACACACCCACCTGTCCTAGGATCCAGTGATGTGCTCACCCTAGCTATTCCTTCTTCCCCCTTTCTCTCCCTGGTGCTGGCGGCCTGCAGCTTTACAGCCGGGTGCCCACTGCACCTGCACGAGTTGTTCTGTGCCTCCTGAATAGTCTGGCAGTCTTCTGGGACCTGTAACGTGTCCCAGAAGACTACAGGGATGAAGGGGGAGAGGAGAACTTCCACTCAGATCACCCAGGCAAGTGGGAGCGGGTACCTCTCAAAACTAAGTACCTGCTCCCCCCAAAAAAATTGCATGTATATTGTTTTAGGTAGGATTATTAAAGAGGCAAAAACCCATCCGACGTCACCAAACAGTATACAAGGCAAAAGTTTGATGAAAGCGAAATGTGATGGGGTGGTCGTCACATCCCCCATGTTTCCTCCAACGTTGGACGCCAAGCCAGGGTCAATGTGAGGCCAACCCCGGGGTGGGTGCACCTGGGCTACACTAGCCATCTTGTACAGGATCACTGTCTTACACATAGGGTATCTTTACTTGGGCAGATGACTGAACTCTCTTGACGCTATATACACCACCACTGAAACTAGTAATGCATTAAGGAGGGACGCACAGAGCCCTTGCCCTCTTTACCTGTCCAGCGTATCACCTTCATCTCACTCCTAGTAACTGTATGGATCCAGAGTATAGTCTCGGGAGAGGAACTGCCATAAAATTTTGCGGACACATTGTCGGGGGAATGGCTGGTGTTGGCACTTTAATCATCACGGCTCAATGGTTGATATGGTGTCAGGATGATTGAAGTGCATTTTTTTGTATTATTACATTGTAATATAAAATTAAATGGTTAATGCAGAATCAGTGGGAGCCCTGAGTGTGTCTGAGTGTGTCACTTGCTACCGTCGCCTGTCACCAGATGGAGATTGCCACTTGCCAAGTCACTTGCCACATCCCCTGCCACAAGATGCGGATTGTCACTTGCCATTGTTCCAGAGTGAGGGCGGGCAGTGAGAGATGATGTAAACTCTCTGCTGCCGTGCCTGCACAGTGATGGTGGTGTTCTGTCAGAAGCTGAGCTGTGGTGATGCAGGGCGGGTGGTGAGAGATGATATCAGAAAGCTGCTTCCCATCAGAATATGCAACTGAAATGACGTTGCGCCGTGGCCATATTGGTACACCCGCACTCATCCACAGTAAGTCTAGAGTTAGAAGTCGGCAAGTGGACATCTTTATACACAGCATACTATGTAGCACTTACCTGAGATCAAAGCCCCCGAAGTCCTCCTCGGTCCCGTCCACCGCCACCGCCATGTCCCCTTTCAGCTTCTTCCTGTTATCGTCGCTCCGGCACTGTGATTGGGCGAATCGGCAAAGACGTCACTCCCGCACATGCGTGTGGGACCAGCAGATCCCCGCGCATGCGCGGGAATATGGCATTAACCCTGTTATTACAAATTAATAGTATGCGCTAATTTACAACTAATGTTGTGAATCATACAGTGGTATGTGATAAGTGATAATTATATTCCATAACAATCATAAGAGGCCATTGCGGCCAATAGGTAAAAATAATAATAATTATGTGTCCAGCTGAGTTCACTCCGTGGGTATCGTTGCCTCAACAGACTAACTAGCTACATACACGTATCCAAAAAAACTGGGTGTCACACAAAAAATAAAGTAAAAATGTGAGGTAAATACTAGAGATAATACCAGTCCAGCACCTAATGGTGGTACCGTTCACAACTCACATTCGCTACAGGATCAATAGGTATACAAAAAAGTCCAGCAACTAATAATAGTAATGTCCATATAACATATTCACCACAACATATGGCTCCAAATAGATGTACTGATGTAACTCATGCGATCCTCGGTACATGTAAGAAAAGAGAGAAAACCATAACATAGCACAGTACTGTTTGTATCGGTTTAACAATAAGGCTTGTGTATGGTTGCACTCACGGATCCCCGTTCCAAACGAAAGCCGCTCAGTATTGCTGAGATATGTATGGGAAACCTCCACTGGTCTCAGTACGTAAGGCTCCTCCCCCTACACATTGCGTCACTGTCACGTGACTTACTCATGGGAACTGATCGTGGAACATGTTTTTTGCCGCAAATGATGTAAATTGCTTCGAGCTCCCTCCGTTTGCACTCTTCCGGGTATTCCAAGATAAATGACCCGCACGATGCGTTCCACGATCAGTTCCCATGAGTAAGTCACGTGACAGTGACGCAACGCGTAGGGGGAGGAGCCTTACGTACTGAGACCAGTGGAGGTTTCCCATACATTTCTCAGCAATACTGAGCGGCTTTCGTTTGGAACGGGGTCCGTGAGTGCAACCATACACAAGCCTTATTGTTAAACCGATACAGTACTGTGCTATGGTATGGTTTTCTCTCTTTTCTTACATGTACCGAGGATCGCATGAGTTACATCAGTACGTCTATTTGGAGCCATATGTTGTGGTGAATATGTTATATGGACATTACTATTATTAGTTGCTGGACTTTTTTGTATACCTATTGATCCTGTAGCGAATGTGAGTTGTGAACGGTACCACCATTAGGTGCTGGACTGGTATTATCTCTAGCATTTACCTCACACCGTGGTCAGTTTACATGCCTCAATCATCAGCAGCCTGCTATCTGCTCTCCTCTCTGCTCCTGTGTCCTCCTGTGTCCTCCTACATGGTTAAGGAGATATTTGCAGTAAGAAATGCACCGATGTCTACGGCGCATGCACGCCTTAGACAACGGTGCAGGCGCACTGAGCGTGCCATTTTTTGTGAATGGCATAACAGGGTTAATGAAAATATATATAGAATACAGCGCTACTAAAACTAGTAATTACACCACAAAATTAATAACCAAATGTAAAAAAGCTGCAATAAAGTGACTGGTGCATCAACCAAAGATGAAATTACAAATTAATAGTATGCGCTAATTTACAACTAATGTTGTGAATCATACAGTGGTATGTGATAAGTGATAATTATATTCCATAACAATCATAAGAGGCCATTGCGGCCAATAGGTAAAAATAATAATAATTATGTGTCCAGCTGAGTTCACTCCGTGGGTATCGTTGCCTCAACAGGCTAACTAGCTACATACACGTATCCAAAAAAATTGGGTGTCACACAAAAAATAAAGTAAAAATGTGAGGTAAATGCTAGAGATAATACCAGTCCAGCACCTAATGGTGGTACCGTTCACAACTCACATTCGCTACAGGATCAATAGGTATACAAAAAAGTCCAGCAACTAATAATAGTAATGTCCATATAACATATTCACCACAACATATGGCTCCAAATAGACGTACTGATGTAACTCATGCGATCCTCGGTACATGTAAGAAAAGAGAGAAAACCATACCATAGCACAGTACTGTATCGGTTTAACAATAAGGCTTGTGTATGGTTGCACTCACGGACCCCGTTCCAAACGAAAGCCGCTCAGTATTGCTGAGAAATGTATGGGAAACCTCCACTGGTCTCAGTACGTAAGGCTCCTCCCCCTACGCGTTGCGTCACTGTCACGTGACTTACTCATGGGAACTGATCGTGGAACGCATCGTGCGGGTCATTTATCTTGGAATACCCGGAAGAGTGCAAACGGAGGGAGCTCGAAGCAATTTACATCATTTGCGGCAAAAAACATGTTCCACGATCAGTTCCCATGAGTAAGTCACGTGACAGTGACGCAATGTGTAGGGGGAGGAGCCTTACGTACTGAGACCAGTGGAGGTTTCCCATACATATCTCAGCAATACTGAGCGGCTTTCGTTTGGAACGGGGATCCGTGAGTGCAACCATACACAAGCCTTATTGTTAAACCGATACAAACAGTACTGTGCTATGTTATGGTTTTCTCTCTTTTCTTACATGTACCGAGGATCGTATGAGTTACATCAGTACATCTATTTGGAGCCATATGTTGTGGTGAATATGTTATATGGACATTACTATTATTAGTTGCTGGACTTTTTTGTATACCTATTGATCCTGTAGCGAATGTGAGTTGTGAACGGTACCACCATTAGGTGCTGGACTGGTATTATCTCTAGTATTTACCTCACATTTTTACTTTATTTTTTGTGTGACACCCAGTTTTTTTGGATACGTGTATGTAGCTAGTTAGCCTGTTGAGGCAACGATACCCACGGAGTGAACTCAGCTGGACACATAATTATTATTATTTTTACCTATTGGCCGCAATGGCCTCTTATGATTGTTATGGAATATAATTATCACTTATCACATACCACTGTATGATTCACAACATTAGTTGTAAATTAGCGCATACTATTAATTTGTAATTTCATCTTTGGTTGATGCACCAGTCACTTTATTGCAGCTTTTTTACATTTGGTTATTAATTTTGTGGTGTAATTACTAGTTTTAGTAGCGCTGTATTCTATATATATTTTCATTAACCCTGTTATGCCATTCACAAAAAATGGCACGCTCAGTGCGCCTGCACCGTTGTCTAAGGCGTGCATGCGCCGTAGACATCGGTGCATTTCTTACTGCAAATATCTCCTTAACCATGTAGGAGGACACAGGAGGACACAGGAGCAGAGAGGAGAGCAGATAGCAGGCTGCTGATGATTGAGGCATGTAAACTGACCACGGTGTCTGGTCTCAGCAGCCATTATACACCATGGTCAGTTTACAGAGAAGTAGGAAGAAACTGACAGGCTCAGACAGGTTTTTTAGGTGTTACAGGGGGCCAAATTACACAGGACAAGCACTGAGTCATATAACATGCTTTAACCACTTCAGCCCCGGAAGAATTTACCCCCTTCCTTACCAGAGCACTTTTTGCAATTCAGCACTGCGTCGATTTAACTGATAATTGTGCGGTCGTGCCACAAATAGAGCTTTCTTTTGGTTGGTATTTGATCACCTCTGCGGTTTTTATTTTTTGCACTATAAACAAAAATGCAGCGTAAATTTTGAAAAAAAATCAATATTTTTTACTATAATAAATATCCCCCAAAAATCAATAGGAAAAATTTGTTTTCCTCAGTTTAGGCCGATACATATTCTTCTACATATTTTTGGTATAAAAAAAAAATCGCAATAAGCGTATATTGATTGGTTTGCGCAAAAGTTGTAGCATCTAAAAATAGGGAATAGTTTTATTGCATTTTTTTTTTACTAATAATGGTGGCGATCTGCGATTTTTAATGTGACCATGACATCGCAACGGACATATCAGACACTTTTGACACATTTTTCGGACCATTGACATTTCTACAGCGATTAGTGCTATAAAACTGCCCAGATTACTGTATAAATGTCACTGGCAGGGAAGGGGTTAACACTAGGGGGGTTAATATGTTCCCTAGTGTGTGATTCTAACTGTAGGGGGAGGGGACTCACAAGGGGAGGAGACCGATATGTGTTCTTCTGTACTGGGAACACACACATTGGTCTCCTCACCTGACAGGTCCTACAGTGATTGCGGGGAATCACAGGTGCCCGGCAGACATCGCGGCCGCCAGGCACCCTAGACGGCCGGGAAGCCCAGGACATCATATGACGTCCATCCAGGATGGGAGATCCCATTTGTGGACATCATATGAGAATGGGCAGTAGGGAAGTGGTTAAAGAAGCAGGATTCATTTTATTTGGGGGGGGGGGGTTAACAAACTATTTAACCTTCTGGCTTCTTCCTCGAGGACATTAATGGCCAGTACTGGTTACTGAATAGGTGGAATCCTATATGATCGAATCAAGCTTCCAATATCTCAACCCAATCACCCAAGTCCTGACCTAGCCCTGTGTACTGAAGGGCGTCACTGTTGTGCCACTGCTATCATCATTGTCTACATGATCTCGTTTGGATACTTAGGTAATCAGCTGAAAAATCAGACAGGGAGTAACTGTAATTTGCAGTATAATAAAAAGGTGCACAGTTACTATCGAAAATCCTGACAAGAAAATTCTGATGTGAGCTTTTGGTCAGAATTTCCTACCGTGTGTAAGCTCCAACAGAATTATTCTGTCAGAATTTCCGCCAAGATAAATTTGAGAGCTGGTTCTCAAATTTTCCAATGGGAAAAGTTCTTGTCGGAAATTCCGATAGTCTGTATTCAATTCCGAATGCTCAGAATCAAGTCGAGGCATGCTCGGAAGCATTGAACTTCATTTTTCTCGGCTCGTCATAGTGTTGTACGTCACTGCATTCTTGACGGTCGTAATTTGGTGTGACCGTGTGTATGCAAGACAAGTTTGAGCCAAAATTCCATCGGGAAAAAAATCCACGTTTTTCTTGTCGGAATTTCCGATCGTGTACGCGGTATTAGAAGCAAAAGTGGTTCAGGATGGCAAAAACATACACCGTAGAATAAGAGAAGCTACACAAACAGATAAAAGCTGCATAAACCTAGGCCCCTACCCACAAGGTGGGCTCTGTTGCAGTCCACCTGCTCAGCTGGGAATTAGTCCACTGATCAGATGTAAACGGACCGCCTATTAATTTACACCCGACTGCAATCCGATACGATTCACCATTCACCAGACAGATTGGGAACAGATTACTGTCTGTCTGTTTTTTGCAGACAGGATCAGATTGGATGTCAGCGGGATTTAATGGACACATACATGTTGACAACCCCCTCCATATAAGAGACTGGAGGGTCTGATCGGGTCCACCTGAAAAACTAAAAGGCGGACCCAATCGGTCCCCCTATGTAAAAGGGCCCCTAGACTTCACAGTAATGGCTATGTAATTCAGTCATGGTCATGTGACCATGTGGTCAATGATGTAATAAGCAATCCTGCCCCTCTGTGTATGTGCAACCGCAGGGCAAGAAAATGCCCCGACTGAAGCTGTTTGGGCTGGCACTGCCAGCTTTCTTCCAGGTTCAGACGGACATGACTTATCTCACACAAACTGAATGTCAGCCAGAGTTTAGATCTACTTTAAATATTACGATATATAGAGGTATTACAGCCTACATAACCATAGTCCAGTTATTCTCCCAGGCCCTGATGTAGTGCACCAATCTATCTATGTTTCTTTTTGTCTCTGATGTGATCTAAGAAGCACACTCTTGGTGACCCAGATAAATAAATAGGTAAATCGAGTAAACAAATTTTAACATAATTGTAGTGTTTGCTGTCGTCAATAGCGCATCACTGGCTTCATTTGTTGCTTGAAATAGCTCTTTAAAAGGTTACATTTTATATAATAGCAAGTATGAAACCTCTTTATAATGTTCTCTTTCCTGATCGCTGTCTGCAAGCCACAAAGTAGCTGATGAACTATTGACCTCCATCTCACATGAAACTCTCATAGTATGCATTTTTTTAAATAAAGACTTTTTATTGAACAATGTTTAAGTCATTTTGTACATAAAAGTTTCATACATTATAATGGGAATAAACAGAAAAAAAAACTGCGCCAGCAAATATTAACTAGCAACCGAAAACTAGGTAAATGTAAAAAATAAATTTCTTATATAACATCAAACATAAATGAATATATTTAAATTAATAAATTGATTAATGTCCCAAATGTGCAGATTGAATCACATTGGTGTCCACAATTAAGACGAACAACACCACTGTGAACTTGACTTCCGTGAGAAGACCACCACCACATGGAAAGCCGCTTATCAAAAAGACAAGCTTATACAGCATTAAGCAATGTAATCTCCGTCCACAGGTTGGAACGTGGGATTACAGGAACCCCAGCAATATTACTTCCGATGATGAGGATGTTATACTCTTACGTACATGCATAGGCGTGCGCACAGGGTGTGCCGGATGTGCCCAGGCACACCCTAATCACCCCATGCGCATTAGTGTTATCGCTCTGTGTAGCAACAGGAACATGGGAAAGATCTCCCTCTTACCAGTTCTGCCATAAGAGAAGTGTTTATACTCTTCTCTTTCACTGTGCCAGCAGGGATATCAATGTCCCAGGGTCATATATATGTAGATACACACACATGCATGTGTGTTTGAGCTTAATGGTGCACACCCTAATGCATTAGGCTGCGCACACCTATGCGTACATGCAATCCGGAGTCATGGGTATAAAGAAGAAACGGACCATAGCATAATTCCGTATAACAATTTAATAAAAATTAAGAGAAATGTACTTTCAAACGTAGTTAGTTAAAAAGCATGTAAAACAAATGCCAGCCTCCTTCACATCGAGCGCGGTGACGTCAGTGTATGCCGTACCAGACGCGTTTCGTCATACGCAGAAGTTTTCAATGGGGATGGGCAATACACTGATTCACCACATTAAATAGCCAAACCTCGTTCTGACATGCAATGAAGTAGCAACAAGAAACGCCATATTAACTATGGGAAAAAGAAAAAGCCGATCCAGCCCATAACAGCGCCAGGACAACTTACCATCAAATGTTGGTATTCATACCCAATACATTCGGTGGGCAGTATTAAAAAGTAAAAATAATAATTGTTTGAGAACAATAATCCTTAAAACCGGGCAGAATCCTGACCAGGATCTTTCCAGGTGAATTATACGACCAAAAATGTTTTATTTCTAAGCCACAGCAAATCTTGCCAGATACCGTGCTTACATATAGCGACCCCTAGTGGAATTTTTTTATATATAGATTTTATTTATTTATTAGTTACTTCATACGATACTCTATCAGTGGGCCAGGACATCCAAACCCAATGCCAAAAAAAAAAAAATTAGATTAAAACCCACTGCTTATACTGATGTGCCAATGGTGAACATATAACCATACAGTACTTTATACAAAAAATGAATTTCAACATTAATATAACTTATAAAGTGCCTATAATAAGGCCAGTCACGGCATCACCCAAATCACTGGCCAATATATGAAAATATATATATTTAAAATATATATATAAAAAAGTGAAGTAAAAAAGGGGGTAAGACCCCTAGAAAAGTGAAAAAGGTGAAAAAGTGAAAACGATTTTTATATATACACCTAATTTTATTCAGTGTGCACGCACGCGCATGCGCGGCACGCAGATGCGCGCAACTGGGGCACGAGCGCGAGCAACAGGGGCTCGTCGGAGCCCACAGGTAGGTCCCTGACACAGTGTTAATGATACGTGAAAAATTATTTTTTAAATACAAAAATGTATATTCATAATTAAAAAAATGTATTTAAATACAGAAATTGTGTATGCAAAAAGCCTGTGTTTAAAGCCCATCCTTGCATGACATTATTTTTTTGGCGTCGGGTTTTGATGTCCTAGCCCACGGATAGAGTATCATACTCTGTATGAGGTAACTATTAAATAAAAAAATATATAAAAACATTTATATAGGGGTCGCTATATGTAAGCACAGTATCTGGCAAGATTTGCTATGGCTTAGAAATAAAATATTTTTGGTCGTATAATTCACCTGGAAAGATCCCGGTCAGGATTCTGCCCGGTTTTAAGGATTATTGTTTTCGAACAATTATTATTTTTACTTTTTAATACTGCCCCACTGGATGTATTGGGTATGATAACCAACGTTTGATGGTGAGCTGTCCTGGCGCTGGTATTGGCTGGATCGGCTTTTTCCCATAGTTAATATGGCGTTTCTTGTTGCCACTTCCTTGCATGTCAGAACGAGGTTTGGCTATTTAATGCGGTGAATCGGTGTATTGCCCATCCCCATTGAAAACGTCTGCGTATGACGAAATGCGTCTGGGATGGCGTACACTGACGTCACCGCGCTCGATGTGAAGGAGGAAGGGCTCCTATAGTGCCGGCCGGCATTTGTTTTACATGCTTTTTAACGAACTACGTTTGTAAGTACATTTCTCTTGATTGTATTAAATTGTTATACGGAATTATGCTATGGTCCGTTTCTTCTTTATACCCATGATCCCGGATTGCATGTATGTAAGAGTATAACATCCTCATCATCGGAAGTAATATTGCTGGGGTTCCTGTAATCCAACGTTCCAACCTGTGGACGGAGACTACATTGCTTAAAGGATCACTAAAGAATTTTTTTTTTTTTAGCTAAATAGCTTCCTTTACCTTACTGCAGTCCTGGTTTCATGTCCTCATTGTTCGTTTTTGCTTTGAAGTTGCTGTAATTCTGCTCTGATCTCCACACTTCCTCCTTGTCTGGCTCCTTATGAAAAATCTCATGGCAGCTTTTCACTGTGGTCCAAGCTGTCATTACTGTGTGTCTAAAACTCCATTTTAAAAACAAAACACTGCCCTGTATTTGTTTGTTTGTGTTCTGTGTGTCTCTTTACTTCACAGAAACATGAAACCAGTTTAAAAATGAAACTAAACTGCAGGCACATTATATGATTGATTTTTATCTATTTTTAATCATTTTTAAAAGGAATCAGTTAACTATTATGTATCTATACCCTGTAAACAGTAATTTCAGCAACATTTTTTTTTTCCTTTAGTGACCCTTTAATGCTGTATAAGCTTGTCTTTTTGGTAAGCGGCTTTCCATGTGGTGGTTGGTCTTCTGACGGAAGTCAAGTTCACAGTGGGGTTGTTTGTCTTGATTTGTCTTGATTGTGGACACCAATGTGATTCAATCCGCACATTTGGGACATTAATCAATTTATTAATTTGAATATATTCATTTATGTTTGAAGTTATATAAGAAATTATTTTTTTACATTTACCTAGTTTTCAGTTGCTAGTTAATATTTGCTGATGCGTTTTTTTTTCTGTTTATTACAGTCCAGTGCATAAAAAAATGCAGCATGCTCTACTTTGTTTTTTGGAACTGGAATGCACTGCAATTGACCTCACTGGTGTGAACTATGCTATTGAAAACCATATAACCTACTATCTATGCGTTTTTGCAGAAATAAATGCATTGAACTGCATGGGGTGTGAACTGTCTTTTAGTAAATCGTCCACATAGTATTTTACGGAGAGGCACATTTGTATCGGTTAAATGTGGCGGTTGAACTTTTTTTTTGGTCAGTCTAACTTGAAACAATGTAACCTTTGGCAATGCTCCTAGTTTTAGGAAATAATTATTGGCTTGGATGGCTTTTCTTGATATTTGTCAGCTGTGCATTTTTCCTAAACTCTGTTGGTGCCCATAGACATTTTTATTGTTGGGTATAGTCTACTGGTATACGAAGGATGAATTCACAGTCATCTAAAGTTTCTATGCATTATTACACAACATAACATTGAAGCCTTGATGACACAGTAGAAGGCTTGTGTTATACAGTATATGTATCTGGAAGGGATTCACATGCTTTATCTGTTTATGTTGGCGAATAATGCCTTGAAATGTGTGTGAGTCCTGGGAAAACAGAGCTTCTGGTTTGTCAGGTGTGTATTGCTACAGATAAGAAAACACATTCCAGGGCTGACAAAGCTTGTGATCAAAACATTGCCGTAGATGACCCTTTTGTCCTGGTATACGAGCGCAGAGTTCAAGGGTGAGAGCTGCATTGTAACTGTTCTTAGGATTAGGGGTCATACACTCTACTCGCCCTGAGTTTACATTTTACAGCATCAGCCCTATTTCATTCTTCTCACTTTCTTTTCATTACAAATGGGTTCCCACAATTCCAACCGCGGTATATATTTACGATTCTGTGTAGTGTTATGCTGAGCAATTAGGTTTGCTTGGCTATTTTATTTCAACACACTGTGCATGAACTTTAGAATTTAAAAATTTACATTCCTACTTACATATGAAAATCTGTTGCATAAAAAAAATAAAAAAAATCTCAGTATAGAAATAGTTCCACATGTATTTAAAAAACAAAGCTGAGTGCTCATGGGTCTTGCAATACTGTTTTTTATATAGTTATTTTGACCCTAAATTTCTTAATATAAAACTATACACAGTCTTATCTGTATATTTAATACTGAAAAGGGCAAGTTAGTATTTTCTAATACAACATTCAAAATTAGAACTATTTGGAAAACCTTCCAGAATGTATGTACAGTACAGTAAGGCCCCGTACACACGAGCAGACAGATTTGTTCAAATCGGTCGGACAGACCGATTTGAACAAATCTGTCTGCTGGGATGTATTGGTTTGATCGTGTACACACGATCAAACCAAAATCCCCGCCGGCAGACGGCGCGCTGACGTGTCGGTGACGTGGCGGTGACGTTGACGCCGCCACGTCACCGCACCAGGAAGTGAATTACTGCCGCGCATGCGTCGAATCCATTCGACGCATGTGCGAGAAGATATGTCTGCTGGCTAGCGTACTAACCAGCAGACATATCGGGCGGACGGATTCCCGAGCTGACAGATTTTAAAGCATGCTGGCCAAATCCATCGGCTCGCCCGTACACACGATCGAATCTGTCTGCTGGGACGGTCGGGCCGACCATTTCCAGCAGATAGATTTGATCGTGTGTACGCGGCCTAAGAAGGATCCAAGACTTTTTGAAGTGATTCATCTTAGGTTACAGTTGACACTTTCACCTTCCCTGGAGTTGGCACTTCTAGGGACTCATGAGGATCAGCAGCAGCCTTATCATACTAAATGGCTAATCTCCTACCTCCTATACTATGCAACAAAAGTGGACCTCCTCCATTCCTCCTGCGTTGTCCTCCTGGGGAGTGGATGCTGCTTTACCTATGTATAGATTTGCATATATCAGTCGGGGTTGTTCCTAGAAATATGCAAAAGTTTGGTCTTCTTGGACCTCAAGTTGAAATGCTTTTGACCATTTCCGTCTCAATTCTTGTTGTTAGACAGTTGGGCACATGATTTACCATCTATTGTTCTGTGCCCCATGTAAAGCCTTCGACACACGATCGGATTATCCAACGGGAATTGTGTGATGACAGGTTATTGTTGGAAAATCCGTCCGTTTGTACGTGCCATTGGAAAATTGTTGTCGGATTTTCCGCGGACAAATGTGGGATAGCATGCTTTAACCAATTCAGCCCCAGACATTTTGTCAGCCTAAAGACTGGAGGTCTTTTTGCGATTCGGCACTGTGTCGCTTTAACTGACAGTTGCGCGGTCGTGCGACGTGGCTACCAAACAAAATTGACGTCCTTTTTTTCCCACAAATAGACCTTGCTTTTGGTGTTATTTGATCTCCTCTGCGGTTTAATTTTTTTGCGCTATAAACAAAAATAGACCGACAATTTTGAAAAAATAAAAAAGTTTTTACTTTTTTCTATAATAAATATCCCCAAAAAAATATATAAAAAAACATTATTTTTCCTAATTTTAGGCCGATACGTATTCTTCTACATATTTTTGGTTTTCGTAGGACACACCGTCGTATCTCTGTTTTTTTTACTGGGTATCTATGCGTGTGATTCCTAGAATCACTTACGCATAGATACAGTGAAGATCCGACATGTGTAAAACAATTACACTGTCGGATCGTAGATGTAATGACATCGCTGGCCGCTAGGTGGCCTTTACGATGATTTCTCATTTGCCTATGCAAATGAGCCTAATCCGACGATTCCCAAACGTTTTTACGCCACCCCGTCGTCGTTTACGTTGTTTCCGTACGCGTAAGGTTTCCCGAACGTTTTTACGCCAGCCCGTCTTCGTTTACGTTGTTTCCGTACACGTAAGTGTAACGGAATGGCCCGTGACAGACTGAGATATTCCTATGTCTAGGGTCACCTTATGTCCACTAGGGCCATAGGGTGACAAAGAATCATAATTCATTCATTACAGAAGATGGGACATTAAAAATAATTCATGTTTGCAGGATGTCTATAAGTTACCCCTGCTATATGAGGGGTAACCTTACGAAGTTCCGTCGTTGCCATGTTAAGTATGGCGTTGGGTCAGCGTCGTCTTTTTCCGTCGGTTACGTGGTTTGCGAATAGGGATTTACGTAAACGACGCTCACGTCCGTTTCATTCACTTTTTCCGACGTGAGCTGGAGCATGCGCACTGGGCTATTTTTGAGGCCAGTGCATGCGCAGTTTGATCGACGCGGGGGTGCGCTTAATTTAAATACAAGCCGCCCCCTTTGAATTACGCCGGGATACGCAGAGCCATTTACACTACGCCGACGCAACTTACGGAGCAAGTGCTTTGGGAATCTGGCACTTGCTCTGTTAAATTGCGGCGGCGTAGTGTAAATGGATTACGCTACGCCAGCGGCAATTCTACTGGAATCTGGCCCATAGCGTTTACAAAATGGGGGATAGTTTTATGGCATTTTTATTAATATTTTTTTTTTACTAGTAATGACGGCAATCAGCGATTTATATCTTGACTGCGACATTATGGCGGACACAACGGACAGATTTCTGGGACCCATTTTACAGCGATCAGTGCTATAAAAATGACACTGGCAGTGAAGAGGTTAACCACTAGGTGGCGCTGTAGGGGTTAAGTGTGCCCTAATGAGTGATTCTTACTGATAAGGGTATGGGCTACACGTGACAAGACAGTGATTACCGCTTCCAATTACAGAAAGCGGTGATTACTGTCATTGTCACTAGGCAGAGCATGGAGATGCTTGTTTACATCAGCATCTTCCCATTCTTCCTTGCGGTGAGACGATTCAGAGGGACCCACAGTCGGGCTCACAGAGCTTGCGGGATGCACGTCCACAATGCGGCGATCTTAAAGGGGACGTGCGCTGGTCGGCAAGCAGTTAAAATTGTCTGCCAACAACTGTGTGTTGTCAGATTTTCCGATCGTGTGTCACCATAACACAACATTAGCAGCAGTTGTCCAAAGGGTGGTGCTAAAGAGCTGAAAAAGCACGTTGTTTTGTGTTTGTTGGTTGACAATTCTTTGCCATTTGTAAGCAGGACAAGTTCCTGGCCAACGCCCTTTGGACAAAAGTCCCACGCTTGGTCCGCTGACAACCTAATCGTGTGTATGAGGCTTAAGAGTGCTGGATCTCATTTTTTATGCTGCATTGTTGCTTCTGTGAAGCCCTGTACACATGGCCCAAAATCTCGTCAGGAAAAAAATATTGTTTTTCCTGACGAGATTCTTGGCCTAAGAAGCTACCACGCATTCAAAGTCATTTCGAGCATACGCGAGTTTCCACGGCGACAGGTAAGTATACACACTCTTGGGTTTTTCGGCAGAAAAAAACACTGTCGAGAATCACAATGAGAAAATAGAGGGGCAGGTTTTCTATTTTTCTCGTCGAGATTTTGAGCAGTTTTCTTGACGAGAAACCTGAAAGCCTCGTACACACGCAGGCGGCGTACACACGGCAGAGATTCTCGGCAGAAACCAGCGAGAATCTCGCTGGGATCCTCATTCTGCCGAGAACCTCGGTCGTGTGTATGGTTTCGGCGAGCATCCCGTCGGGAAAGCCGTTGAGCCAAAATAGAGAGCAGGTTCTCTATTTGCTCGATGACCCATCGAGAACCAATGGCTTGGCGCCTTTCCCGACGGCTTGGTCGACGATTTCGACGGCCTGGTGAGAACCTCGACGGGCGGAATGATGTGTTTGGCCCGTCGATGTTCTCGTACGTGTGTACGGGGCCGCATGGTTTACTCGGTATAGCTCTGCCAGTTTTCTTGCTGGTTCTTGTCGAAAAAAACGTGCGTGTTTACGAGGCTTCAGTGTAAGTGTTATATGCATTATTGCAATGTACGGTTGGGTCTTATATTCAACTGCTACTCAGTTATGGCATCATACTCTGTTTATGAGACTACTTATACTGTGCTGTCTTATTTGTTCAATAAAGCACTCCTGATTTGTAAAAAATAAAATAAAAATAAAATAAATGATCCAAACAGGCTCTGTGTCATTTTATTTTTCTCTTCGCTGATAGAAACACAACAGTGTCATAATGGTTTTAGGGTACCCATACGCACAAAATGATCATTAAATGTATGCTCCAAAATGTTTATTGAGGTGTACCAATACTTACACAATTATGTTATGGTAAAGTAAAGCCCCGTACACACGATTGGACCAAAATCACATGGGAATTCCATTGGAGTAAAAGAGAACATGTTGGGCCAGATTCAGGTAGAGTTATGCTGGCGTATCAGTCATACGCTGGCATAACTCAGAATCTGCGCCGGCATATCTTGTTTTCTGTATTCAGAAAACAAGATACGCTGGTTTGCAGGAAAGATCCGACAGGCGTAATTGTATTAAGCCGTCAGATCTTAAATGCAATTTTAAAATGGCCGCCAGGGGCGTTCCCGCTGATTTACGCAGAGAATATGTAAATCAGCGAGATACGCCAATTCCCAAAAGTACGCCCGCCCGACGCAGTGACTTCCCCGCGTAAAGATAAAGCACCAAAAAGATGGCGCATCCTATGTTAAGTATGGACGTCGTGGGGGGGCGTGGTTGGAGCAGGAAGGGAGGTGTGCGTGCGAGGTGTGAGATGTGAGAGGAAGGGAGGAAGTGAAAGCCGCGTCTCCCATGGCCTCGCTACCCGCACCGTATGGTTTAAATCCCCCTGTCTGAAAAGCAAGTGAAGCCCCCCTTGGATAGCACCTAATGCCGTGGATCTGGTTCTGACCCTGGTTAACCGGCCTACTCGTCATACCTGGCGGCGAGACACAGACTTTGTTTTCCTTCCGGCGCGAGCTGGTGGAGAGTGGGCGTGCTGCCGCCGTGAGGATCGCGCGGACCGAGCCAGTGAGCGATCGCCGGTGGACAGCGGTCCCGGCGGGTGGGGGTCGGCGGAGCAGCTGGAGGTTTCCTCTCCCTTCAACATTGCTGGGCGGCGACCCGGCGATCCTGGGATCTGGAGACCTGGTGACAGAGGACGGAGCATGGTGAGGGGATCCTTAGAGTCACTTTGGGATTCTTTTCCCCCCGGTCGCGCCAAACACCGCAGAGAGGAATAGGCGCTGGAGAAAAGTCACAAGGCATAAGGTGGAGATGACCAGCAAAGGGAGCAAGGAAGACACACAGTGAGTAACCCTGCAGACTGTATGCTGTATACTGCTGGCGCTGCATGACAAGGAATGTGGGGTTAACTGCTTGCTGAACTAGCTGAATTAACTCACTACCGGCCTGACTGATGTTTTATTGTGACTGATGGAGGGGCAATTGAGAAGCTAAGGGAAAAAAAAAACTATCCTAAGCTCTGAACCCAGCTCTGAACCCAGTTCTGCACCAAGTATTGTACCAAACATTGAGTCAAGCACGGTACCAAGCACTGTAGGTTAAGCATTAACCGGTGCATTAAGTATCAAGCATTGTACCAATTACTGTATCAAACAGCTTGCTTTTGTTTCTCTGTTTTTTTTTTTTTTTTTTTTTTTTGGATTTGAATAAGAAGGCGACAGGAAAGGACGGTGCCATTTTTTCTTTTTTTGTTCTTTTTTTTTTTTTTTTCCTCTCGTCACGGAGTGGAGCGATAGCTAAAGTGGAAGCTGCCTAGCTGTCCAGCTAATTTTTGTCCCGGCTCAGGGGGCGTCCTGTAGTGATTTTTTTTTTTTTTTTTTTCACTCCTTTTTTCCGCCTATATCCCCCTAATCCCCCAAGCCTCTTCCAAGTTGTCCTTAAAAACTATTTAAAGACCATCTACTATCTGATACCATAATGTCGGGCCCGCAGTCACTAAGGTCAGCAAAGGATAAGGACAAGGACAAGGACAAGGAAAAAGGAGGTGTGGGGGCTGCTGCAGCAGCTAAGTTAGAAAAATATGCACACCTAGCAGATCAAACTCCCAGTAAAAGTGGACCAGCGCAAGCCCTTATTAAAACAAGCACAGAAAGGAAAAGCCTGGGCCAAGGAGGCGGTGGAGTGACCAAAACATCTGCCAATAAAAATATATCGGCACCAGACACAGGCTTAACAGCAAACTCCCCGCTAGAAGAGGATCCTATAATAAATCCTACAATAAAAGATGTATTCCTGGTGGTGAATGACTGTAAAAGGTCCCTGGGAGAAGTATGTGATCAAATTAAGGGGGTAAAAGAGGAGCTGATAAGGGTGAAGCAAGAGATGCAGAAAACGAATGAAAGAATAACAGAGGCGGAGGGGAGGATATCCCAAATAGAGGACGAACTGCACCCTGTTAAACAGGACGTTAAGAACATGAGGGTACACGTGGACAAATTTGAGGAAAAAATGGAAGAATTAGAAAACAGACTTCGGAGGGACAATATTAGATTGGTGGGACTACCGGAAAGATGTGAGGGGTCTAAGCCCATAGAATTCTTAGAAAATTGGTTTATAAAATTGTTTGGTAAAGAGAGTTTTTCACAAGCATTTATGATAGAAAGAGCGCATAGAGTGCCCTTTAAACCACCTCCCTCGGGAGGACGCCCAAGATCGATGCTACTGAAATTATTAAATTATCGTGACAAGGAGTTGCTGCTGAGAAAGAGCAGAGAGATGGGGAATATTTTCTTTGAAGGGGTTAAGGTGTCATTTTACCCTGATTTCTCCCCCCAGCTGCAGAAGCGGAGGGCGAGTTTTATCGGGGTTAAAAGGGAAATGCAGAAGGTTAATCTCTCATATGCGCTATTATATCCTGCGCGGTTACGAGTGTCGGCAATGGGCAGGACCTTCATCTTTGACACCCCAGAGGGCGCGGTATCATGGCTGGAGGAAAATAAAGTTCAACTTACAGCAGAGGAGGGGGGGGGCACTTGAGATTAGGGGTAAAGAGGGGATGGAACGAAGAGAATAAATCACTGAATAATGGGGAGAGGGGGGGGTGGGAGCGGGGCTTTCACTTAATGAGAGAAATGGGATATGAGGGTAACGTTGAGCAAAATGAAAGGTGGAATGAGAGGGGGGGAGGGGGGGGGAGTGATTGTGTGTATGGTGCCGACCACAAGATAGCCCCTAGGGGGTACCTAGGAAGGTGTAGGAGGGGGGTGGGGGGTGGGAAAGGGGCATGGGGGTGGGATGCACCTCAGGGTGACATCCAAGGGGGGAAGGGGGTGGGGGGTGGGAAAGGGGCATGGGGGGGATGCACTTCAGGGTGATATCCAAGGGGGGAGGGAAGGGATGAATACAGGAAGGGAAAGGGAAAGTGATATACATATACAACCAGCACAACAAGCACAATTTTTGGTAAAAAATAGGAAAACACAGATAATAAACTATACGAGAATAAGTAAGAGGTCACAGAATGCAAAGGGAAAAACACATGCATCACAAGTTCACGAAATAGAAATGGGCGAAAAGTTAAAATTAGGATTACTATATAGAAGAAAAAGAGATGTGCTCACTAAGTAGGGTGAAGTGGGAATCGGTTGAGTTTTTTTTTTCTTTTTTGCTGTTTTTCTTTGTTTATTCTCTTCTTCTCCTCTCTTTTTTCCCCCCCTTCCTTCTTTCTCGATAGGCCTATTCCAAATTCTAATAGCACCGAAATAACAGAGAGAGACTTTTTTGCTGTTTTCCCTAGTCAGGGCGTACCCTCCTCATTTTCACGGAATGGGCCAATATTCTCAACCTACTATAGATAATGTACCTCTGAATGCAGAGTAAGACATTAAAGATAGGGTCATGGAATGTCCGAGGCTTGGGCTCAGCGGCTAAAAGAGCAGCAGTACTCTCCACGATGGAAAAGTATGGGGTGGAGCTGATCTGCCTGCAGGAAACTCACCTGACAAAAGAGACTATCCAGCAGCTCCAGAGTAAAAAATATCCGACTCAGTTTCACTCAGTACACTCCTCATACTCGAGAGGGGTGGGAGTTTTGGTGAGAGCTGGATTGGAGTTCTCCTGCAGGCAGATCAGTATAGACGAGACTGGTCGCTATGTATTTCTGCATTGTGTGATTCATAGTAAAGTGTATATAATAGCAAATATCTACATCCCTCCACCTTTTAAAATAGATACAATGTTAAGACTAAATGAATTTGTGTTGGGTAAGGGAGAAATAGCAGTAGTAGTAGTGGGCGACTTTAATGAGGTTCTGGATCCAAGGGTCGATAGGTTTCCCATACCGTTACACTCAGAGACTATAGGGAAAAGTCGATTGAGTCAATTCATTGAGGAAGTCGGACTAGTTGATATGTGGAGAGCCGGGAGCCCGGACATCCAGCAATACTCCTGCTACTCAAGCACGCACTCCACTCTCTCTAGGATAGATATGGTATTGGGGAATGAGATCGCACTACGCGGTATGGGGAAGGTGGAGTACCTGCCAAGAGGAGTATCGGACCATTCCCCAATGGTCCTAACAATAAAATTAGAAGGACAAAAAACTAGGAGAGAGTGGAAGATTAACCCTTATTGGTTTGAGCTAATTAAAGAATCAGATGAGATTCTCCCCAAATTGAAGGAATTTGTAGTATTGAATGAAGGCTCTACAGGGTCGGGAATATTATGGGATACGCTGAAGGCATACCTGAGGGGTATGCTGATCCAGCAAATAGCCAAACTAAACAAGAGAGGAAAAGAAGGAGAACAAAATAGCCGTAGAGAAGTAATGGGGGCAGAAAATAACTATGTAATGGCTCCAACGGTAGAGAATAAAGAAACTTGGCTAGAGAAACAAGCAGCATATAGGATGGTGATTATGCAAGAAGTGGAAACTAGAAGACTCTTTGCGCGGCAGTCCTCCTTTGCAGAGGGGGAAAGTGTGGGAAGGATGCTGGCGCAACTGGTGAAGTCAAACTCCCTGCCCTCTGACATCCGGGCCATTAGAACTGAGAGAGGAGCAATAACATCAGACACCTCTGAGATAATACAAACCTTCCAGGGGTATTATGAAAAGCTTTATACAACACAGAAAGTGGGGATGGAAAGAGAAATGGAGGAGTTTTTGGGGAGGTTAGAGATCCCGGTTATCACACAATTGGATAGAGAGGAGCTGGAAATCCCAATATCACTTATAGAAATTCAGCAGGCAGTAGCAGACATGGCAAATCAAAAGTCTCCAGGTCCAGACGGACTCCCGACCGAAATATATAAATATTATGGAGAAATATTACTCCCAGAGCTCAAAAAAGCACTAGATGGAGCGACCATGGAGGGTAGACTACCAGCGTCAATGCTGGAAGCAACCATTATAGTCATTCCAAAAGAAGGCAAGGATCCCTTAGATCCGGCTGCATATAGACCAATCTCCCTTTTATGCTCGGATGCTAAGATAGTGGCCAAAGTCCTGGCAGCAAGGCTCAATAGACTTATCTTAAAATTAATTCACCCAGACCAGACAGGTTTTATAGCCAACAGATCTACCAGCATGAACATAAGAAGAACGTTTTTAAATATACAAACCCCAACGGAGCCTGAGGGTATGAGAGCCGTACTGTCACTGGACGTGACAAAAGCATTCGACAGTGTAGAATGGGGTTATATGTGGAGGGTGCTGGGAAAGTTCGGATTTGGTCCGAAATATACTGGCTGGATAAAAATGTTGTATGATAGTCCCAGAGCCAAAATCAGGATTAAGAGTGAACTCTCGGAAAATATCTCATTAGAGAGGGGGACGAGACAGGGGTGCCCATTGTCGCCCCTGCTCTTCGCCCTGGCGATGGAACCTTTGGCGATAGCCATAAGGTCAAGTACGGAAATAACTGGATTCCAAAGGAAGATGGGAGAAGAAAGAATCGCGCTCTATGCGGACGATATTCTCCTTTATCTGGGTGACACGGAACAATCACTAACAAGAGCAATGAGTATAGTAGAGGAGTTCGGTAGTTTTTCGGGGCTGGAGATAAACTGGGGGAAATCAGAAATACTCCCGGTAGACCCAATTGGAGAAGCTGGGGTAGTGGGAATGCCACAATTGAAGGTGGTGGACTCATTGAAATACTTGGGCATCTGGGTGATAAAAATTTAATCCCGCTATTGGCTAAATTTAAACAAAAAACTTATACCTGGAAACGCCTTCCTCTATCAGTGGCGGGTAGATGCAGTCTAATTAAGATGATATGGCACCCTCAATTGTTGTACATAATGCATAACAGCCCGGTGTGGATCTGCAGGAGATGGTTCAACAAAATTGAATCGCTTTTCAGAGATCTTATTTGGAAGGGGGGACAATCCAGGATTGGACTTCGCACATTACAGCTCCCGGTACTGGAAGGGGGCCTGGCGGTTCCCCACCCTGAGAGCTATTATCTTTCAGCACAACTACAGCACCTAAGGGGATGTAATATACCCGGGGGGGGGAATTTCAATATGAGAATTATGTTGAACGAAGCTCCTCATGATTCTGTTATTGAAGCACTTGAAGCAGACTCCTTCAAGTATAAGCCCCCAACAATAAAGATGATAATTAAAATATGGAAAAAGGTAAAAAAACTGATGGGCTACACTGGATGTTCCGAGTATACCCCCTTATGGAACAACTCTAACCTACAGGAAATTCTTCAGATAGGAAAGGGGGGGGAATGGGAAAAGTACGGTATAAAAAGGCTGAGCCAACTGTATAAGGGTAATACCTACAGGAAGTTTCAGGACTTAAGGGAAGAATTTAATATTCCCCAACATTCATTTTTTATCTACCTCCAGGTAGGACATGCCCTTGGGGTTCAATTCAGGACACAAGCCCTAGAGTGGAAGAAAATGCCCCTACTGGATAACTTAGCTAAAAGAGGGCTAATGAAGGGTCTCATATCCGAAATATATGCACAGATATCTAAAAAGATTAATACTGGCCAGCACCTTCTTAAAGTAAGAGAGAGATGGGAAGAAGACATAGGGGAAATAAAACAGGACCAATGGAAGAGAATATTGGAACTAGGATCAAAGGTCTCAGTTTCACCCTCACAGAAAATCTCTCACCTGATGCTGTTAAATAGAGCCTATTATACACCTAAACGCCTGTACAAGTTTGGTAAAAGACCAGACGATAACTGCCCCAGATGCCAGAGGTCCGGTGACCTAGTGCACATGGTGTGGCGATGCCCAAAGCTGTTCCGCTACTGGGAGGGTGTGCTCAACACTCTGAGGGATATATTCGGAGCACCGTTGGAGCTGGAGGCCACACTGTGCGTACTGGGCTACAAGAGGGAAAGGGAGGAGAAAAGAAGCACTACACTTGCAATACTAAGATGCCTATTTCAAGCCAGAAAACTAATAGCTATGAGATGGCAGGCAACAACGCCACCGACAGTAAGTGAATGGGTCAGGGTAACAAATGAATCAATATGCAAAGAAAGGACAGTCTACATAAAAAGAGGTAATCTGAAGGAGTATGAGGAAATATGGAAACTATGGCTAGGGAAAAGAGTACATCATATTAGGGGGGAAGAGAATAGCCAAATATAAAAAGAGATTGGAAACCTATATAGGTTATGGCGTGATAGACTCATAAAGGTAGATGAGGGGCTTGGACGAGGGAAAGGAGACAACCGGAAATTAAAAACACCTAGGAGGCCAAGTAGGAAATAGAGAGAGCAACTCCAAGAGGGGAAGAACAGGAAGGAGGGAGGATTTACAAGGGGTATAAAGTATAATATTATGTAGAACCCCAAAATCGGCTGTCTCCTTAACTCTGGCAACCCCCAGCATCTGCCTTCCAGAACATTAATTTAAAGGGTTCTTATATTGTGTATGTATTGTAAAAATGTGATATGCAGAAGGAATAATCCTTTCTTGTTTTTAAGGAATTATTTAATATTTGTATGTAATAAACAGAAAACAATAAAGAATGAAAAGTTAAAAAAAAAAAAAAAGTATGGACGTCGTGACCGCGCCGAATTTTAAATTTTTTACGTCGTTTGCGTAACTCGTCCGTGAATGGGGATTTACGTTGATTACGTTCACGTCGAAAACACCGTCATAATTCGGAGCATGTGCACTGAGATTTTTTGTCGACGCATGCGCAGTACGTTTTGTGCGGGGACGCTCCTAATATAAATAGCAGACGCCTCGTACACGCCGAATTTGAATTAGGCCGCTCAATTTACGCTACGCCGCCGCAACTTTACAGGCAAGTGCTTTGTGAATAAAACAATAAAAGTTGCGGAGGCGTAACGTAAATTACATACGTTACGCCAAAATAAAGATCCGCTCTCCTACCTGAATCTGGCCCCTACTCTGAATCTGGCCCCTACTCTATCTAAACTTCGATGGAATTCATCAGAATTTCCGATGGAGCGTACACACTTTTTCCATCGGAAATTCCGATCGTGTGTACGGGGCTTTACACTACTTAATGTGCTGGCTGGATCCCACAATGATATTTTCCATGCAACTAAAGTAAAGGATCCCAAAATTGTTAAGAGAGGAGATAAGATAAGATAAGGTGTAGGGTCCCAAATATGTGAATTATAATAAACAGAACTAAATAACAGAAATTCCTCTACTAAATGTCAAGCGTCTGTGGTAGTGACACCCTTGTAGATCAGCAATTTTTTCTCTTAGATACAATAAAACATACTCATATGATTAGAATTTCTATTCAATTTTATATTTGTTTAGGTAATTCATAAGTAGCCATGGGATTACTATGGGTAGATGCCATGTTACACTATAAGCAATCAGGTTTTCTACACATCACTTAGCTCACTTATATTTGAGGACTGCACCTCACTATTTAGATCAGTATTTGCTAATCGTCCTTTTTCATTCTTCCAGTTGTGGGAAATAATAAGTGTTCTGCCGCGTACACACGATTGTTTTTTCCGTTGGAATAAACTCTGACAGGTTTTTCTGACGAAATTCCGCTCAAGTTGTCTTGCATACACATGGACACACCAAATTCCGACCATCAAAAACGCGGTGACGTACAACACTACGACAAGCCTAGAAAAATTAAGTTCAATGCTCCTGAGCATGTGTCAAACTGTTTCCGAGCATGCATGTTTTTTTTCTCCGTCAGAACTCCATACAGACAAACGGAATTTCCGATGTTGTTCTCTTTCTAAGTCTGTCGTAATTTCCGACTAAAAAAGTCAGATGGGGCATACTTACGGTCGGAATATGCAATGAAAAAATTCCGTCTGACTTTTTTCTTTAGAACTTTCGACCCTGTGTATGCGGCATTCCAAGCTCTTATGCCGCGTACACACGGTCGTTTTTTGTGATGAAATAAAACAACGTTTTAAAAACGTCATTTAAAATGATGGTGTGTGGGCAAAACTTAATTTTATGTCTTCAAAAAAACGACCAAAACATTTTTTAAACATTTATATTTCGTTATTTTTATGTCGTTTTTTAGAATGTCGTCTTTTGTTTCACAAAAAATGATCGTGTGTGGGCAAAACGACGTTTAAAACGACGTTTTTAAACCCACGCATGCTCAGAAGCAAGTTATGAGACGGGAGCTTCAATGGAACAGAGTGCCGTCGAAAGTGTCTTACGTAACCGCGCTTTGCAAGAGCATTTTCAGAAAACGATGGTGTGTATGCAACATCGTTTTTTAAAATGAAGTTTAAAAAACGTTGTTTTGTTTCGTGAGATAAAACGACGTTTTTTTACATCACAAAAAGTGATTGTGTGTACGCGGCATTATAGTTACCATCACATTTTGCACCTTCTCACCTATTTCAGCATGATCTGCTGTACTGTATACCTACTTACCTTTATTCAACTAGAATTGCAGCTGTAGATTAATTTAAGTGGTATTCTATCATTCACATTACATAAACCACTAGGCTACTCCCCGCCTCCAAATGACGGTAGGCCGATAATCCTCTCGTTCTGGGAGGACGTTATATGACATCCTCGCCTTCCTGAGCCACTAGGGGGCGTGTGTGCGGGAACATGATGCGCGTGCCTGGCAGCCTCGATGTCCGCGGGGCATCTGCCATTGCCCAGAAAGTGAGCAGGACCATAGATCTCTGTGTGTAAACACAGAGATCCACGTCCTGTCAGGGAGAGGAGACTGATGGTGTGTCCCTTGTACATAGGAACACCGATCAGTAACCTCCCCCAGTCAGTCCCCTCCCGCTACAGTTAGAATCACTCGCTAGGGTACACATTTAACCCCTTGATCGCCCCCTAGTGTTAACCCCTTCCCTGCCAGTCACATTCACACAGTAATCTGTGCATATTTACAGTATAGCACTGTTCGCTGTATAAATGTGAATGGTCCCAAAATAGTGTCAAAAGTGTCTGATGTGTCCGCCACAATATCGCAGTCATGATAAAAATCGAAGATTGCCGCCATTACTAGTAAAAAAAATGCTATAATTCTTTCCCCTATTTTGAAGCCGATATAACTTTTGCGCAAACCAATCAATATACGCTTATTGCGATTTTTTTCCCCAAAAATATGTAGAAAAATACATATCGGCCAAAACTCAGGAGAAAATTTGTTTTTTTATATATATTTTTGGAGGATATTTATTATAGCAAAAACTTAAAAATAATGGCTTGGCCAGGAAGGGGGTGAAAAAGTGCCCAGTATTGAGGTGGGTTAACATTGGGAGTTTTCTCAAATTTTGTTTTAAATAGTGTGTAATAGCATGGTTTTTGAGTAGAACAGCACTTCAGCAGATGCAAGACACCACAAACAATCTTGAAATAAGAAGTACTTGATTACCAGTTTATTCAGTTCAGTGTCTCAATACACGGAATATTCTTTCAGCCCTCTTCAGATTAGAGTAATGTTTAATCATTAACGACATAACAACAAGAAGGTTACATCAGCCTCGTACATGAACTCAAACACTATGTAGACTGTAGGTGTCAAATCCCTGTTTTACAGGTGTTTGATTTTATATTTTCTGCCACTAAATGCCCCTCTGTGTTAGCCAGTGTGTCCATGTACACATAAGCATATACAGGCATTTAGAGGCAAGGATGTTAGGTAGCAAAAACTGAACCCACATTGTGTTTAGGAGAGGCGTTTGTGGGCAGAAAGAAAAATACCCGCTGCATCTAAACATGTGTAAAAGCATCTAAACACGCCTAAACGCATTTCAGTTTTCATTCATTACAATGGGCAGAATAAATTACTATTCTGCCCATTGAAATGAATGAACACCCAAACACTTGATGTGCCTAAAAATGTTTGAAAACTCTTTTCAGGAGAAAGGAGTTTAGAAGAGCATAGTCTACATAAGGCCTACATAAGGCCTTATTGATAAAATGTGTGTAGAAATAGTCACAAAGACCGAAAGCCTGGATATCAGATGTAGACAACCTTGGCAGTACTGCAAGACAAATGCAAGAGCTAATGCGTTTCGAGCGATATGTCCTCTTCCTCGAAGCTAGAGGAAGAGGTTTTATCCCTTGAAACATATTAGCGATTGCACTTGCCATGTTACCAAGGTTGTCTAAATCTGATATCCAGGCTATGGAGTTGAGAAGGTTACGTATCTCTAGAATACATAAGGTTTGGAGTTTATGGCCATCCACCTACATCTGAGTCCATATATGCCCAGAAAAAAATAAAAATAAGTAATGGTCTGCATCCATTTCCTTTTTCCCCAGACCTAAATGTGATGGATCGAACGACACAAGTCTGCTTACTTTCAGTCTCAGTCCCATAGAGCAATAATAACCCCTGTCTGTTGTGTAGATGCAGACACAACTGAATGGGCACTGATATCGTGTCAATAAACTGACATCCATCCTGTTCAGCTCCAATTTAGCATGGGATCCAAATCATGTGAAAGGGCCCTTCTCAGCCCAGTGCTCCAGTGATTGCTGGAGGGGTAGAGCAGAGAGCGGTGACAGACAAATTTTCCACATTTTGTCATGTTACAACCTAAAACCTATATGTATTTTATTGTGATAGACACAAAGTGGCATATAATTGTGAAGTGGAGGGAAAATGCTAAATGGTTTTATACATTTTTTACAAATAAATATGTGAAAAGTGTGGCGTGCATTTGTATTCAGCCCCCTTTAATTTGATACCCCTAATTAAAATCTAGCAGACCAGACAGGACAGGGATAAAGTTGGGGAGAAGTTTAAAGCAGGGTTAAAAATACCCCAAGCTTTGAACATCTCATGAAGCACTGTTCAATCCATCATCTGAAAATGGAAAGAGTATGGCACAGCTGCAAACCTACCAAGACATGGCCGTCCACAGGGGTCAAGTCCTGGGGAAAAAAGTGTGGGAACTCCCACCCAAGATCCACTCCCCCACCAAAAAAAAAAAAAAATGATACTCTCATATGCATAATTACTAAACCGCATGTTTTTTTTTTTTGATCCACTGTACCTTAGTAATCCTTTATGTTACTGTCCGCTTCCTGTATATGGATTCATCGGGTAGTGTGCGGGTATTATGTCACTTCCTCGATGCCGCAATGTCTCCTGGGAGCTTTTGTCATAGTTCCCGGGAGACATTGCGGAGGTCTGCTGCGAGTTATCGCAGGATTTAGAAAGAACAAGTTCTTTCTAAATCTGGCAATAACCTGATGAAGCCATATACAGGAAGAGGCCAGTAACATAAGGAATTACTAAGGTTCGCCTGCCCCTGACAGTGACTTGAGCTGGGCATCACTGCTTAGTGAAGGATCGGCTCGGGCGGCTTGAGTTCCTGCTGTGAAAAAAGTGCAGGGACTCCATTCCCACACGTTCCCGCAGGACTTGAGCCCTGATCGTCCACCTAAACTGACAGGCTGGTCAAGGAGAGCATTATTCAGAGAAGCAGCCAAGAGACCCATGACAACTCTGGAGGAACTGCAGAGATCCACAGCTCAGGTGGGAGAATCTGTCCACAGGACAACTATTAGTCATGCACTCCACAAATCTGGCCTTTATGGAAGAGTAGCAAGAAGAAAGCCATAAGTCCTGTTTGCAGTTTGTGAGAAGCCATGTGGAGAACACAGCAAACATGTGGAAGCAGGGGCGGACTGACAACTCATGGGGCCCCCGGGCAACAGGAGATCATGTGGCCCCCTGTGTCTCCCCCCACACTCAAGCCACACCCACACAAAGCCCCACCCCCAGCTTGCACTGCGTGGATGCCTCGATTCTGGGATGAACTTGAGATAAACAGTGCACAGGGGGCAGCAGGACAGAGCATAATGTATCCATGGCAAAGTATACAAGTTAGCAGGTCATAGCACAGGAGGGCACAATATGTGTGTGTGGAGGGCAGGAGGGCACACTACATGGAGAGCAGCAGGGCACATTATGGGGAACACCAGGGAACATTACAGGTTGGGGGGGCACAGTAGGACACATTACATAAGGGGACAGCAGGGAACATTAATATAGGGTACATTACAGGGGTAGGCAGAGGGGCGCAGCATGGAACATTACATGGGGCAGGAGGGCGCATTATGGGGTACAGCAGAGTATATTTCATGAGGGCACATTATGGGGCACAACAAAGCACATTATGGGGCATATTACATGGGGAGAAGAGGGCACATAATGGGACACAGCAGGGCATATTACATGAGGTCACATTAAGGGGCACAGCAGAGCACATTAGGAAACATAAAATCTCATATTATGGGGCACAGCAGGGCACATTATGAGGCAAAGCAAGGCATATTACATGGGGGCAAGAGGATACATTATAGAGCACAGCAAGGGATATTACATGGAGCAAGAGGGCACATATAGGGCACACTATGGGGCACTGAATGATACATCAGGGGTCACACAGCAGGGCACATCATATGGCAAACATCAGGGTACAGGGCACATCATGAGGCATACAGTAGGGCTCAGGAAACATCACAAGGCCCACAGGAGGAAATTGAGCACACAATGTGGCACATATTAGGGCATGGGGCACACAGTAGAGCACATCATTGGGTACACAGTAGGTCATGGGACACATCACAGGGCACATCATGGGGGCAGGTAGCAGGGCATGGGGCACACATCAGAGTATGGGGTAGACAGCTGGGCATAGGCCAGACAGGCCATGGGGCACAGAGCAGGGTGTGGGGCAGACATCGGGGCATGGGGGCATAGAGAAGGGCATGGGGCAGACAGCAGGGCACGGGGCACAGACCAGGGCATGTGGCCACAGGGCATAGGGGCAGACAGCAGGGCATGGGGCAGACAACTGGGCATGGGCCAGACAGCAATCCATGGGGCACAAAGCAGGGTGTGGAGCACACATCAGGGTACGGGGGCACACATCAGAGCATGGGGCACACATCAGGGCATGGGGGCCGACAGCAGGGCATGGGGGCCGACAGCAGGGCATGGGGGCCGACAGCAGGGCATGGGGGTATGGAGCAGGGCATAAGTAAACAGCAGGGCATGGGGGAAAAGATCAGGGCATGGGGGCAGACAGCAGGGCATAAGGTAGACATCAGGGCATGGGGGCACAGAGCATGGCATGGGGCAGACAGGGCATGGGGGGGGACATCAGGGCATAAAGTAGACAGCAGGGCATGGGGGGCACAGAGCAGTGCAAGGAGGCACCGAGCATGGTATAGGGTAGACGTCGGAGCAAGGATGCAGACATTAGGGCATGGAGGCAGACAGCAGGGCATGGGGGCACACATCAGAGCACGGGGCATAGAGAAGGGCATGGGGCAGAAAGCAGGGCATAGGGGTACGGAGCAGGGCATAAGTAAACAGCAGGGCATGGGGGGAAAAGATCAGGGCATGGGGGCAGACAGCAGGGCATGGAGCAGGTCATAGGGTAGACAGCGGGGCATGGCGGCACACATCAGAGCATGGGGCATAGAGAAGGGCATGGGGTATAGAGAAGGGCATGGGGCAGACAGCAGGGCATAGGGGTACGGAGCAGGGCATAAGTAAAAAGCAGGGCATGGGGGGAAAAGATCAGGGCATGGGGGCAGACAGCAGGGCATGGAGCAGGTCATAGGGTAGACAGTGGGGCATGGGGGCACAGAGCAGGGCATGGGGGCACAGAGCGGGGCATGGCATAGACAGGGCATGGGGGTGGACATCAGGGCATAAGATAGACAGCAGGGCATGGAGGGCACAGAGCAGAGCAAGGAGGCACCAAACATGGTATAGGGTAGACATCAGAGCATGGGGCAGACATCAGAGCATGGGGCAGACATCAGGGCATGGAGGCAGACAGCAGGGCATGGGGCAAAGAGCAGGGCAAGGGGGCAGATAGCAGGGCATGAGGCACGGAGCAGGGCATAGGGTAGACAGGGTACTGGGGAGTCATCAGGTCATGGGGGCACAGAGCAGGGCATAGGGAGACATTAGGGCATGAGGCAGAAAGCAGGGCAAGGGGGCAGACTACAGGGGATGGGGCAGAGAGCAGGGCATGGGCAGACTATATGGCAAGAGACAGCATTCAGGGCTTTGGGGCACAGAGCAGCATACAATCTGCTGCACTTACTAGTGCACTTTACTTTACTAGTTCCTATATGCAGAGTAGCGCGGGAAGCGGCTGTAAACATACCTCTCGTGATGCGCTCCTCCTCCCCGCTGGCCCCTCCTTCCCTCCCGTCCACTCCAGGTGCTTGCATTTGTCATCACCTCGGACAGACGAGAGAGGAGGGGCCGGCGGGGAGGAGGAGCGCATCACGAGAGGTATGTTAACAGCTGCTTCCCGCGCGGCAGTCTATTGGTACTAGGAAGCACTGATTCAGGACCCGTCTACCCGTCGGACTAGCGCTGATTGACGGGTAGCATAGATCTAATTGGAAGCTGTCATGGGGCCCCCTACTGGCCACGGGCCCTCGGTCCGTGCCCGAATTGCCCTATGGTCAGTCCGCCCCTGTGTGGAAGAATGTGCTCTGGTCAGATGAGACCAAAGTTTAACTTTTTGGCCTAAAAGCAAAATGCTATGTGTGGTGGGAAACTAACACACCATCCCCATGATGAAACATGGTGGTGGCAGCATCATGTTGTGGGGATGCTTTTCTTCAGCAGAGACATGGAAGCTGGTCAGAGTTGATTGAAGATGGATGAGTCAAATACAGGGCAATCTTAGAAGAAAACCTGTTAGGCGGCGTACACACGAGGGGATATGTCCGCTGAAAACGGTCCGATGGACCGTTTCAGCAGACATCTCCGCTCGTGTGTATGGGCTAGCGGACAGATTTCTCCACCCGACAGATTTCAAAGCATGCTTTGAAATCTATCCGGTGGGAATCTGTCCGCCCGACATGTCTGCTGGTTAGTACACTTACCAGCAGACATGTCGGCTCCCACCACCGCCGCGCCGCTGCCGAATGGATTCGGCGCATGCGCGGAAGTGTTTTACTTCCTGGTGCGGTGACGTGGCGGTGGCGCGGCGGCGTCAACGTCACCGCCGCGTCACCACTACGTCACCGCGCCGTCCGGCGGCGGGGAATTTGATCCGATGGTGTGTACACGCCATCGGATCAAACTCCCGATCGGACATATCCGATGGAAATGGTCCGCGGACCGTTTTCATCGGATATATCCGATCGTCTGTACGCCGCCTTAGAGTCTGAAAAAGACTTGAGACTGGGGCGGAGGTTCACCTTCCAGCAGGACACCAACCCTAAACATACAGCCAGAGCTGCAATGAAATCGTTTAAGTCAAAGCATATTCATGTGTTAGAATGGCCCAGTTGAACTCCAGACCTAAACCCATTTGAGAATCTGTGGCAAGGCTTTCTTGCTCTCCATCCAATCTGACAGAGCTTGAGTTATTTTGCAAAGAAGAATGGGCAAAAATGTCACTCATGTGCAAAGCTGGTAGAGACATCCCCAAAAAGACTTGCAGCTGTAATTGCAGTGAAAGGTGATTCTACAAAGTATTGACTCAGGGGGGCTGAATAGAAATGCACTCCACACTTATCACATATTTATTTGTATAAAATGTTGAAAACCATTTATCATTTTCCTTGTCTGTCCTCCAATGGTCATACAAAAAGTGTAGCTGCTGACTTTTATTAATCGGACACTCACCTATCCCAGGTTCTAGCAATGTCCCAGGTTCTAGTCCCGCTCGTCTCCCTCTCCTCTCTGCGGTGCCGGCATCATGGCTGTGGGCACCCGGCTTTGGCTTCACAGCCATTGATGGGTGCAGGTAGGCTGCATTGATCGGCGCTGGTAGGCTTCATTTGATGGGAACTGTTGGCCTACATTGATGGGCACTGGAAGGCTGCATTGATGGGGACTGGTAGGCTTCATTTGATAGGCACTGGTTGGTGGGCTTCATTGATGGGGGCTGGTAGGCTGAATTCGACGGGTGCTGGTGGGCTTCATTGGTGGGCTTCATTTGATGGGTGCTGGTGGGCTTTAATGATGGGCGCTGGTGGGATTCATTTGATGGGAGCTTCATTAAAAAGGTGGGGTATACATGAGCAGGGCAAAAGGGGTGGAGTCATGGGTGGAGCCAAGGAAGGGCGGCAAAATTAGGTTTTGCCTATGATGTCGAGCCGCGCTGCACGCCGTGATTGGCCAGGCAATCATCTGGGACCTGTGACGTGTCACAGATGTGTTCCAAGAGGGAGGGGGAGAGGTGAACTTCCTTCCGGTGCTGCAGAGCCCCGGGAGGAAGTTTGAGCCTCTAAAAAGAGGGTCCCCCCAAAAAAAAATTACATGCCATGTATCATGTCAGGGTGTCACCTTCCCTTAAAGCAGAAGTTCAATTTTTGGGTGCAACTTCGCTTTAATGCGGCGGGGAACAAAGATTATATGACCACTTACATAAAATAAAATTAAATGGGTTGTTCTACAACAGGGGTGCCCAACCTTTTGCGGGGTTCCAGTCAGGTTTTTTCTTTTGCCCATTTAAATATTAGGCTAATAAAGTTCCCATTAAAGAGCATCAAACATACCACATCGCTGTGTAAAATAATAAAAAACTTGCCTCCACTGCTGTGCAGAACGATGTGGCTGTTTCCATCTCCTGTGTGGGCAATTGAAGCCCGGCGTGTGCATGCTGGGTAAGCTTTAAATCTTGCCTGTGCGCATTAATCGCCACTACGAGCGGCGCTCTGTTTGTGCCAATGTCATAACAACGGGCAGCGGCGGAGGAACGTCCCGCCCCATTGTTATGACAATGAACATAACAGAATCCCCCACACTGCTCTCTCTCTCACCCTGCACATGAATGAAAAGTAAGGGCTTTGTGCCCTTAATAAACATGGTGCTGTAAACAGCACCTGTACTGTCCTTAGGAGCGCACAGACTCCTGGGAAATTATGACACTACATTCCCAGGAGTCTGTGCGGTGTAGATTAGAAAGCACCAGCACCGCGGTGCAGGAAGAGGGAAGATTAACTAATCTGCCTAGCAACAACAGTTTAAAGCCACGTAAAAAATGTTTTTTTTTTTTGTTAATGGACTAATGACATTTTTTTGTATAGTTCATGTATAGTTATATTTGAGGGTGGAGCTCCGCTTTAAGCGACTTGGTAACCGGTCACGGGCCACAGTGTTCGTTTCTGCTCTGCATATGCAGAGCGGACACTGACACAGCCCACTATACTTTTTAGCAGATCGTATAGGTAGGACAAAAGTTTGTTTACGTCTTCCACTACATAGAGGTGAGTGGAGGGTCCAATTGGTCGGACTGTCAGACTGACCATGTAAAAGGGGCCCAAGGCTGATTTCACACTGATGTGCTGCGGTTTACCTGCACTGCGGGTGCAACACAGTGTACCTTTGGCTTTCCTGCACTTTGGAATAGACTTCTATTATATTCTGTAGGTTTGGTGCACTTTCAGAAAGCTCACCAAACTCGCAGGTAATAACAGAAGTCTATGGCTCAGCGCAGGTAACCCACAGGTAAACTAATCTGCACCTGTGGATCAGTTTTAAAGTGGTTGTAAACCCTTACTGACCACTTAGACCTACATGTAAGCCTAGATTAGGGGTTACCTGTAGGTGCAAGAAATATCTCCTAAACCTACACGGTTTAGGAGATATTTGCAAAACACATGCACCGATTTCTATGACGCATGTGCCGTAGACAACAGTGCACTGAGCGTGCCGTTACTAACATCGATCATGCCATAAGTGGCGGCACGGGATTGACATAATCGCGGCTCCGGCCAGTCACAGCGCCGGAGCCGTGATACGAGGAAGACACTCGGGGCAAGATGGCGGCGATGGAGGAGAGGAATGAGTATCGCTGTGGGGTCTTCGATCTCAGGTGAGTAATACATAATGAGCTAGTATGCTATGCATGCTAGTATGCTGACATGTTTTACCTATAGGTAAGCCTAGATTAAGGATTACCTGTAGGTGTTTGCAATATCTCCTAAACCTACACGGTTTAGTAGATATTTGCCACAAAGAAAGCCCAGTTGTCTACGGCACATGCGCGCCATAGACAATGGCGCACTGAGAATGCCGGTTTTCTTTCCATCTTCTTTTATTTGTTTTCAAGCACGCAAAGTAACATACAACAGGAAGGCCATTCCTCTGGCCATGAAGTCGTCACATCATATAACAAAGAAATCCACCAATATGCCCAAATAATACATAATATCCTCTTTAAAAAGGAAAACAGTTTTTATGTTCATAACTCATCATATCTCTTCTATCCCTAACACACTAATCCAACGTCCGCTCCTTTAGTGTCCCCTTTAAATCTGTGGGTATCATTTCTTCACTCCTTCAAACCAATAAACCCCCTTTCTCCAGGGTATCCTATGTCCCCTTGGGGATGGGGCAATTAAACCTATCCTTTTTGTGTCACTCTCAGCTTTACCATCCCTAACCAACCCCACCCTTCCCAAAAAAATAAAAAAAACTCCCCCCCGGTGCCGGTTTTCTGAATGGATAATGCCGGCTTTGACGGCTCCCGCGCGAATGCGTGGAGTGATGTCATCGTCGCTCCGGCCAATCAGAGCGCCGGAGCGGCGATACCCGGAATTAACCTCTGGCAGAGATGTCTGCGGCCGGAGGAGGAGACGAGGACAGCTTTGGGGGCTTTGATCTAAGGTAAGTAGTGCATAATGAGCTAGTATGCTAGTCATACTAGCTCATTATTCATTTGTCTTGCCATTTTCTTTGGGGGGGGGGGGGGGTTTACAACCACTTTAAAGCAGCCCAGTAACCACTGCAGAAAAGATATGCCCATATACACACTGAATTTAGTAATAAACTGACCTTAAATAACAGTATTCTATTCTATTCCAACCCAGAGCAGGAGGTCACGGGCCACATCAGAGGGCTCCGCGGGCCACATCAGAGGGCCCCGTGGGCCACATCAGAGGGCTCCGCTGGCCACATCAGAGGGCTCCGCTGGCCACATCAGAGGGCCCCGTGGGCCACATCAGAGGGCTCCGCGGGCCACATCAGAGGGCCCCGTGGGCCACATCAGAGGGCTCCGCTGGCCACATCAGAGGGCTCCGCTGGCCACATCAGAGGGCTCCGCGGGCCACATCAGAGGGCTCCACAGGCCACTGGTTGGTCACCCCTGTTTTACTAGGTGAGGGTTCACATATACTTTAGTCCTGTTTAGACAATAATCATATTTATGTTTTATATAGGCTACCCTACTATCTGAGCAGGGGGTCTTTGGAATTACAGATAGGATACAGACAGGACTGTATTTACATTACAGTCCTGAAAATATGGAGCAGCAGGCATGTCAAATCCCAAACTTCTGGATAACTCAGAATGTGTGCTCACATTTATGACCACAAGGTGGTGCTCTTCTATAGATGTCCGATGGCTCAACTTGACTCCAATACATGCAGATCCAAAAACAGGAATGATCAGCTACAATGTGACAACATACAACACACCGGATCAATATCAATGTACCAATATCAGTGTAAATCGTTAATACAAATAGTGATAAAAAAAAGAATCAGACATGTTTTTAGTACCGCAAACTTTAGCCTATCCTGAAATAAGTAAAAATGTTTCCTAATGAAATCGTGCCTGCTGCTGAGGATGGTGTGAGCTCAGATCTTGTCATTCCGATCAGTGATCCCCCTGTACAGGAGACCCCATGTTTACACTTTTACACGGTGGACAGATGCTTTAAGAAGTCCCCTCCCCCTCCTCGCCGGACACACCCCCACCTGGAGAGCTCTCCCTGAGTCTTGGCTGAGTGGAGGATCCGGGAGAGCTGAACCTGGAATTGACGGGCTGATTGTTAGCTCCTCTGCCACACTCACTCATCGGATTGTACAGGAGGATCGGGGAGCCCCGGGTGCCACCCTGAACCCCAACAGGTAATCTTCTGATAGATCCCTATCATGGCCATCCCTTATATACCGACCACTGTGTCTTCTGATGGTCCTTTCACTGACCATGGTCATCGATCAGGACTGCTAGTCCTATGTATAGCAAAGGGGGGTTCCTCTCCTTTAATAGTTCCTATAGTACAGGTGGGGGTCACATATTGGGATAACTTTGCACACTTGGAGTTTGTATTCTATGGCTGGAAGTGTTGGCCAGATGGCAATGAAATTCAGTAGAAGCCCCAGGTGATCGGCTTATCTTTGCTGGGGGGAAAAAAATACTCCTTTGGCTGTTTGTGTAGTTAGGGGTTGTATTTGTTTGTTATAGTAGGGTGTTTATGTTGTAGCATATATTGTAGCAAAGTTTGTACTGTACCATGGGCTTGTTTGCTGTGCCATGGGGCTTGTGGTCATGATTTGTATTGGCTATCAGTCTGTGCTTATTTACAATGGGTGTGTGGGGTGTTTTTTTTTTGTTTATTATTATTATTATTATTATTATTTTTTTTTTTTTTCATGTCTAACTTAGGTTATTAAATTTGTAATCCATTACTTAATTGCTCATTATCCATAGTAGTTTTGCCATTATGAATGCTCATTTTCATTGGACAGTAGAGTTGAAAGGCAAGATGATTCACTCTTCTGTGTGTAGAGATAAAGCTAACCACACACATTACAATCCTCTTTACTGCTCAGTTTTTATGAGAAAACATTGATGCCATTTCACCATAACAAACATAAAAACTTTTAGCTGTAAAAAAAAAAAAAAAGTAAGGTGATAAATATGCAGACCTGACTGTACACTGCATTGAATTGTACAATCACACCGCTATACACGTATAAATCTAATGACACATGGCAAATTCTACGTTTCTGGCAGGCAGATGACTTCACCTAGCTTTTCCATTTGGAATATCTCCTTGGGTGATATCCATCTATAAGGAGAGCAGATTTGCCCTAATCGTCACAGGCTGGAAATCGGGCGCTGTTATTGAGCAGGTTCTGTGCAGCCTTATTCAGTTTATGGATTGGCGACCCCCCCCCGCACCCCCCCATACTGTAAAATGCCAGTACAACCACCTTAAACTGGCCATAAATTGGTAGAGTTTTTAAACAAAAATTCTCTTAAGGTTCTAAGAAAGTTTGGTTGTTTTTCTAATCGTCAGTGGGGTCAAATTGAAATTTATTATAGACGGCAGTGATGGGAAAAAATTGGAAGGCGCAGGATGGATGGAAACTTTCTAACAGTGTTGTTTGGTAAAGTCCATTTACTGCCAAAATATAATGTTTAATGCAAACATCTTTCGAAGGACAAACGAATGTTCATATGAAATTCTATCTGTGACCAGCTTTAGTTTGGAAACCGCTACAATCTATTGTACCGTCCAATTGTAAACCTGACAATAAACGGACCAAAATTTAGAGTTTTTGATATTTTGGTTCATAATAAAAACATGCTATGATCTCTTGTTAATAAGCTGTGATATGTAAGCGAGGACTCAACTCTGGCCCGGGGGCTGGATGCAGGCCTTTGCTTGCCTTTTATCTGGCCCTTGGGGCACTATTCCTTCCACTGACACCAATGACGGGGCACTATTCCTTCCACTGGCCTTATTCCTTCCACAGACACCAATGACGGGGCACTATTCCTTCCACTTGCACTATTCCTTCCAATGACGGGGCACTATTCCTTCCACTGACACCGACGGGGCACTATTCCTTCCAATGACACCAATGACGGGGCACTATTCCTTCCACTGGCCTTATTCCTTCCACTGACACCAATGACTGGGCACTATTCCTTCCACTTGCACTATTCCTTTCAATGACGGGGCACTGTTCCTTCCACTGACACCAATGACGGACACTATTCCTTCCACTGACACCAATGACGGGGCACTATTCCTTCCACTGACACCAATGACGGGGCACTATTCCTTCCAATGTTGGGGCACTATGCCTTCCACTGACACCAATGACGGGGCACTATGCCTTCCACTGACACCAATGACGGGGCACTATGCCTTCCACTGACACCAATGACGGGGCACTATGCCTTCCACTGACACCAATGACGGGTCACTATGCCTTCCACTGACACCAATGACGGGTCACTATGCCTTCCACTGACACCAATGACGGGTCACTATGCCTTCCACTGACACCAATGACGGGTCACTATGCCTTCCACTGACACCAATGACGGGTCACTATGCCTTCCAATGACGGGGCACTATGCCTTCCACTGACACCAATGACGGGGCACTATTCCTTCCACTGACACCAATGACGGGGCACTATTCCTTCCACTGACACCAATGACGGGGCACTATTCCTACCACTGACACCAATGATGGGGCACTATTCCTCCCCCTAATACCAAAGATGTGCCACTCCTCGATTAAAGTTTGAAGTCCACTGTTATAAATGATATATGGGTTTCATCAGACCTGCAGCTTGTAATTGTATTAGTCTTGATGTTGGATACATATCGTACACTTTTGTGATACAGTGGTTTTTGATGAAGTATCACTTTAAGATAATGGGATCTAAATGAACTGTGTGTTCCAAAATGTCTGGTTTCCATATTGGAACCCTAATAAGTAACCTGATGTTCTTGTGGATCACAATGAATACTGATGGTCATATATGATGTGCTGAGCCCAGATACATCAACATCTTGGCGTGTGTGTAAAAAAAAATAATAAAAATATATATTTTAATTTAATTTTTAATTTTTTTTCTCCATCTACTAAAGCTTATTTTATTTTTTTTGGACCCCAATAGTCCTTTAATTTAACCTGTGTTAGTCATATGCTTAGTAAATGGGTATACTGATTTATTTTATGTAATAGTCTAATGCTGGCCATACACTATACAAAAAAATCTGTTGAAATTCAGTAGTTTACACAGTTAGTTTTTTTTTCGAGCAGTTAATGGGCAAAAAATTGATAATCATTAGGATGTTTTTGAGCCATAAAAACGAAGAACAAGTTTGGAAAATTGAAAGATTAATGTGTTTCCCGTCCTAAATGTCTGCACTAGGTATATGTATTTATGTCCCTGAACGATTTCAGTCATAACATGATGGCACTATTGTTTGCACTCACGGCCGAACGTTTGTTTATTTTGAAAAATGGGCTTGGCCATTTTTTATTTTTTTTTCGTATAGTGTATGGCCAGCATTAGTACTGGTAAGGTTTCAGGTTTTAACAAATTGCACGCTTGGGACACAAAGAACTAGCAAGTTCTCAAATGGCTTCCATGGATACTTTATTGCATAATTGAACTGTTTTATTTGTATGTCCCAGCTGCTTATCAGATTTGTTTTTACAAGGGAATTTTCCCTTAACTTAGTGAATGCAGTGAAAATTTAGTCGTCAAGAATATCTCATTGCCTTCAATAAAAAATAAATAAAAGAACACGTTTTATTTTTCTTGTACATAATGAAATAATTTAAGTTTGAAGAACTTCGCATGCTTCCTTAAGTTAAAGGACAATTCTCTTGCAACGTGAAGAATCTCTACACAACCTATGTCAAACACAAAGCCCGTGGTCCGAATTCAGCCCACCAGGCCTTATGTGGCTTTGGCTCTCACCCTCCACTCCCTGCTGTCACTTGTAAACACAGAAGCCTTTTGTGTTTACAAACGACAGCTTCGCTCTCAGGGGCTTCCTGAATTAACAGACCCCCCCCCCCCACACACACACACGCGCGCACTGAAGGGCATGGCAGGGACAGATCTCCAGAATCCGAGAGAGATCAAGAACTCCTTGCAAGGAGAAGCGGAACCCCTCACAGGAATGTACTAGAGCTTGGCCAGTTAGGGAACGATGTGAGGAAGCTTTGGGGGGGGGGGGGTGCACACTCTTGAACCCTGCACTGTACGTAGCGCATTCTTGAACCCTCAAATCTGTGTATGTAGCAACTGGCCCTTTGGGGACAACCGTGCTGCTGATGTGGCATGCAATGAAATTGAGTTTGACACCCTTGTCTACTCCTTTTGAAAGTTGGGGTCAGTATTGAAAAATGCACAAAGAGGCATATTTATGTGCTTCTGGTCACAATTGAAATCGGAGGGGTCTTTTTAGGGATAAATCTCAGGTGTTCCCAGAATTCTGGGTTCTTTGGGAGCTATAAACTTGTATTAACATACCAAAGCAATGAAGTTTTCATTTTATTGTATACACATTTCTGTTTGTATACTATGTAGTTTTGTGTTTTTGAGACCGCTTAGATAACACATTCTGCTGATGTTTATTGTTTGGTAGATATTATGAAACTATTTGGTTTTTCTTGAGTATTTTGTGTTTTACATGAGAGTTGGTAAGATATATTGCTGGCCCTGCCTTCTAGCCTGTACCTTTTTTTTCGTGTGAGGTTTATTTTTCTGAAGTTTTGTGATTTAATGTAGTTTATTAGATACAAATGTTCCCCATGTTTTATAGCAAGATGGGCCTTTATGTATGAAGTTGATCTTTATTTCCCATGGAGTTCTGATATTGATAATCCAATTTCAGTGTGATCATCTGAAAAATGCAATGTTGTTTACTTTGTCAAAAATATCGGCCTCCAAGCATTTTACTGTAAATGCATTTTGTCTCTGCATTAAAAAGTGCCCTAGATATGAGGGTAGATGCCCATACAAACGCAGATGTCGGCCAACATTTCCATGAATATAAACACACGGCTCAACCAAGCCTTCTTGTTTATGCTTACGCAGTGGGGAGGAGAGATCAGGTTTTGTAAACGTTGTAATTGACTGCAAAATGGAATGCAGGCGCAAAGTCAGTGTCTGGTGCACCCATAAACATTAGATTGACGTTCAGTCTGATCGTGTGTGTGTGTGTGTATTGTGATTGATCTATAGCAGGGATCCTCAAACTACGGCCCTCCAGATGTTGTAGAACTACACATCCCATGAGGCATTGTAACACTGACATTCACAGACATGACTAGGCATTATGGGAATTGTAGTTCCTGAACAACTGGAGGGTCGTAGTTTGAAGACCCATGATCTATAGTGTCCTTTTGTGAAAAAAACATGCTTTTTTGCCGCAGTTAGTTTTATAAAATGTGTGTAGGCCCCATTAGACTTTTTCTGTCGGAACTTCCGACAGCGAAAATTTTAGAGCCGATTCTCAAATTTTCAGACGGGAAATTTTGATAGTCTCTATGCAATTCCGACGAGCAAAAAAACATGCATGCTCGGATTCAATTCGACGCATGCTGGGAATCATTGAACTTCATTTTTCTCGGCTCGTTGTAGTGTTTTACGTTACCGCGTTCTTGACGGTCGGAATTTTGTGTGACCGTGTGTATGCAACACAAGTTTGAGATAACATTCAGTCGGGGAAAAAAATCCCTGTTTTTCTTGTCGGAATTTCTGATCGTGTGTATGTGGCATTAGGGAGTGGCCACCAAAACCTTTTGTGCCCATCACTTCTCGCTCTTAAGAGAACTCTAACATTTAGGATTCTATCTCGGTGACAATGGTTATCATTACCAAAAAAGTGATAAATCCTCCATAGTAGAGACCCAGATGACAATAGAAGAGGGTCTAACCCTTTCCCAATCTATCCAAAGAAAGTTTTGCCTTTCCAAGCACTTCAAAGTATATTGAAACCCAATTGCAAAAATCTACAGGCTACATCAACCCACATTACGCAGACATGGTCATCATAAATAAAAAAATAACTCACAGAAAATAATAAAGAAAAGGTGTGTGTGTGTGTGTGTGACGCACCACACCTTTAATTTATTATTTGTGATTATTTTTTCCTTGCCAACAAATATATTTTATGTGAAATTTTTTACTTTTCATAGTTGACACTCAAGTTTGTCCTTGACCTGATAAGGGAGTCTCTTGACCTACATATACGTTTTCTTCAACTATTACTGTTATCTCATTCAAGCCACTTCTAATTTGACCATTTATTTTCAAAAAAACTTTCTAAAATCAGGTTTCTCTTCAGTAATCTTATCTGTTTCTGAAACTATTTGTTTGGTTTGGTTAATGAAAAACACATTTTAGTGGTCATATTGTTTCCAAGTTCTGGAGGCACATGTTGCTGAACAAGTCAGCTAGAGACCAGTTTTTTGTTTCAAGGCTTTTACTTTCAGCTTTTTTTTTTTTTTTTAATGGAATATCGTAAAGGAAATGTTTGCAAAGAGGATTTTAAAGCAATTGGTGGCATCTTTTTCTGGAAATACTACTTGCCTGGCTCAATCTAATGAACGTCAGTGACTCAACGTGCTCATGGTAGAGAATAACCACAACTTCCGAATGGCTATTATTTCCATGAGGAACTTCACAACACCCCCCTCTACTACTTCTAGCCCCCCCAACACTTCTGCTTTTGGCATTTTTAACCGTCTCTGGAGCACCCTATAGCAGATTTACTGCTACGGGGTGACCCTTCTGTGCAGGAGTTTGTGTGTGTATATATATATATATAATACACACACACACACACACAAACATGTGGAAGAAGATGCTCTGGTCAGATGAAACCAAAATCAAACTTTTTGGCAACAATGCAAAAGTTATGTTTGGCGTAAAAGCAACACAGCCCATCACCCTGAACACACCTTCCCCACTGTCAAACATGGTGGTGGCAGCATCATGGTTTGGGCCTGCTTTTCTTCAGCAGGGACAGGGAAGATGGTTAAAATTGATGGGAAGATGGATGGAGCCAAATACAGGACCATTCTGGAAGAAAACCTGATGGAGTCTGCAAAAGACCTGAGACTGGGATGGAGATTTGTCTTCCAACAAGACAATGATCCAAAACATAAAGCAAAATCTACAATGGAATGGTTCACAAATAAACATATCCAGGTGTTAGAATGGCCAGACCTGAATCCAATCGAGAATCTGTGGAAAGAACTGAAAACCTTTGCAAGGAGGAATGGGCAAAAATTTCAGTCTCTCGATGTGCAAAACTGATAGAGACATACCCCAAGCGACTTATAGCTGTAATCGCAGCAAAAGGTGGCGCTACAAAGTATTAACTTAATTTTGCCCAATTTTTCAGTTTTTATTTTGTTAAAGTTTGAAATATCCAATAAATTTCGTTCCACTTCATGATTGTGTCCCACTTGTTGTTGATTCTTCACAAAAAAGTTTTATATCTTTATGTTTGAAGCCTGAAATGTGGCAAAAAATCGCAAAGTTCAAGGGGGCCGAATGCTTTCGCAAGGCACTGTGTATGTGTGTGTATATATAACATATAAATTATACATTTTTTATTCTGAACTTCTAGGAGGCCCACATTGCTTCTGCTGTGATCAATCACAGCAGAAGCTGATATGCGTGTGCCAGGCACTGTATTTCCACCAGCACCCGCCGTTCGTTGTTAAAATGCACAGAATGGACATCAGCCTGACTGGGAAGGGATGAATTTTCTGTCCCTGCAAGGCAGAGAATAAATTCAATTTTTTCTCCTAGTAAAAGCAGCACATACAGTACACCCAGACACTGGCTAATCACACAGTTAACCCTTTGATTGCCCTAGATGTTTAACTCTTTCCCAGCCATGTCAATAGTACAGGGTCATGGTTTTGGTGTCAAAAGTGCCATTTACTATTATAAAAAAATTCTGAACATTCCATAAATCTATACCATAGTTTGGGTAAACCAATCAACATAAGCTTATTTGATTTTGATTTTTTTTACCAAAAACCTGTAGCAGAATATGTATTGGCCTAAATTCATGAATAAATTACATTTATTATTTATTCATTTTTGGATATGTTTTGAAGCAGTTCAATTTTTTGTTCTAAAATAAAAAAAAATGCAGTGGTGATGAAATACCACCAAAAGAAAGCTCTAATTTGTAGGGGGGAATGACAAATTTTATTTGGATACAGTGTTGCATGCCCACGGGACCTCACTGCCCCTGAACTTTCCTCTGTTTTCTTATCAGTACATGTACACAGGGTCGTTTATAGGCAGTTGATTTCAGAGGCTTTTTATTTGGAATGCAAAAAAATGGGTTCAGAAGTGTAATTTAGAGACATTTTAAGAGCCAATCGCTTCTAAACTCACGTTTAGCCGCGTTTCGTTTTATATGCGTCTTTTATTTATTTTTATTTTTTCAAAAATGCTTCTAAAAGCAAAACGCCATTGAACGTGTCCATGTAAGTGCGGCAAAATGGACGTTTTAAACGTGGGTTAATATCTTACCACGTTAAAGCATTCAGAAAAGGTTGTAAAAACGTCCTGTGTACATGAAACCTAACTGTGTGCAAAAAATGGCCTGGTCATCAAGGGTCAAGTGGTTACAACCTATAGTTTATTTGCATCTGGCTCTATACAGTACGCCATCACCGACCTTGAATCAGATGCTACTGTGCAATTTTGTTTTAATTCAATGTCATAGGTAAATTACTGCCAGTAAAGAGTTTAATCGCTTAGTAATCTAGGAGCAGTGGTGGCCTGTCCATAAAGGGTGCACAAGGGGGAAAAAAAGGACCTTTTATAAGTGCACTGTATTTGGGCACTAGACACAGTGCTCTATGGAAATCGCAACGTCTATGCAATCACGTGATTGCAGACGAGACGCTTAATTTGCAGGGTTTTGACCGGCCATGTTATGCAATGCATTGTGTCAGGATACTTCCGCCCCTTAGTATTACTGCGGGTGCCTTGTTTTTGATTGGACATATGCGGTGCTTTCCCTCCAAGTTGCGACATCACTTCCGGCTTCCCTGTGCCAGGGATAAACCGGGAGTGACGTCGTTGGCTCCGTGGAACGCACAGCCCAAGTGGAGCTTTTTATTCAGACCGCACACAGCCCTCCCTCCGATCTACACTAACACCTCCGTTTCAGCCCGGAGCACAGGCAGCTATGGTTGGTTGGCAGGCTAGCCTTGCAGGATGTCCCAGAGCTGCTGGACAGTCCAGACTCAGGACTCGGCCCCCCCAAAGTCCTTGTCTTAGCCCTCTAATCAGGTGTCCGGCCAGACAGTGCGAGTCCTGTGTATGTACTATAGGTCATTGGGCTGTCGCATAAGAGCCTGCATAGATATAACATCATGTACTCTAGGAGGCACAAGGTGTACAAGGACGCACTGGGAGTTATTTACGAAAGGCAAATACACTTTGCACTACAAGTGCACTTGTAATTGCACTGAAAGTGCACCTAGAAGTGCAGTCACTGTAAATCTGAGGTGGACATGCAAGGAAAATAAAAATCAGCATTTTGCATATGATTGAAGGATAAAATCAGCAGAGCTTCTCCTCATTTCAGATGTACCCCCTCAGATTTACAGTGATTCCACTTCCAAGTGCACTTTCAGTGCAATTTTAAGTGCACTTTGCACCTATAGTGCAAAGTGGATTTGCCTTTCGTAAATAACCCCCACTGTGTTACTGCAATATGATGTTCATTGGTGATGTGATTATTGGTGATCAGTGATGCTATGATGATAATCAATGATGTGAACAGTGATAAGTACACTGTTTTGTAAGCCTGGGGCCATATACTACTGATACTATGGGTTGAAGCAATTTTAATACACGGGACTGAGTGGGTGGATGCTGTAAGGGGTGGGGCTTATAAGTGGGAGGGATTAAAAAGGAGGGGTGGATCTGGCACCCCTCCCCCCATCCTAAAACTTCACCAACCGCCACTGTCTAGGAGTAAATTTGCTTACCTATTTTAGCTGTTAGATTTTGATTAGTAAATACTTGTTTTTTTTTCCATTTCAGTGAACCTTTTAATAAAGATTTATATTTTTATTTATTTTTTACACATTTCCAAAGGAGATACTTGGACAGATCTATTATTCTTGCAAATGTTTAGAATTGAAATGCTGTATCGGCTTACAAATCTTTGTACCTCTTGGCCAGAAATAAGCTGAGCTGTCTGTCTGGTGTTGTCCAGAGGCGATTTATTTGATGTGTTTTTAGCATTCAGTCCTTCCCTTCTTTTTTTTTTTTGCAATGTATTTTTCAAGCCTTGCATAAATATAATTCTAAAAATAGTTGGAGCAGAATGACCTTATAAGACTTCTGCGAAATCATTTTAGAAAAGTTTGGAACAGGAGTTGTTTTTAATTGGAAGGCATTTATCCGTAGAGAATTGAGTTACATTTTGTTCATGTGTTTTGAATCCTTTCTTACGTGTCAGATGTGCCTTCAGGACAGTCCTATTGATTGTTTTACATTGTATTTAAAACCAGTCAGATATTTTTGATCAATTTTTGTATGCTGTGTTTAAAAGAAAACAGCAATGCACATCCTGAGTAGCTGATATCTCAGCTGGCGTTAAATCCTAATGCTGGCCATAGATGGATTGTGCCAGCGGGCCGAATGGAAAAAAATTAAATGTTTTCCTTTTTATCCTCACAATCAAAGTGGTTGGAGGAATCCTCCTTGCTGAGATATTGGAGTTGATTTACTAAAACTAAAGAGAGCAAAATCTGGTGCAGCTGTGCATGGTAGCCAATCATCTATGGCTTCTTTTTTTTTTGTCAACACTTTAAGTACATGTAACGCTAATTTGAATGTAATTCTCCTGTGGATTGCAGGAGTGCAGTTCATTCTGCATTCCTGTGACCTATTTTCAGCCGACAGCAGGCTAAACACCTCTGTCGGCTGACGTCGGAGCCAGTCCAAGCTCGGAAAGGACTGCTAAGAACCTGAGCCAGCTGCCCCCTCCACAGCCAAGCAATCCTGGGGGTAGACTGACAGCCACCTTCTCTCTGCTCCATGGAGCTGTGAAAAGCGAATGGCGGTGTTTGATCATTTGGACCAATGCTGCATCCACCTAGTTTCTTTAACCACTTGCTACCTTGGCCAATTCTGAGACTTCGCTCCTACGTGTAAAAATCTTTTATTTTTTTTCAGCAAAGACCTTAGGGAATAAAATGGTGGCCGTTGTAACTTTTTATCTTGCACGGTAAAGTTGGCCCAATTGATTTGCATAGTGTGAAATATGTTATGCTGAGTAAATGGATGGCAAACATGACTTGCTTTGAAATTGTGCACACTCATGGAATGGCGCCAAACTTTACAGGTTACCTGCTTAGAGTTAGAGGAGGTCTAGTGCTATAATTATTGCTCTACCTCACATGTGTGATTTGAATGTTGTTTACATGTGGGTTAGACCTGTGTATGCGTTAGCACAAGGGGACATGGGTGCTTTAAATGGTTTATTTGACTTTTTTTATTTTTCTATTTTGACACTTTTATTTTTAATTATTTTTATTTTATATTCATTTTAATCACTTTTATTCCCATTACAAGAAATGTAAACATCCCTTGAAATAGTGCACGATAGGGTCCCCTTTACACCAAGATCTGGGGTCAATAAGTCACCACATCTGGACTTTAGGCTGGAAAAAAAATGATCCTGGTTTCCCAGCTGAGTGGGCGTCATTGTTTCAAATGCAGAGGCCAGGCGGGATGCCATAACATTGCGCCTGGCCTCTGAAAAAACATAGGGCAGTGATGGTGAACCTTGGCACCCCAGATGTTTTGGAACTAAATTTTCCATGATGCCCTAGCACTCTGCAGTGTAGTTGAGCATAATGGGAGATGTAGTTCCAAAACATCTGGGGTGCCAAGGTTCTCTATCACTGCCATAGGGCCATCTTCCATGTTAATATTGTTAGACATGGTTCTGTGCAATGGATTTGGGAAAACCAAAGAACTGCTGCCCCTACAGATACAGCCACCTAGGCCGAGTACAAGAATTGGTTAAAAGAGATGTAGGTGTGGTGCTTTTCGTATGAGGTCTGGACGTTGCAGTGTGATTAAAATTAACCTGGAATGTTTTTTAGGGCTTGGAGTGATCTGAAGTGACAAATGTTGGCTATCGACAACAAAATTAATGGATAATATTATACAAAATTAGATAGAGGTAAAAGTGATGTGTATTTGTTGTTGCGTGCTGCAGCTTTGAATGAACCTTAAAGTGATAAGTGCTTCAAGTACATATGTGTTGCACCCCCTGCAACACTGTGTATTTGTTCTTATGCTCCCAGTGTAGCAAATATGTTCCTAAACCGATGGGAAGAACAAATAAACAGTATGAGAAGAAAAAAAAAATCAAATGAGACCGGAGGTACATAGACGACATTGTGATAATACGGGGAGGCACGGAAGAGGAACTACAGGCCTTTTTTCAAGAAATCAATCAAAACATTTATGGGATTACTTTAACAGGAAATTGGAGTAGACAACGTATTTATTATTTAGACTTGCAGGTGTATATGTATGTGTGTGTGTATATATATAATATTATGTGAGTATAGGAAATCCTCCACCACCAGGTAATAGCCGCTTACCAGATGATATGATCCCTTAATTAAAAGAGATCACACATGCATGTAGTCAGTCTCCCAGCCTTAGATGTCTGTGTCACAACGAGGGGATCTTTAACCAAATATCCTGCTTACATGTCCGCCTCACCGGGATTTAGAGTTGCCCATGTAGAACGAAAAAAACATTCCATGCATGGCTGTAGTTTGTAGATCACTTCAGAAATTTCCTGGTAGACCAGGAAGTTTCTGAAGTGATCTACACACACAGATCGAATTTTGGCCTGTCCACCCTGAACCTACTGGAATTTGATCCATCAATGGATAACTTGGCTCTAGCTTTGCTATCACTTTAAATTGTTTGGGCAAGTGGACCCAAACAAACTATTTCCTATACTAATTTCTGCAGCCACTGTCATCGGCTACCGGCTTCAAGAAAACCCCTGCCCATTGGCTGAGATACTGCATATACCCATAACTTGACCTTGAGTTGTCCTCCTCATAGTACCACTAAGTGCCCGGCCACCTAGTGGTAGAAAGTACAACAAGTCCAAACTTGGGTAGAAATTAATGGATCTCTAACAATTTAACGATGGTAGCTACCCCTGACAAGGCATTTGGTGAGGAGCTCACTGACTAAACCCCAGGGCGCTACAGTTGTTTGCTCCATTGAGCAGTGTTGATTATCCTACAGTTTTCTGCTGTAGAGGTAGGGATATGAAGGTTTACTTGAAGTCAGATGCCCCTGAAAGTCCCTTTTATGCTCTTTATCTTTCTGATGACAGGTGGTGGGGGTGTCCTTTATTTTTACACTTTTGTACCTGTGTGAAGAAACAGATTTACATAAAACCCCAGCTGTGTGTACTTGCCATCTCTAAACTTGCCTTCCAGTTTGTTCAGCCACTGGGATTTTGGAGAAATACCTCTATTTATTTCTGGCAGCCTAATGAAGCCATAGGAAAACAAAAGGAAATGTGGGCAGCTTTGGGTAGACACTATAAGCCAACTTTTTTTAGTTTGTTTTTTTGCCAAGAAACATGTCCTTTGCCCTAAAAGGTATCCCTCTTAATTCCAGCAAGTTGGGAGGCGCAGTATATGATGGCCATACACAAATGATTTGTGATCGATATGAGCAGTTAGAAAAAGTAAATTCATCATAGATTGTTTAAGATGAACTGCAGTCTGCTTACATTATTTGTAATAAAAACATTTTTGCCATTCTGAATCTTCCCTCCAACCACGTTGCATATTATATGTTGCACTCCACTAAGTCTGGCTGCATCCATTTTAACTGTGGGCAGTTAAGGCTGTTTACTTCTGTATTTACACAGGGGCATACCTAAGCTCTGCAGCTCTCATTTGCCTTTTTGTGACTCACCCCCCCCCCCCCCACTTCTTGGCAAATTCTCACGAAAGAGAGCTGTGCATGATGTCCTAACCCTAGGCTTTTTTCCAGACAAACAGGAAGTGGGCTGTATAAGTTATTTACTGTGAGAATTTTTTTTTACTATCAAAGTTAAACCCACAAGGGTAGAAGCTTTAATAGATGGAAAGAGTGATCAAATGAAGATCCCAATAATCGAAAGGATCTATTAAATAGCAGATTGATCAGAAGCAATGAAGAAAATTCTACCACAGTTTTTGGCTTGTGATTATTGTTCAATTCGATTGTATGATCACACTGGTACGTGTATGGCCACCATAACTTGCATTTTCAACATTTTGTCTGGTTAACTGCAGCTCTCTCTACTTGATAGTGTAGCTATGCTGATCTGACTTTGCATATGGGAGATGTTCTGCAGTGTCTGCTATATTAAAGATGCACAATAGTTACTAATAAGTTAGATGGTGAGAGTGTAAAAAATCGTAACCACGGACTTAAAATATTGCTTGGTAAGTTTTTTGCTTTTGACGTTTTATCATATTGGATCTTTTTCCTATAAACCTTCATGTTAATCAGTATAGATGCCTGCAGTTGTCGGTAATGACAAATATTTTTGAAGATTTTAGTGAGTGCTAATGCATGGAACAAAGGGAAATTTCCCATTGCTTTCACACCCCGGAGCAGAGGCAACCATCCTAGGACCTGAACTGTATTGGTCCTTTTTAAAAGGAGCAGCTGTCTGTCTTGGCTGATCACATTACTAGTCTGTGAAATAGGTGACAGTCTGTTTGCCTTTGGGAATTAGAGATTAAGATGGAGGGGGGGGTTGGGCTATGAAAGTTCAAAGGTTCAGCCTTCTTTTGTGTTTCCAGAAAGTACAGTACCCTGTTGTGTACATTCAAATTCTTCTCCCAAATTATTTTATCAAGTATAGTACACTGTGTCATTTGGCATTAATGTACATGGTCAAGGGCCAGCAAGGCTGCAGGGTTCATAAGTGGTCATGGATGGATCGAAGTTCAGCAGGTTCCAGCCGACTTTCGATCCTCGTATGAGCAGGCTGGTTGTACACATGCTGAGCTATTGATTTGACTTGTGTATAATCCAATGTATAAGATCCAATGTTAGTACAGGGATCTCCCCTTCTGAGCTTTTCGTTTTCTGTCAAGGGGATGGCCCCCTGCCAGAACACGCCGGTCAGTGCTCTCAGCCATGGGCTGACTTTTTTCAGTCATGCCCCTTCGACATAAGCTGGTTGAATGGTAGCCTTCTGTCTAACTGGCTGCCGTACACACGAAATTAATGTCTTTCAGTTTAACCGCCCGTGTGTACTAGACTTAACTTGGGTGGTTCCAGACCTGTACTATAAAGACAGATTGACCAAATCTGCAGCAGAGGACCAGTACGACCACTATCCATAATGAGGATCAATGCGCATTTTGCTTTAAAGTTTAATTTCCACCTTTTTGAAGCCAAATTTGAGAAAACGCTGCTCTGTCTGTAGTTTCCATTCGTACAGCCTCCGTGTGTGTGTGTGTATTTTTCTATATATATTATATATATATATATATATATATATATATATATATATATATATATATCTATATCTATCTATCTATCTATCTATCTATCTATCTATCTATCTATCTATCTATCTATCTATCTATCTATCTATCTATCTATAGTAGGGCTGTGCAAATGAACTTTTAATTAATCGATTAATCTTTCATTTTTTTGATCGATCAAAAATGTCACGGACACCGGCGGGGCTTGCCGTGTCCATCTGAAAGGCTCCTTTGCTGTGCCTTCATATCTGCATGCCGGCGGGACCTTACTATCTGCCACATGCAAGGGCTGTTACACTTCCCTCTATCAACCTGGGATTCTACAACCATACACTGGGAATTGTGATAGTCCCCTTCACGGGACATCTACATGCCGACAGACTAATGTTAACCTCTCCTCATCTGGATTCAGCAGTGGTATCGTACACATTTTTATACCAGTATCATACTTAGCTACATGTTTTTATGACTGCTTTTGCTGCTGTTTGGTATTACTCGCACCATTTTTACAGTTTATGTAGCTACATTGATTTTATCTCCAGTGCAATATTTATTTTGTTACCTACTAAGACTATAAAAGTTTTAATGCTTTTCCCATCGAGCGCTGCCTTTGTGTGTTTTTTGTATCCTGCTATCCATTTTTCCAGTGGTTGGTAGCTGCACTGGGAATCGGCCTGCAAGGAGATCAGCTAAAAGTTGTTGGATCTGTATGTGCGTTATAATTAATCAAAATTAGTTGATTAATCGTTTTTTTTTTTTTAAATCGATTAATCGAACACAAAAATTTTGATCAGTAACAGTCCTAATATATAGATAAATAGGTATATAGATCTATATATATATATGTGTGTCATCCTCCATGAGCTGCTGAACCTCTTCTTCTCGACCCCTTCCCCCGCCTATTTTTTTTATTTTTTATTTTTTTTCCCCCCTTCTCGCATTTGGTATGACCTGTGCGCAATCACAATCATGTGCACTGATCTATGCATGCTATAAAACCCATAGTTCCAATCCATCTTGGGAGTAAGCAAGAGAGGGTGGCTATGTTCCTACACACAGTGGGACCATGGAGGACAAACCTAGCCATCCTCTTAAAGAAAAATGTTGTAGTTTTCTAGCTTGCATAAGTTATTAAAACTGTCTGGTGTCTGCCAGACCTTTCAAGCAGCGAATTGCTGGGTTAACATAAAAAGTTCCCGTACTGAATTCGGGAGCATGCCAAAAACTTTGATTCACTGAATACCACCCTTTTGTACCTTACTTTTTAGGTGTATCTACTAGAAATACCAGATTGGTTAGTAGATCAACTGTTAAAGGGAAACAAGCGCATTATTGCCGTATTTTTATCTGGAGTGTTTTTTTTTTTTCTGTTGTACCGTTCCTGTATTAAATTGAGAGATTTGTAGATTAAAATCAAGAAGGGATGCTCCTTTTATTTAACTCTACTTCGCTTTCCCTGTATGATAATAATAATACAATTTAGAAGCAATTAATAAAAAGAAACTTGGGTAGCTTCTGAACAACTGTTAAGATAAATTATTGGCTACTAAGAGAGTGCATTGTTTTTTAAGTGATGTGGCTGACTAATAGACTTGCATTGTAAGTAGTAGTACGTGTAGCACAGCTTATGTGTAACACAACAATACAAGAAGCAAATCCTAGATTTGTATTAAATATGGCTTGTCCCCATGTGCACAGATTGTTACAAACAAAGCTCTCTTTTTTTTTTTTTTTTCGATGTAGCATTATATCTATTTTACATATATATTCAAGAATGAAAGTAAATGTGAACCATTAGCTTGTAAAACGCATTCTGTTCAAAAAAATAAAATAAATAAATATATATATATATATATATATATATATATATATACATACAAGGTGAAACGCACGTGTATGTGTATATTGTTTCTTTTCTTTATGTGTCATCACATTTGTTTTCAGCTGCACAAACAAATGCACTAATCTGGGTGAATGGCATGTGGTGTGTGTCATGAGCTCTTCAGGACAGGCAAGCTGTGTTCCCAACACAGTTAGAAAACTGACCACGCTAGAATGGATATGTGTTAATGTCTAGAGTGGTCAGTCTTAAAATAAGAAAGCAAAGGTACTGGCAGGAACGCCAGGTATTTCACACAAAGGAAACGACACAAAGTCCCGCCTCCTGGATCAGCTCTTTTAATGGACATTGCACATTCCGACATTGGACAGTGTGCTCTCTATTAATGGAGCCAGTCCAGGAGGTAAGACTTTGTGTGAGGGCGAGTGCTGGGCAATTCAAATCAAAGCTGTCGCAGCGGGAAAACGCGTTCTGTGTGATAAACCGGCCTGCTCTATTCTTCCCCTCCTCTTAGATTCCCATGAACTGATAAAGTGATTAATTTTATTTTTGTAACTTATTTCTGCATAAAACATTTAACAGTGTAATTTTATGAGGGTGTGGGTAGGGGTTTGGTGTGGCAAATTACCCTTAAGGTCTGGTAGCTCAGGAATTTAAATTTTGAGCCATTATAATGTTCTAAAGCCTCATATACACAATGCAATTGTTGACAGCCTGTTTGTCCTAAAATCTGACCATTGGTATGCTCCTTTTGACAATTTTTGTCCTATTTTCCACTAACAAATGTTGGATGACAGGCTGGTAAATTTTCGTCGCACATCGGTTTGTCATCAGATTTTCGTATGGTCAGTGCACAAATCTGTCACAAGTTGAAAACACAAAAACGCATGCTCGGTATCTATGCTCACCAAACATATTGGCATTAGGGGCCCAAAGGGTGGCACTGAAGGGCTGAAATTCTCGTAGTACATCACTGCATTCATGTTTGTTAGACGACAATTGTGTACAGTTAGTATGCAAGACGAGATCCAGGCACATGCCCTTTTGAAAAAAACCTGACGCACGGTTAGCCAACAACCGTACCATGTGTACGAGTCTTTAGTAATGAGAGAAGAGATGCCTAACCTTGCTCTTTTTTCCTCTAGGTCAGGCAAAGTCTCATGTTTTAATGGTTTACAGGTAGCTCCTGACCCTGTTGGCTACTGACTTTCAGTACAAACGGAGAGGTTAGAAAACCAGGCCAGACCACTATTCTTCAAAGCTGGTGCCAAATTCCTGATTGTGGCTCCCCCCTTCTCTTTTTGTTGATCTTAACTTGTAAGGTTGGCAAAACTTATCTTTCAGAGGTCAGTAGTGTGCAACAGTGCAGAGGTCAAGAATAAGTAATGCAGCGGTCAGTAGTATGTAAGAGAGTGCATCTGATACTGTGTGTGGCAGACCTGCAGTAGTTTAGGCGACCCTGACTATTCAGTGTGTCAGATCAACATAAAGGTGTCCCCAGCATTGCTACGCCTTGCATTTCTCCCTGCACCCCATCACAACACACACACACATGCTCTGCCCTACCACAGCGCACAGTTTTTGTTTTATCTATCCGCGTTTACTCCGTGCAACTTAGAACATCCAAGTGAAAGATTTAACATCAACATGTCAGGAAAAAAAAAAATCAAAAACCAAATCACTGAGTTGGGAAAAGGATCGCCCCATTGTGTCAGTATTTTGTTGAACCACTTTTTCTTCAATTACAGTACAGCCTTTAGTCTGTTGGAATATGTCTCTACTAACTTTGCACATCTAGACTTTGCAATGTTTGCCCACTTTTCTTTGCAGAACTGCTCAAGTTGAGTTAAAATTGATGGTGATTGTTTTTGGACTGCAGTCTTCCGGTCATTTCACATCAATTTTAATGGGGTTAAAATTCAAGGCTCCTCGAGAGAGAGAATTTTTTTTTTTAAGGCAGCAGTTAAAAATACTGTAGCTGCTGAATTTACATTTTAGTATAATTACCTGCCCAGGAATCCAGTGGGCTTCTCACTTCAGCCGATTTTTCAATCGGGTGCTGCCACCTCCACTAAGGTAAATTGGCAATGAAGCTTTGCGCTTCATGGCCAGCTTCCTGCTGTGCATGCGCGAAGCACTCTGTGAATTTGCTGGCTGCGGAGGAAGGAGGAGGGGGACCAAACTTCTGTGGAAAACTCAACCGGAAGTGGGTACCTGTCAAAACCATGTACCTGCTTCTTATCCCCCCCCCCCATGCAGGGACATTCACCTTTTTCTTTCTCCTGCAACCACTGAGGGGTAATTTGCTGTGTGCTTTGAGTCATTGTCATGTTGGAAGGTAAACCTTCTTCCCATTGACAACTTTCTGGCAGAGGGCAGCAGATTTTCCTCAAGAATGTGATGGAATTTTGCAACACATCCATTTTCTTCTATCCTGACCAGAGCGCCAGTCCCTGCGGCAGAGAATCTCATACAGGATATTACCACCTCCATGCTTTACTGTAGGAATGGTGTTATATGGATGGTGAGCTGAATTGGATTTCCGCCAGACATATCATTCGGTGTTGAGGCTAAATAATATTTTAGTCTCATCTGAACACCTTTTTGTGGCCTCAGAATTTTTAAAGGGTCACTAAAGGAAAACATTTTTTTAGTTTATAATCTAGAAATAGACCGTGGCCATCTTGAGTGTGGGCATCATGAAGCCAGACTTTATGACTTCCTGGATTTCAGCTTTGCATATCTCGCACATGCTCAGTGCTGCACAAGCAATGTAATAGGTTTCAGTCAGGTTTGCAAGGACTACTGGGAAACATGATGCCTATCCCAGAAACCCTTGCAAATAGCCTTGTGACTTAATAGCCTAGGCTAATAAGGAGGAGGAAGTAATGAAGGACTACAAAATAAAGGTATTTACTAGCAACAAAATAAATAAAAATTGTCCATTCTGAACACTATGAGATCAGGGCATGCAGCACAGACAAACATTAAAAAATGGGTGGAACTCCACTTTAATGAAGGACAGAAGTGGACAGAGCAATGATCTGTTATAACTATCTTTTAATGAAAATGTGTATTTAAAAAGCATCACAAAACTCACTGCAAAAGATGCAATGTCTTAATTTCCCCGAATTAGAATCTGCAATGATGTTTTGTTTTGGGCCAAATTGTAATGCTGTTTTTGTTTGCCGAAGGTTTTTCCAATGTTTGTTTCAGATTCTGCAAGTGACTGTATTTCCTGGACTGCTGCTGAGGAAAATGACATTCCTTTTATACTTGATGTGCTAATTGGATTAAAAACAGTAAGCCAGAATTTCCACATCTTTGTGTTACACGGTCTTCCTCACTGACTTTTGTTAAACATTCCTGGTCAGTTCTAGTTCAACCTGGTGTGGTGGTTTTGCATAAGTAATGAGGATTAGGGCTGGAATTGCTTCGTGCCTTTTGAGTTCTGTCTTTGTTTTCAAGCCACAAGACCTGCTGAGATAAACACAATCTTCTCTGGACTTACTATTTTCTAGACTGGAGAGCTATGGTAACATCCCCCCCCCCCCCCATATTGCATCTGCTTGGTTACTAAGGCAACAGGTTCTTAAGAACCTGATATCGTCATTGCAAATGTTTTGGCTCTACTTGTAGGTACTCGCTTTTGAGATAATTATTTGTAGGCTATAGTACATTTTATACACTATGTCCCTGAACTATAGTTGGTTCTCCCGTTAGTTTAGGCTGGTTATGACTGACTCGGCTTTCTGCCCTAGTATGTCAAATGTCTTACTTTTTTGTTTTTGAAACCATTTTCTTACTAATAGTTGTCCCATGATTGTTTTTGAGGACAGGCAAGCTATCGTGAACAATGCATCCGACCCTGGTGCTACACTTTACAAAGGGATGTCTTTCTAACATATATTCCTCCTAGATTTAAGCCCTGTGTGATTAAATGTACATTGCCCAATGCATGTTAATTGCCCTTGTTCACTATAGGGCTCATTCACACTCGTGCACTGTACTACCCATATATCATTGGAAAAATACTTCAGGTCATTTATGGCGCATCAATATATGCTTTTGGTCATATAGGCTTCAATGGCGGTGCTAAAAAAAATTATGTATGAAAATGCAGGTGCAAAGCCTTGAAACTATCCTTGGACCTCTCTTCATACTGAGTTTTTCTGGTGTTTTAGCGCTAAAAATAGCGCCTAAATACCGCCTTAAAAACTCCTGCCCTGCAGTCTCAGTGTGAAAACCCGAGGGCTTTCACATTGGAGCGGTGCGCTAGCAGGACCCCTCCAAAAGTCCTGCTAGCAGCATCTTTGGAGCGGTGTAGGAGCTGTGTGTTAACCGCTGCTTCCCATTGAAAGCAATAGGAAACCGTGGTAATACGCCGGTGGTATTAACCCTTTTTCGGCCACTAGCGGTGTTAGAGGCCGCAACGCTATCGGCCGAATACTGCTGCAATTCCGACAGTATAGCACCGCTATACCGTCGGCGCACCTCCCGCCCCAGTGTGAAAGGGGCCTTACTAGTAAACCACCATTTGCCACTTTGTATAATGTCAAGGTCTGCACATTTACTGTGCTTCAATGCTCGTTGTGCCCCAGTAGGATGCATTACGGTGAAAAAACGCAAGGGTTTACAAGCCCTTTAAAAGTGCCTCTGCCAAGGCGCTTTGCAGGTGCTACCCATAGACAGCGCCCCAAAGAAGCGGCTTGCAGGGCTTTGACGTCCTGCAAGCGCAGCGCCCGTGTGTGAAAGCACGCTGACTCTAAGGGGCAGTTCACACCAGACGCAGTTCCGTGCGCTTTTTTTTGTTCTGCACAAAATGCACGCACAGTGTTTTCCATGTATTCCAATGGCTCTAGTTGTCTCTAGTTCACACCATGCAGTCAGTTTCTGCACCGGAAACTGACCACATATGCCTCGTTTCCACTGAGCGGATTTGTTCGGGTCAGTACATTTGGAGCGGTTAGAATGGGACCGGTCTATTCGAGTGAGCGTTTCCACTGCAAATCGGACCGTCAGGGACCATTCAGGGTTTAGAAAAAATTCCTAGCGCATCCACCAATCAGTGAGATGTATTTGTAGGTCCACCCTAATGGAACTGTTCCATTCTCTCTGGACCCACATGAGAAGCAGGACCCTTGCTGGTGCGGTACGGTTCGCTTTTATGGCACGCTTTCATAATGGAAACACCCAAAATAGCGTACCTTACCGAACCGATCCGCTCAGTGGAAACGAGGCAATAGTGTAAATTAGAGACATTGGAATACATGGAAAACAGTGCATGCATTTTAGTGCAGAAAAAATGCACACGAAACTGTACGGAACTGCGTCTGGTGTGAACTGGCCCTAAAGCCCAGTACACTCTATAAGAAAATTGGACGAACGATCATCTGGGTTTTTCTCTATGCTTCACAGCAGGTCGAATTTGAGGATGGTACTAATTTTACAAAAATTCTCTGTTATTGTTGTGTTATGGTTTCTGATCATGTGTTTTTTTTCTCATACCAAAGCAGTACACATTAAATGAAAATTGGTGGTACTGTTCACATACGAGAAATTTTTGAGTCCGTCCCTTTTAAATTCTCAATTTGGAAAGGCTGAATCGGATGTCGAAAGTTGTGTACACGCTATACGAAAATCAAGTTATCGTGCCTTATATGGAATTTTTATTTGGATTTTCTAATGGCGTATTCCCCACTTAATGCCTAACCCTTCTATCATCCAAATCCTAAAATTTAAGACCGAACCACAAAAATAAATGCTTCAGTTAAACCTGTCGCATTGGCTTTACCCATGGCAAATTAAAAGGTTCGCCTATACCTGCCTTTTTACCGATGTTTTCACCACAGAGCAACTTTGCAAATAACTTTTAGGACTTTGGAGAACCCTTCTTAAAACCAGTTACTTTTATTTTAATAGGAAATATTCCCTCTACATTATTGGTTGGTAGGCGTAATGCAACCCATATAGTGGTAATCAGAATGCCACCCTTACAGACGGCTAAGATTAAAATTGGTATGATGCTGCTGGCTTTGCCAAGGGACATGACCCTGGAACAATGCAGGCATCATCAGTCAGAAGGTCAATAAACCACCACTCAAAGAATCCCTAGCAACATCTGGAGGATTCTTCAGAACCCTGATTTGAGAATGGCTGGCCTATACCTTCCAACCCCACTTCCCCCCTTTTTTTTTTCCTGTAAAATATATGGTACCTCCTGGTAAGTAGGGGGTGTTATTTGACACTGTCCCCTTCCTCTTAGTGATTGTTGACCTACTAGTGGATAGCCAAAGCTTATTAGTTTCTCTCTCCTGATCAGATCTGCCAGGCCCAAAATGTCAAGGCTGAGAACCACTGAAATCTGGTGCCCTGCTGCCTTTGAGGCTCTCCTTACATAATGCTGACCCAAATAGTCATTTGTATTTTTTGTCCTGAAAAACATCTTGCTCTTTTCCCCAGAATCTCTTCAATTGCTGTTCAACTCCAAACGAAAGCGACTACACTGGGAAAAAATGTGATTCAGTTCATGGAAATATATTTAGATACGATTTTTTTTTTTTTTGCTAGTCGGTTATTGGTACAAAGTATAGTCAGAACTCACAGTTCTTATCAATCGACTTTGTTGCTCTTTGAAGCCTTGGCTAGGATACTGCAGCTGTACTCATTCAGAGCTCCCCTGGCATGCACTCCCTTCAGAGCTCCCCTGGCATGCACTCCCTTTAGAGCTCCCCTGGCAGAGCTCCCCTGGCATGCACTCCCTTCAGAGCTCCCCTGGCATGCACTCCCTTCAGAGCTCCCCTGGCATGCACTCCCTTCAGAGCTCCCCTGGCATGCACTCCCTTCAGAGCTCCCCTGGCATGCACTCCCTTCAGAGCTCACCTGGCATGCACTCCCTTCAGAGCTCCCCTGGCATGCACTCCCTTCAGAGCTCCCTGGCATGGCATGCACTCCCTTCAGAGCTCCCCTGGCATGCACTCCCTTTCAGAGCTCACCTGGCATGCACTCCCTTCAGAGCTCCCTGGCATGCACTCCCTTTCAGAGCTCCCCTGGCATGCACTCCCTTCAGAGCTCCCCTGGCATGCACTCCCTTCAGAGCTCACCTGGCATGCACTCCCTTCAGAGCTCACCTGGCATGCACTCCCTTCAGAGCTCACCTGGCATGCACTCCCTTCAGAGCTCCCCTGGCATGCACTCCCTTTCAGAGCTCCCCTGGCATGCACTCCCTTTCAGAGCTCCCCTGGCATGCACTCCCTTTCAGAGCTCCCCTGGCATGCACTCCCTTTCAGAGCTCCCCTGGCATGCACTCCCTTTCAGAGCTCCCCTGGCATGCACTCCCTTTCAGAGCTCCCCTGGCATGCACTCCCTTTCAGAGCTCCCCTGGCATGCACTCCCTTTCAGAGCTCCCCTGGCATGCACTCCCTTTCAGAGCTCCCCTGGCATGCACTCCCTTTCAGAGCTCCCCTGGCATGCACTCCCTTTCAGAGCTCCCCTGGCATGCACTCCCTTTCAGAGCTCCCCTGGCATGCACTCCCTTTCAGAGCTCCCCTGGCATGCACTCCCTTTCAGAGCTCCCCTGGCATGCACTCCCTTTCAGAGCTCCCCTGGCATGCACTCCCTTTCAGAGCTCCCCTGGCATGCACTCCCTTTCAGAGCTCCCCTGGCATGCACTCCCTTTCAGAGCTCCCCTGGCATGCACTCCCTTTCAGAGCTCCCCTGGCATGCACTCCCTTTCAGAGCTCCCCTGGCATGCACTCCCTTTCAGAGCTCCCCTGGCATGCACTCCCTTTCAGAGCTCACCTGGCATGCACTCCCTTTCAGAGCTCACCTGGCATGCACTCCCTTTCAGAGCTCACCTGGCATGCACTCAGGTACACAGTGTATAGACTTGTCCACAGCTATTGTGTGGGCTGAACATATCATTTCGTAATACATTCATCTTTCACTGTGCAGGGCTAAATGTGTCGGTGTGCTTGGCTCTTCAACAAGCTTGCATTTATTTTAGTAGATGTAATGCCCTCACATTTCATGCTATTTTTGTATTCAAAGTGATAAAAGTGATAAACGTAGAGTTATATATGTGTATAGATGGAGCAAGCGACCTATACAGTACACAACTTGATAAAAATTAAAAAAATAATTCTACTTTACATTTCACAGAAACTGACTTATTTGTGTGTGTGTGTGTGTTTTTTTTTTCCAGTGTAGTTGAGCTTGCCTTGACAGAAGGCAATGGCAGGTCTAGGTGTCTTTTTCGGTCATTTCTTTCTTTTGGCAAGGAGGATAATTTAAGTGTTTGAATAAAGATAGTCAAATTGAGTACAGCTAGCAGTAAATATCTGACATGGTGATTTAGCATTATCAAGTTCTATCGGCATATTTTCATATGTATTTTTAAAAGGGTGACCCCCCTGTTGGAGTATTTGTAAAGGAGGGGTGAGGGGTTTCCCACTGTTGGGCTATTTGTAAAGGAGGGTGGGTATTTATTTTCTTGAGGTAAAAATGTTGGTTTCCTTTGTTGTAAACTATATAAAATTCAATAAATTTGTATGTGATTTAAAAATAAATGTAGCCACTTTACAAAGAATCTAAAAAGCTACTGCCAAAATTAGAACCGCAAACTAGTAGGAATTTGTCTACAAATCCCTTCAGGGAAATTTAATTTCTCAGTGCATAGCAACAAAACCAGTCATAAAAAACAAATCTGGTCTAAATGAAACTTTGTAAATAAATAGTCCTCATATTATTGCTACTTTTTTCAATATTAATTTGAAGGAAATTTTCCATCTGTATTGTAGGCTGATTGACGCTAACTTAATAAGTTTAATTATGAAGTCCTGAGAAACAATGAAATGTGCATGTATGAAATACAAATTTGGGAATTGTTTTGCCTGGCAATAGCTTTATATTAATCCTGTTCCAGTTTTGAGAATTATACAACTCAACTACCCAGTACATTAATCTCTGGCCAGGCAAAAGCATACGGTTCAACTTTCTGCCGTAAGAAAAAACGGTGCATCTTCTAGTACTATGTATATGAATATAAAGGTTAAATGTAAAGCAATCCATATAGAAGCTCAACAACGGTCTATAAATTGACAATACAATGTCATTAATGGGTTCCGCCCAATGTGTTGTGTGATGGAACACGTCTTCAGGGGACAAAAATAATTGGTTATACCCAGAAAAAGTTTAAAACTATTACTGTAGGTTGTGTTTATGTTGAACAGTGTAGCTCAATGCACATGGTATGAACGAGCCCTTATGGATTGATCCTTGCAGGTGGTAGCATTTGAGTTTTTGTGCTTGTGGTATTTTTGCTATTTGTTGCCAACATCCTATATATATATATATATATATATATATAATATTTTTTGGTACAATTTTTTCCCGTCTATATTACTATGTAATGTCCTTGGTGAAGAAAAGCTTTTTTTTTTGTTTGTTTGTTTTTACTATTTACGGCTTTCCGACTCTCACACCCTGCCTTTTTATACATAGTTTTTCTTTTAAATTGTTTGCAGTCTTTTTTTCCACAAGGGGGGGGGGAGAGTTTTAAAAGATTGATTCTGGGATTGTTTAATAATACCTGTCTAGTGTCAAGCCAGGCTGCACTTGGCATCACAGGTACAGCATGTTCCAGTGTGATAAGAGGTGAGATCATATACAAGTGGACTTTTTATTTTTATTTTTTAGCTGACGTATTGGGCAGGATAATTCATCCTTTTTTTCTCCTTTTTTTTTTTTTCATATTTTATGGCAGACAGTGAAAATATAAAGTACATTGTACAAAATGTACCTCTCCTTAGATAAGGGTTGCGTTTTCTTTATAAGCCTGTATCGTAAGAGAACAACATGAGCTGAAGTACAAATTAATCATTTTAAGCATAACTTGGCTCTGTCAGTAGGATAGATGGAGTCATTCTTGCCTCAATATGCTGCTAAAATTATTTTTGGAAAGGAACACTTCTGTGTGGGATGGACAATTTGGTATTAAAATTCATTCATAGGGTATTGCAACACTTTAGAGCTTAAAGTGTAGAGGTTTTTTTTTTTTTTTTTTACCTGTGATAAAGAATGTTCCGCATCACTACAAGCAGCTTGATCCTGTAGATGTCCTAATTTTGGGGCCGCCCGCTCCTCTTCTTATGGACTGCTGGCACTGTGGGGGTTAAAAGCTTTGGGATCTAAACGGAGCTGCTGTTACATTTCTTGATTAGGATCTGCCCTATTCTCATCCACTAAAAAAAAATCTTCTTGTAGTTGTTCTTTCTTTTTGGTTTTTCTGCCTGTAACTAGGGATGAGCCGAAGACCCCCGCGTTCGGTTCGCACCAGAACCTTCGAACGGACCAAACATTCGCACAAACATTTAGAACCCCATTGACGTCAATGGGAGTCGAACGTTCAAATTCAAAAGTGCTCATTTTAAAGCCCCATATGCAAGTTATTGTCGGAAAACTTCTTTGAGAACCCGGGTCTTGAATGTATCAATGGAAAAAAGTTTTAAAAACGGTCTTTTTTTCTGGAGCAGTGATTTTAATGATGCAGCATCATTAAAATCACTGCTCCAGAAAAAACGACCATTTAAAAAAAAAAATTACCCGGATTCTCAAAGACGTTTTCACAGGCATACTATAGACACCCAGCAGGTACAATATTTAAAGGAATTAATCATTTATTTATTTATTTAAGCATCATGATGCTTAACCACTTAAGCCCCGGACCAATATGCTGCTAAATGCCTAAAGGTGTTTTTACAATTCGGCACTGCGTCGCTTTAACAGACAATTGCGCAGTCGTGCGACTTGGCTCCCAAACAGAATTTGCGTCCTTTTCTTCCCACAAATAGAGCTTTCTTTTGATGGCATTTGATTGTCCCTGCGATTGTTTTATTTTTTGCGATATAAATGGAAAAAGACCGAAATTTTAGAAAAATAATTATATTTTCTAATTTTTGTTATAAGAAAAATCTAATAAACTAAATTTTATTCAAACATTTAGGCCAAAATGTATTTAGCCACATGTCTTTAGTAAAATAAAATCACAATAAAAAAAAAAACTAGCTACCTAGCGGCAACAGTGACACTAATACAACGATCAGAAAAATTATCGCTTAGTGACACTGGCAATAGGGGGTGAAAGGGTTAACTAGGGCGGTGATCAAGAGGTTAAAAACTTTATTAGGGGGTAGGGGGCTACCCTGGACCTAACGTTAACTGCCTGTCACAGTAACTGTCACACTGACACTAAATGCAGCGATCAGTTAAAATATGATCACTGCAATCAGTGACATTGTGACAGGGGGCTGGGGGGGGATGATCGGAAGGGGTTAATGTGCCTATGTGTGTGGTGTCAGTGTAGTGTTGGTGCGACTTACTTGTGATGTCGTCTCTCCTCTCGGCGGATTGAAAATACCGCCGAGAGGAGAGTTGACATCACTTCCTCTGCCTGTGTTTACATTATACAGGCAGAGGAAGTGCACTGCAGAGAGGGAGCGGATTGGCTAGGAGCGATCCGGAGGGGGCGGACAAAAAAGAACAGCCGCCCCCTCATCCCGGATCGCTCCTGAAGCCACGGGGACCGCCGCAAGTACCGGGGGGGGCCCGACCCATGTCTAGGCAGGGACATACAGGTATGCCAATGTGCCTGTCCGTGTCATTCTGCCGACGTAAATGTACATGCAGCGGTCCCTAAGCAGTTAAATAAAAAAAATAAAAAATTCCTTTAAATATTGTACCTGCTGGGTGTCTATAGTATGCCTGTGTAGCTTTATGGTGCACACTGCAGAGGACACAGGCAATACACCACGTGAGAATACTGCAGCTAGCACAATCAACTACCTGCCAGTAAATTAGGAATAACTGATCTAGCTAAACTATACAGTGTATAAATATATGTACAACACCTGGGATGCATATATATCCTATTTTTTTAAAACTGAATGGGTTGTTTCACAAGGTGATTGTTTACAATCGCGGTAATGTCTATGGAGTAAAGATGACGATAAGGGGAGAAATTGGGTAGTTTAGCAAAATACTGGACAGGGCGGGCACTATTCTGTCCACAAAAATTCTGTGTTTTCCATCTACAATGGAGCTTAATTGGTTCGTTTGACCTTTTTTAAACTGGATGTAAACCCACTCTCATCCTTTCTAAATTACTGCCATAGTATCCTTACCTGTCAAATGTCTCCCCTCTGTCTGTTATTGACCTGAAAAACTGCAGATCCTGTGGGTGGATCTGTTGTCTGGAGCTCTGTGGGTGGAGTTGTGATGTCAGACTCTCCGCCCACCTCTACACTCCCCTTGTCGGCATGCATTTTTTCCTTTGTATTTCTTACACTAAATTCTGCTATGATCACTAACATCCAGTCAAAATCCAGAAAAGTAACCACATGACTTCAGAAAAGGAATGGGGGTGGGAATTAAAAAATAATGCCTGTCTGAAGCTAGTGCATGAGATATGTAAATTAACCTGTCACTCACACCAAGGGGGCGGAACGGACCAAGGTTTTTCTCTGTAAGTCTATTTTATGTCACTGAACAATAAAAGAGGATTGTTCAGAGCTGGATTAACTCTGTGTGGCAAGACTGGGCACAGATGATAGGAAATCTAATACTGTACATTGTGACAGCAAAATAATAATAAAATAAAAAAATTGGGTTTACATCTACATTTAAAAAAATAATATTCATATGCATTACAGCTTTGTCTGTACAATATAAAGTGACCCAAATTTTTGATGCTGCTTCTACTGTTGGCTTCCATTCTTTGCTGCCATGAGATGCATGGCCCTAACACCTTACCAACACTCATTACCTAACCATGCGTGTGCAGTCTTCTCTTTAAATTGCAGAATGCTGAGTTAATCTTCTCAAGTTAGGGAGTAGACTGTGCTTATATGTGATTAAAACAAAAAGCATGGGAATTGGAAAAACAAACCGTGTACTCCCCTAGATGGCTGCAGCAACAATCCCAATTGCAGCTGTCACGCACCGCCTCGAAGACCAAGAACTGAACAATAAAACATTGCTGATCGCTCAGCTCTTGGTCTTCAGCATGCAGAGAGCTGGTGAGTGTCAACTGGAGAGGGCATGAGCAGCTGGCTCAGGCTTTCAGTGGCTCACCAAAAGGCTGTGTCAGCTGCTGGTCCATGCCTCCCTTATTTTTAATTTTTTTTTTGGTCTTTGGACATTTTGTGACACAACCCGTGGTTGAAGGAAAGGGAACCGAGTCATCTATGGGCTGCTTTACCCTCTGAATTAACTTGATGAGTGGATATTGGCTCCAGCATCTAACCCCCAGAAACATGACTCACTACAAAACCCTAATTTTATTTAAATTTTTTCGCACTCTTGAAATGTATGGTATCCTGCATAGCATTACAGGAGTAGTAAAGGAAACATATTTTTTTTTTTTTTTTGCTGAAATGACTGTTGACAGGGTATATAGACATAATGGTTAAATGATTCCTTTTAAAAATGATTAAAAATAGATAAAAATCAATTATATAATGTGTCTGCAGTTTAGTTTTTAGACTAGTTTCAGTTTGTTCTGTGTGTACAGAGACACACAGAACAAAAACAAACAAACACAGGGCAGTGTTTTGTTTTTAAAATTTAATCTGATTGGTTCTGAGGAGTTTGACACATAGTAATCACATCTTCTTAATCATGGACCACAATGAAAAGCTACCATGAGTTTTTTTCATAAGGAGCCAGACAAGCAGGAAGTGTGGAGTTCAGTAAGGAATTACAGCAACTTCTAAGCAAAAAACGAACATGGAGGACATGAAAGCAGGACTGCTATAAGGTAAAGCAAGCTATTTAGCATTAAAAAAAATCCTCTGCTGATCCTTTAAGCTCAGTATTTTATAGTTGCTTCTTTCTTTTTTTAAATTAAACATTTCATGAAAAAAAAAAAAGGCCCATCATTGCTGACCTGTTCTGAAAGGCTAGGTGACTGGCCACTATGTAGACTTGCTGATCTGGAATAAACAAGCAATAAAGAGTCTAAAGCCAGAAGACCTTATCTGCATGCTTTATTCTGGATTGGTGGCTTTATTAAATCTTACAAGGGTGATTTGGTATGTCTGTCTGATAATGCTTGACAGGCAGCTTGCACATTTGATTGTGTCTTCATTCTTTATCCCAATAATATCTTTTCCTATCAGATATGTCTGCGGCAATCCCCAAGCAATAGAATAGCTTGTTTTTGTTGTCTTTTGTATAGATTTGTTAAACATGTAGAAGTCAGTGGTTGTGTGCACGTGCGATTCTGGCAATTCTTTTATTTTTTTCTTATATCAAAACATGCTGCTTCATATGTCCTTGATTCGTATTTCATCTACCACTATGTAGACTTTTCCTTGGTGCGTGGCCTTATTTTCAAACCTTGTGTGGTGTATTTTTTTTATTTTTTTTTGCCTTTTTTAGGAATTTAGGCATGCACGCACAACTGGTCATAAGAGGGCTTCCTCTGGGAACCCACTAAAATATGAACCAGATCTAAAGCCCATGTTCTGACACAAATCTAATTGGACATTTTATTAAATGCAAATGTATTTTGAACTATACAGCCTGCAGTCTGATGTGTGTTGCCTTATAGAGCACATGTGTACAAGCTACTAGGTTCCGTATCTGAAGTTCCATCTGCAGCTGAATGCTCTTGGTTATAAGGTAAATAGTGCTGGCGTACTGATTGCAGTTATAAGGCGATAACCTTGCATTGTCTAATCACTGGAAAGCTCTGTTTGTAGGCTATATCTTCAAACATCTGTTATCAGCCCACCTGTCCGTTGTGGGATCTTGCATGAGATAAGAATTTAAAAAAAAAATCGTTCTTTTGTTTTCTCCTTTCACTTTAATCTATGTTGGAGGATCTGTGATTTGAAATGTGGAATACAATGGCTTTTTTTTAATGGTAGTGGTACCAACATATAAGTTTCAGGACACCAAGCAATGATAAATTATGCTGCATTGGTGGTTTAATGTAGATTTACAAAAATGTCTTGTGGCACTGCAGCAGTGCTTAAAAGTGATTTTGTTTTTAGTTTTTTATCCAAAGGTTATAAAAGTGATACTAAATGCACCCTGTTTAATTTACATTGGCCCTTTTTTTCTGTATGTGGATAATGGCACTGTAATATATAATCGGTGCCTTTTTCATAATCGATATACAGCTGTCGCATGACCCAGATCTTTCCCCGCTTGTCTGCAGGGCAACATGAGCAGCTTCTAGTCCTCTGCTGGTCACATGTTTAAAGCGGAGGTCCACACAAAAAGTGAACCTCCTCTTTTTGGAACCCTCCGGTGTCACATTTGGCATCTTTCAGGGGGAGGGGGGTGCGAATACAGGTATTTGCACCCACTTCTGGGCATGGACTCCCACGGGAGTCACGCCCCTTTCCACCCCCCGCTGTCTTCTGGGAAATGCACAGGTCCAAGAACACAGCAGGGACCAGTGAGGACACGCAGCGCAACTCGCGGATGCGCAGTAGGGAACAGGGAAGTGAAGCCACAACGCTTCACTTCCCGATTCCCTCACCGAGGTGGCGGCGGGGGCAGCCGAAAGATGAGTGATTTTGCTCGGCTTCACCTGCCGACATCGCGGGCACCCTGGACAGGTAAGTGCCCATTTATTAAAAGTCAGCAGCTGCAGTATTGGTAGCTGCCGGCTTTTTAATATTTGTTTTTTTGTAGGTGGACCTCCGCTTTAAGAATACAGAGTAAAAGCCAATAATACAGTAAAACCTTGGATTGTGAGCATAATTTGTTATAGAAACATGCTTGTAATCCAAAACACTTGTGTAACAAAGCGAGTTTCCCCATAAGAAATAATGGAAACTCAAATGATAAGTTTCACAACTATTTATTCATAAGTCCTTCAATCTATAGTCCATATTAAAAGATGTGATGGGTTGTGTAACCATAAAATGTCCATCCACAAATTGAAGCCTCCACAAGGGGATTAGAAGGAAAAATCATGGAATTATTTTTCCCCCAGAGATCTGCTTTAAACATTTTTTTTTGTCTTGCAAAACGCTCTCAAGCCATGGGTTTAATGTATAAATTAACTGTTTTAATTTTGTCATTCAAATATATATATTTGAAATTAAATCTTAATTTTGTGGCATTAATGTGGTATGGGTGTGTCACGTTCCTCCAGCGTGTGTGTACGAATAAGAGGAAGGGGAAGCCTCAATCTACATGTAATATCCCATTCACAGTGTGTTTAGCTGGCTAGTGGGCATAGAGGAGGGAAGGAGAGGGCTTTAATTTACCACTGTGTATATGCCCACATGTTTGACTCTGTAGTCACATGGGCTACTCGGATGTGATAGGGAGGATATGTTCAGCATGGGAACTCGCTGTAAACTGAGCATGGGCAGAGTTGCTGCCACAGCTGCAAAATCCTTAGCGGAATTGAAGACATGGACAGAAGGGGGTGATGGAGAACAGCAGGATCAACCAGATTTTTTGCAGAATACAGGAAACAAATCCCATAGTGACTGAGTATGAACGGCATGCAATACTTCATTTATTGTTGTTTTTTTTATGAGGAGGTTGGGTTTAGTGTGATGCCTTAACCAGCACTTCTGCCTTTTGGAGGGGCTTATTCCATGAATGGATTTCAAGCATGTTGAAAAATCTTTTGTCAATGAAAATTTTTATATATATATTTTTATTTTTTATACATCCTCAAACTAAACGTACAAAACTGATAATTGTGGGTCCTGGTGGTGGTCTTTTCATTCGAGAACTTTCAGGTGATCTCATTTTTCAGGGATCCATTTTTTCCATGAGCTTGCATTTATTTAAAAAAAAAATCAGTTGCTAGGACACTTTATTTTTTTAGAATAAAATTATTTGAAATTTGTCAGTATTTGGTTGTAAAGTGCAAAATCTATATTTTAATCCCAGAGATAAAAAGATGTTTTGAATGAATATTTTTTGTAACTGAACAACAAAGAACACCTTAGGAAAAACTATTAATTTTCTTCCATATATGATACAGGGGTCTCCAAACGACAGCCTAAATACCACATGCTTCCCGCTATGTTATTTTACCTGGCCCTCATCTAGTGTCATAGGCGTGTACAGACAGGTAACCCTGATGTATAGCCCGATACACACTGCAAATTTTTTTTTTTTCATTCAACCAAGTGGATTGAATGAAAAAAATCTGATAGATTACAGTACCAACATGAGATGTTGGGGCTGCCACCCCCCACTGTGCTATTGTATTCTATTAGCCCCCCCCCCACCAGAATACATTGGTCAGCGCTTGCAGCCATTGGTTGCACGCACTAATCAGATGCTGATTTTACAGCATGCCCCTTTTAACAAAACCGATTTATTAGACTGTCAAACACATAAGATGTTGAACATCAAAGGAGCAACTCTTCTGTGAAATGTGGCACAGTCCCAAAGCAAATGTTAAAAGAGCTGTGCTGTATTTAAACTTAAAACTACTCCAAGCTCCAGTGATCAAATAAATCCAAATATGAAGCATTTGTTCTTGTAGCGATAGCCACATCGTCCACCACCGTATAATTTGTGATGCTTCAGATGGAGTGCTCGCTTACCAGCTTGACAGACCTCCTATCGCAGAACGTCGGTGACACTTGTGGCTTCAAACCCAGCCAGGGCCTTTACATTCCCCAGAGAACTCCTTGTAGACACGTGGTCCACCCATCCAAAAAAAAATAGGGTCCCAAAAATACAAAAGGCTCACCATAGCCTAAAATCTCCAACTTTTATTAGAGTGTACAAAGTATTGCACTTGCATCAAACGAATTGTATATGCGCCTTAAAACGAAATGGGCTGGCCGAAATATCAACACCCGTCTTTCTGGCACTCAAGAGTTTCAGTGACATCAGCACATCGCTCCACGTCGCCCATCCCTTTTACCAAAACCTGTCATTTGTCATTAGACTGCCTTCTGTCAAAATGCTGTATGCGTGGACCAAAAGTCGACTGTTTTTTTAGTCCTTTGTAAGTGCTGTAAAAAGTATTGTAAATAATATAGAATTGCAGTTATTTTTAAAAAAAATGTTTTAAGTACTACTTGTTTTCGCTCTCTCCTTGCATCTGTGGTGCTGGTCCCTTGCACCCTTATTATAGCCACTTCTTGTCTTCACATATGCACTTTATTGATGGTTGCATGACATTTCTTGGGGTAGGTTTTCTGATGGTACCAACAGTGTGACAAGCCTTTATAATGTGTGCAGTCTTGAAATAGTCACTTGTAGTCTCTATAGGGAACCCATGACACTGTATGAGTGCAGTGGAGAGATGGGGACATAGCGTTGTCACCTTGTAACCAGAAGTGCCTGAATAATTCCCTTTATGTCAGGATTACCGAGTATTCTTCAAATTGAAACTACATATTTCGAAAGCTTTTAAAATGACTTCACCATGTTAAAGCTTGTATGGGAATTTGCTAACTGGCTGTAGATAGACTTTTTTCACTTGATTTGATTATACCTGGAATAGAAAAACTTGATCTGACCATAAGTTTGATGTAAGGATGGCTTACAAAGGCCACCACTGGAGAAGTCCATGAAGAGTAGGTGAATCCCCCCCATCCATGCTTGTTAAGGCCATTCTCTGGTTCCCTGATTTTGGCTAGGAGTCTGAATGTGATCGGTGTTTTATGTAGTATAATGTTTTTATTTTGAAGTAATAGATTACAACAGTTACAGTATGTCAGATGACAACGACTGCAAATGCAATAATAATTGTACTGTTGTAGGCGTTGGAGTATTATACAGATACAAATAAACATATAAAAGTAGTTACTAATAAAAAGAAACTAATGGAGGGTAGTGGTGTTTCGAAGGTGGATTTCACTTATTTTATTTCACTATTATCCATGAAAAGGGTATCAGTACCATGACATAAGAACTCTTGAGTCAAAAGTGTCTGACGTATATTATATGGGCCAGGGTTTCCATATGCTATCAAGTTTTTCCAACCCATTTTTGTCTAGCGCTTCTAGTTTAGCATGTACGAATGAAAGATTCATTCTCTTTTCGACTTCCGATAACAGTAATGCAGGTGATTTCCATGCGCTAGCTATAACCTGTTTCGCGGCTATCATAAATAAAAGAAATAACTTATGTTGATTCCGAGAAAGGGTTCCTGGTTTAATGTTAAGTAAGGCCGCCATTGGATCTGGTAATAAAATACAGTGAAATATTTTAGAAGCGATCTGAAAAATCCCTTCCCAGAATTTCCTTACAAGTGGACAGTGGACAGCATCTGTAACCTATTTGTGTAGAAAATAGGTGCCGCTGAGGCAGATATCTCCTTCTAAAATGCTAGTTACTTACATGTAATGCTGTTATAATTGAAGTTTGGCCAGTAAAGGTACATGGAGGTCCCCTGCATGCCCTTTGCACTTTTATGCTATTACAGCAATATTTTGTATCCATTGCTTTAACATCACTGATTTGGCTTTAGCCCTCCCCACATTCTGGCTTGGAGCACTGGAGTGTGGAGTAGAGTGGTGCGCACACAGTATTTGACCAATGTGCACATGCCTGTTTACCTGTTCACACGCAGAGCAGATTGACCTAGCAGTGTGGGTCATGTCAAAAAAATATTTAAAGTCAAGATTTTAACTATTAGTTTTACTGTAAAATTTCAGATAAATATCAGATATATATGAATTCACACACACACACTTTTTTTTACACCTACGTTTAAGGTGAATCAATTAATTGAAAGGAAAGACACCTTAAAAGCTGCATGAGGAGAGTAAAGCCAGACATAAATGGTGTGATTTTTTTATTTTTTTCCTCCAACCACACTCTGTTGATGGGGGGAATGCCTCCTGTAGAGCTATTGTGTTCTCCCAGCAGGGAACGGCTGTCCCGGCTGAGTGAACACAGTAATTATTGCTAATGGATATAGCTGCTGGCAAAAAAATCGCATGAAAAATCTAACAGGCTGGTTGTACCCAAGTTGATCTATGGTCAGCTTAATGCTTGGCAAACCACCTGTAGAATTTTTTTTTCAGCCCCCATCCATGCTTAACGGTGTGGATGGAGGAATCTGCACTGCCAGCTATTGTACACTGCTCAAAAAAATTAAAGGAACACTTTTTGAAAACATATCGGATCTCAACGGGCAAAAATCTCATGCTGGATATCTTTACTGATATGGATTGGGTAATGTGTTAGGAATGAAAGGATGGCACATCATTCGATGGAAATGAAAATTATCCACCTACAGAGGGCTGAATTCAAAGACACTCCAAATATCAAAGTGAAAAAATGATGCAGCAAGTTAGTCCATTTTGCTGAAATTTCATTGCAACAACTCAAAATGGTCCTCAGTAGTTTGCATGCCCCCCATATGATGGTATGCATGCCTGACAACATCAGGGCATGCTCCTAATGAGACGACGGATGGTGTCCTGGGGTGTTTCCTCCCAGATCTGGACCAGAGCATCACTAAGCTCCTAAACAGACTGAGGTGCAACCTGGTGGCACTGGATGGACCGAAATATAATGTACCAGAGGTGTTCTTTTGGATTTAGGTCAGGTGAGCGTGGGGGCCATTCAATAGTATCAATTTCTTCAACCTCCAGGAACTGTCTGCATGCTCTCTCCACATGAGGCCGGGCATTGTCATGCACCAGGAGGAACCCAGGACCCACTGCGCCAGCGTAGGGTCGGACAATGGGTCCAAAGATTTCATCCAGATACCAAATGGCAGTCGTGGTGCCATTGTGTAGTCTGTAGAGGTTTGTGCGTCCCTCCATGGATATGCCTCCCCAGACCATCACTGACCCGTCACCAAACTGGTCATGGTGAATGATGTTACAGGCAGCATAAAGTTCTCCGCTGCTTCTCCAGACCCTTTCACGTCTGTCACATATGCTCAGGATGAACCTGCTTTCATCTGTGAATAGCATGGGGCACCAGTGGTGGACCTGCCGATTCTGGTGTTCAATGGAAAATGCCAATCGAGCTCCACAGTGTCCGGAAGTGAGCACACTAGAGGATGTCGGGTCCTCAGGCCACCCCCATGATTGTTTAGTCAGAGACATTCACACCAGTAGCCTGCTGGAGGTCATTTTGTAGGGCTCTGGCAGTGCTCATCCTGTTCCTTCTTGCACAAAGGAGCAGATACCAGTCCCGCTGATGGGTTAAGGACCTTCTATGGCTCAGTCCAGCTCTTCTAGAGTAACTGCCTGTCTTCTGGAATCTCCTCCATGCTCTTGAGACTGTGCTGGGAGACACAGCAAACCTTCTGGCAATGACACGTATTGATGTGCCATCCTGGAGGAGTTGGACTGCCTGTACAACCTTTTATAGGGTCCAATTATCGCCTTGTGCTACCAGTAGGGACACTGACTCTAGCCAAATGCAAAACTAGTGAATAACGGTCAAAAGATGAGATGGGGGAAAAAAAATGGCAGACACCTCCACCTGAAAAAACATTCCTGTTTTGGAGGTCGTATCATTGTTGCCCATCTAGTGCACCTGTTGTTAATTTCAATTAACAGCAAAGCAGCTGAGACTGATCAACAACCCCCTCTGTATACACTTCTATTTTTCTGCTACTTAACTGACCAGATCAATATCCCAGGAGTTCTGATTCAAAAGTGTTCCTTTAATTTTTTTTAGGCAGTGTATTTAGACAGCTGCAACAGCAGTAGCTGTCTAAATACTCAGTTACGGCCTCTGAAGTTTTGTAGAGCCAGTTGGTGCCGACAGGATCTGCCTTGGCTTTAATTTTGTCTAGTAAGAAATAACAGAAATAAAAAAACACCATTCCAAAAATATATATATATATATATATATATATATATATATATATATATATATATATATATATATATATATATATATATATTATATATGTTATATCATTATGGCATTTGCCAAGAAAAGACAAATTGGAGTAGTCACGAACTAGGTTTTAACATTCGCAACCAAATTTGGTTTGCAGACTTTGTCTGGATACTTGTTTTGGGTCAATGGCACACAGGAGCTCTCCTGCCTGTTACCTGCATGTTTTGGGTGAAAAATCCCAGCTGTAAAGCACTCATAAAGACCAACACTTCTGCATCTCATCTGCCAGCTACCTAAATTGGAAAAATAAATTAGTCCATGGCAATGGCTTGATCTTGCAGATATGTGGGTGTCAATTATTATTGCAAAACGTATAAGGCTCCATGCACACTGGACTTAAAGGGTCACTAAAGGAAACATTTTTTTTTTTTTTGCTAAAATGACTGTTTTCAGGGTATAGAGACATAAAAGTTAACTGATTCATTTTAAAAATGATTAAAAATAGATAAAAATCAATCATATAATGTGCCTGCAGGTTAGTTTCACTTTTGAACTGGCTTCATGTTTCTGCAAAGTAGAAATAGACACACAGAACAAAAACAAACAAATCCAGGGCAGTGTTTTGTTTTTAAAATGAATCTGGTTCTGGGAAGTTTTAGACACACAGTAATGACAGCCTAAACCATCGTGAGAAAGCTTCCCAGTATGGTGGTTATAAGGAAACAGACAAGCAGGAAGTGTGGAGAACAGACCAGGATTACAGCAACTTCAAAGCAAAACGAACAATAAGGACATAAAACCAGTACTGCAGTGAGGTAAAGGAAGCTATTTAGCTTAAAAATGTTTTTTCTTTTAGTGATCCTTTAAAAAAACGTTGATTCTACAGGCGTTTGACGTTTTTTTCTCCTGCCTCTAGAAGCACTTCTATTGTGCTCTATGTGTCTTTGCACATTATTGACTGCTACAGGCATTTTCTGTCAGGGACGTTCAGAGGCAGAAAAAATAAAAACCCTTCTCTATCGCGTTTCCTGGAGGAGTTTAGGAGCTGTAAAAACGTCAGTCTCTCCTAAACTCCTTATCTTTTGTGAAAGTCAAGTGCCAACGTTTTTTTAGGTGTGTTGTGGGAGTAAAAACTTTTGCAGAGGGGAGTGTAGTGCAAAAAACGTCTATAAACGAAACTCTCATAGACTCGCCTAAACTTTGCACATTGTGCTTTCATTTGGCGTCTTTTATGCTACGTTTTTCAAGCTAAAAACGTTGACGTTTGACGTGTGCATGGAGCCAAAAAATTGTATGTATGAGGCCTTGCCCATCCATTTATTTAATTTAATGCAGTATGTGACATCCTTTCAAATTATCGTCATTCACAGGCCAACTATCAGTTTCTAGAGTATATTTTTCTACAGAGAATTGTCACTTCTATGGGCACGTTAAGAGCAGATATTAAAATAGTATGCGGTATGCTGCCCTTGGTAAGATATGATTGCTCAGGTTTGTGTTTGCTTCTATTGTATATATTCAGAGTTTAGAAAGACAATGCTGAGCAAATATTTTGTGTGGGAGCATGACGGTAACTGGTCAGGGTCAGAGCAAGGCTGATAAACACTCTAGGTCATAGAGTCCCTGGCTCTAGGATTAAATGGAACTTCCTGGCATACAGCACAAAGTTCCTTTAATTCAGTGGCCTTTAAAAGCCAACACTTATCAAAAGGTTGCACTATGTTAAATTTATGTGTGACATGAGATGCATTTCTTTGTCATTAATATACAGACTATGCTAATAAAAAATAAAAAAAAATAACTTTAAAAGTGTTGTTTTTGTTCAAGAAATCCCTGCTCGCATAATGTTGCGTTCCAAGTTAAGTTTCTAGTATTCGCCATGTGTCAAATCTATTAATCACACTCTACTGCCTCACCTGACTAACAAATGCTAAATACCTGAAAATGTTTTAGTTAATGGCTGCTAGTAGTGTTTAGCATAGCGAGCCAAACGGTGCCTTTCTTTTAAAAAGGGACTAAGATATGTGGGTCCTGCTTTAAGGAGCTGGAGTAGCGTAGCCCTGAGTTCTCCTGTTTCCCTGTGCAGAAAAGGAAAGCAGAGAATTGAACTCTGGTTGCATTGGCAGCTGGACTTCAGCCCTGCTCACTGGAAAGGATGATGTTCTTGGAATGAAGTGTGGCAGGAAGTGACCAGCAAAACCCACAGTAAGTAGAGAGAGCTGTTGGGGAGACCTTGGAGAACACGGCCCCCATAGATGAATCATGCAGGTGGTAAGCAAGGCCCTCCTAAGACTTTTAGTTTAGTGCCACTGATGCTGACCTCTGGTGTGTGTGGTGTGTGTGTGTGTGTGTGTGTGTGTGTGTGGTGTGGTGTGTATGTGTTTTTTCTCATATGAACTGTTATTTGGTCTCCTACACATAATCGTATGAGGCCATGTACGATGTAAATATAATAACAGAGGAAAAAATTGCGCATACCCAGTGGATAACTAACTAGTGAAAGCTGCGATTCAAAAATGTTATACAACATAAAACAATAATATAAAAAAGGAGGTTGGAATCGCGCTAATCGTATGTCTATGACCAATAAAGGGCACAGTACGTGATGTGATTATTATAAACAAAATAAATTGCAAATCATAAAAACCCACAGGAAAAAAAATTAATAATATATCACACAAGTGTGAAAATTGTATGTAAAATCCACCTAATGATCACAAAAGGACCTGCTGAGCAGCTGTGATCAAGTGAAAAAAAACTTCACTTAGGTTTGTCTTTTTTCACTTGATCACAGCTGCTCAGCATCAGCAGGTCCTTTTGTGATCATTAGGTGGATTTTACATACAATTTTCACACTTGTGTGATATATTATTAATTTTTTTTCCTGTGGGTTTTTATGATTTGCAATTTATTTTGTTTATAATGATCACATCACGTACTGTGCCCTTTATTGGTCATAGACATACGATTAGCGCGATTCCAACCTCATTTTTTATACGATGTAAATATGGCAGATGCCAGAAAAGTGCAGGTGTTGCATTCAACTTCCCAGATATGAATGGTTGTGAGTGGCTGGATATCGGTGTATGTCATTGACTGTGACATATGTTAATGTGTAGGCTCAAGTTTAAGTCACTCCCAATATTCGCACAGTTTACCGTGTACCGTCTTATAGTTTTGGGTGCCCAAGGTTGAATCCCTGGCCACAATAAAAATAATAGTATGATAGACCTATAAGCTTCAAGGGCTCAGTTCTTGAGTTCAATCCCATGAAGTAGGTTTTTTCTTCTTGTATTTGTATGAATTGCTCCCAGGTGATATAGTTTCCTTCCATGTTCCAAAAACATGCTACTATGTTAGTTTCCGCCCACATATTTGTCTGACTGACTGGTTTAGACATTAAATAATCAGTTCCTGGGTCAGAGATTGACATTAATATATAATAAAGTGTTGGTGCTGTATAATAAAATACATTATCAACACTTGGTTTGGTGCCTTTAAAGGGGTTGTAAAGGTTTGTTTTTATTTTCTAAATTGATTCCCTTAAGCTAGTGCATTGTTGGTTCACTTACCCTTTCCTACGATTTCCCTTCTAAATTTCTTTTTTTTCGTTGTCTGAATCTCACTTCCTGTTCCTCCTCGGTAAGCTTGATGGGGGCAAGCTTACAGAGGAGGAACAGGAAGTGAGAAATTCAGACAAAGGGGGAAAAAAAACGTTTTAAAGCCTCACCCAATTTTTTTTTTTTTTCTGCCAAAGCAAAAGGTGTGTGTTTTTGTCTTAATTTAGATGATTTTATCTGAGTGCATGCAGTACCTAACTAGTTTGGATCCCTCTATCACAAACCAGCAGGAATTCTTGAAGATTTCTGGGAGCACCTATAGATTAAGTCATCATGACCTGAACTTGTATGGAGTAAAACAAGATAATGCTATTTATGTTATCTGGTTAGACAGGAAATGTCTTTATGATTTTATATTGGTCTTTGCTTATATAAAGTAGGGAAAGTGTATTATGCCAGCACTGTTCATTGGATGTGCACGCAAATCTTATGTAAATGCCATTGACAAGGGGCGAGTGGGTTTTATCTACTTTTCTGTTAAACCCTAATAGAGAACCTGACACTCGTACAATAATAGGAGATGACGCAACATGCTCTGAATACTCTGCGTTCAAGAGAGAAATTCAAAGGCTTTCTAAAGGTTTTTTTTTTTTTAATTGTCAGGTTGTCAATGTATGCTCAATTTTACCCTGTTTCCTTGTCTGTGCTGATCTTAAGGATTTAAATTCCAAAATGTAAAATTTTTGTTTACCAGCCTTTTAAAACCTCTGCATTTGCTTTAATTGTATTAAGAATGTGAACCACCCTTCTTTTGATATGCTAATTGACTATCTGTAAGAACAAAACTAAGCATTTACTGTTGTGATAAATGACTGGCCTACAGTGATGGATGAGATAATCAGGATGGCTTTACACTGTAAATCTTCATGAAGGTTAATTGCCATTTGGGAGGCTAATAACGTACAATGATTAGCAAATATCTGCTAAAAAAAATTACTTTTAGAAATGAGACTTGGTTCAAAATCTATGTAGCAAGCTACTGGTAAATTCCTTCATGTTTAATGCAGGAAATGTCATTTCACTAGAGAATTGGCCTTCCTCCTAGCCATATATAAATAAGATGTTGCCTTTTAAGAATACTATTTGCCTGGCTGAATCTGACTTGCATACTTTCTTAGTTATTGACTCAGAATTTGAATGAAGATCACAATTAAGCTTGAACTTCAGATCGGAAACATTAGATCAGCCCAAAAGCCAGTTATCATAACATTTTCAAAATGGGTCAGCAATTTTGGCTACTTGTGGTTTCCCCTTTTAAAGCTGTGTGTTTTGTGGGAATTTACTGTATCTCCAGTAGAAGTTCTGTTTTGAGCCATCAAAGATTTATGAGGCTGCACTCTTGGAGTACTGCACCATACAAGATAACTTTAAAAAAATATGTATGTATGTATGTATGTGTGTGTGTGTGTGTGTGTGTGTGTATATATAGTTTACATTTTATAAAAACTTACTAAGGTTACAGATGCTTCACCAACTGAACTGATTTGCAGGATCTGTAGAATGAGCATTCACCTATTGACCTGTTACATTAGTTGGAAGAACAAATATTTTTTGGCTGTTATAGAAAACTGTGAAATGCGATTTTCTTTATTCTCAGGACCAGTGATGGTTCTATTCAGTATCGTACAGTGGACAGTATTTTTTAGGTTCCTGAGTAGCTGTATTGTTTTTACATTTTCCTTTTTTGTAAATTTGCTACCCTTAAAGTTTTTATATTTTTTGCCTTTAAAAGTGTAAGATGTAAAATTAATTTTTTTACTTTTTTTTTTTTTATTATCGACATCTTTCGTGGTTTATTTCTCTAAAAAAAAAAAATTAACGTGGCTTAAAACTATTTTAAAGGCAAAAATTACACTTTTTTATTTTTTTGTTCTTTTTACAAAAGATTATCAGTTTTGCTGCAGTAAATTTTTTTTTTTTAGAGAAATAAACCATAAAAGATTTCGATAATAAAAAAAAGGTAAAAAAATTAAATTTTTCATGTTACACTTTTAAAGGCAAAAACAGTACTTTTTGTAAAGCCACAATTGAACTGTTTCTAGAAGATTTATTTCGGAGCATTTTAAAGCTTCTAGGAGATCATCGGAACATTTTAACACAGAAGATTTCTTGGACTTTACTCCTTTTTCTCATGGCACATATACTGTTATCAATTGTTTTACGAACTTCAGTTGCCAGAGCTCACAGTGAATATTTGAGGCTCATGGCCGCGACTTGACCCCTTTTTGTAGGTGTGCTTTCTTAGAACGTGCAATGACTCCATTTTAAGACTTCACTTTCATTACTAAATGACTTTCACTGAAGAATAGGCTATTTAGATTATCTTGGTCACAGGCTCATCAATGCTTTGCGTGTCACTAATTTAGAGATGTTTTATAGCAGGCCCGTAACTTAATGATTATGGCTTTTTCATATGACAGAATAAGTGTTTTTTTTTTCTCCCCTCCTTTCAGCCTAGGGCTGATCTGCTATTTAGTCTCCCAAGCCTAGAGAATTTTATGGGCTAGATCTAGTAATGGCATTCAGATGGAATGTCACCGTCTTTTGTTGACTGGGAATGAACTCATACAGGAGCACTCTGCAGGTAGTCAAGATGGTAAAGGATTTAGGACATGACCTCACACCCCAGTGCCTAATTAACTCCCTGCAACTATTTTTGCTATTTTGAGAGAGAGGGTAACCTTTGCTAAAGGGGGGTAACAGATTCCTGTGGTATAGTTCCAGGAGGATTAGTAGTATAGGTCACATCAGTTTTGTGGTGGTTAAGAATAATAGTAATCATTGTTTTCAAAATTTGTATGGGCTAATCATTTTCACAATTTAAATGATAAATCATGTTTTTTTTTTCATTCAAGGAATTTTAGGAATCAAAATGATCATCCTCAACCAAATTTAATCAGATAATTGCCCAAATGCTTTATACAAAGTGTTGGACCAATGTTCTCCAATTTTTTTATTTTTTTGCTTTTTATCATATATTGTGTTTGGAAGGATGTCTGTCTGAAAATTAACTAGAAAAAAAAACCCATATATGGTTCTTTAAGTAAAAAAAAATGAATGCTGCACCATCTAAACCATTAATGTGAATTTAAGTAAATATGTTGATATCACAGCAAGCTTTGGTCATTTGGCAACAAAATAAAAAAAAATCTGTTGTAATGGAAATAGAGCTGATCTAGGTAGGAAATGCAGGAACTATAATTGTTTTTTAGGTTCCACTTTTGTGATCGCTATGTGCACCAATGCTGCTGCATCATGCTAAAGATGCTTCTGGGCTTAATAAACATTTATGACTTGGTGTAAGTTAGATTAAGGAGAATACTGGTTTGCATTAACAGTGTCTTAAGGTTTTTGGGTAAATGTTTATCCTACAGAGTAACTATATGGTTGTAATATTTTCTCTTATTTAGAATAGTTGGTGTACAGGAAACTATTTTTTACAATTTTGATAGAAAAAAGTGTAATTCCATTTTATACATTTTGCCTTTTTTAGGCTTTAGTGTCCCTGGTGGCTTCTTGACCTTGGCCAATCAATAAATCAACTTATAGTTAACAAATAACGATTGATTTTGAAGGGCAAACAAATACGTTATTTTAATAGTATCTAACGCACCAAGATTGATTTTAAGTCCAAAGGGTGTGTTTTATGGAAGAGCGCTGAAACTAGGCTGGATTAATACATATAATTGTATAACTCAATTTTAGTGGTAGGTTAATAAGACGGTATCAAAACTGACTTTGTGTATATATTGGCATTGAATCAAATATTCCACACCTACTCTATAGCATGGTAGTCTATTTTGTTATAGCTAATGGTAATGTAACTTACTCAGAACTTTAGTAACTGACACAGGTACTCAGACATTATATAATCAATTGTGTTGGGGTGGGATTATAAATAAATTGCCATAAGGCATCATTAGATGCTAGTATGACCAGTCATTCACACAAAAGAATAGTTCATCCACTGAGTCAAATATTCCAGACCTGTGGTTACTCTCTATATACAAATTAGTTGGTTATCCGTGTGTCTAATCATCACAATTGACCGCCCTGTTGATCAAAGGGTGTAGTTTGCCCAAAAAAATGTAATGTTTTTCCTTCCGTTTAAGAACTATTGGAGCGATTATTCGCAAATGGAAGAAACCTAAAATAACCATCAATCGCCCTCTTTCTGGAGCTCCTTGCAAGATTTAGCCTCATAGGGTTAAGATGATCATGTGACAAGTGAGGCATCAGCCCAGAACTACACAGGAGGAGCTTGTGAATGATCTCAAGGCAGTTAAGACCACAGTCACCAAGTCACGGTTAACACGATAAACCGCCATGGGCTGTAATCCTGAAGTGCCTGCAAGGTCCTCTTCAAGAAGGCACATGTACAGGCCCATCTGAAGTCTGCCAATGAACATATGAATGATTCAGCGAAGGATTGGGAAAAGGTGCTGTGTTTAGATGAGACCAAAATGAAGCTCTTTGGCATTCACTCAACTCGCCGTGTTTGGCAAAAGAGTAATGCTGACTATGACTAAAGGTACAGTTTGACTTTGCCATATTGAGGGGCCATATATTGTAAAATCTTTGAGAACCTTCTTCCTTCAGCCAGAACACTGAAGATGGGTCGTGGATGGGTCTTCCAGCAATTACAATAACCCAAAACATACCTCTAAGGCAACAAATAAGTGGCTCAAGAAGAAGCACATTAAGCCAGTGTGGCTTAGTCAGTTTCCAGACCTTCATGCTAAAGAAAATGTATGGAGGGAGCTGAAGCTTCGAGTTGTCAAGTGACAGCCAAGAAACCTTAAGGATTGATCTGTAAAGAAGAGTAGACCAAAATCCCTACTGAGATGTGTGCAAACTTGGTAACCAACTACAGAAAACATCTTGCCTCTGCGCTTGACAATAAGGGTTTCTACACCATGCCAGGTCATGTTTTGCTTTGGGATCAAATAATAATTTTACCCACTGCACTTCAACACTTTTTTTTTCTGGGTATTTGGTTTATGTTCTGTCTCTATCATTTAAAATATCCCTATGATAAAAATGATAGACCCCTTATTTCTTTGTAAGTGGACAGACTTGCAGAATCTGCAGGGGATCAAATAATTTTCCCCACTGTATGCTGCTTTGGTTTTTGATTAACAAATCCAGACTTGCAGTAAAGGTAGTTTTCTTTAGGAAAGCTGTTACCCATCTCCAATCTGGCATTTTCAAGCTACCACTGCAGAGTGCAACTTCTGAAAGGTAATACGCATGTGTGAAAGGGGAAGATTTCATCGTCCGGTTTTAGCAGTTCAGTCACTTTTCTTTAAAAAAAAAAAAAAAAAAAAAAAAGGATTTAGTTTACATCAGTGTTTTTTTTTTTTTTTTTTTTTTTTATATATACATCTGCCGCAAGTCATTAACCACTTGAGTCCAGGAGACATATTTTTTTTTTTCATGCAAAAATGTATAGTCAATTTTTTATGTGTGTTTTTTTTTTTGTCCGATTCCTTCATTTTTAGAAAAATTTGAATAGCGTTTTGATTCATACCTAAAAAACGAATATCAATGGAAGTGAATGTAAATGGTTGATCATTTGTTTTTCCATAGAGACGCATCGATGTCCGCTTTATTTTTTATTTTTGTATTATTATTTTTTATCTATCAACGAAAGGATGAAAAATCGTCAAGCAGGGGAGGCCGTCCCAGCGGGGAGAACACACACTGATTATTACTGCTGACAATAAATGCTTTAAAAATCTGACAGGCTGGTTGCACCCAAGTTTATAAGTTTGATGAACTTGAGATTTGAACCATGTTAGGGCTGGCTGACTGTACTCATCTGGTCCCTGTTGAACCGGCTGAGATTTGAACAGTTTTTGGCTGGCTTAAGTGTTATTTCTGACTTGCTGCCTCGTTCCTTTTTTACCTGCATGAATCACTTCTGACAAGTTTTCCTGACACCGAGAGAATAAAGGTGACAGGGGAGGGCGCTTCAGCTGATTGACAGCCTCCACTCTGTTCCTGTGTAAAGGGTGCGGTCTCTCTCTTCCTCCTCCCACCTTTAATTCTCTAATCACCATTAGAGCACTCTTCACTGAGCTCTGCAGCTCTCTGCCCCCTTTTTTTCTGAACGTCGATTATTTTATAGATTCTGAACAGATTTAGAGATGAGAAGACTGCAGATACAGGTACAACTTATGTAGGAGGGTTTGTTTTACCTCCATGCATCACCTGAGGCCAGTCACTTCACTGGGTATATGTAAGGGTTTACAACCACTTTTAATCACTGATCTGCTCAGTACTGCTGCCATGCAATGCAGCATGTCCAGAAGAAGGGCAGCCTGCATATTTCCTTTAGCACAGGTGGAATCACTGATCAGTCGGCATTGTTGCTAGGCATCTAGTATTTTCAGATTTGAGAGCAGCTTGCATATTTCTTTTTTAGCACAGCTTCTCTTTCAATACAGCTGCCAAGGTCATGTGGTCGCTGTAAGCAGTAACATGCATGGCTAACCCATAAATGATGGAAACAGTATTGGGTTGAGTGTATTGTACTTGGTTCTGTGTCAGGTTGTACTGACATGGCTGTGACGCTACACCGAATTTCTATTTAAACACCTTGTCTGTTAATGGATATATCAGGAGCATTTTTTTTTCTTGCTTTCTCAACAGTTTTTGTGCACTGATCTTAGGAATTATTACAGAATTATTCAGTTCTTGATCTTCTTTGATGTTCATTATGCATCTTGGTTATGGAGATACTGATTTCTGAGGCTCTGAAATTTTTTCTTTAAACTATCATCCAAATATTTTAATTTGAACTTGCTGAAAGGGAAAGGATTTATGAAGGCTGTAATGTGAACTTTTCTTTTTGAGGATGGTAGATATCTGGCTTTCTTGCTGATTCTTAAGATTCAATGCTGTCTGAGTAGCCAGCAGCAAAAGGCATTATTCTGGGTGTGTGACTTCAAAAGTACTGCAGACAAGCAAGCAGGCTGGTGATGGCAGCCCATACTTCTTATGATACGTTCATTTTAAAAGGAAAATCTGCTGTTTTTTATACAGTGTTCCACGCATACAGCAGTCTACATTGTTTTTTTTTTTTTTTTTTAAAGAAAATCCAGTCACTTGATCAAATAGATTTTGTTCTTTATGCAAATTGTTTGCTCTTGAGCAAAAGATCCCTTAAAAATAAAACTACACTGTATCAAAGCACCACAAAACAAAAATGCAATTTCATTAATTTTTAATATTCAAAGTTAACTCGCCCATCCATGTATCAATGCTTTATTTTGCTGAGAAAACCTTTTTGAAAAAATACCCTCTAGCATTTATGATTGTTGGCATCTTGAGTAAGGATAGATAATTTGTGTAGCATTTACTTCTGGAATTCATCTGTCCTTAGCTCAGGCATGCAGAGAGGAGGGTTTGCTTAGTGGTGAAAGCTCCACTTTCCTTCCTGAAGACTCCTGGGATGCATGATGACATTTGCCTAGGCCTGGAAACCAGGAAGCAATTGAAGAAGGGAAAAAAAATACAAGTTTAAACCAGTAACTATGATAAAATTGACTATCTATTTACTGATGCTAGCGGCATAGGGACTAAAACTAGTAGTTTCGGAATAAAGGTTAAGTTCACCTTTGGGAACATGTTGCACCCGATTTTAGGCTGGAACATGTTCCCAGTGTTGCAGCTGCTGCCCTACTTCCCTGTGGTAGCAGTATGGGGAGAAGTTTCCCCATACCAGCTGTTACTGTTTTGAAAGTAGCACAACCATTCGGGGGCTTTGCTAACATGGCCATGTCATTCATACACACAGCTGCATGCTACAAGCCCCAACATCCTTTGTGGCGGTCAGCTTGTAGTTCTCTATGAACTACCACAGCTCTATGGTAGTTCATGGAGTCTTCCTGTCATTGAGTCTTTTTGTCAGCGAGTATCGGCTTGCCCGTACGGGATGGACGGTGTACAGGAAAGCTGCATGGCATCGGCCATCTGCTGATCACTGATTTAGTGCTTTACAGGCCCCTACTACAATTTTTTTTTTCTGAAAGGGGAACATATAATTTTAAGAGAGTGAAGTTCCACTATGGACCAGACCCCTTCTTGCTCTTCATTCCCTTCTCGCTGCTCCCTAGTGCTCCCTAGTAACAATCACAGTAAATTAAAAAAATGTATGACCCTACGAAGATGCGGTAACCAGAAGATCCTTCTTGTCAAATGAACAGAGAAGCTAATGATGACCAATGTAGAGATGCCTCCCCTGCACTTGATCATGTGACAATTCTGATGACATTACCAGGTGCAAGGGAAATGCAGTGAAACATTTTCTGTGCTTTGTGCCTGTCTATAGCAGCTATGCCATTGGATATCCAAGCAGAGTCTCCTAGCCTAGTCACTTGAAAGATAAAGTAACTTTAAAGAACAGGAAAAGCTTAGGCGGTGTCCCCATAAGTCTACTGCAATTGGCTGCAGGCCAGATGAATGGAGATTTCAGCTGGAAACTTTTTGAAGATTTTTGAAGGATATGTTTACCCTCAGCTTAGACTAACCCAGTGCTTCTCAATTATTTTCTGTCATGCCCCCCCTAGGAAGAAGAAAACATTTCGCGCCCCCGCGCGACTGTAAATAGTATCATTTGTCTATAAAATTGTTATAAGTGCATAACACTGTATCCTTATTAACGTATAAGAGAATAAAAAAATAAAGAAATGTGGATCCTACCTCCTCTCCTTGACCCCTGCTCTTTATGTTCTTTCTGTGCTTCAGCTCTTGTATTCCCACCTGGTGATGCTGCGGATGTATCTTTGCGACTCTGCCTTGATGACATGCCGACGTCCTGCTCTTTCTCCTCTGTGAGTGGCACTAGGAACCGGCGTATTGATTCCTGTATGTCTCCACGGGTCCTCTGCATGTGTCACGTGCGTTGGCGGTCACGTGGTTCTCCGCGCCGGGCTGCTACTGGGGCTGCGCTGGGACAATCTCCAGTGATCGCGCCGCGCTGCTCCCTCTCTCCAGCCGTAGAGTTGCTAGGCAACCGACGCCGTGTGGGACGCCGCTTGCGAGTGAGTCGGATAATCCGATCTGGACATCCAATATGACAGTGTTTGCCGAGGTCAAACGAGCCCCCCTTTACGGAGCCTCGCGCCCCCCCCCCCTGTTTTGAGAAACACTGGACTAACCTGAAAAGGATAGAGGATGATGAGGGAGAGAGGTGTGGGGGGTGGGGGAGAATTGTACTACAGCCCAGGAGGGCAAGGCCAAAAAAGATGACTTAATCTGAAAAATGTTGTTTTTAACTTGCTCTTTACAAACTGACATGTACTTACTGAGCATATTGATTGTCAAAGCAATTAGTAGATGCAGATATTTTAGACAAATGATTTGCTAGGGAAAAAAACTACCAAGATTAACATGTCAAAAGTTGTTTTGCCTCACCCTTCCCTTTTCATCGGCCTCACTGTCAATTCTTTTTATGTGGTTAGTGGCCTCACTAACCAGTAGGGAGGCTTTTTAGAGGTGGAATGGGACTGGACCAAACTAGAATTTGACAGAAATAGAAGATATACATATACTTCTTCCAATATCTCTAGATCAATCCATTACTGACGAGACCATGTCATAGCTGGTTCATGGACCTTAGGTTTGCTGCCAATGCCCGGAGCTTACTGCAAATGTTCCTGACTGACTTAAATTGGGGGTTCTTATTTTATTATATTGCATCTAATGTTTTCTAGTTTTGCCTGCATATTTGGCCATCCTTTTTTGTCTGTGTAAAGTGTTTTTGTTTTATTTATTTTTTTAGCTTTTGTAACAGTCTGCATTATGCGTTGCAAGCCATCACTGGAACTTTTGTTAGATCCTGTGTGCATTCATGGGGTTTTTCTAGGAAGTTGACCTTCAGTTGAAAAGTGAGCTTGGTCACCCAATAGTCTTTATCTGGCCTTGATTTGTGATAGGGTTCTGTCTTCACCATTGTTTGATTTCTGCCTTTGAAAGGTTTATGGTTGCAGTGTCAGTCAGGACACCCTCTGAAGGCAGTTCCTGGAGATGTTATCTGGTGCTCACTCACCACAGTATATGTTCTCTTCTATGAGCATCTGTCACTCCAGGCTTTACAAGATGGATGAGTCTTGAGTGAACTGCTGCTGCCAGCAAATGGTGATACAGGAAGCATTGGTGATTGGTTGAGTGGCTGTGGAACAGACAAGGCTATACTGTTAGAAATCAAGAGTAGGCAGTTTAGCTTGGAAAAGAACAAAGATGGATCGCGTGTCCTATTCTAAAGGTCATGAAAAGTGAGATAGTCTTTTGCTTCTTCTGTCAAGGTGGTCCTTTTCCATTATTTTCAATTTTTGCTTTTACAGTTCACTTTTTTTATTTTTATTTCTTGATGGGGTTTTACTTTTATTTAAATTTGTACATATAGGATGTTGTTTTTTTTCATTAGGGTCTTATGCATCTCACCACACAGTTAATTTAAGAATGATTTTTTTTTTTATATATAATTTTTTGTTGTATTTACATTTTCTTTTATAATTGGTGTTGTAGCATTATTTATAGTTTCTTAAATTTAGGTTAATTGATTGCTTGTGTTTTTAATCCCAACAGTCTGCTTTGATGTGGTGGATATTTGCCGTGTATTGTGTTACTAAGCAGCTTATACCCCATACGCGTGGCAAGCAATGCCACACAGATGTCTGGCTGCCCTTTTTAAATGCTGTGTTCAGAATGAATGAAACGCAACTAAGGATTTGCTGCTAGTATAATGCTTTAAATAATAGATGAAAGAGCAAGTGACAACAAAAGGGATCCGGACATTTAGGAAAATGTGCTGTCAATGAAGCCCTGTGGCCCAAGGGCCAAAGGTCATTGTGTATTTTCATCTGATTACACCGAATACTAATATCTCCACTAGCAGGTGAAGTGTGCAGCACGTGTCAAGGGATAAAAATGCTCATTTAGGCCCCTGAATGGTAGGATTGGATTACAGTTGTTGCAGATTTGGAATCATTAAGATCTTTGTGAAAGCCGACTGTTTTCTAAGAAGCAATATACTTTTGACCTTGTTGGCCATCTGTGATCATCTTCATGTTGGTAGAGAGGCAAGACCACCCATTGCATGGCAGAATGCAGGTCTACAGAGAATTCTACAAATAGTTTTTTTTTCCCTTTTTTTTTTTTATTTGAGGAATTGATTTGGGTGCATTTGGGGCAGCTACAATGTTTTTTAGCTCTTATTTGGCTAATTTGTTGTCACCTCAAGGGGGTTGGACTGCTTTCAAGCGCTGTGTTGGTTTTTTTTTTTTTTTTGTCCCTTCTTTTTTAGTTTAGATCAAGAACTGAGAAAAATGTCCACCTAATGATTTTTCCTGAATCTGCCTTTTTCCCCCAAGTATATGAAAGCCGAACTCCACCCAAAAACATTTTGTTTTGGGCAGTTATTTATTCATGAAAATGCTTCTGTATTTTTTTCTTTTTAACATGATGGTATGGCAGAACTTGCTAATATGTATACTCTTGCCACTTTTTTATTCTCAGGGCATGACAAAGAGCCTTCAACAAACCCAGGAATCATGACAGTCCTTTTGCTCAAGTGAAACCACAAAGGTAGTTATAAAATGATATTGTTGTATATCCTGTATTGTGACTCGTTTATAGTTTATTGTGAAAATGCATTGTATATTATAATAAGCACACTTTGTAAACTCTTTAGGACATTGGCATCGGGTAAAGCTTTAGGCCTCGTGCGCACTGTGGGGTTTAGCCCCTCTTCAGCAGATCCCAGCATTTCTGTGTGCCTGAAAGGCAGAGGTGCACTGTCCGGCTTTACCACTAGCAGCATGTAAAAATCAGTTTTACTACGGAGTGGCTGGAGGTTGTGCTGAGCGGTACAAACGTTTGGGGCCATATCCTTCCAGCTATAATGCCCAGATCACTCCAAACATAGTCACAAGAGCAAAAGATGAGGGTGAATAATCTGATGGGCATAAAAGGTTTTCTTGACAGCTGTGTAAGGCTAGGTTCACATGTGTCCCGGGAAAATTGGCCCCTCAGTTTCCACAGCAAATCTCCAAAGCAGCGGTGCAGCTGCAATTTAGATGTGGTTCAGATGCAAAACTTTTTGAGCTTCTTTAACAAGGAATGACTCATCTGCTGTCGGCAGGCTTCCCCGCTGATGGCTGAATGCAATACAAAATTCCTGGCAATAAAAAATTGTAAAAAAAACAAACACATGGGGGCAACCCTCACATCATCCATACCAGGCCCTTTCGGGTCTGGTACAGATTTTAAGGGGCATCCCACTGCAAAATGTAAAAAATAAAATAAAACACGGTGTGCGGGTTCCCCCTCCCTAATCCATACCAGACCCTTATCTGAGCATGCAGTATGGTAGGCCAGGAAAGTGGGGGGGGACTAGCACCCATCCTCCACCAAAAAGCACCTTGTTAAGATGTTACGATGAACGCCGAGGCTGACCCCCCAAAAAAGTGCTATGCAGCTGTCCCTGGCTTTTTGCCATCTGCCCGCACTGCTATCTGACATTTCTTAACTATCTGAGGGGCTTTTTTCATAGTTTATGTAGCAGTATCCCCGTAGGGGCTGTTGAATATTGTGGTCCACCTGTCACCTTGCCCAGCCTGGCATTCACTTCCCAGTCACTCTTGAGTTACTGAACAGTTTGTATGTTTGTTTGTTTTGGTTATATTGAGGGATTTTGAACTTGGATAGTGTAGGGAAAATTATGGGATGTCCAAAGTCAAAGCTCCACCTCTTCCCCTCCTTCCTTCCTCCTTAAAGCTAGGCCAGATTAAATGTACCTGCATTTACAAAAACCTACTTTTAGCACGTACCTAAAGTAGAGGGTGCTACAGTTATAACAATTTTAAACTGGTAATTTTTCTCCTTAACTGGGGCTGCACTGGTAGGCAGAAATGATGGGTACTGATGGGCATCATGGTTGGGGCTGCACTGATAATCAGTTGCTTGACTATCAGTGTAGATGTCCCTTTCACAGAATCTGGTTATTGGCTCTTCTCTGCTCACGCTGTCAGCGTTAGGAAGGGAATGCAGATAACAACCAGTTTGTGTTTACATCGTGCTCAGCTGTCAATGGCTGATGACGTGGTAAATTGCCGATGTGATTGGTCCTTTACACGGATCTGTGATCAGCTGTGTCCTAAGGATGTAGCAAACACGGAGCGCACGGCCCACGTGCTGCGGGGGGCATGCAGACCGCACAATAACAGGAGGACATCCATGAACAATGGACATCTTGGCAATTGATAGATGGTAAGCCTGCACTGTAGCCGTCTTTTTGGCTGTAGTGTAAGTGGGAAAATGTCAATGACTGTAAACCCCAGATAATATATATTAAGCCTATCCTTCTATAGTGTGTACTGATCTCAATCCAGAGCTCTCAGTTTTGTATTGTGAAATGCTTTTATGAAGGTATGCTATAATGAAGGTAGTTTTATCAGATGTATGGGCAGCCAGGATTTTTTCAGCACTTTAAAACAGGGGTGTCCAACCTTTTGAAGAGCAAGGGTCACTTAAGTGACTTGGTCCCCGGTCGCAGGCCACAATGAGCAGAGCTGGTGGGTGGCAGCCCACTCTACTCTATAGAGCCCACTGTATTTTTTTTTTTTTTTTTAAGCAGATTGGAGGTAGGTGTTTTTAAACACACAAGTCCATTTACATCTGCCACTACTTAGATGTTAATGGAGTGTCTGACTGACCGTGTGAAAGGGGCTTAAGGCTGCTTTCACACTAATGCGCTGTTGTTTACCCGCACCATGGGTGCAGCACAGTTAACCTGTGGCTTTCCTGCAGGTTAGCTGCACTTTGCCATAGACTTCTATTATATCCTGTAGATGTGGCGCACTTTCAGAAAGCATACTGAACTTGCAGGTAATAGAAGTCTATGGTTCAGTGCAGGTACGTTTTGAAAGTAGCCCAGTAACCACTACAGAACAGATATGCCCATATATACACTCTGACATTAAACTTACCTTTAACAACAGTATTCTAGTCCATCCCAGAGTAGGAGGTCATAGGCCACATCAAAGGGAGAGGGCTCCACGGGCCCACATGTGGCTCCCGGGCCACTGGTTGGGCACCCCTGCTTTAAACACTATGACGGACAGGGCTAGCACCTTGTTGGTGTGATAGTAAAGGTGGAAGAGGAGACCAATCTGGAGAGTTTCTTATCCTTCTTTTGGTGACAGATTTGTTAAAGCTTTTTCGCTAGTAGATCATTTTTTAATTATGTTGTTTGTAACCCACTAGAATTTATTTTTATATTTGCATCTGATGCTTCAGGGGGTTTCTCAGTCTGAAATGTTCATTCCCCAACATTTTTAGTAGCAATAGCAATGAGGGCACATTTTTAGTTAATCGTAGCTGCAGACATCTTTGTGTTCTGAGAGAAGTCAATGTTAAAACAAACTTTGTCCTATCTTTTCATTTTAACCTCTTCATTGGCTGGTTTCCCATTTTGATGTGTGTTCTGTATTATCTGCTGAACGGGATCACAGTGTCCTTGGGTCACATACATTCTTGGTCTACACATTTGTAAGAGGGTTGAAGGTTGTTTGCTTCAATAGATTCCCTCTCGCTAATCCTTATGATGTACTTTTTTTTTTTTTTTTTTAACGGTTGTAGCCACCTAATTATATTTAGTTTGTGTTGGTTTGGAAAGGTTGTATCAGCATGACTGGCTTATGATTGGCCATGTAACCTGAATCCTAGCCATGAATAAACTTCATTTAGTCTGTTGTTCAGCTGACTAAACAAAATACCCATTTTCCTAATACATGGCTTGGCACATGGGATGTTTGCAGACATTTTTGCTGACGAACTTGTGAAATATTTTTTTATTTCTGCAATGTCTGCTGCCATTTGATATTTTTCTTTTTAAATAATGTTAAAAGTAATCCTATATACCAGTGGCGGTTTGTGCTTGCCGTTGTTTGTCCATTCGCCTGCCCACCAGCCCCGCACTTATCCCATCAAGGTAGGGGGCAGCTTCGTGGTTTCCCCCTGTGTCTCCTCTTTTGCGCATTCCCCCTGCTTCTGCCCCCAGCTGGCCAATACGATCACTTCTCCTCTTGGCCAATCAGGTCTTAAGACCCGCTTATTGATTGGCCAGGAGAAACAGGCAGACAATGGCGAATATTCTATATTATAATTCTATTAATATTAAACTAGGTGAGCTCTGCACGCTGAGCCCATCCTTTTTTAAACCAATTAGAGCTTCAGACTCTAATCATGTGTTAAAAGAAAAAAAAAAGATTGAAATCCATGTAGATTAGTGGCCAGAAGCATGTATTGGGGGGACGGCACCCCTAATGGAGTGCCTGCCACTACAATGTACAGTGATCTAATGACTCTGCTATTATTCAAAGAGAGTGTACTGGTTTGTATTGACTTTTATATGCTCTGTGGCCAGAAAAACAGAAACCTCTCAGAGGTGGACAAAGTGGGTGCTGAAGTTGAATTATATTTTCTTTCTGAAGGCAGAGAACATTGTTTTCTCATACATATTCTTTGAACTGTACTGATTATATTTGAGAAACTAAGAAACGTTCTCCATCTAGACCAGGGGTGGCCAACCAGTGGCTCGCGGAGCCCTCTGGTGTGGCCCGCGACCTCCTGCTCTGGAATGGTGAATTGGCAAGCTCAGATCGCAGGTTGCCGACCCACCATACCACAGCATCAGTGTTGTAAATGAAGCTGGTGGTAGAGGAAGAAAGCGGCTGCGAAGCAGAGCCCCATAAGCCGATGCTTCCTCTAAAGCGCCGGCTTTTACCACAGGTGGACTCTATGGCAAAGTTCAGCTAACCCGCAGTATAGACACAGGTGCACTACGCTGCATCCACAGTGTGGGTAAACCACAGCACATCAGTGTGAAAGCAGTCTTAGGCCCTTTTCACACAATCAGCCCAACCAAATGGGACCCTCAATTCACCACTATAGAGCGACAGATGTTTGTTTATGCCCGCCTACCTCCTATCCGAAAAACAGAAGGAGATTTGTCCCCTTTCATCTGGGCGGGTCGGAGGACCTATAGAGTAGTCGTGATCTGTCATCCGCCCGATTCACTCATTGTGGCCCTCGACTGGTTACCAAGTTGCTTAAGTGGCCCTCGTTCAAAATGTTGGGCACCCCTGATCTAGACCATACTTTGTCAACCTTTTCAACGCAGAGGAACCCTTGAAATAGGTTTCGTTCTCAGGGAACCCCTGCTATAAATTAGTAATATCTGCAACTCATGATACAATAGTGTGATGGTCAGTGGAAAGAATGCTCATTACACTTGTGGTCAATGGAAAGAATTTCCCACCTACAGGTCTCTAAAAATTAGTGGTATCAGTGGGAACTTATCTGAGAGGCAGACATTTCCTATTTGCTATAGGATCCCCTAGTAACCTGGAGGAACCCTAGTTTAGAAACTCTGTTCTATACCAACCTTGGTTAATTTGTTTTCTGTGTGCAATAGAAAACTTTTCACCTTCTTGATGGCCCTAATAATTCACATTTTACTACAGTTTAGAAAGAAAATGTAAATCCACAGTAGTACCATATTGCAGGGGAGAGTCCATGGCCATGTTACTAGAGTGGTGCTATGTTTTAAGTGTGATACTTTGTTGAATGCTGCCATAGGTGTGCGCAGACCATGGCATTAGGGTGTGCACCCAAAGCTCAAACACACGTGTATGTGTGTGTGTATGTGTATGTGTGTGTGTGTGTGTGTGTATATATGTATATATATATATATATATATATATATATATATATATATATATATATATATATATATATATATATATATATATATAATCAGTGGACAGGGTCAGTAGGCAAGATATTGATGTCAGTAGTTTATTTTTAGTATGTTTTTTATCATAACTTTTTTACACATTTTCACATTTTTTTACAATTAAATTTAATACATTTTTTTTTTTTTATACAGTTTTTTTAGGAGCTCCACTGTGGGGCTTTGGTGAGATATCAAAGGTCTAAACAGACCCCTGATGTCTCGCTTTTAAGACAGAGATTGCCCAGGCCCTTCTTTTGCAGCCAAGCAGCATAGGGAATCTGTGCAACACCCTGTGCGCACGCCCAGAGCTTTTTTCTCAGAAAATAGGTGCAGGAACTCAACCACGACCCGTTCAGATTTCACAAACAGTAGAAGGGTCTTAAAGGGGCATTAAATACCAGAATTGCATTACATACAGTGTGCATAGTTCAGGGGGTTACAAAGCAGTCACTTGTAAACACAGAAACCAGACTTCTGTGTTCACAAGTGATTGTGGTGAGCGGGCACCAAAGGGTCTGAGCCAAAGGTGGTGGAACTGAGTTCCACCAAGTTCCCCCAGAAAAAAAGCCCTGCGCACGCCTATGAATGCTGTACATTAAGCAGCATCTCATAGATGGCATGCTGTAACATTGCCTGTGGTGTACAGTGATTTTATTTATTGCAGAGTCAGTGAGGTCACTTCAGCATTCATGTGCTACCCCCGATAGGACAATAGGTAGTCTGCTTCCACTAGTGCAAGCAGAGGAGTAGTTCTTCGGAAAATGTCATGTATATGGCCTATTGTTGGCTTCTGATTGTTATATCAGTTATTTATCATCCAGTTGTCATAGTAGGGTCAATTTGCCATGCATTCTCTTTAACCACTTAAGGACCTGCTCATGTACATTTACGTTGGTACTTTAAAGATGGATATCTCGGTAACGGCAGCAGCTGCTGCCACAACCGAGATATCCATCTTTAGTGTGAGCTTTTCTGTAAAAGATAATGGTGGTCTCCACAGCGGATTAGCTGCGAGATCACCGTTTTCGGCGGCAGGAGAGAGGCCCCCCGTCCCGCCGCTCTCCCACGCCCTCCACCGCCTACTGGAGCTGTCGGTAGCGGCGGAGGCGATCGGGTCCTTCAGCCTGCTGTGTGGGGATGCGAGTGAGGGCAAGATGGCCCCCACCTGTCCCCATAGCATAGCAGGGCGGAAGTGACGTCAGTTCCGCCAATGCATCTTAAAGGCACATTTTTTTGTTGTCATTTGTTCAAATTTTTTTTTTTTTTTTTTTACATTTAAGTCTAAATTTGAGATCGGAGGTCTTTTTGACCCCAGATCTCATATTTAAGAGGACCTGTCATGCTTTTTTCTATTACAAAGGATGTTTACATTCCTTGTAATAGGAATAAAAGTGATCAATTTTTTTTCAGTGTATAAAATAAATAAAAATAAGAAAACCCCAAAAATATTTTTTTTAAAGTGCCCCATCCCGACGAGCTCGCACACAGAAAACGAATGCATATGTGAGTAGCGTCCGCATATGAAAACGGTGTTCAAACCACACAAGTGAAGTATCACCGCGATCGTTAGAGCGAGAGCAATAATTCTAGCCCTAGACCTCCTCTGTAGCGCAAAAGATGCCACGAGCGGGCGCAATTTTTAAGCGTGACATGTTGGGTATCATTTTACTCGGCATAACATTATCTTTCACATTATATAAAAAAAATCGGGCCAAATTTTATTGTCTGAATTTTTCCAAAAAAAGTGCGCTTGTAAGACCGCTGCGCAAATACGGTGTGACAAAAAGTATTGCAATGACCGCCATTTTATTTTCTAGGGTGTTAGAAAAAAATATATAATGTTTGGGGGTTTTAAGTAATTTTCTAGCAAAAAAAATTTTTTGTAAACACCAAATCTGAAAAATACCCAAGGTCCTTAATTGGTTAACGTTTGATTGTTGAAAATATAATTTCAGTTTACTAAAGGATCTGTTGCATTGGTTAGCAAAACTTATTACATATGTAAATCTACCATGCAGAGGTAAACGTGAAGGTTTCCCTGATGCAATCTTGAGGGACCATTCATTTGGCATGTATGCTGAAAGTTGGCCTTCATTTCTGCCCCCCTCAAACTATCTGTGACACTCTTTAGTTTGACTTTGTTTCACATGTCTAAACTGAACGTCATCAAACAGCTGAGCCAACAGGACAATATAAAGTGGATTTTGTTTAGTCCTGAATTCTTTTGTAGATCTTTTTGTGAAAACTTTTACGATGCTAAGCTATAAGCACTTATTTTAGTCTGTTTCTGTTAAGAAACCGATAAACTTTTGCCAAATATCCTGCAGTTAATATTGTGCTCTTGATGTAGAATGCAGCAACAGATGAAAAGCAAATCCACTTTCCTTTAGCCAATTTGGCTGTAGTAATTCAGAATTGCATAATGTAATGTTGCTGAATATTCCAGACCCTCAGAACTGTAAGTTCCGGACAAGATTTTTTTTTTACTTGTACAGCTTAACTGTTGGTATTTTTTTAAAGAGAAATGATTCTACGTGTTTGTTAAAACATTAAACCAAGTGAAGCCTTTCCCACTACGTTTTTTGTTGATTCAAGAAGTAATCACAGCAGCTGTTGCAAACTTTGACATCTGTCCTGCATTTCCAGCTCAACTAATGCCTAAAACTTTGGGAATCTAGAATTTTATGTTCTCTTTTTAGCATTGACTGACTGAGGAATCATTGTCACGGTCAAGGGCTGCTGGATATAAGAAGGGAAGCAAAGGTCATACCCTGTAGCAGGGAGGCGGAAGAAAGTATATATTGTGGAAATGCTTTTTCAACAGTCTTTCAGAGGTTTCTGCCACCGTGACCCCTTGTTCTTATCTGGCCAATCCCTAGTGCATTAGTCAGATATTGCACAACATAGTGAATAAGTAACACAATGGCTAGAATGACAATACCAAACAGTATAATTGTTCTTTCGAAGCTCGTATTTGTGGAACTTGGTGATGTTTCTTAGAAACGGTGAATGGACTCCTAGGATGGAATATATTAATCTATTCAAGCACTGCGTACACTCAAAAGCTTCTTCAGTCTGTACCTGAATTCGGTAGGCTTTTCTATATTTAATCTGTGTCTGTAATACACAAGCATGGAGGGTAATTGTTTTGCATTCATCAGAACTGGCACCTCATTATCTATTGTAAGTGGTGTTTATGTCTAAAGCTTCTATTGTCACATACTGGCCAGTTTAGATAGGTAGAAACCATTTAGAAGCAAATCGTACACCCTTGTCACACTCTCTGTAATACTGCAACCCCCTTTCTGGTCATTTCTAGCAGGCTGTCAATGCTTGTTGTACAACAGGTTTACTGTACATGCATGCATGCCTTGTAAGTGTTTTCAAATTATTAAGGCCTCATGCACACTGGACGTTTTACAGCTGCTCCTTAGGGGCATCTGGCATTTTTCTTTATAATTTTTTTTCCCTGCCTTTAAACACCCCTGCAAGTTAGCTTTTCGGTGAAAAAATCCCCACCACTATTAGTGCGTCCACGAGCAGCAGAGTCTGGGCAGAAGAAACGCTCAACACTGCTAAAAGTTGTTAAACATGCCTAAAAGCAAAATTATTTATTCTGGTCAATTAAATGAATTCATGCCCAAGAGCTTGACATCAGTAAAAAGCTCCTAAAAGTTTGTAAAAGCTTTAGGCCGTGTACACACGGCAGAGAACCTCGACGGGCAGAACACATCGTTCCGCCCGTCGAGGTTCTCTGCCGGCCGTCGAAATCGGCGACCCGCCCGTCGGGAATGGCAACCAGCCATTCATCCAGGCGGGCCGTCGAGCAAAAAGAGAGCGTGCTCTCTTTTCGCTCGACGGGATTCCCGACGGGCGGGGCGAGCGCTCTGTGTACACACGGCCGAGGTCCTCGCTGGAATGCTGCTTCCAGCGAGGTTCTCGCTGGTTTTCAGCGAGAACCTCGGTCGCGTGTACGCCGCCTTAGACCCTTTTACAAGCGTCAGCAAAAATGCTGCTTGCTTCTTGAACAGTTAAACGTCCTGCATGCATAAGGCCTAATGCTACAAACGCAGAGTACCTACGGTAATTGCTGTACATCATGTTTTTTGCAATTTGAAACAGTAAATTGGTGGCTCTTAAAATATACAGTCAAAAGCAATATCAACAGTTTAATACATAATTGGTAGATGTATGATCTGTACAACAGGCTTAAGTGGGGATTTGTCAGAAGGTTACTGTGCCCCTATGAGAATGTATAGTAAGAGTTGAAGTAACAAAAGGCTAGACTTTCCTTTTTTATTTTTTTTTGAGTGGTGAGGTATTAGACCCACAATTAGATCTTTATTGCTCTTTGTCCTTGTTGGGGAGATTTAAACTGATCGTAATTTGGCCAGTTTATCAGGGACTAGCACTGATTGTTCTGCAAAAACCCAACAGGCTGGTTTGTATATAAATTGATTGATCGACTTGTGTACAACCACCTAGCCCATGCATGGATTTTAATTTGGCCGGTAGCTGCTAAACTGGATGAATTTCTATCCATGTATGGCTGGCTTACATGCAATCAGTATGCTCCCCTACTCTTCTGCTCTTGTCTCCTCCCTATACTTTATGTATACTTCATGTAAGGGACTCATGTCTTACGGTACCTCTCATCTTGGTCCTTCAACGTCAGAGTGAGATTCTCAATTTTTTGGCTATCTGCAATTCTTGATAACCACTGTACTTTTGATGGGGGCTCTCGCACTTCCACAGAACAGGGATGCATGCCCTCGCTGCCACCAGCAGATGTCTCAATAGGGAATTTTTATATTTCTCCAGTGACATAGGGATGTCCAGCAACAAATATACAGCTGGGTTCTCTCCTAACGCTACTCCTGTTATCACTTCAATTGTTTCTGCTACCATTCTCCAGAATTCCTTTCTTACACATTCCGAGAAAATATGCATTATAGTCCCTTCAAACTCCTTACATCTACAGCAGATTTCCGATATATTTAGGGATATATCCGGTGTAAAACCGTCAGTGTTCTATACCATCTGGTGAGGATTTTATATCCCCCTCTTGGTATCTGCTTGCTACTGATGCTTTTTGATTGAACACCAGAATCCTTTTTATCTGTTCTTGGGAAAATTTTGCTCCCAGGTCCTTCTCCCATTCCCGTAGGAAAGATATCTCTTGCAGTGTTTCCAATTCTGTTAGGGTTGCATTAAAATGTGAGAGTGGATGCTTTAGTGTTTCCCCTTTCAGGCATGTCTCTTCGAACTTTGCCAATGCCCTGACTTCGGCATATACAGTGCAGAAAATAAGTATTTGAACACCCTGCTATTTTGCAAGTTCTCCCACTTGGAAATCATGGAGGAGTCTGAAATTGTCATCGTAGGTGCATGTCCACTGTGAGAGACATAATCAAAAAAAAAAATTCCAGAAATCACAATGTATGATTTTTTTAACTATTTATTTGTATGATACAGCTGCAAAGAAGTATTTGAACACCTGAGAAAATCAATGTTAATATTTGGTACAGTAGCCTTTGTTTGCAATTACAGAGGTCAAACGTTTCTTGTAATTTTTCACCAGGTTTGCACACACTGGAGGAGGGATTTTGGCCCACTCCTCCACACAGATCTTCTCTAGATCAGTCAGGTTTCTGGGCTGTCGCTGAGAAACACAGAGTTTGAGCTCCCTCCAAAGATTCTCTATTGGGTTTAGGTCTGGAGACTGGCTAGGCCACGCCAGAACCTTGATATGCTTCTTACAGATCCACTCCTTGGTAATCCTGGCTGTGTGCTTCGGGTCATTGTAATGTTGGAAGACCCAGCCTCGACCCATCTTCAAAGCTCTAACTGAGGGAAGGAGGTTGTTGGCCAAAATCTCGCAATACATGGCCCCGGTCATCCTCTCCTTAATACAGTGCAGTCGCCCTGTCCCATGTGCAGAAAAACACCCCCAAAGCATGATGCTACCACCCCCATGCTTCACAGTAGGGATGGTGTTCTTGGGATGGTACTCATCATTCTTCTTCCTCCAAACACGGTTAGTGGAATTATGACCAAAAAGTTCTATTTTGGTCTCATCTGACCACATGACTTTCTCCCATGACTCCTCTGGATCATCCAAATGGTCATTGGCAAACTTAAGACGGGCCTTGACATGTGCTGGTTTAAGCAGGGGAACCTTCCGTGCCATGCATGATTTCAAACCATGACGTCTTAGTGTATTACCAACAGTAACCTTGGAAACGGTGGTCCCAGCTCTTTTCAGGTCATTGACCAGCTCCTCCCGTGTAGTCCTGGGCTGATTTCTCACCTTTCTTAGGATCATTGAGACCCCACGAGGTGAGATTTTGCATGGAGCCCCAGTCCGAGGGAGATTGACAGTCATGTTTAGCTTCTTCCATTTTCTAATGATTGCTCCAACAGTGGACCTTTTTTCACCAAGCTGATTGGCAATTTCCCCGTAGCCCTTTCCAACCTTGTGGAGGTGTACAATTTTGTCTCTAGTGTCTTTGGACAGCTCTTTGGTCTTGGCCATGTTAGTAGTTGGATTCTTACTGATTGTATGGGGTGGACAGGTGTCTTTATGCAGCTAATGACTTCAAACAGGTGCATCTAATTTAGCATAATAAATGGAGTGGAGGTGGACATTTTAAAGGCAGACTAACAGGTCTTTGAGGGTCAGAATTCTAGCTGATAGACAGGTGTTCAAATACTTCTTTGCAGCTGTATCATACAAATAAATAGTTAAAAAAATCATACATTGTGATTTCTGGATTTTTTTTTTTTTGATTATGTCTCTCACAGTGGACATGCACCTACGATGACAATTTCAGACCCCTCCATGATTTCCAAGTGGGAGAACTTGCAAAATAGCAGGGTGTTCAAATACTTATTTTCTGCACTGTATATTTAACTTCTAATAAAAGCATCTAATTGCATCCTCCTTAGGAAATCTAGATCCGGTATTAAATCTCTCTCAATCTCTTTTATTGTCATTAACTGATTATTTTATGGAAAAATGAATTTATCCTATTGATGACTGTTCTAAGAAGGGTTTTCCCGAACATTGGAAAGATATCCTCCTACCAGTTGGCAGGAAGGACCGGAAGTGAAGGGAAATATTCATAATGGGACACAGATAAATAACCCCTTCCATATGTTCTCTAAAAATGGGGGGGGGGGGCTAATTGTTTATTTTTATTTTTTTAGAGATACTTTAAGGCCGCCCTCATCATGTTTTGAAAGTGTAAGGTTTCTCAATCCAGACTTAACATGTGTGCAGCAAACTGGAGAAGGTATAGTCCCTTATCTTCTGTGCTATTCGCTCCTGTTGCGTTATGGCTGGTGCAAACTACCACTTTTGTTACTTTTAAAGCTTTAAGTGCATAAAGGGGTGATAAAAACAGGTGGTTGAACCATGCTTTTACTGACCACCTAAAAGAGAACATTGAGCTAGAAAGGGGCTGTAAACATGTGCAGCAGGGGCCAAGGTTTGCCTAGCCTGTTGTGTTAGACAGGTGCCCCTGCCTGTCAAACTTGCCCATAGAACTTGCAGTTGCTATGTGATAATCCCATTCAATATCTTCATTCTGCGGGAATAAAAACAACCAAATTGCAAACCAGCATTTGGGAGCATATCGCCTCCTGAAAGCCGTTGTCGTACCCCTTCTGTTGAATAATCCTTCATCCTGATGCATATTTTTAAAGGGCCATTTTGCTATTTAAATTAGACCAGTATGATGCCAAGACTGTTGAAAGTGGGGCATTAAAGCAAACATGTTGCTTTGCTCTTAATGTGTGAAGCACAAATTTGCTTTAAGGCAGAATTTCTATCGAAATTGGATTTGTCCACAAAATGCGGTGAGGTGGGCCTCTTACAACTTGATGCATATCTGATTTGCACAATAATGATACAAGCACAATAATATACCGCTTATAAGATATATGTTCTGATGGGCTCTTTTATGTAGGTTTGAATAAAAGCAAACAACTTTTTTAATGTCAGTTATTTGCACCATTGTATTTATCATGAAAGTTTCACTGTGTTTTAATTTGTTTTTGGCTAAAATGTTTCCATTGTTGGCTCGGCATCACTGTATAGATTGTCAATGCTCTTTATAAAAAATCAGTTAAGACCCCTTTTTAAAATCGGCTCCATTTTGTCTTTATTAAATACAAAGTTGCAGTGTAAGGCGTGGTTCACCATTTTTACTTGGTACAACCATAATGTACACTATAGTAGCCTTTAGTTGTCCTAAATTCTCCAATCCTGTCAAGTCATCACTTCATCAACCTAGCTACTATTTGGTCTCCTCTGTGGGTTAGGTCATGTTTTGTTTAGGAAGGTTAATGGTTCAGTCCCTTTGCCTCTGCTGTATGCATGTTTATTTTGACACTTCCAGTTCACATTGGCCTTTATGGTACGCTGGATTTGGCATGCCAAGTGCCAGCAGTTAGCACCAGGCTCTGTGCATTCTTGTCTGTGCTGCTTACTTGGCAGAAGAAATTAGGGTATGCCATTTTTAAGACAAATACATTTTTTTTACCCCTGGCATGTGACGGTTTTTAAGGTAAATGGATTGCTTTAATTGTAGCATATTCATAGCTTACATATAATGTATTAGGCCAATTAGCCATAGATTGGATGGCATCAAGCAATCTTTAACTCAAATGCTCCTTTGATGCAACAAATATAATTTATTTGAATTCGGTTGGGCTTTCCATTTAGACTGGGTGCATTAGATCATGAGGTATGTTTTCACAAATATTAATTTGCGGCTATCATATGTAGCCAATTATATTTTATATATACATTTTGTGTATGTATTGTGGTGGATACCATTTTTTTTTTCTCAAGATTTTGGCATACGTTTTTTGTTTCTACCCAGTTTTTCACCCAGTTTGGACCATGTTGTGTTTTTTTTTTCCAGTATTACTTTTTATATATCCTTTCTATAGTAAGCTATTACTAGGCAATATGTGGCGGTCATTGGCCAGTTTTTTATACTGGCCATATTCAGCCAGGTCTTTATTCAGAAACATTGGAAGATCTTTTCAATCAGCCTGTAAAGTATTACAGCATCTATTTTTATTTTATTTATTTTTTTACATAAATATTAGATACCAATTTGCTGTACAACCAAATCTGCAAGACCTGGATATTGGGTATACAAATGTATATAGATAGGTCAATAATCAGAACACCCTATTTTTTTTTATTTCTGAAGCAATCTTTTCTTCCATATTTTATGTGATTGGTTCCATGTGATCCAATGGCATGTTGAGGTTTGATGATGGCTGAGGCCAGCTACTTGATTGTATGCCACGTGGCCTGGTTCACACCTATGACCTTTTTTAGTGTGTCATGCAGCAATACATTACTGTCTATTTAACATGGTTTTCTATAGGACACATTCACATCTTCCTTTTTTTTCTTTTTTTAAATTTAGCCGCTACGTTTTTGGAAAGGGTCAGGGACTTTTTACGTCTAGGCTCACTCCTGTGTGGCCATGTGGGCCGTGGTTTGTGCAGGCACAAGAGCCCATTCGTTTAAATAGGCTGCCGTGCCCCGCAGGAAAGAAGTCCTTGCAATCTTTTTGAAATTTCAGCCCACATGGGAACCAAGGTTCCCAGTACGGGTGCAATTTCCAGTGCGAATGGCGTGCCATTAGGATTGATGGCACCCTCCTGCGGTTCCCCCATTTCTGTGTGGGCTGTTGCAACTGCTGGTATTCAGGTTCTGCAGCTGCACCACCTGCACAGATGTAAACCTAGCCTTTAGCAGAAAATGGTCCTTTTTTGATTCAATATCGGTCAATGGAGAAGCTGCAGAAAGGCATGTAGTGTGTTTTTGTTTTGCCATGATTTTGCTCCATTTTTGCACAAGAAATGCAAAAAGCACTGTAGAATTTGATCAAAAGCAAACTGCATAGGTGTGAACCAGCTTTAAAAAGATTCTAATCGCATATCCTGGATCCACCGCTTAGACTGTCAAATTGTAACAGATGGACTTTCTTCCGGTAATCCAGCCTCAAGTGTGACTCCCCCCCCCCCCCCCCCCCAGACTGATCTTTGACATATCCAGTCTGCAACAGCCAGGTAACCATCATGCCTCAGTGAGCATCCTGTCCGATACATTTGGAAATTAACTGATGTATTGTGATTGAACATTCTTTACAATCCAACAAATTCTCAATCTGCAAGCCAGCACTCGCAAATATTTAGTTGTAAATGCACACCTCCCCTTTTTGGTTCTTAGGAACTTTGGAATGATAACTTTTCAAGGTCCAACAAGCCCAACGATTCAATGTCTTAGATAATGGACCAATCTGGAAGTGTGATTAAATGAATGGGTGCGAGCGCAGCTGCGATTTTTCCTTATTATGACAACGTTGTTTTTTCAATATTGTTTTAGAAGGTTATTTACTGAATTTGCTGTTGTTGTGATTTTGATGGTGCATTTTTTTTCTACAATAATTTTTCTTTTATTTTTATTCAACTGTGGTGTGCCACTGAAGTGACCTTCTTGGTAGGCTTTCCTCCGTTTTTGTTTATAGGTGTGAACCAGAGTTGTGTGCATGTTCCTGTGTAATTCCAGCGCATTTCCCTGCTTTGCAGTTTGACAACTCCCTGATATGCAGAAAAAGTAGTGCAAGCCCTAGTTTTTTAACAGTTTGTGAAAGTAATTTGCGCTACAGTAAATATTCAATCTGTAAGCACATCTAGTGTGTCTGAAAATCAGAAATTGTGTGTGCAATCTTGCTGCGCTAACCATTTATATCAAAGGACAGTATGCATATACAGTACAAAATGTCTTTTGGGAAACAAAATGTGTGTGTATGTATATGTGTGTATGTGTATGTGTATATATATATAATATATATTCTCCTAAACAAAAAAAAATAACTCTCTCCATCTAAAAAATGCACTGCAGCCATCTGTTCACACAGTTCATGGATGCGGTTTAATTTCCAGGACACAGTGACAATTGTATGAGTTCCAGTAAGAGACTTTATCAGGGTTATAAGTTTTGCCCTTATACTTTGTGGCTATGACGGTCCTTTTCCGATTCTTCATATGTTTATTGCAAGTGTGTCAGGTGGTGGGTAGTCTGACGGCTGGTGTTGTGCTGAAATGGTTTCCCCCAGAAAACCGGTTTGCTTTGGCAACACTGGCTGCTAAAGACTAATCGCCAACAATCGGCTGCAGCAAAAATGCCTGCTACACATGGTAACTGAGGAGGTTGCTGTGCTAACTATGTAATACCACAGCGATCTCCTCACTGTGCTTTTGTGTTCTAACAGGGGGACCGCTCAAACCCCATCTGCCCCTCAAACGCACAGATCAGCCATTGGGTGCCAGAAGCTCATCTGATGTCGATTGTCAAGCATGCCTGTGACACCGACTTCTGTGCGCATGGGTTGATTTCTACTGTACCAGATTAAGTAAATAGCTGTAGCTACTTAGGCCTTTCATATACAGACAATGGTCCTTCTTTTTTTTTTTTTTCTTTTTTTCCACAATCTGTAATTTTTCTGTATGTGGAGTGAAAACGATTTATCAGGTGAATTACTGACCCAAAGTCTGTGGTTTTTAGTGACCAAGCAGTTGAAATCTTACATCCGTTCTAGGTTGATTCTGTTAAAACAGATCATTTTGGAAATGGATTTATCCTCATTGAGCTGTAAGGTATAGATTGGCCAACATCTGCTGTTCATGATGAGGTCTGACAGATTACTCTTGTGTCTAGGCAGTGATGGTAATGTTTTTATCATGACTAGTTGGATCTCGGTGTGGGTTATTTTTTAGTTTTGTGTTTTATGGAAGCGCCCTTTGAATAAAGGAGCATACATAGAGCATCACACTGATATATTGTCATTTAGCACAGTAATGTAGTGTATATCAACAGTATAAAGCTCTACAGCCAAGAAAAGCTCCAGTCTGTTTAGCTCAGTCATTGCTGGAGCTGTTGGAGATCTTTAAGAAGTCATGACATTTATGTAAATTAGGCTGGGATTTGCGAACAGCTGTGCAACAAAAAGGTTTGAAGAGTCCTCTGACAAGTCCCCTGTGATGTCCTTTACCACATCACACGTGCCTCCTCCGTACTTACCAAATCTTTGTTTGTTCTGTTTAGCTTGGATTCATTATCTTGCCTTGTGTTGCTCATTATTGTGACATATCCCCTGGCTTCTTTTTGCTGACCACCTGCCCAGTATTAAGAAACACAATTCCCCATCTCCACCTACAACTAACAGATGGGGCTCGATGCAGAGGGCTGACGTCTGCCTGGGTAATATGATTTATTTTATTTATTTATTTTTAAAATTTTGCCAAGCTAATTTTCAGACTTGCTGTAGAAATTGGTATCGACATTTAATTTTAATTAAATTTAATTACATTTAATTTAATTTAATTGAAAAAGGACCCTTTATTGTGCCTTGAAATTTTCCACACTTTGTCATGTTACAACCGAATGTATTTATTGGGATTTTATGTGATAGACCAACACAGTGGCACTTAAGTGTGTAGTGGAAGGATAATGATGATTGTTTTTTCATTTTTTTTTCTTTCTTTTTACACATAAATATGTGAAAAGTGTGGTGTGCATTTGTATTCAACCCCACTGAGTCAATACGTTATAGAACCCCCCCTCCCCCTTTTTATTGCAATTACAGCTGCAAATCTTTTTGGGTATGTCTCTACAAGCTTTGCACATCTAGTGTGAGATTTTTTCCCATTCATCTGTACAAAATAGCTCAAGCCCTGTCAGATTGGATGGGAGTGTCTGTGAGCAGCAATTTTCAAGTCTTGCCACAGATTCTCAATTGAATTTAGGTATGGATTTTGACTGGGCCATTCTAATCCAACATGGATTTTTGCAAACTGAAAACGGGACTTCCTATGGCTTTCTTTCAACAATGGCTTTCTTGTTGCCACTCTTCCATTAAGGCCAGATTCGTGGAGGGCACGACTAATAGTTGTCTTGTGAAAAGATTCTCCCACCTGAGCTGTGGATTTCTGTAGCTCCTCAACAGTTACCATGGGCCTCTTGACTACTTCTTTGATGACAGCTCTCCTTGCCCGGCCTGTCATTTTTAGGTGGACGGCCATGTCTTGGTAGGTTTGCAGTTGTGCCATACTTTTTCCATTTTCAGATGATGGATTGAACAGTGCTCCATGAGATGTTTAAAGCTTGGGATGTTTTTTTTTTTTTTTTTTATAACCTGTCCCTGTTTAAAACTTCTCCACAACTTTATCCCTGACCTGTCCGTTGTGTTCCTTGTCCTTCACAATGCTGTTTGTTCACTAAGGTTCTTTAACAAACCACCTGAGGGCTTCACAGAACAGCTGTATTTATACTGAGATTGAATTGCAGGTTGACTCTATTTACTAATTAGGTGACTTCTGAAGGCAATTGGCTCTACTAGATTTTAGTTAGGGGTATTGGAGTAAAGGGACTGAATACAAATGCACGCCACACTTTACACATATTTATTTGTATAAAACAAAAGAGAACTTATTTTCCTTTCACGTTACAATTATATGCCACTTTGTGTTGGCCTATCGCATAAAATACATTTTACGCTTTTGGTTGTAACATGACAGAATTTGGAAAATGTAAAGGGATAATGAATACTTTTCCAAGGCACTTTAGATTAGGGGTCAGAATTTGAAGTGTATCTAAACCAAATCAAGTTATTATTTTTTTCAGGTGATGATTCTGCTGGTAACACATTTTCTGTCTTGGGGGTCTCAGTACTGCCCGCGTGCCCTAGGTTTTTCACTGACAGGAATTAGGAGAACTACAGAACCCTTTCCCCTCTCCCCATCTCCATAACTTTCAATAGGTTGAACAAAATAATGAACTGATTCCCCCCATCCACACATTTGATGTGGATGGAGGAATCGCTCCTGCTAAGCTATTGTATTCTATTGGGAGAGAGGCTCCCTATGGGAAGATTACAATGATCGCCATAGTCGGCAGATGAGATTTTTTTTTTGTCAGGTAAAACCCCAACAGGCTTGTTGTACACACATTTTTAGATAAATTGACTATACAACCAGCTAACCCATACACAAAATTTGGATGAATCCCCTGCTGAACTTTTAATCCATGTATTTGATATGTTTTGTTTATTTAATTTTTTACATGCTTTAGTGGGGAGTAGGGACAAGCAAATCTATCCAGGCGGTTTGCCGACTCCTGTGCACAACCTGAGCTTAAAATTGCACCCCATTGAACTCTATGGGGTGCTTCTTGATAGTATTGCTACAGTTTTCTGGCATTGTATATGTTTTAAGATTGACTTGTATATCAGCAGTACCTCAATCTGATCAATTGCAACTAGGCGGGAGAGGTAGTTTTTGCTGCGACACCTGATTTTTTATTTATTTTTATAGGATAGAATTAAATGGTAGAACTAGCAGGCAAAAAAATCTAAAAGTTTTTTAGGGAAGAAAAATTGCTTCTCTTTATAGAGATTGGCTAGTGTCACCAGTTTTTAGATGTATAGTTCTGTTGTGAGCTTATTTTTTCACTGTAGAAAGACATGGCAGGTCTTGCCCTGCAATTAAAATTTAAGTGTATTATCTGGGAGGCAATAGGCACACATATTATTCAGTGACTAAATAAGTCACAGCTTGGCTGGATTGCAATATAGGAAATAAATACAAGGCAGTTTTTATCTTGAAATAAATAATTGTAATATTTTTGAGACAGTAACCACAAACGTAAAGTGGCTGGACAGTTCAGCTTCAGATCGGCAGCAGTTATCAGCTGCCATCTTGAACTGCAATAAAAGCTACGTTATAGCCATTGCCGAATCTGGCAGTCTGAGCCCCACTTTTTCAGAATATGAAGAGTAGGAGCAAATGGGTTAGGCGTCAAATTCAGTATTTTGTTTTTATTTAATTTCAGGGGGGGGGTAAACCCTATGGCCATTGGCTGCCTGCCTTTCTACAACAGAGGCAAGGGCAAAAATAATATAACCCAGGGGAAGAGCAGGCAGCTGCAAACATCTAAGAGCAGAATCTTATGGTTATTGGCTGCCAACCTTCACAAATAGTCGAAGTATGGGTGTTACCTGTTGCTAAAGACAGTGCTGGATCTGGGACTCGTCATGTTCAACATAGAAATTAAATTATATGACAAAAATGCAACTGAAATGAATAATCACATTTGTTATATAAAAAAAAAAAAAAAGATGCATAGGAAGAAGACACTTGCGTGCCCCCCCCCCCCCCTTAATTTTATTAAATGGAAGTATGCATTTTACCTAGGTAATTAGAGCAGGCAATTCGAACATCCATTATGCATCGCACTACAATATTTACAAAAAGACTTTGAACATAAGGACACTTAACCATTTTAGGTATCCAGCGATGAAGAATCAATTGCACACAATCGGTTTTTGGTGTTGGCGCCAGGGACACGCACTTAGTCTTTCATTGGTCATTGTGGCTCTCAGGTCTTTCAGCAATTGACACTGATGAAGAACTTTCTCCTGTAGAACTATTGACAATCTCAAACATATTTTTATTAGAACTACATTAACACCTGGAAAAGTATCTGCAAGCCCTTCATCCTAAAAATAAACTGCCTATTAAGATGGAGACAGACATGACTGGAGCTTGGCAAAGGCTGCAAACTGGACTATTCCCTCAGTGAATACGTTGCGGAAGTCTCAAGGGAAAATAAAATGGGTTTAATTTCTAAAAATAAGTCTAATGCTCCCTTTGGCATGGGCTCCCGGGGAAACTTACCTTTTTTCCACCGTATAAATTTGGCACTGGCTATTGTTGATCCTATAATACACTGCAGAGGATAAAGCCATGTAAAAGTGGGCCAACATCAGGGCAATTTTAGTCAAAGATAATGGGCCTAACCAGTGTTTCCCTGACTGATGTGGTTTAAGTCCTTGTCCTTGTTTGAGAACTTTATTTTTTGCTGTGACAACGCTCTGCCCCATTCCTCCCACTGTGTTCTGTGCATAAATCACAGTCAGACGGGGTGTAAAGCGGCTGTGAAAAAGTTTAAATGCAGCCAAAATGATTGAGAAAATCTGCCCTGTGAAACGCATGCAGACTGTTATCAGCTTTGTTCATGTGGAAAGGAAAAGGTTTAAATGTATAAAAAAAAAAAAAATTCAGCTGCAGCCAGCAAAAATTCGCAAATGTGCCCTTTGAAAAAACACATGCAATCCATGCTGGAGAACACATCTGACTGTCCAGTCAGTTTTATGTTTACTAAAACTGATCTGCAGATATTTATAACCCCACCAGTCACCTGTATAGCAGCACTAGAAGTGGGAGCTAGTGGGTCACAGCTAGTTCTTAATCACTCTGCTGTAGTGCACATGTGCCAAACCATTAAAACAAATCTAAGGGAAGAAAGTCAAATGAGCAGAAGAATGACATTGTTGGCTTATTTTTGGCTAAAAAAAAACACTCCTAGCCTATTGAGTTGACTGTTGCAGTAGAAGTTGAAGACCTGGCTATTTCATTCAGTGATGCCTGGATCACAAAACTGGGTGCTCAGAATAAATCCCATATATGTAGTCATGCTTTGTATTTAGCTACTTTCCTGGAGTTGAAATTCAATTTTTATTTCAGATTTACATTTTGACAACGTTTCTTCTAACAGGTCATGGGGAACTCGTATGCAGGGCAGCTAAAATCTGCCCAGTTTGAGGAAGCTCTTCACAATTCCATAGAAGCCTCTCTAAGATGTAACAGTGTAGTACCACGACCAGTGTTCTCACAGCTTTATCTCAATGCAGACAACTCCACGTTCACTCCAGAAGGTAGGTACCAAAGAAGGGGTGTGGCTATGCAGTCGTTTATTTACTAACATGAAAAGCATTACTAGTACTGTTTGTGCGATTGAAATAACTATAAATCAAAGAGCTGATTGGCATCAAGTGGTATATTGTAACGAGCCCCCCTTCCTTTTTTAAAGTATTGGGTAAGAAAGGGTTAAAACATTTGTCAGTTTGTTTTTCTTTGTCTCTGTGTGTCCATTGTTGACATTTCCCTTACTTCCTCTCCCAGTGACCACAATTAAGTGAGCCACAGTTGTCAACACAATGTTTTGGTGAAGAATCTGAGTCTTTTACTGTTATTCCCTACATTTTCTGCAGGGTCACAGGGACAAGAAGTTAGGGAAAATATCCCCAGTGAAGACACAGATGGCACTAAAACCTGATAGTGTGTAACTTTTACCCACTTTTTTTTTTTTTTAACAAGCTGATGAAATGTGAGCTATAATTGTTAGAAGTTATTGCATTAACACACTTAATCCTAAAGGGGAAGTATGGGTTTCCTTTTTTAGCTTCATACTATTCCATGTGGGCTGCTACTACATAAACATGTTCCAACCCTCCTGAGAAGTGTACCGTTTCTGTTAAAATCAAGGGTTTTTTTTTTGCTTTACATTAACATTCTCAAAATTTGTAAAAAAAAACATTTAAAAAAGAATTACTTCCCAGAAACGCCTATTGCTGGGCAGTCTTCCTAATCTGACACTTCCTACTCCACATAGGAAGGCCGACATTGCGGACTCTCTGGACAGGTAAGTGTCCTTTATACAAACACTGTAGCTGCTGACTTTAAAAATGGGGCCTTACAGGGATTTAAGTGCTCCTGCTGGAAAAACAAATGGGGTAGGAAAAAATGACAGCTGATTCATGGTTATGGTAATATTTAATTGACTCATCCTGTATTACAGCAGCCAAGTATGCAGGCTGCGATCAAAGCTTCTAAAAGTGTCAAATCCTCTCCAAAAAATGTTTCATGTTGTCTGAATAATGGTTTATTGTTTATTAATAATAATATTAGTCATTAGCCAGCGTGTCGGGATCCTCCGGGGTAATTGACCACGCTATAGAAAGTGCACCTCAACTCAACTCAACTCAAGTAATATTTATCTCTATTTTTTATGAAATAGTTTTTTTTTTTCTTGTAATCCGTTGTTTTTGTTCATCATAAGGTGTTGATGTCAAGCCTAAATTAGAAGAACTAGATAAGGATTATGCCCAGCGGTACACTCAGAATGGTAGTGTTGATTTCTCAAACAGCCAGACCGTGTGTGAAATGGAAGATGACGATGATGATGACATATCTGATACGAATAGCCCTCCATTACCTTACATCCAGAAGCCGCCTCCAGAGGGTTCTTGTACTGTAGATGGTAAGGTCCTGTCTATCAGAAGATGTACTGTAATATATGCCGCTCTCTCTGTGGCCAAGAGCGTTCTGTAACCTAACAGATGTTCTACTGCTTCTAGCTTGAATTCCACTTTAATCCCATTGTACTGATTTTAAAACTCCTGCCTGTTTTTGTCCCATTTGCTGTGGAGCGGTCCAATAGCATGGGTTAACTGCATAACTTGACAGTTTTTCATAATTCTTTAAGTGTTTGCACGTACCACATAATTAGAGTTGGCACCTACCTGCGCCTGGAGACCAGCTTGCTACTCTAGGCCCCATACCTGAATAATTATTTTTTCCCACCAGTGAAACGTGTCCTGGCACTGACTACAAAAATATTTTGAAAGACATAGCCTGAAACTTTGATCTTCCTCCAAAAAATCTTAACACGTTACATATTACAATTTATTTGCTTATGTACTTGTTGAGGTCTTGCGCACCCCAGCCCATAGGAGGTTTCTGCTACTCAGCAGGCCCTAACTTACAAAATTGTGTGGAGAAAGACCGGGACAGCCGCACTCCAAAAATTTTTCCTTTTTAATAAAACGGATCACAACATCAACATGTCACAGCAAAAAAACAGAAAAGAGCTGACGCGTTTCACACCAAAATACAGTGCTTATTCTATTCTAGGAGTGCGGCCGTCCCGGTTTTTCTCCACACAATTTTGCATACTATTGCAGTGCCTGCACCCAGGGGTTGGATTTTACCTTTCAGCTTTAGCTCCTTGGGACCTCTTAGCGGTTGACTTTTTCTCTCAGGCCCTAACTTACGTTCTCTACCATTAGAAGGGTAGCCCATACAGCTACTAATCTACTCCTCAGACAGAACCTCTGTCACCGGCCTACACAACGAAAACCAATGCCTCCACAGACCAAACGGCAAATACACTAAAGCCTGACAACCCCAGCAGTTCCAAGCAGAGACTCACAACCGCAGTACACCACTATTACAATTGGCACCTGCCTCCATGTTGCTTATGTGTCATGGTGGCTAAGTTGCCTTTATTTAGGCATTCAATCCCACTCGGTCACACCAACTGGAAGAGACCTAGTCCTGCCTCAGATCACACCCCCCCAGAGCCCAAACCCCCCCTGAAACTACACAGGCTTAAAGCATGATGGGACATGTAGTATCAGGACTGGTAAAGTAAAAGATCTGGAAGTAAGATCTTTGAAAATCAGCCAGGAGAAGGATTGACATCACAGACACAAAAACCTGCTTTTAACAGCTAAGGTAGGTAAGATGCAGAAAAAATGACACTGGGATTGTGATTTATTTACATGCACAATGCATCTGTTTTAGGGAGCAAAAGCTGGAGTTCTTCTTTAAGTAGTGTTGTCATCCTTGCCTGAGCCTTTCCTTGCTTTTCCACAGAACAATTTCTCAGTACATTGTGGAAATAAGAACATGGTAGTCAAGCACGGAAAGTAACAGAGTTAATAATACTGCTTAGAGTTTTTAGTGCAGTGAAGGCACTATGCTGTCAGTTTAAACAGGCATGTAGGAGAACACTGGATTTTTGGTAGATCAACAGATATAGATTTTTTTTTAAGCGCATGTATTGCAGAGGAACTTTTTAATGTGCATGCATTGCAGTGATTAATAAAACTCATTGATGGAACTTGTCTTAATGTTGATGAATTTCAGGGTTCTGCCAAGCAGGGAAAGATTTGCGATTGGTGTCGCTCTGCAAAGAACACGTTGAGCTTCCGACAGGATTTCTATTAGTTGGGGTGAAGAACCCATCTCTGCCTGATCATATACTTGTCTGTGCAGTAGATAAAAGGTTTCTTCCCGATGATGATGGCAAAAATGCACTTTTAGGTAGGTATTACTGAGGTCCAGTTACTACAGTGTGACACAAACCAAAAAGTCTGTTTCATTCATTTTTAATATTCAAAGTAAACCACGTCTCCATGTTTTATTTTCTGAGAAACAACTTTGAAAAACACCCCCTAGCATTTCTGGTTTTGAGTAAGAGCAGATGATGTAGCTTTCACTGTACTTCCTGTAATCCAACTGCCATTAGCTCAGGCATGCAGAAAGGAGGGTGTGCTTTGCTGAGAAACCTCCCTGAAGAGTTTATGAAAACCAAAGTTTCACAATTGCTGGTCCTGTTCTGTTATACATTTCTGTGATACAGTTTAGAATGGCAAGGGAGCCATCTGACAATAAGTGCATGGTGCTTGGGTCCAGGGGGTTAGGTTTGGCCCAATATTGCCAGGATCACTGAGACCAGCAAAGATAACATAACTAGAGGTGCTTACTGGTAGGCAAGGTATTTCATTTTAAAATTTGGGACTTACACTTAAATCGTAACAAGACCCCCATGCCTCTCCTGCTCCTGCCTTATGCGTACCTCTTCCCCCAACTCCGCAACATATTAGTGGCTAGATTGCACAACCAATTGTCAAAATCTTCCAAGATATGCAGTGTAAATGTGTGGGCTCAGCCAAGTGGATTTTGACAAATGGTTTTGCAACCTACATAACAATAACTTGGAGGCAAATATAATTGCAGTTTCAAAGTCTCCCTAGTTTGGCCTAATACCTTTTATAATTTCAGTATACTAATGTCATTCCAGTCTCCTAAAATTAATGATTTGTCAAATGTTTTTGTTGCATGAAGGACTTGAAATGTAGCCAAATTATACTGAGCCTCTGGTTTGCTATGGCTATAGTTAAAACCTTGGATTACTGAGTCTTTGTAGGTTCTCCTTTTTACCTTCAGCCGTTGATTATATTTTTTTAACCAGATCTAAAATAAATTAAAAAGTAGTTGCATGTTTTCTGGTAAATGTTTATTGCATATGTATGTGTTTTAAAGGTTTCTCCGGAAATTGTGTTGGATGCGGAGAGCGTGGTTTCAGGTATTTTACGGAGTTTTCAAACCACATAAACCTGAAACTTACAACTCAACCAAAGAAGCAAAAGCACTTAAAGTTTTACCTAGTGAGGAACTCCCAGGGGTTACTCTGTAAAGGACCGCTTATATGCTGGAAAGGTAAGTCCAATGTTTGTTTTAGATAATGGGTAAAGCCTAGTAGACACGATGAGATTATCGGACAAATGATCGTCTTTTTTTTTTTTTGATTGCTAGTCTCCATATCGAATGTGATTAGGTTACTGTGATGTATTTGTGTTGTATTTTTGGACAAAAATGTTACTGAATTAAGTGACCATCGTATGAGAATATTTGTGATTTTTCCCTTTCCTAATGATCAGATTATTGTACGCTTGCGTCGAAAGTGGAATTACATTTTTTTTTCTCATTGTGTGTATGAGGCTTAGGGGTTAGACTTTGCTTTATTGCTGCCTGTATCCACATTGGGAAGTTTGGGGGTGCAGGGAGTCGCAATGAATAGAAGTGAGGGATAATTCGTAAGCAGTAAAAACATGACTGTGGTTTTATGCTTTTTGCAATCTATTAAAAGGGTGCTTTTGATAATATTTATATCTCTGTTGGAATAATTTTCTCCCATTCCCTGCATTCCCTGTCCTAGTGAGCAGAAAATCCAAAAGTGTTTCTGTCCCTTCACTACTCTATCCAAGCTAATAATGTTTTCGGTGCATTTTAAATTTGATAAGCTGTCCTCAGTCATGTATGTGATATTAGAACTTTTGTCACTGTAAAAATATTATCTGAATATTTGTCATGTAGAACCTCGAAGTCGACCATTTTCTGCTCCAGTTGTTAAGCCAATCACTCCCCTCTCAGAGAACGGAAACACTAATGGATACAAGTCCAGATTCTCTCCTTCAGGTAAACTAAAATATAATGAGATCTTTGTAAACTAATCTTCTTTCCCTGAGTTTTTTTTTTTTTTTTTTTTTAGCCTTTTAACTATCAATGTATTTCATTATGGATCACTTCAGTTTTGCTCGTAATACAACTATTGATGAAGTGTTTCGTAAGTGAAGTGTTATTGCTGATTAAACCTCTCTAGTGATGGCCATACACACTTCGATTTCACTGGGAAACAGATTTTGCTTATTGAACACATTTTGGTGTATATCATAGATTTTTGGCTGCTAATTTGCAAAAATAACCTGCAAATTAACCTATCGCGTATATCGTTTTAAGGAAGTCTTCTGTTTTTGCAATACCTATTGGCTATGCAGCACACATGATAGAAACTCGTATGCCACATGCACACGATCTGGCTTTTGTCCGGCCAAATCACATAGAAATTTTGACGGAATTCCATCGGAAAAAATAGAACATGTTCTATAAATAAACTCTGATGGAATTCATCGGAATTTCCGATGAAAAAACTCAGATGGAGCTACACACGATCGGAAAATCCAATGGAAAAAGTCCATTGGACTTTTTCCATCAGAAATTCCGATCGTGTGTACAGGGCAATAGAACTGTTGTTAAAGCACATCCAGCACACCAAGTACAACTGGAACAACTGTAGATATCTAAAAGCAGTGTCTCTGCTTGGATTGCAGCTCTGTTAACAATACCAAGTATTGTTGGGCTCCATGTACATGGGACGTTTTTACAACTGCTCCTAAATTATTAAACTTGACAGATAGTAAACTGCATTTAAAATGTCAGTTTTGGCGCTTTAACATGCCACGTTTGCATTTAGAAGCATTTAAAAAAAAAAATTTTTTTTTTTAAATGGGCAAAAAGGCTATAAAAAATGTGGGTTACAGTGTTTAGTTGCGTTTTTGGCTTCTGAAACGTGGATATCTTCTGCGTCTGAACGTACATTTAGCAGTGTCCCATGTACATGGGGCCTAACACATGCGAATGGGACAGCCGTGCCAAAGTTGCATTATATTAAAAAGAAATTACCACTCTTGGTTAATTCAGTTAGAAGAGCGAGAATAATTTACCACATGAACCACTTCTTGACCCGACAATTATTTGCTTCCGCTTCACCTGAACCTTGGACTATTGCATGGAAGTGATAAACAGGGAAGGTGAAGGTCTTTGTTATTTCAGACAGATGTTTCCAAGAATAACTGATGCCAAGATTAAGGAAGGCATTTTTTGTTGGTCCATAGATCGGATACATTAACAATCAGCGGTTTGATCTGTTAGTGGAAATCTCCTGGAATTTATTTAAGAATGTCATTGAGAATTTTCCTGACAACTGCAGTGGACCAAACTACATTCAGCTGGTTGCCAAACTTTTTAAAGGGACACTAAAGGTTCCTTGTTATTTACATTTTTTTTATACTTGGCTCTTCTGTGCAGTAGGTTTTGCACAAAGTCCTCCCACTTCCTGTTTTGGTTATTGGACAGGAAGTGAAGGGAAATTTCCCCAATGAGGGGCGATCAATTGGTTCCTTTCCTGAACAGGATTCTTCCTCGTTCAAGAGTGGGAGGTTGAACCTCGCCTAACTGCAGCAGCTCATAAACTCTGGTAAATGCCTGTACATTGACACTTGGGCTTTTATGGAGTTGTTTAGAAGCTTTGGGAAAAAAAACGCCAAAAGCTAAAGTTTTTAAGAGCTGCTAATGTACATGGACTCATGTAAACACAGACTCGGTTGCTGCAATTTTCCTGTGACTTTGCTGCATTTTGTGGCCAGCGCATAAAACAGTCCTATCCTGAATGCTGTAGGAGTTAAGACTCAATGCAGGGGCAAACTAAGTCTCTTTAGGAAAACACGTTTAATGCACAGGATATTTCCAAACAGAAGAAAAAAGGGCATCTTGCCATCAACCAAACAAAAATAAACTTTTGCTCTACCGAGCCTTACTGTGCCCGTAGTCTGACCAGTCCATGGTTTTGTAGCAAGTGTCCTTACAATCGCAAATACTTATATCCAAAGTTGGGGATAAGCAGCCATGCTCCAATATGCCTCCTCACATGGAGTCTATTTGTTTCACCCAGAGCTCTATCAGACTCCCAATAAAACCAGCACAGGGTAAATAACTGTTTTTCTTTACCCTGAAGTCTCTGCTGGTATTATCTTAAATTATAAATCTAAGAATCTGTGGAGGAACATATATCCCATCAATTATTTTTCCTGTAATTTTAACTTGTTTCACAGGCACCCCGCTACAACGCATCATTTTTCTGCGTTCAGAAGAGGGAGGTTGAACCTCCCCCTAACTGCAGCAGCTTCTAAACTCTTGTAAAAGCCTATGTGTGCATGGGCACATAGTCTTTTATGGCATTGCGTTTAGGAGCTTTTTCAATTTTTTTTTTTTTGCCAAAGCTCCTAAACTTCAAGTTTAGAAGTTGTAGTGTACATGAGCCTTTAATGTGTTTATAACAATGTGTTTGCAAATTTTCTATCTTCAGACATACAGTCTTTAGCCTTTACCAAAGCTCCTACTGCTCTTCATTCAAGTACCCCTCAAGATCTGTCCCGAAATAAGAGCATCGTTAAGCCTTTGCCACTGCCAGTGCACCCCTTGGGAAAGTCCTATCCTGGTAAGATCATACGTTTTCATACAGTGTGTTCATTGTGAAAATAATATAGTATATTCAAACATTTATATCTGGATCCTTTTCTTTCAGCACCTATTTTATTTCAATCACCAGAAACCAATGGAACCACCACAAGTGTAGCAAGGGGCACTTTGCTAACTCCTGCACCTTCTCAAACCTTTTCTCAGTCAACTTCAAGTCCTAGCAGCATTAGTGGAGAAAATGGTATGGAGCTACCCACACTTAAATTCCAGGTTTGGGGTCTGAAATGCCCCATGATTCATGTGCTGTTAACGCGACTCGTCATAATCAGGGTTCCCTTTATTTTAAACAACTTGTGTGAAAAGCTGGACAGAAAGTATGATTACTTGTCCTAACATTCTACAATTAAAAGAAAACTAAGTCAAATGTAAGGTGTTAAGTAGGAATTTCTTCTTCCCTTGATTTTTTTTTTCTCCAGTACTGCTTTTTAATTGAACATTATAAACAATGTAAATTTAGCATACACAACATGCCATTGGAACAGAATACAATTCAAAAGTCTATTCTTGTCACCATCCCAAAGTTAACATATACATAGAAGTAGGATAACGCAGTGATGTATTTTTGGTTTTGTGCTGCCCTAGGCAAGACTAAAATCGGGGCCAGCCGGGGTACACCGTTCTGGTCTTGGAGTCTGATGGGGAAGCTAGCCGCTACAGCTTCCTCAGACCCTCAGTGCAGCTTCCTCAGTGCCATATATAGAATTACTGCCCATGATGATAATTCACTTGTGTGGTATGACCACTGTTTGCCTGTGTGCGACACTGACACGGGAGGACGGCTTCATTTTATTTCTTTGCTTTTTATTACATTTTTTTATTTATTTATTTTTACACCGATTTTGTTTATAATTTAATTTTTTTAATCATGTTTTATTGCTTTCACAAGGATGTAAACATTCTTGTGACGGAAAATAAGTGTGAAAACAGGTACACTTTATGGACAGATCTGGGGGCCAGATCCCTTCTCTTCACTTAAAAGCATTCAAAACACCAAGATTGATTGTTTTTGAATGCATTCCAAATTTTTAAAACTGGGGCCAATTGTTTCTAAGTAAACCAAAATGTCATGATCAATTTGGGTTTACTGTTACAAATAGCCTTTGCTTTGTTGTCCGGCCAGCCAGCAGGAGATCTTGAGAGAGCTGCGGGAGGGGGGAACATCCCCTCCCACTACTTGCAATAGCAATTGAGCAGCTAGAAGACTGCTCCTATTGCTATTACATAAGAGCCGGCTCTAAAACAAAAAAAAGCTACCAGGTTGATGCCTGCAGCTGCAGGCACCATCCTAGTACAGCCATTGAAAAGGTGGGGAAGTCGTTGCTACCCCCTGAAAAAGCCGCCCCTAACCGTAGATACACCCTTACATCCATGGTTGCATAGACCAGAACTAAATTGTACACTGTAATACAAATTCCCCTTTCATTGGAGCCCTTACAATAAAAAGAAAAGTGTTCTCAACAAAGCATCTGCGTGCGGTAATCCAATGAGTATTTGTTACAATGAGCACATAATGACACAAGAGAAATCTATGTAAATTGTCTGCCGTATAAAGAACGTATTCCTCTGTACATTGGTCAGAATTCTACAGAATGTTATAAAGCACATAGAAATAAAACATGAGGTCTCGGGTAACTCACAAGTATTGAATAGTTTTATTCCAGGGCCCCAGATTTTATAGAATTTTATGGGAGCATTGCCTAGCTTCATATGTCAGGTTTAAAGCGGAAAACATGATCAAATTCTTCCACAAGTTATTCTGAATGACTTCCTGGTGTATCCATTGTAACATCACAAATCTATTTCCTCCAACACTCCTAATATACACCACTTCGGATTGCAGATGTTGGTAACGTCAAAGCGTGTAGCAATAAAATTAGTTACTTTAGACCAAAAGGGACCAATTTTGATGCAAACCCTAAAGCAATATTTATAAAATTTTTGGAGATCAGCCCTCCTATGCATCTTGCACAATCAAAGTGGTGTATAATATATCCCATGAAATACACGTTTTTGAATATACATGAAGGATCTAATCACAATATCAGCCGTAAGATCTGGAATATCATGTGACCAGCTAGACTTTAATTTACTTATCATTTACAGATATGTGGGGTTGCCTTGTTATAGTATAGTGGTATACTATAAAAGGAGGAGATTGACTTGGAGTATATGGGATATAACAGGACCTTTTTCAAGTACAAAGTTCTGGGGGTGAATTTCTCTAGTCCTTAGCTGAGCTGCAGCTGCGTGTTTCAATTGGAGGCATTGAAAATGTCAGGAAGTCGAGATATTAAATTCTTGTTGGAGATGGGAAAAGGGTTTAAAGGAGCCTCAGTCATACAGCTGATGGATGTATTTCAGATGCTTTTTGCGCCCAGAGGCAGGCATCATAAATAAAAATGGGCAAAGATGGGGTTAAACCAAATTGGTTGATTGGGGCAGATAGACTCGGAGGAGTTAGCCAGCAGGGATAAACATTGACTTTATATTTTCAAGTAAATTTTAAGGATAGTAACCCATCAGTAGGGTGGAGAGACCTCCTATAAAAAAAGTTGGTAAAAGTTTCATAGGAAGATACTAGGGCCACAACCCTGGCTTCATTATTTAATTGTGGGAAAAGCCACCAATGTACGTATGTATACCAGTTGGGAGGCATAATAATCAAAACAATTTGGTAAAGCTAAACCACCCTGGGAAATTGGCAACTGCAGAGTAGGGATGAGCTCCAACGTATTCGCACAGTTCATGTGCAGAGCCCGCCAGGAAGTCGGCACGGCGCTGCGTTAATCACAGGCAGGGTGACATTGTCCCGATGCGCGGCTGCAGAGATCAGGAAATGTCTCCCTGCCTGTGATTAGCGCACCACCGCCCTGACTTCCTGGTGGGCTCTTCACATGGGACAACAAAGTTGTATAGTGTGTATGGGGTCTTCTACCCCATACACACAATTAGATTTTCTACAGATTTTTGTCTTCAGATTTACTAAAACCATGTAGTGCAAGGAGAAAGAAAAAGTTGCGCTGCTAATAAAAAATATATGTATGTAGCTGCCGGCACCAACAGTGGAACAATCTGCAAACAGAAATAAAAAAGAAAAAGTGCAGCGCTAAAAAGTATAGTAAGAACTACACCAATCGAATAATCGCATCTAGGTGACTAATTGCAAGAACTGTGGTCAGTAAGCAAATATAGAGCAATAAATAATATGTGATATATAGAAATATCATGGGTGAGACACAAAAATATGGTGCAAAACATTGGGTGTCTGCAAATAAGACAAAGTTCAATGCAGGACAAGCAGGGAAAAAAGTCCTTTAAAACAGCTGTGTTTGGACACATGTGAGATGAATCATCTTAAGGTGGGAGACGGTCATATACTCCACTAGGTGTTCCAGGAGATAATTGGGATCCCTTCAGAACATCATTATTTCAGGGTCATCAAGACATCCAAGTAATAAAAGTAAAAGTTGGGTACTCTTACCAAATATGGTGGACACAAGCGCCAGCAGCGGTGTGTCAATCAGACATATAGGAGCTCCTCCGGCTTGTGGCCACGGTGAAAACGATGATGAGATGGCTGAAGAGCTGCACCAGAAGTTGCAATAACCAAGGCACTGTAAGCTGCTGGAGGGACCTTTAAATGGAGCAACTAGGATGCATGTTCAGACTTGGGAACATGGAGGGAGAAAAAGAAAAACTCCACATAGTGTAGTTGTTGCCAAAAAGAGAAAGCCTTTTATTAGGCCTGATAAAATACAAGTAAAATGCAACAAAGAAAAATACAGGTCCTGTTAAAAAGACTAGTACAGGTGATCACATGAATTTTCAAAAAGCGTTGTAGATGGGTATGCAAATAGGCTATGTACCCATGTAGTGCAAGGGCCTGCCTGATTGCATACAAATTGAAACGCTTAAGTTTTGTTTTCCTTATTATATGGTTTTGGTAAATCTGCAGAAAATGTAATAGTGTGCATGGGGCTTTAGAGTACCATAAGTTGGGTGGGGATTTCAGTGATCTGGTATGTAGATACCATTTAGCATGCTTCCTCATTTTACTGTTAAAATTTCCGTCTTTCTCAATCTTCTCAGTTGGGATATCGCACATTGGCTTTAGACATTTAATATTCTTTGTTATTGAAGCTGTCTTAATAAAATATTATTTACGATTCTTTAGAAGAAGTGTTCTATTTAACATTTTTTTTATTTTTTTTTGCATTCCAGCAGTTATTACATTTTCTGGACCACCAAAAAAACGACATCGGGGGTGGCCTCCAAGTTCACCACTTCAGGCACCTGTTTTGGCCTTCCCTGCACCTCCTATGCGCCCTATAACAAGACCAGGTACAGAGTAAAATCTGAGCACATTCTATAGGTTTTTAGCATCTGCAGACCGTTTTTAGTAGATTTTTTCTTAGAACATTCAGTGGCTGGGTTGTTTACACATAGACAGCTAATGGTTGATATCTGTATTCAAACATGTTGCCCGTAGCAACTAATCAGATTTTCTATCGTACCACTGAACGTTTTTAGATATCTGCAACATATTTTACAGGTTTTTTTTTCTATCTTGATTCTTCTGCTATGCATATATACTGTATGCTGCCGATACATGGTATAATGGTATACTGTTCCAGACTATTAGGTCTTCTTACCCAACCAAAATATAGTTAGGGCTGGTCGTGGTGTGACCCCTGGGCAGTCCGTTTACATTTTGACCCTAAAGGATAACTAAAACCATAAACATGTTGTATAGATCAGCTTACCAGTTTTGTAATAGCTGCAATATATACAATTTTAGTTCTCATTAGTTTTCCCTTTTCAGGCAAAGAAGATGTTTAGCAACTACCGAAAATGCCTGTTGATCTTGACTTAAAGCGGAGTTCCACCCTTAAAATCACTTTGTTTCATTCCATCCAGCATACTGGCGTCAGCGCCAGTATGCTGTTTTTTTTTTTTTTTTTAATGCATGTACTTACTTTATATAAAATCATTGAATTTCAGGCGCACCGCGGTATGTCGCCGCTTTAAGGCGTCACGCCTTCCGCAAACAGCCGATTAGCATTCGGCTCTTCTCGGCGCCTGCGCACAGACCCAGGAGCTGACTGCGCAGGCGCCGTATATAGCCGCGTCGCACCCTCCGAAAAAAGCCGAACTAGGACCGGCTATTTTCGGCGCCTGCGCAGTCAGCTCCTGGGTCTGTGCGCAGGCGCCGAGAAGAGCTGAATGCTAATCGGCTGTTTCCGGAAGGCGTGACGCCTTATAGCGGCGACATACCGCGGTGCGCCTGAAATTCAATGATTTTATATAAAGTAAGTACATGCATTAAAAAAAAAAAAAACAGCATACTGGCGCTGACGCCAGTATACTGGATGGAATGAAACAAAGTGATTTTAAGGGTGGAACTCCGCTTTAAATGCAGTGTCCTTGTAACTTGCTCTCAGATGAACAGAAGGCACAAGCAAATGTCTTTCATTTAACTGCCAATTTTATCAACTCCCATGGAGTTACAAAGGCAGACATGTTTGAAGTCCAGCCTGGATGACAACCATGGCTCTTTCCATAGATAAAGTTGACAAGTAAACCTAGCCAACAAGGGAGAGGAAGTGTTATTTGCAGGATTACTAAGTTAAAATAAAGCGAGAATAGGCAAAAAAAGTAAACTGATGCAACAGCCACCACAAGTAAGATCTGTTAAGCTGCAATATATTACATTTTTATTTTTAAGTATGCAACCAGTGAATTTAGACTTCCAGATATGCATACTTTTTTTTTGGTCATTGACTCAAAGCAGCATGATGGATAACCTATTTTTTTTAGGAAGTGAGATCAATCATGGCAGCCTGCAATTTTTTTTTTAAAACAAGTTTCCTTTTTAAAAGTAAAACTCCAGGATGCTACATTTTAATTCAGTTGTGCACGCCTTTAACTGGTTAAGGACCGCCGCATGTACATTTACGTCGGCGGAATGGCACCGACAGGCACATCAACGTATATATACGTTGGTGCCTTGAGGGGGTTCAGGGGTCAGACCCCCCCCTCGTACATACGGCTGTCCCTGTAGCTGGCTGAGTGATCCGGGATGAGAGGGCGGCTATTTGCTTTTGTCCACCTCCTCCGGATCGCTCTCAGCCAATCCGCGCACCCCCGCCCTGTCACTTCCTCCTCCTGTGTAAACACAGGAAGGAGGAAGCGATGTGATCTCTCCTTCAGCGGTTTTTTCAACCACCGCTGAGGAGAGATCACATCGCACAGTAAGTCTGCACTAACACTACACTGACACACACTACACATAGTCACATTAACCCCTTGCGATCCCCCCCTGTCACAGTGTCACTGAATGCAGTAATCATATATGTATGATTACTGTATTTAGTGTCAGTGTGACAGTCAGTGTAAGGTTCAGTGTAGCCCCCGTACCCCCCCTAATAAAGTTTTAACCCCTTGATCACCACCCTAGTTAACCCTTTCACTCCCTATTGCCAGCGTCACTAAGCGATCATTTTTCTCATTGCTGTATTAGTGTTGCTGTTCCCGCTAGGTAGCTTATTTATTTATTTTATTTTTTATTTTTTTATTGCGATTTTTTATTTTTTTACTATGGCTAAATACATTTTGGCCTAAATGATTGACTAAAATTTAGTTTATTGATTTTTCTTATAACAAAAAGTAAAAAAATATTGATTTTTTTTCAAAAATGTCGCTCTATTTTTGTATATAGCGCAAAAAATAAAAATCGCAGAGGCGATCAAATACCACCAAAAGAAAGCTCTATTTGTGGGAAGAAAAGGACGCGAATTTTGTTTGGGAGCCACGTCGCACGACCGCGCAATTGTCAGTTAAAGCGACGCAGTGCCGAATTGCAAAAAGGGGCAAGGTCATTTACCTGCATTTTGGTCCGGGTCTTAAGTGGTTAAAATAACTACATTTATTTTTACTTACAAATGGCATTATTACCTGACTTGTATCCACTTTTGTCTTCTCCCACAATTATGGGGGAGCTAGAAGCGGTGACCTCATCAATCTACTGCTGCTCCTTCTCTGTCAAGTCAACAGGCTGGGTGCAGAAAGAGGACACCATGGTATTCCTTAACTATAACCGAGAAAGTGGCATCACCCTCTTTGCTTTCTTATCTGAACGAGGTGCAGGAAACACAAAAGTGACTGGAAAGAAAAGTTAACAAACTTTTGGCAATTAAGACAAGCTTATGTGAACCATCACTGGCTGAAGCTTGAGAATCATTTTAAAAGCTGCTGCCAACAAGTGATGCGTTTAATCTCAGTTATGTAATAAGATGTTGGTCTATGTTTAGGGATTGTTCACCCAATCAATACTGATCAGTGCAGCTCAAGTCATTTGGTGAAGAAGTTAATATGCAAATAATTGGAGTTGTGAAAGTTGAATTTATGTGTTTATATACAAAATCTGTAAATTTATATTTTGTGAATATGATCATTTTATTATTCTGTTGCATGCTCTAGTCACTGTGCCACCGCCAGTTTTGGGAGCAGTTTTCCAGCCACAGCCGATCCCAGCAGGCGAAACTGTAATTGTGCCAGAAAACCTGTTGAATAATTCTGGAGTGAGGCCTGTTATTTTGATAGGTGAGCATTGCCGTTGTTAAAATGTTTGCGCTTATTATATTACTATATTATTATATAGTAATTATTATATTACCCCCTCCCCCTTTTACCCTGTAGCGTAGTGATGGTGAACCTTGGTGAACTTCAGGTGTTTTGGAACTACATTTCGCATGATGCTCATGCACTCTGCAGTGTAGTTGAAGGTTTGCCATCACTGCTGTAGAATATTAATCCAACACATTGAAGTCTTTCGATGTATAATATATTCCATTACTCTAACCAATATGGTTAACACTATAAAAATATGTTCAATAAACCTGAAGATTTTATGATCACTTTCCCAGATAGTCCTTCTCAATCAAGATAAGGCTGATTGTCCAGCACACTTCAGCTAAGCATGCATAAAAGTACTGAAACTAAGCCAAGCATAAGTGACAGTCCATTACATTTATGTTGGTAGTAGAGAAAGAACTCTTTACATAATTATATGCCATCAAGTTATATTGTATATTTAGCAAGCATTTCTTCAAATGGTATTATTATTTATATTAAGTTGATTTTTTAATTGTATCTTAAAGTGGAATCTTGGTTAAAGAACAAAACAAAAAAAGACATACAGGCAGAATTTTTTTATTTAGAAGAGACCTACTACACCTCTTTGGCGTTATTGTTTCTTTCCTGCCTGTCACTCTAAACTGAGCTGTACCTGCAGTGTACAATTTCTGCATTCACCGAAATGAATGCACTCCCGAACATGCGTAGGAGTGCTATCATCAGTTAAGATCAGGAACCCAGAAAAAGACCGGCCAAAGATGTCTTTGGCCGGTGAAGGAGCTTTGGACACTACATTGCTGGAGTGGAGGAAGTATAGTTTTGCTTAAAATTTGAGTAAGTTTGCACATTAACTTTTTAAAAGTTACTTATTTAAGCCAGAATCACCATTGTCACCATAACTTAAAGTGATGAGAGAGTCAACCTTTTAAGTTGTCACCAACTGGAATTTCCATGAACTCCCAATGGGAAGACTTGTTCCTGTGACAGTTGAAGTAACCAAGATTAATTCCTCGACAGTGAGGTACATATTACACAGAAATGTGTAGGGGCTTACTTATCAACTTGGATAAGGATTATAGTATAAAGAGTTTTGTCGTTTTGATAGAGCTGCTGTACATAAACTGTAGTACTTGCAAAAATGTATTAATTATTGCAATAGAAGTGATTTTGCCAGTGTTTATTGTCCTTCTCCAGGGCTTTGACTCTAAACGTTGTTCATTCAGAAAGCAGGGCACTTAAACGGCACCATATGAATGTGTTTTCTAAAAAAAAAATTATGAATCTGTGTGTCTTTGTATTGTTTTTGGCATGCATGTACACAATTTGATCTTTCAGTGATTATACCGTTGCAGTTGCCCTGTTTAGTACATGTCACTGGCTCTTCAGACACAATTTATACAAAAAGCATAACATTTTACCTTTTTCTATCTTTTATTGTTAACTTACAGTTTTTGGTCTGTTTTCTATATATTGTTCTAGGCTATGGTGCATTGCCATATTTCTATGGGAATGTCGGAGATATTGTTGTAAGTCCAATGTTGGTGAATTGCTACAAGTTACAGGAGTTGGAAAAGAAGGAACTGGATCAGATGGGAGTGGCCAGCAGCCAGTTTCTGAGTGTAGAAAACCTCATTCTTCTGACAATACAATATCTTGTGAAGCTTGGTGAGTAAAAATGGTTTTAAATATTTTTAACTTTTTTTTTTCTTTTCTTTTTTTCTTAATTTCTCCTGAGAAATCTTGCCTGTTACTTTTTGATAACTTTGCCACGAAATGCTACTTTTTTGTAATGTAAATATTTCACCTTTTTAGGTTCAGATCAAATACCAATTCGGGAAGTGTTTGAGCAAATTGTGCTGAAAGCTCTTCAGGAATTTACCTATAAAGAACGTTCTTTGCCTATGACTTCTCCTGCCATGTTTGTGACACCAGCTCAGTTACCTTGGTTGGCTCGTTTGTCAGCCAGTGTTTCTCAGGATTCCGTTCATGTTCTCGTTACCCAAAACTCTCTTGCAGAGGGAATATCTGAGACGCTTCGCTCTTTAGGTGATATGAAACCTCTGCAGAAGATTCCAGACTATGTAGTAGCAATCTGTTCCTCAAAGGCCCGAGGAAATGAGTTTTGTGTTATTGCTCTTGGTAAGTAATAGAAAATGCAAATTGTAAGCTTATTAAATCGGCAACTGGCTCTCAAAATAATATATCTATACAATGTAATTTGATTTGTATATACAAATAAAAGATTCTAAAGGTTTTGCACAGAGCAGCCCTGATCCTCTCCTTTTTGGTTCCCCGGCTGGCTGTCCTGGCTCCTCCCCCTAAACCAACCCCCCACCATAGCTTCTTGCTATGGAGGTTTTCTGTCAAAACGGACATCTTTTCAGTCTCCAACCACGTCGCTTCTTGTGACTATCCAGTATCAGTAATTGGACATTTGGACAAGTTGGCTATTTTGACACAGCAGCGTATACACTTTGGTAGACGATATAATAAGTGGAAATTTTTAGTCCGCTCGCTAGTTCCTCCTTAGCCCCTGTTCTATCAACAGCCAACTCGTCGGGTACCTTAGTGTATACGCTGGTGATGTTGTCAAAATAGCCAAGTTGTCCAAATGTCCAATTACTGATGCTGGCGAGTCAAGGAAGTGGCGTGGTTGGAGACTTCGATGAGTTGGCTGTTTTGACAGAACGGGGTACTCAAGCAGGCTCACTCCTGATTGGTAGACCAGAGAAATCCTACACTGTCCATTTACACAGCGTAGCTTGGCCCTACCTCTGCTCTCTCCTCATTGGCTAACTGACTGTGATTGACAGCCGCTGTGTGAGCCATAGAGGAGAGAGTGAATTGGAAGAGCTGCTGCTCTTATGCACAACGCTGGGGGGGGCTCTACACCCAGAATGCAATAAGTTAAAAAAAAAAAAACTCTTTTTAAAACTGATTTAGGATGATCTGAGTCTGTTGTATAGGGCAGGATGTATGGGGCCTTTTTAAACTTTATTTTAATATACAATAAAATAATTTTGATTTAGTATAAAGATGTATGCACATTTTAAAAACCTAAAGGGATTTATCCCTTTATCTGAAAGCTGGCTTGTTCAACACCCATTCATAGGCTACTTGCTTGTCCCTGCCAGACAGTAAATGTCTCTCAAAAGATCTTGCACAGTAGTTGCAGTAAATCCAGGGATGGTGTTTTTTGATGCTTCTCTACATGGTCTACAACTTTTTCAGGAAATAAGTGAATTACTTGGTAGACCTTTTTTCCGATTACAGCTCAGTACCAAAAGATACATTCATTTGAAACGTGCTTGACTTGTCTGGATACATTTACAAGAGATGATCTAGTTTAAATATACATGTACTGTTTTTAAATTATTCTGCTGCTTAAATTAAAGCATTGTGTTAGAACTATTTAGGGATCCAATGAGTTTGTCACACCTGAATCATTACATGTCTTTCTCAAAGCATACTAAATAACACTGGTCCAAAATTGTGTCATAGATCTGGTATTACTGCCATGGTAATGTTATCAGACTGGGTCAAGTTATGCAACAGCACTAACAGCTCACAGACACACAAGACTAGATATCGACAGACTTTTGCTTAGCACATGACCTCCATTTATATTTAAATGTCATGGCACCATGACTTATGCTAGAAAGAATTGTACCAGTTAGGTGTTCCTTTTTGTTTACTTTGGAAGACCATTCAAATTTACCCAATGCAGCTGGAAATATACTGTGTTTTAGTAAGTTGGTAGTACAATTGATTGTGATCCTTATCTTCATTTATTTATTTTTATAGGTAAATATCAATCCCGGGTTCTGGCAGAGAGCATGCTGACAACCAGTGAGTTTTTGAAAGAGATCAGTTATGAGCTTATCACAGGGAAAGTTAGCTTCTTGGCCTCCCATTTTAAGAACACATCCACAGGTAAGCAGTAATAAGTATGTCGCCTCAATTTTCATGAACGTAAGGCCTCATGTACACTGCTGCTGGTAAACAGACGTTTAGAAGCAGTTGGACATTTTTTTCAACTGCTCCTTAACTTTTTTCTGTTATCTTATCAGTACATGTACACTGGTTCATTTATAGTCATTTCTAGGCCGTTGTGTTTAGAGGCTTTTTCTTGAACCCAAAAAATGCGTTCTGGGCCAAACGCGGCTTAACGCCGCAACTTTTGTTTTTAGCAGCATTTCGGTTTTTTTAACTGCTTCTAGACACAAACGCGGCTAAAAGGCAGTTTTTAAACACTGATTTTTAGCTGTCAAGTTAAATTGTTGAGGAGAGGTTGAACAACATCCCATGTACATGAAGCCTAAGGGTTTACTTCTGACAATTTTTTGCTGTATTTTATAATGGAAATGTATCAGGGTATCTTTAACCAATTGAGGACATAGGACATGCTAGAAGTTACTATGTCATACAGCAGTTATTGAATTAATACTTTGTTCTTTATTTGTAATGTGAGTGTAACACCTAAAAAAATAAACAAAACAAAGTTTAAATAATGGGTGCATAAAAATTACAGAAATAACAGCTAAGGGAATGAGGAATTATTAGACTTGATGAGGGTAAGCTGATGGTTAATCCTGCTAGGTTAAATAAGACTACATTTTATTAAATAAAAAAAAATGTAATTTGCAATTCTTTGCTCCAGAAGCATATTTTAGTGTTATTAAAAACAACAAGTTGTAGAATAAGATTATGCTTTTTTACATATTTTTTTTTTTTGTCTATGGTTGGTATTGCATTGAAAAAAGTAACAAAATAAAAACAAAACTATCACCATAAGAAAGACTTGTTTTGTCCTAAAAAGTTGTATATTTTTTTCTCAAAATATGTATTAATTTTTACCAATTTAAAGTTAATGCCAAATAGGCTCATGTCAGATGTAAAAATTTCTCTGGTCTACCAATTAAGCTTTACAGTGAAATCCTAAAATGTTTTAGTTTATTAGAGAGGGGCAGTCCTGGTAAAACTGGTACCTATGGTGACTTACACTGGTATATATGGGTTGTGTTTTAATAATTTTGTTTTTTAAACATTGTTCCCTGTTTATTTCCTAGGTGATGACTTGGACAGATTGCTGGAAAGAATTCAGAGGAAGAGGGGAGATAATGTAATCATTCCTTTTCATGGCGATGTGAAAGAATGCATCTCTTCCCAGGAAGCGGCCTGCATGATTCCTGCACAAGGCAGAGGTAGATATTACAGAATTACCTCCATCAGACTGGCACATTTATTTACTGCTGATCTTACTGCTATTTTCTTGTAGTCATTTAATGTGATTTTCTGTTTATTGGTATAAGCAATTGGTTATATACATTCATCGACCTGGTGTATAACGATCAGTGCAGCGTTTTTGTAGTGGCGATTTAAAAAAACAAAACTATACTCCCATAAAAGTTTATGGCATAAACGCCAAATAGACAAGTTTTTTTTTTTTTTTTGTGTGTTTGCTTTAAGCCGTTTTCAGCTTTTTGCAGAGTTGGAGCATTTTTACAGCTGAAAATCTCCTCTCAAAACCCACTAGTTCTGGGGGGTTTTCCAGCTGGAAAACGTCCATACAAAAAAATGCTGATAACAGCCTATGTGTGCATGGACACACCTAGGATAACATGCTGTGGAGTTTATTAATTTCAGAAAAAAAATGTCTGAAGCCAAAAACAGCAGCTGTAAAAACATTCAGTGTGCATGAGGCCAACCAATTGACATGTTTTCTATTTTCTTTTGTGAATAAAATATGGGTTTGAGATTTGCAAATCATTGCCGTTCTGTTTTTATGTAGATTTTACAGTGTCCCAACTTTTTTTGGAATTGGGGTTATACAGCCAAAGAATTTGGACCACCACAACTTTGTATGCCAACTTAGCTGGCATGTAATTGCAGCATGTGTTTGAGAAGAGATACTTGCCATTTTAAAGGAAAGCAGGGAATATTCATTGAACTGTAAGATGTTCCAATAAGCTGGGAAATATGGGATAACAAATGGTTCAGGCCCAGAACTGTTGATGTCTACAAGCAAATATTGGGCAATGCCAGAGCCCAGTGTATAGTTGCATCAACATTTTTGCCCACTAGCAGTGTGAGTTACTAAATCAATAGGCTCCTAGTACATTTTATATCAGCTTGTAACTTGCCACTTGTGACAGCCATGAAATGTGCTTATTCAGTTTCTGCAATTTTATAATTGTATGCTTGTTGTGTTTCCTCTGGCTTGTTTTATTATACTTACACAGTTAATTCAAAAAGCGTTATCATCAACCTTTTAACCTGGGAATTGGTGGATATTGCAATCAGCTGTGTACTTCTGATAACAACATTTTATTTATAACATTTTATTGAGGGTCATGATTCATTGTGGATTTCCTAGCACACCTATCAAAATAATGATTAAACTGTGACAGAATAAATTAAAAATTAAAATCATGCGGTTAAATGGTTGGATAACTATAGTAACCAAAGCCTGTTGTTCTAGATTAGAATAGCATTTTTTTTCCCCCTATCCCCAGTGCAAAAGATAAACATAACTTTTTATTCCCAACTTCTCTGCAATGGGCAATCACATCTGCAGGAAATTGTCTGTCTCCCTGTAAAAATGTGCATCTGCCACAGTTCTTCCGCCATGAGTGAATAGAACAGAAGGGGCAAGTGTCTTGTGCCATGGGACTTGAGTTGTTTGGTTCACATGTGCTAACGTAAGACATAAACAAAAGCCCCAATCCATCCCAATGTCTGGACAGTTAAGAGACACTGGACACTATAAAACTAGCATTCACAGAAAAAGTTGTGTACTAGTAGTTGTTAACCCTAACTGGATGCAATTTATTTTGCCAAATCTCCACGTATCATAAGCAAATTGCCTTTTTTTTACTGTATGCAGTCCCAGAGCGTTTTTGTTTTCTGCATCGAAATTCATGGAAAGTAGGTTATATTCTTCTTAATGGCATAGTTCACACCAGTGCTTGCAGTTCCAGTGCGTTCAAGAAATAAAGTAGAATGTGCTACATTTTCCCTAGGTCGTCTTTCAGGACAGCACCTTAGAGAGATCCCGGCTCCTCCCCTTCTAGGAAACACCGCCTTCTTCAGATCTTTAAAGCCTCATCCTTCCCATTGGCCCTTCAGTTATGGTGTTTCCTCCGGTGGGGAGACATCGCTGGGGAACCAGGGCTGTTAGCTGGTGAGGCTAAGGCAGTTTTCTTTCTCGTACATCACGGGACACAGAGCGGCATATTCATTACTATATGGGTTATATGGAGTACCTTCAGGTGTGGACACTGGCAATCTCAAACAGGAAGTCCCCTCCCTATATAACCCCCTCCCATAGAGGAAGTACCTCAGTTTTTTCGCCAGTGTCTTAGGTGTTGGTCACAGAATAGCTTTGCCTCCACATCCTTGGGATTAAGGCGGGCTAACCGGATCTGTCCAAGGAGCCTCAGTGCCAAAGTGGACAGTACCCGGGCCCCAAACCGTGGGGTTTTGCCTATAATGCTCCTCTCTAGAGGGCTGGACCCTGGGCCCAGGACTTGGAGTTTTCTAAACCAAAAGATCCTGTTTGCCAGGGTGCTGTATAGGTCCAGGACAGCGGCTCCTTCCAGGAACCCAGTGCCTGAAGGTCTACTACGCTACCCACGGAGATGGGAGAAGATTGGACCGTTTTGCAAAACGTCCTGCGGCATGGAGCAGGTAAGGGGGAGCCTGCGGGACTTGGTTCGACAGCAGGCTCTCCAGGGGGATTTAAAGGGGGGTAGCCTGAGTATGCTCTGCATTGGCACCATGGTCATTATGTCTGATAGACAGGATGCCCTAAAATGTTTTCCCCCCATCACTTGATCCCCCCTATCTATCTATGTATGTTTGCTAGCTACCTGCTGCTCGCTGGTTGAAGATCTTTTAAAAAAAAACAAAACAGATCTGTCTCTAGGCTAAAGGGACTCCTTAGGGGCCTGTTTTAGCCTTACCTTGCCGGGATTCAAAATCTGCCGCCTGATGCGTCCTCCAACCTGCATTCCTGGGCTCCAGAGTGCGTCTCCTCCTGGGCTCTCCTCCCCCGACACGCACGCGCGCATGCATATAGAAAATTTTCGCGCCGTTCGGGAGGGGGCGGGGAGCGTGACTGCAGTGTAGAGTGGGCGTGCCTTCAATTGCTGTTATACACAGCAGGCGCGTTCTTAGCTCAGTTCAAAGCTGAGCTGGAGAGAGAGGACCTAGAGTGGCAGCACAGTGACTCCCGGTGGCGAGAAGGGGTACTACATGCTGGAGTCAGCTCCAATACTTTTTGTTAAGCCAAAATCCCCTTGGCAACAGGTTGAATGCTGGCAAACATGTTGGGGGTGGGGCTGTATGTTGTGAATAATATTATAAAGGAAAACATACTGAGCCCCACCGTTTTTGGGCATTAGTGATCCTATTGTCCCCTAAACCTTATTTTTTTGTACTGCTGGCTATAACAGTCTGTTGTTGTAAGCGGAGTCCCTCGGTTTTGTATTATGGCTTCCAAGGGTTCAGGATCAAAACAAAAAAAAAAAAGGCAAAGACAAAGGGATTCCTCCTCTGGTTCTGATGATATGCCAATACTTTCCCCACAGGTTATTCCTATAGGGGTCACCCTGGATAAGCCATTAAGGGGGTCTGGTGCTGAGGCTGGCCCAGGTCGGCCCAACCCTGTGTTATCACAGAGGAGATGCTAGCCGTCACCCTAGGGGGGCTAGAGAAAAAAGTTAACAGCTATGATCGCTGGCTCTTTTTCTGGCAAGGATCGGACTAGATCCCCATCGCCAAAAGGGACAGAACCTAGAGGAAGGATCTACCACTGAAGAATCATTTTCAGCCTCCCAGGCGGAGAGTCTGTGGGTCCAGTCTTTGACAGACATGGTCCGCTCGGCATTTAATTTGCCATTTCCAGAGCCTCAGGTTCCTGCGGTATCCTCTTTGGGTTCTTTTAAAAAAGCCTTTAAGCAACGCAGCTTTTCCGGTCCATCCTCTGTTAGAGGAATTGGTTTTTCCAGGATTGGGACGACCGGACAGAATTTTTTTCTGCCGCCTAAAGCTGACGAGAGGGTAGTCTTTATGCACGTCTGCCAGGAAATATTTGTGCTTGCAGGCACTCTTTCCCCTGACCAATTGCTCTTTAAAAGGGGCCCGGATGGCTCAGTCGGTAGAGCATCGGACTTTTGGTCTGAGGGTCCAGGGTTCAGGTCCCGGTTCGGGCACTGCTTTTCAACTACCCGTGAGGTCCTTGAGGCCGCATCTCCCGGAAAGCGCCTGATCTCGTCTGATCTCGGAGGCTAAGCAGGGTCGGGCCTGGTTAGTGCCTGGATGGGAGACCACCTGGAAGGTTTTCTGTTATTTACCCTATGGAAAAGACATTTTTTCTAAGAAAGGGGGCGCTCCCAACTGTGGACGCAGCCATCTCATGGGTGAATAAATCATTAACTGGCCTAAGGGGAAACATACAAATGTTTAAGGTCCCGGTCGATAAACGTTTAGAGACACTTTTTCCAGCATCCTTGGCTACAGCCAGCAGTGGCTGCAATTGGAGTTTTGTCAGGCGTTAAAGAACCAGACAAAACAGATGCTTAAGACATCCCTGCCCAATAGGCAGAGGAGTTATTGGATATTCCCAGAGCTCTGTGCTTTGCGGTAGAGGTTATAAAAAGACTCCATCCAGCAGGCGTCTCGTTGTCACTATTTTTAGTGCATATGAGAAGGCTCTTATGGTTGAAGAACTGGGCGGCCGAGCCCATGTAAAAGACTGCTGGCAGGTTTGCCCTTCCATGGAAATATCTGGATAAATACATTCAGACTGTTTCAAGTGGCAAAAGTACCCTTTTACCAGTCAAAAGAAGTTCCGGGGTCCTGCGTTTAAAAGGCAGCTCCCCCCTGTTCCGGGGGCCCTCAAATTCCAGGCAGTACGGACCTCCTGCGCGATCAAACTTTTAACAATGGATCGCAAGGACAGGCCTCTGGGGATCAATCCCCGACAGAGGGGGTCCGATCATCTGTGGCCGCAGGCTACAGATTACAATTTCTAAAATTTCCTCCACAAGGAAGGCCTCAATGCGGGCAGCATTGGATCACCTGCTTTACCAGGGCATAATGGTAGAGGTACCAGCCCAAGAACAGGGGCTAGGTTTCTATTCCAATCTGTTTGTCATACCAAGGCCCATCGGCGATGTCAGACCAATTTTGGACCTAAAGGTTTAAATGCTTACCTAAGGGTTCGCTCTTTCCGGACAGAATCCGTTCGGTCAGCAGCCGCCACACTCCAGAAGGATCTGGCTTCTATAGACATAAAGGATGGTTACCTTCATGTACCAATCTTTCAGCCACATCAAATATTTTTGTTGTTACGCTTCGCAGTGATACAGCTTCACTTCCAATTCGTGGCGCCCCCCTTCGGGCTGGCTACGGCCCCCGGGTATTCACGAAGGTCCTAGCTCCAATTCTAGTCAGTCTAAAGGATCCAAGGGATCTCGGTCCTAGCATACCTGGACGACCTCTTAATCATAGATCACTCGCTTCCTTGGTGGAATGCGTAGTAGCCCTCATGGTTCAGTACCTCAAGAGGTTCGGCTGAGTCCTAAACCGGGGAAAGATCAGCATTTCAACCTACAAAGCAGTTGGAATATCTCGGCATGAGATTAGACACAGAACAGAAGATGGGTGTTCCTGCCCCTGGTAAAGGTCGAGGCTATCAAAAGATTGATTCAGTTGGTTCTAAGCAAAAGAGAACCAACTATTCGCCTATGTATGCGATTACTAGGCAAACTAATGGCCATGTTCGAGGCGATACCACACGCTTCCACACTCGTGTCCTACAGACAGCAATTCTAGCAGCTTGGTTCTGCCCAGTGGTCTGGAAGGCTGGAGAGCGGTCTTGAACGGGTTCACTCGCCAAGGAACTTGGGCAGAGGCGGAGAGGCAGCTGCCCATCAAGGTCTGGGAGATCAGAGCGGCTCGGCTAGCCCTCCTGGCATAGACATCCAGATTACAGGGGTCCTCGGTGAGAAGTCATTCAGACAATGCCACAGCGGTGGCATATATGTGAACCACCAAGGGGGAACCAAGAGTCAAGCCACTCAGAGTGAGAGGAGCTTGGTTTTTCGGTGGGCAGAGGTTTATGTACCCTGCATATCGGCGACATTCATTCCCGAGGTGGACAACCTGCAGGCGTACTTCCTAAGTCGTCAAACCCTGTCGCCGGGGGAGTGGTCTCTGCATCCACAAGTTTTTTCAGACAATCTGCCAGAAGTGGGGAGTGCCAGACGTGGAGGTCATGGCATCAGGATTCAACAAGAAGCTAGACAGGTTCATGTCTCGAACGAGGGACCCTATGGCCTGCGGAACCAATGTGTTGGTTTGCCCTTGGCATCAATCATAACTTCTATATGCATTTCCCCCGCTGCAGTTACTACCCCGCCTGTGGCGCAGGATCATAGCACAGGCCGGTTATCCTGGTAGCCCCAGCTTGGTGCCGGAGGGCATGGTACTCACTAGTCCTGAAATTGGCAGCGGAAGGCCCTTGGACTCTTCCTCTATGGCCAGACCTACTCTCACAAGGCCCGATCCTCCACCCTGCATTACGGCGTCTAAATTTGACGGCCTGGCGGCTGAATCCCTGATTCTCAGGGGTAGAGGTCTGTCTAGGCAGGTAATCCCTACCCTCATTAAGGCTAGAAAGCCGGCCTCCAGGGTAATTTTGTTACAGGGTTTGGAGGGCCTACGTAGGCTGGTGTGAGGCTAAGAGATGGGTTTCCCACAAGTATACCATTGATAGAGTATTAAGTTTTCTCCAGCTAGGAGTGGATAAAGGCCTGACATTAAGCACGATCTAGGGACAGATTTCAGCCTTATCAGTGTGGTTTCAGAGGCCGCTGGCCGCCCACTCGCTGGTTAAGATCTTCGTACAGGGAGTCTTACGCGTTAATCCTCCGGTCAAATCACCACTTTGTCCATGGGACTTAAATCTTGTTCTGTCCACTCTACAGAAACAACCCCTTGAGCCGTTGGCTGAGGTACCTTTGGTTTTACTGACTAGAAAGTCGGTATTTCTGATCACCATAGTTTCGGCCAGGAGAGTATCGGAATTGGCAGCCTTATCTTGTAAGGAACCATATCTCATTTTACATAAGGATAGGGCGGTTTTCCGTCCTCATCCTTCCTTTCTACCAAAGGTTATATCCAGTTTCCACCTGAACCAGGATGTGGTACTTCCATCCTTCTTCCGAAACCCACCTCTAGAAAGGAGGGGTTGCTGCATACGTTGGATATTGTCAAGGCCATAAAGGCCTATCTTAAAGCTACAGAGAAGGTTCGGAAAACAGATGTGGTGTTCGTTTTACCGGAAGGGCCCAAGATGGGTCAGGCAGCTGCTTGATCCACCATCGCAAGAGGGATTAAACAATTAATCATTCAGGCCTGCGGTTTGAAGAGGTTGCCTCCTCCTTTGTCGGTAAAGGCCCATTCTACCAGGGCCACGGGCACCTCCTGGGCAGCACATCATCAGATCTCTATGGCTCGAATATGCAAGGCAGCAACGTGGTCGTCAGTCCACACGTTTACAAAATTTTACCAATCGGACGTAAGAAGGAATGCGGATACAGCCTTTGGGCAGTCAGTACTACAGGCCGCGATTCAAGCTCCTCAGGATCTGAGGGGGCTCCCTTGATTTGATTTGAGATTTACATTTCTTGTTTAAGTTGGATTTACTAGTATTTGAGTATACCTCTAAATTAAATCCTTCTTTGGAAGATGTCTCCCTCCCCTCATTAAAGCATTGCTTTCGGACATCCCATATAGTAATGAATATGCCGCTCTGTGTCCCGTGATGTACGAGAAAGAAAAAGAGATTTTTTAATACAGCTTACCTGTAAAATCTTTTTCTTGGAGTACATCACGGGACACAGAGCTCCCACCCCTCTTTTGGGGAACATTTTTGGGAGGCATACTGCTTGCTACAAAACTGAGGTACTTCCTCTATGGGAGGGGGTTATATAGGGAGGGGACTTCCTGTTTGAGATTGCCAGTGTCCACACCTGAAGGTACTCCATATAACCCATATAGTAATGAATATGCCGCTCTGTGTCCCGTGATGTACTCCAAGAAAAAGATTTTACAGGTAAGCTGTATTAAAAAATCTCTTTTTTGTTTCAGAGAAGGGCAGGATCCTGGAGGGGCCCGGTATTGCCGCTCTCTGATGTTTTCAAATTTGGCGCCAGGTAAAAACGGGGGCGTCGTGCATCCCAGCGCACTTTTGGGAAACATGGCAGCTGGGAGGTCTGCTCTTTCGCGCGCCTAGGGTGGCGCTGTGTGTAGGATCCACTTCCCCCTCCATTCTCAGCCTGGAGCCCAGTGGCTGCGCCAGACGGCGGGTGACGTCCGTTCCGGCGGAAGGGCCGAGTCCGACACACGAGGTCGCGTCTTCCGGTTCCGGACGCGGCCTAGAAAGGCGGAACCAGCATTCGGCTGGTGCAGTCACCTATCTAGCTGTAGAGACAGCATTTTTTGGGACCAGAGGCCACCGTTACCGTGCGGGAAGATGTCGGAGGCAGAGGCCTCTAAAACCGCTCCTGGAGAGAAGGACACCAGCCAAGCAAAGGTCAGTGGAACCCTGGGGTGGTGTTCCCTGATTCACAAAACCCCTGTTAGCTCCACAGGTGTGTTTTCCCTACCAGGTGGTCGGTGGGAGAGGAGTGGGTCCCTGGTGGTGGTCATTCCTGGGGATTAGGCACTCCTGGTGATCCCTGTTTATTTAGCTGGGAGGTTCTGACTAATGCTGCTGCTCTCTATGTTTCTGTTTGTTTCAGAAATACACAAGCAAATCGCTCCATGGCTCTAGGAGAAAGTGCCCTGTCTGCAGGTCCACGTTAGGGGAGACTTGGGACAAGACTCTCTGTAGGGGGTGTATGGATACGGTAGTGAGAGAGCAGGCAGCAGAACAGGGGGTAGATCTGGCGGCATCAGTTAAGGAGCTGTCACGCACCTTTCAATCGTTTAAAACTCTGTTTGCTAACTTTCAGTTGCCCCAGCCCCAGAGCACCCCTCCCCCAGTACAACAGGCGGTTTCACCTGATCCACCGGAACCCCTCGCTATTGGTGCGGAGAGACCGGTAGGGTCGGCAGAGGAAATTGAGGAAGAAGCAGGCAGCGCTCCCTCTGATTCTCAGGGAGAATCAGATGAAGAGGGGATGGACGGGGAGTCCACAAAACCCTCACGTTACAAACTCTCTCTAGAGGAGGTTGAGGAGCTTTTAGGGGCTATCCACACCACCCTAGGGATACAGGAGGAAAGAAAGCCGCTGTCCCTGCATGACCAAATGTACAGAGTCTTAGGGGAACAGAAAAGGAAGGTTTTCCCAGTCCATGACGTTCTGGTCGATGCCATCAAATGGGAATGGCAGGATCCGGAAAGGAAACCTTTTTTCTCAAAGGCGCTGAAAAGATTTCCTTTTGAGGAGGGAGAAACCTTAGTTTGGAATAAGACGCCTAAACTTGACGCTGCCTTTTCCCAGGTTTCTAGACACACAGACCTGGCCTTTGAGGACATGGGGGTACTCTCTGATCCCATGGATAAGAGGATGGATTCCCTGTTAAAGAAAACCTGGGATTCCTCCCAGGGTAATCTTAGGCCAGTGGTAGCCCGCAATATGGAGTATTGGCTGACTCAAATTAAATCCCATATCGAGGCAGGTACAGCAAAAGAGACAATCCTCTCCTCTTTCCCCATGCTACTGAAGGGGGTAGCTTTCTTGGCAGACGCCTCAGCGGAGTCTATTCATATGTCCGCAAGGTCTGCAGCGTTGTGCAACTCAGCCAGAAGGGCCTTGTGGCTCAAAACGTGGCAGGGGGACAGTGCGTCCAAAGTAAAACTTTGTGGTATCCCCCTTACAGGGGATTTGTTGTTTGGACCTGGTCTGGAGGCAGTCCTAGACCGGACCACCGACAAAAAGAAGGCGTTTCCCGTTAAAAAGAAGTTTGGGGAGCAGCCAAAAAAGAGGTTTCGATTTTGTGGGAAATCGGAGACACCCAGGTCAGGTCCCCAGAAGAAAGGTTTGGGACAGAAGGGGAAGGGTCGAGGGGGATCAATTTTTTGCCCTCCTGAACCCCCCAAAAAGACCAACTGATTCCCAAACAGTGGGAGGAAGTTTGGGGGTCTTCCTCCCACAGTGGGAGATGATTACCTCCAACCAGTACATATTGGAGATCATCCGAAGGGGTTACAGGCTAAAATTCTCAACCCCTCCCCCCCTCAGACTGTTAATTACCCACCTGCCGAAGTGTGTGAAAAAATCTTGTGCCCTCCTCTCCTCACTTCAGGAATTGAAGGAGCAGCAGGTGGTTGTCCAGGTCCCGACCAGGGAGATATGCGGGGGTTTCTACTCCCACATCTTTGTGGTCCGCAAGCCGTCGGGAAGGTTCAGGCTTATCCTCAACCTAAAACCTTTAAATACCTTGGTCAGGTACAAGAGGTTCAGAATGGATTCGATCCATTCTGTAAAAGCCCTTCTCCCGCCAAACTGCTTTATGGCTTTGATAGACCTAAAGGACGCTTACCTACATATCCCCATAGCGGAGGAACATCAGAAGTTCCTGAGGCTAGCAATAAACACCGGGGATCAGGTACTGCACCTACAATTCAGAGCCCTTCCTTTCGGCTTGTCATCTTCCCCCCGCATATTCACAAAGGTAATGGCAGAGGGCTTGGCCTTCCTGCGACTCAGGGGAATCCTGATAGTCGCATATCTGGACGACCTTCTATTGTTCGCTCCCTCCCCGGAACAATTGAATCTGGACTTAGTCAGCCAGAGACATTCTGGAAAGCTTGGGTTGGCTCATAAATTCAGAAAAATCCAACCTAATCCCGTCACAGAGGGTGTCCTTCCTAGGGTTGGTGCTGGACTCGACAGATCAAAAGGTTTTCCTTCCCCCAGAGAAGGTTCAAAAAGTGGACAAGGCCATGCTGTTTCTGCAGGGCAGCGGCCAGGTCTCTATAAGAAAGGCCAAGTTGCTGACCACCACCCTTCCAGCAGTACAGTGGACGGGCCTTCATTTTCGTCCCCTTCAACTCTTCATCTTGAAGGTTTAGGACCACAGCCCGGGGTCATTAGATTCCCTAGTCTCTGTCCCAAGTCAAGTCAAATGGTCCCTCTGGTGGTGGAGAAGGGGGGCAAACTTGTCTCAAGGCCTAGAGTGGATCCTACCCATATCCAGGACGGTCACAACCGACGCCAGCAACACAGGTTGGGGAGCACATTTGGGTTCCCGCTGGGTTACAGGGCACCTGGGCGTCCAGTAGATGCAGCGAAGTCCTCCAATTGGAGGGAATTGAGGGCAGTGTCACTGGCCCTTGTCTCATTCCAAGAGGATCTGCGGGGTCACCACATTCGAGTTCGTACAGACAACTCGTCGGCAGTGGCTTACATCAACAGGCAGGGGGGCACAAGGTGCGGCTCCCTCTGGCTGTTGGCAGAAGCCATTCTCAAATGGGCCGAGATCAATGTCCTGTCCCTGTCGGCCTTACATCTGAAGGGGGATCAGAACTGCTTAGCAGACTTCCTCAGCAGAACAACGCTGAGGGAGGGCGATTGGTCATTGAGTCGGGAGGTTTTCAGGATGATAGCCCAGAGATGGGGGCCGCCATGCGTGGACCTCTTTGCCTCCAGGCAGAACGCCAAGGCGGACAGGTTCTTTTCTCTAAGCAGGTACGATTGAGCTTTAGGGATAGATGCACAAGCTCAGAAATGGGAATTTTTCAGGTGTTATGCCTTCCCCCCTCTGGTTCTGATCCCTGCAGTGTTGAGGAAATTTCAACAGGAGAACACCACCTTAATTCTAATTGCCCCATATTGGCCCAGGAGACCGTGGTTTTCAATCCTAAAGAACTTGGCTGTAGAGCCCCCCTGGCTTCTACCAGCTCGGGACAACCTTCTCACTCAAGGTCCAGTCTGCTGCCCTCACGTAGACACATGGAACCTTGCGGCCTGGTTTCTGAGGAGGAGTTGCTAAGGGGAAAATGGTTTTCAGATCGCTTGGTTGCGACCCTCCTAAATTGTAGGAAAAAGGAAACGCAAACCATCTACCACAAAGTGTGGAGACGTTTCAATTCATGGTACTCTGAAAGCTCCTTTAGTGTACACAGTTCGGTAGCAGTACTAGAGTTCCTACAGGCGGGGGCAGATAAGGGATTGGCTCTCGGCACCTTGAAGGGACAGGTGTCAGCCCTGAGTGTATTTTTAGAGAAAAATCTAGCAGGGGATCCCTGGATAGTGAGATTTTTTAAATCTTTGAGTAGGCAGAGGCCAGTTGGTATGACCCCTTTTCCCATGTGGGAGCTTTCCTTAGTTTTGCAGGCCCTTACGGGAGATCCTTTTGAACCATTGGGGTCATGCTCTTTGAGGTTAATCACTCTCAAAACTGCATTTTTGGTAGCGATTACGACGGCACGTCAAGTAAGTGAACTCGAGGCCTTCTCAATTAAAACTCCCTTTTTTCAAGTTTTTCCCGATCGTATTGTTTTTAAGACCGATCCGGCCTTTTTGCCAAAGGTGGCCTCGACGTTTCACAGAGGCCAGGAAATTATTCTGCCAACATTTTGTTCAAACCCGGTGAGGGAAAAGGAATTTATTTTTCACAACCTAGATGTAAGGAGGTGCGTCCTTCAATATTTGGAGTGCACCAAACAGTTTAGAAAATCAGACTCCCTTTTTGTATTATTTTCAGGGGCTAAAAAAGGTTCTAGAGCCTCCAGGCGTACTATAGCGGGCTGGATTAGAGCAGCTATTATTCAAGCTTATGTGTTAAAGGGGATGGAGCCTCCAGTGGGAATCAGGGCACATTCTACTAGAGCAGTGGCGACTTCACAGGCGGAATGGGCTGGTGCTTCTCCAGAGCAGATCTGCAGAGCAGCGACATGGTCAAGTTTTGCTACTTTCGTGAAACACTACAGACTAGACTTGCTGTCAGCACAGGACCAGGCATTTGGTCATAAGGTGCTACAGGCAGTAGTCCCACCCTAAGGTAAGGTGCTCGCTTATCCTCTCTAAGGTGCTGTCCTGAAAGACGACCTAGGGAAAAATGGAGTTACTTACCGGTAACGTCCTTTTCCAGGAGTCTTTCAGGACAGCACCGCTACCCACCCAGGGTTTGAAGATTGGAGGACTCATCACATAAGGACGTCAGGTAAGATAAAGAATTGTTGAATGACGTTGTCTTGTGTCTCCCCAGTTGGCCGGAGGTACTCTGAAAGAACTGAAGGGCCAGTGGGAAGGATGAGGCTTTAAAGATCTGAAGAAGGCGGTGTTTCCTAGAAGGGGAGGAGCCAGGATCTCTCTAAGGTGCTGTCCTGAAAAACTGCTGGAAAAGGACGTTACCGGTAAGTAACTCCATTTATTCCTGCACTGAACTGTACTGGAACGCTGTAAAAAGCATCAAAAACACACTGAAACACACACGTCCTTATTTTAAGGTTCAGAAATAAAGAGGGGGAGAAAATGCACTGGAATGCATCAACAACGCACCAAAGAACATGCATGCAAAAAAGCATCTGAAACTCCTCCGATCTCCGTTTCTATGGTGTGAACTGGCCCTTATACTTTTAACCAGAGGTTAAATGTGACAGGGTGACAACATAGGAAAGACATTGGACAGGGACAGAGCCTTGTCACCATGTGAAATCAAATGCCTTAACAAGGACCTTCATGCACTTTTTTTTTTTTTTTTTGAAAGATTAAAAATGACTTTCGAAATTATATTGACAAGTTAAAGATCAAATTAGTTTTATATGTACTTAAACAAGAGCTTGGAAGGCCGCATTGACTGTTTTTCACTGCCTGAAGGCTGTACGACCAAGCCAAATAAGAGGATATGCATATGTGACTTAAAACTCATTGAACAATTCATTTTTTTCTAGGTTGTAACACAGATAACTTCCAAATATACCAGTCTCAACTAATGGTTGCTCGGAAGCTCCTGTCCCAGGTGTGTGCAATTGCAGACAGCGGCAGTCAAAGTCTGGATCTAGGACGGTTCAGCAAGGTGGATTTCCTTATTGTTGTTCCTCGCTCAGAAATACTGGTACAGCAGACTATTCAACGGATTAGACTGTCTGGTAAGATAAGGATTACTTTCTACTAACAAATAGGTGAAATGTTACAATGGCAATAAAAAAAGGTTTGATCCTCCTTTTCTGTGTCAGCTCTGTTGAAACATTTGACCTTTACCTCCTGCAAGTCATAATTTTTCATTGTTGAGATCTAGTTGCTATTAGAGCTCAGCATAGGAATGGTAGCTTTTAGCACTTATGTTTCAGCATCAGAACAGGCAAGTCTGTTGTTGTGGGTGTTAGTTTTGTATTAGGTGAACCAGTGGTTTACTCATGCAGGCCAAAACAGCAGGTTCACTTTACTGGTAGTCCACATAAGCTGTCTTGCTTGCCTTTCTTTTGCACCCCCCAACACTGTGTCCTCCCAAGGAGAAGGCAAGTAGTTTGGATGTATGAAGGCTCAATGATCAGGGTCTGTGTAACAACCAAGAATAAGGCCTCGTACACACGAGGGGATATGTCCGCTGAAAACGGTCCGATGGACCGTTTCAGCAGACATCTCCACTCGTGTGTATGGGCTAGCGGACAGATTTCTCCACCCGACAGATTTCAAAGCATGCTTTGATATCTATCCGGTGGGAATCTGTCCGCCCGACATGTCTGCTGGTTAGTACACTTACCAGCAGACATGTCGTCCCCCACCGCCGCCGCCGAATGGATTCGGCGCATGCGCGGAAGTGTTTAACTTCCTGGTGCGGTGAAGTGGCGGTGACGTGGCGGCGTCAACGTCACCGCCGCGTCACCGCCACGTCACCGCGCCATCCGGCGGCGGGGAATTTGATCCGATGGTGTGTACACGCCATCGGATCAAACTCCCGATCGGACATATCCGATGGAAATGGTCCGCGGACCGTTTTCATCGGATAAGTCCGATGGTGAGTACGAGGCCTAAGTAAGAAGTTAAGGCCACTGAACTTGTATAAAAGGCACAATCCGGTTTATAACCCCTGGGTGACACATAGGAGCTAAAACTACAGAAGAAGAAAAAAATAGGCTGCCCAAAAGAAATAAAATAGGAAATTTTAGTATGACATATATATATATATATATATAACAAAAGGGCAGTTTCCATGACAGACAACAATGATGGTAATACATAGACCATTGGCCAAAATACAATAGTAATCATCAGGTATAAGATACAAAGAGGGAATAGAAGAGTCCTAGTCCGTGTAGACCTAAGTAGACTATCTATGAAGTGCCAACCCAGGGAAAGTTGCTAATTACTCCCTTTCCGTAGACCAGGCATGGTTTAGATCCAGTCACTGGGAAAAAAACTGCCCAAATTTTAGATGAGATGAAGGAAGGCTGGGGTGAAGAGAAAACATAAGAATAAAAGAGTGGTGGAAAAACAGAAGAATTTTCTGACTGTATAACGACGCAAGAAAATGGATGCATACTGGGCAAAATACCGGGTTTAATATACCTGTAGTGTAAGGGATCCTTACGATTTACTTGACACACTACACTGTAACCATGATTTGAGTACTTCAAAATCTTGTGTCATAAGCGGACACTCGCACAAGCCTTGCACGCACCCTTTGTCATTTAACCACTCCGGCACCAAGCAGTGCATTGTGGAAGAGAGAGTGTACATTCCAAACCCCACCCCATTTTTTATAGTAAATAAGTGCTATATTTATATTTTATTTCTTCAGACCTTAGACACTGTTTTTTGTTTTGTTTTTGGTAGGTGTGTTGACTGATTTGGGTTTAGAGGAATTGGCATTTGCACCTCAGCGAGCAGAAAAGTATGTGCTTCGACTAGATGGAGATTTTCAAACCAAATTTGATGCGTTTATAAAAAAAGTAAAACAAAATCCATATACACTCTACGTTCTTATCCATGATGATAGCCATGTAGATTTAACCAGGTAAGTGCACTAAATGACAAGCATATGTACACATCTGCTCTGGGTTGCTGGTGGGATCTTATGGCATTGCAAGCTTTTATACAAGCTTTTGCTCTACATCATTAATTTTGTATTTATTTTTTTACAAAACTCTTTATTGTAAAGAGACATGAGAAAAAAACAGTGCAATAAATGTAATTACAAAGGCCAACCAAAGGGTGCATGATTCCCATATAGAAACATAAAATCTGTGTAAAAAAGCAGAACTGTTTGTGGAAAAGGGCAAACAAATGAAAACTAACAATGTGTAGTACCTATAACCATACAGTTCAGTATTACAATAGCATACAGACAGACTGCAATAATACCAGTTGATTGTGACTTATGGTAGTATAAATTAAGTAAATGCAGAAGGTAATGTACACATGAAGTAGACACATGCATAACACTGAATACTCATCTATGTATGTAGAGCTATGGTCTAGCCATTTGTCCCAGGTCGTATGATATTTAACTGAACACCCTCTATGAATGTAGAAAACTTGTATGGCAGTGTCAGGTTGACAGCAGACATTCAATTCTGGACTGTCTGGGGTGAATCCCGGAGCCATATCCTAGCAATAAAAATTCGAGCCACAAAAAGTTTTTTTAGCAGGAAAATGTGGAGATGCTTGTTAATGTCAGGATTTGGGAGGAGAGCCCATTTAATCATGTAGGGAACCACCTGCGACCAATAGCCTTGAATGGTAGGGCATGACCATATCAAAAGGTAAAAAGTGCCATTGGTCTCGCAAAATCTGGGGCAGGAGACACTGCAGGGGACAGCACTGAATAGAAAGAATGTTGCATCTTGGGCTATATTTTCATTTTAAGCACATAAAGTGGATGTAAACCCGAATTTTTTTTTTGTGTCACAATGTAGAGTATAAGATTTCCTATCATCTGTGCCCAGTCTTGCCACACAGAGTTAATCCAGGTCTGAGCAATCCTCTTGTATTATTCAGTGAAATAAAACGGACTTACAGAGATAAACCATAGTTCGTTCCGCCCCCTTGCTGTGAACGACAGTTTATTTACATATCTCAGGAGACGGGCATTATTTTTTAATTCCCACCCCCACTCCTTTTCTGAAGTCATGTGGTTACTTTTCTGGATTTTGACTGGATGTTAGTGATCATAGCAGAATTTAGTGTAAGAATACATAGGAAAAAATGCATGTTGACAAGGGGAGTGTAGAGGAGGGCGGGGAGTCTACTGACATCACGACTCCACCCACAGAGCTCCAGACAACAGATCTACCCACAGAATCTACAGTTTTTCAGTTCTTATAACAGACAGAGGAGAGACATTTGACAGAGAAGGATACATGCAGGAGGCATCTATATCCTTATAGATCAGCACTATGGGAGTAGTTTAGAAAGGATGAGAGTTGGTTTACATCCACTTTAAGGCCCCTTTCACATGGACAGATCGAATGGTGCTTTTAGCTGCAGATTTTCTAGTTTTCTACCGCAGCTAAAAGCACACAATGCCTTCCTATGGCCCCATTTACACACAGCGTTTGGCTGTGATTTTGTTACATGCTGTTTGGTGCGAATAGAAAAAATAGAAGTGAATGCGTCCATGAGCGATTTAGCGCAGCTAAATGCACATAACCGCAGGTAATCACAGTCTTTAGTGTCAACTGCGGATAACGGTGTGAGAAAAAAACAGGTGAGGGTAGAGTTAAGTGTAAACATTAGATGTATGATTAGAAAGAGGTTAGAGGTCAGGGCATTTAGGTACACAATTACACTCTTACACCCCTGGAGCAAATTTTTCTGCCCAATCATATATGCAAAATGTGTATTCTGACATCATGTTTTCCTTTCTAGTGCTATGTCAGGAACTTTGTCTCATGGAGATTCCTCTCAGGGCCTTTCTGACCGGATTGTCAATTGTCATGAATTGCAGGAAGCCCTAAATCTCATAGTGCTGCAAGTCAGCGCATTTCCATATGCTTTACAGACACAGCAGTCCAAGATCAGCCCCAACAATGAGGTGCACTGGATTCAGTCTGACATGGTAGTAAGGAATTTTATATCCTATATTCTTTGATTTCATTTTTTCATAAAATATATATATATTTTTTCCAAATAGCTCTTATAGTTTTTTGCATTATGGAGTTCAGCTCAAACATGTGACTCAACAAACATTGCTATTGTTACTAATTCAAATCTGAAAAAGTCAATTTTATAATATTTATGACATTGGTTACATGAGTAAGGTGACAATGAAGGCACTAGTGGAAATTGTGTTGTCTTTTACTGTATTTATACGTTTGGCCTTTAAAAATGTTAATGAATTCTGTGTTTGTTGTGCTTTTTGTGACTTAGGAGTGTGTGACTGGAGAGGAAATGGTTTACTTTGGTATTAATGAGTACAGCAAATCTCTACAGTGGGGTATTACGAGTCCTTTATTGAGATGTGATGAAACATTTGAAAAAATGGTCAACACACTTCTGGAAAGGTGAAGTTTATTTTATTTTTTCCAAGATTCATTCCCCCTTTGAATGTCATATATTCATTTACTGTAATCTGGCACCTTGTGCTGTGAAATGACCATCCTCTTTCCTTGTAGGTACCCAAGGCTTCACAGCATGGTAATTCGATGCTACCTTCTTATTCAGCAGTATTCTGAAGCTCTTATTGCTTTAACCACCATGACCTCGCTCAGAGACCACACCACACCAGAGACACTTAGCATTGTGGATGACCTGCTTAGCTTCCCGGCGAAAGACAAAAGTGCCCAGGGACACATGCTCATAATCCGGGTGCCATCGGTACAGTTGGCAATGTTGGCAAAGGAGCGACTGCAGGAAGTGAGAGACAAACTAGGGTTGCAGTATCGCTTTGAAGTGCTCCTTGGTAATCCTGCTTCTGAACTGTCTGTTGCCAAGCACTTTGTCACTAGATTAAAGGTAAGAGAAATTCTTAGACCATAGTCAAAACAATTGGATACAGATTCTACTATGGTCATAAACCTTTTACCCAAAGCTCTGTTTTTCCTAGTATCTCCTCACTTCTCAGACCGAGGTCATGAGGGTGACTGTTCTCTGTTGACCATATGCCCATTTGGAGTTTGCTATCACGAGGCGGTTTTGCATGGGCCTGAAAAGAAAAAAAATCCCCAAATAAATGCTTATGACTACAATATAATAATTTCTTTAAAAATAGTTTAATGTAGATGTTCTATATTTAAAACCATGCTGCCTCTACAAGAAGAAACCACAACCATTTTGATTCTGGTGTCATAGACACACCAGTTTGGGATATATCTGCCACTCACCATTCGCACATAGCAACAACCCTGACGGAGGAGTCTCTGTTCCCCCGAAACAGGTTGGCTTGGTCATTTGTTGCTTCTGTCAATGAAACAATTATACATTCACATTTACTCTGCTTCTTATTGGATATCGGGTAATCCTTTCACCTACCCTTAACTATATTTGGAACACGGAGCAGATGCTTCTCCTAATTGGCAAAGGGGCGCAAGCCCCTTTATACGTGACAATCTGTTCTCTGGCTGTGACACACCGAACGGAGAGATGCAGCTGCATGCTTCAATCTCACAACTGTCCCCACTCACCTCAGAGCAGATGGAAAAGGAGGTTGTCAACCATGTGCCATCTCTGCTCATGCTGTGTAATCACTGCATAGGCAGAGATAGTGATGTGAGTGGTCGGCTTTCTATATGAAACTGCCGTATTACTTCTGTTAATCTGTTGCAGACCCAGCACTAATTTTTAGTTCACTCTGAAATAGAAACTGGGTTAAGTGGAGCAAACAGGTCTATCTGCTCTGTTAATGTTGCTCATGCCATTATAATGGTACAGGAAGTTTAGTTAGTTCCCTAGAATGTGTCACTAAACTAGGTTAAGCAATAAATGTAGGTCCAGTAGCCCTTGATCCTGGGGAACTCCTAAATTTGCAATTTCAGCATTATATAGCTGTGTTGAGAACCCTCTCCCTCTCCTCTCCCATGCTTTCTTGTTAGTCCACTATTTAAGGTGGATGATTAGAGGGATGAAAGTATGTAGTGCCAATACTAGGCATGTGTGTTCTTGCCAAAACCAGCTTAAAATGGCTTTCCATTGATGCATGTGTAATACTAGCTTTTCCCTTTGCTTGTAGACGTAGAAGCAGAATATTGATGCCTCAACATACTGGAAAAAACTTTGCGAGTTAGTTTTTAAAATGAAAATTGAGAAAGTCCAGGTATTTAATGCCTGAAACCTTTCCTACTTTTGACTTTGACTTTTGTGCTATTATCAGACAATATAATTAGGGCTGTGCAAATTAACTTTTAATCGATTAATCTTTAATTTTTTTGATCGATCAAAATCTTTTTGATCGATTAAAATTCTTTTGATTTGTACTCACCTCTCCGCCGGCTTCCGGGTCTTCAGGGAGTTCCGTCGGAGATCCAGTAATTTTACAGACACCGGCGGGGGTTGCCGTGTCCATCTGAAGGGCTCCTTTGCTGTGCCTTCATATCTGCATGCCGGCGGGACCTTACTATCTGCCACACACAAGGGCTGTTACACTTCCCTCTATCACTTCCCTCTATCACCCTGGGATTCTTCAGCCATCCACTGGGAGTTGTGATAGTTCCCTTCACGGGACATCTAAATGCCGACGGACTGATGTTAATCTCTCCTTATCTGGATTCAGCAGTGGTATCGTTGTACACATTTTTATACCAGTATCATACTTACCTACATGTTTTTATGACTGCTTTTGGTACCGTTTGGTATTACTCGCACCATTTTTACAGTTTATGTAGCTACATCGATTTTATCTCCAGTGCAATATTTATTTTGTTAGCTACTTGAAGACTATAAAAGTTTTAATGCTATTCCCATCGAGCGCTACATGTGTGTGTTTTTTGTATCCTGCTATCCGTTTTCCAGTGGTTGGTAGCTGCACTGGGAATCAGCCTGCAAGGAGATCAGCTAAAAGTAGTTGGATCTGTTTGTGCGTCATAGTTAATCGAAATTAGTCGATTAATCGATTAAAAAAACAAACGATTAATCGAACACAAACATTTTGATCAGTAACAGCCCTAAATATAATACAACTTGCACCGAAAAGAGAGCATGGATCTGTTTTTAAATACTACCTTTTATATACACTAGTAGTCTAAAAATGTATTTATAAAACATTATGCTGTTTTTTTTTTTAAAAACGATTTCTGCATATTTGACATGTATTACTCCTAGAAAAGAAAGCAATGCCTTCTATTGCTCTGAAATGCCTCCCATTGGATGGGTATTAAAATGTTTCTCTGTTGCAACTCAAATAAAATATTTCTTTGTGTTTTGTTTGAAGATATGGAGTGGATGTGAACAAGAAGACTGGGTTCCTAGAACATTCAAAGACCTCGAAGGCCTACCTTGTATTGTGGTTCTTACTGGCAAGGACCCCCTTGGAGAAACCTTTCCTAGGTGCTTTGGTTATTTAATTAAACTCCTGTTTTAAGGGAAATGTTTCCTTTCTGATTTTTAAATTTGCAATAGCTATTTCCTAGCTGTTCTTCTCATTCTCTGGCTTAAATAAGCACATACAAACTTTTGACTTCACTCCAAGTTCTGATTTGCATGCTATTGTCAGAAAAAAAATCAAAGCCAGAAGGTCCATAACTGCAGTCCCCATTTTAGGTTTAGTGTACCGCTGTGATTGTTAAAACTTGATGTACGTGATTGCTACAGAATATCTTTCTATTTCAATCTGCATCCAACTTTGATTTAAAAAAAGTTTTATGTGCCTGCTATAGACACAAGAAACCCTATATTTAACTGACAACTTTAATAATATACTGTAATGGCTGACTGCCCGCTCACATACTATATTTTAAATTTACCTGACTCCAAACACTTTTAAAATGCCTATCCCGCTCAGCACTCGGGAAATAGATGTGGGGAAAAGGGAAGGGAGGTTTTTTGTTTTTTCAGTTCGTAAAATACAGTTTTTTATTTTTATCTGTTTGTGGGTTTTTTTTATTTCAAAAAGTCTTGTGAACTTAAAGGAAGTTTATTGATAAGTACAACGTTTACAAAATTCCAGAATGTACAGGCATCAATAAAAAACAGTATGACCTTGTACAATACACAAGAATAGACTACCTAGTCAAACTTCAATTGCGAATATTATTCTCAAACAGTTAAGATGTTGTCAAACCATGAGGGTGAGAATAAACATCCTTTAGTTTAATAAGGAGCTCCAGGCTTCTGCAGGAAAAATTAGGTCAGCAGCTACAAATACTGTAGCTGCTGACTTTTAATATTAGGATGCTTGCCTGTCCAGGGATCCAGAGGTATCTTCACAGCTGGTTCCTTGAAAGGAGGATGGAGGCCGAACTTCCAGCAGAGTTTGTGGTGGCGAACTCAGCCAGAAGTGGCAGTGGGTACCTGTCAAAACCAGGTACCCGCTCCCCCCCAAAAGGTACTAAATGTAACAGCGGAGGAGGCATTTATTCTTTATGGGTGAAGCTCCACTTTAAGAACATAGGTTGATCATGGTAACCGCTACATTAGTCTCTGAGACAACAAATCAAATGTGGCAAAACCGGGAGTGATCAGAAAAATATCTCGTACTCAAATTTAAAATATATTGGGGCAGCCTTGCTGTTGATAAATCAGGCGTTCATATCTAAAGGTTGTGCATATTCTACGTAGACACTCCTCTGGAGCTGGAGGATGTTCTGATTTCCAGTGGTAATGAGTTTACAGGCTTGAAATAATGCTCTAGAGATGGTCTCTCTGGTATGTGCCTGTGAGACCGTGTCCGTAAACGTATACACTGTTTGGGATCTCGTTTAATATCCGTATTAAATTCACCATTACAAGCACTAGTGACTGTTGTCCAATATCTGTGCAGCTTGGAGCAACACCAGAACATGTGTATTAAGTCGCCGTTGTCCCTGCTGCATCTACTGCAGGTAGGGTTCTGCAGTAGACCCATAGTATAGAATTTGGAGAAGGTGTAGTGTAATAGTGTATATGATTGGGGAAGTCTCTGAGATGTGTTCAAGGAGCTCATCTGGACCGACTACAATGCCTCCTCCCACTGGTCTGGCCCTAAAGCACCCATTTTATTATCCCAGCTTACCAGGGCCCTACATGTGTAATCCTCTAAGCATGTGTTTAAAAGTAGAGCGTACCATCAAGAGAACACCCTTAGCTGTGGTGGTATACTGCATTAAAGTGGTTAACCCACTGTAAGGACGTTACATAATCCGCTCTGTCTACTAAGGATATGTCGCCTTGTGTCCGTTTAAAAAAAAATATGATTATACCTAATTTCTGAGCGCTGAGAAGACATCCAGCGGGGTCACGTGATCGCCAAGCTCTGCTCTGAAATGAGGTATAATCGCCTGTGTGTTTATAAAAAATAAAAAAAAAGACACAGGGGACTTATCTTTGGGAGACAGAGTGGATTATGTGAAGTATTCAAAGTTATTTTAGCAGCAGGAGTGGGGGATTGGCCCTGAGACAGGAGCCAACAGGCAAGGAGCAAGGAGGGAGATGAGGACATGAAAGCTGTGGATGACGGAGGCCCGTAAACTGACCATGGTGTCAGGGCTCAGCAGGCATGATTAAACATGGTCAGTTTACATAGGGGTGGGCAGAAACTGGCAGGATCAGCCCAGTATTTCAGGTGATAGAGAGAACCAAATTATAAAGCACAGAGAGATGCCATGTGGTAAAGGGCCTCTGGGATAACACAGCATGTTTAAGGTGCAGATTGCATATTGTGCTGGAGATTGTATTGGGACTGCAGAGTATATAAGAGTACCAGTGTACATTTTGAAAAATTAGATTTTTTAAGTAAGTCATACCATTTGTCTGCCATCTACCAACATACTGCATTTTGGCTAATTCAGGGTAGGTACTATTTAAATAACATAAGGAGCTATGTTTACAAACCATATCTCTAAATAAAAAAAAAATGAAAATGCCATATGAAACCAAAGTGCAAGTAGATAAATATAGTGACAAAGTCTGAAAATTAAAAAATGAAACAGTAAAAAATATTTCTAATAAACAGTCCTTAAAAGTCCTCCAAAAGATAAATACATGAGTGATTGTAGCAACACAATACGGTGACTGTCTCTCCTGTGTCTTTGTTTATTAGATATCATTGATCATTTAATATAAAATATTTTTTATTGTTTTTTTTTTTTCAGACTTTTTTTCAGATTTTTTTTGTCACTATAATTATCCACTTGCACGTTTTTAGTTTCACGTGCCTTTTTTTTTTTTAAATGTATTTAGATATATGGTTTGTGAGCGCAGCTCCTTGTGTTATTTATTGTATTTGTGTGTATTTGACTTTGAGTTCCAGCTTTTGTGATAGGTTAACAGCGCAGTTTTTTTTTGTATAATGACTGTACCTAACCAGCTCTGGGACCCCACACTTGCAGTTAAGGATGGTACCATGCCTTTAATGATGTGCTGCAATTCAGCCTCTAGGTAATATAGCAAGGGGTTCGGAAGAGCTACACCTTCCCCATTCTTCTACCGTTACAGATATTCAAACCTAATCATGGGAGGGTTATCTCGCCACAGGAGGGATCAGAATATAGTGTTAATGACATACAAATTTCTTTAGTAAAATCACCAAACCGTATATTGTGCAAAAGGTAGAGTAGTTAAGGCAAGGTTCACAAGTCTTTAAGCTTCTGTTTAATTGTCTATATACAATCTTTGTTTTACAGATAAACATTTAATGCATTAGAGGTCTTTCAGAGCATTGTGTCTTAGCTATAGACAGCAGAGCAGGCCAGTTTGCTTTGCAGCTCCCATTAATCCTGATGGAAATCTCCGATGTCTGAGGGACGAGTCACTGCTTTCATGGCTTAGGCTGGCCATACGTTATACAATTTTCTTGTACATTTTCCTTCAGATTTTCCAAAAACCATATAAGGAGGTCGAACCTAAACACTTTGAATTTGTATGGAATCAGCCAGGTCCTTGTACTACATAGTTGAAGGTAAATCTAAAGGAAATTGAATAAGAAAATTGTATTATGGGTAGCCAGCTTTGAGTTTCCTAAACAAGGGACTTTATACAGCGCAAAATAATAAGGCTAATGATGTTAAAAGGACACTAAAGTTCCACCTTCTAGCTGGATAGAAGACTGTATAATAATCACCTGGCTAAAAAAGATTTAAAATGCTTTTGTTTTTTGTTTTGTTCTTTAACCATCATGTTCACAAGAAGCCTCTTCTGTTTTTTAGATCCTTGAAGCACTGTGACCTCCGACTAATCGACTCAAGTTTCCTGACACGGACGGCGTTGGAGCAAGAAATAGGCTTAGCTTGCGGTTATGTATCAAGGGATGTAATTCGAGAACCAATGACTGCCTTGGACCTCAGTGACAAGGAAGTTGACAAGGCTAACAGCATTGCAAATGATTCTGATGATCTGTTTATTGACCTCGACAGACCACAGAGTAATGGCAGTGCAGTCACAGGGACGTCGGGTTAGTACATTTTGTGTGAAGGATGGATATGTTTTGTGACCCTTCCAGTGTTATGGACTTTGCTTTTTTTTCTTGCAATGTTTTGTCTTTCTTTTCCCATGTCTGAGAAAAAATTCAGTAAATCAAACCCCCCCCCCCCCCCAATCTTCAAACATCGATCCCCTCTCCTTCTTTTTTACTTTTTTTTTGATAATTATGTAATTTGTACAAAAGTAGACGCACAATTTTGTATAAAATGAAGACCAATAATGAAATGACAACAGAAATTATGCACTGTAATGGCTTACTACCATCTGAAAAGCTGTTAAAGCAAGTAAAGAGGATTTTGTAATTTAAAGGGTTATAATCTTGTTTGTTTCTCTCGGCACAGGTTCCATAGCAGAAAATGGAGTCAGTTCATCAAGCACAGCTGAAGAAATACAGAGACCGCCATTAAACCCTGACTTTTCAAATGTAGCAAACAGCTCTCTGGATGAAGTCACTTACCCCAATTCTACAGCCAGTGAAATAAAAAATGAATGTGACGCTCTTGGAGCACAAATGGCCAGCAGTACAACTTCAAAATTCTCCACTTCTTCAGCACAAACTCTTCAATGGACACACCAATCAGGACGAAAGAGCAGGACGTTGAGTTTAACAATGCCACGCATTGTGGTTCTCTCACGAGCTACTTACAATCTCCTGGCTACACATAAAAATGGACAGACACTCTCTACCGTTTCACTCTTACCCCATGCTGATGTGAGCTGGTTGAGATCACTCAGGCCTTCAATATCCAAAGACTTAAGCAGTGATGAGCAATCGCTTTACTATCGACAGTGGACAACAGCCAGGCAGCACCATGCTGACTTTGTAAACCCCAGTGAGCATTTGGGTACAAGGACTGTTCATCCACGCCGTCTTCTTCTGAATGGTCCATCACAGGTCATTAACCTTCTGATTCTTTGGGATGGGATTCAGTCCAATCCTCTTTTATTTTTTTATTAAGTCATGGAGGAAATAACTCCTACACCTGGATGAATAAGCAGGAACACATTTCCCTCAGGATAATGTGTATAGGAGATCTGAACTTCTGTGTAGAGTGAATGATTTTGTTTATGGTATATTCCAGGGGTCTCCAAACTGTGGCCCTTTGCGTGTCTTTATCTGGCCCTTGGGACACCTTTCCTCCCCACTGACACCAGGAATGTGGCACTATTTCTTCCCCCAACAATTGAGCATTGTTGTTCCCACTGATCCCAACAATGATGTGCCTTTCCTCCCGCTGACACCAGCTTTTGGGAACACTTCCTGCCACTGCCACCAACAATTGGGACCTATTCCTCCTCCCAATACCAGAGATGGGGCATTGTTTACTTATGCTGATGTCAGTACAGTTTCTACTTCTGCTGGCCACGCTCTGGCAGCTTTAAAGTCAGGGGAGGACACCACCCCTAAAGAAGGACAGTAAACTTGGGCCTTTGTTTAAAAAGTTTGGAGACACCTGGTATATTCTATGATAGGACAATAGCATAACCAATGGGGCAGAGATGCATGTTTTGTTATAGAAATTATGATTTCAGTGATGCATGTTTAATTGTCAGAATCGGTAAATGCATAAAATCAGCCTGCGGTGATAGGAGGCTGACTTGCTACCAAAATGTCTGTTTAAATACAGTATATGTTCCTGAGTATGCTAAAATATTTGATTATCTTTTTCATGGCTTATAACCATGGACAGATTTACGCTATAGAATCAATGTAAATCCATGCTGGCTGTGTGCATTCATGCTAGTTTCTTCATTTTTTGCAAAGTGTTCCTTGTCCTTAAACCAACCAATGAAAAGGCATACAAGGTGGCTTTGGTAACAAGCATGCTGGCTCATAGCCGAGAAATGAATGCAATAAACACTGCTTGCAGTTTGCATTCCCAATGATAATCACTTTCAGTTGGGAAAGCTCAAAAACTGCACTGTGATTATGGGAATGAGCAGCTATGCTCTGCTTTGAGACTGTCATACACACACCCCCATGTACTATCCCAATGCCCAACTTCCAACACATGCTTGATACATAAAATAGTCTCTATCCTCTTAAAGCTGAACTCCTAGGTAAATGTAAAAAACATAACCCAATGCATTTGTGTATTCCTTTTAAAGCTTGTCTCCCGACGAACCATTAAATAGACTATTATAGCCATAGGAGCTGTTTTACCTGCCAAATGTTTAGTTAAAAAATCGGATTTCTCTGCATGCAATTAACATATTACTATTGCCTCTGAAATTGTAGACCCGTTTTGTGCAGAGGTAGGATAGAATCATTGCATTGTGTTTGCATTTTTAGGTGCAAATTTCAGTATTTAGGCTACAAACAAGTACGCTAGGGAAATAACAATGTGATTTAAGGTAGATAAGGTAAAAAAACATATGGGCAAATTATTTAGTCACATCACACCCTGCCTCCATCCCCGTCTGCCACCAACACCCCCTGCCTTCACCCCCCTCTGCGGTGCCACAATCTCCCCCTGGCCCCCTGCCTCCATCTCCCTCTGCGGTGCCACCAACCATGGGCATCCGCTCCATAGGGCAAGGGGGGGCAATTGACCCCCCTGGAAAATTGAAAAGGCGTTGAAGCGGCCGCGGGCTGTCTTAGTGGTCTAGGCCCGTATGTCACACAGGCACAGCGAGTAGAGTGAAGCCTCCGGTGTTTATGTGTACACAGGGGGAGGGAACTTGCTGTGCTGATGGCTGATCTGAGGTACTGAATGGGATGGGGGGAGGGGGGGTCCGTCTGTGCTGAAGGGGGGTCTGTGCTGAATGGAGGGGTCTGCGCGGAATGGGGTGTCTGTGCTGAAGGGGGGGTCCATCTGTGCTGAATAAAGGGGTCTGTGCAGAATGGGGGGGGATCTATGCTGAAGGGGGGTCCATCTGTGCTGAATGGAGGGGTCTGTGCTAAAGGGGGGTCTGTACATTCTCTAGGCTATATTTTATATGGGCATGGAGTGAAGCTGAATTATCTCAAGAGCTATTTTACACTGCCAGCTGACCGCATTATCAGTAAAGCGCCACTAAAAAGCAGTGCTTTACCATCGTTTTAGCTGCGCTATTCGGCCACTAGCGGGGTGCTTTTAACCCCTGTTAGCGTTTTAAGAAAGGGTTAAATGCGACTGTGTATCACCGCTGCTGAAGCCCCTCCTCTGAAAAAATTTCAGCCACCAACAACCCCTGTCTCCATCCCCCACCCCATCCCCCACCCCCTGTGGTGCCACCATCCCCTCTCAGGTGCCACCATCACCCCCTGCCTCCAATCTCCATGCGCAGTTCCAATCCGAGCCGATCTCGGCTATTTTTACTGGCACATTACCGCAACCACAGACATTTATGAACAGGGGGGGGGGGTGCCAGTTTTTACGAACTGTTCGTAAAAATACGGACGGTTGACAACACTGGCTCTCCTGCTGTCAGCATGCTCCTATTATGCCAATGTACATGCATCACACCAGACTGGCTCTTAATGCTGTTGCTCCCAATCCAGTCTATGGTCTACTGTACATTGCGCTACAAGAGGCTGAGGCCAAGCCAGATTTAAATACTGTCTAATTAAAATCATCAATATTTTATATTGAGTACATAACCACATTCATTACCGTTTTTATGTGCCCAAACTTTTTGGCTTTAAAAATAGATTTTTAGATGCACACTTGAACTGAATCTGCCTTGATATCAGCCTCTGGAGATCCCCTAACCAGCAGCGGTCAGACTAATGGAGGGGCAGAACAAAGTGCTAAGAAGGCTCCTGCTGTGCTGTCTGGTAGACATGTAGGAGTCTCTGGTATTTTAAGGAGATGTAATTTGATTTGTTTTGAGAATGTTTTCTTGCTATGAAAGTATAGTTTTGGGTTGTCTGTTTTTAATGGTCTTCTGAACAAGTTTTCATTTAAATCTTTTCTTTCCGTAAATCTATAGTATTTATGCTAACATGTCCTTTATTTTAAAGGTAGGAAAGACTGGTGCTTACCTGCAGTTTCTTAGAATACTATATCGCATGCTGATTCGGCTTTTAGAGGTCGATGTCTACGATGAGGAAGAGATCAACAAAGGTATGCATCTTTGTAATTTAAAATAAATCAGAACAATTAAAGCAGGCCACAGATGATGCGATTTTCCTTCCTGCAGCCAAGGAGCTATTGTGTTGTTGCGGTGGTGGTGGGGGTGCGCGGACGGCTTTTGCTCCTGGAAGAACCCAGTGATGCTAGCGGTTACAACATGCTGGTTGTACCCAATTCAATCAACTTGGCTACAATCGGCCACCCTATAGATGGTTGGCATCTCGGCCAGTGCATGCTAAACCGGCATGAGATTTGATCCATCTTTGATTGGCTTTAGTATCTTTATCGGGTGTAGGACTATGTACATAATATTAGGTCATTAAATGTACAGTGTAGCTATCAGATTGCCGAATGTGTTACATTGATATTTCATGATTAAAACCTGGCTTTCTTTTAAATTGATATTTCTAAGGTTGACATAAAAATTGTTCAGCATAAAAATATTGGTGCCGCCAATGTTGACTTGTTGGCAGTGAGAGCCTTTGGTCTGTGTCTTTCCTGCAATACAGTGTGAGTAACTGACCAGGAACAAGTATGTGTGTTTATCCGAAATGTATTTATTTTTTGGGGACGGGAGATTTAACCCGCCAAGGCGCCCATCGCTTTCCATGCATCACCACATAGCTGCCGTGTCTCCTCCCTCCTAGGCGGCCAATAGGATCTCCTGTCCTTTCATCCAATCTGGTGATGGCTCTCTGGACCTGCTTCCTGGGTGGGCTTAGGGAGCAGTGCTTTGTGCCCCAAGCTCACCCTTTTTTGAAGCCTATTGGAGCTTCGGACTCTAATCACATGCTTAAAAAAAAAATCATTGGAATCCATGCATTCGGCACCCTATGTATAGATTAGGGGGTAGGAATTCATGGATGGCTCCTGTGCGCCCCTAATGGTCAGCACGCCACTGATCTAAACACTTCATTAGCTACATTCTTCTTCTGGGCCAGTTACTTATTAAGAAATTATGAATCAAGAAGATTACCAGCCCCAGAGCTTGCACCTATAAACAAGTTCAAAAGGCAGCTCCCATAATTTTACAGTAACTTTTTGAACATTACATTTTTGTTTTAAGTATCCGATTGAAAGGGGAAAATGTGTGCACAAAAGTATGTACCATCTGAGCAAACAAGCAAGTTTTGGTTCTTCATCTTGTTAGCTCAGTATGATCAAGTCCCAGTGGCATCCATGTCATGATCCACTTTATGATGAAAGGGGATTTTACTACACATGGTGGTCTCAAACAGTTGTTGTTACCCCCTTTGACAGATGCTATAACTGTATTTTTATTAATAGCTTTTAATGATCTATCATGACGGCTTTATTGCATTAATCTGCTTGAAAGTAGTAATGCCCGATTGTTACCCTCAGTCAGCATCCATCATGCAGAAATATGTTCTACTTTTTTCTCTTGCAGTTGAAGGAGGACAGGAGGAGCTGACAACAGAGCTGTGGCCAGATATTGAAGTGTTCAGCAAAATCCCATTTGATGTCACAGTACATGATCCAAAATATCGGAAAGCCAGTCCACTCTACACTGTGCACAGTTCACAAGTCAAGCAAGGTATATTTCTATTAATGTTGCCATTTTGAAACAAAATCTGTAACTGTGCCAATATGACCTGCTTACTGTATATTTGAATTAAATAGTTTATGTGCCAAATATACTTGTCCTAAAAAATGTAAGCTAAAAAAGATTATTAAAGAACTATTTTCAAGTAATGTGATGCAAATATATTATAAAATAAAAAAATGTATTGCCATATTGATCCAGTTCTGGAGCAGTCATTAGGAGAGATTGTGAACTGCTTATACTGCCAACTGCTCAAATGATATATCCATACAAGGACTGCAACATTCCAGGAGTATCTGCTTCTTCGAAGATATTTTTTTCAGTAATAGCTTTACAAATGCTTTCAGCCAAATCTTCAGGTTTTTGTCAAAGCTAACCAAGTAGCCCGAGAACAGATTCTCATTCTACAGAGAAAATACTGCATTTATACTTTGTTACATTGTAATCATTGCTAAAACCAAGGTTGTATTATCCCCCCCCTACCCCCCAAAACAAATTTTATGTTACATCATTGTAGATCAATTGCATGTCAACTCCTTTAGGCCCCTTTCATACATAGTGGACTCCACCCTGCTGATTCCCACTGAGCAGGTGGATGGCTGGTCTATGTCTGCTCTAATTATGCAGAGTGAACGCAGACAAAGCCCAGTCTCCTCTATGGGTGGTCAGATGTAAACGGATCGCCTGTCTGTGTAACCCCCCTGTCATCCAACCCGATCCGCTAGATGGATGGGAATTGGCTCCCCATCCGTCTGTTTTTATTGGATTGGATGATGGCGGGTGTAAATGGACCGGTGCGTTTTACATGTGCCGCTCCATAGAGGATTTTGAGGGAATGATCAGGTCTGGCTGAAAATCTGATAGGCGAACCCCATCAGTACGCCAGTGTCAAAGGGGCCGAAACCTCATGCAGAACAAAAGATTACAGAGCACACATACAAAAATGTTATATGAATTCTACAAGGCTATTTAAAGCACCTGAACATAAAAGGCAAACATGGGGATTTGGTTACACCATATGGCCATACAGTGCTTAAGCCCACTATTGTGTCCAAGTACCCCATTTTCAGTGGGTCCTACACTATTCATAGAATGAAAGATCCCACTTCTCTCATAAAGGGGAGAGTATTTCTCCCATTGTGGAGAACTTAAAGGACTCCTCCTTATAACTTAGGTGGACATTGATTAAAAGTACTGGTGGGGGGTGATCCATCCCAAGGGGGTCTGGTCAGGACCCATATATAACAGACAAACCAAGACTGGGGGGGGGGGCACCCCCTAACTATGCATCACATTGCTGCTATAAGATCATACAAACCGAACAAAAGATTACAGTGCACACACTGCCTGTTTATATGGGTCCTGGCCAGACCCCTTGGGATGGAGCCACCAGTACTTCTAATCACACGCGCTTATGAAAAAAAGCAGCAATTTTCTTTCTGCCAGAATTTGTTCATGCTCGTATTGCGTTTGAAAGTAAATGCATTTTACTGGCCAAATATGAATTCATTCTGGGCATTTGAATACATTTACTTTTACGTTTTACTATTTTTTTTATATATTTTTTTTTTTTGCTCAAAATGAGCGTTTACAGGCATGAAAAAAAGGCGCATCTTAAAACAGGGTTCCACACGATTTTTTATTTATTTCTAAAAAAGACTTTTAATAAGGACACTTACCTGTCCTAGGCGCCCGTGATGTCGCCCCCCCCGAGGACGTCCCCGCTCCCGGCGCTGCCATGCTTGCTTAGGAAAACAGGCAGTGGAGCCTTGCGGCTTCACTGCCTGTTTCCTACTGCACATGCGCGAGTCTCGCAGCTTTGTATGAATGTGCGGCTGCTCTCTGGGATACACACAGTTCCCAGAAGGTAGCGCGCACCATTCCCCAGAAGACAACGTAAGGCAGATTAGTAAGAGCCGCATAGCAACCGCAATTTCTGGTAAGTAAAAAAAATGTAATTTTTTTTTTTTTTGTAGAATTATTATTATTATTATTATTATTTTAAGGGTGGACCTCCACTTTAAAATATGCCTGTTTAATTCCTATGTGTGCATGGCCACATAGGCTAACATAGATGTGCTTTTTACAGGCAAAAAATAAATAAAAGTTTAAGAGTTTTATAAGCGCTGTGTGCATGAGGCCCCAACACCTATATATTTCTTTTTTTCTGTGTTCCATCTGAAAAATTTTCCTTCACTTTCTGTCCGGCAGACTTAAAGGATAAGTTTATCTTTATGAACATGTTGCACCCATTTTCAGAGTTCAAGTTCTCATTTTTGTGTCCCTTGACAATGGTAAAACACAGCAAAAATAAAGAAAATCTGTAGACAAAGGGTCCCAAGGGTGCTCAACCTGTGGCCCTCCAGCTATTGTGGAACTACACGTCCCATCATACCTCTGCCTTTGTGAGACATGCTTGTAACTGTCATCCTTGCAATGCTTCATGGGACTTGTAGTTCCGCAACAGCTGGAGGGCCACAGGTTGAACATCCATGGAGCCCTTTCCCATTCTAAAACTATACAAAAGTGCCTTAAAATGCACTTAACTTTTTGATTTTTTTCTAAAATTAATTATCTATACCAGTGGTCTCAAAACTGTGGCCCGGGGGCCAGATGCGACCCTTTACTTGCCTTTATCCGGCCCTTGGGGGTATTTTCCTCCCGCTGACACGAACAATGGAGTATATTTCCTGTTACTGACAACAACAAGGCACTGTTCCTCCCACTCACACCAACAATAGGGCACTATTCCTCCCACTGATACCAATGATGTGGCACTATTCTTCCACTGGCACCAACAATGGGGCACTATTCCTCCCACTGACACCAACAATATCCTCTCCTTAATGCCAAAGATGCACTGTTTACGCTCCACTGTCGCCAATACCGTTTCTACTTCCAATGGCCACAGTCCAGCCCCCACTTAAGTCTGATGAACAGTAAATTGGCCCTTTTTGTTTAGAAAGTTTGAAGGTCCCTGATCTATACTATCAGATTTAACTATACTAAAATAATAAATAAATCAACTGTTTAATCCTTGGGTTTAAAAATGTACGTATTCTACCTTGCTTTTTTTCCCCTACTCAAATCATCTCCCACATATAGAAACATAACACGGCACCTGGAATAAAGGGATGCAAAATATATTGGTAGGGAAAGGAAATATTCTCCAGTCCTTTAACCTTAAGTAGTTAAATTGAAATGGCTGCCAATATTCAATTTTACTGTGTAAAAAGTTCCACACGTGCTATATGTTACTATATGATCTGCTATATAATAATGGAACAAAAGGTTTTGTGGGGGAAATCTGACCCTAAACTTGGCTTTGGGGATTGTTTGATGAAATGTCACGCAGTATAAACATTTGATGATTGGGTGTCAGATAACCCCTGGATATTTTCTGATGCGCTGCAATGATCATGTGAATTGGCTGGCCACGCTACTTAGTTTGATTTGTAACGTGCAATTAGCACTTAAGAAAGGCCATGGGATTTGGCTGAAAGGTTATAGAAGAAGATTATAATTTTTATTATTTTTTCTTAACCTTGTGTGAAGTGAAAACCACGGAAGGGGATTTGGGCACCAGGCCAGCAGGAAGTCTTTCTTCAGAACCCTTTATTTGCCGTAACTCGTAGCTTTGGTGTACAGTCACTGTGCTCAGCAAGCCATAAATAGAGAAAACGTCAACACAAGGGCTAGCTTGTACAAATTTATCTGAATTTATTCTAGTTAAAAGTGATTTTACTGGGTGATGCCTCAAACACGAGCAATTTGCTGTACAGTGTGCGATTATTGCAAAAAACAAACTTATGGGAATCCTTCACCGCGCTTTCTCAATTGGACTCACCAGATAAATAATTGGATATATCAACTGGAAGAACACTCTCTCCACAAATGGTCATCGGTTTTTCTTTCAACGATTACAGCATATCATGGGAAAGACCAAGAAAATGAAAGGAGGCTTTCATACAGTAAAAAAGATCTCACAGGCTTGTTAAAATCTTTTTGCATTCCAGTCACATTTAAAGAGCGCCTTCTCGACACAGGGAGAATGCTCCGCTATGTATAGCCATTCACCTCCAGACCTGTCATGTACTGCAAGTGTAAACTGGCAATTGCCCTGCTCTACGTGCTTTTCGTTGTGCAACGTCTTCAAAAAGCAGCAGGGATCCTGCTGTTCCTTGAAGACGTCACACAACGAAGGAATCCTGCTGCTCCTTGAAGACGTCGCACAACAAAGGGATCCTGCTGCTCCTTGAAGACGTCGCACAACAAAGGGATCCTGCTGCTCCTTGAAGACGTCGCACAACGAAGGAATCCTGCTGCTCCTTGAAGACGTTGCACAACGAGGCGATCCTGCTGCTCTTTGAAGACGTCGCACAACGAAGGGATCCTGCTGCTCCTTGAAGATGTCGCACAACGAAGGGATCCTGCTGATCCTTTAAGATGTCGCACAACAAAGGGATCCTGCTGCTCTTTGAAGACGTCGCACAACGAAGGGATCCTGCTGCTCCTAGAAGATGTCGCACAACGAAGGGATCCTGCTGCTCCTTAAAGACGTTGCACAACGAAGGGATCCTGCTGCTCCTAGAAGATGTTGCACAACAAAGGGATCCTGCTGCTCCTTGAAGATGTTGCACAACAAAGGGATCCTGCTGCTCCTAGAACAGGGGTATGCAATTAGCGGACCTCCAGCTGTTGCAAAACTACAAGTCTCATCATGCCTCTGACTCTGGGTGTCATGCTTGAGCTGTCAGTCTTGATATGCCTCATGGGAATCGTAGTTCTGCAACAGCTGGAGGTCCGCTAATTGCATATCCCCGTCCTAGAAAATGTCGCACAACGAAGGGATTTTGCTGCTCCTTGAAAAAGTTGCACAATGAAGAGATTCTGCTGCACCTTGAAGTCGTCGCACAACGAAGGGGTCCTGCTGCACCTTGAAGTCGTCGCACAACGAAGGGGTCCTGCTGCACCTTGAAGTCGTCGCACAACGAAGGGATCCTGCTACTCCTTGAAGACGTTACACAACGAAGGGATCCTGCTACTCCTTGAAGACGTCACACAACAAAGGGATCCTGCTACTCCTTGAATACGTCGCGTAACAAAGGGATCCTGCTACTCCTTGAACACGTTGCACGACAAAACAGATGTAGAACAGGGCCAGAATGCTGAGGACATAAGTTATTTTTCAATTCACACTTGCAGTCCATGACAGGTCTGGAGGTGAACAGCTAGCTAAATGCATAGCCGAGTGTGTTTTTAACAAACCTGTGAGATTTTTTACGCTATGGAAGCCTCCTTCCATTTTCTTTGTCGTTCCCATGATATGCTGTAATTGTTGAGAGAAAAACTGTGACCATTTGTGGAGAGTGTTCCTTCAGCTAATATATCCAATTATTTATCTGGCGAGTCCAACTGAGAGAGCAGTGAAGGATTCACATATGGGTGAAGTTTGTTTTTTTGTGATCACACCAGGAAAAGACTGTTTACTAATTTGGCATATTTTGTATTTTTTTAATATTGATATTCATTGTTGCATGTGTTTTTATATTTTCTACATCTTATCGCAGCAACTTCATAGTATGTTGCATAGCGTTTTATATTACGCACTAGATCTTTATAGATATTTCATATTGAATTGGCTTTTACACATATTATATGTACACATGTAAATGTTGAACAATTGGTTTAAACATATAAACACATGTTCTGATTTGTAGCATTCACTGTTTCAAATTGTAAGTTTTTTTTGTTTTTGGGGGGGCAGATTAGCACTATTCTTATTACTTTACACATGTAAGGTTTACAACAACTTTTAAGGCTCTTTAAGACATACAATCTAGTTCTGACTTTTTTTTTGCAATTAAGAGTAATGTTTAGTGGATTATATGTATGATGTTTGTCCTGATTCAACTGCCTTTTTTGTATGTATATGTGTGTGCGGCTGTCTCATTTAGCCTGCCTCAATATCCAACATCCAAAGAAATGAAGGCTACATAAAAAAACACCCACTTCACATAAAACTTACATTTTTCCAGAGATCAGTTAATCTGCTTGGGTACCTCCCTGTCGCACGGAGTGGACATTTTAGGAAATGTTTGCATGCATTGGCTTTTGCTTTTGAATAAGTATCTTTACAAGAAAGTAAGAAATTTGGGAAATAACTATATCTGTGCCTGCTTCTGCCACCTGTATAAATGTTGCTACAATTAGTGGTTTTTCAATAAATCTGTGTTTAAACCGTACACATAATCAAATTCTAGAATTATGCAGTATTGGAATTTTCCTAATTACTTTTTGTTTTTGTGCAGAGTCCTCTGGAGGTCGCTCTGATGAATCTAGGAAACGTGAAACCATTTCTATGATGCTGACCAAATTTGCATCGTACAATACTTTTCACCATTGTGAGCAGTGTCACCAGTACATGGATGTCGGCTCTGCGTCACAGGTACCAACGCATTTTAGGACATGTGTTTTTTTTTTTTTTTTATGTTTTGACTTTTCAATTTAGAACACTTGTACCATATTTAAATTACTGTATTACTACAATTTTTTTTTTTATTATTATTATTCTCTCTGGTACCTCTAGGACTTAACCCCTTCATGCCTTAGGGTAAAATAAATGTTATTGCCTGAACACAATTTTGTAACTTGTGACATGTGTTGGCAAAACTTACATATTGTCACAACTACACGTGTACATATATATATTTGTATGTGTGTGTATATGTATGTGTGTGTGTATATATATATATATATATATGTGTGTGTGTGTGTGTGTATATATATATATATATATATATATATATATATAATATATATTATTCTCTTTCTCGCTCTCTCTTTCTCCCCCTCTCTCCATCACCTGTTTAATATGTTGCTGTAAAGAACGTATACATATAGTGCTTTCTCCTGAATTCTGTATTCTGCTATTTTAGATGCTTGAATCTACCATACATGCCTTTACCTTTTCATCCTCGATGCTTGGTGAGGAGGTTCAACTTCACTTCATCATCCCCAAGTCCAAAGAACATAATTTCGTCTTTAGCAAACAGGGCAAGCACCTGGAGAGCATGCGGCTCCCCCTGGTGTCCGATAAAGTAAGTGGCTGTTTCACTTGTGCTCTTCAATATAAGACAAACGGTAAGAACGTGACTATTTCGACTTCTTTCTCCACAGAACCCCAACATTAAGAGTCCAATTTTTACGCCTTCAAGTGGCCGACATGAACATGGACTGTTAAACTTATATCATGCCATGGAAGGTAACAGTCACCTGCATATTATGGTCGTAAAGGAGTATGAAATGCCACTTTACCGAAAGTACTGGGCCAACCACATCATGCTGGTTCTTCCTAGCATGTTTAATAATGCTGGAGCTGGTAAGTGATTTCATCCATTGTGTCCTTATCCTCCTAACACTTTACATCATGTTAGGTGATTGATTTTGGTTGTTAAATCTGTCACCACTCACAGGCTATGCATTTAGATACATTCATCCATATGTATTGCTAAATTAGTTTGTGTAGTATATCATGAAGGTCCACACTCCTGCCATACCTAATTTTTGCTACCCAGAATTCAAAACTGCTTTTAGGAAAGGCAGATACTTCTGATTCTGATTCATCCATAAATAATATGGATGATTACTATATGTGGCACCATCAAGGCCACCAAAAAATGACTCCTTGGTAGCAGCTTTTATCAGGTTAACATTTTATAAATTCATATTAAGCTCAACAGAAGCTATAAAACACAATTTATTCATGTTGGGTTTACTAAAAATTATATATACATTTTCTGTAGGAACAAGTATTCATACCTAAATCTGTCACCGTTCTACTGGACGGCTGCTGGTTTATCCGCATGTTCGTCTGGTAGAACGGCCAGCTTCTGTCAGACAGACCGACATACACTCTGGCCGAATGTCAGACTTTTTTTTCTTACTTTGAAGCGCCAATTATCTCCCGACGCTCTGCCTGTGTGTATGGGGGCTTAACTTTCACATCTACTCATTTCTGCAACCAAACTGTCAAACCATCAAATGGTTGGTGTCGTAACTGACCACATCTGCAGCACCATGGCAGTTGCAAATCAAATAGAAGCCACTTCCTTGGCTGTAAAGGATAGGAGGGTTTAATTCAATTTTAAGGCCGTCAGCAGATCGACCTCTACAAATGTGTCAGTGCTTAAAAGTAGAGCAACTGAACATGAGCAAAGTGAGAGTGTATTACTGGATTATAAACAATATAGGCACTTATCTTTTATGATTTCCATGGCTATACCTGCAAAAGGGGCCAGCCTGAAGTAATCTAACAGGACTTAATTTTCTGTTTAAAGTTCCACTTTTTAAGGGCAATAGAGAGAAAACTGAGGGCCTGACATGGCTCTCATCACAATTACATTAATAGTTTTAAAAGCTTTATGCAAATATGCATTTGTGTATCTGGTTGTTTGCATGAAGTTTTACTTCAAAGTGGTTGCTAACTTACATATACCCAATGAGGCGCAGAGATTAAACAAATCCTCTTACATAAGCTGTACATTTTTATCTGCAGTCTTCTCTACAGCAGTTTAAATTTCAGAATTTTTAAAGTTTGCCTGAGAGTTCAGAAAAAAATGGGGAAGAGAGCTGAAGCTACAATCTGCAGAGCTCAGTGAGGAGTGGTCTGAGAGCTGATTGGGGGGGAATGGACACCCCCCCTTCACACAGGCTATCAGTCAGCTTGACTTCCCTCCCCTGTCACCATTTTTTTTCTTGGTGTTGGGAAAACTTGTCTAAATTGATTTATGTTGATAGCAGATGAACAGGCAACAGACATAATTTGAACTTGGTGCTCCTATTTGAGACAAGTACACGTTATAGAAGTACATGCTTTGTTCATATTTCATGTCTAGGGTTAGAACCACTTTATCTTTTAGAAGGTGTATTTATTCATAAAGAAATCTAAAAAGACCTTTCTTTACATTTAGAATAAACTAAATATGTGGAAACATATGTGGACATCACAGATGATGTTTCAAAGTAATGGATTTAATTGTGGGAGGATGAAGTGAAAAAAAGACATTCCATAAAAAAAGTTTTTTTTTTATGCTTCTTCATATACAGGGGCTTCCAGATTTCTTATCAAAGAGCTGTCTTACCACAACCTGGAACTGGAGAGAAATCGTATGGAGGAAATGGGAATCAAACGTCAATGTGTATGGCCCCTCATTGCTATCATGGATGACTCCTGTGTGTTGTGGAATGTACATGGTAAAGTTACAGAGCAGTCAAGGTATGTCAACAAAATGTCATATTAAACTAAACTTGTTAATGTCTCTATTAAATATGTAGTCCAGTTTTCTGTGGGAAGCGCACAAGCAGAGTGGAGGGGGTATGTAGTCCAGTTTTGTGTGGGAAGCGCACAAGCAGAGTGGAGGGGGGAGCTCTGGTATTAGTGCATGTTGTTGGACCTGACACGTTCTACTCTTATCAACTACAAAAGCTAAGAAACAAAGTTGTTATATGATCGTTGTTGGTGGTCTCTAAATGCCCAAGTACTTCAAGATGGTGTCATAGTAATTGAAGTGTATCAACTGTACAAAAACTCCTTTTAAAGCAGCTATTATGAAGATAGGTTCATTTTAGAATACATTTTAATTTTAGTGACTGTATAGAATATTACTTTCACATTTTCACCAGGTCTTTAAAGAACAGGAGCTATGGCACTATAGTTTAAAGTCCAAAAGCTTTAAAGATGCAAGCTTGGTACACAATACAAATGTGAAGAAACATAAGTGGGTTTAGCAAAGTTGATTGTGCGCCACACTTTCACAGCTCTGTGGTGTTTTATACTGATAATGAATTACAATACTGCTATACTGGCATATTCTAAAGCTGGATTTGGATATTTCTAGTCCATATACAGAGATGGATTCCGGTATCAAGAATGTCTCTCTGAAGTTTGTGCTACAACACATGGAAGCTACACCAAAGATCACCAACTATGCAATGCTGGGGATCCAGAAGTGGAACAGCAAGCTAAATTCCAGCTTTCCCAAGCGTTCCTTCTCCAGGTGCCATGTTCATGACTTTATAATGCTCAACGTGGACCTGACCCAGAATGTGCAGTATGATCTTAACAGGTATGTTGGCTTTAGGGTAATGTATATTCTGATAAGGATGAAAAAGTTATTGGTCTTGACTGGTCCAGGCAAGAGGCTTTGTTCCGACAAAGGACAATGAGAGACAGGGTACCTATAGAAGCAAGCATGACAACTTAGGACAATTTAGAATGGGAGTTAAACCATTATTGAGAAAAATAAATTGCCTAGGAAAATGAACAGTATTGACCTGTGCCCAGGTGTGCCATCTAGCCTACATCTGTTGTGTACTATCCACTAAGGATATATGAAAACTTGCTTGAACACAACACATCTATTAAAAATAATGCCTGGATAAAAGAAACATGAATACATTTGAACTATAAGAATCTGTATGGATATATAATGCCAATAAACACATAAAACCAAAATGATAAACGATATTAACCACTTAAGACCCGGACCAATACGCTGGCAAATGACCCAAGGGGTTTTTGCGATTCGGCACTGCGTCGCTTTAACAGACAATTGCGCGGTCGTGCGACGTGGCTCCCAAACAAAATTCGCGTCCTTTTTTTCCCACAAATAGAGCTTTCTTTTGGTGGTATTTGATCGCCTCTGCGATTTTTATTTTTTGCGCTATATACAAAAATAGAGCGACATCTTTGAAAAAAAATCAATATTTTTTAGTTTTTGTTATAATAAAAAACCAATAAACTAAATTTTAGTCAAACATTTAGGCCAAAATTTATTTAGCCACATGTCTTTAGTAAAAAAAAAATCGCATTAAAAAAAAAATAGCTACCTAGCGGGAACAGCGACACTAATACAGCGATCAGAAAAATGATCGCTTAGTGACGCTGGCAATAGGGAGTGAAAGGGTTAACTAGGGCAGTGATCAAGGGGTTAAAACTTTATTGGGGGGGGCTACCCTGACACTACTGACTGTCTGACTGTCACACTGATTACTGCATTCAGTGACACTGTGACAGGGGGGAGGGGGGGGGGGGCGATCGCGGGGGTTAAATGTGTGTGTCAGTGTGCTGTTTGGTGCAGGACTTACTTGTTCTGTAGTGATCTCTCCTCAGCGGCGCTTGAAACAAACGCCGAGGGAGAGATCACGTCGCTTCCTCCTTCCTGTGTTTACACAGGAGGAGGAAGTGACAGGTCAGGCGGGCGCGCGCATTGGCTGGGAGCGATCCGGAGGGGGCGGATGAAAACGGATAGCCGCCCCCACTTGTCGGATCGCTCCTGCAGCCGCGCGGACCGCCGCATGTACGGGGGGGGGGGTCCGATCGGACCCCCGATCCCCCCCAAGGCACCAACGTATATATACGTTGATGTGCCTGTCGGTGCCATTCTGCCGACGTAAATGTACATGCGGCGGTCCTTAAGTGGTTAAACAAGTGGAATCTTAATCATCACAGTCCAAAATTGAATCTATAGAAGTGTTTTTACTGATCCAGAGGCAGGCAGTGGAGGGTTTTGCTACTAAAGGTGCATTTGAAAGCCAACTGACATTTTTATTTTCTAATTGAGTATTGTGGGAAAGAGGTAAAAATGTCCTTCGGAGACCCATAAGGAAATTTTTACCTCTATCCCACAATACTCAATTAGAAAATAAAAATGTCAGTTGGCTTTTATAAGCACCTTTAGTTATGGGATATGAAGACACAGCTGGCAAAAGCATTGTCAGAAATCTTCCTCCCTTTTTGTTGGCCAGCAATTTCAACATTTCTGTTAATTCTTCCCTCTAGCTTCCCACTAGAAACATAGATGGCAATTGAAACCTGACAAAGAATCCAAGCCTTCCCTGCTCTGACAATACCTAAATATGTTTTGGTTAGATTTGAGCATAAAATTGTGCAGTAAGTTCTAGTGATCAGACTAATCATTCTGAGCCGTTCTTACAGGGACGTGGTGAGTTACAAGTCAGTTTCCCTTCCTTGTGTAAGCTCTTTTATGAAGGAAAAACTGTCCTTTAATTTCTACAGGAGGTACATTTTTGGTGATATGGTTTCTGATTGCAGGTACTTCTGTGAAGACGTAGATTTCAACCTTCGAACAAATAGTGGAGGTTTGCTGATTTGCCGCTTCAACAACTTTAGCCTAATGAAGAAGCATATACACGTGGGAGGACACAAGGACTTCATTGTCAAGCCCAAAGTCATGGTATGTCATGCCGGTAATTTCATAATAAGAGATATATGCATTACTAAGGTTTGTAACTCTTTTCGTAAACCTTATTAGCACTATGGTGAATAGTTCCTACAGCGATGACTGGTATTTTCGCAACCAGCACAAATATTTGGAGAAGTAGTAGAACCAAAGACAACCCACAGTAACAATCCAAATCAAATCATTAGTTATTTCTGTTTGTTTATAGGCTAATGGTAGGGATCACAAAATGGCCTAATATTCCTTGCCTCGGAAAATTGGGCATCACTGAGCCACTGGTGGTCAGCCTGGGACTTGTGTCAATGGGCAAATGCAGCTTGCTTTCAGGTGCACGTCAAATGCAATTGATATCAGTTTAAGATGCTTCTGAAACCTTCAGTTTGACAGGTGTATTTGACCTACAGTTGACTTCTTTCTGACCTGCCTTTGACCTTATAAACTGCATCATTATGCTTGCTTCAGGATGAGCTGACTGCCTACATCTAAGCCTATTTGACCTTATTTTAATTAATTTGGTCAACTACTGTACCTTTGGTAAGGAGCCATCTATCTTCTTTTAAGGTGACTTATTGGTGAAGGTGGACTACTTCTTTATTCGCACTTTGAAGAAATATTGAGCACCTTGCACATCATTCACAACCATTCCTGGGACTACATAGATTTAAAATTTGCAATTTATTTTGCACATGGACTTTTTATAGTGATAAAATTGTTCACTGGAATTTATTTTATGTATGTTATTTTTCATTTATTGTCATTCATCTGCACCTATGCATAATATGGTATTTTAGATATATTATATTATCTCCACTTTTTTAGCGCCCTTTTTTTCACCATTCACAAGATCAATACAGTTATCTGCATTTTTAGGGAGCAGCTTATTATATATATATATATTTTTTTTTATATATCCACTATTTTCTGGCGCAAGTTTTTCTTTCTTTCTCACTTGAGGACCTAGCCTCTTTCTGACATTTTGTTGTTTACAAGTTAAAAACTGTTTGTTTGTTTTTTTGCCCCCAAACATACATATAAAAAAAATTCTAACACCCTAGAAAATAAATTGGTGGTCATTGCAATACTTTCTGTCGCAGCGGTCTTATAAGAGCACTTTTATGAATTAGGACAACAGTAAAGTTGGCCCAATTATTATTATTATTATTATTTTGTTTTTTTATGTGAAAGATTGTTGCGCCGAGTGACTTGACATCCAACACGCTTCGAAATCTTTGCTCGAGGAATGGCGAAAAATGTTGCCCTTAATCTCCATAGACGGTGTTTAAAAAAATCTACAGGTTGCATGTTTTGAGTTGCAGAGGAGGTCCAGGGCTAGAATTATTGCTCTTGCTCTACCGATGGCAGCAATAGCTCATGTGTGGTTTGAGCACCATTTTCATATGCGGGCGCTGGTCACGTATGTGTTTGGCGGATCAGGACAAGTTTAAAAAAATAAATAAAAATGTTTTCTTATTTTTTTTTTTTTTTTTTTATACTGTTCTTTAAAAAAAAGTCACTTTTATTCCTATTACAAGGAATGTAAATATCCCTTGTAATAGAAAAAAAAGCATGACAGGACCTCTTAAATATGATATCGGGGGTTTAAAAATTCCCCAGTTCTCATATTTACACAAAAATGCAATAAAAAAATAAATAAAGGAAAACAGTTGCTTTAAGGGCTATGGGTGGAAGTGATGTTTTGATGTCTCTTCCGCCCTGCAATGGTATGGAGACATGTGGGGGCCATCTTCCCCTCACTCGTTTCCATACCAGGACACGGGACCCAATTGCATCTGCCACTACCGACGGGTCCGGTAAGTGGCGGAGGGCACAGGAGGGGGGGGGGGGGTGATCTTGCAGCGAATCTGCCATAGAGACCACTTTTATTGGAAACCAGACTGCTCACTGAGAAGGATAACGGGGTTATGCCATAACAAAGATACCCCTCTTCAAAGTGCCAACGTATATCGGCGTAAGCCGGTCCAGAAGTGGTTAACAAGCTGTACTGTACAGTGCATATTTGAGACTCCCTGGTCCGGGCCATCTAATAACTAGAAAGAGGATCCTGGTCCTTTGGTATAATAGCATGTAAATTGTACTGGAGGTCTGCAACCACTAAACCCTTCTGTTATGTTGAAATTTGAACGGTGAGCTTATTTTGTTTGTACATAGACAAAGCGGCATTCTTATGGTGTGTTCCTTCTCTATTGTGTAGATAACAGAAAGTGCTGGTCTCATCTCCCCTTTGCAGTACGTGTGTGCTCCAGACAGTGAGCAGACACTCCTGGCAGCTCCAGCTCAGTTCCTGCTAGAGAAGTTTCTTCAGTACAGTGCTCACAAATTGTTTCCAAAGGCCGTAAACAACCCGAGGAACCCACTGTTGGCTGTAGACTGCTACCTGAACCTAGGACCTGAGGTAAGCACCATTCTATGTGTCTTCTTCCTATATGTTTGTAGGCCCCCCTTCACATAGGTGCTGAAGCCTATACTTCATGAATTGGGTGTTAGTTCATATGCCTGGATCTGCCAGATGCTGCATACAGACAGCCTATGTAAGTCTGAGGACTCTATAGACACAGGTGCTCATCCTAATTTTACAGGCATGTGGGTGAGCTGCTTGCTATCAGCAGCATTTAGGGGCCACTCGCCTGCCATTGTATGCTCGCCGGATTATGACAAGCGGATGTGTCCATACAGCTGCTGTGTCCCCATAGCCTTATAGACTTTCTGCAGACAGCTTCAGTCACACAAACAGCTGATTCTCGGTGTACAGGCCTCAACATCCATGTGAATGAGGCCTTGGGATGGAATTCTTAAACATGTTATGGTTTTCTATTTTCTTGTGTTACAGGTCTTTATTTTTATATATATGTTCAGTACTCTCAAACGTTTGAAATCTGTTAAAAAAAAAATTGGCATCAATAAACAATTTCAACATTTTCTTCTAAATCAAATTGTATAGTCTGTGTTTAATGTGGATATCTTCTGATAAAAAACAATTAAACTCTAATGTTTCATCAAGTCTTCATATAAAATGAACTGTTGATGTTCCACATTTCAGGTGACGCTGTGCTATGTGAGCTCCAGACCACACTCTGTAAATGTGAACTGTGATGGACTGGCATTCAGTGGACTTCTGCTTTATTTGTGTGACTCCTTTGTCTGTGCAGGGATGTTGAAGAAATTCAGGTTTCTTAAAGGTACGTGCTTCACTTTAACCACTTACCTGGACATGTTTATACTTCAGTATCAAAGCCACCGAGATCAGATGGTTTACACCCGAGGGTCTTTAAGGAACTCGGGCAGGTTACTCATTCGATACAGTTCCTCAAAAACGTTCACTTTACAAACTAAGGTCTGTCGGCATAGACCATAGGGTGAGTACATGGATTGAAAATACTGCAGGTCCAAAGGGTTGGTAATAAATGGGGAGTACCCGGAATGGTCTGGTGTGGAAAGTGGGGTCCCCCAGGGTTCTGTCCCGGGGACCAATCCTGTTTAATTTATCATAAATGATCTGGAGCATGGGATAAACCACTCAAGCTCAGTTTTTGCAGACAAAACAATGTTAACCACTTAAGGACCGCCGCATGTACATTTACGTCGGCAGAATGGCACCGACAGGCACATCAACGTATATATACGTTGGTGCCTTGGGGGGGATCGGGGGTCCGATCGGACCCCCCCCCCCCCCGTACATGCGGCGGTCCGTGCGGCTGCAGGAGCGATCCGACAAGTGGGGGCGGCTATCCGTTTTCACCCGCCCCCTGCGGATCGCTCCCAGCCAATGCGCGCGCCCGCCCTGTCACTTCCTCCTCCTGTGTAAACACAGGAAGGGGGAAGCGACGTGATCTCTCCCTCGGCGTTTGTTTCAAGCGCCGCTGAGGAGAGATCACAACACTACAAGTAAGTTTGCACCAACAGCACACAGACACAAACACATTTAACCCCCGCGATCGCCCCCCCTCCCTCCCCCATGTCACAGTGTCACTGAATGCAGTAATCATACATGTATGATTACTGTATTTAGTGTCAGTGTGACAGACAGTGTGACAGTCAGTCAGTGTTAGTGTCAGGGTAGCCCCCCCCACCCCCCCCAATAAAGTTTTAACCCCTTGATCACTGCCCTAGTTAACCCTTTCACTCCCTATTGCCAGCATCACTAAGCGATCATTTTTCTGATCGCTGTATTAGTGTCGCTGTTCCCGCTAGGTAGCTAATTTTTTTTTAATGCGATTTTTTTTTTTTACTAAAGACATGTGGCTTAATACATTTTGGCCTAAATTTTTGACTAAAATTTAGTTTATTGTTTTTTTATTATAACAAAAAGTAAAAAATATTGATTTTTTTTCAAAAATGTCGCTCTATTTTTGTATATAGCGCAAAAAATAAAAATCGCAGAGGCGATCAAATACCACCAAAAGAAAGCTCTATTTGTGGGAAAAAAAGGACGCGAATTTTGTTTGGGAGCCACGTCGCACGACCGCGCAATTGTCTGTTAAAGCGACGCAGTGCCGAATCGCAAAAACCCCTTGGGTCATTTGCCAGCGTATTGGTCCGGGTCTTAAGTGGTTAAGAAGGGCAATAACTTCTCTGTAGTATGTGGAAACGTTGCAAGAAGACTTGAGCAAATTAATGTGATGAGCAACTAATGTGATGAGCAACTACAAATGAGGTTTAATGTTGAAAAATGCAAGATAATGCATTTGGGGGCCAAAAATATGAATGCAAGTTACTCGCTAGGGGGAAAACCTCTGGAGGATTTCAGGATGGAAAGGGACATTGGGGTCTTAGTAAATGGCAGACTTGGCAATGGCATGCAATGCCAGGCCGCTGCAAGCAAAGCCAACAGAATATTTCCATGCATTAAAAAAGGGATTCAATACAGAAAATAATTCTCCCACTCTACAAGACTCTGGTCCGGCCACATCTTGAGTATGCCATCCAGTTCTGGACTCCAGTCCTCAGGAGGGATGAGCTAGAGAAAGAAATGAAGGAGCAACAAAGCTAATAAAGGGACTATGGGGAAAGACTACAAGTATTGAACTTATTCCCTCTGGAGAGGAGACGCTTGAGAGGGGATATGTTATTAATGTACAAATACCGTACTGGTGACCCTAGCATAGGGTATTTCACCCCAAAAAAATGGTGAAAGGGAATTTAAAAAGACACATGGCCATTCACTAAAATTAGAAGAGAAGTGTTTTAACCTTAACCTGAGTAAAGGGTTTTTTAATGTCAGAGCGGTAAGGATGTGGAATTCTCTTCCAAAAGCAGTGGTATCAACAGGAAGCATTGATAATTTAGAAAGACTATTAGATGGGCACCCTAACGGCCACAACATACAGGGGTATACACTGTACTATTAACATGAACGCACACAGGTTGAACTGGGTGGACTTGTGTTTTTTTTTTTTTCAATTTCGCCAACTATGAAGCCTAGATTCAGTAAACACGTCCTTTTAGTTTTGAAATGAGTGAGGAGTTTAAAACTGTCACATTTTTTTCAGTACTGTTCAAGTAATACCTTGCCTATCATGTCTTTTTACAGTTACAATACTAAAATAAAAGCAGACCCATTTTGTAACTGAAAGTTTGTGTTCATATTTAGATGTGGTAGACGACATGTTTCAAGCTCTACACTTCATCAGGTTTTAAATATCTGCCCTTTTTGGCAAGATTTTATTTTGCTTGGTTTCTGAGAGATCGTATCTTCCTGGATGTCACGCTGACCCTCTTGTTTCCGATACTTCAGTCACTAACTGAGATTGATGAGGATATGGACTTTTTAATTTCCTAATATGGTTATTTGTTCTGGATTATGAATATAAAATTATTGGAGCCAGAGGGTTCATAGAACAGTCAGGCTAAAAGCAACAATATTTATAAATCTTGCTTAGAAAGGCTTATTTGAAAGCAATAGTAAAGCCTTTTTTTAAAAACAAAAAAACAAACAAAAAAAAACAATCATGTTATACTTGCTCAGTGCAGTAGTTTTGCTCACAGCTTCCTCTTCTCCTGTCCCACACTGGTGCTCCTGGCTCCTCCCTCCTGCCAGGTTTCCGGCAGAGCAAAGCTGCTTGTTCTGGGGGCACCCAAGCAGGCACGCTCACAAGCCACGGCTCTGTGTGTCCATTCACACACAGAGCCACGGTTCTGCCCCACCCTTGTAGCTCCTGATTGGCCCACTGGCTGTGATTGACAGCGCTGCTGCCAAAAGCCAATCAGGATTGTGAGTCCCTAGAGAGGCGAGGCTCTTGTGGACATCTCTGGATCGAAAGGGGGCTCAGGTAAGTATTGGGGGCTGCTGCACACAGAGAGTTTTACTTTAAGGTATATGTAAAGCAAAAAACAAAAATGTAATCTGTTGCGGCTTAGTCCTTGGATGTGGTGGCTGCAGTAGTTTTCTTTTTTCAGACTTTTCCTTTATGTGTAACTGGTGATCCTGCCAGCAGCACATTTTCTACTCTAGATTGACAGTTCTCACTTGCTGTCCTATAACTATAAAGAAACAGAGTTGTCACTGGACTACAATGCAACTCCCTACCCCCTTCCTCTCTCCCATAATACTGTATATAGGTCAGCCCTCAAAATTTCCACTCGCCTACTAGCATTTGGCGAGTGGATTTAAGCTGGGGTGAGTGATGGCAGGGCTACATGACCAATCTCCCTACAATCTGTGCCTACACTTAGAGTCCCGATGAGATTGGCGGCCGAAGGGGAAAGGTGCATGCTCGTGAAAAGTAGTCTGGTTAGCCGCGCACAGGCAGAGCAGTACACAGGAGCTCTCCTTACAATTCTCATTAAGCCATTGTACCTAACAGTATGACCTCTCTGAGCCTGCCCCCCTCCTCCGACCAATGTAGCTGGAGAGCAGAAAGTAATGAGTGAGGTGGAGGATTAGGAAAATTGCCACTCCGGTGCAGCACTCACTAGAAGTTGCCCTGACATGGGCCTTCCAGTTTGTGCAGTTTTCTTCCCCTTGTGCTCTATGTAAGTGTCCAACAGTTCAGCCTGAGCACTGCGAGCAGACTGGTCTCAATGTGTGCTGTGCGGTTTCAGTGTGCGCTGTGCTATGGTGTGAATGGCTGTGCAGTTGTGTGGATCTCCGCGCTGGATTATACTCCCTCCCGCTGTGCTGCAGCTCCTCTCCTCACTGCCAGCCTGAATAAAAGGGGGAAGTGGAAACATGCAAGCGTGGAGCTGCACACACAGGCTCCTGATGATGAGATGAATGGGGGAGAGAGAGAGAGGGAGAGGATGGATGGGAGTTGCAGAGGAGACAGCAAGAGAATGGGGAAGAGACCCTGTCCCTCTGGTCTGCCCCCAGTGCCCTGTCCCTCTGGTCTGCCCCCAGTGCCCTGTCCCTCTGGTCTGCCCTCAGTGCCCTGTCCCTCTGGTCTGCCCTCAGTGCCCTGTCCCTCTGGTCTGCCCCTAGTGCCCTGTCCCATTTTGTTAAAGTTGTTGTTGGTAATATTTAATTTTGTAACTTGATTCTGCATAAAACATTTAACAGTGTCATTCCATAAGATAATCTACGAGGGCTTGTTTACGGGTGCAATTAGGCGCAGGGCAGTGTATGAATTAGGTGGGGCAACTGGTGGCGAGTAACTCTTGAGGCCTGGCTAGTAGCTCAGGACTTGAAATTTTGAGCCCTGATATAGGTGGTTCTGTAATGTTTAGATTGTTGGCAACAACTATTAGGATTGCAGCATAGGCCCAGGGAGTTAGCAGCTCACAATGTTTCAGGTAGGGTCAACTGTTTATTTTTTGCACTTATTGAACAAATATAACAAAACTTTTGATGGTATATTCAACAGACCTAAAGATGTCACATAAAAGCTATTAATGTTTATGCATATTACAGTACCTTGTCTGTTTGAAAATTACGTAGGCCCTCTGCTGCCTCTTAGGATTTCCACTCACATGTCCCAGAGGGCGCACACACGCTGGGAGGTTTGACGCATACACTACCGTGAACAACCCTCTTAGCATACAAGGACAAATAGAAGCTGCCCTCCTCACTGTACTTAACCTTGTAATGATGTGTGCTCAAAGTGAATGCCACAGATGGTGCCATGCTAGAATCAGATGGATAGATGTAAAGTCACCAGCACTCCAAATAAATACAATTCATGTGATTGTTGCGACACATAAGGCACAAGAAACCAAGAACTGGGGCATCGTAGAACCCTTTCTCAAGGTAACATTGACTATAGTTACTATGTTGCCTTGAGAAAAGCACCCTGCGAGGCCCCAAAATGTCTTGTTTGTTATGCCTGCCATGAAATTTATTAATTTAGGGTGCTGGTGACTTTGCGTCGTTGCCCCTTCTTAGCAGGTCTGCACATGCTAGAATTCCGACCTATGAATATAGATCATGTCCGATATCAGAAAATCACTGTTATTTTTGCACATGCACCAAAACTGCCGCACGTCTGTGCCAGGATCCAGATACTTGGAATAGCCCTGTGGCATGTCTAAATTGTTGGTGGCATAGAAGAGGGCAAAGGAGGGGTGGTGATGCCAATTTGACGATTACAGGATTTTGCAGGGGTTTTTTTTTTTTATACATAATTTTTGTCCAGTGCAATCTCTTATGCTGCAGTGTGTATGGGATGAGGTTTCAGGTGGCCAAGAAAGAGGGTTGTGCATGAATCAATCATACACACTGACCCATATTGGGCCATGCCGAAAAATAGGACCATCGGCATCTATAGGTATTTAGTTGGCTTATGAACTAGGGACATAATATGAATGCTGGTGATTTTATGCTAAACACATTGTATTCCTCTTACTTGCAGGTGCTACACTCTGTGTTATATGCCAGGACAGAAGTTCTCTTCGGCAAACTATTGTACGTTTGGAGCTGGAGGATGAATGGCAGTTCCGACTGCGAGACGAGTTCCAGACTGCTAACAGCATCGATGACAAACCACTCTATTTCCTTACTGGACGACACATTTGAATGTTGGAAGGCTTTAATTTATTATTTTTATTTTTTGCAATGACGTGCCTGAAAAGTGGCTGTGAAAGGTCATTCTGAATTAAGTGCAAAGAAATCAGTGGATTCAGATTCACTTGCTTCTCATTAATGGAAGGACCATGTCCACATAAGCAAAGATTACCGTTTTGGCCGTCTGAGTGCTACTGTTGGACAGACGAAGACTTCAGTGCTTTTTCGCCTTTTTTATTTTCATTATTTGCTTTACTTTCATGAATTATCATCCTGGGTCTTTGGACCAATGCAGTTGCAGGCTGATTATCAACTTTTTATTAGCACAAAAATGACTAGTGGAGCAAACTCTTTCTACTTTACTAATGATGTTTTTAATGCATTGAATAATGCAAATTGTGGCCAAGCAAGACTTCTGCGAGACACCATGCTCAATGACCGCTCTATCTGTCAACAACACTTAAATATGTTTCCAGATCCTTTACATTTGTAAAGAGATAAGTGTGCCAAATATATTTTTTAGAGTTCATTTTTATTCTTGTATTCTCAGTATCTCTGAAGAACCCTACATGATCTAAATGATCAATCTATACATAAAACTGATCATTGTGTCAACATATAAGGACCTATTTTATTGACATCCTGTCCAGCGTGTGCTCTTTTCCTTTTTAGACAAAGTGCATGAATTCGAACATTTTATCTAGCCATTTGTTGCATTTATCTATTACTATATGAGTGTGCTGTTTATTAAATGTAAAAAAAAAAAAAACATTGGGAACATTTTATTCCTGTATAGGGCTACGGATTGTTGGGATTTCTTATAGTGGCGCCCTAGACTGTTTACTGCTACTCCGTAGGAAACGTGTTTTTCCCTTCCCTCACATAATGCTAGATAAAACCAGCACAGATTCTTAATCTTAAAAGCCTCATTGTAATAGACAAAGGTTAAAAGGTTCTATTTTGTTCCTACTCTTAGTTTTAATTTTTTATATAACCGTAAATGCACAAAAGACAATTGTACACCCCTGTTATTTTGAAACAGAAGCCTGACATTGAAAGGTTATAAAGAAATCGTCTTAATAGGAAAAAGTATGGTGTATTCAGAATTGTTTTCCTTTACTTGTCCAAATATAAGATGCACATTGCACACGCTCTTTAAAAAAAAAGACGGGATAGAAAAATATGGACACAGCTGACTTTTTTTTTTTAAATACATGTTCCAGGACTAGCATGTATGTCCTTCCTTTGCTGTCTGTGAAGTTGCTGGCCTAGAACAAAATGTGTGCATCAGGTGTCTGCCACAAGCTGTTTCTGAGCCAGACTTGCCAGTTGGCATAGGCAAGATGAGATGGAGGGTCCTGAAAAATGTGCCGGTATTGCAGCATCTACGTGTCAGTCTTTTTTTTTTTTTTTAAAGACCAAAGCGAAATGGGCCAAATGTTTGTATTCCATTTTACATGCTAAACATGCAGGCAACCATCAATGTTCTTACTACTTTTTAAGTAACATTTTTAGCTTCAGTTGGAAATGGTGTTAAGCTATTGCAGATGAAATGTTTACAAATTAGAACAAAATATTTAATATATACAAAAAGAATTGCGTACTTGTAATATATGTCGCATTGATTGGTGTTGCACATATTTGTGTTTGTTTAGCTTTTTTTTTTATTTTAATACTTTACAAAATAGTCTTGCCTTTGGTGCACTCCTTATTGTGTGTTTTTGGACTGTTAAAGAACAATGGGGGTCACCATTAGTTTTGGCCTGTAAGGCAACCAATTTCTAGACTGGGATTTTTCCTAGAAGGATGAAATGCGCTACATGGACCAGGTATGGCAAAGATTAAAGAACGATATTTAAAATTTCTTTCTGTATTGTGAGCGTATACTGTGTTGTATCGCATTTCGCTTGGGCCCTCTCTGCTATTTGTTCCACATAGTTGTATGTTTTTCCTCCAGCCTGTTAGGTTTTCAATTTGCACTAAATAACTTCATTTTTAGAGTGAGGAAAAACATTCATACTGTGGGCCTGTTGTAACACAAAAATGGCATAGAGATCTTTGTAACTTTATACCCCTTTTTTCTAATTTTATGATTGTAAAAAAAACTGTTCTGTCAAACAATTTATGTAGTGTTTCACAAACAGATCTGTCACTAAAGAGAGCTTGGACATACAATGTTTTTAATGGTGTTCTCATGCTTTTCACAAAACATGGCTAATACTATGCCAAGGTTGCCTCATCCATGAATGATGCCTAATATTGAATGTAATCGGAGTCAGTTATATCAGCACCAAGCTTATTTTGTTATAATGTATACAAATTGTTTTTATGTGAAGATAAATTTAAATATGCTGCTTAAAAAGGGACGTTATTGACCAAAAACTTGGTGAATTTGGCATCACTAGTCTACCTCATGCTGTATTGTTTGCATATTGGTTAATTTTATCAGTTAATTGAACTGTTGTTATTAAAGTTATTTACCAAAATGTCTGTGGAAATTCTTGCTGTGCCGATAGTCTGCTTTTATTTACTTCCTTTTGCATCACTGTACTAAAAACAGTGAAGTGGTGGGCAGAAATTACCTAGTGCCCTTAATAAACCGCACTGGATAAAGCGCTATAAAAGCAAATACAAAAAATATATAGCGCTTGCAGCCCAAAATGTTTTATATACTGGTTAGCAGTAAAAACGCATAAGAAAAAAAGTCCAAAGTCTTATACATTTTTTTTCCATATAAAGTGCTTCGTGCTCCCAAATCCTTCAACAAAAAAAAAAGTGCCGAGATGCTTCAAGAAACATGCTGTGCAGTGTACTGCACTCCCCTCTTGTATCCCCACTCACCAGAGTTAATGGACCCACAGTTTTTCAGTCTGGGGGGTCAAACATGCATATATCTGGTGTTGGGAATACCTGGACTCACAGGCATCCTGTCCAGGTCTCCAACACTGCCCTTAAGTACCGAAATATCCATCATGCTCAAATGGAAGAAAAGAGTACTGATGGTCAATTACCATAAAAAGATTTTAGTTGCACAATAAACATAATCCACTTACAAAATGTAAGCATAAAAAAAATGGTGTGCGTTCCACGGAGGGCGGCAGTGACGTCTTGGGTCTCTGAGCATCTTGGGCTCTGTTTAAACTTCACCTGCCATGAAATTGCATGTGATTAGTTATAACATCAGCTATTTGATGATCTGACCGTTTGGTTAACCTCCCTGGCGGTATGATTCTTTAAGATTTTAGGTGCTGAAAGCGGTACCATTATTTGCAAGGGAATTTGGCGTTTTATACTGTAGGCTTTTAATTCTTAGGAATGACTCACTTAAATCTATCCAAACAAGAGTCTAATAGGCATCCCGGGTATGATTTTTTTTTTTTATTATTAAAAATTAAATATAATAAATAATTATAAAAAATTATAACAAATAATAATATAATTATAGTAAAAATTTTTCAATAATGTAATCAAATCAAAATCACTGAAATTTGCTCAGTTGCAGAATTTTTGCTGTCATTTTTTTTTTTTTTTTATGACGAATTTCCCCACAAATCGCTATCGCTAAATTCTGCAAGTGATTCTGATTTATTATCGCAGTTTTTTAGCTGCTCTAATACAATTTTTGCCATAAAGGGACACTTTTGGTTGCTATGGGCAATCTACAGTTTGCAGGGAGAAAGAACAGTTTTTATTATATAAAAAGGACATGTAGTGTACAGGGCAGACCACTAGGGACATGGGGGTGTGTATTTTTTACATACAGTACTGTAATCTATAAGATTACAGTGTACTGTATGTAAAGTGTTTGTTTACATTTTTGAATTTGGCGCCGTTCCCCCCCCCTGCGTCGCGACGCTCGCAGGAAAGGGAATCGGAGGAACACACAGAATCAGGCGGACATCCGGCCGCCGAGTACTGCGGGGATTCATCGCTGGATCGCAGAGAAAAGGTAAGAAAACTTTTTTCTGCATCCAGCGAGGCAAGCGCGTGTGTGGCACGGGGTTACCGATCGTAGCTTGAAAATCCCACCCCGTGCCATACACGTGAATACCGCCAGGGAGGTTAAGAGCACAACCTATATGACGGTTACATTCCCGGCACATTTTTTTAAACTGTTAAATTGATGGGTTTACTTCTGCTTTTAATGCTTGTGGTTCAATGTGTATATCTCAGTCAATCTGAGCCGCTCTGTACCTTGTGATCGCTGTGATTGTATAAGAGACTGATCACAGATATAAACTGTGTAGTATTTACACCTGTGAGCCCACCACTTCTATCAACCATGGAGGAATTAATGTAAAAATTAGTTTCTGATCACAGCAGCTCCAAGTAAAATTTTTAACCATTTTATCCCCCCTTCCTCTCCTATACATTTTGTCTGCATCCTGTATATTGACCCTTCCACACCTGCACATTTAATGCCTTCATCGTCATCCTGCTACTTTGTGACTTTTGCTCCTATCCCCTCGTGATCTGTATGCATTGTATATGTTGCAAAGTCACCTCGGTCTACTGTATATTTACCATCTCAATGCCAGCATATTTGCGATTTTCCCAAAAATTGTGGCAAAAATATTAGATCACCCTGGGGTTTCTACTTTCGATCTCTAAAAAGTGAAGTTTTGATCATTTTATTTCCTTTTTAATACATAATAAAAAATAAATAAATAAACAGAGGTTTCTAAATACCACCAAAAGAGAACTCTCTCTGTCTCAAAAAAAATATATATAAATGTGATTATATTACAGGATTTAATCGGAATTAGAATGCCCTACTCATTAGCACTTACAATTAATAAACAGTGTTGTTTAACACAGTAATTGTCAAAGCACTGAAGCACTAAAAATTGAAAAAAGGAATGCTGTATACTGTAGCTCTGTGTAATTTGGGATTTTTATTTGACTATTAAAATGATGCTTTTATTTAAACAACCTCAACAAAGGTTCAAAGATTAGAGAGATACTTAACAAAATTTAAATGGTCACTGGGACAGAGACCGAAGGGATGTTTTTTTTTTTTTTTACGAAGGCCCCTTTCAGACGTCCGGTCCGCTCGTCCGTTTTTACAAGTCCATAAACAGACTTGTTAAGGGCCCCTATGGGATCGCGTCCGTTGGCAGATAATGCATCCGCTAACATCTGCCAAAGATCCGTTTCTCAGACGGAAGAAACCCCTATTTTTCTTCCGTCCGGCGGAACGGATCTGATGAATACGGACAGACAGTCCGTATTCATCCGTTTCCCAATAGGGGAGAACGGAGGAAAGACAGGGTGGTCCCTGCAGTGTGCGGGGACTGCCCTGTCCGCCGACAGCTGAGCGGGGATTTCCGGATGATCCCCGCAGAACCGACACACGGAGCGGACCGAAAAAATGGACCGCTACGTGTGAAAGAACCCTTAGAAGTGGTAAAGTTTGCTCCAATCAGCCAAAGAAAGCATCGGCAAACCGGCTGGATTTTCCCAATACAAAAAGTAGGATCTGGTTGCTGACTTTACTAGTAGACCGGATGTGAGAGATATTGTATGCAAATCTGGACACTATTTATTTCAGTAATCCATTTTTTTTTTTTTTTTTAAGGTTTACATATTGGAGAACTTTAAATGGTACATTCCAGTATATATTTGTTAAATTCATTAAAAGTTTAAAAAGACTATGCCCATAGCCCTTTTGAAGCAAATGATTCATCTTTGCCCCTCCCTGTTCTTTGTTACTAATTGGGGTAACATTTTTAGTATCTTCTAGCAAGGATTGTAGTTTAGGAAGTTGGCCCTTTTATATTCCTCTTTATGTTTACTATTTGTGCAATTTTATACTGAAATTAATTGACCTGTGATCACCCAGTCTATGTCTGGATAATTAAAATCCCCGTTATGATGACCCTTCCCATCCTTGCCACTAATCCAAATTGTGATAGGAGGGCCGCCTCTGCCCTCTGGTTGGGGAGGACCTATTGCATACTCCCAGTATTACTTTTGCCTTAGTTTCCCTCTTTGTAGCTCTACCTATAAGGCTTCCACCTCCTCCATTAGTGATGTCATCTTTCACATGTACATTTTTGATATACAGGCATACATACCTCCCCCCCCCCTTTTTTTTTTTAACCCACACTGTCCCTGTGATATATGGAATATCTTTGAGTGGTTGCCAGCCAATGAGAGCTGTTAAACCAAGCCTCTGAAGTTGCAACAAAATTTAAATTCTCCTTGTACAACAGTAGTTGTAGTTCGCCCAGACTCCTGAAATTGGTTAACATGCCATGTAGTTTAGATCGGTCACATACTATCTCCTTATTGGGTGTTCTGAGGTTGCAAATGGGACTTTTTTTTTTTTTTACTATACTTACCTTGGTTTAGGTGCTTTAGTCAACCTACCAATAATGCCCCCAATACTAACCTCTGGACTATGTTCTGCACTGACTAGCTCTCCCACAGAACCTAGTTTAAAAGACCCTCTAACTTTTTAACCATCTTCACTCCTAGCAGTTCTACACCTTCCTCATTTAGGTGCAGTCTGTCCCTTCCATAGAGCTGGCTTCATTGGGTTATGGCCAATCAACAGAAAAGCACAATGGTTAAAAAAAAATGTAGATCAGGCTAAACTGATCTCACAGAGGCATCAGAGCATCCACTGTCAAGAGTAGATCTAGAACCTGCTGAATTTGTTGGTTAACCTGGAAGCCAGGAGGTCTCCACATCTTGGTCCCCCACCTACAACAGAGATTTTGAAGAGACCATGCTCTAGATTCCAAATATTGATGCTTGAAGGCCGCCACCTGCCCCTTTTCCATGCCTGGGCTGGAACATGAAGTACTTACTCAAGCCAGAATCGGATCCTCTTTTCTTTGAGCTGCAAGACTTCTGGCGCCTTCTTAATGGTTGAGACCAGACACTGCCATGTTTATGGTCCAACTAAATCCTACTCATATGATCTCAAAGTCCACCATTGCAGGAATAATCAAACTACCCCAAGTTTCAGAATATATGGATAGGGAGCCTTGTGTTAACCGGGCACTTAAAAAGTTATCTTCCATCATGAGCAACTTTTAAATCATTGATATAAAGGGTTTTTACCAACCCTATGACCCACCATGCCAGGTACTGCTGATCGTACATATGGGACAATCCAGAGAATGCACCAATTTGACTTGTGCTGCAAGAATGATTTGTCGCAATGAACGGGAGTTAACGCGAGTATATGAAACTGCCTCAAAAGGTGGCATTAGACCCAAGACCCTCATGTAAAACAGGGTTAATTGACTCCTGCACTTTAGTCAAAACATGGAAGCGGAGAGACTGTAGTTTGTCCAGGGGAAATAAAAACCCTCAACAGGGCCTTGTCTAAAATCAGGCCCAGACATCTTCCAGCACTGTTTTCTGGAGATTCAGGGTGCACTTGAATCTCTGTAGGATCTACACCAGGGGTCCTCAAACTATGGCCCTCCAGTTGTTCAGGAACTACATTTCCCATCATGCTCAGTCATGTCTGTGAATGTCAGAGTTTCACAATGCCTCATGGGATTTGTAGTTCTGCAACAGCTGGAGGGCTGTAGTTTGAGGATGTCTGATCTACACAGTCTGGTGGAAATTGGCTGAAAGAGACCCAGTTGTCTGTTCCCTTAGTAAATCGGTGCTTGCTTAACCTGTGTCCCACCTACCTGAACATATACAGATCAGCCAAAAGTTATATAGTGTCTGTATTTTTTTTAAACTTTAAATTTTTATTAAAGTATTAGAAAATAGTGGCAAGATTTAAATGTAAAAAGATTTATAAGCTGTGAGCACTGTGGGGGGGGGGGGGGGGAAGACGACAATTTCATATTACTGGGCTTAGTAACATGCAGAGGCGTATCTAGTGAAAATAGCGCCTATGGCAAGCACTAAAACTGCACCCTTGTCCAAAGGTTTTCTGAAACATGGGTTTCAAATGTTAACAAAAAAAAAAAACAGCTAACAAAACTAGGGATATTTATCATCCCTTGAGATACCTTGGGTAGTGACATATTCTCTTTATGGAGAAATCTGGGGTTTATTAGACTCCTGATCCCTCCAAGGCCAGGTAAATGCAGAACCAATACCGAAAGTGATGAAATCTGAATCACTTAAGGCCTCAGTTCAGAGGAGAGGGAGAAACTGATGTTCCTCCGTCTTTGTGCGCTTCCAATCTGACCAGATGGAATAGGAGAGCCTGGGAGAACAGGGGAGGGCTGTAGCTGAACACAGCAGGGATAGCACTGCCATTGTCCATTAGCAAAGGTGCTAAAAAGGAGATCCTGCCTATGCTCGGAAGGAGGGAATAGGAGACCCTCAGACCCTGGCAAGTGCCTTGCTGCCCAGCCACTCAACAGCACCCCCTTCATATGGCACTTGCCATGGCTGCCATACCCTAAATACGCCACTGGTAACATGTTAAGGAAAACTCAGAGGCACATTTTAACCCAGGCAGGAGACAATGACCAGGGCAATGGACATCAAGTCTCATAGAGGGGGATACTGTAATGCCAACTGGCAGCTGGAGAGACAACACAATGATACTCACAAATTAAACTGCTGGAGTAGAAAGGGTCAATGGCATTTGCAAATAAGTCACTTGTAATGCAGCACCCCTGGTACTGTCCACTGAACTGTAGAATCAATGTTGGTTGAAGAGATGATAAATGTGTCTTGGGGGGTGTTGCCAGTGGGATTATGGAGTCAATTTACAATAAGGTACGTGAATGCTCAAAAGAAAATACAACATGCATGCATCGTATGGCCACCATAGACTATCTGCCCATAAGCAAAAGGGCCCAAAAAAAAAAAAACACCAATTACTGGGATAAGGCCACTTCCACACCAAATTTTATAAATGGCACAGTTCCCACCACACCAATGCAGCCGATTGTTTTGCAGCCAAGGCCCAATGGATGAAAACCCTCAGGCTAGAACTGGATTGTATGCAAGGATATAGGCCCCCTATGAAAACTCAGGGAAAAGTCCTGCAACACCCCTTTCCCAGGCATATCAGGCAATAGAGGCAGGATCCAGGGAGCATGCCAAACTTCGCCCCCTCCAGAAGTCATACCTCTCTAAGGGGTCTTCAGGCACACAGCTCCACCAAACAGGTTCACTGTGGCCCCTGAACCTGTAAACCACTCTGTGGAGGATTCAACATATTTGGACTATGTAAGACACTCACCCAGTTACCCAAGACATATTACTTGCAGGCCCTGCTTCTTTTCAGTAGAGTCTGTGCACAGCTTCCATGACAATGCCAAGGATCAGCCAATCGGGAAAGCTGGAAAAAATGTTGCTCCGTCTCTGTATGGGCTAAAGAAACTTGCTAGATGTAAAATAAATCTTGATAAAACATAGCAAGACAGTAGAAAAAAAAAACGAGGCATGCTGAGCAAGAGGGATTATACTGGGGGTGTCCTTATAGCTTTGTGTTGCCTGAAGGCAGCTGCATAACCCTTATGTTACATTATATTTTAGATGGCTATTCAGAGAACAGGAAGAAAAAAAAAAGTACACCAAATGTAAGGTTGAAATAATTGGTTTAATTACAGTTAATCAAGCCAAACTGTCAGGGGGAAAAAACACACACCATTATTCTACACATTTACAGAAAGGCCACAGCAGTTTAACAACATACAGTATAAAAACCCTTAAAAAAAAGAGTGACTGTGAAGCAGACAAGTGTCACTCTGAAATCCTCATAGGTATACATACATTGCACAACAAAATCCTACATCTGAACTGTAAAAGGTAATTTACAGGGAATATAGCATGAAGAAATGTACCTATGCTGGAATCCTTCGTTGTGAAGTCAGGGAATGGCTATTTTCATCTATGATCTCCGGGGAAGTGACATTCAGCCAAACAGGATCACTGCCCTAGCACAACCAATTCCACCAGAGAATTCTGGTAAAGTACTTTGCTTAATGCCAGATTCCATTTGAATATTTGCATTAGTCTACCCATGAGAGGCAACTATGATGCCTCATATTCAAGCACATGCCAGTATAACGGGTCTGTACCGACTTACAGAATATTCTGCTTCACAGTAACCAGTTTTTTCCTTTTCTCATCGGTAGGTATAGAGGTTTTGGTTGCTATGGGCAACATAGTTCTTCCTTAAATAAGGCCCCATTCTGTTGTAGTGCGTTAATCACATATTTATGAGACATAAAACACTAGTTTTCCTGGGGAATAACTATACCTTTAAAAGGTCAAAGGAAAAAAAACAAAACACTAAAGTGTAACTCATCCTTTCATTTTCAACCTAGAAAAATGAAGGGCATAAGCTGATTGTTGGATGCAGACAGTAATAACATTTCTATATGCATAGTCCCTCGTATCAATGTTCCTTCAAAAAACAAGAGCAAAGTAACAGCCGTTTTAAAAATACAGTACAATGGAATAGTTCACAGATGACTGATGATTTTATGCAATACATAGTCATTTTTTTTTCATCTATGCAACGCCCTGCTACTTTTCCTCTCAGGTAAAGCAATATTTTGTGTCAGTCCATGTACTACGATAACAACCATGCAAGCATCTCTTTTCTATGTACCATGGAAGAGTTTCTTTTCTATGTACAATACTGTTTGTTTTTGCACGTGGCATGCATCCAATTCACTTCTATCTGAGCATTTAAACCTCAAGGTGGAATCAGTCATCTCTGGGCAGACCCAATCCAGTCTCCTGGTTAAAGCCTGGTAACACTGCTACAGCGGGCTCAACAAACTGAACAGCTCAGGAGCGCTGATTGAATGCCGATCGGCAGACTTTTTCGGTTGGCCTGGCTGCAGTACACACGGGCTGAATGTCGGTCATTTCTATTGAATCGGCCGATCCCGCCCGACATTTGGCCCCTGTGTACTAGGCTTTAAACCAAATGCTCTTTGTAGTGCCAGCCATAACACGAAAGCAAGAATATTCTTGGAGTGGTTCTCAACCTGGGGGTCAAATGACGATTTGCCAGGGGTCACCAAATCCTTAGCTGTTCCTGAAGCCTACACAGCTCTCTCAGCCTTCTCCTGGCTGACCAGGAGGGCTGTCCCTGGAGCCCGCGGCTGCCCACTCAGCCACCCATTCAGTTCACAGCATGGTTGGGGGCAGAGGCTAAAGGTCAGCTGACTGGTAAGGAACGTGAAGTGAGAGGGGCTGAAGCAGACTATCTCCTGATTTCAGCATAGGCGTCACTGCTGAGAGACACAGTGAAGCCAAAGACACAGTGAATAACACTACCTGTGATTATAGTTGCCATTAAAAGTCCCCACTATAGTTCTCAGATCAGCAGAAGACCTTGATCAAGAGCACCCAAGTTGGATGATCAGAACTCCCACCAGCACTGCCACTCACACCCCCCCCCCCCCCCCATAAAAGGAGTAAGAGAAGGAATACAAAAATAAAAAATAAGAATAAAAATCGAGAATACATGGAAGGAGGAACAAAGAAAAAGGGAGAGAAAGAACAAGAAAGACGGCTAGAGAGGGATGGGGGGAAAAAAACAAGAAATTAGGATAGAGAGAGATAAAAAGGGAAAGAAAGGCGAACAAAGGGTAATGCCACATACACACGATCATTTTTACGGGTTGTAAAAAAAAAATATATGTCTTTCAGGCTCTACAAAAAACATATTAATATCGTTTTTTTCAACCTGATCATTAAAACGGCCTTGCCTACACAAAATCGTGAACAAAAAAAATGCTCTAGCAAAGCACGGTGACGTACAACACGTACGACTGCACTATAAAAGGGGAAGTTCCATTCGGATGACGCCACCCTTTGGGCTGCCTTAGCTGATTTTGTGTTAGGAAAAGACGATTTGCGATTTTCTGTCTGTTACAGCGTGATGAATGTGCTTACTCCATTACAAGCGGTATTTTTACCAGAACAATCGCTCCCGTTTCATTTCTTGCTTCTGAGCATGCGTGGATTTTTCACGTTGTTAAAGCCCACACACGACTTTTTTACAACCTGAAAAACGACAACGTAAAAAACGTAAAGAAAAAATAGGAGCATGTTCAAATTTTTTCTGGGCCTTTTTTCAGAACCCGAAAAATGCTCTGAAGCCCACAAGATCGTTTTTAATGGCATTTAAAAAAAAAATATGTAATTTTTTACAACTGATCGTGTGTACACGGCAAAAGAGTGGTACATTCTAAAATGTACCATAAGGGGTTTTAATACCATACGAGTGGAAGTAACTCGGGGAGTGTGTTTTTATTGTTAGCAGTCGCTACAACTTAGGAAATTTTATCAAGGGGTCATGGCACTAGAAAGGTTGAGAACCACTGTCCTGAAGCCATTCTGCACTAGAGATGAGTGAACTGAGTATACCGTCTATTTCAGATATTTTGGATTCACATGAATAATGTAAAAACACAGTATAATAATCTTTGGGGAAAAAAAACTTCAACGGATCTGTATCCTGCTTGCTGAGATTGAAAAATCTATGATTATTTTTAAAACTGAACAAATCTGCATGCACACATTTAGGCAAATCTATAATGTGCTCAGATCTTTCCCTTACATGAATTCTAAATTCTGACAGGCACCAAATATAATCAGGATCTGTACCCATAGTGGTGGGCTTCCATTTCTTTTTGAGATACTAAACAATTCTATTGAGCACTTAAAATGAATTTATATACGAGAAAGGGTTTTTATAAAAACAGATGTAAAATTGGTTATAACGAGGCTGAATTTGACATACAATGAACCACTGCCAATATCGCTTTAATTCAGGTCTTTTTACATCTTACCTTTCCTAGAAAAAAAAAAAAAAGACCCCACAGAGAGAGCCTTCCCTATAGGTTTTGGCAAGTTCATATGCATTAAATGTGTGCCACCGAGGTTAACTGACTGAGTTCACAGTACACTTACTGTGGACTAACACAGTCCCTATGGCAGGGGTGACCAACCTTTTGAAGATCGAGGGCCACTTAAGCGACTTAGTAACCAGTCACGGGCCACAATGAGCAGATGACAGGTCCGCGTCCACTTTGCGTATGCAAAGCGGACACAGACACAGCCCACTCTACTCTATGGGCCCTCTTACCTGATCAAATGAAAAGGGGATGGATCCACTTCTGTTTTTTTAGCAGATCGGATGGGAAGTAGGCAGGTGTAAATGGACACAAATCTGTTTACATCTGCCACTCCATAGAGGTTAATAGAGGGTCTGATTGGGTCAGACAGATCATGTTAAAGGGGTCTAAGGCTACATTTTCACCGATGGTCTGCGGTCTACCCACACCGTTGATGCAGCGCAGTACACCTGTGGATTTTTTGCAGGTTAGCTGTACTTTGCCATAGAATTCTATTATATCCTGTAGGTGTAGTGCACCTTCTGAAAGCACCCCAACCCGCAGGTAAAACCAGAAGTCGATGACTTAGTGCAGGTAAGCCGCAGGCACTACACCTACGGATGAGTTTGAAAGCAGCCCAGTACCACTGCAGAGCAGATATGTCCATATATACACTGATTTTAGTAATAAACTTGCTGTCCCAGGCAGAGTGCATTTGGTATCACTCCACCTATGATGGGAGCCAGTGCTATACAGGAAGCATTGGCGTATGCGGCTTTGCTCAGCAGCTGCTTGCTTTCTTTATCACTGGCTTCATTCACAACACTGATGCTCTGGGATGGCGGGTAGGCAACCTGCAATCTGGACTTGCCAACCCGCCATCCTACAGCAGGAAGTCGTGGGCCATATCCGAGGGCTCCACGGGCCCCAAAAATAATGCGTCAAGATGGCAGTATAAAAGCTACTACCTTAATCTTTAGGCAGCCACAACCCAAATCCCAATAATTGTGCTGGTCATCAGGCTAAGCACACCTGTGTAGCATCGCCTACACACAATGATGTATATGCCCAGATCTAGAAATACTTCAGCAATGTAAAGGAGTCCTGTTTTGGTTAACAGCCATCCGATACGTTCCCTTTGAACTGTGCACCAATTCCAGAACTCAGAATGTTAGTTCTTTGCTTCCTGGAGATTATATGGGCATTTATATTTTCACCAGTCCCATTGGCCAAAGATAGGAGAGCAAGAAAATGCAAGTATATGCTGCTGGGGAAGAATGGAGTTTAGTGACCCTTTTGTATTGCTCTGTATAGACAAAAAAGTTAAACACTCAACTGCTGTTCTCTGCATTAGCTTTTTTAAAAAGCCTTAATAAAACTGGCCACTGACTTTTTTTTTTGAAGGTGCCAAAAAAAGTTGCACCTGTGATCCAAATGAGGCATATTTCATTTAAAGTGAACAGCCTCAGATGATACACAGAGATGAACTAAATCTCCCTACATAGGTTTTACATGTATATCTGCCGTCTTCACATTTATATACCATTTTGAAAGTTCAGATAATGTTAGGAGAATAGCACGAGTATGGTTACTCGGCAATAAAAAAAAAAAAAAAAAAAAAGTATCGGTGCAACCCTATTAATACCCATAACTTGGAATTTTCAGCCTCATGTTGAGGTCCATTTAAAATAGGAAACTTCCTTCAAAGTAATATGCATTTGATACTTCAATATTTTTCCTATTGGTTAACTATTTAGGAGTGAACGTATCTGCTAAAAACAAGACTTTTCTTTCTTTAAAAAACAAACAGAACGGTCACAGGTCTAAAACAGAACAAGAGAACACACAAGTCACAGACAATGGCGTCTGCAGACTCATCATAGGCTTCTGTATATACCCACATGAGGACTTCAGTTTACACTCATCAGAGTCTTCAATCTTTACAATTAGGTTAGTCCACTATGAACAAACTCATTTGTTGCATGTAAACATGACTAAAGTACAGTATAGAAAATACTTGAACCATCATTTCTTGAAAGAAAAATATCAAAATACTTGCTTTAAAAATCAAGCTTTAGTGAATCCTTTTATTCCAGTTAAAAATAACATGTGAACAACCCTTGGGGTGTTCACATCCTGAGTTCATTGGTAGGGGCATCTGAAAACATACAGGCTTTGTCTGTAAACTAAGAAGTCATGAAGTCCAATCTTCAACTTGATGGAGAAGATCCGCTGATAAAATTATATACTAGAAACTGACTGGTGCCACAATAGTTCGTTGCAAACAGCTTGCCATCTGGAGTTGGGTCTGAGAATGCAATTTCATCCTTATTCAGATGAGAGCCATATATAAAATGGTTTCTGTTAGGAGAAAATTAGAACCATAAATGGATGACCATAATAGCAGCATTTTTAATTCATTGTGGAGTGACTGTGGGAGATTTGCTTCAGTCTTGATACAATCTATAGCCAATCTAAAAAGTTGTTTTAAAGCCTAAATCTTTTTTATCTTAATGCATTCCTTGCATTAACCACTTAAGACCCGGACCAATACGCTGGTAAATGACCCAAGGTGTTTTTGCGATTCGGCACTGCGTCGCTTTAACAGACAATTGCGCAGTCGTGCAACGTGGCTCCCAAACAAAATTTGCGTCCTTTTCTTCTCACAAATAGAGCTTTCTTTTGGTGGTATTTGATCACCTCTGCGATTTTTATTTTTTGCGCTATATACAAAAATAGAGCGTCATATTTGAAAAAAAAACACTATATTTTACTTTTTGTTAAAAAAAAAAAAAAAATCAAATAAACTAAATTTTAGTTAAACATTTAGGCCAAAATTTATTTAGCCACATGTCTTTAGTAAAAAAAAAAAAATTGCAATAAAAAAAAAAAAAAATAGCTACCTAGCGGGAACAGCGACACTAATACAGCGATCAGAAAAATGATCGCTTAGTGACGCTGGCAATAGGGAGTGAAAGGGTTAACTAGGGCGGTGATCAGGGGGTTAAAACTTTATTAGGGGGGGTGGGGGGGCTATCCTGAACCTAACACTAACTGACTTTTACACTGCCTGTCACACTGACACTAAATGCAGTGATTAGATCACTGCATTCAGTGACACTGTGACAGGGGGGGTGGGGGGGCAGATCGCAAGGGGGTAAGTGTGCCTATGTGTGTGTATGTCAGTGTAGTGTTCGTGCACACTTACTGTGAGGTGTTTCTCTCGTCGCAGCGGTTGGAAATACCGCTGCGATGAGAGATTACATCACTTCCCCCTTCCTGTGTAAACACAGGAGGAGGAAGTGACAGGGCGGGGGAGCGCAGGGATTGGCTGGGAGCGATCGTGGGGGGGGGGGCAAAAACGGACATCCGCCCGCTCGTCCCGGATCGCTCCCGGAGACACAGGGACCGCCGCACGCCGCGGAGGGGGTCCCGATCGGACCCCCGACCCGCTACTGGGCGAGGACGTAAATTTACGCCCTTGTGCCCAGCCGTGCCCTTCTGTGGACGTAAATGTGCGTGCGGTGGTCCTTAAGTGGTTAAGGTAAAAAATGTTTAGGCATCAGTATTCCACCTCACCTTCCCTTTTACTTAAGCCCTCATTCAATTTAGTGCTGGGCACATCTGCAGCTCTTCCCTCCCCCTCCATGCCTGGTCTTAGTCGCTTTACTGAGACAGTGGTTAGCCATTCACAGGAAGCCTTTGTATTTTATGAAGGATTACAAGGCTTCTGCCCACCTCTCTGCCTAGGCCAGTCAGAAGTCTTCCTTGTATTCATTCATAAAATACATAGCTTCCTGTAAGAGGCTGAGCAGCACTCAGCCGGACTCAATTTTGTTTCGGGAATGAGACAGGAACTCCCCATCCCGCTGCTGTAACAACGCTAGTATACTGTATGCAGCTGACGATATATACACAATTTATACAATGCTCCTGGTGGACACATCAGTTAGCGAAGGAAATAGTTCATTCGGACCAGCTTGATCCAAATGAACTATTTAACCTCTTCCCGTGGGCTTTAACACTGAGGGGGCTGCATATTTGTGGCCCTCTGCACAAATCTTTCTGTGCCGAGAGTGCGCTCCCAGTACAGTTACCGGCGGGCACTGGAAAACTCCCGATGTATACTTGCGATCGTGAGCTTTTCAATCATAGCAGTCACATGATCGGAATACCAGCCTTCCCAACATTTAGAACCACTTTAAAGCGGGAGTTCACCCTAAATATAATCTTTCCCATGTGATCCAGCATACTGGCGTCAGCATGCTGTTTTTTTTTTTAAAATGTCACACTTACTGTCTAATCATGAATTTTGATTTATCTCCCCCGCGGTGGATGGCGTCTGTATATCCCGTCACGGTTTACGAAAATACCCGATTTAGGACTCGGGTATTTCCGGTGCAATACGGCCCTGCGCACAGACCTAGGAGCTGACTGCGCAGGCGCCGTATTTCTCCGAGTCCTATTTCGGCTTTTTTCGGAGGGCGACTCGGAGAAATACGGCACGCAGTCAGCTACTAGGTCTGTGCGCAAGCGCCGTATTGCGCCGGAAATACCTGAGTCCTAAATCGGGTATTTTCGTAAGCCGTGACAGGATATACAGGTGCCATGCACCGAGGGGGAGATCAATCAAAATTCATGATTAGACAGTAAGTGTGGCATTTAAAAAAAAAAAAACAGCATACTGGCGCTGACGCCAGTATGCTGATCATATGGAAAATTGTATATTTAGGGTGAACCTCCTTTTTAAGGGCGGCGGGAAAAGGGTTAAAGCACAAGAAACTTAGAGCGTTAGGTTTTGAAGACCTTCTTAGAGTTGTACTACAAAATGGGCAGGCTCCCCCTCCAAAAAATACTGCAGATGCTGACTTTTAATACAAGTACACTTACCTGTCCAGGGATGTCCTCACCTATAGTTTCAAACAAGCGGAACTTCGCCTTTGGGGTGAAGTTCCGCTTTAGGCAGAAAAAAAAAATCAATTGAGGGACACAAGAAGTCTTAAGCCATCAGGACATCCAAAAGCAGTCCAACTGAGGGATGGGCAACAAAGCCAATAGGCCCAACAAAAACCAAAACAGGGACTGCCTGCAGCTCAAAAGCCACTGTTGACCTTACACCCAAAGCTGGCTGTTAAAAAGCTCAAAAGGCAGCTTACTGCCCTAAAGGAGCAATTCATAATTCTCAAGTGGGAAACCCGATCCTTGCACCACCTAAAAATGGTGGAACAAGAAGCCAGGGCACCCTTCCTGGACCTAACCAGGATGACTGTAACAATCCGTGTTTCTGAAAGAAGCAGTAGCTAAACCACATCTAAACAAGGATCATTTTCCTTTCATGAACTAAAGCCAGACATATCAAAGGGCAATGGCCTGGTTAAGGTGCATAACAGACAAGAAGCCCTAGGCCTCAATATCACCTTGTACCTAGGCAAGACCAAACAGGGTCCTTGCAGGACAAGGTTGTCAGCTCAGGCACTTGCACTGCCGAGGTAATAGGAAAACTGCATTGTGAGTAAGATAAGAATGGAATCTTAGATAGGTTCAAAGAGAAGCTTCTGAAACACTTCAAATTCCAGGGAGTCAGAGGGGATTGGATTGGGAAAAGCAAGGGGGATAATTCACATGAGAACATGTGCACAAAAGGTTTTAATTTACAGAGTGGGAAGCCAATGGTCGCTGAAGCAAAATGGGAAGGTCAAAGACTTGTTTCTCGATGGTGCTAAATGCCTAATGGTCCAGACCCAAATTCAGGAAAGGATTCATTGCACAGAGGATTTCCTGTGGGAAAAATCCTTTAGACTTGCACCAAAGTATACCCTCCATTTCTGATGGTAGACTTTGTGGAATATGGACTTCCGAACATTGAGCATTGTACAAATCAGATTCAGATTTGATTGTCCCTTTTCACCGCCATGCCACTGAAGCCAGCAACCAAGAAGTATGATAGTGACCAAGTCCTTGAGACAGCAGACCTGGACAGTCTAACAGAGCCCATGGAGTGACTGTGAAAAGTTTTTGCAACCTCAGGGGCCCTTTAAGATTAGAGGTCAGGAACAGTACTGGTAGAAGCAACAGGTTAAACATATAGTGTGATGTACACCACATCTATAAGGAGTAGTGGTGCAACGGATCATCATTGATCCGTGCTCCATACGGATCAACATCTGCGGATCGGCACACGTGATCCGCAGGAGGTTGTGTGAGCTCCGCTGCCTGCATGTTCCCCCACGAGATGCAATGCCGCGGAGATGATTCCTCCACTCCCTCGGTCTGCTTTCAGCTAGTCCGCCGCAAGGCGTCTCGGGAGCTCACTGTGAAAGCACGGCAGCATAGTCCAGTACTACCCCGGCACCCTCCCCTCTCGTTGGGGGAAGGAGTGAAAGCCAGGAGCCACAATACCAACGAGAGAGCATTCTCCCCCCCCCCCCCCCACCGAGCGGCACACCACTGTCACAGCCTGCATAGCTCCCCCGAGAACGAGGAGGAGAACGAGCAGGTGGAGTACGGAAGGACCCGCCTGCAGTGAGAGCAATACACTGGTCGTCTAACCTCCAATTGCAAAATTACCAGACCGAGAGAAGGCACCCTCCCCTCACCTGAGCAGTCGGGTGTTTCCTTACAATACAGCAACCCAGGACAGAGTCGATTGTGCCAGACACATCAGAGGGCTCAGGTGTGAGTCACAGTACATGGACATATGTATGAACTCTGTCTTCAACTTGTGCAAGACTTGCTTTTGCTCCCCCTAGTGGCACGAATGGAATAAGTTTGAAGTGTAAAAGGACTGTAAATTGCCTAAAAGCACAATGAAATGTCAGCAAGTCTGTATACATGCATGGACACTTTTATAACTGGTTACATATGATGAGAGGATACACTCTCTTAAAGGGGCACCCAAGAGTGATATATATTGATACATGTATGCCTAGGTGAGCTTCCCTGACTGCCCAGTGTTCCGTCATCCCCCTTTATTTTTGCCGATCCGAAAAATGATCCTATCTGTGACTCCTGATCCAAGGAACGAGCCGAACAGTGAGTTTTTTGATCGGTTGCACCCCTAATAAGGAGTCTCTGCAGCTGATAGCTCAGATATGACCAAGAATGCAGGTAAAGCAGATAATCAATCTGTTGGAGAGGGCATGGTAACACTTGCAGCCTCTGCTATCAGAGTCTAAAACCTACTAATTTGGGTAATTTAAGTTAAAGTTCTGTATGATTGCAGTAAAAACCTCAGACAAGAGGACAAAACAAAAATACACCCATAAAAGCTGAGGAAATTTACACCAATACGACATAAGGATCGAAAATCCATGTGGCTCTTTGCAGCAGCTGGGAAATGCTTCTTTGAGGCCTTGTACACACGACTGGGTTTCTTGGCAAAAAATAGCAAGAAAAAACGATTCTTGCCGAGATTCCATTTCGTGTGTACGAGGCATTCAGGTTTCTCGTCAGGAAATCTGGCCAGAAAAAAAAAAAAAGAAGAGAACCTGCTTTTTTTTTCTCGTCGAGATTCTTGTCGGCCCGTTTCCCGACGAGAAACCCGAGAGTGTGTATACTTACCTGTCGCCGTGGAAACCCACGCATGCTCGAAATGGACTTTAACGCATGGGCGTAAGCTTCCACGGCATAGGTAGGGTGAAGCAAGATGGCGGCGACGGCATTGAATGTGACAAGCTCATGCTCGTCATACGCGATGTCGTCACTGCGTTCTTTCAAGAGAACCGTGGTTCTTTTTAAATGACAGTCGGTACACTCCAGCGGCAAGAGTTTCTTGCCAAGAATCTCGTCAGGGAAAACTACAGGTTTTTCCTGACGAGATACTCGGACGTGTGTACGAGGCCTGACAGCAGAGATCAGATTGCACGCATGACACTCCAACCAACAGAAAGATTTGTGCCCTTTCCTATAGCATCAGTTGTGAAGGAGAAATTATTATAAATGACCAAAAACTTGCTCAATTAAGAAGATAAAGACTGTGTAGGCTAATTGAGAAATAAAAACTATTTATCGGATTAGATACTCCATCCAAATAGCTCCACTAATTCTAAATAGTGCACTAGCATACCTTTCCTCTCACGGTCCTCTAGCACCACCATGTGGTCACTGTGCATTTATTCTGTACTATCTCCAGATTATTCCTGTGCAAAAGTTGGCTTCTGATGAACCTTAAAGCAATGAAGGTCATGTGTGTAGGCCTCCTCTCCCCTTCATCGGCAGTGGAAAAAGGAGATTACAGATAAAATCTCATGTAGCCTTTGATTCCTTAATAGCCGGACTGTCTGCAAAAAGCTTAGCAACTGTCAATTACCAATAATCCTATACAGCCTGGTTATAATTACCTTAGACACTCCAGCATCCTGGAAGCAATCTTCTGCCTCCTCATCATTGAGAATACCCAGATGCGGCTTACTCCACAGATAGCCGGCTCGGGAGTAGTAGCACAGCACCAAGCTTTCCCTCTCTCAGAAAATAACTTCTCTGTGTCAGAGGATGGATTACCTGGATTAAAATCCTCAATTACTCTGTAACCCTATAAAAGAAGAAAAAAAAAAAAAAAAAAACACATAACATGACGGATAGCCAAACAGAAGGCAAATAAATACATGTACAGTATATGATTTGTGGACATATTCAATTCAGACTAGTATATACTCAATGAACTACTACCATAAATAGGACTAGCTCCATAGTTTTAAGATTGCCGTTGGAATAATGAGGATTAGCAGAAATAGCCTAAAGGTGGGATTTCAAATGATGTGGCTACAACCCACATTGCAACTAGATTAGCATTTTCTCCATTGTGCTCCAGTAACCAGCTTTTCAAGCTATAAAAAAGGGGTAGGCCAGAGACTGTAATAGTGGGAAGGAAAGGGCTTGATAATGCTGGATGTCTAGGCAGGAAATAAGGGCTCTATCTGTCCTTAGAAGCTCAAAGTGTGCAGCGAAATCAAAGTAATTTCAGTACAGAAGAGGTATAGATACAAAAAAGACACGCTAAATTGGTAATTAACAAGTGAAAAAATTATCAGAATTAATGAATAAATTAGGTCAAAAACAATAATCAGAACCGATACTTAAAAGTGAAAAAAAAAAATAAAAAATTATTACAGATTACGGTAATCATTGATTGAAGTGCAAAGCCACCATGTACCAACAAAACCAAGAATATGTTAATTTATCATTTGTGATGATCAAGTGAATTAAAAAAAAAAAATAAATTAAAAAAAATTAACCAACAATATGATATGAAAGTGCATCGAAGACTTATACAAATGCTACTCTAAAGGTGCAAAAATACAAAAAAAAAAAAAATCAATGGTATTTTAAATAAAGTCCCAATGCGGTTATTATCCCATCATATTTACAATATTAAAAAAAAAAAAAAAAAAAAAAAAAAAAACACAAAATTACCCCCCCAAAAAATGAATATTTTTGCAATGGAGATGGGTCAGATGTTAAACACCAATCGGGAGAGTACGAAAAGCAGCCAGATGGCCTCCAAATTATAGGAGTCGGGCTCGCCTGATATCCTTAGGGGTCAGCTGCAGACTTCCACTCTGTCCACTTCCCAGGGAACTGGTCAGACGCCTCTGTTGATTATCCATCCTGGCAATATCACACGGAGTATGTAATTTTTTGAAAAAAGAAGAGAAGAAGTGCGATAAAGTATTGGTGTTGTATTCCCAAAAAATCTTTCAAAGTACAGCGAAAGAAAAAAAGACATACGAAACACACAGCTGCAAACTTTCAGGCTGCCGGCTGGTGCGTGGTGACGTCACAAGATTCTCTCCAACAAGCTTTGACTGGGAACAGAGACGTCCGTTTCTCTCTTCTTTTTTCAAAAAATGACATACTCTGTTGATTGAATACTGAGCGGGACACTTGGGAAGTGACATATCCATCCTGGTATTACACGGAGGTGTCTGACCAGTTGCGTGGGAAGTGGACAGAGTGGAAGTCTGCAGCTGACCCATAAGGATATTAGGCGAGCCCGACTCCTGTAATCATTTGGAGTCCATCACATTTAGAGGCCATCTGGGTGCTTTTCTTACTCTACCAAATGGTGTTAAACATCTGACCCGTCTCCATTGCAATCTGTGGATAACGATATTACAAAAGGGTCCACAGGATCACCCTGTTGAGTTGATTTTTTGTTTTTTTTTTGTCTTTGTTATTTTTTTATATTTTTGATTTTAAATCCGATGGGTTAATAACTGCATTGGGACTTTATTAAAATACCATTGAGTTTTTTGGATTTTCGCACCTCAGATTAGCATTTGTATGAGTTTTCAATGCATATTGTTTATGAATTCAGTATGTATTTCTAAAAGATTGCAGCACTAATACATTTATAATTTATCACTTCCTAGTTTATATGGTACAAATTATTTAATCATTTGGGCAAGCGCAGACTTAACTAAACTATATACAGTACAGAAGAGATGCCTGTACAACTGTGCAAGGCTTAAAGTAAGGTTGCAGCTCAACTTTAACCAGCAACCATTCTGAACAGTGTTTAAGTGTTCAGTGGAACTTTATTAGGGCCAGTCTCACACTTATGCAGTTTGCTTTTGATCCGTTTGTGCAGTGCTGTTTGCATTAGACACACGGACCAGTGGCTCTGCTCGGTTGCCCCCATAGCAAGCTACTTGCGGTGAGGGCACTCGTCAGGAGAGGGGCCAGGAGAGTCGGCGAGGGACCCGAGAAGAGGATCAGGCTGCTCTATGCACAACCATTACACAGGGCAGGTAAGTATAACATATTTGTTATTTAAAAAATAAATAAATAAAAAAATGAAAAAAATAAAATAAACACAGACTTTAGTATTAAAGTGGGAGGTGGGGGGTATGTGCAGAAAAAAACATCCCCCTTGCTGCTCATGTGAACAAGCCCCAAGAGAAGATGGTCTGCAGGTGGCTTCTTACCTACTCAAATTCTTCCACCGACACCAACAATGGGGCATAAATTCTCCAAATAACAAAAAAAAAAATAAAAAAAAATGAGGCACTATTCCTCCCACTGACACCAACAATTTCTTCCTCCAATACCAAAGATTGGACATTGCTTACTCCAACTGGGCACAGTCCACCCCACCTAAAGTCTGAAGCCCTTTCTTTAGAAAGTTTTGAGAGCCTCGCCATATACCAATAAAAGATTTACTTTGAAAATCTTTTTATTCCAAATGTGGAAACATTGTGAAGCAGAAAATGCAGCATAGGCAAGATCCAAACAACGATCAATAATTACCCATTGTATATGTTCTGCAATTAAACACCCAACAACTTTCTTGTCAGAGCTAATAAACATAAGGGTTTTTGTCCTGGAATGCAGCCGAAGTGGAACTTGTTGGAACCCCAAATCATTATCCACCATTTCTCTAATCTCCTCAACCTTAAAAGAAAAAAAATAAATAAAGTGTAAAAAAAAAGGTACATTTGATTATACTTTACACCATTTTGGAGGCAATAAAAGTGAAAAATATTGAAGTAAAAAGTTGCAACTACCTTTTTAAGTGCATATTTAGGGTCATCTGGCAACACCATTATGATTTTCCCATCTGGATATTCAGCCACAATCCTTTCCTTCTTCCAGCCCTGCATAACATAAACCAAAGTTAAGAGGAGCTGAATCCTAGAAGTTGTGCCCAAAATGAAGGCAGAAGGCAAAGAACTAATCGCCAATATTGCTGTAGACACTTTTCACCGAATCCTTTCTCATTGCTGGCTTACCATGCCCTCCTACTCTGCAACGTATCGGTGGGTAGGCAGCCATCCTAGTAGAGGAGTTTTTCTTCCTCATGGCTGACACCCAATCACATCCGGGTCCGCAATCCTCCGATTCTGCAGACGAAGGAAAACCCTTTTTTTCCATCTGTCTGCAGATCGGATCGGGTGGACACGGACACTGAGGCCAAAGAGTTCAATCTTTGTTTTATCAGACCAGAGAAATTTGTTTCTCATGGTCCAAGAGTCTTTTAGGTGCCTTTTGGCAAACTCCAGATTGTCTGTCATGTGCTTTTTACTGAGAAGTAGGGCTGCAATGGATCAAAAAACTCACGGATCGGATCGATCCTCGGATCAGAGTCACGGATCGTATCATTTTTCGGATCAGCAAAAAAAAAAAAAAGACTAATGTTGTTACACCCAACAGAGAGTTTTAGATTTTAGTTATTTTTTAAACACAAAATGGAGCTTATGTGCTTATATACAGTATATGTAAATCTGACTGTTTACATGTTAAATTTTAAAAGCTTGCTAATGTGACAGAACACCTCCGATTTTCACATTTAGTTAAAATGTGAAAATCAGAGCTGTTCTGTCACATTAGCAACCATGTGAGGTCAGCAGGTTTGCTGCGGCTTTTAAAATTTACCATGTAAACAGTCAGATTTACAAATACTATATTTAAGCATATAAGGGCCGCTTTGTGTTGAAAATAATTGTGAAATCTAAAACTCCGTTGTGTGCAACAAGATGTCCGCCTGCCCCCTAATCACTATCATTATGCTGGTGTCCCCCCTCCCGTCTCCTCCACTCCCCTCTGGTGCCACAGGGGTCGCCCCTCCCCCTCTGGTGCCACAGGGGTTGCCCCTCCCCCTCTGGTGCCACAGGTGGGGCGTCCCCCTTCTCCTCTGGTGTCACAGGTGGGGCGTCCCCCTTCTCCTCTGGTGTCACAGGTGGGGCGTCCCCCTTCTCCTCTGGTGTCACAGGTGGGGCGTCCCCCTTCTCCTCTGGTGTCACAGGTGGGGCGTCCCCCTTCTCCTCTGGTGTCACAGGTGGGGCGTCCCCCCTTCTCCTCTGGTGTCACAGGTGGGGCGTCCCCCCTTCTCCTCTGGTGTCACAGGTGTGGCGTCCCCCTTCTCCTCTGGTGTCACAGGTGGGGCGTCCCCCCTTCTCCTCTGGTGTCACAGGTGTGGCGTCCCCCTTCTCCTCTGGTGTCACAGGTGTGGCGTCCCCCTTCTCCTCTGGTGTCACAGGTGTGGCGTCCCCCTTCTCCTCTGGTGTCACAGGTGTGGCGTCCCCCTTCTCCTCTGGTGTCACAGGTGTGGCGTCCCCCTTCTCCTCTGGTGTCACAGGTGTGGCGTCCCCCTTCTCCTCTGGTGTCACAGGTGTGGCGTCCCCCTTCTCCTCTGGTGTCACAGGTGTGGCGTCCCCCTTCTCCTCTGGTGTCACAGGTGTGGCGTCCCCCTTCTCCTCTGGTGTCACAGGTGTGGCGTCCCCCTTCTCCTCTGGTGTCACAGGTGTGGTGTCCCCCTTCACCTCTGGTGTCACAGGTGTGGCGCCCCCCTCCTCCGCACAGTACAGACAGCCATGCTTCCCGGGTGATGGTGTCTCTCCTACTGGCAGCTGCAGATATCAGATACTGTCTCCACATGTCTGCAGTCGGTGGTTCCGGGTCTGTAGTCAGCGCGCTGAGAGTGAGGAGTGTCACGCTGTGCACTGGTAAGCACACTGTCTCCACTGGGGTGGAGAAAGATGGCCGCCGATCCGGAACTAGGCCGAAGCCATGACTTTCCTATGGCCGAGGCTCCGGAGCGCTCGGCGTGGTGTGCCGATCAGAACGGGGTGACCCGTTCGGATCACGGATCGGTCCGTTGCACCACTACTGAGAAGTTTGGCCACTCTACCATACAGGCCTGATTGTTGGGAGTGCTGCAGAGATGGTTCTTCTAGAACAGGGGTGGCAAACACAAGGCCCGCGGGCCGAATCCGGTCCGCCAGACCTTGTAATGTGGCCCGCGCAGCAGCACGTCAGCCTCCACTTACTCTTCTCAAAGCTTCTTTCTGCTGCTAACACGAAACATGTCTCCCTGGCACCCGGAGTAAACACTTCCTCCCTCTCCTCCTCAGTACTGTGGGTAGCTGAGCACATGCAGTGGATCCAGCATGTACCTCCCCCAGCAGTTTTCCAGCTTATCGCCTGCAGGCTGCTGCTTGAGTGGGAGGGAAAGGGATGTGCCTGACCCCTGAGGCCGCGCCCGCCTGGAAGAGGGAGGTGTGAGCAGAGGGAGCCGAGTGACTGAACTTCCTGGAAGGTAAGCTCAGCAAGCAGTACATTGTGGATTAGATAACATCTCTATGCCGAGGAGTCTGCTGAGTTAATGCAGCTTAGCATAGGAGGAGCTGTTATGACAAATCAGATTGAATCTTTTCATGTGGCACAGTGAGAAATTGGGCTCATTAAAGCATTGTACCCCCCAGTGTGTGCTCTCCTCACCTAACTGATGCATGATTTCCTGACCTCCCTGGTGTGTGCTTTCCTGACCTAACTGGTTCATGATTATTTGACCTCCCTGGTGTGTGTGCTCTCCTCACCTAACTGGTGCATGATTTCCTGACCTCCCTGGTGTGTGTGCTCTCCTCACCTAACTGGTGCATGATTTCCTGACCTCCCTGGTGTGTTTGCTCTCCTCACCTAACTGGTGCATGATTTCCTGACCTCCCTGGTGTGTGCTCTCCTCACCTAACTGGTGCATGATTTCCTGACCTCCCTGGTGTGTGTGCTCTCCTCACCTAACTGGTTTGCTTTGGGAGGGGACTGTGGATGTGTGTAGGAAGATGCGTTTAGAGGTGGGAGTTGGGGACAGAGTGCTGGGTGCAGGGGTCAGAACCCAGGAGGAGGGGTGAAAGTGAGATGTTGTACATTGGGCACAGCCCACCCCTAAGCTCTGCCCTCTGTATGTAGCGCACCCCTGAATTCCTGCACTCTGTACTTAGCACACCCCTGAATTCCTGTACGTAGCACACTGCTGAACCCTGCACTCTGTACGTAGCATAATCCTGATGTAATCCTAAACTCTGCACTCTGTATGTAGTGCGACCCTGATACAACTGGCCCTTTGAGTGCAACCGCACTGCTGATGCGGCCATCGACTAAATTGAGTTTGACACCCGTGTTCTAGAAGGTTCTCTTCACAGAGAAATGCTGTAGCTTTGTCAGAGTGACCATCAGTTCTTGGTCACCTCCCTGGTTAAAGCTCTTCTCTCTCGATCGCTCAGTTTGGCTGGGTGGCCCGCTCCATTTATGGATGATGGAGGCCACTGTGCTCTTTGGACCCTTCAATGCTCCCGGAATTTCTCTGTACCCTTCCCCAGATCTGTGCCTCCATACAATCCTGTCTGAGGACTACAAACAATTCCTTGGATTTTATGGCTTGGTTAGTGCTCTGATATGCACTGAACTGTGGGACCTTAAATAGCCAGGTGTGTACCTTTCCAAATCGTGTCCAATTAACTGAATTTACCACAGGTGGACTCCAATCAAGTTGTAAATCTCAAGGATGATCAGTGAAAACAGGATGCACCTGAGCTCAAATTTTGAGTGTCATGGAAAAGGCTGTAAATACTTAAGTGGAGGTCCAGCCAAAAAAAACCCCAAAAAAAAAAACAAATTTTTTTTATACTTACCAGAAATGGCTGTTACTAGGCAGATCGTCCTAATCTGCCTCTTCCTCTGTGAGCTTCTCTGTTCTCCTCACAAAGCCTCCTGGGAAATGGAGGCGTGCTGTCTTCTGGGACACACAAGACGGTGTTCCCATTCACAAATAGCCGCGCGACTCGCGCATGCGCTGTAGGAAACGGGCAGTGAAGTCGTAAGGCTTCACTGCCTGTTTCCCTTAGTGAGGATGGCGGCGCCGGGACCAGCCACGATCAACGATTGGCCGACATCGCTGGACAGGTAAGTGTGCTTATTAAAAAGGCAGCAGCTACAGTGTTTGTAGCTGCCGACTTCATTTTACATTTTTTATTAAAGCCGGACCTCCGCTTTATGTACATGGGATTTTTTTCCTTTTTTTCTTTTTAGAAATTTTGTAAAAAAATCCAACAAACTTCTTTCACGTTGTCATTATGGGGTATTGTTTGTAAAATTGAGGAAAATTAATGAATCCATTTCAGAATAAGGCTGTAACATAACAAAATGTGTAAAGAGTCAAGTGACATGAATACTTTCTGGATGCACACACATATATACAACATACACACGCACACTTTACTATAAATCCTGAAGGAAGTGTAAGACCATACAATAAATAGTGCTTACCACATACTTTACAGCACTGATGAACTGGTTATGAAAGAGAAGGTGCTGTGTCTCATCTTCAGGATTTGAGGCAGTATACAGCATGCCACACACACAGCAAGATATGGCACCAAACCGTTTCTGTCCAGCATCCTGAAACAAGAAAGACAATGACTTTCGGTGTGTGAAAGATAACCTGGCCTTAAAATGTTTACAATATGCCTGTTAATGAAGTGTTAAACTTCTGAGTAATTAAAAAAAAAACACGCCGATATACATTACAAGGTAGTCACACAATATTTGGGCTGCATAAGTATTATTTGAGGAAGAGAACAAGTGGATCATGAGGTGCTCACAGACCACAAGGTTAGAAGGGAAAAAACACATACACACGCGGAGCTGAACCTGAAATTGGGTGGGTGGAGGTAGAGCAGACAGAAGGGAAACTGCTTGTGGACCAAAATGCATAAAGGAGACAGATGAGAAACTGATCCTGGCAGCAGGCGATTAGAAATAGATGCTGACCATGAAGCAATGGGGAGGGGGAGGTAGAGCTGACAGAACAGTAGTTGATCAGAGAGGTGAAAAAAATAAAGGGAGATGAGGGCAGAATATGGGCCAAAGTCAGTAAAGAGTGAAGACAACCCATAAAGCAGAAAATCTAAGACCGATAGTTGACAAGGGCTGGAGGGGAGAGAGGAATGGCAGCTGGGAAAAGATGTAGAGGGGAACCTGCTCATGGACTGGAGGTTGAATAGACATGAGGCAGACTGATCGAGAACTGGGGAAACCAGCGGGGGGGGTTTCCTTATTGTGTGAAGTTGCAGCTGCTTGCGCCAGGCATGGAACAGTGGTGGGTTAAGCCAGAGAGGTGATGCTCAGTTGGAAGAATCAGAGCTTAGCACCCACAGGAAACCTGCATACTTATGAAATGTTATGTGGTGTTAATCATACAAGAACATACTGCAGACATGATAGCATGGAGGACAAGAGTGCACAATATCAGGCACGCTGTAAAACTAAATTATGACAATGCAGCATACAAGGGACTGGCAGACACTGCAAGATTAATTTCCCTCAACCTAGCATGCTGAATGGGAAAATAAATAAGACATATCACTACACCTACACAAGTGATGTTGTTGCGGCGATCTTCCCCACTGTTCTATTGAATTTTGACAGAAGGGAGCCTCTCCTGCTAACACCACCTGCCAGAATCCACAGATCAGCACATGCAGCCATTGGCTGAGAGCAATGATCGGATGCTGGTTTTCCAGCATGTCCTTTCAACAAAAGCCAGTTGTTAGACTGGCTTTTGTCAAACAGACAGCTGTACACACTGACCAAAAGTCGGCCAGCTGTTGCTGAACCATCGATTTATAGCCAGTGTGTACCCACCTGTAGATGTGATAGGGGTAGACTGCAGGCAGTGAGGGAACTTCTGTGAACAGCAAGGAAAGATCTGCCAAAGAATACATAGTATGGACAAGGGACCGACAGAAGTTGGCATGGGAGCTGTCAGCGTGCATGAAGGCTAGATAACATCACAGGATGTTGTTCAGACGCTGGAGGGATCTTTCAAAGGACATAACACAAGGGAAATGTCAGTTTTGTTGTGCAAAGCTCAGGAAGGTGTCAGATCTGAGAAAAGACACATTGCTGTGCTGCTATATTTATTCACATTGGCAAAACCCTCCAGTAGTGAAAAGGGAAGTAGCTAATCACTCTTTGTATCATTTAGAGAATGACTTAGACTCATAAGACCAGTGAGCAGCTTGCCAGGGCTGATAACCATCATGTCTCTATAGGACCATACAATGATCCAGAAATCATTTTCATTTCTAATATGATAATAGCTATCCTACCAATACCACACTAACTCCAATACCACTGTGGGGAGTACATGACCTGAAGCCCCCCACACTTACTATGATGGGTTCCCAAGGAAGTCAAACGTGATGAACGTGTAGGATGTGATCACGGCACATCTCTTCTATCCATGCGATTGCCAAGCATCTTGGAGGTTTAGTTGGCACACTACTGTTGACATGCTGTTTATCATAGTTCTATGTTACACTTTTTTAATGCGAGTGTATTTGGATAGTTTTTTTTTCTGCTGGTGATGCTAGTAAAATGCTACACGAATCAGATATTTTCCCGTGTTTACTTTTAATAATGTCTGGTTGCTGACAATATCCTTGGTGGTTCTGATAAGATCTCATTATGAGGTTTTAGACCCCTTTCACATTTGGCGTTTTAGGATCTTGAGCAGAATCACTGTGATTGTGCCAGCGATACCAAATTGCGCTGCAGTAATGGAAAAACACATGTTCAGGTGCCATTCATTTTCAATGGCACCTAAACGCTGCACCTTTTTGTCCCGATAAATCGTGGTAAACCTTAACACACAAAGATTGTCGCCTAAAAAGGAGCAGGAGCTTCATTAGGGCGACAAGCTTCATGCGTTGCAGATTGAAAATGGATGGCACCAGAAGATGAGTTTTGCCATTATTGCAGTGCAATATGGTATTTCTCCAGTTATGCCCGAGATACCTAAATGCCAATGTGGGGCCTAAAATAATAAAGGATATTAGACCTCTTACCTCCTGAGGTCTTTTGGTCTGGTGAGTAGATATTGTTCACAGGGGGTGGAAAAGCAAAATGTTTTTTTTTTTTCCAGCAACAACATTCAGTTTTGACTGGCGCATTCTGCTTTTACTGCATTGCTTTGTTGGGAATGTATTCTTTAAAAATTAGCTATTGGGGTCAGGTCACACGGAGTCTACAGTAGTTCCTTTTCGGCTTTAAAAACACATGGAAAGTAGGTTGCACTGGTATGAACAATGCAATTGGAAACCATTAAACCTACTTTCCACTGGAGCACTGGACTGCATGTGGTGTGAACTGGCCCTCGTCTTTAATATTTGTCTTCCACTGCCACCCCAACACTTCAAACATACTTCAAACATACAACAAACTTAACATTAGTATATCAAAATGTATAATTATACATGCCTTTACATACAAAAAAAAAGTATTTTTTGCTTTGATGAGCTTCAGGTCACAGATAACGCTGGTGGGGCTTCGGAGAGGATATCCTGCCATGATTTTTTTTAAACATTAAGTTCTGCCAGACCTAATTTTTTTCTGAGGACATTTGATCTGGCGAGTTTATATTGTTCACAGGGGGTGGAGAGGCACAGCGGTGAATTTCAGCAACACATTCTGTTTTGACCGGACACCTTCACATAATTGCACAGTTTTGCTGGAATTTGTTTCTTCCTTAAGACCCGCGTCCCATTGAAGGCAATGGAACCGTTCTAATAGGAGCGACGCAAGTCGCTCCGACTTATAAAAAGGTTCCTGTACGACTTCGGGGGCGGCTCGGGGCGACCTGCATTGACTTTTATACAGAAGTCGTTTTGCAGGTCGCCTCTGAAGTCGTCCTCAGGACGCCTTGCAGAGCCGCCCCCGGAGTAGTGTCGCTGGAGTGTGAACCGACTCTAAAAGTTTAGGACCATTTCAGAGGACTTTATTTTTCACAGTATTTATATAAAACTGTTATAATTTACATTTTGTGATGGTTAATTATAAAAGTTTGTACCCAATATTCTTAAGAAAATTTCCTAATGAAATGGTTTCTTTAGTTAATTTATTTTGTGACACACACATTTCAGATGACCGTTTCACAGTGTTTTGGAACAAGCGCTGTTGAATGTAGTTTTTTCCATTTGTAAACTTATAGTGGAGCAAGTGTGAACATCTGCTTTAGGGTTTTGGTCTCTTATTTAAAATTCACTACGTTTAGCAGCGGTGTCTTTACAACACAGTAGAGAAAGGGAAAGTACCATCTCTCATAATATAGGGAAACACTAAAGCCCTGTACACAACAGAATGTTGGGCTGGCCAGCTTGAGTCGGACGAGCATGCTGGAAAACCAGAGAATGCTTTGTGTCACCATGCCGGTTCTCCACCTCGTCCAATTGGGAAAAGCTTTGCAGTCACTCAGCTAAGCAGTCTCTCAGAAAATGTAAAGCATTTATTAAATGGTGCTCTTGTACAGCAGCCGACCCACTCCAGATCAGCACTCTCAGCCAATGACAGAGAGCGCCGATTGGCATCTTCTAGCGGGGGGAGGGGCGTCCCCCTGTCTGAAAACAACAGTTCAGCAGGGGAGATTGTGGAACTAATCTTGCATGGTTAGTACAGCGTTTTTAAACTCACGTGACATGTAAACAACCATCATGTCTATAGTGTAAAATGGCTACATTAAAGTTCTAGAAATGACTGAGAAGTCACTATAGCATTTTAATTTTTGATACATTAGATATCCTACCATTACAACACATACTGTAATACCCCTGTAGTGTACATGAATACCCCTGTAGTGTACATGACCTGAAGCCCCGCACTTACTATAATAGGTTGCTTGTTGCTATCATTGGTGGCCTCTTTAAGTTTTCGAATTTCTTTCTGAATGCTTACATCAGAGGCTGGCTTAGTTGATTTTGCTTGTGGTACATCTTGTTTTACTGCAACCCTGTAATAGATGCAATACACATAGCTACAAACAACTGCAAAGAAATGTTTTCTAGAGTTCATTCGCAACGTATAGCCATTTCGTTAAAGCGGATGGTTCACAAAAAAGAAAATATTAAAAGCCAGCAGCAACAAATATTGCAGCTGCTGACTTTTAATATTAGGACACTTACCTGTCCTGGAGTCCAGCGCCGTCCGCAGCAGAGCATGAGCGATCGCTCATCTCTCTGCTGTTCCCCGCTCCATCCACGGTGAGGGAACCAGGAAGTGAAGCGCTGCGGCTTCACTGCCCGGTTCCCTACGGCGCATGCGCGAGTCGCGCTGCGCCCCCGCCGATTGGCTCCAGCTGTGTGCTGGGAGCCGAGTGTTCCCAGCACACAACGGGGGACGGACGGGATGTGATGCAATGCCCGTCTTTTGCCTGTGAATGCTGGGCTGGAAGTGGGTGCAGATACCTGTCTATCTGCACCCCCCTCCCCCCTGAAAGGTGTCAATTGTGACACCGGAGGGGGGGAGTGTTCGGATCAGCGGATCTTCACTTTAAGGTGGAGATCCGCTTTAAATTCACTAAACAGACACAGAAAAGCTTTTGAAACTCAAGCAAAACTATATTTTTTTCTTTAGCTTTGGATAGAATAACGGTTAAATCTAGGCAAGTATCTGAATTTTTATGACATTAACATGTCCAGTGTGTACTGGTACACATCTCTAGAAGGTAGACGGAGAGACACACACGCAAAAAATAAATAAAAAATATACGCAGATTATTACCTCTTTGTATGTTGTATATTAAAGTGTAAAGAATACATACAAATATAGCTATTAAGTTATGTACAATTTTACCAAAACTACCCAATAAAGAAAATAAAAATGCATATGCATGTATCCAGATAAATATAGCCCATTTTTCATGATGCCTAGCTTCATCGCTTGCCATTCTGCGACAGCAACACCCGCATATCACAAGTGCAGTACAGAACCATTAAATACAGACTTGGCACTTACCCTTTCCCAGCAGATGCAGCCATCTGGTCTGTCAGCTGCTTGCAATCACTGCCTAAAATAGATTTCAATATCCACATCTCATTTATTAAGCACTTTCATTGATTATACAAATCAGCATCTTAAAACCTTTAAAAATATGCGATTAACTCCACAGTCCCTCCCACCTACTGTGTGAACTTTCATAAAATCTGATCAATTAGGTATGCTTTCTTTTATATGCAGTGTTTTCCAACCAACAGTACAACCAAATAGGGGGAAATTAAATAATAATTCAAGCTGGACCAATGTAACTACCGGGTATGTATATTCCATACCCAGCTGATGCCACTGGAAGCTGGAAATTAGTGAAGTAGACACCAATATGCCAGTGATCTCCACTTGCTTCCGGGTCCCGTGATGAGCAGCCGGCCCAATGCCTTGTGAATACAGGAGGCCAGCCACTCAGCACAGGCACCATTCAGATACTTTGTGTCACCACACCGGTTCTCCACCTCGTCCAATCGAGAAAAGCTTAGCAGACACTCAGAAAATGTAAAGCATTTATTGAATGGTGCTTTTGTAGAGCAGCTGACCTCTTGTGTTTACAATATAGGAGAGCAGCAACTTGTCGTAGGACTCAGAAGTAAGTGGAGATTACTGAAGTAAAGGTGTACTGGACCAAATGTAACTACAGTGGTGATCGAAAGTTTGGGCACCCCAGGTAAAAATTTGTATTAACCGCTTAAGGACCGCCTCCTGCACATTTACGTCGGCAGAATGGCACGGCTGGGCACATGCAGGTACATCCTCTGTAAGTGCCCAGCCGTGGGTGCCTGCGACACGGTCCGAAGCTCTGGGACCATGGGACTCACGGACCCGAACGCAGCTGGAGTCACACGATCGGTCCTCGGAGCTGAAGAACGGGGAGAGCTGTGTGTAAACAGCTTCCCCATTCTTCACTGTGGTGCCTGCATTGATTGGGTTTCCCTATAAAAGGGAACACGCAATCAATGACGTCACACTTACAGCCACACCCCCCTACAGTTAGAAAAACATAGGCGGTCACACATAACTACTAGGGGGCGCTGAAGGGGTTAACTCCCAAACTGCAATTATAATTTTCACAGTAAACAATGCATTTTTAATGCTTTTTTTGCTGTGAAAATGACAATGGTGCCAAAAATGTGTCAAAATTGTCCGAAGTGTCCGCCATAATGTCGCAGTCACGAAAAAAAAAGAAAAAGAAAACGCTGATCGCCTGCATTAGTAGTAGTAATACATTTTTTTTTATAAAAATGCAATAAAAACTATTCCCTATTTTGTAAACGCTATAAATTTTGCGCAAACCAGCCGATAAACACTTATTGCGATTTTTACCAAAAATAGGTAGAAGAATACGTATCGGCCTAAACTGAGGGAAATTTTTTTTATATATATTTTTGGGGGATATTTATTATAGCGAAAAGTAAAAAAATATTGTTTTTTTTTTCAAAATTGTCACTATTTTGTTTATAGCGCAAAAAAATCAAAATCAAATACCACCAAAAGAAAGCTCTATTTGTGGGAAAAAAAAAAAGCATGCCAATTTTGTTTGGGAGTCACGTCGCACGCAATTGTCAGTTAAAGCAACGCTGGGCTGTCTGTCACACACTGCTCTTTTAAGGTCTATCCATAGATTTTCAATTATGTTGAGGTCAGGAGATTGTGAAGGCCATGGCAAAACCTTCAGTTTACGCCTCTTGATGTAATCCCCTGTGGATTTTGAGGTGCGTTTAGGATCATTATCCATTTGTAGAAGCCATCCTCTCGTTAACTTCAGCTTTTTCACAGATGGCATCAAGTTACCATTCAAAATGCTGAAATTGTATTGAATACATTTTTCCTTTTACTCGTGAAATGTTCCTTGTGCCACTGGCTGCAATACAACCCCAAAGCATGATTGATCCACCCCCTTGCTTAACAGTTGGACAGAGGTTCTTTTTATTAAATTCTGTGCCCTTTCTTCTCCAAACGTACCTTTGCTCATTCCGGCCAAAAAGATATATTTTGAACCTCATCCGTTCACAGAACTTGTTTCCAAAATGCATCAGGCTTGTCTATATGTTATATTTGTATATGTTCATTTGCAAAGTTCAAACGCTGATTTTTGTGGTGCGGACATAGAAGAGGTTTTCTTCTGATGACTCTTCCATGAAGACCATATTTGTACAAGTATCTCTTTATAGTGGAATAGTGTACCACAACTCCAGTGTCTGCCAGATCTTTCTGGAGGGATCATGCAGTCAAACGTGGGTTTTGAATTGCTTTTCTCACAATCCTGCGAGCTGTTCTGTCTGATATTTTTCTTGGTCTTACAGATCTTGCTTTAACTTCCACTGTTCCTGATGACTGCCATTTCTTAAATTACAGTCCGAACAGAGGATATTGACATCTGAAAACGCTTTGCTATCTTCTTATAGCCTTCTCCAGCTTTTTGAGCGTCAACTAATTTCAGTTTTCTAGACAACTGCTTAGAAGAACCCATGGTGCTGATTTTTGGGGCAAGGTCAGATGAGTCTGGGCATTTAAAACCTTTGAGATTGACATCACCTGGTCTTCCCAGATGAAGATTGAGAACAATCCATGACACTGGCAGGTCTAAGCTTTGCAAAAGTCGCTCATGGTATAAATTCTGCAGGGTGCCCAAACTTTTGCAGACGCCATTTTTTGTTTTCTGTAATTTTGAAAGTGTAAATGATGGAAATAAAATCGAACTTTTTTTTTACATATAAGAATGTCTAATCTGTAATTTGATGCCTTTGAGATTTTTCCATCTTTCCTTGGCTTAGTTATGCACATTAATACAAATTTTTACCTGGGGTGCCCAAACTTTCGATCCCCACTCTATGTATAATATGCCTTGATATATTATTTAAGATTGGTGTAGGCATAAGTTCCCTTTCACACATTCAGGTCCGCCTGTCATAGTTGTCGGCGAACCTGAATGGCCGCTCAATACATCTCTATGGAGCGTCGGATGTCACCAGAGACATGTCCGATGACATTAGACCAGATCCGCTAAAATCAGACGGATGGCTATACGTCGCCATCCGTTCATGGCGGATCATAGTAGACAGCGGCGCTGCACAAGCCCCTCCCCACTCAGTGAGCAGAGAGGAACTTGTCATTCGCTGGCTCAGCAGAGTTCTGCGGAGAGATCTCTCGCTGAGCTGCGGGACTCCGCTGAGACGGAGACCGCCTAGTGTAAAAGGGGCCTAAGACTTTTTTTTAGTTGCCTGTAAAATCCCTTTCTTGGAGTACAGTACAGAACAGAGGCTTTTATCAAGACTATGGTGTAAATACACTACTACCTTCAGGTTAGGACATTGGCAAATTTATGAGAGCCAATAAAACACCCTTCAACCCCCAGTTGAGTGCTTTTTTTTTAGAAAACAATCTGAGGAAACCACCAGGATGAAGGGGAAGAGGGGGCATGATTGGCATGTGTCCTGTAGTGTACTCCAAGAAAAGCATTTTACTGGCAAGTCAAAAATCTTTATTTCTTAATTGTACAGTACAGGATACAGTCTTCCATTAACCAAGACCATGGGAAGTTCCCAAACAATAAAACTGAGGGGTGAGCAACACAGCATACAATACCAACAGACCCATAACAAGGGAATCAGGTTCCCAACTTTAAAGCAGAGGTCCCAGGAAAATAAAATATTGAAAGCCAGCAGCTACAAATACTGCAGCTGCTGACTTTTAATAGATGGACACTTACCTGTCCAGGGTGCCCGCGATGTCAGCAACCGAAGTCGAGCAATCACTTGTCTCTCGGCTGCCCCCACCACAATCCTCAGTGAGGGAATCAGGAAGTGAAGCATTGCGGCTTCACTGCCCGGTTCCCTACTGTGCATGCACGAGTCGCGCAGCACATCCTCACTGGTCCCTGCTGTCTCCTGGGACCAGTGTGTTTCCCAGAAGACAACGGGGGGTGACGCAAAGGAGCGTGTCCGTAAGTGGGTGCAAATACCTGTATTATACAGGTATCTTCACTCCCTCCCCCTGAAAGGTGCCAAATGTGACACCGAAGGGGGGTGGGGGGGAAGGGTTCCGAAAAGCAGATGTTCACTTTGTGTGGACCTCCACTTTAACAGGATGAAGAACCCTATGGCCAAAGCTGGAGTCAGCACCTGATAAAAACCATGTGAACAGAAGACCAGATAGTAGCCTTGTAAATTTGAGAAACAGGTGAACCCTGAACACACAGGGCGAGTTTGGGGGACACGATGACCGTGTCCATGTGGCAGCTGTGTCCCAATAGACATCAATGGGACTGGCTGCAAAGGATGCACGGACACCTGTGCATTCCCATATGAGTGTAAACAGCCCTGCAGGGGCTTACGGTATTGTACACCCTGTGTGAAGTAAATCTTACAACCACCACCACACCACTACAAGGGACGTTTTTACAACCTCTCCTGAATGATTTAACTTGACGGATAGTAACCCCTTTGACGGATAGTAACCCAAGTTTAAAACAATCTGTTTGCCGCGTTTAGCATTCAGAAGCATTTATAAAAAATAAAAAATTGCCAAAAATTAAAAACTACTATAAAAATGTGGCACAGAGCTGCAGTTAAGCCCCACACTATACCTCCTGATTGGCCAACTGACTCATTGACAGCAGTGGGAGCCAATGGTGCCACTGCTGTGTCAGATGGCTGAAACACTTGTATACATCAATGGAGCTCCGGTAAGTATTAGGGAGGATGCTGCACACAGAAGGCTTATTATCTTAATTTGTAGAATGCATTAGGACAAAAAAAAGGGGGGGGAAGAAGACTTCTGGACTTTACAACCCTTTAAGCGTCATTCACACGCCCGTGAAAAAACACATTTACACAAGTTTTTTTTTTTTTAATACAGATCTGAATACAGCTGCATGGTTTTCAATGAAGCCATTCACACAGGTGCATAAACATGAGCGACTTTCAGATCCATCCCCGAATCAAAACATTTGATTCTAAGAAAATGTGCATAAACATATGTATATGCGTTGGAAGGCTCGCAAATTGAGTCTAAACAAAGGAGGGAAATAAATTATTTTTATAATGTACACATACTTGTCTATACTCAATTAATAACGCATCTATACGCAAGTACTTTACTGATCATTACGCAGAAATTTTTCTCCTAAAAAAAAAAAAAAACGTGCAGTAGCTTGGTCATACAAACCCATCAACATCAAACAAATTCCCCTCACTACTTGTTTTGCTAGTGATATCAGATGTAACCCAAACAAATAATATATATTTATATTAATTTAGTAAAGAAATAAAACTGGTTAGGCGCTCTAATCCTTCCCAACTGTAAAGGGGAAATGTGGGAATCAACAGCCCGAGAACTGAGTGATCACCACTGCAGATCGCTTAGGCTTTTAGTGGCGCACTGAGAAACTGGGCCAGCTGCCAGTCAGGCATCTGGGTAGATCCGGTCATTGTCAGGATCCTTCCAGGGCCTGGAACTGCTCTGATGTCAGCAGACAGACTTTAGCCTGCTTTTGGCCAAGCAGGCTAAATCATAAGGCTTACCTGTAGGTATAAAGAATATCTCCTAAACCTGTACGGTTTAGGAGATATTGCCCTCGCAATGCGCCGCTGATTGCAGTGGCGCATGCGCAGGGGATATCCACGGCGAAAGGACCGGCAGCCGCCGACCCACTGACGATTTGAAATCTCCCACGCGCACGAGTGACATCATCGCCGCTCCAGCCAATCACAGCGCTGGAGCGGCGATACCCGGAAGACACGCCGGAGCAAGATGACATCTCGCTCGGCGTGGACCAGGTAAGTGTTTTTCACCTCGTTCCGAGGTAAGTATTTCCTAATGCCTTTTGCCTTGCAGGTTAGTTATTTTATTATTTTTTACACGGAAAAAAAAATTTGATCACTTTTATTCCTATTACAAGGAATGTAAACATCCCTTGGAATAGAAAAAAGCATGACAGGTCCTCTTAAATATGAGATCTGGGGTCAAAAAGACCTCAGGTCTCATATTTAGACTGAAATGCAAAAAAAAAAAAAAAAAGGAGGTTTCTTTAAGACGCTGGGCGGGACTGACGTTTTGACGTACGTCACGTCCAACCTGCAAAGCTATGGGGACGGGTGGTGGCCATGTTGCCCTCACTCGCATCCCGACACAGCAGCAAGAGGACCCGGACGGTTCCGGTAAGGCGGAGGGAACGGGAGAGCGGCCGTTATTTACAGCAGTGTTTTTCAACTCCAGTCCTCAAGGCACACAAACAGGTCAAGTTTTCAGGATTTCCCTCAGATGAAATGGCTGTGGTGATTACTAATGGCCCATACACACGATCCGAATATCGGCCGATGGATCGTACGACTTTTTTCGCTTAATAATCGCAAGTAAAATAAATAGGTTTTTAAACTCACGAAAATTATCGTACGATAGAAAAAAAACGATCGGAAGTGATGTCATGTGTTGAAATGTATTTGTATTGTATTATCGGACGACGGCTGTACTGACTAAACGAAAATCGGACGATCGGACAAGAAAAATTTTTGCGCTTGTCCGATCGAATTTAATCGGATGAACGGTCGTGATCGGCTGTCGAAAGTAGTGTACACACGATCCGAAAATCGTACGATCCATCATCGGACGATCGTTTTCGTCCGATATTCGGATCGTGTGTATGGGCCATTAGGCAGTGAAACTGATCAAATCACCTGTGCAAAATAATGGAAAGCCTGAAAACATGATCTGTTGGTGTGCCTTGAGGACTGGAGTTAAAAAACTCTGCTTTACAGGACCCTTAGCACTAAAGATGGTTACCGAGATATCCATCTTTAAAAAAAGGACGTATATATAAAGTGCAGGGTCCTTAAGTGGTTAAAGTGGATGTAAACTCAAAAAAAAATTGAGAACTTTGGATCACCTCATGTTATGATAAACATAACATATGATAAACATGTCCAAGATAGATATGTAAATAACCTGTCACTCAAAGCAAGAAGAGAGAAAGTTTTTATCTGGAATTCTGTTCATTTTCACTGAACAAAAAAAGAGGATTGCTCAGAGCTGGATTAACTCTGTGTGGCAAGACTGGGCACAGATAATAGGAAATCGTATGTTCTCAATATGTATAGTTAAAAAGCACTTACTTTGAGTGACTGATGGCTTGAGGTCTGGCAAAGAAGTGGACACTATGGTTCTCTTCATTGGAGAATTTTCAGGACTTGAATCCAAATGTAATCTGAAACCCTATTAAGCCAAAAATTATTATTTAAAAGCACAAACAATTCAAAGTACAGTTCGCTGAAAAGATGGGAAAAAGGCCAGCTGAGGCCACATTCACCCACATATTCATGCACTGGGTCAGTGAGCGGTGTTCCTTCCTTTCTCTGATGAGAAACTTCTACTCTTTATGTATTCACTGCATAGAGAAAGAAATGCAGTTTAAAGACGGTACCATTTTTTACCCACACATTTTTGGTAAATGGGGAGGGGTACACGAAGTCTGTACATGTTGAATGTGTCTAAGAGTCTCAGTCCACCAACCACAGCAAGCGGAGCTGAATTACATCACTGCTTCCTGGAGAAAGAACCACAGAAGGGATGTGCCAAGACCAGTGGCTGGGGGAATAGTAGACATAGCAGCCACAGGTCTTACAAACAGGAAACCAAAAGAGATTAACAGTTTGAGTTGAAATTGAATAAGCCATTTCAGAGCAAACTACTGAGTAAACCAGAGGATGGATGACAATCAGTGAAGGTAGAAAATCAGCAAGAAAGACATGCAAATACGTTTGTGCCCCTCAGTTCTGCTTTATCATAAACATCCAAATTAGGTTGACAATTAGCAATGTTGGAAGGAAGATATCTAGCCTACCACCAATGCCTCCACTTCCTTGAGCCAAAAGAAGCATGTTGATTAGCAAGTCATAACTCCTGGTCTGCGTATTTGTTCTGGGGAGTGACTCAGAAATGACAAAGTGAAAACAGCTATTGACCAGTGTAACAGAATGGCCCGTGACACCTAGAGACGTTGGAAGGATGAGAGATACTCCTGTGCCAGCAGCAACAATAACTCTTGGGTCGAAATCCACCCTGTGCCCTTTTGGGTGTAGGGTGGCTAATAGTGAATGATAATTCATATATTACATGTGATGGGACATTATTAATACTTCATATTGCTGGACTGAGATATCACAAGGAGTCATGATGACATGACCAGGTCAGCCAGTGAGTCATACCTTTTGTATAATAGGCTATTGAAATATCTTAAGGTGTTGGCTATCCACGGTAAAGACACTCACTCTCACAAGACTCTGCCATTGTGTGATAAGTCTGTCTAGGTAATGTGATTGAGGTTTCCTTTCTGTGTGTGAAGATTATCTGTGATTGTGTATTATTCAAAAGGGAAAATCATTGTGTGATAAAGATGTCTGTGTTACTATTCAAGGTTAATTGAACACTATTGAAAATACGGTGCCGACCGGTCTACATGGTTAGCTTACCTGAATGCCTTTTAGAGTGTGATTGAAGCCCCCCATGGTGTGAAGGGGGGTGGAGATTGCATTGTCCTGTGATTAACTGTATTATGCTGTACTGGATATAAGCAAGCTAAGGAAACTAATAAATTGTCATATCTTTGGAAGCAAGAACGGAGCTCTGTCTCGTCTTATTCTGGGAAAGGATATGGATCGTGTATGCAATATTGTCGGAGTGTGTCAGATAAGCTTGTCGTGGTTGGATGGAAGGTTGTCAGCGGTGGTGACCGTTACAATCAGCATGACAGTCAACTGGCATTTTTGTAAAGAGAAGACTAGAAACATCAGCTTATACATCTTCTACCCATGTCTTCTGCCCACCAGGCCGCGTCACTCATTCACAGTCCTCTGTGAATGGAAAACTACCATGGCTTGGCAGCCTTTGCGGCTGTCGGCTTTTAGTTTTCAATGAACTATCACGGTGCTTTGATAGTTCATTGGGTCTGTCAGAATGTATCGGCTTCCTTGCACGTGGTATGCGCAAACCAATACACCAACAGGGCTGCATGACACCTGCTTATCACTGGTGCAATGCTTTACAGTCTCCGGAAAAAAAAAAATTGCATTTTGTCAAGTTTTGCGAACCTATCCTTTAATGTACATACACAGGAAAATGACTAAAATTCATGCACGCTGGTACAAGATGCCGTCTTTACTGCATACAATTTCTCTAGCAACCACAGACAGTTGTTAGCATTTCTTCACATCTGGTAAAAATGCCCTAGTCTGATTTCCTTCTGCACTAAAGTAGACGACATCACAGCCCAGGTGGCAGAGTCTGCTGTGGAGTTCACTCCAGGCCAATACTTGCTTCACCACTCCATGCTCTGAGTGACAATACAAGAGATCCTTGTTACATATGATTAAGGCAGCGTGGTTGTACATTCCTATCCAGAGGCCAGACACTGCTAGCATGAGATTGGTTAATTCGTCTGAATAGATTAGAGGAGATGGAGGAACGGATTCTCAGGGCCCATGACAGAAATTCATCCTTTACCAATACCTGGGTGAGTTTGTTGCATTTGGTAGGAAGATGTGGCTTCAAATGGAGTAGACTCATGGCTTTGGTCTTCAATGCCATACCCATTTACAAACACTGGAGCCTGTTTATATATATCCCTTTGTGGATAGACATGCTATGGCATGCTGGCAGTAGGGGAGGGAGTGGTTTAGTCGAAGGCGTGGTGCCTCCTAAACAGTGGAGCGGCACTCACTTCCACTATCTTAACACCCCCCCCCACCCTTTTTCTTCCTCTTTTGCCTTGGAAGTGAGTTACCTCTGCTTATTCACTTGATTTTAGCTCCTGCTGACATTGGGGTAATTATATTGGTAATTTCACTTGCGTTGTATAGGTAACCTTTTGGAATTATTGCTGCTATAATATTTTTCAGTTTTTGGTTTTGATCATTTTATTTTTAATTTTCCATAGTTTACCTATGGAACAACCCATTGGGGTATTTCATTTTTCTGTACTGTTGCATTTGTACCTTCCTATAATTTTCAATAAAATTATAATTGAAGAAAAAATACATTTTGAATCTGCACCATCTTACAAAGCCAAATATCAAGTACGAGTGAGCTGAACTTTATACAAAATATAAGACAAGTCAGTTTCCTAATTGGAAGAACGTGGATATTTACCAAATCTACTTTACAATATTATCTAGGAGTGAAGTCATAAATAACCACATTATTACCTCATCGAGTGCTGCCTCAAGCTCCTGCTTTATATGGTTTTCCAAGAAGCCATTCTCTGCAGATGTCTTCTCCAACATGTCCCCACTTCCAGCTAGCTGGGTATTATTGTCTTTTACCTTTTGACACACAGCAGGTTTAGTATGCGTATTCTCCATTGCTGACATATCAGATTTTCTAGCGTTTACAGAAACAGGGGAACAAGGTGCCGGCTGTCGTCCTTGTGGCATTTTTGCTTTCATCATCTCAAGGCTGGGAAGCATGGCTCGTTTTCGGAGTAGATTATTTTGAGCAAAGCTGTTTTTTAATTTGATTTTTATCCACTTGGAATTCCTTGTTCCTGGACTTGTTTTCTTCTCCAGTTTACATCTGATATTCTGTGGCTTTCTACTGGGGAAAAAACGGTTCAGTTGGCTAACTGGACTTTTTTCAGCAATGGGTGGAGAGACATCTGCCAGGATTTCTGCGCTCTCATCTTTAGTCTTCTCGTCAGTGGGACTAGTTGGAGAACTTGGGCCTTTAACGACTTCTACTGTGTCAGACTCTATTTCTCCAGCAATTTCATTGCACAAATCCAAGATACTAACTCTCTTAGACTTCTGGTCATCTTCAGAGGGTGTATCCTTTTTCTTATTGGCTTCTGACTGGGCAACCTTTTGCTTTTTTGCTTTACTTTTGGTCGTGCCGTCAACAGGTTTTGCGATTCTCTTACGCTTTAATGGTGCTGCGGATGGCAAAAGGTTTACAGCTTTGCCTTCACTGGATATTCTTTTATTTAAGGATGAATCCAACATTTGTTTGGAACTACTACTGCAAGAAATGGACTTGTTACCAACTTTAATCTCTTTTTTAACAGTACTGTTTGGGACAGACTCAGATTTTACAGATTTCTTGGTGTGGTTGACAGGGCAAGTTCTCTTAGGCTGTTTTGAGCATGTTTTACTTTTAGCTTCTGAAATGTTTATCTTTTCTCTAGGTCCTTTAGAATTCTTTGGTGCAGTTTTTGCAGATCCTTGCTTAGCATTGTCTTTAAGCCTTTTTTTGGACACCACCGGAATTGTTTGCTGTGAAATTGGCGGTGATGGCTTTAACCCCTTTTTGCGTGTTCCAGTTGCCTTTTTAACAGCTTGTGCTGGCTTATGTGCTTTTTTCTTGGGTTCCACGTCCGATTTTTTAACCGTTGTTTTCCTAACTGGTGCTTTCTTTACATTGATGACCTTTTTAACTTGTTTATTGCATTTTGGCAACACATCACACTTCTTTGCAGGTTTGCTTGGAGTGCTATGGTTTACATTCTTGACCGTTTTCTTTATACCTGCAGGCTGTAAATCAGATTTAGGTCTGGTTTTTGTGCCGACACTCTTTTTCACACATTTAACAGTTTTTGTTACTCTCAAAGCTGGATTTTTGCTGGTGCTTCTTGTTATTTTGTTACTTTTATTTTGCACAGTGGATTCTTTAGCCACAGTTTTTCTGACATTTGACTGATTCTTTTTCTGTGCTTTTGAAGCACTGCTGGAAGACTTTTGTGTAACCTTTTTTAAAGGAGTCACCTCTTTGGCTTTGCGTAGGTTTTTACCCTTTGCAGGCACAATTTTTACAGCACTTTTTTTGGTAGCTTTTAAAACTGTACTTCTCTTTCGACCAGCTTCTGTCTTGGATGGTTTGGAGCTCTTAATGGCTTTATTTGTTGGCGCTTTTGAGTTGTTTTTCTTCTGTGCTGAAGACAGATTTGTTTTAGCTTTGCTAGAAATACCAAGTCTCTTTTTAGGAGTAACAGAATGGCTTTCACATTCTTTAACCTTCTGACGCTTTGTACTGTTCTCTGGCAAGGATGACTTCCTTTTCTGTGATGTCATCACTGAAACAATAAAAGTAGAAATAAGAATATAACCATGGCCAGAAATTTCAACCAATGTCATTTGAAATAAAAAAAATACATTATGTACCAAAAATGATTAGGCAAGTAAGTATTTTGACCAAATAATCATTTTTATGCATATTGTCCATCTCCAAACTGTACAAGTGTGAATGCTTATTGGATTTAAGCATATCAGGTGATGTGTATATGTTAAATGGGGGAGGGTGTGGCCTAAAGAGATCAACACCCTGTATCAAGGTGTTAATTGTTAGGGCAGCTTCTTTTCTACAGGCAAAATAGATCACAAAGAGATTTAGTCAAAAAAAATCAAAGTCTTTCAGAGGGATGCAGCACTATGATATTGAGGTGTGATAACAAAACGATCAAAAGCTGTTGTTGCAAATAGTCAACATGATCGCAAGAAATGTGTTGAGGAAAAAAAAAAAAACGCAAATGAACTGCCAAAGATTTTAGAAGAATCAAACAAGAAGCTACCAGGAACTCATTATCCTGTCATATTCTAGAACCGAAACCTACCTGGAGTACCCAGAAGTACAAGGTGTTCAGTGCTCAGAGACATGGCCAAGGTAAGGGAGGCTGAAACCCAACCACCACTAAACAAGACACACAAGTTGACACGTCAAGGACTGGGTCAAGAAATATCTGAAGACAGAATTTGTATGGACTGATGTAGGGCCGAAACAACTAATCGATCAAAATAGTTGTCTGCATACAGAATGCATTATTTGTTTACATATCAGGAAATACAGTGCAGCACAAATACAGTTCAGTACACCATTCATACATGCAAGTGCCTGAGAACTTGTGAATGTGTGAGGAACAATACCTTGTGGGACATGTAGTCCTGGGCAGGAAGTGAATGCTTCTAAAGTCAGAAGTTTGTTTACCTTACTATAGAGGCGCTGTATATTACACTTTGCAGCTTGCTATTGGGGCACTCTAAATTCAGGAGGAGCCAAAAGTGTCAGTGGGGGACCCCAGAAGAGGAAAATTGGGGCTGTTCTGTGCAATGGTTTTGAACAGAGCAGGCAAGTAGGACTTTTTTTTTTTTTTTTTTTAAACAACACTTTAAAGAAGGGAAGATCAGAATCTGGAGGTAATATAAGGCATTACAATAAAAGTTAACTTTTACCAGTAAAATATATATATCTCCATGAAAAAAAAAATATATACACACATACATATATATATATATATATATATATATATATATATATATATATATATATATATATATATATATATACACATACATATATATACACACACACACACACACATTTATCACTGCATATAGAAATTTAAGAAAAAAAAAACCTAGAAAAATTAAGTTCAATGTTTCCGAGCATGCATGTTTCATTTCGTAGGAGTTCCATACAGACAAACGGAATTTCCATCGGGAAAAAAAAAAGAGAACATGTTCTCTAACTCCATCAGAATTTCCAATGGGGCATATACACAGTTGGAATATCAGATGAAAAAATTCCGTCCGACTTTTTCCATCGGAAATTCCGATTGTGTGTACGAGCCATAAATTGGTACAGATTAAGGAGGTAGGCCTTAAAAAGAGAAGAAAGGCCTAAAGACTAGACATTCTTTTAAATGTCCCTTCCTACGAAACTTGTATAAAAAAAATAATAGTTTTTATTAAACATATCAAAGACAGCAAACAAAAGTACAAAACTGTACAAAAACCCTTTCCTTGGTCCTTCTTTGAACACATTTCTGGTGAAACATTATCAAACTGCAGAATTTAGTCCATGAGTAACCTATTGTTACATCAAATAGAAGAAAAATCAAAGAAGGACAAAATACTTGCTTGGACATGGTTATCAGGTAATCAACACCAACCTGATGGAAAACCATGGACCTCTTTCAAAATCTTCACCAGTTTATCTGATAAAGAAGCTACACCCAATCAGGAAAGCGCGCACCCTCTACATATCCTACAAGTAGCCCTCTGTCCCAATCAGAGGGGACCCAAAGAGCCATTTTTACCAGGGGTCCCAGGTTTTCTCAAAGTAGGCCAGCTTATCCCAGAAAATAGCTGCTATTCGTTCACTGATAATAAATCCATGTCAATTTGGCTTTTAAAAGGTCAAAGGAAATCGTGAGGGACTTCTAGGTCCATGCAATAGATATCTTAGCTGTAGTGAAATTAAATGCGATCAGGCGCCTCAATGTCCCGGTGTGCCCTCCAGCAACCTCCCCAGAAGGACCTGCTGTGGGGTCTTGGGTAGATTCACTTGGGTGAGGGAATAGATAAAAATGATATACTGCCTTACTTTGCTGCATGTCCATAATGTATGGAGGAATGTTCCCTCCTGAGGAAGGCGGCCTGTGTGAAAGGGGCCTTAGACAAAAGGAGTGCTATACTTGGATTTTGCCAAAGCATTTGACACAGTTCGCCACACATGGCTAATGTGCAAGATAAAGTCTACAGGCTTCGAAAAATAAGTTTGTAAATGGATAGAAACCTCAGAATGTGCACTTTCAGCCCATATTCATAAGAGAACTATAGTTTGAATATGTAAACTAAAATGATGTCTGTGTCCAAATTATATATATATATATATATATATATATATATATATATATATATATATATATATATATATATATATATATATATATATATATATATATATATCCCCAACTGTATATTCACATCAGTCCCTGCTTACAATCAAAAAAAGGGATTTTTAAATACAGCTTACCTGTAAAATCCTTTTCTTGGAGTACATCACGGGACACAGAGCGGCATATTCATTACTATATGGGTTATATGGAGTACCTTCAGGTGTGGACACTGGCAATCTCAAACAGGAAGTCCCCTCCCTATATAACCCCCTCCCCTAGAGGGAGTCCCTCAGTTTTGTAGCAAGCAGTATGCCTCCCAAAATGGTCACCCAAAAAGAGGGGTGGGAGCTCTGTGTCCCGTGATGTACTCCAAGAAAAGGATTTTACAGGTAAGCTGTATTTAAAAATCCCTTTTTCTTTCTCGTACATCACGGGACACAGAGCGGCATATTCATTACTATATGGGATGTCCGAAAGCAATGCTTTAATGAGGGGAGGGAGACATCTTCCAAAGAAGGATTCAATTTAGAGGTAAACTCAAATAATAATAATAATTCCAACTTAGTCAAGAAAAAACTTCTTTTTTTTTTTTTTTAACCAAGGGTGCTTCTGATCCCGAGGATTTCAAACTGCAGCCTGTAGTACTGCCTGTCCAAAGGCAGAATCCGCATTCCTTCTCACGTCTAGTTGATAAAACCTTGTAAACGTGTGGACTGATGACCACGTTGCCGCCTTGCATATCTGAGCCATAGAGATCTGATGGTGTGCTGCCCAAGAGGCGCCCATGGCCCTGGTAGAATGGGCCTTTACCGACAACGGAGGAGGCAACCTCTTCAAACCGTAGGCTTGAATGATTAATTGTCTAATCCATCTCGAGATGGTGGATTTTGCAGCTGCCTGCCCCTTCTTGGGGCCATCTGGTAGAACGAATAATACATCTGTCTTCCGGATTTTTTCTGTAGCTTTAAGATAGGCCTTCATGGCCCGGACAATATCCAAGGTATGCAGCAACCCCTCCTTTCTAGATGTAGGTTTTGGAAAGAAGGATGGAAGTACCAAATCCTGGTTTAAGTGAAATTTGGATATAACCTTTGGTAGAAAGGAAGGATGGGGCCGGAGAACTGCCCTGTCCTTATGCAGAACGAGATATGGTTCCTTACACGATAAGGCTGCTAATTCTGACACTCTCCTGGCCGAAACTATGGCGACCAAGAAAACCAACTTTCTTGTCAGTAAGACTAAAGGAATCTCAGCCAACGGCTCAAAGGGCTGTTTCTGTAAAGTGGACAGGACAAGATTTAAGTCCCATGGACAAATTGGTGACTTGACAGGAGGATTAATACGCAAGACCCCCTGTATGAAGGTCTTTACCAGCGAGTGGGTGGCCAGCGGCCTCTGAAACCACACTGACAGAGCTGAGATCTGTCCCTTGATTGTGCTTAGTGCCAGGCCTTTATCCACTCCTAGCTGGAGAAAACTTAACACCCTATCAATAGTATATTTGCGGGAATTCCATCTTTTGGATTCACACCAGCCTACGTAGTTCCTCCACACCCTGTAATAAATCACCCTGGAGACCGGCTTTCTAGCCCTAATCAGGGTAGGAATTACCTGCCTAGACAGACCTCTACCCCTGAGAATCAGGGATTCAGCCTCCAGGCCGTCAAATTTAGACGCTGTAATGTAGGGTGGAGGATCGGGCCTTGTGAGAGTAGGTCTGGTTGTAGAGGAAGAGTCCAAGGGTCTCCCACTGCCATCTTCAGGACTAGTGAGTACCAAGTCCTCCGGGGCCAAGCCGGAGCTACTAGAATGACTGGCTTGTGCTCCACTCTGATCCTGCGCAACAGGCGAGGGAGTAACTGTAGCGGAGGGAATGCATATAGAAGTTTGAATTGATGCCAAGGGCAAACCAACGCATCGGTTCCGCAGGCCATAGGATCCCTCGCTCGAGACACGAACCTGTCTAGTTTCTTGTTGAACCTGGATGCCATTATATCTACGTCCGGCATTCCCCACCTCTGGCAGATTGTCTGAAAGACCTGGGGATGCAGAGACCACTCCCCTGGCAACAGACTCTGGCGACTTAAGAAGTCTGCCTGCAGGTTGTCCACTCCGGGAATGAATATCGCCGAAATGCAGGGTACATGAACCTCTGCCCACTGAAAAATCAAGCTCACCTCCCTCTGAGCGGCCTGACTCCTGGTTCCCCCTTGGTGGTTTATGTATGCCACCGCCGTGGCATTGTCTGACTGGATTCTCACCGGGAACCCCTTTAATCTGGAGGTCCATGCCAGAAGGGCTAGGCGAGCAGCTCTGATCTCCAAGATATTGATGGGGAGCTGCCTCTCTGCTTTCACCCAAGTTCCCTGGCGAGAGAACCCCTCGAAGACCGCCCCCCAGCCTGCCAGGCTGGCGTCTGTGGTAACTACCTTCCAGACAACAGGGCTGAAGGATTTTCCCTTTAGAAGATTCTGGGGGTTCAACCACCAGGCCAGGCTTTGTCGGACCCTTGATGATAGCGTCAAAGGGGACTCTAAGGCATGTGCCCTCTTGCCCCAGGCTGCTAGAATAGCTGCCTGTAGGACGCGAGTGTGGATCTGAGCGTATGGTACTGCCTCGAACGTGGCCACTAGCTTGCCTAGTACTCGCATACATAGGCGAATAGTTGGTTTTTTCTTGTTTAGAACCAACTGAACCAACTCCCTTGATAGCTTCGATCTTTACCAGGGGCAGGAACACCTTTTGCTGTTCTGTGTCTAACCTCATGCCGAGGTATTCCAACTGCTTTGTAGGCTGGAACGCTGACTTTCCCCGGTTTAGGACCCAGCCGAATTCTTCGAGGTACCGAACCGTGAGGTTTACTGCCTTTTGCAGACCCGACCGTGAGTGATCTATGATTAAAAGGTCGTCCAAGTATGCTAGGACTGTGACCCCCTGGACCCTTAAATTGGCCAGAACTGGGGCTAGGATCTTCGTGAATACCCGGGGGGCCGTGGCCAGCCCGAAGGGGAGCGCCCTGAATTGGAAGTGTCGCTGCCCCACCGCGAAGCGTAAAAATCTTTGATGCGACTGACAGATTGGTACATGAAGGTAAGCATCCTTTATGTCTATGGAGGCCAGAAAATCGTCCTTCTGAAGCGCGGCGGCTGCTGACCGGATGGATTCCATCCGGAAGGAACGAACCCTTAGGAAACCGTTTAACCTCTTTAGGTCCAAGATTGGCCTGACATCGCCGTTGGGCTTTGGTATGACAAAGAGATTGGAATAGAAACCTAGCCCTTGCTCTTGGGCTGGCACTTCTATAATTACGTCCTGGCAAAGCAGGTGATCCAAAGCTGCCAGCATTGAGGCCTTCCTTGCTGGATCCCTTGGTAGCCTTGATTCCTGAAAATGAGGCGGAGGATACCTTAGAAACTCCAGTCTGTAGCCTGTGGTTACAGATGCCCGGACCCATTTGTCGGGGATCTTGGCTTCCCAAACTTCTGAGAAGAAACGAAGCCTTCCCCCCACCCGCGAGAGTGGGGGCGCCCCTTCATAAGGCAGACTTAGGGGCTGTCTTTGTCGGCTTGCGATACCACGGCCTCTTACCCCCAAGGGCCTGTCCCTGCGATCTACCGTTAACGTTGGATTGTGCAGGCGGCCGTCGATACTGCCTGGAATTTGAGGGCCCCGAGACAGGAAAGAGCTGCCTTTTAAATGTAGGCGCCCGGAATGTCTTTTTGACCGGTAAAAGGGTACTCTTGCCATTTGAAATAGTCTGAATATATTTATCCAGATCCTCTCCGAAGAGTTGTCCTCCATGGAAGGGAAACCCTGCCAGAAGCTTTTTGCATGGGGGCTCCGCCGCCCAGTTCTTCAACCATAAGAGCCTTCTCATGTGTACCAAAAATAGTGATAAACGAGAGGCCTGCTGGATGGAATCTTTTATAGCATCTACAGCAAAACACAGAGCTCTGGGAATGTCAGAAAACTCTTCTGCTTGTTGGGTAGGCATGTCCTTTAACATTTCCTTTGTCTGGTCTTTTAACGCCTGACAAACACCAATCGCAGCCACAGCCGGCTGTACCACTGCTCCTGCCGTAGCAAAGGATGCTTTTAAAAGTGTCTCTAACCTTTTATCAACCGGATCTTTAAACATATGTATGTTTTCCACCGGGCAAGTTAGTGATTTATTCACACATGAGATGGCTGCATCCACTACTGGGAGCCTCCACCTCTTGGAGAATTTTTCCTCCATGGGGTAAATGACCGCAAATCTTTTCGGTGGCAGAAAAATCCTGTCCGGCCGTACCCAATCCCGAAAGATCAATTCCTCCAAAAGAGGATGGACTGGAAAAACTGCGTTGCTTAACGGAGCTTTCAAAGAGCCCAGAGAGGATACCGGAGGAACCTGAGGCTCTGGCAATGGTAAACTAAATGCCGAGCGGACCATGTCCGTCAAAGACTGTACCCACAGTCTTTCTGTCTGGGAGTCTGAAAATGGTTCCTCCGAGGCAGACCCCTCAATCCCTGAACCCTCTTGGTTCAGGTCTAGTTGATCCTCCTGTGATTCCAATTCCTCCGGAGAGAGAATCTCAGCATCTGAGGATACACCTCTTGGTGATGGGGATCTAACCCGTTTCTTACCAGGAATAGCTCTAGCGATCAATGCTGCTATTCTCTCTTCTAGCCCCCCTAGGGATACGGCTAGCATCTCCTCTGTGATAAACACAGGGCTGGGCTGATCTGGGCCAGCCTCCGCACCAGATCCCCTTAATGGCTCATCCAAGGCACTTTTTATGTTAATAAGTTGCGGGGAAAGTATCGGCATATCAGAATCAGAAAGGGAACCCTTTTGTTTTTTGGTCTTTTTTGTACCCTTTGACCCCGAACCTTTGGAAGCCATAATACAAAATCGAGGGACTCCGCCCACACAACAGACTGTAGTGGGCAGGAGTAAAAAACCAGAGTTTAGGGGACAATAGATCACTAATGCCCAAAAACTGATGGGATCCCGTATGTTTTTTTTTTTTTTTTTTTTTTTTAAATATATATTATATATTTACTTTTGACAACATACAGTGACCCCAAACTAAGTTTGCCAGCCTCCAACCTGCTGCAAAAAAGGGGGATTTCTTGGCTTAACAAAAAAGGCATTGGAACAAAGTCCACATGTACTACCCCTCTTCCGCCACCGGGAGTCACTGTTCTGCCGCTCTGCGTCCTCTCCTCTGAAAATCAGCCTCAGACTGAGCACTGACAATGCCTGCTGTCTATAACAGCACAAAGGCGCGCCCCTGTACGACGCCGCAGGCACGCCCCCCCCCGCCCTCCTGTCTGAACGGCGCGAAAAACGTCAATAAGACGTGCGCGCGCGGGCGCGTATGCCGGAAACAGGAGGAACATGGAGGAGCCGCGCTGCTGGAGATCCAGGAACGCAGAAACAGGCGGCAGATTCAAACCCCCGGCCAGGTAGGACTCTCCAAAGGCCCCTAGGGATCTTTACTAGCCCTAGGAAGAAACAGCAGGTTTAGCTAGCAACACATATTTAGACAGGGGGACCTAGTGATGGGGGAGAAAAGGGTGTCATCCTGTCTCTTTTAGACATAGTGAGCAAGGTTGCCCATGCAGAGCATACTTAGGCTATCCCCCTTTTTAGGTTACCCCGGAGAGCCTGCTGTCGAACCAATCCCGCAGGCTCCCCCTTACCTGCTCCATGCTGCAGGATGTTTGTCCAGCAAACTGATCCAATCTTCTCCCATCTCCGTGGGTAGCGTAGTAGACCTTCAGGCCCTGGGGTCCTATGAAGGTACCCACTGTCCTGGACCTATATAGCACCCTGGCAAACAGGAACTTATGGTTTTTACAAACTCCAAGTCCTGGGCCCAGGGTCCAGCCCTCCAAAGAGGAGCATTATAGGCAAAACCCCACGGCTTGGGGCCCGGGTACTGTCCACTTTGGCACTGAGGCTCCTTGGACAGATCCGGTTAGCCCGCCCTTAATCCCAAGGATGTGGAGCAAAGCTATTCCGTGACCAACACCTAAGACACTGGCGAAAAAACTGAGGGACTCCCTCTAGGGGAGGGGGTTATATAGGGAGGGGACTTCCTGTTTGAGATTGCCAGTGTCCACACCTGAAGGTACTCCATATAACCCATATAGTAATGAATATGCCGCTCTGTGTCCCGTGATGTACGAGAAAGAAAGGTTAACTCACAGTCATACATTCACATAACTAGGGCTTATGGCCCGTACACACAATCCGAATATCGTACGACTTTTTTCGCTTAATAGTCGCAAGTAAAATAAAACAGGTTATTAAAGTCACGAAAATTCTCGTACGACAGAAAAAAAATAATCTATACTGACTAAACGAAAATCTTACAATCTTACATCGTACGAGGAAAATTTTCGCGCTTGTCCGATCTAATAATATCGGATGAACAGTCGTAATCGGCTCTCGAAAGTAGTGTACACGATCCGAAAATCGTACGATTCTTCCTCGGACGATCGTTTTCGTCCGATATTCGGATCGTGTGTACGGGCCATAATTTAGAGCCAATTAATAAACCAGCAAGTCTTTGGAGTGTCGGAGGAAACCATAGTAACTGGAGGAGACCCATGCAGGCATAGGTAGTGTTGTGGTTGGAATTCGAACCAGTGACCCCAGTGTTAGGTGGAAGTGCTAACCACATAGCCACAATGAACATACACTCACCAGCCACTTTATTAGGTACACCTTGCCAATACTGAGTTGGACCCCCTTTTGCCTTTAGAACTGCTTTAATTCTTCATGGCATAGATTCAACAAGGTGTTGGAAACATTCCTTAGATTTTGATCCATATTGACATGATAGCATCACGCAGTTGCTGCACATTTGTCGCCTGCATATCCACGATTCTAATCTCCCATTACAACACATCCCAAAGGTGCTCTATATGGTGACTGTGGAGGCCATTGGAGTGCAGTGAACACATTTTCATGTTTAAGAAACCAGTGGTGAGATGATTTGAGCTTTGTGACCTGGTGCATTATCCTGCTGGAAGGAGCCATCAGAAGATGGGGACACTGTAGTCATAAAGGGATGGACATGGTCAGCAACAATAATCAGGTAGGCTGTGGTGTTTAAATGATGCTCAATTGGTACTAAGGGGCCCAAAGTGTGCCAAGAAAATATCTCCCACACCATTACACTACCACCAGCCTAAACCGTTCATACAAGGCAGGATGGATCAATATTGTCATGTTCATGCAAAATTCTGACCCTACCATCTGAATGTGGCAGCTAAAAATCGAGACAACTCAGAACAGGCAATGTTTTTCCAATCTTCTATTGTCCAATTTTGATGAGCCTGTGCAAATTGTAGCCTCAGTTTCCTGTTCTTACCGACAGGAGTGGTACCCGGTGTGGTCTTTTGCTGCTGTATCCCATCTGCTGTCTTATGCATTCACGGAGGATATTCTGCATGCCTTGGTTTTAACAAGTGGTTATTTGAGTTACTATGTCTGCCCATTCTCCTCTGACATCAACAACCTATTTTCCTCCACACAACCTCCACTCGCTAAACCCTAAAGATGGTTGCGCATGAAAATCCCAGTAGATCACCAGTTTTTGAAATACTTAAATCAGACCATCTTGCACCAACAACCATACCACATTCAAAGTCACTTAAATCCCCTTTCTTCCCCATTCTGATGCTCAGTTTAGACTTCAGCAAGTTGTCTTCACCACATCTAGATGCACTGAGTTGCTGCCATGTGACTGGCTGATTAGCAACTTGTGTTACAAAGCAACTGAACAGGTGTACCTAATGAAGTGGCCAGTGAGTGTATATGGGGTGCTAGAGATGAAGCCTCAAAGTAAAAGTTGAGGTCGCCTGAAATTTTTTGGAAACAAATGACAGCAATAAACAATTATGTGGGTCAGCTTTTCAAGCAGGAATCTATAAAACAGAACAGACATGTGTTAATCAAGTACATTACACAGAACTGGCCACTTTTCAAGCTTCACAAGCTGTAAAGTACAGTACATTTGGAGAGATAATGTTCAGCTGAGCTCGCCAGTAAAACATAGTGCAATCAAGGCTGAATTCCCATCACTGCAGCCTGTAGGCATGCAACCTAAGGAACCCAAAGCAACGGCTCGACCCTTACATAGAAAATGTTCTTGTTTTATCAGTGTAGAATATTTGGGTTTTTTAAGGGATATCCCTTTATTGGCTAACATAGTGGAACTAAGGGCAAAGAAAATTAGACGCTCCCTTAAGTTAAAGGACTTAAACCCCCCCCCCCCCCCCCTCCATTGATTAATCAATGCAGACCAATTAGCTATGGTTCACACCAGTACGAAGTTCAAAGACGATTTTCAGATTTCATGTGCGGCTTGCTGACATCTGTGCAACTTCACTTAACCACTTCTGGACCGCCCACTGTATATATACACGTCGACACTTTAAAGATGGATATCTTTGTTATGGCAGCAGATAGCAGCTGCTATAACCCAGTTATCCATCTTTTCAGTGAGCGGTCCGGTTTACGATAATGGTGGTCTCTGCGGCGGATTTGCCATGAGATCACCGTTATCGGCAGCGGGAGAATGCCACCCCCCTCCCGCCGCTTACCGGAACCGTCGGTAGAGGCGGAGGTGATCGGGTCCTTGCTGTGGCTGGGTATGGAGACGAGTGAGGGGGGAGATGGCTCCCACCCGTCTCCATACCATAGCAGGGCAGAAGCGAACTCAAAACGTCCCTTCCGCCCATAGCTCTTTTTTTTATTGTATTTTAGTGTAAATATGAGATCTGAGGTCTTTTTTGACCCCAGATCTCATTATTTAAGAGGACCTGTCATGATTTTTTCTATTACAGGGGATGTTTACATTCCTTGTAATAGGAAAACAAAATTGACCCAAAATGTTTTTTTTTTTTTTTTTAAACAGTGTCAAAATAAAATAAAATAAAAAATATTTTTTTAAAGTGCCCCGTCCCTACGAGCTTGCGTGCAGAAGCGAAGGCATACGTGAGCAGCGCCCGATAATGAAAAAGGGTGTTCAAACCACACATGTGAGGTATCGCTGCGATTGTTAGAGCGAGAGCAATAATTCTAGCCCTAGATCTCCTCTAACTTAAAGGGGTGTTCCAGCCAAATGTAATGTTTATTAAAAGTCAGCAGCTACAAAAAGTGTAGCTGCTGGCTTCTAATAAACATTCACTTACCTTCTCCACGTTCCAGCGACGCGCCGACTGGGGCTCCGCTCCTCTCCCCCCCTCCCCGGCCGGCGTCTTCATTCCGACTGTGGGCACCCAGCCGTGACAGCCTTCGGCTTCACGGCCGGGCACCCACTGCGCATGCGCGAGCGGAACTGCGCATGCGCGAGCGGCACGGCCTGCCGCTGATTGGACAGACGATCGCATGGGACCTGTCATGTGTCCCATGCGATCGCCTACAGGGAGGGGCTGCTGTAGGTGATTAAGCTTAATCGCCTAACCAGCCCCTCGGCGGAAGCAGGAAGTCCCACTCCTCCTGAAGCCCCCACTCCCCCCCCAAAAAAATTACATGCCAAATGTGGCATGTAAGGGGGTGAGGAGTGGGTTAAGCGGAAGTTCCAATTTTGGGTGGAACTCCGCTTTAAAAAATTCTACAGGTTGCATGTTTTGAATGTCACCTATGGAGATTTTTAAGAGTAAAAGTTTGTCATTATTCCACGAGCGGGACATGTAGGGTATCAATTTACTCGACTTAAAGCGGAGCTCCAGCCGCAATTTTTTTTTAAAGTCAGCAGCTACTAACAGTGTAGCTGCTGACTTTAAATAAAGGACACTTACCTTGTCCTACTTGCCCGCGCTGATGGGCCCCCCGATGCCGGTCCCACGATCGCTCCGGGTCCCGCGCCGACATTCACACTATGGGAAACAGGCAGTGAAGCCGTACGGCTTCACTGCCCATTTCCTACTGCGCCTGCGTGAGTCTCACGCTGGCTTGTGAATGGGCGCGCTGCTCTTTGAGAACACACACAGTTCCCAGAAAGCAGCGCGCCCATTCACAAGGAGAAGGAGAAGAAGAAAAGGCACCGCGGAGTGGAAGAGGCAGATTACGGACTTCCGCATAGCAACAGGTATTTCGGGTGAGTATTTTTTATATATTTTTTTCAGGGTTTTTTTATTGAATTTTTTTAAACAACATGGGAAAATGTTGTTTTCCTGGGTGGAGCTCCGCTTTAACTTTATCTTTAACAATATATATATATATATATAAAAAAAAAACATTTGGGCTAACTTTACTGTTGTCTTATTTTTTTTAATCAAAAAAGTGTATTTTATCCCAAAAAAGTTTGCTTGCAAGACCGCTGTGTGACAAAGTATTGAAATGGCCGCCACTTTATTCTCTAGGGTGTTAGAAACAAAAAAAAAAAAAAAAAAAGTATAATGTTTGGGGGGCTCCAAGTAATTTTCTAGCAAAAAAACATTTTAACTTTTTAAACTACATATCTGAAAAAAGAGGCTCGGTCCTTAAGTGGTTAACAGACTTCAAGGCAAATTGCAAAGAAATAGTTGCAGCGAATTTGAACGATTTTATTGCCACAAATGTGGTGTGACTTTGAACTGTTAAGTAACATGACAAGTCACACCGATGTGAACCAGGCCTTAGAGAACATGTAAATGTAAACACTGTACCTGCTGCTTGCACCTCTCTGACACCACGTGACGACAGAGGAAGGCGGGGTCACCCGTTTAAGTCACAGAGTGGCCCCGCCCTCAGCTATATAACAGCTGCCATTGAGAAAAAGCGTCACTCGGCGGAGCTGTTGCAGTTTTTTTCCCGGCTCGTCGGGCGGCATGAGATGGATTTACATCGTGGGACATTTTTATTTTTTAATAAAGGACTTGTCACAAAGTGTCTCCTGCCTTTTTTATAATTTTTGACACTGTTCTGAATTGGTAGGGGTACAGTGCACCCGTTACCAATTCACATGGGGGGGGGGGGGGGGGCTGGTATGGATTTTGGAGAGAACCCCCACTAAATGTATTTATTTATATTCATATCAGACCCAAAGGATTATCTATATTCATTACAGCCGCGATCAGTTTTAAATGCCTTTTTTTCTTTTAGAAATGTCATTTTGCTGCGGGACTTTTCAAAACACGGGAAAAATGCACCACTTTACAGGCATACTATAGACACCCCCCAGGTATGATATTTAAAGGAATAATTTCATTTTTATTGTTTCACTTTAAGCATTATTAAAACAACTGCTCCTGAAAAAAACACATACATGTCCCCTGGGGCAGGACCCGGGTCCCCAAACACTTTTTATGGCAATACAGTAAAACCTTGGATTGTGAGCATAATTCGTTTCAGAAACATGCTTGTAATCCAAAGCACTTGCATATCAAAGCATTTTTTTTTAAAGGGTATAAAAGAAAAGAGAGGCACCTCTAAGTGTAGCAATATGTTGCTAAATGTTGTGCCTTCATTAGATGTAACCATATTACTACACTTGGAGGCTCCTCTCTTCTTTTTTAGACTCAGTTGTGACATGACGCTACTCTTATATCAAGACATCACTTGTATATCAAGGCAAAATTTATTAAAACATTTTGCTTGTCTCGCAAAACGCTCTCAAACCAAGGTTTTACTGTAACTTGCATATAACCCTTTTACCACTTAACGACCGCCGCATGTATATGTACGTCCACAGAATGGCACGTACAGGCAGATGGACGTGCGGGTGAGTCCCTGCCTTCCGATCGGGACCCCCCCGCGCTACATGCAGCGGTCGGTAAGCGTGTGGGAGCAATCCGGGATAAGGGGGGGCGGCTGTTCGTTTCTGTCTGCCCCCTCACGATCGCTCCCAGAAAATCCGCTTTGCCCGCCCTCTGCCTGTGTAATGTAAACACAGGCAGAGGAAGTCATGTCACCTCTCCTCTCGGCGGTATTTTCGTTCTGGCGAGAGGAGAGAAGACATCACATAGTAAGTCGCACCAACAGCACACTGACACCACACACATAGGCACATTTAACCCCTTCCAATCACCCCCCCCCCTACCCCCGTCACAGTGTCACTGATTGCAGTGATCATATATTTACTGATCACTGCATCTAGTGTCAGTGTGACAGTTAGTGTGACAGGCAGTTAGTGTTAGGTCCAGGTTAGCCCCGTACCCTCCCTAATAAAGGTTTAACCCCTTGATCACCGCCCTAGTTAACCCTTTCACCCCCTATTACCAGTGTCACTAAGCAATCAGTTTTCTGATCGCTGTATTAGTGTCACTGTTGCCGCTAGGTAGCTAATTTGTTTTTTATATTGCAATTTTTTTTTACTAAAGACATGTGGCTGAATACATTTTGGCCCAAATGTATGACAACAAGTAGAAAATATCCTTTTTTTTTCAAAATTTTCGGTCTTTTTCCGTTTATATCGCAAAAAATAAAAATTGCAGAGACAATGGGAAGAAAAGGACGCAAATTTTGTTTGGGAGCCACACCGCACGACCGCGCAATTGTCTGTTAAAGCAACGCAGTGCCGAAATGTAAAAACACCTTTGGGCATTTAGCAGCATATTGGTCCAGGGCTTAAGTGGTTAAAATTAGCACCTATTGGTTTTTCATGTTAGTGTCCCATAGACTTTAATGGTGTTCTGTGGCTTTTTAGAATTTGCCGAACACTGCATAAGGTTAGCTTTTCAGTGAACACCCAATGTTCGCGTCAAACATCTGGCTCATCCCTAGTAGGAATCTGTAACAAAGTTTGTTAAAATGTGCATAGATCATGTTTTTTTTTCTCAACAAAAGTGGAGTTACGCCTTAAAGCGGAGCTCCACCCAGGAAAATAAAATCTTCCCATGTTGTTTAAAAAAAAAAAAAAAAAAAAAAAAATACTCACCCGAAATAGCTGTTGCTATGCGGAAGTCCGTAATCTGCCTCTTCCACTCCGCGGTGCCTTTTCTTCTTGTCCTTCTCCTTGTGAATGGGGCGCGCTGCTTTCTGGGAACTGTGTGTGTTCTCAGAGAGCAGCGCGCCCATTCACAAGCCAGCGTGAGACTCACGCAGTAGGAAATGGACAGTGAAGCCGTACGGCTTCACTGCCTGTTTCCCATAGTGTGAATGGCGGCGCGGGACCTGGATCGATCGTGGGACCGGCATCGGGGGGGCCATCAGTGCGGGCAAGTAGGACAAGGTAAGTGTCCTTATTTAAAGTCAGCAGCTACACTGTTAGTAGCTGCTGACTTAAAAAAAAAAAAAAAATAGCGGCTGGAGCTCCGCTTTAAGGAATACTAAAGGCTTTCTATTGTTTTAATACAACAAACATGTCATACTCATACTCTGTGCAATGGTTTTGGTTAGAGCAGTCCCAATCCTCCACCAGCACTCCTGGCTTCACCCACTCCAGCCCCCCACTGTGTGCTTACTCCAGAGCCCAACTCTGAGTGTCCATCAAACACAGAGCAGGACTTAGCCCTGCCCCCTCCTCATAGGCTCTGATTGACAGCAGCGGGAACCAATGAGGAGTGAGAGACCTGACAGAGTCTCAGCTCTTGTGCACATGACTGGATCCGGCAAGTATTTAGGGGGGCTGCAGGGGAAGCTGTATGCAAAAGTTTTTTTTTACCTTACTGCAGTAAGGCAAGAAACTTTCTGCCTTTCTAAATACTTTGAAGCGCAGTTCCAGTCTTTTTTTAAACTTCCAATGCCCCCCCCCACCCCACCCCACCCCCAGTCAGTGCACAGGGATAAATGTAGATTTATTTTTTGTTTGTTTCTAAATAAAATAAAATAAATTATATCTTCAGGCAGAACTTCCTGTTGTGGCCATCTAGGCAATGACATCATTAGACAATTCCCATTGGACTCTGCGATATCTGTGTCATCAAACCCAGAAGCCTTTGGGTAAGGCATAGTAAAGCCTTTTTTTTTTTTTAAATAACAAACATGTTATACTTACCTGCTCTGTGCGGTGGTTTTGCACAGAGCAGCTTGAATTCTCCTCTTCTCAGGTCCCACGCCGGCGCTCCTGGCCCCACGCTCCTGTTGGGGCCCCCACAGTAAGCAGCTTGCCATGGGGCCACCCAAGCAGGCATGCTCCAGACCTGCGGCTCTGTGTGTCCATTTACACACCGAGCCCCAGCTCGGCCCCGCGCCCTCCATCTCCTTATTGGCTCACTGGCTGTGAGTGACAGCAGCGGAAGCCAAGCCAGGAGTGCGAGTCCTCGGAGAGGCAAGGCTCTGGTGGACATTTCAGGATTGAGAGGGGGCTCGGGAAAGTATTAGGGGGACTGCTGCACAAATAAGGTAAACCTCATATCTTTACAAACACTTCTGGGAAGCCTAATAAAAGCTTGCATTTTTTGAACACGACATGACAGTCTACAATCCACTGTACCATGTGGGGTCATCACTGCTCAGGTGTGAGATTGGGAGGTGCACCAAATATTGAGAAAAAGACACAAGCGGACTTCAGATGCCCACATCATAGATGGCCACCTGCCTGCTTCCGAGATCAGGTACATTTTTAAAAGCTTAAAGTGGAGTTCCACCCAAAAAAAGTAATTAATGTGCATGAAATAAATAAAAAATTGGAGATTTTTTTTTTTTACTCACCTTTAAATGGCTGTTGCTATGCGGGCCCTCGAAATCTTCCTCCATCATCACCTAGGCTCCTTTTGTCACTTCCCTCTGCAGTTCCGCTCGCTACTGCTCCTGAGGGATGTGTGTCATCATTTCCCGTGAGTCAGTGGGCAGCGCCGAGTGCTAGCTTGCCATAGCAACGGGGCGGGCACTTCTGAAAACCCTGCCCATTGTTATGGCAACCTGTATACTTTACAGCGGCGCTGCGGCCCATTACTGCACACGTGCGAGAATAGGGCGGTGCATGCTGGTCACTCAGTTGCACCATATCCCTGGAAATAAATGCGTGTGTGCTTCACATGCCTATAAGCAAAATGAAAAACTGCCAGAACACATCTAACAAAGTTATTTTAACAGATGAAACTGGACATCGGGGGACAATTGTTACAGAAGACGCAAGTTTTATAATGACATTTTAAATGCTTGTGAAAGGTTATAAAAAATAATTGTCATTGTAGTTGGAACTCCACTTTAAAACTAACCAGCACGAATACTATTTAAATTTAGAGGGACAAGTAATAAAAATCATAGGGGAGCTTTTAAAAAATAAAAAATTGATTACAGGGATTGGAGCTCCGCTTTATAGCAGGGGTCCCCAAACCGCGGCCTGGGTCGGATGTGGCCTTCTGCTTGCCTTTATCCAGCCCTTGGGGCACTACTCCCCCTACTGACACCCATGATGGGACACTACTCCCCCCCCTACTGACACCCATGATGGGACACTACTCCCCCCCCCCTACTGACACCCATGATGGGACGCTACTCCCCCCCCCTACTGACACCCACGATGGGACGCTACTCCCCCCCCCTACTGACACCCATGATGGGACACTACTCCCCCCCCCCTACTGACACCCACGATGGGACACTACTCCCCCCCCCCCTACTGACACCCACGATGGGACCTACTACCCCCCCCCCCCCCTACTGACACCCACGATGGGACTACTACCCCCCCCCCCTACTGACACCCACGATGGGACGCTACTCCCCCCCCCCCCTACTGACACCCACGATGGGACGCTACTCCCCCCCCTCTGACCCCCCCCTACTGACACCCACGATGGGACGCTACTCCCCCCCCTACTGACACCCACGATGGGACGCTACTCCCCCCCCTACTGACACCCACGATACTCCCCCCCCCCTACTGACACCCCCCGCTACTCCCCCCCTACTGACACCCCCCCTACTGACACCCACGATGGGACGCTACTCCCCCCCCCCCCCCCCTACGCTGACACCCCGATGGGACGCTACTACTCCCCACGATGGGACGCTACTCCCCCCCCTACTGACACCCACGATGGGACGCTACTCCCCCCCCTACTGACACCCACGATGGGACGCTACTCCCCCCCCTACTGACACCCACGATGGGACGCTACTCCCCCCTACTGACACCCACGATGGGACGCTACTCCCCCCCCTACTGACACCCACGATGGGACGCTACTCCCCCCCTACTGACACCCACGATGGGACGCTACTCCCCCCCCCCCCCCCCTACTGACACCCACGATGGGACGCTACTCCCCCCCCTACTGACACCCACGATGGGACGCTACTCCCCCCCCTACTGACACCCACGATGGGACGCTACTCCCCCCCTACTGACACCCACGATGGGACGCTACTCCCCCCCCTACTGACACCCACGATGGGACGCTACTCCCCCCCTACTGACACCCACGATGGGACGCTACTCCCCCCCCCTACTGACACCCACGATGGGACGCTACTCCCCCCCCTACTGACACCCACGATGGGACGCTACTCCCCCCCCCCCTACTGACACCCACGATGGGACGCTACTCCCCCCCCCCCCCTACTGACACCCACGATGGGACGCTACTCCCCCCCCTACTGACACCCACGATGGGACGCTACTCCCCCCCCTACTGACACCCACGATGGGACGCTACTCCCCCCTACTGACACCCACGATGGGACGCTACTACCCCCCCCCTACTGACACCCACGATGGGACGCTACTCCCCCCCCTACTGACACCCACGATGGGACGCTACTCCCCCCTACTGACACCCACGATGGGACGCTACTCCCCCCTACTGACACCCACGATGGGACGCTACTCCCCCCCCTACTGACACCCACGATGGGACGCTACTCCCCCCCCTACTGACACCCACGATGGGACGCTACTCCCCCCTACTGACACCCACGATGGGACGCTACTCCCCCCCCCCTACTGACTGGGACGCTACTCCCCCCCTACTGACACCCACGATGGGACGCTACTCCCCCCCCTACTGACACCCACGATGGGACGCTACTCCCCCCCCTACTGACACCCACGATGGGACGCTACTCCCCCCCCTACTGACACCCACGATGGGACGCTACTCCCCCCTACTGACACCCACGATGGGACGCTACTCCCCTACTGACACCCACGATGGGACGCTACTCCCCCCTACTGACACCCACGATGGGACGCTACTCCCCCCTACTGACATCCACGATGGGACACTACTCCCCCCTACTGACATCCACGATGGGACACTACTCCTTCCCTAATACTGAATATGGGTCACTATTCCTCCTATTGAAGCCAGGACATGTTCTGCTCCCACTGGCCACAGTCTGGCCCCCTGAGGTCTAAACAACAGAAAAGTGGCCCTTTGTTTAGGAAGTTTGGAGACCCCTGCTTTAAAGGATCTGCTACTGACAGCTTGGTGCCAGATACCACAGCATACCTTGAGAGGTCTAGTGGTGTCCATGCCTTTATGGGTCGGGGCTGTTCTGGCAGCAAAAGGGGACCTACTGAATATTAGGTGGGTGACCCTAAAGTTACAGCTGATCGGTGTATGTAATGGAGTTTACTGATGAATGTACCTGTATCCCGAATCTCGGCTTCAAGGAATATCTACTCTGGGATCTTTCCGAGTGACATGATCTACATTCCTGGAGGACCAAACCACAAGGCCACCATGAGAGCTGCAGGAAGCATGGTGAACATAGGTGACACATTCCAGGAGTGGAGGATTCTAGGGGACACCTCATAGAGGAGTACATTCCCCCACTCCTATCCAGACACGACTCATGTCACCCTATTCCCCTCCACAGCCCCCCTTGTACCCCACACTCAGCACTATCCCCACACTGACTAAGACAAGACATACACCTCCTAGCAGTGACACTAACCGGACTGATGGGGGAGTGCTCGAGCCGTCCACCCTCTTCGCTCATCAGGTTCTTCTCCCTTCACTCAGAACCTCCTATGGAACAGATAACCGGAAGTGTCGAGTTATGAGGGCAGCGCACAGCCCTACCGTATGAATGTACACACTGAGAAATCACCGGCTTCGGGCAGACAGGAGAAACTTCCCGGGAGGAGCAGTAAAGCGTCAGTAAAGCCGATCAAAGCATGCGCACACAGCTACTTCTGTCGCCCCGCCCCTTACTGCGGCTCAAGACTCGTTTTGATCCTGTCGCCGCTCCTGGGATTTTCCATGATACTGTAAGCTCGCTCCCGTGTGTTTCCCCGGTACTGATCTTGCAGAGCGCGCTCCCGGTCCTCTGGCTGATGGTCATGTGATGGGAGGGCTGTGTATTTTTATATTTTTATAATAAAAGCAGTCCTGTCATAGTTCATGGTGTCGTGTCCTATGTGAATGCTGAAACCAGCCTCATGCACACATGCTGTCAGAAACACAGCATTAGAGGCAGAAAAAAAAAAAAAAAAAAAAAAAAAAAAAAAAAAAAACAGGGCCAGCGCACTCAAAAAAAACAAACAAGTGACGTCCGTTCATATCAAATGCCTGAATAAATTAAACACTTCAGACCGGAAGGTTTTACCCCCTTGCTGACCATGCTATTTTTTTGCGATACATTGCGTTATTTTATCTGACAATTACGCGGTCGTGTGACGTAGTACCCAAATAAAATTGATGTTCTTTTTTTTTACCGCAAATAGAGCTTTCCTTTGGTGGTATTTAATAACCTTAAAGCGGAGCTCCACCCAGGAAAACAAAATTTTGCCATGTTGTTTAAAAAAATTAAATAAAAAAAACCTGGAAAAAAAAAAGAAAAATACTCACGCCCGAAATAGCTGTTGCTATGCGGAAGTCCGTAATCTGCCTCTTCCACTCCGCGGTGCCTTTTCTTCTTGTCCTTCTCCTTGTGAATGGGGCGCGCTGCTTTCTGGGAACTGTGTGTGTTCTCAGAGAGCAGCGCGCCCATTCACAAGCCAGCGTGAGACTCACGCAGGCGTACGGCTTCACTGCCTGTTTCCCGAAGTGTGAATGGCGGCGCGGGACCCAGAGCGATCGTGGGACCGGCGTCGGGGGGCCCATCAGCGCGGGCAAGTAGGACAAGGTAAGTGTCCTTATTTAAAGTCAGCAGCTACACTGTTAGTAGCTGCTGACTTTAAAAAAAAAAAAATCGCGGCTGGAGCTCTGCTTTAACAGACAGCAAGTAGGTAGGAGGCAGACTACCTCCCCTGTGTATCTATCACTCTTAGTGCCATCATGGTGCCCCCAATTTCGGGGCAGCGTGGGCTCAAGGACCAGCTACTTTGGGCAAAGTGCAGGGGCCCCCCATGCAGCTGAGGCCCCTGGGCATTGCCCAGGTGTGCCCTCTAATTAAGACAGCCCTGCACCCCCCCCTGCTGTCTATTGCACAAAGTTACATACAGGTACGTTGTTTTGCGCAATAGAGCCGACCTGCTGCAGTATGCGTACTGTGGCTGGTCGGCAAGCAGGTAATATGGTGGCCAATGAAACAAATGAACACCAAAACACTTGACGCCTAAATGTATATAAAAACGTGGCTTTTTTTTAACATTGCTTCCTTCTGCCAGAAGAAAGGCGTTTAGAAAAGTTGCAGTGTACATGAGGCCTTACTAATATATTGAGTATAACATTTTTAACCGATTGCTGGCCGTATAACATAGATATACAGTGGCTTAGCTTGCTAGATCATGTACTAAGTATGTGATCTGACACCCTTAGGGTAGGGGGCACACTGCCAGCGATTATTAAACACAGCAGATGTCGATCTTCAGGTGCAGGCCAATCGATTATCACCGGCGCCTGGGGATCATCATGAAGTTACACAGGACTGGGCTCTGCCTATGTAAACAAGGCAGAGACCTGTCCTCTCAGTGGGGAAGTAATAGATTTTCTCTAAAAAGCAGGGAATTGATTACTTCCCAACTAGTAAAAGCACCTCCCACAGTGCAATTGCAACCGTGCAAAAGTGCGACAGTGCTGAAAACTAAAACTTGGTCTGGGCAGGAAGGGGGTGAAAATGCCCTGTATTGAAGTGACTAACTATATCTTGTATGTAATAATACAATCTTTGTTATTTTATATATATTGATATATTGTAGTATCTGAATTACTTATTTTGCTGGCACCCCCAAAAATCCCCCTAAAAAACTTCCCTTGTCCATTTTCTTGTTTGTTCTTCCCAGGGACTAGCTTAAGATACATAAATATGTATAACTTCAGTTTTCTATTCTCTGGAAGGCTTTTCCAGAGGCGAGCAGGAGTAATCAATAAAAAAGGGAAAAATACTGCGCTATAAAACCTATGGTAACAGAAAGCAGCAACAACTGAGTGTTATATACACACAGTAATGTAAAGCAAAAAAGTTGGAGTTGCGCTATATGAAAAATAAAAAAGACAAACAAAGTGAACTAACTATACAAAAATAAAGATTCCAAGTCTGTTACGGAGCACAGTGCCTTAGTGAAAACAAATAATGTCCAAATAAAAATTGCTTAGTATAGGCAGTGAAAGTAGTCCATCAGTTCCACAAAAAAGATTAGAATAAAATCCTTAATTGGAAAGTGATTATAATGCAAACAATGGAAAAAAGAGATGAATCTGCGCCACAGACAACTTAAATAAAAAGTGGTGTAATAAAAAGTGATAAAGTTTGAAGTGGCTGCCCCTACATAAAAACCCACCTATGTGGGAGTGAATATTAAGTAAAAAATAGCAGGTAATGGCGCCTACTAGAAATAAAGTGCATATAGAAATGTGCAAATATAAATATAAATATAAATGGTGTCTGTCCAAAAAAGTGCTGGTCCTAGTCAAAGTATAACATATATGTAACACAAAATAAATTGAATATTAATTGATAATTATGTGATTGAATTAATAAGTATAATAAAAAAATATTTCATAAAAGTCCAATTCCTAGTGATAAAAATTACAAAATAGGTGTTGCAATATTAGATGATGATAATAATAATAATCCAAAAAAAGTCCAGTTTTATGATATAAAGTGATATGTGCTTCATGCAGGTATAGCCTTCAGTGGATCACTCAGTGCTCTCCCCCAATGGTCCCGCACTCACCGGATCCAACTACCCCTGCAGGGGTAATAGGCTTTCTCAATAAGTCTCCACACTTCAATAATGCAAACAATCATAGGAAGTCCAATATGTAAACCAAAACCACCACCGAGATTGCACCAATAAATGAATGAATGGAGGCTTACCAGAAGGCAAGCTCAACAGGCTTGCGGCTATAAACCCTAGCCCGGGCCTTTAGAAATTCTCTGCAAATGATGAAGGGTTGTAGAAAACTCCAAAGATATCACCGATTATGAACAGAGAAAGAGCTCACATAGTGAAGTATGTCAGCACAACATTTATAAATTATATAAAAATTATATAAGAAGTGACTATGTTAACACCACCACCGTTTCACCCAGATAGATAGGAGGCTTACCAGAAGCCAGGTAACGATCTTCCTATGGCTAAAAAACCCTTAGCCAGGGCCTTGTGTGGTAACGCTGCTAGCTGGATGTCCTATAGGTTCTCTCAGTATCGCATCAGCGGCGATTAACGATAAGAAATAAAAAAGCCCACATAGTGAAGTACATAAAAATAGGCTAAAAAGTTACACTTACAAAACATCTCGTAAAAACAGGCAAAAAGATAGCAAAGCCGGCCGGCTTAGTTGAATGCCCGTTCCACTTGGATCGTCACGTATTGCGTCAGCACGTCACCTTCCCGACGTACCCTATGGGACGTCCCGGGGGGCAGGTAAGATGTTTGTGTATCTTAGGAAGATAATAAATCACAGGTGTTTTAGGTGCCGAAGGCTGTCACGGCTGGGTGCCCACAGTCGGGATGGAGACGCCGGCTGGGGAGGGGGGGAGAGGAGCGGAGCCCCGGTCGGTGCGTCGCTGGAACGCAGGAGCAGGTAAGTGAGTGTTTATTAAAAGCCAGCAGCTACACTTTTTGTAGCTGCTGACTTTTAATAAACACATTTTTTGGCTGGAACACCCCTTTAATTCATTTACAGGTTTTTATCAGTGTAGAAAATGTTGTGTTTGCTCCTTTAGTAGCTGCCCTCACAGACGCACCTATAAATTTATTTCTACAACTATCCTGCAGGAGCACACAATCAAACCGTTTATCACGTGCTCAACCGAGGGGTTGGTCTACTTGCTCCAATGCCCATGTGGGCTTCAATATGTGGGTCGGACCAAGAGACCCCTCTCGGTTAGACTAAATGAACATATTTTCTGTGAACTCGATCTGGTTCAGGTGGAGGGCCTCCTTGTTGGCCTAAATGAAACTAACAAAACATTTGTCAATACATTGTTGGTTATGTTTGATCTTATGATAATCTAGATCAATTTCTATATTTTCCATTTTAATATATATTCATATATTTTTATTTTTTATATCTTTGTTTTTTATATATATACTTTTTTATAGTTATTTACTAATTTATCGACTACAGTCGTTTGGCTTACTTATATACACTGGTTGGTGCTAATTTCCGTTCAGTGTTTATATACTCCTACCCATATTATCATTTTTTTTGGACGGGAAGTAACATATATATTGGTTTATAATGTTGGTTTATGTACCACTAGACTGACTCTGACTCTTAATTAAGTTGTGAGCCTCTTTGGTTGGTCGTTTCAATATTCGCGTTTTTTAATATATGTTTTTGTTCCTGCAAGACCACCATATGTAGACACCTTAGCCCTTTCGTTCAGATCGAGGCTTGGCTCTCTGGTCTTGTCGGGCCATCATGGATGACCATCTACTGATTCAAATCGAGGCTTGGTTTTTCCCAATTAGTATTTCACGCGGTGCATCAGTGCGTCGCCCGTGCCCCTAGACGACTTCAAATGTGTGACGAAACATACGTCGGGAAGGTGACGTGCTGACGCAATACGTGACGATCCAAGTGGAACAGGCATTCAACTAAGCAGGCCGGCTTTGCTATCTTTTTGCCTGTTTTTACGAGATGTTTTGTAAGTGTAACCTTTATTAAACTTTTTAGCCTATTTTTTTGTACTTCACTATGTGGGCTTTTTTATTTCTTATCGTTAATCGCCGCTGATGCGATACTGAGAGAACCTATAGGACATCCAGCTAGCAGCGTTACCACACAAGGCCCTGGCTAAGGGTTTTTTAGCCATAGGAAGATCATTACCTGGCTTCTGGTAAGCCTCCTATCTATCTGGGTGAAACGGTGGTGGTGTTAACATAGTCACTTCTTATATAATTTATAAATGTTGTGCTGACATACTTCACTATGTGAGCTCTTTCTCTGTTCATAATCGGTGATATCTTTGGAGTTTTCTACAACCCTTCATCATTTGCAGAGGATTTCTAAAGGCCCGGGCTAGGGTTTATAGCTGCAAGCCTGTTCAGCTTGCCTTCTGGTAAGCCTCCATTCATTCATTTATTGGTGCAATCTCGGTGGTGGTTTTGGTTTACATATTGGTCTTCCTATGATTGTTTGCATTATAATCACTTTCCAATTAAGGAGTAATCAATGACCAAGCTTAGGGAAACCTGATCAGACCTAGAAAAAACAAATCCCTACTCCACTGCGTACAGCAGGGCCAAAAACTAAGTTTAGCCTGACAGGGTGCTACATCAACATTTAGCCTGCAGGGTGCTACATCAACAATAGTGAAGTTCACCCTTGCATTGATATTGGTTAAGTTCCCCCTTACGTTGATAGTGGTGAAATTTTCCTTTACGTTGATCGTGGTGAAGTTCCAGAGGCGGCTCTTTAATTAGGCAAATTAGGCGGTCGCCTAAGGCCTCGCACTCACAGGGGCCTTGCGGCCGCCTAATTTGCCTCTGTTTTTTTTTTAACACATTATGGGCATGGTGGGGCCCTCGTGTCTTAGTTTTGCTTAAGGCCTCACAAAGCCTAGAGCCGCCTCTGTGAAGTTCCTCCTTATGTTGTAGTAATGAAGGTCCCCCTTATGTTGCTACTGGTGAAGTTCCCCTTTATGTTGATAGTGGTGAAGTTTTTCCTTACATTGACAATGGTAAAGTTCCACCCTAAGTTAACAATGGTGAAATTCCCCCTTACGTTGCTAGTGGTGAAGTGCTATCTTATAATGGGGGAAAGTAGAGGAGTGCCTCCTTGTGTTAGCAGTCTGCGATGTAAGACCCCTTTATCTTGTTAGTCTCTGGGAGTTATTTTTTTTTTATAGTCGTTCTTTCCATTCCCTCCAAGTGAAAGAATATGAAAGCCAGTGGGTGGCAGTGTAATAACATGAAATCCTGATTCTTGGTTGTTGGTGTGGCTTATGAAAGGTATACATTGAAAAGGTCACATTGAGCTAGCAGTTTTGATTCTGTATTTAAAGGGGTTGTAAAGGAAAAAAATATTTTCCCTAAATAGCTTCCTTTACCTTCGTACAATCCTGCTTCATTTACCTCATCCTTCCATTTTGCTTTTAAATGTCATTATTTCTTCTGAGAAATGCTCACTTCCTGTTCTTCTGTCTGTAACTCACCACCGTAATACAAGGCTTTCTCCCTGGTGTGGAGAAAGCCTCTTGAGGGGAAAGGGGGCGAGCAGGCAAGTCAGGACACTCTCTACTTTGCAGATAGAGAAATGAGCTGTGTGTTAGGGGGCGTCCTGACACTCCTGCTTGGCCCCTCCCCCCTCAAGAGGCTTTCTCCACACCAGGAAGAAAGCCTTGCATTACGGTGGTGAGTTACAGACAGAAGAACAGGAAGTGAGGGTTTCTCAGAAGAAATAAGGACATTTAAAGGCAAAATCGAAGGATGAGGTAAGTAAAGGAGGACTACACAAGGTAAAGGAAGCTATTTAGGGAAAAACATTTTTTTCCTTTACAACCCCTTTAAGGTGAAAATGTGTTAATGAGTGAAAAACCTTAAATTAGAGAATATCTAGAAAAATAGATACAATGTCCTAAATAAGCAATTAGGGATCAGCATCTGAAGTTTCCAAGCTAAAAACAAAGTTCCACACAAAATATCAAAATGAGCAAATATAAAAACGCCCATTAGTAGAGTCTAAATATGACAATGTATACCAAAACATTACCATATAAGAAACAATGAATAATAAAAAATACATAAATATAAAAATGCAAAAATACATAAAAATTATATATAATTTTTATGTATTTTTGCATTTTTATATTTATGTATTTTTTATTATTCATTGTTTCTTATATAGTAATGTTTTGGTATACATTGTCGTATTTAGACTCTACTAATGGGCGTTTTTATATGTGCTCATTTTGATAGAGCCTTTTTGAATTTTAAAAGTCAGGATATTAACATTGAACTTTTAAACCTTTATATTGATATTTGCCGATTTCTAACTTTGTGATGTGCAGTTCGGTTCCTTATATAATGAGCCCTAATTATTTGCTTATTAGGATCCGACTGCACGCATTTGTGTATGGGGCACACCGGTGACACAATTGCATTTACTCCTTTTGTTCTTTCCTGTGTCTCTCTTGTGGTCCACACCCTCTTTTGGTATTTAAATGGTGTGGTGCTTGGCGTCTAGATATGATCTCCTTTTCCCTGAAGAATCCTTATGTAGGGAAATGCATTGGGTGAAGTCACTATCCTAGACGCTATCATACTTGAGCCAGTCAGACTTTGTTTTTAGCTTGATGTTATTTTCTGATTTGAAGTAAAAAATCTTTTAAATGAACTGCACCATGAAGTCTTTCTCTTTCTGCCCCTATTAACAATACCGGTATGGTGAGCAAGTTTGGATATGCATTTGATAAGTAAAATCCATTGAAAAAGGAGTTTTGCATAGCTCAGACGGGATATCTGCACCTTCATTGGAAACTTCAGATGCTGATCCCTATCTGGCTGATGGTGTTCTGACATGCCTATTTGATCTCTATTACCTGAGATCCAACAGATTTGGTAAGCAGCAGTTATTGCCTTATATTCTTTGATGAACAGCAAATCTTACCTGCAGACAAGTTGTCATTCTGTTGTAATTGTGGATACCGGGAATTGTGAAGCTACTCCGATCATTTTTTGGATCCCTAATTGGTTATTTAGGACATTGTATCTATTTTTCTAGATATTCTCTCATTAAGCCCTGGTTCACACTGGGCTGTGGGAGTGAAGCCGTGCGAGTTCAGCTGAACTCGCACAATTTCACTCCCGCTGGCAGTCCCGATTTCGGCCGCGATTTAAGAGACATCTGTGCAGGTTTCTGCACAGATGTCAATGTAAATCGTGGCCCGAAATCGCAAAAAGTAGTACAGGAACTACTTTTTGAAATCGGTGCAGCGCCGCAGATGCGGCGTCGCACTGATTAGGATGGTGTCATTGCCAACAATTGCCGGCAAATGCCGCCGATTTGAGATGCGATTTCACGTGTGAAATCGCATCTTAAATCAAAGCAAATCGTACCCAGTGTGAACCTGGGCTTAAGGTTTTTCACTCATTAACACATTTTCACCTCATTTATGTAGTAGCGCACTATTTTTGTTTTACACTTTTATGGACTGAATATTTAGGCTGGGTTCACACTAGTGCAGTGTGAATTTCAGCTCTGTAATCTCTGCAGATAGATAAGGGAAGTGTTCAGCAGATCCATTGCGTTTTAACTGCGAAGTTGGAGACCTGGGAGAAGTTCCGGGTGAGAGGAGAGTGGGAGAGGAGAGTGGGAGAGAAATTCCTGAAGAGAAATGAACGCATCTGCGAATCAGCTGCGTACCCATAGAAGATAATGGGACTGAATTCGCACCTGAGCCGCACCACAAGACATAAAATCCACACACGTTTTTACTGCAATGCGCAGTGCGAATGCATCGCACATATGTGAACCAGCCTCATTGAAAACAATGGGCCAGATTCACAGAGCGATTACGCCTGTCTAACTGGTGTTATGCCGCGTACACACGGTCGTTTTTTGCGATGAAAAAAAACGACGTTTTTTAAAACGTCATTTAAATTGATGGTGTGTGGGCAAAACGTCGTTTTTTTGTCTTCAAAAAAACGACCAAAAAAAATTCCAACATGCTTGAATTTTTTGTGTCGTTTTTCAAAACGTTGTTTTTTGTTTCACAAAAAGTCACCGTGTGTAGCAAAAACGTCTTTCAAAACGACGTTTTTCAACCCGCGCATGTCCAGAAGCTAGTTATGAAGCGAGCTTCAATGAAAAAGAGTGGTGAACGTAACCTCGCTTTTTGTGAAAAAACTATGGTGTGTATGCAAAATTGTCTTTGAAAAGTGACGTTTCAAAAACGTCGTTTTTTACTTCACAGAAAACGTCGTTTTTTTTCATCGCAAAAAACAACCGTGTGTACGCGGCATTAGACTGGAGTAATTTCAAATTACGCAAGTTTTTTAGCTAGTCGGAAAGCTCAAACCATGAATAGACGGCTGCAGGCTTCAATTCGACTGGATTACGTGTTCGTACGCCTTCGGATCTACGCTGCAAAAAAAAATTGCAGCCACTGGGTGGACTTCCCGTCGTTTTCCGCGTCGGGGTATGCTAATGAGCTTTTGCCGGCGATCCCAGAAATTACGATCTTCAATCGCAATCTCTTACGGCACCTTTAGTCATCTTTTTTTTACGTAACACTATACCAGCTTTTTGCTGGTCTAATATTAGACAGCCCATGTTAAGTATGGCCGTCGTTCCCGCGTCAAATTTCTACGTTTTCCGACGTCTTTTATTATTTTTTACGTAAGTCGTCCGGGAATAGGAATGTTCGTAAACGCCGCTACTCAAACAACGAATGACGTAACGACGTGATTTCGCGCAATGCACGGCGGGAAATTTCTGAACGGAGCAAGCGCAGTTCGATCGCCGCGGAGACGCGCTTAATTTAAATGCTTCACGCCCCCCAATCGCGTATTTCGATTACGCGGCGAGAAATAGACTACGCCGCCGTAGCGTACGGGCAAAAATCTACCAGGATTCGGTGAAGAGCCTGGTTAAATATACGGCAGCGTAGAGTATTTCGATTACGCAGCGCAATATTAAGTGTATGTGAATCTGGCCCAATGTATTTACAGTAGAAATGTTCTGCGTATTGGATGCGGTTTAAGCCGCACTCAATTCGCATTGGTGTGAACCCGGCCTTAAGGTTTTTTAGTTGCTGTACCACTTCACTTATGTTTTTTTTTTTTTATACTATCTTGATCATCATTAATTTGCAGCACATTTGTTCACTTGTTCATTTATTTATTTAGTTTTATAGGGTTTAGCACAGATTTCTTTCCTTTTACATTGATTCTGTATTTGCCATACATAGATTGATATATAAAAGATAATAAGGATCTAGGCCAAATTCTCATGGCCAAATAAAAAAAGCCAAAAAAAGGGCAGCAATACGCAATAGATTAGACCTTCTCACTAAGAAAAGGACGGTTGATAGACTTAACTCGCAACCAACGGAACCAATCAGAATCATTACATCGTATGGCTCACAATGGGACAGTGTACGTAAGGTTCTTACCAAACACTGGGGCATACTGTGTAATGCTCCTACCTTGACGAACTTTGTGGGTGACTCCCCAAAACTAGTCGCGCGCAGAGCCAGGAGCATAGGAGACATTCTGATAAAATCTGAATTTACCAAAGAACCAGAAACCACTTGGCTATCCAAATACCCAAGGACACTAGGAATGTTCCCTTGCAATAGGTGTAAAATATGTCCATACGTTGACAGGAGTTCGACCTTCACTGATGCACTTGGTCATGACTCCTATGAAATAAGGAGTCTCATTAACTGCTCGACCACAAGAGTTGTTTATGTCATCACTTGCCCTTGTCCTAAAATATACGTGGGCAAAACCAAGCGCGCACTGAAGGTCCGCCTGGGGGAACACCTACGTGAGATTAATGATAAGGAGAAAGAGCCTGAAAAACCCCTTGCAAAACACTTCGCCCAATACCACAACAGATGCTCAAAAGGCCTAACTGTCAAGGGGATATATGCACTCAAAGTCCCTAATAGACGTGGCGACTTTGATCGCATTCTCCAACAGAAGGAAAAATGGTGGGTATACCACCTCAAATCCTTGGTCCCGGTGGAGCTCAACACCGAATTAAACTTACAAATTTTCTTGGACCCCTAACTATCATAACATGCCAAGCATACACTGTATTACATATTATATATTATTATATATAATTTACCAAAGGAAATATTGTACCACTCCTCTCGTTGAGCGATAAAACACCCATTCCTAGCTACCTTATAGAACAAAAACATCCATAAGGAAAGCACAATCTACTGGTCCTAGATCCCTCTGCTGTCATTATCACTATTTTCCTTGAACCCCCTGTCATTCCTGTTTCCTTCCTTCTCCCACTAGCAAATTAAAAATCTATCATACTTTTCTGCTATTATGCACTCCTAATGTGCACATAGATCATACAGGAAAAGGCCACATTGTAAGTTCATATTATATGTTGATCCCTCGTGTTTTTTCCTTTCCCCCTTTCCCTTTTCCCAATTCCCAATTTTCCTAAGTTACCTTCCTTTTTGTTCCCTTTGTTTCCTCCCCTCTAGCATTGTATATGAACACAATGATTTTAGAAGAAGAAAAAATAGGTTCCCTCGTACCTCAGCAATGGCCAACTAGCAATGTAGGGCGGAATATTGCAATTTTGCAATTTGACGCTAATCCGCACCAACAGCTAGCTGTTCCTTTCATACGAGATAAACATAACATGGAACTCTGCTGTCTCTTATGACCCAGCATAAATCTGAAAAGAATGCTACAAGACAAATTTGATGTCATAAAATAATGACATAACATCTACTTTTTCTTCGTAATTGGTAACGCCGGAAGGGATGCATATAAATCAACATTCCTCCTGACGTCCAACACGTCCGAGACGAAGCCACGCCAGTGTGCAAGGCGAAACGCGTCGACGTCACCAGTTAGCGTGATCACGTGACCCCGGAAGTCGGCTGGCTCGCATGGAGAACGGAGGAAGATGGGAACTGTAGGCGAATAACACCAGCCCCCCACCAAATGCTGCGGTACCATCGGAGCTGGAAGAACACAAGCCGTTGACTCAAGGCAACAAGCTGAAGCTGCCTAAATCACACTACATCGAGGCACAACCAACGCTCCAGCCCCATGGCCAAATTTGCCGTCTGATACAACTTCACTAATATATGGACTTCCAAAAAGAGTGAGGCAGACCGTGCAGCTAAAGGAGGTGGTAATGTATTAATGGTGTTATTCCTTTTACTATCACAGAACCCATGAATGATTTGCTATGAACCCAATCATTTCAATAGTTTAGAACAAGCTTTACTGAAAGTAGTCGCTACATGCAAATATTGAGAATGACCAAAACCTGCCCATAAATAACATGATCATGATGGACTGTAACCTACTATCAGCCTTTCATCTATTGAGCTTTGATTACCTCTGAATCAACAACTGCCTAAGGACAATCAACAAGCGCTGGCCATTTGGAAATACTAATAGAGCCAATTATCGCTAGACTTTTCATTGTTCCTCTGTGGCTCTATATTTCAGCTGGTTTCTTATTTTCATAGACAAATAGCCCAACATGAATTATGGCTTATTGACCACGTGACTAAAATTGATCACGCAGCCAATTTCCTAACTTTATGCTTCCCTCCCTTCTCCTCCCCACCCCCATCCAATAAGCCGGTTTACAGCCCTCACATATAGGATTACACTGTAATTTTGAATTTTATTTTTTGGTGGACCTCCTGGGAGGGGATATGCATTACCCCACCCCCCCCCCATCTTTTATATAACCCTTATCTACTAAGATGACCACATCAAAATACAACGTTTTAAGAGTGTATCCATAGTGAGGGCTGAACACTAGGGTGTCCGGACAGCACGCATAGTTTGTATATGTTTGTGTTTGTCTAGTCTTGTCTAAGTGTTATTTGTTCTTTTCTTTTTGATTTGCCTAGTGGTCAGCCCACATAGGTAGGCGACCAGTTTATGAGCTCCAATATAGACGTGCTGTACATAAATTTGAAATTTTGATACATATTAATAAATACTGTTTTATATCTTTAATACTTCTGATCATTACATTTTGTTGCTTAAAGTAACCGCTTTAGGCCCCTAGTGGGCCCTACAGTCCCTTTTCCCGGTCCTTCTCTCTCTTTTTTTACATAACAGAAATCTCTAAATAGTGTTTTACTGAAATTCGGGCTGGTGATTTATGCAAGGGCTGTCACTGTAGATCTATTCAAATTTTGTATACTTTCTTCACTACATGGCGAGTTATTCACCTAGAATTACAGTATATGTGCAAATTTCACAGCCAAAGACATTTCACAGCCTATCCATGCCACTTTTTCAGTTCTAATGAGTGTCACAGTCACCTTTTTCCAGGCACCATAGAATGTGTCAAGTCAGACGCTGATTGTGCAAGAACAAAACAGGATATTTGAAAATTGTGCCTTCACCCTTTTTTCTAGGTATATAATTTATCTCTTGTCTGCATAGGTGTTAACCCATTGATTTACATGGCTGAAGGTGCCAATTGTTGTCAAATCGACAGGGTAGAGAGGTTAAAATGACAGATACAAATTCTTCTATAGATAACAATCACATATATTAATGTAAGGCCTCGTACACACGAGGGGATATGTCCGCTGAAAACGGTCCGATGGACCGTTTCAGCAGACATCTCCGCTCGTGTGTATGGGCTAGCGGACAGATTTCTCCACCCGACAGATTTCAAAGCATGCTTTGAAATCTATCCAGTGGAATCTGTCCGCCCGACATGTCTGCTGGTTAGTACACTTACCAGCAGACATGTCGTCCCCCACCGCCGCCGCGCCGCCGCCGAATGGATTCGGCGCATGCGCGGAAGTGTTTTACTTCCTGGTGCGGTGACGTGGCGGTGACGCGGCGGCGTCAACGTCACCGCCGCGTCACCGCGCCGTCCGGCGGCGGGGAATTTGATCCGATGGTGTGTACACGCCATCGGATCAAACTCCCGATCGGACATATCCGATGGAAATGGTCCGCGGACCGTTTTCATCGGATATGTCCGATCGTGTGTATGGGGCCTAAGAGGCTTAAAGGGGTTGTAAAGGAAACATTTTTTTTCATAATAAGCATCATTTACCCACAGACATTCCTCTTTTTACTTCCTCATTGTTCGTTTTTGCTCAGAAGTTGCTCTATTTCTTCTCTGTTCTGTTCACTTCCTGCTTGTCTGATTTTACCAACCACCGTGAAGGGAGACTTTACTGCGGTGGTCAGTGACGTGCTCGCCCCCCTCCTGGGAACTACATCTGTGTGGCAGGACGCTCTCTACGTGTTAGAGACTTCAAGGAGGTGTGAATTACTGGGCGTGCCGCAATGCATACTGGGAAATGTAGTTCTTACATGAACAAATGATGTAAACCAGGAAGTGAATGAGAGAACAGAAACTAGAACGCCGCAGGTGATATAGATGAAGGAATTTAATAGGTATTTACTTGTTTGTTAACAGAATCATTACACTATAAATGTAACAAAGAGAGTGGTGAGGGAAAGGGAGGGGTGGACTGGGGAAGTAGAAGGGATAAGAAAAAACAGAGGGAATGCACTCACATGGGCCACATCCATATATGAAGTCAAAAAAAAAAAAAAAAAAAATGAAAAACAATATCTATGGAGAGGTATTAAAGGTCGGACTATCGAGGCCAAGGAAGTAGTTTAAAAATATAATTTTTAATATAGTCATAGAATAAAACAAATTAAATGCATGGTAACATATACATAAAAATCACAATAATACATATATACAGGTGAACCACTCTATACACAAAATCCCTAAAGTCGCCGACGCACGTTTCGCCGTGGGGCTTCTTCAGGACGGATGTTTAAGGATTTTGTAAGAAGATGTATAAAAATAGTTGTATGGCCGATGACTCTGCAACCAATGCAAACCAGGGCACGCACCACAATCGAATATTCAATAGTATGTAAAATACTGGGTTCAGAAAAGTCTTCAGAACTTGTTATAGATCTGTTAATTGACAATAAAGTCACGATAAGGGTATTTCTAAGATTCATACAAAAAATATGATGCTATTGGCAGCCTCCATTCCGTGATATAAGACCATAGAGCCAACTGGGACACATAGCCAGAGAATATATTGAGCTTAAGGTTGTCGAGGTATATCAAGCAACCAAACAGCGCATGGATTTTTAGACTTCCAAGTAAGTATGAGCCAGCCAATCAGGGGGTTGATTAGTAAAGGCGTCCGTGTCCCAGGGTGTACATCTGCATGACACACGACGTGTTCATGTCTTTTTATTGGTTTTAAAAAAAAAAAACAGTAAAACATACATTGGTCTTCCACAGTATCAATTCAATTCAATATCACATCAGACCAACGTCAGATAAATGAAGCAGAGCGTGTAATAAGGAATATAGTAATGGTTTAAAACTACATGGCTCCTGGGGTCATGAGGAAGTATAGTTCACAACTGTACAGTATCAGGCAATACAGTATGTACGTATCAGTGTTCATCTAGCACCTATTGAGTAGCAGTTTAGCGAGCTTGATCATTGGGGGGCTCCGGAGGTCGGGGATGGAACCGCCAGCCATTTGGCCCAGACCTTGTCATATCTGTGTGGGCAGCCTCTGTTGGCATAAGTGTTCTTGTATAGCGGTAGGCTATCGCTAATTAGTTGTTCCCACAGGGAAAGAGGTGGGGGGTAGGTTTGCGCCAGCTGAGGGCTATAGCTTTGCGGGCATAGAATAGGAGCAACCCTATCAGGGTGCGTCCCGCCACCGTTGGAACCAGTTGTTCTACCAAGCCTAGCATGCAAGTCGTCATTATCGTTTGCAACGAGATAGAGGTGATTTGTGTTATACAGTCAAATATTTCTTTCCAATATCCGACAAGTCCAGAAATACAATTATCTTTTTAACTGTAATTCAGATTACAGCACTCACGTTGTGGCCTATGTTTCTGGTCTGGCCCATGATCGATTGGCACCAATCACTCCCTGTGTTCATTCAGGAAGGGGCTGGTGAACATGACACATTTACCAGCTCCCGCCCTTCATTCTAACACAGGCGAGAGAGGGAGGTGGGAAGGCCGGACAGCAGCACGGGGCGGGGGGGGGGGGTGGGGGCATGGCGGCGATTGATGTTGCTGGGCATTCAGAATATTGATGAGGGGGTCATAACAATAGTGGGGGCATTTTTTTAAAGTCCTCCTGCGGCTTCCCTGCAGCACCTGAAGCCAGTGAGAGGGGAGAGAAGGAGAAGCTGGCAGCGGGAGAGTAACGGAGATGAGGGGGGGGGCAGAGAAGAGCAGCGGGGGGGGGGGAATTGAAGAGGGTGCATGGAGAGTCAAAACAGCGAGGAATGGTGCAGCCACTGGGAGAGAGAGCAAAATCCAGGACAGTTGGCAAGCCTGGCCACATTTCTCATTCAAAGTTTATGTATAGCCAAACCTTTTCTGTTTTGGATAGTGTAGGGAAGGATTAAAACCACTGTCATTTTTTTATTGCTATCTGTGTTAGGGCTTATTCACACGTACATCTGGGGGCAGCAAAATCCCACGGCTGAGCTATGCTTTTACCGGCCCCCAACATCTACCCACTTTTGCTGCAGAGGAAGTGGTTTTGGGTGTACACATGCCACAGCTATGATACCTTGCTTTGCGGTCATGGCAGAAACGATATCCCCTGTCACTGCACTGTATTAAGGAGAGGATGACCGGGGCCATGTATTGCGAGATTTTGGGCAACAACCTCCTTCCCTCAGTTAGAGCTTTGAAGATGGGTCGAGGCTGGGTTTTCCAACATGACAATGACCCGAAGCACACAGCCAGGATAACCAAGGAGTGGCTCTGTAAGAAGCATATCAAGGTTCTGGCGTGGCCTAGCCAGTCTCCAGACCTAAACCCAATAGAGAATCTTTGGAGGGAGCTCAAACTCTGTGTTTCTCAGCGACAGCCCAGAAACCTGACTGATCTAGAGAAGATCTGTGTGGAGGAGTGGGCCAAAATCCCTCCTCCAGTGTGTGCAAACCTGGTGAAAAACGACAAGAAACGTTTGACCTCTGTAATTGCAAACAAAGGCTACCGTACCAAATATTAACATTGATTTTCTCAGGTGTTCAAATACTTCTTTGCAGCTGTATCATACAAATAAATAGTTAAAAAAATCATACATTGTGATTTCTGGAATTTTTTTTTTTGATTATGTCTCTCACAGTGGACATGCACCTACGATAACAATTTCAGACCCCTCCATGATTGAAGTGGGAGAACTTGCAAAATAGCAGGGTGTTCAAATACTTATTTTCCGCACTGTATATGCACACATGTACGTGTGTGTGTGTATATGTGTATTTCAGTATTCATGTGACAAGACAGTGGTATTTTTCTTGACCAAGATATATATAGACGAAAACCATATGTTCTTTTCAACCCCCTCCTTTCTACTCTACTCCTAACCAACCTCTACCCCTCCCATCGAGCAAAGGGAAAATTGCCCCCATGTCCTGGAATGCTTGTCTCGTGGTCAAGAAACAGATGTAACAAAAGAACACCATATGTGGATGAGCCAATCAGATGCACCCATATGTGATGACGTTTGCTTATGTCACTTTAATATAAAAGCTGTAACTTGAATAAAGGGTTTCTTTCTGCTGGAGTTGACTAGGGTTGTCCCGATACCACTTTTTTAAGACCGAGTACAAGTACCGTTACTTTTTTTAAAGTACTGACCGATACCGAATACCGATACTTTTTTTTTTTTTATGTCATATGACAGTGGCGTTTTTTTTTTTTGTTTTGTCTTTTTTTTACTTTTTTTATAGTGGTGTTTTTTTTATTTTTTTAGAGGGGGGGTAGTGGATTGTCAGTGTGTTTTTTAATTTTTTATTACTATTTACATTTTATTTTTTAATCAGCCCTGTTGGGGGGGCTTTGGTGAGATATCAGGGGTCTTAACAGACCTCTGACATCTCCCCTTTGAGACAGAGAAAGGGACTAGGGAAACAGATTCCGCTGTCCCTTTCTCAGCAGCCTAAGCTGCGCTGAAAATTAATGGAGAGAAGACAGCCGCTTCTCTTCATTCATAAACTGAAACATTGTAATCACAGTTTACAATGTTTCAGTTCTGTGAATGGACAGAGTCATCAGCTCCTTTACCAGCTCCTACCACTGCTCTCCATCCTGACAGTTCCAGGGGGACACGGGGGAGAGAAGGAAAGAGCGGGGGACACGGAGGAGAGAAGGAAACAGCGGGGGACACAGAGGAGAGAAGGAAACAGCAGGGACACAGAGGAAGAAGGAAACAGCGGGGGACACGGAGGAGAAGGAAAACACATCGGGGGGGCACAGAGGGAGAGAGACTGCAGCAAAACGGAGGGGGGCTGGAGGAGGACACAGGACAAGTATCGGGTGAAGCATCGGGAGCATTTGCCTGAGTACAAGTACTCGAGCAAATGCTTGGTATCGGTCCCGATACTAGTATCGGTATCGGGACAACCCTGGAGTTGACGATGGAGACTGAAGCAGTTTGATTTCTTCTGCATGCATGCTCACATCATCATAGTTTTGGCTCAGCAGCAAGAATAGAAAATTAGTAACCTGGAATTGAGCGAGGGAAAAGTCTATTACAATTGTAGCGCTCTTCATTATATGTATGTGTTTCACTAAGTTGGTCAAATTCCATAGTTGAACGTAGAAGACCATACATCTCTCTGTTCCAATACAGTAAGTAAAACAATACAATGTTTGATATTTGTATGTCAACACAGTGATTACATTGAAGACCAATTTTAAACAAAATTGTAATGTGTGTGTTGTCTTTTATATTAATATATTTTGGTATAAATGTTATATATTCAGGCTCATTTTAGCTAGAAGTAATTCACTTTAGAATACCAGCTTGATCCTACTAGATGGACACATTTTACCTAAACGCATTGTATAGGATATAGTTTCACAAGTGTAATGATTGCATGAATAGTCTTTTCTATGATTCTTTAGAGGCAGAACTCCCCAGCAACAAAGTCAAAGTGGAATTATACATTATACTAATTAATGACCAATTAATATCTGTTTTGAGTTGTATGCTTTTGACTCACAAAATGTACTCCCGTTATTATTCCAATAGTAATGCCGCACACTAAACATCATGCTAAAAGTAATGATGTCAGTAAAGTGGTCCTATTGCCATATATAGCCCTTGATTACTCCGGCTAATGAGGCTGAAGTCATGACCATTATGTTCTCTAAGGGTCATCTGCAGCTGAAATTAGCAACACAGAACATACTGTATATAGTTCCAGGAAACAATAGTACATTCATTTGTGCTTCATCCAGCATTATTTAGAGGCTGCTTTATGGTGGTGTTACGGCTCAAAAAATAGATTTCATCCTTTCAGGGTTGCAAGTCTTGGATTGGCTGCTATTTATTACCTAAAACTGTAGTCGTCTGTGTTATTTTTGTATTTGTACAAAGTGACTTTCATTTAGTAAATATAAAGAATAACAATACATTCTATATTGTAACTAAAGTACTGTATATCTGCCAATTAGAGCATGGATTTAACATTATCTTCGTAAACAGATTACATTGTATGTCCTATGTAGTTAGTTGGTGAATACATTATTTTATTTTTTTTATACATGCAAACAAAGGAAATGTTGTAAAAACAGCCGTATGTGACAGACCTGACCACCCCTACCTACAAATGGCTGGTCAAACTCACACCTCGCTGTCACTGGTATGCGACAATACCACTCTCAGCCTCACCCTGCACAAGAATTTCCCAGCTCGCAGAACCAAAATCTAATGCTGTGTACACACAATCATTTTTCGGCATGAAAAAAAAACAACGTTTTTCGTCATTTAGAAAAAACATTAACATTAAAACGACGTTGCCTACACACGATCGTTTAAAAACTATAAAGGGGAAGTTCCATGCGGAGGACGCCACCCTTGGGGCTGCTTTAGCTGATTTCCTGTTAGTAAAAGACGATTTGCACTTTTCTATCTGTTACAGCGTGATGAATGTGCTTACTCTATTACGAACGGTAGTTTTAGGTTCAATAAGATTTTATTAAGAAGAACAATTTTCAACAGATAGTAAAAGAATACATGAACCGACCGCCCGACACTGGGCAGGTCGATCAATAGAACAATAAACATAAACATTCCACATCATGTAATCCAGTGTGAACAAACGTTCCTACACAATAATATTGGTTATACAAGCACAAGTACCTCGTGTTACTCTGCGACCATCAAGGACTTCCCCCGGCCTGGGCGCCCCTCTGGGAGCCTGCTGCGCCAAAGGCCAGGTGGAGGCGAAAAGTTAAACAAGTATGACAAAAATGCAAGTAGCAATGAGATAGCAATAAGTCTGTACGACACATAAGGTCTATAGCTGGCCAATAAACTTGCAGAGTACAAAAAGGAAAATGAAAAGCTAATCCTAGCCAGGCTAAGTCGGTCTGTGGAAGATGACAGAAAAACCAGGAAGAATAGAGGAGAGGTAAATCAAAAAGGTGGAAAGACAGAGAAAAGGGAGTAAGGAAGGGGGTAGGAGGGGGGGGGGGAAGACGGTGTGCTTGGGCTCCCGGCGACGTGCACCAAGCGAATGTTCTCAGATTATACTAAGGCGCTAACGTTGGTAACACACTCAAACTGGGTGGAAGTCTATTTTTGAGCTCATCTGAGGAGGAGTAATGCCTCCAGACTCCCCAGGTGAAAGAGAATTTGGCGTAATTGTCCAGGGATTTGGCCTGCAGCTCTTCCATAAGCATCTCGACGAACGGTAGTTTTACCAGAATGAGCGCTCCCGTCTCATAACTTGCTTCTGAGCATGTGTGGGTTTTTAATGTCGTTTTAGCCCACACACGATAATTTTTACAACCCGAAAAACGACATTGTTTAAAACGTCGTTAAAAAATGCAGCATGTTCGAAAAAAATTTTTTTTTCGTTTTTCAGAACCCGGAAAATTATGTAAAGCCCACACACGATCGTTTTGTAAAAACATTGTTTTTTCATGCCGAAAAATTATCGCGTGTACGCGGTATAAGTGTCAGCAGACTGATAGAGCCACACTGTTCCTGAGCCCCATCTCAATCCAGCGATGTACATGAGAGCAAAAGCTTTTCTGGGTCTCTTCGTCCTCATTGGACAAAACAGCAGCGGGAGCCACTGGCTCCCACTTCTGCCAATCACAGCCAGTGAGCCAACGAGGACAGAGCAGAAGCGGGGCCGAGTGTTGCTCTGTATGTGAATGGACACACAGAGCAGTGGCTCGGGAGAAAGTCTGCTCAGGTGCCCTCATAGCAAGCTGATTTCTGTGGGGGCACTCGGCAGGAGGGAGGGGACCTGTGCATAACCACTGCACAGAGCAGGTCCAACGGGCTAGATCCACGTACATTGGCGCATATATAGACCGGCGTAGCGCATCTCCTTTACGTTACACCGGCTCAAAGGAGGAGGAGGACAGGGGATGGAGTGAGACACAGAGAGGAGAAAGAGAACACATTGCAGGCACGGCCGTAGGGCTGAAGGTGGATTTCCGACTGAAGAAAATAAACTGCCAAAAGGTCGTTTCCTCACCCTCGGGATGGTGTCACCCCATGTAGTGGGTGGCTTCCGGGTGTGGACCGCACCCCCGCCCACTAGCAACGGCACTGTTTCCAGGACACTTTGTTCTTCCTTATGCTGATGATAGTTCTTAAATGCATTAGCTGTATGTTTGAGGGTCATTGTTCTGCTGCATAATACATATTAGGCCAATAACCCACCTTCCTGATAGAATGGGATGATGGATAAAGTGGTTCTAAAGGCTCAAGGTTTTCTACTTTCATGCATTTTATGCATGAAGGTACAAAGAACCCTGTATGTGCAGTAGTCCCCCCAGCCCCCTATATTACTTACCTGAGCCCCATCTCGATCCAACGATGTGCACGAGAGCAGCAGTTCTCTGTGACTCTCCCTGCTTGGCTGAGACAGCAGAAGGGCCATTGACTCCCGCTGACGATCACAGCCAGTGAGCAATAAGGAGAGAGAGAATTCTCACACAGAGCACACACTTGGGAACAAGCCTGCTTGGGTGCCCCCATTGCAAGCTGCTTGCTCTGGGGGCACTTGATAGTAGGGAGGGGCCAAGAGCACCAGCGAGGGGGATAGAGACGGCTCTGTGTAAATCCACTGCACAGAGCAGGTGAGTATGACCTATTTGTTATTTGTCTTTTTACAGAAAGCCTTTAATATGTGCCTGTATTTCTGAGCATTGAGGACACCATTGACTGAGAAACGTTGAGGACTGTAATTGTTATATTTATGATAGTGGTGTACAAAGACCATGTTTTCTAGGTCCTAAATGAAAATCATTTTTTTTCCCCAAGACTTTTAGAAATCTTGGGACATCATTATGTCTTTCTCAAATTTTCTGTTATTTGATCTCCTTTACTTGTAACTTCTTTAACATGCTAAAAGATCCTTCATTTTAGTTGTATGGGCTTATCATAAAAGCAACTAGCTACATCTATGACACCCACTGACCTACAGTTCATAAAATATTGCCATATCCTCCTTGAAATTGTGATGAATAATAAAGAATTTTGTTGTTTGCTTGAAATGCTTTACCACGCCTGTAAGGGAATAATCTCTTTCCGGGGGGTGGTAATCACATCTGAACAAGTCCTCTGAGAACACATTACCAAGGAGATCCCTACCATCTTTTGTATCCTGCTTATTGTAATAGAGTATGTTACAAGATTAAGGTAACCTTTTCTATATGCTTTCTAAAAAAAAACGTGTATCTAAACACCAAAACAAAAATAATAATGTATTACAGCTTACCAGTTTTTTTTTCTTCGTGTTTTTATCACCTGGATATCTATATTAGGAGCCAAAGTTATCATCCTAGGCAGGAAGCCCACGTGGAAACCCTTGGGTAGTACAGAAAGAGAATTCAATGGCTTAAAAGAAGCAGTAGTTAAGAGGTAGACTCTTGGAGCACATACTACATCAAAACAGCGGTGAAAAAATTCCCAAGAAGCAGGGCATAAGAGAGAAAGGACAGAATTCTCTTGGAAGGAAAAGACCACCTTAGGAAGAAAGAAGGCTTTAGGCTGCAAGACAACCTTGAAAGGTTTAGGAAGGGCTCCTAACAGGATAAGGCTGCTTACAGATCCTTTGCTCAATGGCGATAGCAAGAAAAAAGTCCACCTTGCGAGTGGGGTCAGACAAAAGAATTTTCTGAATAGGTTCAAAAGTCAGATACTGAAGAGATGAAAGAGCCAGATTTAGGTTCCAGGGAGACAACACGAAATGTACACAGGGATACATGTGTGAGAACCCCAGAACAGAGCACTCAGGTAGTGAGAGACCAATGATCTCTGAAATAAAACAGAAAAGCCTGATTTGTCTCAAAACCAGATGCTATGCTAGAGCAGACTGGAATTACATAATGCGTCCTATGGGATAGGGCATTGACCCTTGGGACCAAACATACAGATGATCTGGAGGTGCCCACAGAGAGTCTGTCAGGAGTCTGAATACCATGTCCTCCCAGGCTAATTCAGTGCAATTAGAATAACCAGAACGTCCTCCATCTTGATCTTGCAAACAGACAAGGCCACTGGTGTTTTTACTCTCTTCTCTCTGCAGCAAGCAACTAAGTCAGCAGGCAGCCGCCGCTCCGTTCGCGCATAGTGTCAGAGGAGTAGCGCTTGGGTGAAGACTGTGTCTGTGTCCTGAGTCCCAAATGAATGAAAGCAAGAAAACATTCATTAATGGGCACTGGTCAGGCTGCATTTGATGGGCACTTTATTACAAAGGTGGGGTATACATGGGCATGGCAAAGGGGGTGGAGCCAAGGGGGGCCACAAAATGAAGTTTCGCCTAGGGTGTCAAAAATCCTTGCATCAGCCCTGCTGATCCCACTGGGGTATCAAGAATGTTCATTGGGAATGACAGATGCATAGAGCAGTCCAAAGACCAAGTCTATTTGTTCAACACTGTCAGAATGTTGAGTTGGAATGGTCTGGAATAAAACTGAGCAAATGGCACAGACTCGAGGGAGGCAGAAATTAGACCCAAGACCCCAAAGCAGGCACAAAGTGAGGTATTAGAACAATTGGACAGAAGCTTTTTTCTGAGGTAGGAAGATCCTGGCCAGGGTAGTGTCAGGCTCAGGTACACCAATCTGCGAGATGGGTCCAGCAATGATTTCCCCATATTGTGGATCCACCTGAAGCTCTGCAGAGTCTTCTGGATACTGGCTTTCAGGGATATGGAGAAATGGTTCTTGAGCAGGATGTTGTCCTAGTAACTCACAATATAAATTCCCTGACGATAGAGCAGAGCCAAAACTAGGGCAAGTACTTTGGTGGAAACCTGGGGGACATAAAAAGGATAAGGGGGGGGCAACAAATTGTTAATGCTGTTCGCCCATTGCTAACACAAATAGCGCTGATGGGCTAGAAAAATGGGAATGTACACGTAAACATTGTGGTTGTCTTTTAAAGACAGAAGATCTGCTGGAAGGATGGAGGCAATGACTGAACTGGCAGTCTGCATTCTGAAATTTTTGCATTCACAGGAAGAAGTTCTCCTTGGGCTTGACTCCTTTATTTGTTTTGGGGACTTACAAGGTTTGATTAGAAGCCTTCAAAACATTGCTAAAAGGTTAATGAGCCTGTAATGTGGATGAGCTTGGAAGAAGCCTTGGACGCAGCCTTGACTGGTTAAGAGGGTCATGTCTTCCTACAAAAGTATGTTGCTGCATTCAATTTGGAACTGGAAGAGGGGTTAAAGAAAGATTTCCTAGCTTCAAGAGTAGAAGTATTACTGGCAGAGGCATAAGCCTTCCCTTCCTGATGGAGAAGGGTAGTCTTATCTCCTGTACAAGAAAGTACCAATCAGGAGTTCACCTTCAAAGGGTAACTGCTCAAGGAGTTTCTTGCATGGCAGCTTAGCTGACTGGTATTTGAGCCAAATGATTCTGACCATTGGTTGGAGAGAAGACTCATCTTAGGCCTCGTACACACGATAGGATAGCCAGAGGACAATGGTCTGATGGACCGTTTTCATCGGTCAAAACCAATCCTGTGTGGGCCCCATAGGTTATTTAACCTTAGGTTAAAAAAAAGTCAACTTGCTTTAAAATTAACCGATGGATTCCTAACCCATAGGTCAAAACCGATCGTTAGTAGGCACGACCATTGGTTAAAAATCCACGCATGCTCAGAATCAAGTCGATGCATGCTTGGAAGCATTGAACTTCATTTTTTTCAGCACGTCGTTGTGTTTTACGTCACCAAGTTCTGATACGATCGGTTTATTAACTGATGGTGTGTAGGCACATCAGACCATCAGTTAGCTTCATCGGTTAACCGATGACAATGGTCCTTCAGACCGTTCTCATCGGATGGACTGATCGTGTGTACGAGGCTTTAGAGATCTGAAGAATTGTGTCCCCAAACTCATTAATTCAATAGTGGAAGGTCATAGGTAAAATGTCTACTTGACTGTGGACTGAGGCATCCATTAGTATGGAACTAGGATCTTGAGCCATGCATTTGTTTTAGATAATAATGGGCTGGCAAGTGGCAACTGTCAAAAAAGCAACTGCAGTTTGCGTAGTGGGGTCCACTAAAGAAAAGAGAGCTTTAAAAGAGACCATCTTACCTCTTGTCCTGGTCCTTGAACATAGGATTATCTTCCAGGGGGCCTGGAGGAAAGTAAATGTCAGGATATACCACAGGAACTGCCCACCGCAGAATAGCCAAGGAATCTTAGAGAGTAAGATTTTTGGGTAACCATCAGAATAAAGGATACTAGGGCCCCAAGTGGATAAACAAGTGAGTCCATCTGACCATTTTCCCTTGCTTTTGTGATTGCCATGCTTTAAGAAATGTAGTGAAATGTTGTCTTCAGAGGGAGAGAACTCATAACCTTCACTGCTGTGGAGATGAAGGGCGAAGCCTTGGTGCCAAGCACTGTGCGCTGATTTAAACCCAGATAGTGGGGTGAGAGAGATGTGCTCTGCCAATGGAGGAGAGCTAAAAGTTGGAGAAGCACCCAGAAAGAGGCATGGCAGGCAGCCACATTACCCAGTTTCAGAATGAGGTGGCGCAGGTGCAGAGAGTTCAAGGTCGCACTTTTAGAGGGAAGGTCACAGAGACACACTAGCACCAATAGCATGTGCATTAATGCATGCAATTTAACCCAGTGCTCCATGCTGCAAGCCACCGGAGGGGTGGTCACTGGCACTGACACACCTAAAGAGGTTTAGAGATTTCAATGGTGCCCAGGGCATGAATGTTAAACAGGTTCCATCCTCTACTCAAACCTCCCCATGGCTTTACCCTCCACAATGGACATACACCCTCATAGGTTTTCAAAGACAGGGCTCTGCTGTTGGCAGACCACATCCTTGGAACTGTAAAGGACTCTGTGGCTCACTCCACAAGTATGCAGCTCCAACAGGATGTCCACAATGGACATATACCCTCATAGGTTTTTAAGGACAGGGCTCTGCTGTTGGCAGACCACAGCCTTGGAACGATAAAAGCACCCTGTGGCTTACTCCACAACTATGCACCTCCAACAGGATACAATGCATTCCAGAAACATTACAGGCAGCCTTGCTTCTTCCATCATATGGGATCCAGTCCCCCAAGGCTCAGCCGAGGAAGTCACAGTGGCTATAGTACAGCCAGAAAGTTTGAGAAAAAGGGGAACTTCTCTTAAAGAGAAGTGGTCGAACACCTCATTAGCAAAAAAAACTGGGGCTACCTGGGAGTGGGAGGGATTGTATAGAGCAGCCTTTCTCAACCAGTGTGCCGCGGCTGTCAGAGAACTCACACAGCAAGTGCCCATCCTCATGCAGCAGCTGCTAATTTCCATTCTGCAAACACCAATGTGCATTCGCGGAATCTTAGAGTGAGTCGAACAGGGTTCAGAATGGGCATGCGCAATGGCGCATCTATGCGAACACGTGCTAGTGCGCATGCGCTCGCTTCCACTAATCCTGGCGCACAATGCCCTATATAAACAGAGAATCTGCCCAGTATCAGTGTTAGATCATCTTCAGCTTGTTCCTGTACTTTGCCTGACTGACTCTGCGCCTGAAAACCCGGCTTCCCTCTGACCATTCTCTTGGATTCTCCTTACCTGCCTGCCTGTGCACCGAACTGACTCTGGCTTGTACTTTGACCACGACTCGGTCTCTTGATTGTGTACCTCACTGTCAGCCAGTTCCTGACTCTTCTGTTAATTCTAATCTGGTCCCAGCTAAACAACCTGGTGTTCAGTCCTTACATCTCCCCTGCAGGAATTCCTGTGTCTTCAAGTTCCAGCCTTTGCCCTGCAGGCACCTGCACCCTTTCGCTGCCCCTGCACTTCCTGTATCCACCACCAGGTGGTGCATGTGTCTGTGTGCATGTGTGTGCGCATGTGTCTGTAAGGCCTTGTACACACAAGGGGATATTTCCGCTGAACATGGTCCGACGGACCATTTCAGCCGAAAAATCCCCTCGTCTGTAGGGGCAAACGGACGCTTTTTGCCGGATTCATCCGGCGGAAAAATTTCAAAGCATGCTTTGAAATAATTCCGCCGGATAGCTGGCCGTCAGATATGTCCGCTGGTTAGTACGGCAAACCAGCGGACATATCTTGCCGCACATGCGTCGTATCCTGTGAATGGATCCGACGCATGCGCGCGGAAGTGTTTACTTCCTGGTGCGGTGACGTGGCGGTCACGTGGCGGCATCAACGTCACCGCCGCGTCACCGCGCTGTCCGCCGGCGGGGAATTTGATCCGATGGTGTGTACAGCCATCGGATCAAAACATCCCGGCGCAAATATACGCTGTAAACGGTCCGGGGACCGTTTACAGCGGATATTTCCCGTCGTGTGTACAAGGCCTATGTGTGGGTGTGCATGTGTCTGTAGGTGTGGGTGTGCATGTGTCTGTAGGTGTGGGTGTGCATGTGTCTGTAGGTGTGGGTGTGCATGTGTCTGTAGGTGTGGGTGTGCATGTGTCTGTATGTTTGTGTGTGTGCGCGCGCACATGTGTGTGTGTGCGCGCGCACATGTGTCTGTATGTGTGTTCCTTTTAATCCTGGACCCCCCCTCCCCATTCCTGTACCATCAGAACCGCTTTTGTAAGGCTTGTTTGTGATAGCAGCCAGGACTGCATTATGTTGCCTCCTCATCACCTGTTTTAAGACCGTAAATGCAGCATCACTACACCGCAACCGCGCAATGCAGTTGCGGGGTAGTTGCAGTGTAGCCCCATTCACCGTGGGTATACCTCCAGCTGCAGCCACAGCATGTGTACACCCTCAGCAGCTGCCTTTGCAGCTAAAGGGGAAGAAGTTGGGGGTGGTAAAAACAGCTTAACCATGTGGTTTTACCACCCCTCCAACCTGACGTGAACAAGCCCTTGGTTCACATCTGTAAGGCTGCGTGCTGCATGTAGGGCAGCCCATTCATTTCAATGGGCTTCCCTACCACCAGAAATGCAGGGAAAGAAGTCCCCAACCTTTTTTTCTTAAAGGGTTAGTAAAGGAAAAAAAAAAAATTCCTTTAAAATAACAAACATACTTATCTCCACTGTGCAGTTCGTTTTTGCAAAGAGTGGCCCGGATCCACGTCTTCTGGGGTCCCTCGGCGGCTGTCTCTGGTCCTCCCCAAAAGTACTGACCACAGACCATAGCCGCTCACTGTATCACTTGGCCCTCGGCGCACCGCGTCACTGGATGTGATTGACAGCAGCGCCAGCCAATGGCTGCGCTGCTCTCAATCCATCCGCTCTAGCCAATCAGCGGCCAGGCTGAGTGGCGGAGAGGATATCGCGTTAGTAAAACGGGGGCTCGGGGTAGGGGTTGGCGTCATCAAGTGTGGAGTACCATTAATAATTAATGGTACCCCTAAAGAGCAGAGAACGTGAACCAAGTCTTGGACTGGGGTGCCTCCAGACTGAAAATACTTTTTAAATCGGATGGCCCAAAAACAATATTAAAAGCCAGCAGCTACAAATACTGCAGCTGCTGACTTTTAATATTAGGACACTTACCTGTCCTGGAGTCCAGCAGCGTCTGCAGCAGAGAAACGAGTGTTCGCTCGTCTCTCTGCTGCTCCCCCCTCCATCCATGGTGAGGGAACCAGGAAGTGAAGCGCTCCGGCTTCACTGCCCGGTTCCCTACGGCGCATGCGCGAGTCGCTCTGTGCCCTCCGATTGGCTCCCGCTGTGTGCTGGGAGCCGAGAGTTCCCAGCACACAATGGGGGGGGGTTTACGGGAAGCTAGGAAAACCTGTCTTTTGCCCGACTCTGTTGTGGCTGGAAGTGGGTGCAAATACCTGTCTTTAGACAGGTATCTGCACCCCCCTCCCCCTGAAAGGTGTCAAATGTGACACCGGAGGGGGGGAGGGTTCCGATCAGCGCGACTCCACTTTAGGGTGGAGATCCGCTTTAAGGGCGCTAGTATATAATCATCTGAAGGGAGCCTCATAGAACCCATGGTAAAGTTCCTGTGCCCCTTACTAAAGGGCTAAACGATTCAATTTTTTTTTTCTGGTGTTTTAACAAAATACTGACCATCATGCTCATAGAATAACATCACTGGACACAGCAGCAGGCAGATTAAAATTACACTGTTTATTTGAAGATAAACTAAAATATATACACTTTGGAATGCATTTGAAATCAGCCAATTATAAAATAAATATGCAAAAAAAAAAAACATGGCTTAGAACACAGAATAAGTTATACAATGCATGTCTTACAGGCTATATGCAATAAGTTAATAAAGAGTCAGCCTAATACTGCTACAATTCATGCTTTCATTCATTCTGTAGTATGCCTTTGTGAAGGTTACATTATCCATTCACGTATGCTGTGTTACATTTGCTTTGTACAGTGCCTTCATGAGCATGCATTATGTTAACACAAATCAGGATCTGATAATCCTTCAAACTGTATTATGGTAATGCTTGCAACTCTAGGCAGAAAAACTGGTCTATATGAAAACCCTGAGGAATGTGTATTTGTGTACATCATGATTCTGGTTAAGTGCAATTCAGTATACGCAGAGCTTAAATATACTTAAGGTCATTCTTGGTAACACTTAAAAATGTAAATACAAAATGCTAACATTCCTGTATGCAAATTCTTGCTACAAAATTTATATATATAATTGCTATATATATATTATGTATATCTATATATTTAAATATTTGCTAGTTTTGAATACGAGAGAATTCAATTCTGTTCGCTGGCTTGCCTGCTTGTTCCAATTGGCTGTTAACCCTTGTACTTCTTTAGAGGTAAAGTTTCAGAAGTCAGTAGCATCTAGAGGGTTAACTTGTGCATAAACCGTAATGACTTTTTTTTTCAGAGCCTGCCTTTGTATAACAACAAGTAGAAGACAACAAAATTGGCATCATCTCAAGAAGCTACATGCTTGAAATTTCATTGCCATGCTCGAAGATTGCTTGAACAAACTGCTTGAAAATACGATCCATGTAAGTTTGCTGTCTTGGCCAAATGCCTTCCAGGAATCCAATGTGGCCTCCATAGGCGGTAAGCACCAGAGCAACGTTTGGATTTTGTTTGGCACATTCCACTGGTATTGCTAAAATGAAGAAAAAATGTAAAACATTATTGCTAGCCAAGTATTTAGTAGGCATGTGCAGACTGGAATATTTTGTTTCGTTTTTTCGTTTGGAAAATACATTTATTTAGTTACTCCCGAAAATCGTTTTGATTTATGTCGTTTTCGTCGGGAAAATTTTCGCCCGAAAAACAACGATTTTCGATGCTTTGTCGAAATTTCGTCGTTCAATTCGACAAAGCATCGAAAATCGTCGTTCTGAATACAGTGAATAGGTAGAAATTGAACGACGCAAATTCGATGCTTTGTCAAATTTTTTTCGTTCAATTCCTACCTATATTCACTGTATTCACTGAATACAGTGAATAGGTAGGAATTGAATGACGAAAATTTGACAAAGCATCGAAAATCGTCGGATCTGAACAAAAACGAAAATAAAGCATTTTTATGTTGGATCTTTTGGTTTTCGTTTCTTGCGCTTTCGTTTGTTAAAACGATAACGAAAATACCTGATTTTCGGACGAAAATGCATTCTAACGAAAACGAATGCACATGTCTAGTATTTAGTGTTATGTGCTGTTTCTTATGTGATATTTAAGCTAAATTTGGCCATATACACCCGACTAAATTTGAGCTGTTGGTGACAGGGCCATTTTAATAGCATCATGGGCCCCTGGGCAAAGTAATGCACTGGGGCCCCTACCAGCCTGTCCCAATTTACTCACCAAGTCTCAAGAATTGTAGGGTTGTAAAGGAAAACATTTTTTTCCCTAAATAGCTTCCTTTACCTTAGTGCAGTCCTCATTCACTTACCTCATCCTTCGATTTTGCTTTTAAACGTCCTTATTTCTTCTGAGAAATCCTCACTTCCTGTTCTTCTGTCTGTAACTCACCACCGTAATGCAAGGCTTTCTCCCTGGTGTGGAGAAAGCCTCTTGAGGGGGGAGGGGGCGAGCAGGCAACTCAGGACACTCTCTACTTTGCAGATAGAGAAAGGAGCTGTGTGTTATTGGGCGTCCTGACACTCCTGCTCGCCCCCTCCCCCCTGAAGAGGCTTTCTCCAAACCAGGGAGAAAGCCTTGCATTATGGTGTGTAGTTAAAGTCAGACTAACAGGAAGTGAGAATTTCTTAGAAGAAATAAGGACATTTAAAAGCAAAATGGAAGGATGAGGTAAGTGAAGGAGGACTGCACTAAGGTAAAGGAAGCTATTTAGAGAAACATTTTTTTCCCCTTTACAACCCCTTTAAAGTATAAATAGTTGATAGAATTAAACATAATAAAACTGATTTTAAACAATAAGAAAACATGCCATAAATCAAAGACTGATCAACACAAAAGGCACAGTACAGGGGGAGCCAGGAGGGCAGAATACTGGGATCAGGAGGGCACAGTACAGTTTATGGGATGATGGCCGTGACATTGCCATACCGGGACAGCTTAGTAAAAAGCGTGATTGTCCCGGCAAATCCGGGACAGTTTGCAAGTATGATGTAATGCAAGATCATGGGGCCCCTGGGCAGTGCCCATTCATTAAGACAGCCCTGGTTGGTGGCCTTATAGGAAACAATGAGTTAGACAAAACTCAGTTGAAAAATCAACTGAGCCAGGTGGAACATTGTTGGCCAGTGGTGCTGCAACTGATTGAATACAATAGCTGTCGGTGCAGATTCCTCCATCCATGCTGTTTAGTCTGGATGAAGGAATATATGGATTTGCCAGTGGGCGGAACGAGAGAAATATAGCCATAGATGGATAGCTTTACTTTTACATACACTTTGTTGCCCTAAATTGTGTGGTCAGAATGCCACAAAATGTAGACCTGATAAAAACATGACAAAAAAAAAAAAAAAAGAAGCAACATGGCTCATGCAGTAAAAAAAAACACGAACGTTTGGGGGACACCCAGGCCCTCTTTCTCAAGGTGAGAGCCTGCTGGCCATTTTTGTCCAAGCTATTAATGTTGCACCTGACTAGCAATTGACATTCCAATGTTCATCAAATGCACTCAGTAGGGTTTAGCTCAGGGCTCTGTGCAGGCCAATCAACGCAAAACCAAGTCTTTATGGAGCTGGCTTATGCACTGGGCACAGTCTTCCCAGAACAGAAAGAGTCCTTCCCCATATTGTTAACACAAGGTTGAAAGTGAAATTTTTTCTAAAATGTCTATGCTGTAGCATTAGCAGTACTCTTCACAGAAAACACCTAAACTCAGTAATTTGAAGGGGTGCCATATGCTATTGTATGGTAATGATTTTTTTTTTATAATTGTGTTTCCTCTTTAAAGTACACTTTTAATGAGAAAAATACAGGGGTCATCTTTCCTGGACTCTTAAGCTTCAGGCTTTAATAGATACTGTCCGACATTTGGTCTGTGTCTATGGCATTACTGAGTAAGGTCTGCCGATCGGCTTTCAATCAGCTTTCTCAGCCAATGGCTGAGAGCACTGATTGGAGTGTTCTGGCGGGGCTGCCGTCCACCTGTCAGAACACAATAGAACAGCAGGGGAGATTGTTGCACTAGCATTGGATTGTTAGTACAGCAGCTGAGCTGTCAGTTGCCCGAAACCCGCTGGGTTGAATAAAAAAAGACTAGCAGTATGTAGTACTAAATATGCAAATCCAGCAAGTGAAAGTAAAGCCTTTTCAGCGCATTTTACAGTTTTGAATTTAAAGAATCAGTACGGCAGTCAGCCTTTCAGAGGAATACGTCAGCAAAAGCAACCTCCATGTTTTGTTTGTGATAGGTTTCCTTTAGGCACAACGATTTGCATGGTTATAGCATGCCATTTCAGGTGTGCATGTTATATGCTTTTTTATGTTCTAGTACAGGGCTCAAAATTTGTGCTCGCCTCCTCGCATTTGGCGAGGAGATTTATGTGCAGTGCGAGTGCCGCTCAGACACACACTTTGCGGCCAGTAACTCAACTAAGCTGCCGTGCCGTCCCTTCACAGGCTAGCACAGGCTAGCAGCAGATTGGACACGAGCGTGCGCCGCCCAGGACCGCCCCTATCCACCTCCCATAGGCCAGTAGTACAGTTGAAATGTACCTAGAAGTGCCGCCCGGATCCGCCCCTTTTCGCTTCGAACCGCCCCTCTCTACCTCCCAGGCTCCCACACAAGGAGTGCACCGTGCCCGCAGTAAAACGGTATGTTAAGACAGATGTGTGATGTGTGTTCTGGAGGCACTGGGAGTTTGCTGGGAGGAGGATTGAAAGGAATATGTGCTGGATTGGGGGCTGGGGGTTAATTGCAGATTTAGACATTAAATAACCCCCCCCCCCAATCACCCCCTTATGCCCCCAATTTTGCCCCCCTCCCCACATTTGGCTGCAATGTGGGGACATTTGGCTGCAATGTGGGGACATTTGGCTGCAATGTGGGGACATTTTGCTGCATAGGTAGACATGGGCAGGCTGCATTTTTGGGCACGGATAAAGTTGTTGTTAATATTTATTTTTATAACTTAATTCTGCATAAGAAATTTAAGTGTAATTTCATGAGATAATTTATGAGGGCGTGTCTAGGGGCGGGACATGGTAGGGGTTGGGCGGGGCAACTGGTGGCGAGTACGTCTTGAGGCCTGGCTAGTAGCTCAGAACTTGAAATTTTGAGCCCTGTTCTAGTATACAAACTGCATCTGTATTTTTCCTAGTATATAAATAGTTTTTTCTTATGTGTGCTGTGTACAAACAAGTCCCCTTTAATGATGTTTTTTCATAAAAAAAAAATGTTTTTATTGAAGTTTTAACATAGTACAAACATGATAAAAAAATAAAAATGAAAATAAAGAAGGTAGAAAAACAAAACATTAAGAATCATACAACAGCACAAGTGGTCATTATGACCCTGACTAACAGTAGAGGACTATCTCAGGAGAAAGGTAAACTACATTTCCACACAGGCCCATCGCTACAGGACAGGCAAAATAAACAATTGCTTGGGGCCCCAAGCTGGCCTGGGGCCCCCAACTTCCCCTTCCCAGGCTGTAGCGTGGCCGAGCTCCTCTTCCTCCCTCCTGGAGTCTTCTCAGTCTGGCCAGGTACCACACGTGGTACAGGAGATTCAGTTTCTTGTTCCTGACCGGACTGACAGGAAGTGCACACTGAGTGCTCACTTCCTTTCAGTCCGGCCGGGAACACAGAAAACTCCTGTACCGTGCAGTGACAGGACAGGAGGAATAAGAGCTTGGCCACGCTACAGTGGCAGCCTACAGGGAAGAAGGGGAGGTGAGAATAGAAAAACATAGGGACTATGGGGGGGGGGGAGTAGGAACATGGGTGTAAAAAATTAGTGCATCACTAACATAGGCTTTGCGTGCGGGGGGGGGGGGGGTTGGTTGGGGGCCCCTATTTTGCTTGGGGCCCCCAAATTCCTTCAAACGGCCCTGTTTCCACATAAAGATTAGAATTATATACAAATGACTATGGCACCCAGATATACAATCACCTCTGATGTTTACTCTAGGTCTGGATCACTGCTGTGTAAGGTAAAAATCATAGCCCTGGAAAGTACATGCCGGAAGGTACAGGCAGTGCCGTACTTCTGCAAAGATGAGGGTTACGAGTTTTTATACAGTTACGGGATGCCATTATTTACCCTCCCTTTGTTCTCCCCTTGTCTATTAACACAACGTCTTATATACTGTTCAAAAAATACAAGACGTTCTGTGAATCGAGACATGGAGAGGAGGGTCAGGAAAACAGCAGTATCTCCCCTTGTCCATTCACAGAACTGTTTGCTTCTGTCATCAGAATATAGGGCGTTTTCCTAATGGATACAAATGAAATGTGTGACTGCGCTTCAGTTAAAAAAAATGACACTAAATAAACCACGTGCAAAAAGCAAACGTAATAAATAAAGTACAAATTTGATAATACACAGGGACTAATTTCATATGTGCTAAAACGTTTCATATCCAACAATCAAACTATTCCTTCAAAGTGCATAATTCATAAAGTGCCCAGTGCAATTTTGTGCAATGTACAATATAAAGAAAGTGCATTCTAATATAGTGGCCACGTCAATTATCCTCCTTTGTGATCTTCACCATACCCCGTTCCCCACCACCTGTCCCACAATTCACTTGCTAGACAAATATTCCAACAGGTCCTATACAAATCCTCATTTCCAGACTCCACATGCTTAAAAAAGAGAAGTCCAGCCTGAGCTTTTTATCCTGGACTTCTCCTCTGGGTCACAAGAGTGCAATTCGTTTTGCACTCCTGTGACCTGTTTTCAGTGGAGAGTGGTCTGAAGTCCGCTCTCCGCTGACGTCACTGCCATCAGTCGAGGCAGCGCATTATCCCGACTTCCAAGTTTGGATCCATCAGCTGCCTTGATTGATGGCAGTCTCAGAGAGACACTGAGACAGCCGCTCACAGCTCATCAGTGATGTTCGGTGGCTCGGTTCTCAGTGCAGAGATGCCGGGGGACAGATACAGCATCAGTCTGATGCTCCATCCACTGAGGCAAGTAGGACAAACAAACCTAGACTTCTCTTTTAATCTGATATAAAATGGTCTCCACCACAGTATATAGTGGCATATCTCATGTAGGCAGAGCTTTTTTTCTCAGGAAAATAGGTGCAGGAACTCAACCACGACCCCGTTCAGATTTCAAAAACAGTAGAAGGGTCTTAACCACTTAAGGACCGCCTACTGCACATTTACGTCGGCAGAATGGCACGGCTGGGCACATCAACGTATATATACGTTGATTTTAGTACCCAGCCGTGGGTCACGGGCGCGCACCCGCGGCACGCTCCAGTGACCCGGTCTGAAGCTCCAGGACCGGAATTCGCGGACCCGATCGCCGCTGCAGTGCGGCGATCCGTCCCTGGAGCTGAAGAACGGGGAGAGCCGTGTGTAAACACAGGCTTCCCTGTGCTTCTCTGTGGCCGCAGCATCGATCGCGTCATCCCTGTAATAGGGGGACGCGATCGATGACGTCACACCTACAGCCACACCCCCCTACAGTTGTAAACACACACACAGGGAACACTCAAAGTCACAGCGCCCCCTGTGGTTAACTCCCAAACTGCAACTGTCATTTCCACAGTAAACAATGCAATTTAAATGCATTTTTTGCTGTGAAAATGACAATTGTCCCAAAAATGTGTCAAAATTGTCCGAAGTGTCCGCCATAATATCGCAGTCACGAAAAAAATCGCTGATCGCCGCTATTAGTAGTAAAAAAAAAAGATTAATAAAATGCAATAAAACTATCCCTTATTTTGTAAACGCTATAAATTTTGCGAAAACCAACCGATAAACGCTTATTGCGATTTTTTTTACCAAAAATATGTAGAAGAATACGTATCGGCCTAAACTGAGGAAAAAAAAAGTTTTTTTATATATTTTTGTGGGATAATTATTATTGCAAAAAGTAAAAAATATTGCATTTTTTTAAAAATTGTCGCTCTATTTTTGTTTATAGCGCAAAAAATAAAAACCGCAGAGGTGATCAAATACCACCAAAAGAAAGCTCTATTTGTGGGGAAAAAAGGACGCCAATTTTGTTTGGGAGCCACGTTGCACGACCGCGCAATTGTCAGTTAAAACGACGCAGTGCCGAATCGCAAAAAGGGGCAAGGTCCTTTACCTGCATTTTGGTCCGGGTCTTAAGTGGTTAAAGGGGCATTAAATACCAGAATTGCATTACATACAGAGTGCAGAGTTTGGGTGGTTACACACAGAGTGCAGAGCTGTCACTTGTAGACACAGAAACTGGACTTCTGTGTTAACAAGTGATTGTGGGGAGCAGGCACCAAAGGGTCTGAGCCAGAGGTGGTGGAACCGAGTTCCCAAGCTCCCCGTGAAAAAAAGCCCTGCATGTAGGGTGAAGATACGACATAGTGTCTATGTTAGGCTGCTTTCACATTGGGATAGAGCCGCGGTGGCGGTATAGCAGCGCGATTTTTAGCGCTGCTATACCGTCGTATTTACCGCGGTATTCGGCCGCTAGCGGTGCGGTTTTAACCCTCGCTAGCGGCCGAAAAAGGGTTAATACCGCCCGCAATGCGCCTCTGTAGAGGCGCATTGCGGGCGGTATTACCGCGGTTTACCATTGATTTCAATGGGAAGGCGCGGTATAGGAGCGCTGAACACACCGCTCCTATACCGCAGCAAAGCTGCGGCTAGCAGGACTTTTGGAGCGGTCCTGCTAGCGCACCGCTTCAGTGTGAAAGCCTACAGGGCAGGTTTTTTTCAAACGCCTCAATGTGAAAGGGGCCTTAGGGAGATCTACTTAGATTATCAGTAGTATAGTAGTATTTATTTTTCACTTGGTACAGACTTTAGCCTGTACTACAGCATACCGCTCATCTTTTTGAAATGGGAACGAGGGACACCTATTAGCAAAAGTATGTACACATCCTCTGCCACAACCCCTTAAAAGGAGAATTATACAAAAAAATGATTAGTTAAAAGAGAAGTATGAGAGGGTTTTTTTCCCCCCATAATCATACTTACCTGCTGCCTGTCAATCAGCAACTCTGCTGCTCTGCTCCTCCTCGCTCACTGGAGTGCTGAGCTGTGGAGGGGCAGCGAGTGACCATCTCAGCCCTTCAGCGTTTCGCTGAGAGGCTGAGACGAACATCAGTCCAGGCACCTGGCGGATCCAGACTCCCAGAGTTGGGATGACGCGGTACCTGGACTGATCTGTGTGACGTTAGCTTCAGACCGCTCTCTGCTGAAAATGGGTCACAGGAGTGCAAAACTATTTGCACTCCTGTGACCCATAGGCGAAGCCCAGTCAAATGAGCTCAGGCTTTACTTTTCCTTTAAACCCACCCGTGCTTTTTTTTTACCACTACCATTCCTTTTTACTGGTTTTAAAATTTACAAATTGCAACAATTTAGAAATTGGATGAAAAGGTTAGCACTGGAAAACACTTTTTGAAAGATAAATAGTGTATTTTATATACAGTTAAACCTCAGATTACGAGCATAATCCATTCCAGGAGTATGCTCGTAATCCAAAGTACTTGCATATCAAAGTGAGTTTTCCAATTGAAGTCAATGGAAACGAAAATAATTTGTTCCGAATTGACTTCAATACCGAATGCGGCCAGAGGTGGGGGGTGCCAGAGCGCCGCAAACAGCCAAAAAGTCCCGAGGACACTTCGGCTTGTTTCCTGCGCCCCTGTACCTCAGGTCAAATGAGGTACTGCAGGCCAATGTTCGAATTTCTTGGCTCCTGCACCCCTGTACCTCAGGCCAAATGAGGTACTGCAAGCCTATTTTCGACTCTGCTTGGCTTCTGCACCCCATACCTCAGGCCAAATGAGGTACTGCAGGCCTATTTAGCTGTAATTTTGCTTGTCTTGTAAGTCAACACTCGCAAATCGAGTCAGAATAAAAAATAAATAAAAAAAGTTGCTCGCAAATTAAAATGCTCTCAAACCAAGTTACCCTTAAACCGAGGTTCCACTGTACAACTATATAGATCAGACCAAAATGAGGGACAAATGAGGAGGAAAGAGTGACAGGTGGACTTTTTTTCAAATGAGGGATAGTCCCTCAAAATCCAGGACAGTTGGGAGCTATGCTACAGTTTTGCCAAGAAATAACTGGAAAGGCAAAGGCGGGTAATTGTCAGGATCTCTTCTCATATTCACAACACCAAAAGGTATAGCTCTGGATATACGTTAAACTATAAACTATGATTTTTACCCTACACAGCAGAGGTCAGGACCTAGGAGAAGCATCTTTAGAGGTAACATGCTTGTACAGAGCACAAGTCAGAAAAATATATTTTCCTGAAGACTGTTTAATGCTATCAATCACTGATCAGATTCTAGCAGTGGTGCTCCTGAGAGGATAAAGCATTGGACTGGCTGATAAAGCCCATTCTTCTAGCCCATAAATCACAAATCTTTAGAGGTATGCATTGTTAATCTGCCATCAAATATACTATATATATATATATATATATATATATATATATATATATATATATATATATATATATATATATATAAACACATATACACATATATATATATATATATATATATATATATATATATATATATATATATATATACACACACACACACATTTTGCACATATACTCACCATGACCAGGAGAAAAGACATCATCTACAGCATTCAGACACAATACTGGTATCTCAATTGATTTCACCTTGTGGCATGGACTGGCATCCTTGTAATAGTGATCATTTGTAGGGTAACCAAACATCACTGAGGTAAATCTTTTATCAAACTCTCTAATTGACTTAGCCTGCAGACAGAACATAAGGAAATAATGTGATGGTCAGCATTCTCAGACATTACTGGATCTTCAAGATAATCACCAACACTAATATGGAAAACAGTGGTCACCTTAAAGTGGATGTAAACCCTAGTCATGGAAGTTGAGCAAAACACACATATCTGCAGTGTTTACTTATCCCTAAAGCTCCAAGTGTCGTTTTTCTCTGGTGGTTTGTTCCTCTGTTGTCAGGAGGAGTCACTTCTGAGAAGTTATCAGGACACAGGACATACATTTGTGTCAGGAGGGAAGGGGGGGGGGAGCTCAGAACAGAGCTTGTCTATTCATAACACAGTTCTTCTGCTGTGTGGAGAGAGGGTGTCTTTCTTTCCTCCAATCAGCTCTCACAGTGAGACTGCAGTCTCTCCGCCCCCTCCTCTGTGCTCCTGAGAGATGAAGAAAGATTTTTAACACAATCTATACTTTTGAAGGGGTGTAGAGAGGAGGTGACCGTAGATAAACAATTAAAACTTATGTAAGAGGTTTTGTTTTATCTTTGTGTATCATCTGAGACTGTTCACTTCACTGGATATATGTGAGGATTTACAACCATTTTAAGCATGTGATACAAATACAGTTCTTAGAATAACTTCAGTTTATGAGTCAAAGAGGAATCTTGTTTTTCTAATTTTGGGTTGACTAGTGAAATATTAGAATTGCTATCTGTGTCCCTACAGGGGCGATTTTATTTTCTCATTCTGAGCTGTTGTCATACGAAAGCTACGAATGGATATCATTAATTTGACAGTTGTCTCCTGAATAGAAGGAGATGGCAAATCTGATGGGGATGCCTGTTGCAGAGACAGAGTTTTTTTTTATATATATAAAATTAAGACAAGATATTTTATTTCTCCTACTATATTTCAAAGTAGAAAAAACATTTTTTGCTGTTTTAGGAATTCAATTGTAACCCAAAAATTAACCACTTAAGACCCAGATCATTATGCAGGTTAAGGACCTTGCCCCTTTTTGTGATTTGGCACTGCGTCTCTTTGACAATTGCGCGGTCGTCCAATGTGGCTCCCAAACAAAATTGGCATATTTTTTCCCCATAGAGCTTTCTTTTTGTGGTATTTGATCACCTCTGCGGTTTTTATTTTTTGCGCTATAAACAAAAATAGAGCGACAGTTTTGAAAAAAAAAAACAATATTTTTTACTTTTTGCTATAATAAATATCCCCCAAAAATATATAAAAAACATTTTTTTTTCCTCGGTATAGGCCGATATGTATTTTTCTACCTATATTTGGAAAAAAAAAAATTTCAAGCGCTTATCGATTGGTTTGCGCAAAATTTATAACATTTACAAAATAGGGGATAGTTTTATTGCATTTTTATTAATAATCAGCAATTTTTTTCGTGACACATTTTGGGACAATGGTCATTTTCACAGCGAAAAGTGCTATAAAAATGCACTAATTACTGTGAAAATGACAATTCTAGATTAGGAGTTAATCACTAGGGGGCACTGTAGGGGTTAAGAGTGACCTCATATGTGTTTCTAACTGTAGGGGGGCGGGGCTGGACGTGTGACGTCAGTGATCGTCTGTCCCTATATAAGGGAACAGACAATCACTGACATTGCCACAATGAAGAACGGGGAAGGTGTGTTTACACGCCTCTCCCTGTTCTTCAGCTCCGGTGAACGATCACAGGACACCGGCGGCGATCAGGTCCCGTGGGCGCAATCACGGAACTTCGGACCCAGCCGTGCCATTCTGCCAACGTATACCGGTGTGAAGGGGTCCTTAAGTAGTTAAAAAAAAAAGCCCACAAGTTTCCATTCAAGTGGATACAAGCTATTACACGCAATAAGATATTGCTTTGCCAAATGTAACAACTGTACACAAAATGATGTCCATTATATGGTACCTAAATGGAATTCTTAGCTACACCCAGATACTATGCAGCTGCTGGTCATTTTATTTTTTAGCTGAACTTGTGATGGTAGTGGGTGGGAGGTTGGGAGTGAAATACAAAGTAAAAGCAGGATTACACAGCTGACAGCTTAAAGCAACTATATATACACACTATACAACTATACAAAAATGTATCAGCCACACTACACTCTTAGCTCCTCTTGCCGTATGTATTAGTTGTCAAAGTGATTCCATACAAACAGACACAAACAGATATTTCATAAAAAGCAGCACACATTACACACGTTAACACTTGTTGGGCACACACTTAACCCCTTGATTACCCCAAGATATTAACCCCTTCCCAGCTAGTGTCATTAGTATAGTGACAGTGTAAAGTACAGTGGAACCTCGGATTGCGAGTAACGCTGTTAACAAGCGTTTTGCAATATGAGCACATAACCCCAATCGCGTCTTGCGATCCACTAATCAAAATCTCCTGCAGATACCGAAAGCCGGATACAAATCCAAAGGAGATAGAAGATTTGCGGTCCAAGGTCCCAGACTATGGAACGCCTTGCCAACCAGTATTCGGTTGGAGGAGAACTACTTAGCATTCAGGAGAAAGATCAAGACTCATCTCTTTTGATATCAAAGGAGACAGGAACAACAAGCGCCCAGAGGCGATTCAGTTCGCATGTGCCGCGCTATACAAGTTTTCATTCATTCATTCATTCAGCACTGTATTTAAAAAAAATCTGTCTCGGTTTGCAAAGCGTTGTCTTGCAAAACGAGCAGGATTCAAGCCAAAGCGGTGTGCAATACTGCAAATGGCCTGAGATGGGGGAGCGCCAGAGCTGAGCAGAGCCGGTGCATTGCCATGAAATGAGATTTGCCATGGAATGAGATGGTCCGCCTCCATCACATTCTATTGGCTCACTCATGTCACGTGACATATTTAAACGTCAAGTATTGACGCAAACATCAGTCACAGCTAGGCTATCATAGGGAGAGGATCTCCTCTCCCTGTGATTGCCCGATAGCGCTGTCAGCAGCGTGCCTCCCGCCAGCGCTAAGTACACCCCGCGCCCGCAGCTCTTCCCCGTCCCCCGTGCTCGCAGCTCTACTCCCCCGTTAAGGCTCATGGAAAGGGGCTCATGGAACGGGGCGAGTCTACGCTATTAGCGTAGACCTAGCGTTGGCTACGTTAGTAGCGTAAACCTGCGCATGCGCAGTATTTACAACATCTGCCCAGTAGTAGACTCGCCCCGTTCCATGAGCCTTAACGGGGGAGTAGAGCTGCGAGCACGGGGGACGGGGAAGAGCTGCGGGCGCGGGGTGTACTTAGCGCTGGCGGGAGGCACGCTGCTGACAGCGCTATCGCGGGCGCGGGGTGTACTTAGCGCTGGCGGGAGGCACGCTGCTGACAGCGCTATCGGGCAATCACAGGGAGAGGAGATCCTCTCCCTATGATAGCCTAGCTGTGACTGATGTTTGCGTCAATACTTGACGTTTAAATATGTCACGTGACATGAGTGAGCCAATAGAATGTGATGGAGGCGGACCATCTCATTCCATGGCAAATCTCATTTCATGGCAATGCACCGGTCGGAAATGCTTGGAAATACTCCGTTCCTGAGCCTTTCTGAGTTCAGCTGAGGTGTCCTCTGCCCTTTCCGAGTGTTCCAGAGGGTCTCTGGCGCCCCCCAACTCTGACCACATGCGGTATTACATGCAATTGAAGTAAATTTGGAACAAATTATTTTAGTTTCCATTGACTTCAATGGGGAAACTCGCTTTTATATGCAAGCATTTTCCTGGAACGGATTATGCTCGTAATCCAAGGTTCCACTGTATTATTACCGATCACTGTATTAATGTCCCTGTTGATGTCAGTGTTAGTCAGTTCCTACCCAGTGTCAGATTGCTCGCTGCACTATCACAGTCCCACTACATGTCACTGATCATCACCATTACTAGTATATATATTAAAAAAAAAAAAAAAAAAATTCCAGTATATATACACCATAGTTTGTAGACGCTGTAGATTTCCCACAAACCAAATAATATTCAATTATTGTCTTTTTTTTTTTTTTTTTTTACTAAAGATGTATAGCAGAATATATTTTGGTCCAAAATTATTAAGAATTTTTTGTTTTATTGGATACATTTTATAGCAAAAAGTAAAAAAGACAGTGGGCCAGATTCAGACAGCGATTACGCCGGCGTAACAGGAGATGCGCGGCGTAAGTCTAATTGTGCGCGTGCGTTTCGATGCACGGCATCCCCAAAACGAGATACGCAAGAAATCTACTTTTTGTTGTCCAGCGTAATTTCGTTAAACAGGCGCATCCGTCCGCGCAAAACTGCGCTAGGCGCACCATTGATTTGCTATTCAAATATGCTAATGAGGGAGTTACGGGGATCCACAAAAGAACGTTGGTGCAGCGCACGCTACGCGCTGTGCGCAACAGCTAAATGTCCTGTCTAAAATTAGACCATATAAAAGCTGGTCTAAAATTACAAAATTAGTCTACATGTCAGATAAAGCAACACTGTTAGTGAGGAGCTGAGCAGTCACACGTGTTGCCCAACAAACTGTATGCCAACATGCCAGTGTCATCCATGCTCATAGCTATACTACTGACTTAAGATGAGCAAAGAAGGAGGAGGGCACTGAGGAGGGCACAGGAATTTTTTTTTTCTAATTTTTTTTTGGCTTATATAAACTTTTCAATTTAACCTCCCTGGCGGTATTCCCGAGCGTGACTCGGGGTTAACATTCAGTGCCAGAAGCGGTAACCCCGAGTCACGCTCGGGGTGCATTTTTTTTTTTTCCCCCAAAAATTCCTGGCGATCCGGCGGGGGTTTCCCGCTGGATCGCCGGTCAGACTAGCCTCCCTGGCGGTCTTCACGTGTGTGGCACGGGGGTGAGATTTTTAAGCTAATATCGGTAACCCCGTGCCACACACGCGCTTACCTCGCTGGATGCAGAAAAAGTTTACTTACCTTTTCTCTGCGATCCAGCGACGAATCCCGCAGTACACGGCGGCCGGATGTCCGCCTGATGCTGTGTGTTCCGCCGATTCCCTTCCCTGCGAGCGTCGCGACGTAGGGGGGGGAACGGCGCCAAATTTAAAAAAGTAAACAAACACTATACATACAGTACACTGTAATCTTATAGATTACAGTACTGTATGTAAAAAATACACACCCCCCATGTCCCTAGTGGTCTGCCCTGTACACTACATGTCATTTTGTATAATAAAAACTTTTCTTTCTCCCTGCAAACTGTAGATTGCCCATAGCAACCAAAAGTGTCCCTTTATGGCAAAAATTGTTTTAGAGCAGCTAAAAAACAGCGATAATAAATCAGAATCACTTGCAGAATTTAGCGATAGCGATTTATGGGGAAATTCGTCATAAAAAAAAAAAAAAAAATGACAGCAAAAATTCTGCAACTGAGCAAATTTCAGTGATTTTGATTTGATTACATTATTGAATAATTTTTACTATAATTATATTATCATTTGTGATCATTTTTTTATAATTATTTATTATATTATAATTTTTAATTAAAAAAAAAAAAAAAAATCATACCCGGGATGCCTATTAGACTCTTGTTTGAATAGATTTAAGTGAGTTATTCCTAAGAATTACAAGCCTACAGTATAAAACGCCAAATTCCCTTGCAAATAATGGTACCGCTTTTAGCACCTAAAATCTTAAAGAATCATACCGCCAGGGAGGTTAATCTAATCCAATACAATATTCTTAGCTGATACAAGCCCCTCAATCTTCACTCTTCACGGGAGAGGATATATCACACACGCCTAGACATCTATGGCATTGGTGATTCTGAGGTGTCTCGCATCTTCAGATTCACCCCTCATGCCATCATGGAATTAACCACAACCCTGCAGGAGGACATCACCAGCCCAACACATGACACTACCCATGACAGCTACATATACAATCAGAGCCCCATCCCCACAGATTTCGAACAGAACATGTATGGGGACAGCTGGCTGGTTGGTGAGTGACATGGGTGGCAGGCATGACTGTCCCCCCCCATGATGCTAAAATCACAAGGGGCACATGCACTACTAACATCCTCCTGTCTCATCCCTTCAGGGTGACTATGCATATGCACTGGGACCCCATCTCATGACCCCATCTCATGCCAGCTCACATTATGCATATTTGCACATTAAACACACACATTAATCAAGGCACAATGAGAATGCATGCATGCACACCACTGTGGTCCCTAGCACACACACCCCACATCCTCATCACATTGGATTGGCACCAGTCCACCATGCAGGACTTGTGAGCTGCAACGCCATGCCACGGCTCCAATTATGTCACTGTACATTCATACACCATTCACACGGACCTGGGGATCACTTCTCCCTGGTCCTGGGGAACCCTTCTCCACCAAAATTGAGGGTGACACCCCTTTTCCCGCAGGAATGTCACCCCCACATTCCCAAATCATACACAAACAGAACTAAAAAAAAATAAAAAATTGACCAGCAAAAATTAAAAATGGCCATCAAAAATATAATTTAAACAAAATAACAACAAAGAAAACACATAAAAGACAAAAATCACTCTCAAAGACACGTCACAAACAAACAAACAAACGCTAATAAACAACAGAACAAAAGCACCTTGCTGTATAGGGAGGGATACAAAGGGATGTACTTTTGCAAAGGAAGGGCGTTTGTGTCTGTCTATTTATGCTGTCTGCGTAGTTCACTAAGTTGCCCGGGTCCACTTCCAATTTCACTGATTGCGCCGTTCCCGAGTTGTGAGAATGCGCACAGAGGTGCTGACCATGGTCTGCTTCAAGCGCGCATGCGCGAGCCGGCCGGCCCTTCATTTGCATAGAGTCACGGCTCATTTCAATGTAACACGCCCACGTCCTTCCCAATTTGTATTACTCCGCCTTGCGCCTCTGAAATAACGTTGCGCAGGCGCTAATTTCTGCGTAAAAGCGACGAGAATAGGGTGATTGCGCCGCTACATTGCGCCAGTCTAATGTAAAGGCGGTGCGCTACGCCGGTCCAATAATGCGCAGATGTACCTGAATCTGGCCCAGGGTTTTTATGTTTATATAATACAGAATATTAATAATAAAAAAAACAGTGGTGATCAAATACCACCAAGCTAAATCTTTTTGTGTGGAAAAAATAAATGATATAAATTTTGTATGAGGTACAGTCTTGCATGACCACGCAATTACCAGTTAAAGTATCACAGTGCTAAATAGCAAAAAATGGCCTAGCCATGAAGTGGGCAAAACCTTCCGGAACTCAAGTGGTTAAATGAGGTTATACATCCAGAAGCAATTTTTTTTTTTTTGAAGAACACTTGCAATGCTATTAAAGGTTACTGGTGATTCGAGCTTCTAGCATCATCCTAGCACAGCAGTTGGTGACATTTAATATGTAGATCTGTATTCAGAATACTGTAGTATTGTACTGTATTTGTGTGCTGTAGTCTGCGCAGTTAAATTCCTTATGATTAAGCCTCTATGTGCTGAAGGATCAACTACACCTGCTACTTCATATACAACATTTGATTATTTTTTACATATGGATGGTGTTTACTTTTATGCTCCCTAGTGAAGACTGTGTATATATTATATATATATATATATATATATATATATATATATATATATATATATTTATATATATATATATATATATATATATATACAGGGAGTGCAGAATTATTAGGCAAATTAGTATTTTGACCACATCATCATCTTTATGCATGTTGTCTTACTCCAAGCTGTATAGGCTCGAAAGCCTACTACCAATTAAGCATATTAGGTGATGTGCATCTCTGTAATGAGAAGGGGTGTGGTCTAATGACATCAACACCCTATATCAGGTGTGCATAATTATTAGGCAACTTCCTTTCCTTTGGCAAAATGGGTCAGAAGAAGGACTTGACAGGCTCAGAAAAGTCAAAAATAGTGAGATATCTTGCAGAGGGATGCAGCACTCTTAAAATTGCAAAGCTTTTGAAGCGTGATCATCGAACAATCAAGCGTTTCATTCAAATAGTCAACAGGGTCGCAAGAAGCGTGTGGAAAAGCCAAGGCGCAAAATAACTGCCATGAACTGAGAAAAGTCAAGCGTGCAGCTGCCAAGATGCCACTTGCCACCAGTTTGGCCATATTTCAGAGCTGCAACATCACTGGAGTGCCCAAAAGCACAAGGTGTGCAATACTCAGAGACATGGCCAAGGTAAGAAAGGCTGAAAGACGACCACCACTGAACAAGACACACAAGCTGAAACGTCAAGACTGGGCCAAGAAATATCTCAAGAATGATTTTTCTAAGGTTTTATGGACTGATGAAATGAGAGTGAGTCTTGATGGGCCAGATGGATGGGCCCGTGGCTGGATTGGTAAAGGGCAGAGAGCTCCAGTCCGACTCAGACGCCAGCAAGGTGGAGGTGGAGTACTGGTTTGGGCTGGTATCATCAAAGATGAGCTTGTGGGGCCTTTTCGGGTTGAGGATGGAATCAAGCTCAACTCCCAGTCCTACTGCCAGTTTCTGGAAGACACCTTCTTCAAGCAGTGGTACAGGAAGAAGTCTGCATCCTTCAAGAAAAACATGATTTTCATGCAGGACAATGCTCCAGCACACGCGTCCAAGTACTCCACAGCGTGACTGGCAAGAAAGGGTATAAAAGAAGAAAAACTAATGACATGGGCCTCCTTGTTCACCTGATCTGAACCCCATTGAGAACCTGTGGTCCATCATCAAATGTGAGATTTACAAGGAGGGAAAACAGTACACCTCTCTGAACAGTGTCTGGGAGGCTGTGGTTGCTGCTGCACGCAATGTTGATGGTGAACAGATCAAAACACTGACAGAATCCATGGATGGCAGGCTGCACGAGTGTCCTTGCAAAGAAAGGTGGCTATATTGGTCACTGATTTGTTTTTGTTTTGTTTTTGAATGTCAGAAATGTATATTTGTGAATGTTGAGATGTTATATTGGTTTCACTGGTAAAAATAAATAATTGAAATGGGTATATATTTGTTTTTTGTTAAGTTGCCTAATAATTATGCACAGTAATAATCACCTGCACACACAGATATCCCCCTAAAATAGCTAAAACTAAAAACAAACTAAAAACTACTTCCAAAAATATTCAGCTTTGATATTAATGAGTGTTTTGGGTTCATTGAGAACATGGTTGTTGTTCAATAATAAAATTAATCCTCAAAAACACAACTTGCCTAATAATTCTGCACTCCCTGTATATATATATATATTGTTGCTGTGGAATTAGGATACTAGACATGACCAGCAGTTGTGTTGTAAAGAATTTAAATGACAGACCCCCCTTTAATCAGTATCCGCAGTATAGCACAGCACAACATGCTGCAGAGAAAAAAAATAATAAAAAAAGAAGTACAGTGAGAGGATATGTTAGGCAGGCATGTGGGTGTTTAGGTTCAGGTAAATATCACGCCAAGTCAGCTATAATACAAAAAAAATAATAATAATAATAATAATAAAAAATACAACTCTGCTTAGTCCACAGAATAAAAATGTACCTTCATGATAAAATCAATGTCAAATTGCTTTTCCAGTACACGGCGATGCCTGCAATACAAAACATGCACATTTTTCATTGTATATCAGACACAGATTTACAAAAGGTATGCTGTACAGGTATGACAGTGTAGAATCTCTGACTGTCCCTGGTCGCAGACAGTGGGGGTTATTTACTAAAGGCAAATCCACAAGTGCAAACTACAAGTGCAAAGAGAACTTGGAAGTGCAGTCGCTGTAGATCCGAGGGGGACATGCAAGGAAAAAAAAAAAAAAAACAGCATTTTAGCTTGCACATGATTGGATAATAAAATCAGCAGAGCTTCCCCTCATTTCAGATCTACCCCTCAGATTTACAGCGACTGCACTTTTAATGCAATTTCAAATGCACTTTGCACTTGTAGTTTGCACTTTTAGTGCAAAGTGGATTTACCCCAGTGTGTTTTCAGGGTCGGCATTTCTGCAAAGATCTGGATGCACACAATATAACTGCAGCTAATCGGCCTGTTTGCATGTGGCCATAGCAAAGAATGTTGCTGCGTCCAGAGACCTCTGAATGCAGCAAGTTGAATGTAGATTATTCATTATCAGCAGCAGGGCTATTTTTCAGGGGGAACTCAGTTCCACCACCTCTGGCTCAGACCCTCTGGTGCCTGCTCACCACAATCACTTGTAAACACAGAAGTCTGGTTTCTATGTTTACAAGTGACAGCTCTGCACTCTGTGTGCAACCCCCCTGAACTCTGCACTCTGTATGCAATGCAATCCTGGTATTTCTTGCCCCTTTAAGACCCTTCTACTGTTTGTTAAATTTGAACGGGGTCATGGTTGAGTTCCTGCACCTATTTTCTGAGAAAAAAAGCTCTGATCAGCAGACACTCTTTCTGGAATTTGAGTGGATATTATGACTATAAATCAATACAGTGCCTTGAAAAAGTATTCATTCCCCTTGAAATGTTCCACATTTTTTCAAGTTACAACCAAAAATGTAAATGTAATTTATTGGGATTTTATGTGATAGACCAACACAAAGTGGCAGGAAAATTATAAAAGGTTTTCAAATTGTTTTTACAAATATGTGAAAAGTGTGGCATGCATTTCTATTTCAGCCCCTTTACTCTGATACCCCTAACTAAAATCTAGTGGAACCAATTGCCTTCAGAAGTCACCCATTTAGTAATTAGAGTCCAATGTGTAATTTAATCTCAGTATAAATACAGCTGTTCTGTAAAGCCCTCAGAGGGTTGTTAGAGAACCTTAGTGAACAAACAGCATCATGAAGGCCAAGGAACACACCAGACAGGTCAGAGATAAAGTATAAAAAAATATTCAGAGCTTTGAACATCTCACAAAGCACTGTTCAATCGACCATCCGAAAATGGATAGAGTATGGGTCAACTGAAAACCTACCAAGAAATGGCCGTCCACCTAAACTGACAGGCTGGGCAAGGAGAGCATTAATTTAGAGAAGCAGACAAGAGTCCCATGGTAATTCTAGAGGAGCTGCAGAGATCCACAGGAAAACTATTAGTCGTGCACTCCACAAATCTGGCTTTATGGAAGAGTGGCAGGCAGAAAGCCATTGTTGAAAGAAAGCCATAATAAGCCCCGTTTTCAGTTTGCAAAAAGCCATGGGGGGGGGGTCACAGCAAACATGTGGAAGAAGGTGCTCTTTTTGGCAAAACGCTATGGGCCAGATTCACATACATTTGCGGCGGCGTAGAGTAAGGCATTTACACTATGCCGCCGCAACTTACTAGAGCAAGTGCTTGATTCACAAAGCACTTACATGTAAAGTTGCGGCGGTGTAGCGAAAATCCCCCGGCGCAAGCCCGCGTAATTCAAATGAGCCGGGTAGGGGGCGTAGAGCATTCAAATTAGGCGCGATCCCGCGGCGAACGCACTGCGCATGCGCCGGCCGTCAATGTATCCCAGTGCGCATGCTCCACATTAGGACGGTGTTTTCTACGTGAATGTCAATGACGTCAATCCCCATTCACGGACGAGTTACGCAAACGACGTGAAACTTTTTCAATTCGACGTGGTCACGACGGCCATACTTAACATAGGATGCGCCACCTAGGGGGCATGTTTTTCTTTACGCCGCGTATCTCTTACGGAAACGTCGTAAAGTCACTGCGTCGGGCCCGCGTACGATCGTGAATTGGCGTATCTCGCTGATTTACATACTCTCGGCGTAAATCAGCGGGAACGCCCCTAGCGGCCATTTTAAAATTGCAGTTCCGATACGACGGCGAAATACAATTACGCCGCTCATATCTGAACTCAATCCCGGCGTATCTTGTTTTCTGAATACAGAAAACAGATACGACGGCGTAGGTTAGAAGTTACGCGGCTTATCTACAGATAAGCCGCGTAACTTCTACCTGAATCTGGCCCTATGTGTGGCAGAAAACGAAAACTGCACATCACCCTGAACTTACCATCCCAACCGTGAAACATGGTAGGGGGAAGCATCATGTTGTGGGGATGCTTTTCTTCAGCAGGGACAGGGAAGCTGGTCAGAGTTGATGGGAAGTTGGATGGAGCCAAATACAGGGCAATCTTAGGAGAAAACCTGTTTGAGTCTGCAAAAGCCTTGACTGGGGTGGAGGTTTACCTTCCAGCAGGACAACGACCCTAAGCATACAGCCAGAGCTACTAAGGAATGGTTTAGATCAAAGTATATTCATGTGTTAGAATGGCCCAGTCAAAGTCCAGACCTAAATCCAATTGAGAATCTGTGGCAAGACTTGCCAATTGCTGTTCACAGACGCTCTCCATCCAATCTGACAGAGTTTGATCAATTTTGCATAGAAGAATGGGCAAAAATGTCACTCTCTGGATGTGCAAATCTGGTAGAGTCATCCCTAAAAAGACTTGCAGCTGTATTTTGCAGAAAAAGTGGGTATTACAAAGTATTGACTCTGAATACAAATGCACACCACACTTTTCATACATTTCTTTGTAAAAAATAAAATAATTAAAAAACATTTTTCATTTCCACTTCATAATTATGTGCCACTTTGTGTTGGTCTATCAAATAAATCCCAATAAAATACATTTATATTTGAGGTTGTAACAAGACAAAATGTGGAACATTTCAAGGGGTATGAATATTTTTTCAAGCCTATTGAGTGAAGACATAACTACAAGAGTACCGCTGCTGTACAAGAGAAGCATCGTTGGCTCTCAAGTTACTAAACTCTTCGGGTCTTTTGTTATGCCATTTCTAGCAACCTGGCAGCTCTGTTAACAATAGATCTCTAGTAATGTGACTCCTCTGGTAACATGGTCCTTTGTTAACGATGCCCCCTGATAATATCGCTTTTCTGTAAGTTTAGCTCCTGTTAACACCCCTTAAAGCGGAATTTCACAGATAAGTTTGCTTTAAATATAACATTTTTATTAAATAGCATATTTGGTTTGTGGCGCTCAGATGCAGAGTAGTTCTGCTTTAAGCTCAAAAAGTCGGTCCCAGGGCAAGTTTGCGGTTTTGTATTCTGCGCTGGTCTACTTGTTAATACATTTCATACCCTGATATGCAAATTTTAGACATGTTTTCCCAGTAGAGCTATATAGCAAATAGGCTGTTCACCTTGACTAGGACTTGACTGTAGTGTGGTGAAAATCCACTTTGCAAAAGACAATCCAATCTAATGTGAGGAAAACGACAAATTTGTCTTGGCGTGATTGAATGATGAAATCAGTGAAGCTTCACTTCATTTACTAGGATAAAGAATTCCCTTCAAAGTGAACAGTCTATCTACATATAGTTTATGTTTATATTTAAATAACCAACCCATGAAAATGTGACGTTTTCTTCTTCCTAAACCAAAGTGCCTATCTGTAGTCAAAGTTAAAACATTAAAAAGCAGTTCAAATCAATTTGGCCCTTTGGTAACAATTTTTTTTTTTTTTTTTTTTTTATATTTGATCAAACAGAACAGGAGAGGCCCTTAGAAACACACACTATATTGTCAAACGTATTGACACGCCTGCCTTTACATGCACATGAACTTTGCTGGCATCCCAGTCTTAGTCCATAGGGTTCAATATTGAATTGGCCCACCCTTTTCCGCTAGAACAGTTTCAACCATGTATGTAACTCTTCTGGGAAGACTGTCCACATGGTTTCAGGCGCATTTGTGAGGCCAGGCACTGATGTGGATGAGAAGGCCTGGCTAGCAGAATCTAATTAATTCCAAAAGTGTTCTATTGGGTTGAGGTAAGGACTCTTTACAGGCCAGTCAAGTTCCTCCACTCCAAACTCGCTCATTCGTGTCTTTATGGACCTTGCTTTGTGCACTTGTCCAAATCATTTGGTGGAGGGGGGATTATGGCGCAGGGTTGGGCTTGGCCCTGTAGTTCCAGTGAAGGAAACTCTTAAGGCATCAGCATACTAAGACATTTTTGACAATTTCATGCTCTGAACTTTGTGGGAACAGTTTAGGGATGGCCCCTTCCTGTTCCAACATGACTGCACACCAGTGCACAAAGCAAGGTCCATAAAGACATGGATGAGTGAGTTTGGAGTGGAGGAACTTGACTGGCCTGCACCTCAAGACTGCGAGCCAGGACTTCTCATCCAACATCAGTACCTGACCTCACAAATGCGCTTCTGGAAGAATGGTCAAACATTCCCATAGACACACTCCTAAACCTTGTAGACAACCTTCCCAGAAGTGTTGAAGCCGTTATAGCTGCAAAGGGTGGGCCAATTCCTACGGAGTAAGACTGGGATGCCATTAAAGTTCATGTGCGTGTAAAGGCAGGCCTCCCAATACTTTTGGTAATATAGTGTAGGTCTTACAACCAGTATAGGTAAAAGATGCATATTCAAGGATCATAAGCACAAAGCCTCTTTAGTAGCATATTGATTATTGTTGTGGTAGCAAGGTAAGATGTCTGCTCCCAATTATATTTGTCAGTTGTTTGTATGCTACAAAGCAAATGAACACTTATTTAAAATAAGTGAATGTGACTGTCACTGTCACTGTCACCGTCACCATATATTCACTTGGGTAAACCAATCAGGGGGCAGGTCTTAAAAAATATTTTTTTCAATGCCCCCCAACCATTGCACCTTAAGATCCTTTCACACTCACAGCACGGCCATGTTAGCGGTAAAGCACTGCTAGTTAGTGGTAAAGCACTGCCAGCCCATTGAAATTAACAGAAAGTCACTCAACAGTCTGTAGTGCACCGTCTACCATCACTAAACTGTAGTAAGGAGGGTGCTTGGCCTATGGTGGCACCGATTACAAATCCCCACAGTCAAATGTAAAGGAAGCATAGATACGAGTTTACCAGAATCCCATTAAAACCAATGTTTCAGAGACACACAAACCTACTTTATAAAGGTGACAAGACAAAGCAGCAAAGTTGTAGGTATGTTTTATCAGCTTGATAAGGGAGACCCGCCTGTCCCTGCAACGTCGATTGCTATGTCATTGCTGACACAGACATTTTTTTTAGCCAATGCTCACCTCATAATGGACGCTTGTAGGCACGTGGTTAAATAGTAATTAAAGAGTATCCAGTTAATCGGTTTCTCAAGTATGACTGCAGATTCAAAGACTTCCCAACCAGCAGAGAACACAGCCGCTCCCTGGAGTGGGGTCTGGCGACCAGCTTTACCCAAGTAATTCAGTAGTAGCATTCTATAAAGAAGGAAAAAATAAAACATTTAGTTGAAAGTGCCATTCTATTTATGTGCAATTAAAAGAATCTTGGGAGACTCATAGAGACTCCTACTACTAGAGCGGTTAAAAAGACAGGAGAATAAGGTAACAGTTGAAGCCTTTCAGCTTTACAGACGGTTCCCTACTACGCATGTGGGGGGGGAGGGGGGGGGGCGAACTTCCGAGGGACGGCGCTGTGGCACCCGGAAGTCAAAAACAAGTACCCCCTGAAAGGGGCCACATTGCAACACCGGGGGGGGGGGGGGGGGATAAGCAGAAGCTCCACTTTTGGGTGGAACTCTTCTTCTTTTTCTTTTTTTTCACAAAAAAGGGTACAACTCTTCTTTCTTTTTTTTTTTTATAAGAAAGGTGTTTATTGAACATAAAAAAAAAGATGAATAAACAGCAACATTTTCCAATGCACATACAGATACTGAACACAATGAAATGTACAGCAGAAACGTATAAGCAGTTGCCCCCCACTCCACCCGTAACCATCCTCCTCTCCACTCCACCAGATACAATCCCACCACAGTGCAGATCAATGCCAGTGTAACTCTTCTTTAATGAGGTATTAAACTCATTTGTTTTCTGCATTCATTTTTTTTTGGGGGGGGGGGGGGCTTTTTCCCCTTTTTTTTCATTTGGGGATCTGGCCAGTAAAGCCAGTAAAAGATTTTCTGCAGATTTTTGTCATCAGATTTATCAAAACCATATAATATGAGGTCAAACCTTAAAGCGGAGGTTCACCCTAAATTTCAAGTTTGTCTAGATCAAACCACTTGCCATCATGTATGCACAATCCGTTTTTGTTTTTTTTTAAATCCGATTCTTTACTTTTCTAATGCCGCATTTAGTCTTGTGTCAGTCATCCTTTCCCAGCGGGAGTGGACGTGTATTTACTTTTCCCCGGCCGAGCGCGATGTCTCCTGGGAGTGAGTGATGAGACTCCCAGGAGACGCGCTGTACTGTAAGCTGATAGAGAAGGTGGATGTCGTCACAATGGGGCGTGACCTTAGTACGACGGCCGTTGTGATGGCAACTGTGTTGCGTTGACGGCGACACTCGCTGTCAACACTGCACATGCGGGGGATAGAGGTGAATGCTGGGACGTCAGCATTTCCCGTATCCTGGAAGGAAATCCTGGTGGGCTTCAGAGTGCCCACAATCAAGATGGAAAGTCCATCTATGAATTATATAAAATATCTTTTGCGGGACAAAGATAATCCTGGCGGCTAGCAGATTAGGACACATGAGCAGCAGATTAATACAGGTAAGAGCGCCAGAACGATCAAAAAAAAAAATGAATACCCGCGGAACCCCCGCTTTCAATTTGTATGCAACCAGGCAGGTCTTTGCACTACATGGTTATGGTAAATCTGAAGACAAAATTCTGCATAAAATCTAATGTGTATGGGGTCGAAGTATTTTATTTTTTACAGACCAAGCTGTCCAGCACAAAATAGCAGCAGGACTGGCCATGTACCTATAGATTATCTGAAGATTTTCTATGATCAGATGGAAAAAGTGAGAGATTCCTCCATCCACACAGTTTAGTGTACATGGAAAAATCTGTTGCACTTTTTCCATCTAACCATAGAAAACCTGCAGATAATCTAAGACAACCCATTATACTGTACATTGACAGGGGTGCTTACATAGATGAGATTGTTTTCATTAATATAAAACCTTTTTTCCAAATGTGACAAAAAAATAAAAAAAAAACACTTTTGCTATAACTGCTTAAAAAGTGTTTGGTTTTAATTTGTCAGTCAACTCCATCTAAATATATATTTATGCATCGAAAGATGACCGTACACTAAATTTTCAAATGAACATTCATATGAACAGAAATTCTCAGTACGCTCAAGAATAAATGTCATTTAAAAAGTACATTAAAAAAAATAAAGGGGAGTTCCACACACAATTTCACTTTTTAAATATAAATACCCCTGTAATACACAAGCTTAATGTATTCTAGTAAAGTTAGTCTTTAAACTAAGGTCCGTTTTGTTTGTTACAGCATTTAGATAGTTTATAATCTAGAAATAGACCGTGGCCATCTTAAGTGTGGGCATCATGAACCCAGACTGTATGACTTCCTGGATTTCAGCTTTGCATATCTCGCACATGCGCAGTGCTGCACAAGCAATGTAATTGGTTTTAGTCAGGTTTGCAAGGACTACTGGGAAACATGATGCCTATCCCAGAAACCCTTGCAAATAGCCTTGTGACTTAATAGCCTAGGCTAATAAGGAGGGGGAAGTAATGAAGGACTACAAAATAAAAGGTATTTACAAGCAACAAAATAAATAGAAATTGTCCATTCTGAACACTATGAGATTAGGGCATGCAGCACAGACAAACATAAAAAATGGGTGGAATTCCACTTTAATTTGATTTTGGAATGAATTAACTTTCCTGAATAAAAAACACATTCACTGTCAGAATATATTTCCATTTTACGCTTTTGAATTTTCTCATCTCGGCAGTCGAAAACAAACATTGCTTTGACCCCACCAAAGATTAGAAAATCAAAGTGGGGTGCAATTCTGTGGTTAAAAGGCGGCATTGTAGAAGCGTCACATCACCTTTTTTACGGCTCTGAAAAGTGACACAAACACGGATCCCCTTTCAGAGGTTCAACGGTTTAGGGGCAAGTCTAAACTTAGTCCAACACACTTCTGTGCTAGAGTTGTTTAGCCACCACATTTAAATGTTTTCGATTTTAAGTCTTGGGGCAGGTGCAGGTGCAGGTTAGCTGTGCTTTCCCTATAGACTTCTACAAGGTTCTGCCATTTTGATGAGTTTTCAGAAAGTGCACCAAAACCAAAACTCCTGCACGATGCATATTTAGTATGCTTTCTGAAACCCCACCAAAACCGAGGGACATCATAAAAGTCTATGGGAAAGTGCAGCTATCACGCACGTAACCTGAACGGGTCAGCTGTACTTTGCCCAAACTGCAGCGGGGCGGCACCTAATGCTAAAAAAAATGCAACATGCGTGATCTGCATCCATTCACTTGCCAAGAAGTAAAAAGGAGATGTAAGCACCGCTTGAAGAGTAGAGCACAGTATAGCAGGGTACAGTAAACACCAAGAACCATGTACAATAAGAAACCTCAACTTTGCTCTAATTGCTGCTGACATCATTTCTCATCCTGCATGGTTACTGGTATGAAATCTATTTTTCTGTGAACATCGCAAGTCACTTCATGGGGAATTTTACATAAACACTGGCAAAAACAAAAAAATGCATAGTTCCCATGAAATGACCCTGACCTGTCTTACCCGATTTGTCTATGCCTAACTATTCTTAGTTGTTATTCTATACAGTTGTACCTGAGGAATTCCATAACCGACTGCACATGGGACCATAGGACTAGTTTTTTTTCCGTATGACCCAAATCTGTCTGCATACAATAAACACAAGGTGACACCAACATTTTATGAGCTAAACTGGTGTTACGCACTCACACACAATGTACATCCTTATTTTTATCTTTTAAACTGTAAGAAGCCGAGAGATCTGAAAGAAAATATCAGAAAATCCCCCTTCGTTTCCAAGTATGCATCCCAAGCATATCTATGATCCAAATTTTTATATAATTACATTATGTTTTATTTATTTTTAGCCTACTCCTATTAATCTTAATTTTGAAGCATGTAAACTTACTTTGGGAAGATCCCTGCACATTTACTACACTGAATTATTTGACACATATTCACTATGCCCTGCGAGCAGGCCCGGAGTGGCCAATCGGGAGAACCGGGAAAAATCCCGGTGGGCTGGTTGGGTTGCGGGCCGGTAGTGTGTGTCAGACAGGCAGCGCAGTCACTTTAGAACCTGCATGCGGCTGCCGCCCGCCCCGCCGGAGCCGACTCACTGCACTTACTCACACCGAGTGCGCTCCTGGCTCCCTTTTCTCAGTCTGTCCTGTCACTGACTCCACGGCCAGGCTGTGTGTTTCCTCGGCCCCCCCATGGAGGAGAGTAGGAGAGTTGGTTCATTCCCGGCGTGCGCCGCATGACGTCACGCCAGAGACGAGAGCGAGGTGAGAGAAGGAGGAGGACTCGTGCAGGGAGCTGTGTCGGCGGCAAGAAAAGAAGCCCAAGCCACGAGGAGCCTCAGCTCAGCCTGCGCCTACAGTTGAAGTGTATAAAAAGTAAGAAAACAATTAATTTACTGTATTGGATGGGGGGTGGGGTTGGAGAAGGCAAGCTCAAAATAACAACAAAACATTTTTTCTGCCATTTTTTTATTAAAAAACTGATGGTCACCTTAGTTCAGTTGGACTGAGGTGACCATCAGTTTTTTAATTAAAAAATGTCAGCAAAAATGTTTTGTTGTTATTTTGAGCTTGCCTTCTCTAACTAAAAAAAACCCCCATTAATTGCAGCCTCGCCATGCCATCAAACGCAGCCACTGTGCCACCAAACGCAGCCACTGTGCCACCAAACGCAGCCACTGTGCCACCAAACGCAGCCACTGTGCCATCACTCGCAGCCACTGTGCCACCACATGCAGCCACTGTGCCAACACACGCAGCCACTGTGCCATCAATTGTCGCCACTGTGCCCATCACACACAGCCACTGTGCCACCAAACGCAGCCACTGTGCTCATCAATTGTCGCCACTGTGCCCATCACTCGCAGCCACTGTGCCATCACATGCAGCCACTGTGCAAACACACGCAGCCACTGTGCCATCAAACGCAGCCACTGTGCCCATCAAACGCAGCCACTGTGCCCATCAAACGCAGCCACTGTGCCCATCAAACGCAGCCACTGTGCCCATCAAACGCAGCCACTGTGCCCATCAAACGCAGCCACTGTGCCCATCAAACGCAGCCACTGTGCCCATCAAATGCAGCCACTGTGCCACCAAACGCAGCCACTGTGCCACCAAACGCAGCCACTGTGCCATCACATGCAGCCACTGTGCCAACACACGCAGCCACTGTGCCATCAATTGTCGCCACTGTACCCATCACACACAGCCACTGTGCCAGCAAATGCAGCCACTGTGCTATCACATGCAGCCACTGTGCTATCACATGCGGCCACTGTGCCCATCAAACGCAGCCACTGTGCCCATCACAGACAGCCACTGTGCCCATCAATTGTCGCCACTGTGCCCATCACACGCAGCCACTGTGCCCATCACACGCAGCCACTGTGCACATCACACGCAGCCACTGTGCCACCATCAATTGTCGCCACTGTACCCATCACACACAGCCACTGTGCCAGCAAACGCAGCCACTGTGCTATCACATGCAGCCACTGTGCTATCACATGCGGCCACTGTGCCCATCAAACGCAGCCACTGTGCCCATCAAACGCAGCCACTGTGCCCATCACACGCAGCCACTGTGCCCATCACACGCAGCCACTGTGCCCATCACACACAGCCACTGTGCCCATCAATTGTCGCCACTGTGCCCATCACACGCAGCCACTGTGCCCATCACACGCAGCCACTGTGCCACCATCAATTGTAGCCACTGTGCCCATCACACGCAGCCCCTTTGCCAGCAAACGCAGCCACTGTGCTATCACATGCAGCCACTGTGCTATCACATGCAGCCACTGTGCCCATCAAACGCAGCCACTGTGCCGATCAAACGCAGCCACTGTGCCGATCAAACGCAGCCACTGTGCCCATCACAGACAGCCACTGTGCCCATCAATTGTCACCACTGTGCCCATCACACGCAGCCACTGTGCCCATCACACGCAGCCACTGTGCCCATCACACGCAGCCACTGTGCCCATCACACGCAGCCACTGTGCCACCATCAATTGTCGCCACTGTGCCCATCACACGCAGCCACTTTGCCCATCACACGCAGCCACTGTGCCCATCAATTGTCGCCACTGTGCCCATCACACGCAGCCACTGTGCCCATCACACGCAGCCACTGTGCCCATCACACGCAGCCACTGTGCCACCATCAATTGTCGCCACTGTGCCCATCACACGCAGCCACTTTGCCCATCACACGCAGCCACTGTGCCCATCAAACACAGCCACTGTGCCATCACATGCAGCCACTGTGCCAACACACACAGCCACTGTGCCATCAATTGTCGCCACTGTGCCCATCACACGCAGCCACTGTGCCACCAAACGCAGCCACTGTGCCATCACATGCAGCCACTGTGCCAACATACGCAGCCACTGTGCCATCAATTGTCGCCACTGTACCCATCACACACAGCCACTGTGCCAGCAAACGCAGCCACTGTGCTATCACATGCAGCCACTGTGCTATCACATGCGGCCACTGTGCCCATCAAACGCAGCCACTGTGCCCATCAAACGCAGCCACTGTGCCCATCACACTCAGCCACTGTGCCCATCACACTCAGCCACTGTGCCCATCACACGCAGCCACTGTGCCCATCACACGCAGCCACTGTGCCCATCACACGCAGCCACTGTGCCCATCACACACAGCCACTGTGCCCATCAATTGTCACCACTGTGCCCATCACACACAGCCACTTTGCCCATCACACACAGCCACTTTGCCCATCACATGCAGCCACTGTGCCCATCAAACACAGCCACTGTGCCATCACATGCAGCCACTGTGCCAACACACACAGCCACTGTGCCATCAATTGTTCCTACTGTGCCCATCAAACGGGGGGGCTCAGTTTGCCATCTTCGCCCTGGGCACCAAATGGCCTTGTCCCAGCACTGGCACTTACGCTACATACATGGGGTGTACACATACTTGGCCAGGGGGAGGGAGTGACTGATGCCCGCATTAAATGGCCGGTGATTGGCCAGACCGGGTGCATGTCATACCAGAGGCGGAGGCTCCACCTCTGGTATGACATGCACCCGGTCTGGCCAATCACCGGCCGTTTAATGCGGGTGTCAGAGAAGGAGGGGTGGGGTATGCACACTCCAGCCTCGCACCTGCAGCATCTCCCAAAGCCCGCGCCGGCAGCCTGACATGGGGTAAGGTAAGGTACAGTACTTCTGCTGTGCACTAGACAGGGAGGAAAAGAAAGGTCGGGAAAAGAGAGAGAGGGGCGCTCTGCACTATGGGGGGCAGAAATTTGGGGACAGAGCTTGGTACAGGGAAATTATAAACTGGCCTGTGATTTATGCACACCTCCACGCTGTACATAAGCAAACCTGAACCCTTCACTCTGCAAGTAAGGCAATCCTGAACCACGCACTCTGTACATAACGCACTCCTGAACCACGCACTCTGTACATCACGCACTCCTGAACCACGCACTCTTTACGTAACACACTCCAGAACCATGCGCTCTGTACGTAACGCACTCCTGAACCACGCACTCTGTACAAAACGCACTCCTAAACGTAATGTCGTGAACTAAAGTGGGCTGGTCTAAGGCATGAAACTCCAGGGCTGAAAATGAGTCCCACTCCGGCCCTGCCTGCGAGTATGCACTGATGAGTTACAGAAGTGCTGAGAGAAGGAGTTTCAGGAGGTGGGGGCCACTATTTGCAGGTAGCAAGGTACCATGGGGTATGTAGTCTTTAGAAATTAAAAGTAAACAGCAGAGGAGAAGCTGCAAAGCATGCTGGGAATGCAGCTGTAAAAAAAAAAAAGGAGATGGCCAGCAGACAGGCAGAACTCACAATGTGAAAGTAGATCTTACCGTATATTGGATTGTCAAGTATTGTTTGTATTGCTATAACAATGCTGATGTTATGTGAAAAAAAAGAAAAAAAAAAATATGAAAGTGTGACTATAGATTTCCTTTAAGTAATCCACATCTATAAGATATTGGTTGGTTAGTACCGGAGTTATTAACTAGGTAGGCTTCATGCACACTGGCCACAGTTTTTAAAGGCATTTGGTGGGGGTTTTCTTCAGCCCGTAATAAGCACCTCTATATAAGCCATTGGAGGGGGGGGGGGTTACTAAGGCTGGGTTCAGACTTGAGAATGCAGCAGCTCACAGCAGGAGTCCGGTGCGTCTCCACTTACTGTTTCAGGTCCGATTTCAGCACAAATTTTGGGCTGAATTCGGACCTGAAACGGACCAAAAGACGCACAGGGTTCCTGTGCAATTCGCACCAGAGCCGATGCGGAGATGCAAGAGCTGTTCACAATCTCCTGCAATGCGAATTGGATGCAGGGAAAAACCACATCCAATTTGCACTGGTGTGAACCCAGCCTAAAACTGGTGCACACAGAATTTGGTACAGCAGTGCATAGTAACCCATCATGTAAATAAAGGAAAGCCGGAAGCTTGATCTTCTGCAATGAATATATTTATTAATCCAGGTCAGGTTAATACAGGGCATATGCATTTCGGCATGTAGCCTTAGTCATAACCTTGGATATGAGTAAAGCTACACACCGAAATGCGTAAACCCTGTATTATTTTGTACCACACCTGGATTAATAAATGTATTCATTGCGGAAGATCGAGCTGCCGGCTTTCCTTTATTTACGCGTTTGATCGAGTGCTAGGAGGACACTACAAGCCAGTGCATCGACCGCTCACCACCTCGGGGAATTACTACAGGTGTATTCTACCAGACTAACCAATCAGCTTCTAACTTCTAGCATGTTCTGTCAAGCTTTAAATATATAAACTAGAAGCTGGTTACTATGCACAGCTGCAGCAGATTTATTGTGCACCAATTTTAGTAAATCTCTCCCTATGGGGTTGATTTACTTAAGGCAAATAGACTGTGCACTTTTCAAAGTGCAGTTGCACTCCGCAAGGGCAATTGCTCCAGAACTTAGTAAATGAGGCAAAGACTCACTTTGCAAAGAATAACCAATCATGCGCAAGGAAAAAAAAAAAAAACATGGGTATCTACAGGCGTATTAGAAGATGAGTGTTTACAGGCTGAAAAAAATAAAAAATAAAGGGATGTTCAGGAAAGGAGCTGCAGAAATGCCTCAACGCTAGTGGTTGCGTGTTACTACTTTCCAATGGCTAGAATAAATGAATATTCTGACTCATGGAATGCATTAATGCATAAACTACCGACAAGCCTAAATGTGTCTAAACAGATGCCAAAACATCTGCCAGGACCTCTGGCATTCAGAGGAGCTAAACAGATGCCCTCTGGTAAATTTTCAGGAAATCATTAGTTATTACACTGGAAGAAGATCTTTAGTTAAGTAATCACATAAAAAGACATTACATACTATTTCTATTCAGCCCCATTGCAACTATTTGATGATCATATAAATCACATAATTGCTGTGGATACTTACAGTTTATGTAGCATAAGAACTTTTAAGTATGGTAATAATTATATAATTGCAAATGTTTTTTTTTTTTTACATTTTTTGAAGAATTACTGAAAGTGGTGAACTAACCCTTTCACAGCTGAAGCTTTCCCCCCCACCCAAAAACGTTAAGACCTCTGGTTGGTTACATGCAGCCGCAGGATTCCTCTGGCAAGAATCAACGGGATCTTGTTGCCGAAATAACCGAGTCATATCAGCAGCGGCCATCTAATGACATGTTGACAGCGGCCACTGCTATTTGCATGTAGCCACCCACACCCACAAAGTGGTTAGCTGCAGTTAGGGTCAGATGTCAGAGTCTGGATGGATCTACTGATTCTTGCTGCAGGAATCCAGTGGCTGCAAGTAGTCGACCATTTTAGACCTGAAAATTACCTAACCATTTAACCAATTATATATTTACTGCATACTGTATACAGTTGTGCTCATATGTTTACATATCCTGGCAGAATTTATGATTTCTAGGCTATTTTCCAGAGAATATGAATGATAACACAAACTTTTTTCACTCATGGTTAGTGTTTGGCTGAAGCCATTCATTATCAATCAACTGTGTTTACCCTTTAACTCATAATCACAACAGAAACTACCCAAATGACCCTGTTCAAAAGTTTACATACCCCAGTTCTTAATACTGTGTATTGCCCCCTTTAACATCAATGACAGCTTGAAGTTTTTTGTGTTATCTGTGGATGAGGCTCTTTATCTTCTCAGATGGTAAAGCTGAACATTCCTCTTGGTAAAAAGCCTCCAGTTCCTGTAAATTCTTGGGCTGTCGTGCATGAAGTTTGAGATCTCCCCAGAGTGGCTCAATGATATTGAGGTCAGTAGACTGAGATGGCCACTCCAGAACGTTCAATTTATTCTGCTGTAGCCAATGACAGGTCAACTTGGCCTTGTGTTTTAGATCATTGTCATGTTGGAATGTCCAAGTACGTCCCATGCGCAGCTTCCTGGCTGATGAATGCAAATGTCCATCCAGTATTTTTTGATAACCTACTGCATTCATCTTGCCATCAATTTTTACCTACTTCCTGTGCCTTTGTAGCTCACACATCTCCAAAATATCAGCGACCCCCCTCCGTGTTTCACAGTAGGAATGGTGTACCTTTCATCCACCATAGGCCTTTGACTCTTCAAATGTAGTATGTATGGTTGTGGACAAAAAGCTAAATTTTGGTCTCATCACTCCAAATGACTTTGTGCTAGAAGCTTTGAGGCTTGTCACTGTGCTGTTTGGCGTATTGTAAGCGGGATACTTTGTGGCATTTGTGTAGTAATGGCTTTCTTCTGGCGACTCGACCATGCAGCCCATCTTTCTTCAAGTGCCTCCTTATTGTGCATTTTGAAACAACCACACCACATGTTTTCAGAAAGTCCTGTATTTCACCTGAAGTTTTGTGGGTTTTTCTTTGCATCCTGAACAATTTTCCTGGCAGTTGTGGCTGAAATTCTAGTTGGTCTAACTGGTTTCAACAGAACCCCTCATTTTCCACTTCTAGATTAGAGTTGGAACAGTGCTGATTGCCATTCTACATTCCTTGGATATCTTTTTTATATCCCTTTCCTGTTTTACACAGTTCAACTACCTTTTACAGCAGATCCTTTGACAATTATTTTGCCTTCCCTATGACTCATGCCTCATACACACGACAACATGAAAACATGACGTGATTCCTCTCCAGTCTGCCTTGCATACAGACGTTCATACCAAATTCCACCTAAAGCGCGGTGACGTACAACGGGACTATAAAGAGGAAGTTCCATTCAAATGGCGCTACCCTTTGGGCTGCTTTTGCACTTTTAGTAAAAGTTTGGTGAGAGATGATTCGCACTTTTCAGCCTTGTGCTTTTCAGTCCGTTACAGCGTGACAAATGTGCCATCTCGAACGCTAGTTTTACGAGAACGAGCGCTCCTGTCTCATACTTGATTCAGAGCATGCATGTTTTTTTCCCCTCGGAAAAGCATTCACACAAGCGGTTTTCACGAAGGGAAAACGACCGCCGGGAATCACAGAAAAAAAAAAAAGAAAAAAAGAGCTGGTTCTAATTTTTTTGCAGGCAGCTTTCTCGTTGGGAAAACTGCTATGGAGCATACACACAGCCGGTTTTCCCGAAAAAGCAAACATGGCAAGTTTCCCGTCGAGAAAACCGGCCGTGTGTACGAGGCATCAGAATCCAGAAATATCAGGAGTCCAGAAACGCATAGATACACACACACTAATTACAAACAGATCACACGTGAGGATGGTTACCTTTGATAGCCATTCAAACTCCTTTGTGTCAACTTGTGTGCATGTTATCACGCCAAAATGTAAATTGGCGTGTAAACTTTTGATCAGGGTCATTTGGGTAGTTTCTGTTGTGATTATGATTTAAAAAGAGAAAAACACAGTTGATTGATAATAAATGGCTTCATCCAAACACTAACCACAAGTGAAATAAATGTTTTTGTGTTATCATTCATATTCTCTGAAAAATGGCCAATAAATCAAATTCTGACAGGGTATGTAAATTTATGAGCACAACGCTCTATCAATTGCATATTTTCATTATAAAATATGCTAAAAATGAATTTAACACCAATATAATATATAATTATTTAGTAAAATATAGAAGATGGTGTTGTGTTGAGTAAATAGATATGAAACATGTTAAGCTTTTGAAAATTGTGCAAATCCGAGAAAATGTGAAATACTACGATACTCCAAATCGTCCACAAGCGAAAGTATAAAAACCTTTACAGGCCATCAAGATATAATTAACCATGAATGACGGGCCTAGAATTATTACTCTCCCTTTGACATGTGTGGTGATAACTAATATTTATAGCCCAATCGCTTTTTTGTTGCTTTTACTCATTTTATTATAATTCACGTTACACTTTTTTTTCCATTTAATTCTTATATGTTTGTTCTTACAGAAATTTCTTAGTATCGATCTAACAATAACAACTACAGAAACCAATATCAATTTTTGCAAGTACTTGAATGGTGTAGATGGGTTCTTGTCATACATAAAACTCACTTGAATTGTTTATTACAATCTGTGCCCATTAGAAAATCTCATAGCAAAAGGAAAAGATCCTTTCACTTGCCAGGACAGGCAGAAATTTTGCATAGTATTAATGGAGCAGATCCCTTGCCATTATTATCCATTAGAGGTCTGCATACATGCTCAGACTTATGAAAACATCAAACGCTAGTTAAATAATAAAGTATTAAAGTGAGAAAGTGTTTTAAATTTTCCTTTATCCAATTTCTGTGTTAATCACTGATGCCATGATCTAGACCGCTCCTCAATTGTGTTCTGGAAAGGTCCATTTCTTAAAGCCTCAGTTGTGTAACTACCATTTTCTCTATATAAACCGTTGGACATGTTTGGGAATGTCTACATTACAAAGAGATAAGCAGAATAGGTTACAGATCACAAGATTAATAACAAAAAATAAAGCTCTGATCAGGTAGTTTTTTTTTCCCAGTATGCATTTAAAGAAGAACTCCAGCTCTTCCTCCCCTCCTTTCACACTTGTGTGACTTGTCCTGCAACTTGGGACTGCAAAGTCGCATGACAAGTCGTTCTGGAACAGGTTTTCATCAAGGATGTCTCTGTACATTGCTGCATTCATCTTTTCCTCGATCATGACTAGTCTACCAGTTCCTGCTGCTGAAAAACATTCCCACAGCATGATGCTGCCACCACCATGCTTCACTGTAGGGATACAGTGGATAAAAATAGTGTAGCGCTAGGTATAAACATATATAAATAAAATACAATATGTCCATAGGTTGTATAAACTATAAGTGGATAGTGAGTGAAGTCAATATACACCGGATAGAAAAAAGTGTCCAAACATAAACAATGTAACCAATGTCCAGTATCAATGGACCAAAAGTGCTCTGTAAAGGCAAGTATTGTCCATAAACGATATCTTGCTTGGTGACAGATAGGAAAGAGACCTTCACCCGGTGAAAAAATGGGAGGCTTACCGGATTAAATGGACTCTACAAGCAATATAGACTTGAGAGTCATGTGGGCTTTTAGGGCATCCAACATGGATCGGGGCCTCGTCAGGCTGCAGGTAACAGAAATGTACATCCACGCCTTGATATAGAGATAAACCACTGCTGCTGAGGGCTTGGCACTCCGTGAATGTATATAAAAACACAGTTTTGGAGGAAAAGAAGGAGCAATATAGGGTAATAACGTCAGGGTAAAAAATAAAAATGTAATAAGTATTGCACTTACATAAATTCAGGATAAAAAGCGCTTGTAATCATAGCGTGGCGACAGTGGAGTCTTCCCTGACGCGTTTTGTGTACAAACACGTTGTCAAAGGGTATTGGTCCACCATAACCACTCAAAGAATATATATACAGTGTGGGGTCACCTGATGAGAGTCACACTCACCTCCCGTACAGCGTGATCAATTAACAAACTTCCGGATTGCAGCCAAAATGGCGCCCGGGCTTGAGTTGCAAGCCTCGATCTGGATGTTATGAAATGGCGCCGGAAACAGGAAGTAATATCGGGAAAATAAATGTTCACCCGTCTAATAATGATACATTAATATAACTAGTATGGGGGCAATATAAAAACAAAGCCAATTTAAGTGGCAAATATATTGTGAGCCAGAGAGCCACACCGATAGTTACCATACCGACATGGCTCCACCGGATATTAGCCACACTAAACATGGCGTCGCGGTGCGTTCTGCATCACGACACCACGCCTACACCATAGTAAATGCAAGACGTCCTGTCACAACGTCATGACGCGGCGACGTGGATGACCAGGCAACGCGTATGACAGGGGGCGGGCCTAGTGTGCGCTCCAACAGATCACGTGACGCGTTCCATCACGACGCGGTCACTTACAGGGGGCGGACCAGATGTGCGCTCCAACTAGTCACGTGGTGCGCTCCATCGTGGCACAGCAGCCTACATGGCGGAGGGCGGGCATATGCGCGCGCTTCACCAATAGCAGAATGCGTTCGCTGGCCATGATCGGCGTGCGCTCCACAGATCACGTGATGCGCCTCATCATATGTGCTCCACCCAGAGCCTAAGGAGACGCATCAACAGCAATTAGATTTAAGAAGAGAGCACGATGTAAAGAGCCAAAACCAACAGTAATTGAAAAAATGAATATGTACATAGGCAACTCGCCCGGGCTGTTAGAAGCAATGAATGGATCTTGACACGAAATTTAAATGTATGGCCGGTGCCATAGTAATATAAAAGACACCGTTCGGGATATTACCAAAACTTCCCTGCGTATAAAGCAAAAAATTAATTAAGGGGCGTGCCATACATGGTAAAACTGAAAATATTATGTGTGATCAAATGCGTAAACCGGAAATAAAGTGTGACTCTCAACCGGGGCACCACACGCAAATAATTACAAACATAACACACAGTAATGGGACACACAATCGATATGAATGTGGCATAACACACAGTCAATATGAATGTCAATACAACAGTGTGTACGGGTAATTGTATACAATAAATGAAAATTCAAAATACAATGTTTTATGAAAAAAGGCTCAGCTTCTCAAGTAATGGCTTAGTAGAAGCAGATCTCAAATAAAAAACAATAAAGATATAAATGAAAAAATATATAAATATGAGAATGGCATATTAATTAGTAATTGATAGTATGATTAGTGAATGTCACACATTTAAGATTTGTCTATAAAAGAATTGATGTCCCAATCTACATTCAAGCCAAGTGGGCGATGAGATTGGAGCTCAAAGATCCAGATTGTCTCGAGGCGTGAAACGCCCCTGGTTTTGGCTCCGCCCCTCCATGGAGCCTCATATCTATCAATGATAAGAAATTGAGATCCGGTAGGGTCTTTGTTGTGACATTGTTTAAAATGCCTTGGGACGGTGTGGTTGACGTCACCACTTTTAATTAAAGCAATATGTTCGCCAACACGTATCGAAAAGGATCTAATCGTGCGGCCAACATATTGTTTGCCACAAGGGCACGTAATGAGATACACTATGTAACTTGTTTCGCATGTACAAAACTGTTTGATAGTGTACTGTTTGTGTGTAACTGTAGAAGAGAAATGTGTGACTTTTCGTTGCCTTAATGTATTGTGTTGACACACTTTACATTTTTTGCTAGGAAAAAAACCGACAAGTTTGGTGAAAAAAATATTTTTTTTTCGGGGGATTGATGATATTGGGAGCAATACGATTGTGTAATGATGGTGCTCCTCTAAAGACTACCTTTGCTCGTTCTGGGAGTATAGAATTGAGTACATTGTCATTCCTTAGAATGTCCCAGTGTTTGTTAATATTCGCCACTTGTTTATGTTGAATAGAAAACAAAGTGGTCATGGCAAATTTAAAGCTCTCATCTGCAGGAGGTTTAGATTTCACTGCAACTAGTGATGATCTATCAAGGGTAAGTGCTCTTTGTATTTCAGAGTTAACTACTTCAGTAGTATATCCCTTCTCAACAAACCTCTGCTTCAGCATTTCTGCCTGGATCAAAAAGGATGCAGTGTCTGTGCAATTTCTACGGAGCCTAAAAAATGTAGGGATAGTATTGGCCAGGTGATAAGCGGTTCCTGATTTCTTCTAGACACAATGTTCGCCATTCAGGCCAAAGAGTTCATTCTCTGTTTCATCAGACCAGAGAATTTTGTTTCTTATGATCTTAGCTTCCTTCAGATGCCACCTCCCTGATTAAAGCCCTTCTCCCTCAATCGCTTAGTTTGGCCGGGCGGCCCGCAATTAAAAGAGTCCCGGTGGTTCCAAACTTCTTCCATTTATGGATGATGGGAGGCTACTGTGCTAAATGCTGTAGAAATTGTTCTGTACCCTTCCCCAGATCTGTGCCTTGATACAATTCTGTCTGAGGTCTACAGACAATTACTTGGGCTTCATGGCTTGGTTTGTGCTCTGACATGTACTGTTAACTGTGGGACCTGATATATAGACAGGTGTACCTTTCCAAACCAATCAACTGAATTTACCACAGGTCAAGTTGTAGAAATATCTCAAGGAAGATCAGTGGAAACAAGATGCATCTGAGCTCAAATTTTAAGTGTCATGACAAAGGCTGTGATTACTTTTGTCATTTTTTTTAATAAATTTGCAAAGATTTCAAAACAAACTTCTTTCACGTTATCATTATGGGGCATTGCTTGTAGAATTTTGAGGAAAAATTATGAATTTAATTCATTTTGGAATAAGACTGCAACATAAACAAAATGTGGAAAAAGTAAACCCCTGTGAATAAAAAAAAAAAAAACTGAGCATGTGCAGTGTCCCCAAGGCTCTGTACTATAAGGAGATGGATTGGGAACTGCTAAAGAAGGGGAAGATCAGAGAATCCAGGATCAAACAGCCTTTTTACACAATGCGCAGGATTAACCCTTTAGGTTCCACAGTGAGTATAACAAGCATGCTTTACTGCATATACAGACTGATTTTACTGTTGTGGGTTTAATAACACGTTAAAAGGAATCTTTTTCATATAGTGTATTTATAAGACCTTTTTTTAATGCTGTCCATACTCTTAAATATATGTTTGCTTATTTTTGCTGAGGCTGTACTGCACTCACCAAGTTCTATAAGCCACGTTCGTTCCCATGTTAACTTTTAATAGTTCTTATAATTACATGTAGCTATAGCTATATTAATTTGCACTGCGGTACATGTACTGAGGCGCACTGGGAATTAAGCTAGCTATGGGAATTAAGGTTTCCTAATGGAGATAACGGTACGGCTCATCTTTTATTTTATTTAGCCACTAGAGTATAAAGCGCAGACACTACCTGAAGCAAGCTAGTCTACTATTAAAGTTCTAGGGCCAGATTCAGAGAAGGGGGCGTAATTTTGTGCGGGCGTAGCGTATGCTCTTTACGCTACGCCTCCGCAACCTTTATGGGCAAGTGCCTTATTCAGAAGGCACTTGCTCCATAAGTTTCGGCGGCATAGCTTAAAGTGTCCGGCGTAGGGGCGCCTTATTCAAATTTGTCATGTGGGGGCGTGATTCATGTAAATGAATCATGACCCCACGCAATTTACGTATTTTCTGAACGGCGCATGTGCCGTCTGTGGATGTATCCCAGTGCGCATGCGTGAAATCATGTCGCAAGATGTCAATGTAAACGACGTGAACGTAAATTACGTCCAGCCCCATTCCCGAACGATTTACGCAAACGACGTAAAATTCGACGATGTTCATACTTAACATTGGCTGCACCTCATATAGCAGGGGTAACTTTACGGCGGACTAACGCTTACGTAAACTACGTAGCCCGGCTGCAAGTACGTTCATGAATTGGCGTATCTCCCTAATTTACATATTCGACGCGTAAAGCGACGGAAGCGCCACCTAGCGGCCAGCGTATATATGCAACTAAGATACAACGGTGTAACAGACTTATGCCGCTCGTATCTTAGCTGAATTCCGGCGTATCTTGTTTTCTGAATACAGAAAAGAAGATACGCCGGCGCAGAATAGACTTTACGCAGAGTATCTATAGATACGCCGACGTAAAGGCTATCTGAATCTGGCCCCTAGTCTTTTATTCTAGCCAGGAACTCCAAGTATGCAAGCCTGGAACTATAAATTAGGGTTGTCCAAATACCGATACCGAGTATTTGCGGGAGTACTTGTACTCGCGCAAATGCTCCCGATACCTAAATAGAATACTTTTTTTGTATTTATCAACATGTTCTGTGAAAATTCTTTGAGTTTTTTACTACTGCGTGACAAGCAAATAAAACATTTTTATTCATTTTTATTCTTTTATAATGTCTTGAGTTAGAGTTCTTCTTAATTCTTAGTCTGTATTGTGGTTTGAAAACTGTCAGATGACATTTAAAAAAAAAGTATCGGTATTCGGTATCGGCGAGTACAAAAAAAATAAAAAATTATCGGTACTTGTACTCGGTCCTAAAAAAGTGGTATCGGGACAACCCTACTATAAATGCTAGGGTTGTCCCAATACCAGTATCGGTATCGGGACCGATACTGAGCATTTGCGGGAGTACTTGTACTCCCGCAAATGCCCCTGATGCCAGATCCGATACTACCCCCCCCCCCCGTATTAAATAGACGTCCCAGTTTCCTACACCATAATGAGGGTAGAATTTTGGGAAATGGGTATTTCAGTGACTGGCATCATTGGATAGGTGTATACGTATCCTGATTTTTGCTTACAGCATATTGGAAGGTATGAAATATATTATTGCAGAGTAGGTAAGATGCCTCTGAACATTTACAATATTCTGCTTTACCTTTTGCTGACAAAACTGAATTTCAAATCTCTTACCCTCCCATGGAAACACCAGCTGCCGTCATTGGAGCATCAGGGTACATTGTGTGCACATGCTGAATGACGGTCTCCAAATCCTCAGTGTTGGCAGCACAATATGTCCTTGGTGTCTGCAAGGAGTAAACAAAGCAATATGAGATGGTGTAATGAACATTGTACAATAACCATTTACAATTACATTGTATGTGTTTTATAGAACAGCCCACCTGTACCTAAAACTCAAACTTCTTTTTTATTTTTTGTATAGGATGACATTACCTGGCTATGTTTTATTTATGCGCTTTAAGCCATTTCAGTAGGTGACAGTAAGTTGGCTTAAAGCGGAGCTCCACCCAGGATAACAACATTTTACAATGTTGTTAGAAAAAAAATAAAAAAAAAAACCTGAAAAAAATAAAAAATAAATACTCACCCGAAATAGCTGTTGCTATGCGGAAGTCCGTAATCTGCCTCTTCCTGAACCGCGGTGTGTTTTCTTCTTGTTCTTCTCCTAGTGAATGGGGCGCGCTGCTTCCTGGGAACTGTGTGTGTTTTCAGAGAGCAGCGCGCCCATTCACAAGCCAGCGTGAGACTCACGCAGGCGCACTAGGAAATGGGCAGTGAAGCCGTACGGCTTCACTGCCTGTTTCCCATAGTGTGAATGGCGGCGCGGGACCCGGAGCGATCGTGGGACCGGCATCGGGGGGGGGCCGTCAGCGCGGGCGCCTAGGACAGGTAAGTGTCCTTATTTAAAGTCAGCAGCTACACTGTTAGTAGCTGCTGACTTTAAAAAAAAAAATTCCCGCGGCTGGAGCTTCGCTTTAAATACAGCACAGCCAGGAATGGACACCGACGCTCCTTCTATTCTCATCACTTCTCCATTCCCTTTCATTATACATTAGGCATACTGTATGCTTGGTGGGAAACAGCTGGGGTTAGGTCTACAGCTGTTGTAAAGGACTGTCATGCTGATAAAGATGGAGAAAGGGCATTTTTAGCACACAGGAAGCGGTCTTATCCAAAAAAAAAAGCCACAGAAACCATTGAGGAATGTGAAACAGGATATGCAACTGTGTTCTGTAATTTGTATGTACACAGAGTGATGTCTAACCTGATCATCTCAAATCGGTCTGCCTAAGCAAACGTTCACACTAACTCTAATGCCGCGTACACACGATCACTTTTTGTGATGAAAAAAAACGTAATTTTATCTGACGAAACAAAACGACGTTTTTCAAACTTCATTTTCAAAAACGACATTGCATACACACCATCGTTTTTCCACAATGCTCTTGCAAAGCGCGGTTACGTAAGACACTTTCGACGGCACTCTGTTCCATTGAAGCTCCCGTCTCATAACTTGCTTCTAAGCATGCGCGGGTTTAAAAACGTTGTTTTAAACGTCGTTTTGCCCACACACCATCAGTTTTTATGACACAAAAAAACGACATTTTGAAAAACGACACAAAAAATTCAAGCATGTTGGAATTTTTTTTTGGTCGTTTTTTTTAAGACATAAAACGACGTTTTGCCCACACGCGATCATTTTAAATGACGTTTTTTAAAACTTCTTTTTTTTTCATCACAAAAAGTGATCGTGTGTACGCGGCATTAGACTGGGTTCACACTATTGCAAATTGGATGTGGGTTTTGTGAGTGCCATTTCCCTGAGAGCATTCCACAAACAGAAGCAGGCTGAAGACACCAAAAAAGATGTTGGGTATGCAGCAGAGGGGGTTAGAAGAGATATCAGTTTCCATTGTCCCCAATGTCCCTCCCAACCAGGCCTATGCATCGGAGACTGTTTCCGACGTTATCACGCGTCCCTAAAATATTATCCCATATTTCTAACAGCCTGCCATTTCCCCATTTCTAATATCTGCTGATCATTTGCCTGCTTAACTGACCCTGGCCTATTTATCGACTTTGCCTCTGCCTGCCGTATGGATTGTTTACCAACCATGTTTCTACCTGCAGCGACCTTGGCCTGTTATAGTGCGGAAAATAAGTATTTGAACACCCTGCTATTTTGCAAGTTCTCCCACTTGGAAATCATGGAGGGGTCTGAAATTGTCATCGTAGGTGCATGTCCACTGTGAGAGACATAATCAAAAAAAAATTCCAGAAATCACAATTTATGAATTTTTAACTATTTATTTGTATGATACAGCTGCAAAGAAGTATTTGAACACCTGTCTATCAGCTAGAATTCTGACCCTCAAAGACCTGTTAGTCTGCCTTTAAAATGTCCACCTCCACTCCATTTATTATCCTAAATTAGATGCACCTGTTTGAGGTCATTAGCTGCATAAAGACACCTGTCCACCCCATACAATCAGTAAGAATCCAACTACTAACATGGCCAAGACCAAAGAGCTGTCCAAAGACACTAGAGACAAAATTGTACACCTCCACAAGGCTGGAAAGGGCTACGGGGAAATTGCCAAGCAGCTTGGTGAAAAAAGGTCCACTGTTGGAGCAATCATTAGAAAATGGAAGAAGCTAAACATGACTGTCAATCTCCCTCGGACTGGGGCTCCATGCAAAATCTCACCTCGTGGGGTCTCAATGATCCTAAGAAAGGTGAAAAATCAGCCCAGGACTACACGGGAGGAGCTGGTCAATGACCTGAAAAGAGCTGGGACCACCGTTTCCAAGGTTACTGTTGGTAATACACTAAGACGTCATGCTTTGAAATCATGCATGGCACGGAAGGTTCCCCTGCTTAAACCAGCACATGTCAAGGCCCGTCTTAAGTTTGCCAATGACCATTTGGATGATCCAGAGGAGTCATGGGAGAAAGTCATGTGGTCAGATGAGACCAAAATATAACTTTTTGGTCATAATTCCACTAACCGTGTTTGGAGGAAGAAGAATGATGAGTACCATCCCAAGAACACCATCCCTACTGTGAAGCATGGGGGTGGTAGCATCATGCTTTGGGGGTGTTTTTCTGCACATGGGACAGGGCGACTGCACTGTATTGAGAGGATGACCGGGGTCATGTATTGCGAGATTTTGGGCAACAACCTCCTTCCCTCAGTTAGAGCTTTGAAGATGGGTCGAGGCTGGGTCTTCCAACATGACAATGACCCGAAGCACACAGCCAGGATAACCAAGGAGTGGCTCTGTAAGAAGCATATCAAGGTTCTGGTGTGGCCTAGCCAGTCTCCAGACCTAAACCCAATAGAGAATCTTTGGAGGGAGCTCAAACTCCGTGTTTCTCAGCGACAGCCCAGAAACCTGACTGATCTAGAGAAGATCTGTTTGGAGGAGTGGGCCAAAATCCCTCCTCCAGTGTGTGCAAACCTGGTGAAAAACTACAAGAAACGTTTGACCTCTGTAATTGCAAACAAAGGCTACTGTACCAAATATTAACATTGATTTTCTCAGGTGTTCAAATACCCCTCCATGATTTCCAAGTGGGAGAACTTGCAAAATAGCAGGGTGTTCAAATACTTATTTTCCGCACTGTAAGTGACCATGTTTTTTTGCCTGTTGCTTAGACTGGTCTTTTGCTCTGCTACCGTAGTAGTGGGATTCCAAATAACACAGAGGTCTCACAAGCACTATATTACCAAAAGTATTGTGACACCTGCCTTTACACACATGAACTTTAATGGCATCCCAGTCTTAGCCCAGGTTCACACTGGGTACGATTTAGTTCGATTTGAGATCCTAATCGGTGCGACGCCGCATCTGCGGCGCTGCACCGATTTCATAAAGTAGTTCCTGTACTACTTTTTGCGATTTCAGGACACAATTTACATTGACATCTGTGCAGAACCCTGCACAGATGTCTCCTAAATCGCGCCGAAATCGGGACTGCCAGAGGGAGTGAAATCGCGCAATTTCACTCCCGCAGCCCAGTGTGAACCAGGGCTTAGTCCGTAGGGTTCAATATTGAGTTGACCCACCCTTCGCAACTATAAACAGCTTCAGCTCTTCTGGGAAGGCTGTCCACAAGGTTTAGGAGTGTGTCTATGGGAATGTTTGACCATTCTTCCAGAAGCACATTTGTGAGGTCAGGCTCTGATGTTGAACAAGAAGGCCTGGCTCGCAGACTCCGCTATAATGCATCCCAAAGGTGTTCTATCGGACCAGGCCAGTCATGTTCCTCCACTCCAAACTCACTCATCCATGTCTTTATGTACCTTGCTTTGTGCACTGGTCAAAATCATTTGGTGGAGGGGCGATTATGTTGTGGGGTCGTTTTTCAGGGGTTGGGCTTGGCCCATTAGTTTTAGTGAAGGGAACTCTTGAGGTGTCAGCATACCAAGACATTTTGGACAATTACCTGTTCCAACATGACTGCACACCAGTGCACAAACAAGGTCCATATAGACATAAATAAGTGTTACATAGAATTTTTATTTATTTTTTTGTCAATTTTTTTCCGGTCTTTTTGTGCTTATATTACACACAAAAAAAAGTGGTGATTAAATACCACCAACAGAAAGCACTGTCTAAAAGAAGGATAACAATTTTTCTTGGGTGATTGAGGTAGAAGATAGCAGGTGATGGCGCCTACTACTAATTAAAAATTGCGTGCACAAGTGTATCCAAATCAATGGTGCTAGTAATACTACTCCGTGTAGTGATGTCAATTGAAAAATAAAATAAAATATAAATAATAATAAAGATAGTACTTCAACCAATAATAGTGCTAAAAATGTTAATCCTTGTAGTGGTGTCAAAAATATATATGTGCAAAATGGTATATATAGAAATATAAAATATAAAATATAAAAAGATATATAAAATCCTAATGGTGATAGTCCATATAATCCAATCAAAATCCAGTTTCTAGTTTACAAAAATTAATAGTTCCATAAATAAAATTGATGTTTTTATAATAGTCCAAGGGTAATATTTGCAAAATTTTCTTCATATACAATAAAATAAAGTGACAGGTGCTTCATGCAAGTACAGCCATCAGTGGATCATTCAGTGCTCTCCCCCAATGGTCCCGCACTCACCGGATCCAATCACCCCCACAGGGGCAACAGGCTCTTTTCTAATAAGTATCCAAGTTCCAAACTTCAAAAAGGCTGCCTGGTTTTCTCCCCTGGGATCTGTTCAGCCGTTCATCCGCTCATAGAGAAAATAAAGGTGCCCAATAGCGTGATACCGTCTTACAATAAAAGTTTATTTTGACAAAAACAATGGGTACTCACAATTTACATGTAGTTAAAAAGCATTGAGTAAAAAGTGTGCTGTGGCTCTGAAGCACGATCGCTCTACCGGTTTCGTCGTTGTGACGTCGTCTGGAGCGTGCAGTGTTGCATGACTAATTGTCATTCAAGGCGTAAAAAGCACTGAAAGCTGAAAATTGGCCTGGGCAGGAAGGGGGTAAATGTGTCCAGTATTAAAGTGGTAAATTAATGAGTTAGAGCCCCAATATCTCCCCTGCAGTCCACTAAAGCTAATGGAGTGCAGATCACACTTCATTAGCTTTCTTCTTGGCTGCTGTGACAGTGGAAATCAGAAGTAATCAAATCATTGTTGCTCAATTCCTAAATCCTTATAAGCTAGGATAGATCAGTGAATGGACATTCACTGGTCTCTCTCACCTCTACTCAGGGACAGCCACCATACAGATCCAGGTTCGTATGTTGATATCGGAGCCCGGGAAACATGGCAGATGGGTCAGGGGTGGGAGTTGGGGAAATGTACTGGGGGACCATTAAAGGGGAGGTTCCCCTAAAAATAAACTTTTAACATTGCATTTTCTCCTCTTAATCACATCTAGAATCGGCTGGTATTTAAAAAAAAATCTGTCCCTACATACCATTTTCGTCATGTAGTCTCACCGCGGCTTCCGGTATGATGGTTGGGGACAGGCATCCGATCGACGCATACAGCGCGTCACGAGATGCCGAAAGAAGCCGAACGTTGGTGCGGCTCTATACGGCGCATGCGCACCAACGTTCGGCTTCTTTCGGCATCTCGTGATGCGCTGTATGCATCGATCGGATGCCTGTCAATCAAGTAGGCACGCCCACCCCCGACCGTCAGACCCGGAAGCGGCAGTGAGACTACATGACGAAAATGGTATGTACAGACGGATTTTAAAAAAAATACCAGCTGATTCTAGATGTGATTAAGAGGAGAAATGCAATGTTAAAAGTTTATTTTTAGGGGAACCTCCCCTTTAAAACAATCAGGTAAATGTTCCACTTCCACTTGAATGCCAACAGTCTGCGTGTCATATTTACAAGTGTATGTAAAACTTTTTGCTGCCACCGATGTTCGACATAAATCTGTTGTAGTAAAATGAGTTAAAAGACTAAAAAAAAAAATAGATTATGCTTCAATATTTATGGATTACAGAGCCGTTAAAGTGGTAGTGAGTGAGCTCTCAAAGTAAACTTTTACTCATTTAAATAGGCAAAACATACTGTGCAAATCACTGTCTATACTGCTTACTTTTCTTGCAAACCGTTTCAGTTTACTTATGAAGTCACCGGCGCATGCGCATAATGACCTCTGTATACGGCACACTTCTCGTGCCATTAGTCCCTGTGATAACATGCCGTGGCTTGATCATGTCCTCTCTGCGGCATCTCTCCATTATCAGGAGGAGAGATTGACTGCATTGAATACAGACACTGTACTCACTAAGCATGTGCAAGATTTCCAATAGGGAGAAACAATAAGGGTGGAAGCCCCAAGCGCTGCAGACATGGAAGACAGTATTCAACATGGTGCTGGCTTCGGACTGAGAGGAACAAATTCTAAACTGTACCAAACACAAGTAAGAGACATACCAAGTGGTCACCAACTGGGCAGAATGTATTAGAGACCTTGAACATACTGACTGCATTGATAAGGAGCACTGGAGGGGGCAGAGTTTACTACTGCTTCAAGTAGGGGATGTGTATTGATTATTTTTGGAGAATAAGAATATGACTTGTCACTTCAATTGTCTTTATATTGCAGCTTAGATGTGATGGCTGCATTCACTTGCTTTTTTAGACTTCCCTTAGTCGGTTTTCATCTGCTGATCCAGACAGCAAATCTCTTTTTCAATAGAACAACCTCTCTAGCAGAATGTATCAGTTATTACAGAGATGAGACAAACCATTTAACACTAGCAGGGATGCTTACAATGATCAGCCTTTATGTAAAATCTTTACCCCCCCCCCATAAAAAAAAAAAAGCTGTTTGCTGTAACTGTTTATAAAGTACTGGCTGGAATTTGGTTTCAGTTTGTTAGTGCATCTAAATCTGCTAGTACATCTAACACTCCCTTTACCCCAACATAACAATGCTGCTGTCCAAAGTCTCTGTTGCTCCTTCATCCAGGGTGTTGGCATGCTAATACGTGAGGTGTGTTACTGGCCAGATCACCAAAGGTAAAAAGCCTAAAAAAGAAAACAAATGCAGCCACCTCATCTAATGATTGGTAAGCAGCGATATATTATATTTTTGGTTTTCGGTTTTTACCACTTAAGTTCCAGCCTGTCCCCTGATGGCTCTGCTGATCGCTCAGTTCTCCATGAGCTGAGTGCTGGTGACTGTCAGTCATAGCTGTCTGCTCTGCACCCCACCACTTGTGTTCCAGGAGTGCAAGGCTGTCTACAGGGTGGGAGCGGCTGGCCCAGGCTCTCAGCGGCTCGCTGAGAGGCTGAGCCAGGTGCTGGTCCAGGCTCCTGGGTGGATTCCATCATGGACCAGATCTGTGATGTCAGCTGACAGCGGGCTTCAACTCGCTGTTTGTTGAAATGGATCACAAGACAGCAGAATGGACAGCCACAAGCTTTGGCTGTACTCCTCCTTTAATCATGCTTGAGCATTCTTGTTGACCCAGCAGTGGATAGTAGTTTAATTGGGCTGAAGACCTCTGCTGCTTGGAGAAATTATGTTGCCATCTGGGTCCCAGGAGTGTTCTTAAAAGCATTTGATCTTTGGATATTAAAAACAGCAAAAAAAAGACTCGGCAGACTTTTAAGACACCGACACACAAATATGTAAAAAAATAATATTTTATTATTGTACAAATGTAAAATTGATAACAGTAAAGCACATTTACATAGGACATCAAATGACTAGAACTCATCCAGAGGGTATGTCACACTCCCAGGATACAATACCATATACTTATATATATCCAAGCTATTAAATACTAGAGGACAATATGTATAGCATATCAACTGGTCATTTATACATATGCACAACATACAGTATATCATGACCAATTCATGCAACACATACGAGGTGTGACAATTTAAATCCCAGAATGCCCGTGGCATAACACTATGATCAAACAGCCATTCGCAATCTAACGTGTTCCGACATGTTTTAACTTACACTCGCCTGGGTCGCAGATAAGCTGACTTATGAATGAATGAATGAATGAAAACTTATATAGCGCGGCACATACGAACTGAATCGCCTCTTGGCGCTTGTTGTTCCAGTCTCCTTTGGTATCAAAAGAGATGCGTCTTGATCTTTCTCCTGAAAGCTAGGTGGTTCTCCTCCAACCGAATGCTGGTTGGTAAAGCGTTCCATAGTCTGGGACCTTGGACCGCAAATCTTCTATCTCCTTTGGCCCTGTAGTTGGCTTTCGGTATCTGGAGCAGATTTTGATTGGTGGATCGCAGAACGCGATTGGGATAGTGAGCTTTTATTTTTTCGCATAGATAATGGGGGGCATTCCCATGGACACATCTATGCGTTAGACAGAGTGCTTTAAAAGTGATTCTGTCTTTTACTGGTAACCAGTGAAGGGATCTCAGTGAAGGCGAGATTGATTCCCAAGGTTTTTTCCCAGTCACAAGTCTAGCGGCCGTGTTTTGAACGACTTGAAGACGAGCGATTTGGTACTTGGGGAGTCCGAGGTAAAGGGCATTGGCATAGTCCAGTCTGGAGTTTACAATTGTTCCCACCACGACTGCTATGTCTTCTTTGGGGATGAATGGAGTAAGTCTGCGTAGTAGGCGCAGCAGATGGTGAGATCCGCTGACTACTGACCCCATTTGTGCGTCCATTGTCATGTAGGAGTCGAAGATGACCCCAAGACTTTTGACTTTGGCGCTAGGGGAGATGATTTTGCCCAGAATGGGCGGGGGGGACCATGTTGTAGCAGGTTGATTCTTACGCTTGGCGTGAAACAGGAGAAGGTCTGTTTTCGCTCCGTTGAGTTTAAGATAACTCTTTGTCATCCAGTCCTCTATCAAAGAGAGGCATGTCTCTAGATTGAGGTGATGATCCTTTTTATTGCAAATGCGAAAATATAGTTGCGTGTCGTCTGCATATGAATGATAGAGCAGTTTTTGGCTGCTGATAATATCAAAAAGAGGACGGAGATAGATGTTGAATAATACCAGCGACAGGGGGGATCCTTGAGGGACTCCGCACGATACTGTGCGTTTCTCAGAAGTGAAAGGTCCTAACTTCACTATTTGAGATCGGTTTTCCAAAAAAGAGGAGAACCAAGATAAATCGCCTTCTGCGACTTTGGCTACTTCCGCTAGCCTTGTCAGTAGAAGCTTATGGTCAACTGTATCGAAGGCTGCGCTTAGGTCCAACTTAGTCTTTATGAAGTAGTAGAAGAAATAACAAGTGCATGTTGTGCTGTTGGTGTAAAATGAGTGACCTAGAACAGCAGATTAACATCTGCTTTTGTGTGAAAATTGGCAAAAGTGAGGGGGGAACTTGCTTTGTTACAGCGGGCATATGGTAAACATTCCATGAAGAACTCAGTGTTTTTGAATGGCATAGGTGGTTTAAGGTGGGTGGGTGGGTGGGAGAGATGTCCACAATGAAGCAAGAAATGGGCAGCCAAAAAAGCAAAGGACGCATGGGAACCCTCGTATGCTCGTCCTGGTGTGTTTTTTTTTTATCACAAGGGGATAGTTCTCTACGAGCTCATACAAAATGGTACAATCAACCAGCATTATTTATGGGATATTCTAAAAAAAGGTTACAGGAATCTTTTAAGAGGAAAAGACTGGAACTCTGGCCTGAAAAGTGTATTCTCCACCAAGACAATGCTCCTGCACAAACTTTTTGCACAAACAGTCCATTCCACGAATAAAATTGTCACACCTCATAACTAGGGTTGTCCCGATACCATTTTTTTAGGACCGAGTACAAGTACCGATACTTGTTTGCATGTACTCGCCGATACCGAATACCGATACTTTTTTTTAAAAAATGTGTCCCCAAATGCAGCCATGTCCCCCCCCACATATGCAGCCATGTCCCCCATATTGCAGCCATGTCCCCCCACATATTGCAGCCATGTCCCCCCACATATATCCAGCCATGTCCCCCACATATATCCAGCCATGTCCCCCCATAGATGCAGCCATGTCCCCCCATAGATGCAGCCATGTCCCCCACAAATATCCAGCCATGTCTCCCCATAGATCCAGCCATGTCCCCCCATATATCCAGCCATGTCCCCCACATATATCCAGCCATGTCCCCCACATATATCCAGCCATGTCCCCCACATATATCCAGCCATGTCCCCCATATATGCAGCCATGTCCCCCATACCTAGATGATGATGCCGCCGCCGTGTTAATCAGCGTGCGGGGAACATTATAGCATTCGTTTGAATAGCTGTGTTCCCCGCCGCGCCGTGTATAGACACTCCCCCTTGCTCGGGATTGGACAGATCACCCATCCAATCCCAAGCACAAGTACTCCCGCAAATACTCGGTCCCGATACCGATACTGGTATCGGTACAATCCTACTCATAACCATGCATTAATTCCCACTTCAGGGTTGTGTACATTGATTTTTGTAAGCATGCTGATAACATTACAGATCACTGTCATCAAATAGTCTACCCAGCGAGTGCCAAGGCCATCCAGCTAAATCAAGAGAGGGCATGTCAGGGGTGAAGAGACCACCATTCATATATAAAGAAATTATATCTGGGTATCTTACCTAAAAGCAAAAATTATAAATCACAAAATATAGATGGATCAGTCTAGGAACCCCTCTTTTAGTGTCAGAACCAGGACATGACCCTGCCACCTCTGTTGTGTCTGGCAGTGGTCTTCTTGCTAAGCCATCTGAGATGCTGCACAGATCCCTGGACAATTTCTTGCACAATCTTGCCTTGAACCTTGTTTCTGGTGACCCTTGAACTCTCTGCTCCTCCCATGAACTTCCTTATTAGGCCATGCCTTTGCACTTCCGGTTTGCCAGATTAGTGTGCTCTTTCCAGCCATTATCTCACTCTTGTCACTCCTGCTGTCGTCTGCATGTACGCTACCACTTATTACCAACCTTTGGCTTGTTCCTCAACTACACTTCCACTTAATCCCAACCTGCAACCACTTGTCACCAACATCTGGCTTGTTTACCGACTGCGCTTCTGCTTGATCCCTACCTGCTATATCTGCTTTTTGACCCCAACTTACTCGCCACCTGGTGAGGCGACCCTGGGGAACGTGACTTGGTAATAAAATGCAGCAAAACGCATCTCCTCCATCAAACCTGCAAATCAGTATCACTTAACACAATAAGATTGCAAATAAAATAAAAACAACATTTTTTAGTAGAACACTGAGCAAAGGCAGTTACAAAGTTTCATGGTTAAGACAGACAGGAGACAAAGGTAGGGTTTAAAGCGAATAACCTTATTAAGGAAATTGTGTCACATTTAGTGGTTTCTGGTGACCCTTGAACTCTCTGCTCCTCCCATGAACTTCCTTATTAGGCCATGCCTTTGCACTTCCTGTTTGCCAGATTAGTGTGCTCTCTCCAGCCATTATCTCACCAAATAGAATATGTTAAATGTTTGTAGTCGTTCCTCATAACAGTGGTCTTCCAGTGCCCCTATTAGTTTTGTTGCCCTTCTCTGGATTCTCTACAGTTCCAGCATATCTTTTCTGAGGACTGGTGACCAGAAATGGACAGCATACTCCAGATGTGGCCAAACCAAACTGGCAGAATTATAGTTCTATCTCTTGCGTAAATACCCTCTTTTATGCATGCTAATATTCTGCTAGCCGTGCTTGCTGCAGCTTGGCATTGCATGTCATTGCTGAGTCTCATCTATTAGGACCCCCAGATCATTTTCCATTCTGTATTCCCCCATTCTGGAGATAAGCAAAGCACACTGTTACTCTGCCCCATTGCTGACACTTCAGCCCAGATTTCAGAGCTGTCTTTCTGATAGTCCCGGGCAAAGTGAGTCATGCCCTGCTGCTGAGCCTAGCAGCCATCTGTAGGTGATCTCCAGCTCCCATTTCTAAACGGCTAGAAACTCCAAATCTTCCTGTGCCCAAAGCACTTCTGAGATGTTCAGCCTCTGGTCTCTGTACTCCACGATTTCCTCCAAATGACACTCCAGAATGCTCCCAAAGTCAGGGTCCTTGGACAGTACAACAGCCTCAGGTCACTGTAGCCAAAGCCTTCCCCCGGCCTGTCATCCACTGTCTACATACCAGCAGAGGGGGCTCTGTATCTCTTGTCCAACCACATCTCTGCCTGGACCAGCCTGCTTAACTCAGCGGTCTACACCTTGTGAGGTTGTTTCCCCAATAACAGCATTTGCACTTCATACTGTGACCGGTATCTTTCCTGGATGGAGGGGAGAATTTTTCCCTGGTGGCGCTGTTCATAGGCTAGCACTTCCTTCCAGAGTTGCTGGCGGACAGAGTCACACCATCCCAGCAGGACCTGCACTGTCACTAGTTCCCTGTGGTGCATCCGCATGTCTCGCAGCCTCCTTCCGAATTCCTCTTCCATGGCGGCTGGTATCATTCTGTACCTTTCCTCTTCTGCTATCCAGACCTCGAATCCCGGTGATGGTTTGAATGTTAAATGTGACAGAACTGCTTGGGCACCCAGCTTGGGTGCTTCCTTCCGATAAACCGTGCCTCCTGCCCTCCAGATCGTTCCAGCAGACCAAGAGCTAATACCAGCCCCTTTTACCCCACAGCATCATACGCAGACAAGATGTTGAGATAGAACCAAAGGAATGACAATAAAACCAAATATTTACCCAAAACATAACACAATGGCTTAGATAATGAGCTGACACAAGGATAATCCCATCATAGATACCTCTAGGAATTAGCCAACAGACAGAAACAATAGGTTACCCAATTAGCTCAATTAACATTGAAAATGCACACAATGAGAGAAAGACGCTTAACACAGAACACCTTAAACAGAGATCCCAGAATCAGGTTGCTTTGAGCTGATATTAACATCTCTTCTGAGTTTCATGCCATGTACACACGATCATTTTTCTGGTTGTAAAAAACGAAGTTCTTCAGGCTCTAGAAAAAACGATTTTTTTTCAACTTCATCATTAAAACGACTTGTCCACACACGATCGTGAAAAAAAAATGCTCTAGCAAAGCGCGGTGACGTACAACACGTACGATGGCACTATAAAGGGGAAGTTCAATTCGGATCACGCCACCCTTTGGGCTGCTTTAGCTGATTTCATGTTAGTAAAAGACAATTTGCACTTTTCTGTCTGTTACAGCGCGATGAATGCGCTTACTCCATTACGAACAGTAGTTTTACCAGAACAAGCGCTCCCGTCTCATAACTTGCTTCTGAGCATGCGCGGGTTTTTCACGTCGTTAAAGCCCACACACGATCATTTTTTTACAATCCGAAAAACAACATCATTTAAAACGTTGTGAAAGAATAGAGCATGATGAGCTTTTTTTTGGTCGTTTTTCAGAACCTGAAAAATGCTCTGAAGCCCACACACGATCATTTTAAAATGGCATTTTTAAAAAACATAGTTTTTTACAACCCGAAAAATGATCATGTGTACGCGGCATAATAGTCTGAAGTAGTCCTTTCTGGTATGGGCCTAGAGACCCCAAATATGTATACAGGTCCGCCAGTTCCCAGAGTCTGTGTTTTGAAGAAACATGGACTTGAACCTAAAGCAAGACCAGGCCAAGGGTCCCCCCAAGCACACACCTCCTAAAGAGTAGTGTTCCCTTAAAAGCAAGGGCTTATAGTCAGTAGGCAAGAGGCCAGCCTGCAGTCCCCTCCAAAAGCTTCTGTCCTGGTTGGCGCTGTCACAATACACATATTATTTTGTGGCTATATATATCATTATATATCTTAAAAAGCACTAATTAAAGTTATACTTATTGTGGGAAATATAGGGTTGACCATTTATTTATGCACATATTTGTATATAAGTGCAGCATAATTTATTTATTTAATACAATCAACACATGCCAATTATTTAGCACTGTAACCAGAATATATTTTCCATGGTTTTCATATTTTTGTATATTTTAAAACCATACAGATATTATCTGCACTTTACTGACTGTTACTGTGCAAGTCATTTGGAGAGGAAGAAGGAAGTCTAAATTTAATAAGGAATTAACACCTCAGATCACTAAACAGAGGGCCCACGCTTAACATACCAAGATATTTAAAGCTGATTATACCGTATCTGCACATACTGTGGATTTATTTAATTAATGGCCTGGAGCTCCGTTAATGATTTTGTACCACTTGTTACAAAAGCGCATTGTTGTTATCGCTAAAGCGACAGAGAACAAATTGTTCCCACTAAATGCTCTGAAGGGATCTAAAACATACTGGACAGTTTTGGGAGTTTCTCCAGTAATTGAACGTGGTACTCATTTTTTTTTTTTTGGTATGTTACAACTAGTTAAGGCGGTATTAAACCAAAACCAAAACCAAAACCAAAACCAAAACCAAAACCAAAACCAAAAATGTAGGGCCAGATTCTCAAAAAATGGTGTATCTGGCGGTGTAACGTATCATATCGCATTTACACTACGTCTACGCAAATTACTGGAGCAAGTGCCGTGTTCTCAAAGCACTTGCTCCGTAATTTTCGGCAGCGTATCGTAAATGCGGCGTCGTAAAGGCCGCGTAATTCAAATACTGAAGGAGGGGGCGTGCTGTATTTAAATTAAGCGTGCCCCCCGCGTCAAACGAAGTGCGCATGCACCGGCCCGGGGAAAAAGCCCAGTGCGCATGCTCCAGCTCACGTCGGAAAGCGTTGCGGAACCGACGTCAAAACGTCGTAATCGTCACTTACGCAATTCCCTATTCGCGAACGACTTAGTAAAACGACGTAACCGATGGAAAAAGACGACGCTGACCCGACGCCATACTTAACATGGCAACGACGGCACTTCGGAAACATACCCCTCATACAGCAGGGGTAACCTTACGCGTACGCAACCTACGTAAACTACGTCGCAAAAACGTTCGGGAACCGGCGTATTGGGCTCATTTGCATAGGCAAATGAGAAAACGTAAAGGCCACCTAGCGGCCGGCGTTGTCATTACATCTAAGATCCGATGGTGTTATTGCTTTACACCTGTCAGATCTTTAGTGTATCTATGCGTAAGTGATTCTAAGAATCACTCGCATAGATACCCATTGAAAAAAACTGCGATACGACGTGTATCTGAGATACACTGCCGTATCTCTTTCGAGAATCTGGCCCGTAGTGTTTTACAGCTTACCAATCATTAGATGTGGTGGCTGCATCAGTTTTTTTTTCTTTGGCTTTTTTTTCCCCTCTGATTTCACCTGGTGGTCTGATAACACACCTCCTGCATTAGTGAGACACAATTCTGGATGAATGAGAACAGGAGGCACAGCAGATAGCAGCATTGAGGAGGGGTGTTAAAAGTATTAGCAGATTTAAATACACTAACAAATTGAAGCCAGAGTCCAACTCACACTTTAAAAACAGTAAGGCGGCGTACACACAACCGAGGTTCTCGCTGAAAACCAGCGAGAACCTCGCTGGAAGCTGCATTCCAGCGAGGACCTCGGCCGTGTGTACACAGAGCGCTCGCCCCGCCCGTCGGGAATCCCGTAGAGCGAAAAGAGAGCACGCTCTCTTTTTGCTCGACGGCCCGCCTGGATGAATGGCTGGTTGCCATTCCCGACGGGCGGGTCGCCGATTTCGACGGCCAGTAGAGAACCTCGACGGGCGGAACGATGTGTTCTGCCCGTCGAGGTTCTCTGCCGTGTGTACACTGCCTTACAGTTTTTTTTTTTCCATTTTGAGAAAGAGGTTTACAGGAATCAATGTAATATGATACATTCCACTGCAGAGCTTATTCTTTTGAGAAAAGAAGACTTAGGCCTCGTACACACGAGCAGACAGATTTGTTAAAATCTGTCTGTCCGACAGATTTGAACAAATCTGTCTGCTGGGATTTTGGTTTGCTCGCGTGTACACACGAGCAAACCAAAATCCCCGCCAGCAGACAGCGCGCTGACGTGTCGGTGACGTTGACGCCTCCACGTCACCGCACCAGGAAGTAAAACACTTCCGCGCATGCGTCGAAACCATTCGGCGCGTGTGCGAGAAGACATGTCTGCTGGTTAGCATACTAACCAGCAGACATGTCGGGCGGACAGGTTCCCAGCCGACAGATTTCAAAGCATGCTTTGAAATCTGTCGGGTGGCAAAATCCGTCTGTTAGCAGACTGTTTCCAGCAGACAGATTTGATCGTGTGTACGAGGCCTTAGTGGCTGGACCACCAGATGAAAATAGAAGAAATTAAGCTTAAAAAAGAAAACAGATGCAGCCATCACATCTAAGAATTGGTAAGCTGCAATATAATCAACGTTTGCTCTTGGGTTTAAAAATACTTAATAGTGATTCTTAGTGCATTCTCTGCATTAAGGTAAAAAAGAATGAATAGTGGGTGTGGCACTGCTTTGTTAAATGTTCGCAAATAAAATATGTGTAAATAACCTCAGTGGTTCCTATATGACAGGGGTATTGAATTACAGGTCACCGAGGTTCGGTAAGTAAAATTTTCTTCTAGCAGAGGCAGTACCTGTCGCACATTTTCACGTGCGCCGAATAGCATGTTGCCGCAATTTTGAAAAAAACAGGTCAACAACTTCCTTCTCTGCGTTTCTTGTGGTTAGTGCAGCATATTTAAAATTGGCTGATCTACCCACGACATGTGCACATAATGCACACATCTTAACCCATTCTTACATTAACGTTCTCAGTACCCACTTCACATCACAGTCCTCTTCCCCCTTCACATCAAGATCCCATCTTGACGAGTGTCCTCAGCTCCCCCTTTACATCACCCCCCCCCCCCCAACCCCTTTCACAGTAGTGTTCTCACACTTCCTTGACATCAACCCCCATTAACAGTACTAAAGTCTGCCCCTATTTACATCATCCGCCCAAATACTGTCCTCAGCCCCCTCCCCACATTACTGTTCTCACCCACTGCTCACATTCCAGTTCTTAGTTCCCTAAACTTTAATGGCCTCAGCCCCACTCCCCAAACATTCCAGTCTGCAGCACCCCCCACATTCCAGTCCACAGCACCCCCCACAATCCAGTCCACAGTCCCCATAACATCACAGACCTCAGCTCCCTCCACCTTTCATCCTCAGCCTCCACACTTTAATGTCCTCAGTCCCCATAACATCAGTCCTCAGCCCCCCCCCCCCAACTCGGTCATCAGCTTCCCCTACATTCAGTCCTCAGCCCCCCCCCCCACATTCCATCCTCAGCCCCCCACTTTATATTTCAATATATTTATTGAAGAAACCATATTGTATAAGACAAGTGACAAAACAAAAGAAAAACAAACAAAAAAATAGTACAGGTAGTATTATTCACACAAATGTTTAAAAAATACAAATCAGCCCCCCACTTTAATGTCCTCAGTCCCCATAACACTAGTAGAGGTACACAGTAGAGTTTTTAAAAACTGTAATTTTCGGTTTTTCGGCTAAGTGCACCCTGCATTTTCGGTACCAAAATTTCCATTCAGTGCACCATTACTGTAAAGAAAAACTTCTGGATGCAGCTCCCACCTCAGACCCCCCCTTATACCTACTGGAGCCTGGTCCAGATCCAGCGATGTGCATGAGAGCAGCATCTCTCCTGGGTCTTTTTCTCATCATTGTCTCACACAGCAATGGGTGCCATTGGCTCCTAAAGCTGTCAATCACAGCCAGTGAGCCAATGAGGAGAGAGCAGGGGCAAGGCGAAGGCAAGCTGTTTGTGTGAATGGACACACAAATCGTGACACAGGAGTGGGCTAACTCAAGGGCCTCCATAGCAAGAGGCTTGCCATTATGTCCACTCGGTAGGGGGCAGGAGCCAGGACCACTGGCGGGTGACCCAAACAGAAGAGCAAAACCATTGCACAGAGTAGGTCATGTTCATCCAGCTCAGCCACTTCTGAGTTTGTTGCTGCAAGGCGGTGGAACGCACGCTATTCTTGCCCACGCGAGCGAGACACAGTGCGGCAGGTGCTTCACATCATATCAGGCTGCAATAATGCTTGATTCCTCAGTGGCAAGGCCTCGGCACTTGTTCAAGTAAGCGGCCACTTGGCCTGTGTTTTATATTGTTCATAATAAATTGCGGAACTTCACTATGGCCCGTTTTTTCTTCATATTATTTATAGTTGTGAAGAAAATAGACTTTATTCTGGATTTTCTCAGACTCTGTTTGTCTTTTAAGAACCCCTAGACCGATCTGGGTGAAATTTGGATATGTTGGTCCCCCAGATCGGGGCTATCAGGAGATATGTAATTGCAGGTATACCTTGTGTGGAAGAGGGGTGTTCTAACGTTGGGAAAATTAGGGTGCTCTCTACCTGGAGGTAATGGGTTTATTCCTTAAACTGATCTCAATATCTCAATGTGTCATGTAAATGATCTTTAGTCTGTCTTTCAAGAAGTGTTCATTGTGTGAAGTTCTATTGTTTAGCAGGTGAGAAGTTCTAAAACACCTTGTCTGGGCAAAGGACCAGAAATTACCTCATGTGGATTCTACCGGAGACAGCCGTCTGTCTCCTACAATAGGTCTCTTGAAAGGGGTCTCGTTAGTAACACCATTGTATGATGATGTGGGAGGTGGATGTAATTGTATATCTGATTACATCAAGTATTTCTTTTGCTGTATATAAGTAACCTGTCTCTCAATAAAGTCATTTTATATCTGGACACCCTTCATGAAGTTATGGCTCATGCTTGGGGATGGGGAACACTCTAACCATTTGGAAGAATCATCTTGGGAGATGGAAAGAAGGCCGCAGTACCCTAACCACTGCAGGTCTTAACAACTGGTGGCAAGCAGCGGGGTTGAATGGGACGCATAAAGACAACAAGTGAATGGCCCAGCATTACGAGAGACTAAAGAGGTCTACGCTAAAGGATCTGCTGGAAGCCTGAGGCCAGGTGACAAGCAACAAAAAGAAAGCTACCCTCATAGCAGAACTAATGGAGGGCGACCAAACCAGCAGCATGGCGAATGTCAGCCAGGAGGAAGCAGAGTTCCAACAGAAGGTGATGTGGAGGCTAAACCTATATGGGCCAAATCCCACACCAGAGATGGTGACGCAAGTCCTGGAGCAGGTGAGCGCAGAACGCAGGGCACAACAGGCAAGCGTAAACCAAGGAGACACCGCTTCCTCAGCCGGATATATATATGGAGGGCAGCGGAGAAAGATTAACTATGCTGCGTTTAAAAGTTTTTCGGATGGAGAAATGGAAATTGACGCATACCTACAAGACTTTGAGCGTCAATGTGCTTTGGAGGGTCTGGAATCAGAGCAATGGGCCGCGATTCTAAGCAGCAAACTCACGGGCCGAGCAGCAGAGGCATACCGAGCAGTTCCTGACACAGCCATACAACAGCCAGTGTAAAGGACATTCTGCTAGCCAGGTATGCCGTGACCCCAGAGACTTACAGGAAAAAGTTTCGGGCATTACGTAAAGGGGGCCGAGACTCCTACACCGAATGGGCTTTTAGGATGTATCGGGCGGCCCAAAACTGGATACAAGGCTGCCAAGCCGCGACGCTAGAGGAGGTGCTACAACTCTTCTTGCTAGAACAATTTTTTGACCACACACCTGCAGACACCAAGGACTGGGTCAGGGACAGGAAGCCGGGCACAATCGAGGAAGCGGCCAAGCTGGCAGACGAGCATCACGAGGGAAGAAGAGGAGAGACTAGTGGAAACCGCCCCCTGGTAAGGTCCAGCACCCCAATGCCTAGTCCTGTGACCTACCACCGACCGATCGCAGGACCACCCACTACACCACCTAATTTTAACCAGAAACCGCCATTGGAATGTCACCAATGCAATCGGCCAGGGCACTACAAGATACATTGCCCTCAGCGGAGCAGAGGCAATTGGGAGCGGCCACCAACACCAAGGGCAGCCGCCCATCACTATCAGCATGAACCGCTGGAAGACCACAGCCCTGAAGCTGAGCAATGGACCGTACTACATGAGGTGAACCTAGCACAAACCGAGGGGGACAACCGGGTGCACCACAGACAATGGGTCACAGTAGATGGAAAGGAGGCTGAGGCACTACGAGACTCTGGGGCCACCTTCACTCTGGTGCAACCTCACACCGTATCTGCGAAGGCGCGCACCAACAGGACTGTTGCAGTCAGAGTGGCAGGAGGCGCCATACACAAACTACCCACAGCCCAAGTGCAGCTAAATTGGGGCACCGGAGCCAAGCAGATGGAAGTAGGCATTATGTCGGGCCTACCTGCGAAAGTATTGTTGGGGAACGATTTGGGGTGCCTAACTTCACAGCTGCTTACCCCAGATCCCGCTGGAACCTGCCCTGTGACTACCAGGACGCAAGCACGCCGAGCTGGACAGATGCACTCTGAGGAACCACAGGTAGGAACCAAAAACCCTGTAGTATGCCCTGACCCTATCCCCTTCTGGGGCACTCCACAAGACTTTGGCCAAGCCCAGCAGTCAGATCCCACCTTAGCAGGTTACAGGAAGGCCGTAGGTACCCCTAAGGAAGGTAATGCTCAAGAGAACTTCCACTGGGACAAGGGACTGCTATATAGGGTCACAGGGGGAGTGGGAAGTGGGGCAGCCCAAGTTATAAAAAGACAACTAGTTGTACCCCGCAAATACAGGGCAGAGCTTCTAAAGCTCAGCCATGATATCCCGCTAGCCGGACATCTGGGTATCAAGAAAACTAAGGATCGCCTTACCCAGACATTCTTCTGGCCAGGGATATCAAAAGACTTGCATACGTACTGCAGGACATATGACACGTGTCAAAAAATTGGGAAACGGGGGGACCACCCCAAGGCCAAGTTACGGTCCCTACCTATAATAGAGGAACCATTCTCCAGAGTGGCAGTAGACCTGATAGGGCCCCTCAACAAACCCAGCACCTCCGGAAGGCGCTACATCCTCACGGTGGTGGACTATGCCACCAGGTACCCTGAGGCGGTGGCGCTCCCCAACATTGAGGCGGAGACAGTAGCAGAAGCTCTAGTCAGGATCTTTTCTCGAGTAGGTTTCCCCAGGGAAATACTCTCAGATCAGGGAACCCAGTTCACGGCAACTGTCACTCAACAGTTATGGCAGAGCTGCGGGGTGAAACCGTTATTTAGCTTCCCCTACCACCCCCAGACCAACAGCCTTTGTGAACGATTCAACGGCACGCTTAAGCAGATGCTCACAGCGTTCACAGAGTCCTGTGGTCAATGGGAGAAATTTCTACCCCATCTCCTGTTTGCCTACCGGGAAGTGCCCCAGGCATCGACCGGGTTCTCCCCCTTCGAACTCCTATACGGGAGAAAAGTCCGGGGACCCCTGGACCTCATACGGGAGCACTGGGAGGGCAACACAGGAGAGGAAGGGATCCCGGTTTTGCCGTACGTGCTGGAGTTCCGGGACCGCCTGCGGGCACTGACCGAATCAGTTCGGGAGAGCCTACAGGCAGCCCAGAAACGACAGAAACAATGGTATGACCGGAGAGCACGAGATAGGAACCTGGAAGTAGGGCAAAAAGTATTAGCCCTCGGACCATCCAAAAAGGACAAGCTACAGGCAGCGTGGCAGGGGCTATTCAAAGTGGTGGAACGGATTAGCGACACCACCTATATTGTGGCCAAATGTTCGGATGAATGGAGCAGACAAGCCTTTCATGTGAACATGTTGAAACCGTACTTCGAGCGCTCTGAGGACGTGGCCACTATCTGTGCCCCGTCCACTGACGCTAGTGAAGGACTTCCCTTACCCGACCGGCTGGCAGCTAACCAAGGTAAACTAGAGCAAGTTGGGTTGGGAGAGAAACTAAATCTCACCCTGAAACCCGAGAACTGCCATGGGGGCATGGCAGAGGTTCAATACCTAGGGCCTAGAGTAGGGTCTGGGAAACAGGGCCCCGAACCCGCGAAAGTAGAGGCCATAGCCAATTGGCCCCAGCCCCACACCAAGACGCAGGTATTGGCGTCCCTAGGCACCACCGGGTATTATACAAAGTTCGTCCCGGAGTGTAGCACCCTAGCGAAATTCCTCACCGACCTGACCAAAAGGTCCCCACCCAAGCAGGTAGCCTGGTTCTCGGAGTGTGCATTGGCGTTCCAGGGACTTAAGACGGCATGGAGCACCCGGTGGCATACCTCAGCGGCAAGTTATTACCTTGGAAGGTCAGCTATGCCACCATGGAAACAGAATGCCTGGCTCTAGTATGGGCCTTAAAGAAGCTCCAACCGTACCTTTATGGCCGTGCCTTTACCATTCTCACTGACCACAACCCCCTCATCTGGCTTAACCGAGTCTCTGGAGACAATCCCCGGTTGCTGCGCTGGAGTCTAGCGTTGCTACCTTACAATTTCACACTGCAATACCGCCCGGGCAAGCAGAACGGCAATGCGGATGGACTTTCACGCCAAACCGGCCTGGAAGTATAATTTTGACCCGGACATCCCCTAGCCAACCCGGCAGGGTCTAGGCGGGTATGCCGACCCATGGAACTAAGGGGGAGTATTGTGAAGAAAATAGACTTTATTCTGGATTTTCTCAGACTATGTTTGTGTTTTAAGAACCCCTAGACCGATCTGGGTGAAATTTGGATATGTTGGTCCCCCAGATCGGGGCTATCAGGAGATATGTAATTGCAGGTATACCTTGTGTGGAAGAGGGGTGTTCTAACGTTGGGAAAATTAGGGTGCTCTCTACCTGGAGGTAATGGGTTTATTCCTTAAACTGATCTCAATATCTCAATGTGTCATGTAAATGATCTTTAGTCTGTCTTTCAAGAAGTGTTCATTGTGTGAAGTTCTATTGTTTAGCAGGTGAGAAGTTCTAAAACACGTTGTCTGGGCAAAGGACCAGTAATTACCTCATGTGGATTCTTGAAAAGGGGAGAGTATAGTCTCAGTTATTCAATTTCGGACAATAAATTTAAAATGTACCAGCATCCCGGAATATTTGAAAACAGGGGGGAGGGACCAACTAGATAGAGACAGCAAAGCTGCTTGACACCAAACTGGTCTATACTATATCGATCGGTATGGGTTTGGCTGGGATTTTCAAGGTACTTGTAGAGAGACGTATATCATATAAAAATAGGTTTATTACAAAAAGAACAATACATCAATAATAAAAAGATGGGACAGGCCCCACAGTTCGGACACAGTAAGGTGTTTGTTAAGATGACACAAAACAAAGCAAAACCGTATTGGTCAGATGCGTGGAGCCAATCTGCGACCTCGACCGGTTTCGCGGTTGATACCGCTTCTTCAGGAGGATATGGGATGGCAGGTGGCCCGGAATGAGCAGACAACAACCGTGTCCCCCAAACAACAAAGAATACAAAGTGGCTCGCGCCGGGGAAGCTGACAAAAGCTCCGAAAAAGGTTTAAAATTTACAAAATACTGGGGATGAAAGGCAGCATCACAAACTAATAGGTGCAAGTAGCAACCTATGGGGTATGAGGAGAGCCAAAGGCGCTGGTAAGCAAATAACTTGGTGTTATGGCCGATATGTATCCCCAGGGAGAGCCTGTCATATCTCGTTAGTAACACCATTGTATGATGATGTGGGAGGAGGATGTAATTGTATATCTGATTACATCAAGTATTTCTTTTGCTGTATATAAGTAACCTGTCTCTCAATAAAGTCATTCTATATCTGGACACCCTTCATGAAGTCTTGGCTCATGCTTGGGGATGGGGAACACTCTAACCATTTGGAAGAATCATCTTGGGAGATGGAAAGAAGGCCGCAGTACCCTAACCACTGCAGGTCTTAACAACAGTAAATCATCTGTCAGGCCATTAAACTGTACCAAAGCTCAACCTGACCTTTTCTTGAAACAAAAATTGTCATGGTGTTCTGGTAAGTAGGCACTTACCTCCACTTCCCACCTGGTGTCGCCAGTATTAATATTGTCTCAGAGGTGATGGTGTCAACTTTCAAGAAACCTATCTAATGCATGGACTTTTAATAGCTTAACACTGAGCTACTGTTGCTGTTATTTTTGGATTCATTTTACATTTTTTTGTCTGATAGAGTGATAGCACACATGCACATGCACTTTAGAGTAATACCGTATTGATTTTTATACAGTTCATATATTACTATTTAATTAATGTTCCTTTGATTATTATACTATAGCACTTTATAACAGCGCCCCCTTACTATTATACACCCCCCACATAACATGTTCTTTATTAAAAAAAAAACATGTTCTTTCAAAAAAAAAAAAAAAACAATCTTTCCTTTAGAATCGCTTTAAAGTTACTAAGAGGTGCACATTGGATGATTCCATTAGGGGATGTTTGGGATGTCTATGAGTGCTTTACAGCCCCAGTACACACAGTCTTACTGTACATTAACTCTCAATGTAGTGGTAAAATCGGCCAGGTTGGCTCTCCCCGGTTGTGTAAAGTGACAATAAATGATATCCTTATTTTTCAAAACAAACTCATACGCATCCACTACTTAAAGCGGAGGTTCACCCAAAATAGCAACTTTATTCTATCCATATCATTGCATCATATACATACATATATGGTTAATATTTTTTATAGTGCTGTTTTAATTACCCTAATTCAGATGTCTAAAGATGGACTTCCGGGTTTTCCTCCAGCGGGAGTAGGCGTTTGTTTTCTCCCAACGCCGCTGTGTTTGCTGGGATGTCTCCTGGGAGCAGTGTCATCATCATCATCCCCAGGAGACAATGAGGAACGCTGTCCAGCGAAATCTCTCGAGATTTAACTTGTCAGGTGACTCATCAAGCCGGTCACGTGACGAGTTTGAATCCAATTGCGCCATCTTAAATCAGGGCACACTGGTGAATAGATGGCAACCAGGAAGTATTGACTGTCAGTGCGCGAGAGCGGTGACGAGCATTCATCGCATCCCGGAAGTCCGTGCTTGTGGGCTTCACAATGCCCACAAGCAAAAATCGAAAATGGCAAGATCGTTTTTTAAAAGTTAATATTTTGAACGAAAACGGACAGGGGATGATTTACAGCGCCAAACAAGTGAGTACTAAGATGTAATCTGGAACACCATTAAAAAACAAAAAACGATGGACCGCGCAAACTCCGCTTTAATCTAATTTCATAAAATAGTTTCTTTACTGTGTTTTTTAGGTTTCCTTCTAACATCCTCTGTGAACTTCTCTTTTTAACCCTCACTTCCATATACTAGAAAGGAGCAGTGTGTATTAGTTGTAGTCGTGTAATGCTCTTGGGAGTGAGAAATAGAGGGTGGCTATGTTCTTACTTACTTACCCTCTAACAGATCAGATCACAGCAGAAAACAAAAAGGAATTTGGAACCATGCAAGCATTTTTAACAACCAATGTTATAGTTGGCTATAAGTAACATATGAAGAACAGAAGATAACTTGACTGTCAAAAGACCTTCACTCTGACCAAACACAGCACACCACCCTTTGAGACACATACCTGTATAGGCTCTGACCAATGACACTGGCTACCATGATTTACACCATGGCTTCTACAACAGGGTCTAAGGTTTATGTGTTTTTTTAGAATGTACACAAGCCAGGTACAGTATTGATAACTATATACAACATCGATTTAAAGTAGTGAGAATATACAGACACCACATCCCAATTTGGTTGGAAAAAAAAGAGAAGGGGGGCAGGAAGTTCATTACGACCTATTTGTAATTTCCTTTTTTTTGGTTTGTCTTTCAGTGAAGACACTTGCTTTTCTTTCTCATCTGCAGGATTGTGTAAGGTGCTCAACCCTGGGGGTTTTGGATTTTTTTGGCACATCTCTTCTATGTTTTTTTAATTAATCAGATTGATAAGTACCCCAAACATTATCAATGACTGTTAAGAAACTGATCACACCATTTATTTTTACAAAATGCAATAAAATGCAACTATTTTTAGTATGCCCTGATTGATTGATTTTCCTTGATTTTGTTATATGTTTTTGCATTCAAATCCATGTGTGGATGCCTATAATTATATACGGTATACATATTTAAATGTGTTTTATTTTTCTCTCTCATATTCTCTTTGTTACTTCAAGTACATTAAAACACCACAAATCCATCTCCTGAAGAAGCTCTTTTGGGAGCGAAACATGTCGAGAAATGGTTTTATATGTACTCTCTTAGGAACAACTAAGTTTTTTGGATATGTACTGTCTTATGTTTTTATCAACTTTGTAAAAATTATTTTCTAATTTTCTATATTTTTGTGTTGATCAGTATTGGGTCATTATATATTTTTGACACCGTTAAAATCCCGAGGCATGTGCCCCCCCCCCCCCCCTTCTCTTATATACAACATCGGTTTTAATGTACTGCATTTCAAAGTTATGCTCCCGTCTAAAACATATTTGTTATATACTGTATGTATAAAAATACTTCTTGAACTCTAGTGCATTTAATAATCTTACTTTCTCACTTTTATAGAACACCTACAGTAGATCATTTACAACACTGCTGTCCCAAGAAATATATATATAGTGTATGCATGTAAAAACATTTGACATTTTCAAGCTGTGTGAGGGGATCACTCCTAACAAAGTATTTGTTGCCAGCTTCTTTCAAAATCCTGCTCAATGAAAAAGAATCCAGGCTTGGTACTGTCTGAATACTAATAAATGCTCTGAATGGGCTACAGTGCACAGACAATAAAGGGTCTACACATTAGTCAACCAATTAACGTGGACTACTAACAAATCTAAGCAGAGGTCTCCAAGGTCCAATGTGTTACATACACCAGTGTAAAACATGAGGGATCGCATAAAGTTAGACCAGCAGAATAACGGAATTAATATTTTAGGTTTGCTTTCTCGTCTCCGTCACAGCAAAATTAACATAAATTATTAGATGACAGGAAAATCCTGTGTAATGAATAGCTTAATCACATTTCACTTTCAGATGAAGACATTAACACTGCAGTGGATAAAAGCCCAGGTACATGGGTGACCAAAATGCATATTTCTGAGTCCAAGACCCCATTCACACCTACGCAATGGATGTTTTTTTCACACTTTTTTGTGCACGTTTCTCACACGACAGCATATGGCAGTCTATTCACTTGAATGGACTGGCCTATGTGCAAAAAATATGCCAAAGTAGTTCCTGCACCTTTTTTTGGCAATGAGCCTTGTGCGTTTTGGCGCACGACTGCTAACCATGTTTGGAATGCTGTTAAAAAATAAGAGCACTGCAAGCACGATGTGTGTTTTTGCGTTCCTTTTCACACGTTTCCGGGAACTGCAAAGGTGTGGATGCAGCCTAAATGTTCCCAAAAACATTTGAGGATTTGGCTGGTTGGGGAGCAATCCAGTACCTAAAGGGCAACATACAGTCTCAAACAACAACAAAATCTGTGGAAGCAAAATGGTAGGACGGGCTAATAAAAAAAAAAACTTGCTTGATCACTGTTCTCCCTGGTACTGGGATCTAGGACTGCTTTAACCAAAATAAAAATGGGGCCATAACCTACCAGGATAGAGAAGGTTCACAACTTTATGGGTCCTTTCACACAAGGTGGACTACGCTTGCAATCCACTTGCTCAGCAGGGGATCTGTCTGATGATCTCCGTTGAGCAGACAAATGACCGCTCTGTGTCCATTCCGCTTATGCAGAGTGGACACAGACACAGCCTGCTCTTCTTTATGGGCGGTTGCATATAAACGGACCACCTGTCTTATTTAAATCCGACTGCCATCCAAGCCAATCCACTGGACGGAAGGGGAACAGATGCCCATCCATTTTTTTTTTAACAGATTGGATGTAGGCGTGTGTAAATGGGCACATGTCCGTTTACAACTGCCGCTCTACAGAGGAGAATGGAGGTTCCAATTGGGTCCGCCTGATAAATGGACAGGGAGACCTCATTGGAACGTTCATGAGAAAGGGGCCTAAAGCCTCGTACACACAACCGTTTTTCTCGGCAAAAAACAGCAAGAAAAACGCTTTTTGCAGAGATTACCGTTCGTGTGTACGAGGCATTCAGGTTTCTCGACAGGAAATCTGGCCAGAATCTCGACAAAAAGAAAAAAAAAGAACCTGCTCTTTTTTTTCGCCGAGATTCTTGTCGGCCTGTTTACTGACGAGAAACCCGAGAGTGTGTATACTTACCTGTCGCCGTGGAAACCTGTGCATGCTCGAAATGTCTTTGACGCATGCTTTCACGGCAAAGGTAGGGTGAAGCAAGATGGCGGCGATTATGTTGCCACGTTCTTTCCTTTCGAGAGAACCGCAGTTCTTTTGAAGCTGCTCTGCATCTGTTGGTCAGTTTAAAAGCAGCCCAGTAACCACTGCAAACCACATATGCCCATATATACACTGTGATCTTAGTAATAAACTGACCTTTAATAACAGTATTCTATCCCAAAGCAGGAGGTCTTGGGCCACATCAGAAGGCTCCGCGGGCCACATGTGGCCCCCGGGCCACTGGTTGGGCACCCCTGCTTTAGGCCATCTGAAAAGTTATGTACATGGGTTTTTGACTGTGTCTGAGCTGCCTTTTCCCCCTCGATAAAATGTATTGTGAATGCAAAAATAACTAGAAGCAGCAAAGGCAAACCAAAGCAACTCAGAAGCACCTAAAAGCATAATAAATTTGCCTTGCTTTTTTTAGTTTGATGCCTGCATACATAAAACATAGCTCTTTACAGCATAAAATTGCTGAAGTGGTGGTTGAGCAGATCTGTAGACAATAGGGCAGAACTCATTCTATTCTGCTTGGATTAGACAGACTTGATACCCTCAAATTACTCAGAAAAGCGATCAAATTAACCAGAGAGAGTACAATATATAAAACATCTCCTCTGTTATTTTTATTCTGCAATAACCTTGCGGATAAAAACACAGGTGAATAGCGTAAGGCTCCATGCACGCTGGAAGCCAAGAAAAAAAAAATGCTATAAAAAAATGCCAGTAGCTTTGCAGGGAGCCTTTCAACGTTTTTTTTAGCATTTTTGCAATAGCGTTTATGAGCGTTTTTCAGTGTAGTGTTTTTTTTATCTTTTTTTTGTTTGTTTTTTTCAATGGATAAAAAAAAAAAATGGCTGGCGAGCTGCGTTTGAGCTTTTATCTGCATTTTTTTACCACGGAAAAACGGTACTTTGAACACAAATTTCTGGCGTTCAGAAAAAAAGCCCATAAACGCCACTGAAAATTAATACTAAAAAACTTCCCATGTGTGCATGGACACATAGGCCAAAATAGAGTGCAGTTTATGGGCTTTAAAAAAAAAAAAAAATAACTGCAAAAAATTACAGTTTATCAGCTTCAGTGTGCATGGAGCCTAAGTAAAACATTTTCTGCTGCAGCAATTTATTCCATACCATGGAAAGGAAACACATTTTGCTGGTGGATATTGTAGCTACTTAACCACTTGCCGACCACCCGCCGCAGTTATACGGCGGCAGGTCGGCACTCCCACGCGAGAGCCCGTAGCTCTACGTCGGGACTTTCGCGGCCACTAGGGGGCGCGCGCGCGCGCCCGCCGGCGGCCCGCACGCGCCCCCCGCTCGCCCCCGAGTCCAGCGCGCGTGCCCGATCGCCGCCGGGCACGCGCGCTCGTTCGTTACAGAGCGGGGAACGGGAGCTGTGCGTGTAAACACACAGCTCTCGTTCCTGTCAGCGGGGGAAACGCTGATCTTCCGTTCATACAATGTATGAACGGAAGATCAATGATTCCCCCTAGTGAGTCCACCCCCCCCACACAGTAAGAACACAAATAGGAACACACTTAACCCCTTCCCCGCCCCCTAGTGTTAACCCCTTCACTGCCAATGGCATTTTTATAGTAATCCAATGCATTTTTATAGCATTGATCGATATAAAAATGCCAATGGTCCCAAAAATGTGTCAAAAGTGTCCGATGTGTCCGCCATAATATCGCAGTACCGAAAAAAAAACGCTGATCGCCGCCATTACTAGTAAAAAAAAAATATTAATAAAAATGCCTTAAAACTACCCCCTTTTTTGTAAACGCTATAAATTTTGCGCAAACCAATCAATAAACGCTAATTGCGATTTTTTTTTACGAAAAATATGTAGAAGAATACGTATCGGCCTAAACTGAGGAAAAATAATGTTTTTTTAAAATCTTTTTTGGGGATATTTATTATAGCAAAATGTAAAAAATATTGCATTTTTTTCAAAATAGTCGCTCTATTTTTGTTTATAGCGCAAAAAATAAAAACCGCAGAGATGATCAAATACCACCAAAAGAAAGCTCTATTTGTGGGAAAAAAAGGACGCCAATTTTGTTTGGGAGCCACGTCGCATGACCGCGCAATTGTCAGTTAAAGCGACGTAGTGCCGAATCACAAAAAGTGCTCTGGTCTTTGGACAGCAATATGGTCCGGGGTTAAAGTGGTTAAATTGCCACAAACGTTTCATATGCTTTTTTTCTTCTTACTTATGCTAATTGAAGAAAATACTGTAGTATAGCAGAAGGGATGGGTTTTCATAGGTTCTTTAAAAACTTACCAAAAGATCTTCGCCAGCAACACCTCGATTATTGAAAACGACACACCTAAAAAGAAAAAAAATATTTTAGAATATGAACCAGTTAGGGGTAGCTAAGAAAGTTCAAATAATCTAGGAATGATTTATGACAACCTGAACAAGGAAAAGCACAAGTCTTGTTCAGAGCAGTAATTTTTGATATTTAAATTTTGTCCTACTTTAGACTCACAAATTAAGGCCCAGATTCACTGACAGTTGGGTGCACATTACGCCGCCGTAGCGCAACTGCTGTACGCCACGCTGACGCAGCACGGAGAGGCATGCACTGCATTCAGCAAGCTATATTTGAAGGCGCAGGGCAGTGTAGGTGGATATGGGCGTTTTACGCCTGGCGTATCATGAACTGTGCATGCGCCGTGACGTTACCGTGACGTGGACGCATGAAACAGCACACTTATGCGCATGCTCACAACCTCGCCGGCACAACTTCCTAAGCTACGCCGCATCACCCCGTACGCCGTGAACGTAACGTATGCCCAATACGCAGACCTGTGTTTCCTGGTGCAGACCTTCGCATGTCTATTGCCGGATTGCGCCTCATCTATGGGGAATAACTTTACGCCGGACGTCCAATTTACGCGCACCTCGCGTAGCATGTGTCGGGCGCACGTAGGTTCGTGAATCGCCGTATTTCCCTCATTTGTATATTTGAATGCCTAATTCTAATCAATGGGAGCAGCAACATGCGTCCAGACGGAAAATGCGCCCACGTTACGCCGGGGTAAGTAAGCTTCGTCGGCATAGGGTGGGCAGTTTTTAGGTGTATGCTGGTTTGTGGGTCTGGCGCACAGATACGCCGGCGCACATTTGCACTTACCGGCGCAAATTTGAACTTACGTCAGCGTAAGTGCTTTGTGAATCTGGGCCTAAGTGTTAAAATAAAGGGAATATAAGCAAACTTTTTTTTTTATTTTGGATGAAGTAGAGAAATATTAAAACCCCTTTTAGGTCTTAATTGCTGGCTGTGTCCCCTCTTATATGAATCACATTCCCAGTACAACCAAAAGGTGGTTAAACAAAGCCGCTTCTGCCTGGGGCGGCGGCGCCACCCCCCTGAAAAAATGACACCCAACGTAAATGCCTTGTTTTCGTTGTGGTAGATATGCCCCTGCCTACTGTCCACCTAAATAAAACAATGCAGCCAATTAGGGTTGTACATGCCACAACCAAATTTAAATGTCTTATTTGGCAGGTGCCATCGCTGCCAAATTCAACCCCTTCAAGTTAATAGGGCTTTCTTTGCAAACACATGCAATGTAAATAGGATTTAATATTGAAAAATTAAAATCGTTGTACACTTGGGAGGCTAAAATATTGCATTTTGCATAACATAATGAGCAAGTCAATCATGGATAAAGCCTAGTGTATTCCAGTAAATCAGACAAAACAACACCTTGCAATGACAAGCTGTAGTTTCTAGAGCAAGCAAAATACTTTCATGTATTAAAAGGAGGTATAGACTTAAGAAATAGGGGAATTACCATATTTAATCACTGTATAATGCGCACGGGCGTATAACATGCACCCCAATTAAAGCAGAAAGTTTCAGGGGAATTTTTTTTTTTTTTTTAAATAAACAACTTTGAAGCAAAATAATGGTCAGTGAGCATCAATGCAGCCTGATTAGTGCCTATCTGCAGCCTCAATGCAGCCTGATCTGTCCCCTTCTGCAGCTTCAGTGCAGCCTGATCTGCGCCCATATGTAGCCTAATCTGCGCCCATCTGCAGCCTAATCTGCGCCCATCTGCAGCCTAATCTGCGCCCATCTGCAGCCTAATCTGCGCCCATCTGCAGCCTAATCTGCGCCCATCTGCAGCCTAATCTGCGCCCATCTGCAGCCTAATCTGTGCCCATCTGCAGCCTAATCTGCGCCCATCTGCCCCATCAATGCAGCTGCCTGATTAAGCCTTATCTCTCAATGCAGGAAATCACAGAGCCATCATCTCCTGTTTACTCGGCTTTTAGTCGGCAGTCACATACACAGTCCTGTTTCCGCCATCGGCATTTGACCAGCTCCTGTGATAGACAGAACACTGCTCCAATGCTGGTGGCGGGGGTGGGACTGTGTGATGTGAGAGCCAAGTCGAGAGGAGATGATGGCTCAGTGAATTCTGGCGGCGCTCGTTCCCCTCCAAGGTACGCTGTCGGCGTATAACACGCACTTGTGATTTGCCCCCTATTTTCAGGGGAAAAAGTGTGTGTTATACGCGGATAAATACGGTTTCTTGTCCCCTTTACAAACAATTGTAAGATAAGTAGACCACATCTTCAATATGCAGTTCAGTCTTGGAGACCAGTTTAAAATTTTTTTTTGTGGAATTGAAGAGAGTGCAGAGGAGGGCAACAAAACTAATAAGAGGCATAGATGACTTCAGCTATGAAGAAAAACGAACTGCAGTGGATTTATTTACCCTTTAGAAGAGGGAATTAAGAGGGGGATATAATCACCTTGTATAAATACACAAATGGCCAATATAATAAACTTTTGTAAAATTGTCTAGTTAAAAGGTCATTGCAAATTAAATAAAATAAGTTAATATCTCCATAGAACAGGCTTTTTAATAGTAAGAGCTATAAAATCATGGACACAGGAGCTAGTTCTACAGGAAAACTACATGTGTTTCTAAAAACGCACAAAATATAATTTGCCATTAATATTTCTAAGAAATAACACTGTAGATTGTTGATCCAGGAAGTATCCGATTGCCTTTTTTCCCTGTTGGAACAAATTGGACCATGCTTTATGAAGGAGTTTTGCCATCCTCTGGATCAGCTACGGATTTAAGGTTTTAAGGATGCAGGTGTTTAATTTATTTATCTTTGTCTTTTGATGGAAGTATCTTTTTTTCAGGCTGATTATGTAACAACTCACTGCTAAGCAGATGGAACATAAGGTATGAAGTTACCCATACATACAGGTAGAAATTAAAGTAGTATAATAGCCATAACTGTACAACCATGTTAAAACAATAATAATAATTTAGGGCCAATTTTATGGTAATATTTTTCTTTCTAAGTTTTCAAATGGTTATATATTTTTTTGTCAATACATGTTTACAATCTTTGTTTTGCATGTAAACATTTATTACATAGTAAATGATTCTCAGAGCACTATGGGGTATCTAAAGACATTTTAGCAATTTCAGCCTACTCTATTAATTTACCTTGGACTAAGCCATCCAATAAAGGAAAGGTCACTGCAAGGAGCCATGTGCATACATTTTAAATTGCGCTATTGGACTATTTTTTCAGCAAAGTTGATGATGAAACATAGCCAGGCCCGGATTTCCCACAAGGCCACCAAGGCCAGGTCTTGGGGCGGCAGGGTGCAGAGGGGCGGCAGAGGCATGGCGTCCCCCGGGGGCTAGTTAAGGGCAGTAAGTTTCTTTCAGGAATCCGCTCGCTCGTTAGCAAGTGATTCCGGCGATATCACTGCAATCACTTGTAAAATGTGTGCTGCCGTCCATCCTCCCCTGCCCACATACCTCTCTCTACTGGCTCTGTTTTCAGGACTCCGTCCTCCCCCCGGCCGCCGAGTTTGTCTACTGTGACTGTCCCTGCCGCTGATGTACACAGTGAGAGCCGTGAGCTGTGCTCTTCCCATCTCAGCTGTGACAGTGCTAGGACTCCTGTTTTGTAGGTGACAGGTTCAATAAAGAGAACCTGTCACCTCCAATTGCTATCACACAGGGAATTGTTTTCTCCTGTGTGATAGCAATAAAGTTAAGTGGAAAAAAAAATGACAAAAATAAATAAATAAATAATTAAATTATTAAAATTAACTGATTGCCGACCGCCCGCCGTCATATTACTGCGGGACGGTGGCACTGCTGGGCGAGAGCACGTAGCTCTACGTCCTATCTTTTTCGGCCACTAGGGGGCGCGCGCGCACCGGCGGCGGCCAGCGCGCGCGCCCCCCCGCACGCCCCGATCGCCGCCGGGCACGCGCGTTCGTTACAGAGCGGGGAACGGGAGGTATGTGTGTAAACACATTCCATTCGTTCCTGTCAGCGGGGGAAACGCTGATCTCCCGTTCATACAATGTATGAACGGAAGATAAGTGATTCCCCCTAGTGAGTCAACCCCCCCCCCCCATACAGTTAGAACACACCAGGAACATACTTAACCCCTTCCCTGCCCCCTAGTGTTAACCCCTTCACTGCCAATGGCATTTTTATAGTAATCCAATGCATTTTTATAGCATTGATAGCTATAAAAATGCCAATGGTCCCAAAAATGTGTCAAAAGTGTCCGATGTGCTCGCCATAATATCGCAGTACCGAAAAAAAACGCTGATCGCCGCCATTACTAGTAAAAAAAAAATATTAATAAAAATGCCATAAAACTACCCCTTTTTTTGTAAACGCTATAAATTTTGCGCTAACCAATCAATAAACGCTAATTGCGATTTTTTTTTAACGAAAAATATGTAGAAGAATACGTATCGGCCTAAACTGAGGAAAAAAAAAATTTTTTATTTCTTTTTTGGGGATATTTATTATAGCAAAATGTAAAAAATATTGCATTTTTTTCAAAATAGTCGCTCTATTTTTGTTTATAGCACAAAAAATAAAAACCGCAGAGATGATCAAATACCACCAAAAAAAGCTCTATTTGTGGGGGAAAAAAGGACGCCAATTTTGTTTGGGAGCCACGTCGCATGATCGCACAATTGTCAGTTAAAGCGACGCAGTGCTGAATCACAAAAAGTGCTCTGGTTATTGGACAGCAATATGGTCTGGGGCTAAAGTGGTTAAAAAGTCATTAAAAGGTAAAGAATAAAAAGAATATTAAAGATAAGAAAATTATACAAAAATAAAAAAAAGTAAACGACAAGCTACAAAATTAAAAATAAAAAATGTTAAGAAAGAAACAAATAATATTTGAACTAACCGTGCCGCCCCTGTCATCCGGTTGCCATTCTCTGTTGATTTGGGGCGGTGGTTCGGTTGGCAGGGAGGGGGTGCATTTCGGAACCTGGCCTTGGGGCGGCTGGGAGAGCAAATCCGGCCCTGAACATAGCTTAACACATAAATGATTCTAAAATGAGACTAAAGATCTATCTGCTGGCTTGAATGCTAAATGGTCATATGCAACACTACTTATTTACCAAACTAAAAATTTGTTTACGGCATTAGGAAAATATATACAAAACAAAACCATAATAGATTTTCTTTGAGCATCAGGAGATCAATATGCTGAGTTGGAAAAAGTGTATGTTTTTTGACATGTGGATGTACATGTCAAATAAATGGCTATCAGTCAAAGCATTACTAATTGTTTGAGAATTGTGATAACTCAAATAGATGCTGGAGGAATATGTATTTTTTTTTTTTTTACCCAGGACACCGAAAAAGCTGCAGACTTCCCCAAGGCACTTATCATACCAAAGGCTTTTTATAATGTGTGAGCCAGAAGTTTGGTAACGTGCTTCTAATCGCACACATTTTCAGAGCTAGCAAATTATATAGTAATAATTCACTCCAGGCAATTATGTCTCAAAAAAATTACTAGATTGTAGGAAACAATCTTACAAGTTGGCAGAAAAGACATTCACTGAATTATGAGGCCCATGCTTGTCCCTGAAAGGTGCCAAAAAATGAAGAGGTTGGATATCACTCCACCATCTGCTATGTGGGAGTAATACTTGATTTGCCAACTTCTGTCCTCCATATTAGGGAGCTTTAAAGAACTAAAAAAAGATCTCCGGACTGGAAAAAGGCAAGTGTTAACAATGGCCGTTAGCTGTGCATCAGCTCCAATGTCTGGTGCTTTTGCACAGTTCATGCTTCTCTGTAGGCAGTTGCTTGGTTGGGAAATCCCCAAAGACAACCATGATGCTGTCAACTAAAATCACACCTGGCTACTGAATTTTGTCTCAGTTACTGCAGCTAGGTCTGTATGTAATGCGAAATGTCTGTGCCTTTACTGCTTTAAAGTGAAAATTTACCCATAACAAAACTTGATAAAAAATAATGTTCTTATAGCAAGTAACATACATTCCACAATAATATATATGCTACCAAAATGAGTGTGTGCTGTAAATTGCCTCCAGCATTGTTCCAGTTCCTTATGCTGGAGTCTGCCATTTTGCTGAAGCCCAGAGCTGCAGTAAATCTTTAGGCCGTCAGCAGAACAGCCTCTACATTTATGGCACAGTGCTGAAAAATAGAGAGCAACTGAGTATGTGCAGAGCAGGGTGAGACAGTGTATTGGGGGTTAAAAGGGTTTCTGAGGGGAAGGATGTGCCCGAGGTGGATTGGGTTTCTATCACTGGCATTTTTAATGTTTAAATGTCCCAATGCAGTGGCGTAATTATAGGGGTGCTGAGATCGCCATGGCGACCGGGCCCCTTGCTGCAGGGGGCCCTTGAGGGCCCCCTCTACTCTTTGATAGGAGGAGCGGCGGCAGGGGCGGCTGAGATGAGTTTCACGATCGTCAGCGAACTGTGCACAGTGTGCAGGGAAGGAGCTTGTCAAAAGTGAAAGTAGTGTGTGCTGTGCTCTTGGTCTCCCCCTAGAGTGCAGTACCCGGCAGGAAGTTCCAAGGTAAATGTCTCCCGTTTATTTTTTTATGACTATCTACTGTATGTGTTTATATGTATATACTGTGTGTGTGTGTGTGTGTATATGTATATACTGTGTGTGTGTGTGTATATGTATATACTGTGTGTGTGTGTGTGTATATGTATATACTGTGTGTGTGTGTGTGTATATGTATATACTGTGTGTGTGTGTGTGTGTGTATATGTATATACTGTGTGTGTGTATATATGTATATACTGTGTGTGTGTGTGTATATGTATATACTGTGTGTGTGTGTGTATATGTATATACTGTGTGTGTGTGTATATGTATATACTGTGTGTGTGTGTATATGTATATACTGTGTGTGTGTATATGTATATACTGTGTGTGTGTATATGTATATACTGTGTGTGTGTGTATGTATATACTGTGTGTGTGTGTATATGTATATACTGTGTGTGTGTGTATATGTATATACTGTGTGTATATGTATGTGTGTGTGTGTGTGTGTATATATGTATATACTGTGTGTGTGTGTATATGTTGTAAACGTTTGGGGTAATTAACTCTTGTGGCAGATGCGTTTTTTTGTGCAGTGAGTCAACACCAAACAGGCATATAACGTTAAGGGCCTGGTAGCCCATGTTTATTAAAGGAGAAAAAAGAAACAAAAGTCCATTCAGGAATCCCACGCAGGGGTTTAAACGTTATCCAAAAATAAATGAAAATACCAGCCCACCTGGCTACTCTTCAACAGCACTGCTGTTATAGGTATTGGTTCCTCAAACCATAAGCTCCTCCAGACCCACAGTCCTGGATGCACAAGTTTTGGGCTTCTTAAACGCACACAGCTTGAAGTCCCTTAATGCACACAGCTTTAGGCTTCTTGGGCGCACACAGCTTTGAAGCCCTTCAACGCACACAGCGTTTGTCCTCACACAGAGACACTCACCAGCAGCCACTGCTCCAACTCCACCTTCCTCTTCCCTTCCTTCCCAGCCCTTCCTTTAATGAGCTGTCTGCACCTGGGAAGGCAGCTTGCAGGCTATCTTAAAAACCTGGACACAGGTTGGAGACCCAGTCCCACCCAGATCTCTGAAGGATCTCCAAGCCATAGAGCCCCATGAAGTAATAGGAAAAATATGAGAAAACTGCCAGCGCAGTTTTCTCTGTTTTTAAATGTATGCTCTGCAGCTCTGCATATTGGCTGAATGCAGACTCTGTGTCCACTTCATCATCATTTTTATAGTTACAGTAGCGCCTACTGTTACAATGTATATACTGTGTGTGTGTATATGTATATACTGTGTGTGTGTGTATATATATATATGTATATACTGTGTGTGTGTATATGTATATACTGTGTGTGTGTATATGTATATACTGTGTGTGTGTATATGTATATACTGTGTGTGTGTGTGTATGTATATACTGTGTGTGTGTGTATATGTATATACTATGTGTGTATATATGTATATACTGTGTGTGTATATGTATATACTGTGTGTGTGTGCATATGTATGTATGTATGTGTGTATATGTATGTACTGTATGTGTGTGTATATGTATGTACTGTATGTATGTGTATATGTATGTACTGTATGTACTGTATGTGTGTGTATATGTATGTACTGTATGTACTGTGTGTGTATATGTATGTACTGTATGTACTGCATGTATGTGTATATGTATGTACTGTATGTATGTGTGTGTGTATATGTATGTACTGTATGTATGTACTGTATGTGTGTGAGTGTGCATGTATGTGCATGTGTTTATCAGTGGCAGTGCGTCCATAAGTGCGCATGTGTGCCGATCCCTCTCCCCAGTCACTCGCTCTATGACCAATGGATAGATTCATGCATAGCATGCATCTATCCATGGCCACCGCTGCCACCCCCATATTTAGGTGTCCGGCTCCTTTTCGGGCGCCTGAATCACAGGGGGGGTGTTGAAGCACCTGATTAGAGCCATAGTCTCTAATAGGCTTCAAAATAGGTGAACCGCGAGCGCCATGCTGGGCGCTCACAGTCCACCCAGGTGTGTTAGAAAGGCGAATTAATATTCACTTTGCTAACACTGAACCACCTCTCCACCAATCAGGTGTGCGTGTCTGTTACCCATCACCTGATTGGCTGAAACAATAGGAGCGGCTATTGGACACTTATCAGGAGGAGAGGACGGGAGATGAGGACAGCAGGAGATGCATGGAGGACCCTGGCAGTCACCCGCAGCCCCACGAGACAGGGTAAGAGTCGGACGGGGCGAGGGGGGATTCACAGTGGTGGCATTCGATGGCACAGTTGCAGCATTTGATGGCACACTGGCAGCATTTAATGGGCACACCAGTATTTTCTGGGCACACTGGCGGCATTTGATGGGCACAGTGGCAGAGTTTGATGGGCACAGTGGCAGAGTTTGATGGGCACCGTGGCGGCATTTGATGGCGCAGTGTTTAAATGGGCACAGTGGCAGCATTTTGGCACAGTAGCAGCGTTTGGTCACAGTGGCAGCATTTGATGGAAACAGTGGCAGCGTTTGGCACAGTGGCAGAGTTTGGGCACCGTGGCAGCATTTGCTGGGCACAGTGGCGACATTTGATGGGAAGAGTGGTGCCATTTGATGGGCACAGTGGCAGCATTTGATGGGCACAGTGGCGACATTTGATGGGAACAGTGGTGGCATTTGATGGGCACAGTGGCGGCATTTGATGGGCACAGTGAGAGCTTTTGATTTGCACTGCAAATTATGTTTTTTTAAGCATTTTTCCGTTTGCTTGCGCCCCCCTAAAAATTTTGAGTACCAGCTGCCACTGGTTTATATGTGTGTGCATATGTGCATTTATATATATATGTGTGTGTGTGTTTTTATATGTGTGTTTACATGTATGTATGCACATTTTATGTATGCACTTTTAATCCCGATCCCCTATTTGTGTACAATCAGAACCTATTTGTTTATTTATTTTTTTTGCTTGTTCATAGTATCTTAAAAAAATGCTATGCCTCCGAAAAGCGATCCATGCTTGGATCGTTTTTCAGAGACATTTGATAGCCGGTGAAGAGGCAACATGTTGCTTCCTGGCTGCCTGTTTTAACCCCTTAAATACATCATCACTATGCTGCAACTGTATGCAATGCACACAGTTGCAAGGGGGTTGCAGTGTAGCCACATTCACCTAGGGGTATACTTCAAGGGTGCCCTGACTGGAAAAAGATTGCAAAACACCGACATAGAAGAATCGATCTCTCCATTTTCCTCCTGCAGCCACTGAATGCCTGCGGGAGGGAGAAGAAAAAAAGCAAGGGGAACTGGAGAAATCGGTTCATTTATATTCAGCCGCATACTTGCGACCGGATCCTGTAACGCCACCGGGCTCGGAGAAAAGAGCCCTATCTGGGGGTCAGGGGGGGGCCCTTCCTGGTTTCTTGCATCGGGGCCCTGAAGGTTCTAGTTACGCCACTGTCCCAATGATAAAGATATTTGGTAGCTTTAGTAGGTGATTTATATTCTGTGGTTTGTTTTGTTGAGACAATATATTACTGGACTTTAAACTGTAAAGCACAATTTGATTGTTTTACATGTATTCCATTTACAGGGATACATTTTCTGACTAAAGTTCCAATTTAAAGCAATGGAGGGCCAAGCAACAGGTTTGCTATGTTGTGCCCCTCCCCTGCTTGTCATCCTCAGCTGTCCTTCACCTTCCAACTGCCGTGAGTGAAGAAAATACCCAGTACTTGCTGGTATGGAGGAACATGTGACAATGCTGGGCCAATCACCCGTTTTAAAGATTTAGAGAAAATAACTATTACTAGCCATTTCCTGTTCTCTGTGTGTACTCCCGTTTTTATATGTGCACAAAAATGTATATTGTGGTATGCTCCTAAAATCACACGATTAACCTGGAAGGCCTGAAACCCAGCCAAAGCTGGATCAAATTGATTGTCTTATGAACATTTTCTGATAACTGCCAGTGAGATGAGTCTTTTAGAAGAATTTTGTCCAAATAGCCTGTGACTTGGATGCCCTGGGTTCTGAGAATGGCAAGTAAACCTGCTAAGACATTTGTGAACATTCTGAGAGCAGAGTATAGGCCAAAAGTCAGCGAAGTGGAAGTGAAAGTGGTCGTCTGCCACTGCGAAGTGCAGAAAGCGCTGATGAGGCGAGTCAATGGGAACATGCAGATAATATGCATCCTGGATGTCATGAAATCTCCTTGTCTCAGTGCGGTAAATATTGACCTTGAGGATTCATGTGAAATTTTGGAATTTGAAGAAAATGGTTAAGAGGTTTGGCAAGAGGTGGTTGAGGGCATTCTGCAAATGTAACTGGTCATCTGTGACCCAGAGAGAGGCAAACTGTAATAGAGGCCCCCCCTACTCTTAGGAGCGAGAAAGCCCCTTCGTTATGCAGAGGGTTTTAGGGAAGGTTTGGTGGCCTTGGTGGGAAAAGCCTTGTTCCAAAACGAAGGGTTACATTTAGGTTTTAAAGTAAAGTCTAAATAGAGCAGACAGCTGCTCTTCATTTAGAGGAGCTCAGGGATCCGGAGGAGGGGGTTTTGGGACCTTCTGCTGTGGAAGTAAAACCTTCCCACCTGTGCCCTCTTTGATGAATCTGCCAAGTACCTCACCAAACAGATTTTGGGAAGACATACATGCGAGACGCCTTTATTTTAGGCACCTTTAGCTGTCCAAACTTTTAGCCAAAAGATTATGCACATGTTACTGGAGATTAAAGCCACTGTGGAAATTTGATCATGACAAGTTCTAGAGCAGAACTTCCGCTTTAAGTACTCCTCGACCCTTACAAGCCACATTTGGCATGTCATTTATTTGGGGAGGGGGTCTTTGTTTTGAAGGGGACATCCTGTCCCACTTCCTCCTTCTGCCTAGAGGGCAGCCTAGGAGACTCCTCCTCTTCCCCTAGGCGGCCCCTCCCTCTAGGCGTTCTCCTGAAACACGTGACAGGTCCCAGAAGATTGCCTGTCCACTCAGAGAAACGCAGCACGACTCGTGCATGCACAGCCATGCGTTCCCGGCCATGAAGCCACAAGCTGTCATGGCCGGGTGCTTACAGTTCCAATGGAGGCGCAGAGGAGAGGAGGGGGAGAGAAGCGGGCCTCTGTGCGGCCGCATCACTGGACCGTGGGACAGGTAAGTGGCTGTTTATTAAAAGTCAGCAGCTATACTTTTTGTAGCTGCTGACTTTTAATAAACTTAAAATAGACTGGAACTCCGGTTTAAATACAGGGTCTTGCTGGCTGATCAGTCTCCTATTCCAGTTAACTGCCGTTTGACATACTGAAATTGCAGCTAAAACTAGTTGCATGGCTGGGCTTGCAAGAATAAAGAGCCATTAGGAGCCTCCCAAATTTTCTATCAGCAGAATCTTTGAAAAAGGGAACATCTTCAATAGGAACAGTTACATGTTTGCTTAGGACAGAGATAACAGGATCAACATAGCTCACTTCTTCGCAAACGCTTTTACTACTAGCAAAATGTTTCAGCAAAGACTTTGGGTGGGAGTAAAAATTCTTTCAGGAGTGACCCAAACATCATAGACTGCACATTCTAGCTGTTCATCAGGGACAGGGACTGTTCTGCAGGATTTTGCGGGTCTCTTTGTACCTAAGGGGCATGGAGAGTCAGGTTGCACAATGACAAGGCTTTTGCAGACAATGGCAATGAGCTTTTAAATGTTTGCAAGCATGTTGCATTAAGCTCTCTCTTCAAAATGGTGACAATCTAGTGAAGAAAAATCTTCTGCAGCTTCCTCCAATATTGCTCAATATCATCTTAATTTCCTTCTGTGTTTGTTTTCCTAAAATCAGCATATCAGGATCCAACTCAGGTTGTGAAACAAGAATAGGAGAAGAGCTGCACTGTTTTTAAACCCTGGTTCAAAACGAATGGTTGCAATCTGTCTGAGAAAATGACATACTATGCCTTGAAAAAGTATTCATACCCCTTTAAAAAAACAAAAACACATTTTGTCAACCAAGAATGTAAATTTATTGTATTGGGTTTTTATGAGATAGACCAACACAAAGTGGCACATAATTGTGAAGGGAAGAGTAAAATAGTTTTCAATTTTTTTTAGAAATAAATATCTGAAAAGTATGGCGTGCATTTGTATTCAGCCCCCTTTACTCCGATACCCCCAACCAAAATCCAGTGGAACCAATTGTCTGCAGAGGTCACCTAATCCATAAATCCGAGTCCACCTGTGTGTAATTTAATCTCAGTACGAATACAGCTGTTCTGTGAAGCCCTCCAAGGTTTGTTAGAGGACCTTAGTGAACAAACAGCATCATGAAGGCCAAGGAACAAACCAGACAGGTCAGGGATAAAAAGTTGTGGAGAAGTTTAAATCAGGGTTAGGTTATAAGAAAATAACCCATGCTTTGAACATCTCACAGAGCACTGTTCACATCATCACATGAAAGTGACAAAGGCAAACCTACCAAGACATGACCGTCCACTTAAACTGACAGGCCAGGCAAGGAGAGCATTAATCAGAGAAGCAGCCAAAAGGCCCATTGTAACTCTGGAGGGGCTGCAGAGATCAACAGTTTAGGTGGGAGAATCTGTCCACAGGACAACTATTAGTCTTGCACTCCACAAATCTGGCCTTTATGGATGAGTGCCAAGAAGAAAGCCATTGTTGAAAGAAAGCCATAAGAAGTCCCGCTTGCAGTTTGCCAGAAACCATGTGGAGGACAAGCAAACATGTGAAAGAAGGTGCGCTGGTCAGATGAGACCAAAATGTAACTTTTTGGCATAAAAGCAAAGCACTATGTGTGGCGAAAACTAACACTGCACATAACCCTGAACACCGGTGAAACATGGTGGGGCAGCATCATGTTGTGGGGATGCTTTTCTTCAGCAGGGAAGCTGGTCAGAGTTGATGGGAAGTAGAAGGAGCCAAATACAGGGCAATTTAAGAAGAATGTCTGCAAAAGGCTTGAGACTGGGGCAGAGGTTCACCTTCCAGCAGGACAACGACCCTAAACATACAGCCAGAGCTACAATGGAATGGTTTCGATCATATTCATGTGTTGGAATGGCCCAGTCAAAGTCCAGACCTAAATACAATTGAGAATCTGTGGCAAGACTTAAAAATTGCTATTCACAGACACTCTCCATCCAATCTGACAGAGCTTGAGCTATTAAACAAGAATGGGCAAAAATGTCACTCTCTAGATGTGCAAAGCTGGACATACCCAAAAAAACTTGCAGCTGCAATTACAGGGGGGCTGAATACAAATGCACGCCACACTTTTGATATATTTATTTGTAAAAACTTGAAAATAATTTATCATTTTTCTTTCACTTTACAATTATGTGCCACTTTGTGTTGGTCTATCACATAAAATTCCAATAAAATACTGCTCGGATGAAATATTCAAGGCCTTCCATGAAAAAGGCATCATCTGAATGGGAGCAAGCTGGTGCAACCTGTCCATAAGTACAAATGCACCTCCATACCATTAGAGATGCAGGCCTTTGAACTGAGCGCTGAGTCCTCTGGACACTGATCACAGAGCGTGCCGCAACCAGTGGGTGCGCTGCGGGCACAATCATAGGAGGCCATCAAATGATTGTCTCCCAGAACTAGCCAGCCGCACTGTAGCTGTCATTCGGCTAAAGAGCGGACATCAAGTGGTTAAAATGGTACACATTTTCCATTTTCTATTGTGAATAACATATGGGTTAATGAGATTTGCAAATTATTGTATTCTGTTTTTATGTTGATTTCAGACAACGTCCCAACCTTTTTTGGAATTGGAGTTGGATTATCAGCACCTATGCACCATGTCTGCTCCCTACCTCTATCAATCCAGGCATCCTTACATATAGCGGTCTGCAGTATACTCCAGTGCACTCCAGCTTGTACCAGTGACCCCATTTTACTTTGTGCACTTCTACCCACTTCCAATGTTTTTGTATGTTTTGTGCCCGATTGGGCTGTGTTACCCACTGCCTGTGAATTCAGGTTCCTAGTGCTGCAATAGACTATTACCTGCTTACCTGATCTCAGTTCCCAGTAGCCCGCTTGGGTGAATAAGGGGGGCACAACCTGGGTGTCACCTGCAGCAAAACCCATCTTTACCTTCAGGAGCTTTGATGAAGATAAAATAGCTCCTTAAACTCTGTGCCTTTCCCCTGCTAAGGGCTCTCATCTTCACTGTACATGCAGTCATGCTGAGCCTGTCCACCTGAGCCAATGAGTATCCTGCTCTCCATGTCTCCATGCAGTTTTCTGTGTCTCCTCCGTAGCCACTGCCACAGACTAGCCCCATCTACAGTAAGTAATACCAGGACAGTCTGCCCCCTAAAGGGAACGATTCATAAGATTGCTTGGGCTGATTGTGGGGTGGCATCATCACTTGCAGTGAAACGGACTTTGCCCGCTTTACTTTACTATAAAATCAATCTGTGTATTATTTAGTCTAAGGCCCAAAAAAGCCAACCACACTTTGATATCCCCCCTCCTGAGTGGAAGAGACCACATGTAACTTCTGCTGTTGCTGAATTTCACAATGCATTAGCCTATGTGTCTTCAGAAAAAATGATCAACTTTTTTAAATCTGTACCAAACTGGGGAAATAAAAAACAAAATTATATTTTAGACATACCAGTTCGAATAATATTAAAAGAGTGATTTATAGAAACTGATCGTTCTTAACCAACACTTGTGTATTTCAAATGTGTACTTACCTGTATCCAAGCTCTTCACTGTGCTTAATCATATGTAGAATATAGGATTCCCGGCTCGTTCCTGTGAGCCCAGGCAGTAAAAGGATTGTAGGTCTTGTGCTGGCGTCAGGGTAAAGTGTATTATCATCATTACTAAACCAGTCCAGCGAAATCTGCCCTCCATCTGCTGTTTTAATAAGCTCACTGTAAGACACAATAGAGAAAAGTATACCACTGTAATTAGATTTCTGCAACCAACCTATATGCTGTACCAAGAAAAACAATGAGATATCAATGTAAGCAATAGGAACAGCTGAATTTAATGGCTCTCAAGGGTCTTGATTTTCTTTTGAGAGCCTTGTATTTTTCTGTTGGCAATAATGAGCTGTGAGTTTTTTTGCTGTGGCACAATACCTGAAACTACTGAATTATTTCAATCAATACAACCACAATTACTTTGCACACTGACGGCGTAAGTACCGAATTGAGCACTTGCACCTGAGCTAGCCCTGTGCACGAGGAAGCCTCTTAAAATGTTCAGTATAGATGAAGGTCATCAGAAGAAACAGCCTGGGAAGACTCCTGATTCACATATGGAAACAAGGGATTACAAACACGGCAGGATGATGCATTCAAGTCTCAACAAATCCTGCACCTCTGTTTGCTCAGCGGGGATTGCTCCGTTGATCTCCGCTGAGCTGCCGGATGACAGGGTGGTCCTCGCACACTGTGCAGGGACCGCCCTGTCTTTTCTCCGCTCTCCCCTATGGGGGGGGGGGGGGATCGGATGAACACGGACCGCCTGTCCGTGTTCATCCGATCCGAACCGGCAGACGGAAGGAAAAGTAGGTTTTGGCGGATCGGAGCGGGTCGGATGTCAGCAGACATGTCTCCGCTGACATCCGTGGCTCCATAGAGGAGCACGGAGCGTCCGTTCAGGTACGCAAAAAAAACTGGCAGGCGGATCTGAACGGACGCTCCGCGTGAAAGAGCCCTTAGGCAACTCTTCGTACCATAGAGGCATGCTCCTCATGCAGGGTTGTTATTTAAAGTGTGGCAGAGCGTTTCCCTGCCAGGGTTTAGAAAGAGATTGTGACACCAGAATTCTCAAGCAGGTGGGTTGAGGGGCTTCAGGGAGCCTGTGTCACGGAGAGGAAACTGGCTTTTCAGTTTTCCTCAGTATTTCGTAAAGTCTGTTTTGGGACCTGGAGCTAGGGCTGTCTTAATGAGTGGGCACACCTGGGCACTGCTCAGGGGCACCAGCTGCATGGGGGCCCAGGGGCTCCAGCTGCATGGGGGGCCCCTGCCCTTTCCCCAAAGCAGCTGGTCATTGAGCCCGGGCTGCCCCTCTACACCCCAGCACTCTGACCCCTCTACACCTCAGATATCTCCCCATCACTCTGACCCCTCTACACCCCACATATCCCCCCAGAACTCTGACCCCTCTACACCCTATATATCCCCCACCTCCTACCTACTTGATTTCTTTTTACCTGCACTGTCTCCATTGTAGGGGCCCCAGAGCATTACTTTGCCCAGGGGCCCATGATGCCATTAAGACGGCCCTGCCTGGAGCCTGGAGATTTCAAAGTGACCCGGGTGGATGAAGTCTCCAATCATGGGGCTAGGTATTCAGAACCACCAGCAAACAAATTGGTCAGGTGTGTGCTGGGCTAGTAGTTGTGACCTGACCATGGTTCTGGGCTCCACCCCAGCAGACAGGAGGTTGTTGCCCAGGAGTCAGGAGAGCTCCACCTAGAAGAGAGGTGGGAGCCAGAGCAGCAAGTGACTGCTAGCTGTGTGCACCGAGTTAGTGAGGGTCCAGTCTGTAGGAGACCGACAAGGGCCTGGCGTGTAAGAACAGAGCGGCAGTGCTGTGCAAGCCAGAATATAATTTATTTTGATGGAACAGGAATGCTGAATACCCCTGCTTGGAAAACTCATGTATTGTTTTCTCTGGAACTTTCTTTTAAATAAAAACAGGCAAGAAAAAAGTGGCGGTGTCCTTAAAAGCTCTTGATGCTAGTTCTCACGAAAGGTAAAATGACAACTTCAAAATAACAAGTGGTATATTAACCACTTGCTTACCAGGCACTTAAACCCCCCTCCTGCCCAGACGCACTTTGAATGACAAATTGCGCGGTCATACAACACTGTACCCATATATTTTGTTATACAATTTTGAAAACTGGTAATTTTTCTCCTTCATTGATGTACGCTGATGAGGCTGCACTGATGGGGCTGCACTTGTGGGCATTGATAGATTGATAGATGGCACTCATGGGCACTGTGGGTATTGCAGGTGGCAATCGCAGGTGGCACTGGCAGGGGGTACCAACTTTACAGAGGAGGCAGAATTCCCTCCTTCCTCCTCCAATCCAATGTCCTTTGCACATGAGACAGTGATCGCACTGTCAGCGTGAGGAGAAAAAAAAAACGAAAAAACGATTAATGGCTTTTGTTTACATAACGTGATCAGCTGTCATTGGCTGACAGCTGATCACGTGGTAAGGGGCTGGGACCAGCCCCTTACTCTGATCTGTGATCACCCGAGTCTCAGTGACTCGGGTGATCACAGCGCGCGCCGGGAGCGCGCTAAGGAGAGGACAGCTACTGACGTCCTGCCAGCATTTAGGGTCGGCGCTCTAGCCATCATTCGGCTATAGCGCAGGAGCCAAGTGGTTAAGGTAGCTAGAAGGAGCAATGCAGGAGGTTCATTTGGCACAACGGTCGCATAAAACAACAAGATTGATTAAACCCACAAGTGCTTTTTTACACCTACTATTCCTTTATATTGGCTTCTGTAATTTACAAATGTAGCAATTTAGAAATCAGATGAAAGGTTTAGCACTGGGAAACATGTTTTGATAGATAAAAAGAAGCATTTTATATACATCTATATAAATCAGACCAAAATGGGGGACAAATGGGGAGAAATGAGGGACATTGCTCCAAATCAGGGACAGTCTCTTGAAATCAGGTACAGTTGGGAACTATGCGGTTGTCAGCATATCTTACGATCGTTTATACCCTCGTTTCAACGTGTAACTGCATTGTTTGTTTTTTACCAGTGCAGTCCTACGTTGTCACTAGGGGTGCATCGGATCACAGTTGATGCGTGATCCGAACAGGTCACCCCCTTTGGATTGGCACACACTGTGATCCGCGGATTGCCGCGGCTCCGGAGCTAGGCCTTTCCTAACGTTATGGCCGCAGCTTCAGCCTACCTCCGGAGCCGCGGCCATAACGTTAGGAAAGGCAGCGGCTTCGGCCTAGTTACGGAGCCGCGGCCATCTTGGTACACCCGGCGGCAGCCCTCCTCCATTGTTTACATCCACAGAGGAGGAGGAGCCCCACTCGTGGGACGCACGCTGGAAGCGTCTGTACTTCCTGGGCTGGGTGTCTTGCCCGAGGAGGGGGGGGGGGGGGGGGGGTGTCTGCACTGAGAGAGGGGGGGGGGTGTGTCTGCACTGAGAGAGGGGGGGGGGGTGTGTCTGCACTGAGAGGGGGGGGGGGTGTGTCTGCACTGAGAGGGGGGTGTGTCTGCACTGAGAGGGGGGTGTGTCTGCACTGAGAGGGGGGTGTGTCTGCACTGAGAGGGGGGTGTGTCTGCACTGAGAGGGGGGGGTGTCTGCACTGAGAGGGGGGGGTGTCTGCACTGAGAGGGGGGGGTGTCTGCACTGAGAGGGGGGGTGTCTGCACTGAGAGGGGGGGTGTCTGCACTGAGAGGGGGGGTGTCTGCACTGAGAGGGGGGGTGTCTGCACTGAGAGGGGGGGTGTCTGCACTGAGAGGGGGGGTGTCTGCACTGAGAGGGGGGGTGTGTCTGCACTGAGAGGGGGGGTGTGTCTGCACTGAGAGGGGGGGTGTGTCTGCACTGAGAGGGGGGGTGTGTCTGCACTGAGAGGGGGGGGTGTCTGCACCGAGGGGCTTCTATAGTTGGTGGGGGGTGACACAATTTTTTTTTTTGCCCTGGGTGACACCAACCCTAGTGAGGCCACTGCAGTGGGGGAGAGATGTGGATATTACAGTTGGGGAGATTTTTTTTTTGCCGATCCGAAAATGATCCAATCATTGACTGCTGATCCGAGCAACGATCCGAACCATGAGTTTTTTGATCCGATGCACCCCTAGTTGTCACTCCATCGGTAGATGCTTGGCAGTAGATTGTACTACCAGCGAGTCTCCTCAGCAGGAAATATTCCTACAAAGACAGTGGTTTCCCAATGACTCTTTTTGTCTTTAATTACATTGTTTGCCATAAAAACACAATTACACTTGCGTTTTACTGTATGGTTACAAAAGCCTATCTGTAATACTGCATGTGTGTGACATACACCAAACTAGTTACTAAATCTAGAATTCAATCCAAGAATGGATTCTCACATATTCCCACATTCTGTTAACTGCAAATCACTAGACACCCACTCCTCGGAGAAAAGGGAGCTGACTGTATCTGATGCTGTCACGGTACATAAATATATGAGGTACTCATATAAATAGGAAAACTGTAGGAAATAATCATTCACAAAGACAAAGGAAGCTTGTCAGTATTCCAAGAAACTACCGTATACATCAAAATGGCGCCGACATTTGTGTTCGATGTCATAAAGCATCAGTTACAGATATTATTATATTGTTGTTGTGGTTAGGTAAAGGATTAGTGTAGTAGATCTCCCACATGCATGTTAGCAACCAATTTGTTCATTATCCTATGAGCTTTTACAGCTCTAGGCTTCTCATGAAAGATTCATGTGCAAGTCCAGTGATAGGGATCACCACAACACAGTATCTCCTTGCATGGTTTATTATTGCTAGCAGGCCGCGTTCACACCATCACTGAATTTCCAGGAGCTGCCCTTACTATACTTCTATTTTGCTTTGTGCAATCGCTTCAATCCATGAAGTGACTCTATAGATGGTATGGAGAAAAAAAAAAGCACATCAGGTTCCACAGTCCTTTCAATAGTCTGTGAAAATGTACTTAGTCAGTTTTGAAGGGTTTTCTTTACTCGTTTTTATGAATCAGCTCCATTTTTCTCAGGAATTAATTGTCTGTTGCTCCACAATAAGGAAAAGATCCAACGTGAAAGTCAAGACATGCCATAGAAATCGTATTGAAAGGTGGGGCAGCTAATCTACTATTCATTGCTTCAAGTCTGGAGTGCACATACCTCCACACATTCCTTTTGGCCCATCACCATGATGGACAGCTTCACTGGCCAATAGTTTTGTGCAGGAGGTAGAAAGTGGTGAGCATTTTTGGCACTATAAAGAAATTTGAAGGCTTTGCATGTTGAAACAGCCCGAGGTTTGGCCACAATAGAAAGGTTTTGGGGCCTCTACAGTATGTGCAGACACTTCTAGATGCAAGTACTTGCAGAGGACAAGACAATCTTTCCTACCACCTGTTTAAATTTTTTTGGGGATAACATTAGATACGCTAGCCATGGAGTTCAGATTACCCGAGGACAAGATTTATGGGTTGTCATAACTCCTACAGTGGTTCATGAGAAAGAGTAAGGTGACCTTGCGGGAAATGCAGTCATTTTACCCATGGGAAGGGTCTTCTCTAGGCGGCTGTACTCAGCTATCGCAGGTTTAAAGAACCCGGCGGCGCATGTTAGGGTATCGGCTGAAATCAAAAAAGATTTGTTGGTCTGGATTCAATTTTTAGACAATTACAACGGGAAAACAATGTGGCAACAGGATTTTGTCTTGGATAGCGATTTTTCGTAACAGACGGACGCAGCCGGTTCGGTCGGTTTTGGAGCAGTATGGGGATCTCAATGGTGCGCGGAGGTTTGGCCGGTTAGATGGGTTGCGAATGGTTTTTGTAAAAACATAGTTCTGTTAGAACTTTTCCCTGTAATAGTGGCGCTGGAAATATGGGGCCCTTGGTTCGCCAACAAAAGGATTCTGGTAAGCACGGACAATAAAGGAGTGGCCTTTGCAGTGAATAGCCTTATATCTAAATCCCTTTTAGTAGTAGTTTTATTAAGGCATTTAGTCTTTCTTTGCTTAAAATGGAATATTTGGATTAAAGCTAGTTATGTCCCGGGAAAGAATAACAAGATTGCCGACTCTCTTTCTCGTCGACAGATGGAACGTTTTTTCAAACTACTACCGGTGGCAGAGAAGGTTGGGGTGCCTCTCCCTTTGCACCTATGGGATCTAATCTGATTTATCAGAGCATTAAGAAATCGGTGGCACCATCTACTTGGAGGAATTACGTTTCTTCATGGTTTTCATGGGTGGCATTTTTAAGGTCAATGCAGTTATCTGTGTCTGATCATTCAGAGCAGTTAATCCTTTCCTTTTTACATTCCTTAATTTTGAAGCGTTTTGCTTGGTCCCACATTAGCAAAACCTTATCGGGTATATCCTTTTTTTCTTCGTCTTTACAAGTTGCCGGCTTGTCATGATTTCTTTTCGGTCAGGCAGGCCCTTAAGGGGTATAAAAGAAGTTGTTTTAAGCATGACAACAGGTCACCCATCACCCCGGACATTCTAGTTCAAATTTGTAGGGCAACCGCGTCAATATGTTCATCTAGTTACGAAGCAATTTTATTCTCTTCAATTTTTTCTTTAGCATTTTTTTGGAGCATTTCGTTTATCAGAGATGCTTCCTGCTTCGGGAGCTAGTGGCGCAGGTTTTCTAGTCTCAGAGGCCGTGATTTCTTGGGATGGGATTAGAGTGTTTCTTAGAGGTAGCAAAACAGACCCATTGGGTTTGGGGACATGGGTCCATTTAAGGAGATACCGGGACAGTAATATTTGTCCGGTGGCAGCCCTGCAGGCGTACTTAAGAATTCGCCCCCCAATGTCAAATTTTTTGTTCATTCATGAGAATGGAGCCCGGGTGTCGGTGTACCAATTTTCTGCGGTATTGAAGAAAATAATCACGTTCCTACAGTTAGGGCATTTGAGAGTAACTACACACTCATTTAGGATCGGGGCGGCCACGGAAGCAGCAAGGATCGGTCTGGAAGAAGGTACCATTAAAAAAATTGGTAGATGGAGGTCAAATGCTTACAAAAGTTACATACGCCCGTATTAACTTTTTATTTTCATTACAGGATATCAGCGCTCTGTTTGGATAATAGGGCACTCTTTTATTTTCTGGGCTCAGAAGCGAGCAGAAAATAGAGTGTACTTGGAAAATTTAGGACTGGACCCTGCAGTATTTCGTGTTTTTTTGGTATGGTCGCAGGGGTATGGTATGGGAGGACCTGTTTTTTGAGTTAAGTAGGTTATACTCTCAACGGTAAAGTTTCCACCCCTTTCGAAATGTTTAATGGCACCAGACAGGGTTGCCCGCTCTCTCCGCTGCTATATATACTAGCACTTGAACCTTTTTTGACAACCTTACGAAACAACACCAGAATAGAAGGTGCAATAACAGGTGCAGAAGAACACAAAGTAGCAGCATACGCTGACGATATTTTAGTGTTCATAACAAACCCAACTTCAACTTTACGGGAAATAGCTAAAGAAATAAAAAACTACGGAGAACTCTCTAATCTCAAAATAAACCCCAGAAAGACAAAAATACTGAATATTGGTGTGGGAAAAAAGGAAGAGATAGATCTACAAAAACAACACTCATATACGTGGGTAGTGGAACTGAGCTACCTGGGGATCAAGTTGACACCCACAATGGAGGGCCTATTTCCTGCTAACTTCATTCCTTTGCTAAATGAGGTGAAAACAGATTTAAAAAAAAAATGCTACTAAAGCCCTCACATGGATTGGAAGAATCAACGCCTTTAAGATGGTTAACTTGCCAAAAATAACATATAAATTCCAGACGTTGCCTATAAAAATCCCCCAAAGTTTCTTCAAGATCATGAAATCGATGCTGATAAAATATATCTGGAACAACAAAACCCCCAGGATAAACTTTAAAACACTCACAAGAAATAAAAAACGTGGTGGACTAGCAGCACCAAATATAGAGAGATATTATAAAGCTACAGTAATAGCACGAATGGTAGAATGGGGAAATAAACACAAAGAAAAAGATAAAAAATGGATACGAATAGAAAATAGTTTAAGTAACACAGCACTATATAAAAATATATGGATACCTCACAAATACAGAGACCTGGGAAGAAAAGTACATGGAATAACCATGAACGCTTTTCGAATATGGGACACACTGCACAAACAGAACAATTGGATCTATAATTCATCTTTAATACCACTCACAAGTACTAATTTGTTTTTGCCGGGAAAAGCGACATGACTAGGAAATAAAATAGGAACAGCACAAATAAAAGATATTATCGAAAGGGGAAAGATCAAACCATTCCAGAAGATAAAAGAAGAACTTGGATGGAACATCAATCAATGGGAATATTTACAACTACAGCACTTGGTAAAATCAATCCCTACACCAATAAGAGAGGGAGGAAATCTAAATCAATTTGAAAAACTATATGCCACACAAACTCCAATAAAACATGTAACATCAAAAATATACTGACAGACATTGAGTCACAAGGAAAACCGGAATTCATAAAAAAATGGGAACAAGAAATAAACAAAGAATTTGAAGACCTACAACTCGCAAGAATTACAGCATCGGTGCACAACTCTGCAACAGATATGAACACTATCGAGATGAATTATAAATGCATCACTAGATGGCATAGAACACCTGAAATAATGCATAAACTAAACAAAGAAAACTCTTCGTTATGCTGGAGAGGTTGCGGACAGACGGGATCAACCCTGCATATCTGGTGGAACTGCCCCAAAATAATAGAATATTGGAGGGAAATCCAAGTGATTGCAAAAGAAATAACCCAGGAAGAATTAGAAAATAATATTTACACATGTCTGTTCCACGACATAAAAGGTCTCAGAAACAGAAGGAAAGAAACCCTCCTCCTGCAGTTAATAAATGCTGCTAAAGGACTAATCCCAAAGAACTGGCTAAATCCAAATAAACCAGACATAAAAGAGTGGTTCGCGCGAATAGATAATGGAAACAAAAATAAAAATAAATAAATAAAACAGAAATTCACAAATGATGCATTACCGAAGTGGAGATGGCGGTTTCTCTCTACTTGTGAAAACACGAGTGACTCTCTGGATATGGTAAAGCCTGATGTGAAAAAAAAAAAAAAAGTAGGTTATACTCATATGTTCCCCCGGATATTTTCATTTTACATGTTGGTGGGAATGATATTGGTAAAAGAAAGACTTTTGAGCTGATTTCCGAAATGAAAGATACATTCAGGTTTCTAAAGCCGTCTTCCCCAAATTCTGTCCTGGTATTCTCCGAAATAATACCAAGGCTACGTTGGTTGGAATCTTTGGTTTTTAAACCTTTGGAAAAAGTGCGTAAGCGCATTAACAGGGCGATGGAAAAATTCCTCACCCCAGATCTGGGTTTTTCTTTCCGCCACGTTGAGTTAGAGGGTGGTTTGCAAGGTTTGTATAGGGATGATGGGGTACATTTATCAGGAATTGGTTTGGACATTTTTAACATGAACTTACAAACATGCATAGAGTCGGCCGCGGTCTGGGGGGGGGGGGTGGTGACAGAAGGGCTGCGAGTGGCATCCCTTCTGTCGGTTGGGAGATTTGAGTCAAGTTCTGATGCTTAATGATGGATCAGCTCGAGCCTCAAGTGACTGAGCTGGGTATTGATGGTTATTAAAGTTGGTTTTCAAAAAGTTAAAGGTTTAAATAAAGTTATGGTGTTATTTCAACAGTTTCAAGAAAACCAGTGAACCAGGCCGTGGCCAATACTATCCAAGAAATAAATAAAAATATATAAGATAATGCACGGTAATTTATGATGTGGAATATATGGATTAAATATAACATGTTAAATAAAAATTTCTAGATTGATTCATGGTGTGTTTGTATTTTCATTTCCTCTATGCATGTTTGGGGTTTTTTCCTTTCTTCTTCTGCTTGGTGCATGTGATCCCATAAGGATTTGTGCATTGCACACGAGTTACAAGCAATGAAAGGATAAAATGAAAAGAAAACCATTAGAGAAGCAAAGTGAATAAAGCTCTCCTGTATTTGGTTTGCATTGTCATTAAGGTGGGTGCATGTGATCAGCACAGGGCCTATCGGCACTGTCCATACAGAGGATCAGCGAGGGGTGAGGACTCCTCCTATGGTCTTCACTAGTCGCTGGGCTTCTATATACTGCTGATGAGTAAAAGGTGAATGAGTTGAGAGATTACTTCCTCTGTGAGTGTTATCTTATCTTGTCCGGGAAACCGATCGATTGCTGTGGAACCAGTACTCCATCTACAGAGAGGCTTGTTTTTTGACCTGTATGAGGTGAGAGGCTGGGGCAAACCATTTGCACACATCGGATGGTGGAAATCTATTAGATATTCAGCACTTGCACTTTATTTGATTAAACTTTCCTTGCACGATTGGATACGGCCATATGTTATTATATATTCTGGCGTAATTTGCACTATTAAATGGGACTATTTTCTGCACAATATTCCTGGAAGTATTATTGATGTCACCGTTATTTGCACACTTTTGCAAAGATTGCACATGTTCTTTTGTACTATGTGCACTTTATCCTATATGAGGTATATACACGTGAGGTTTATATGTATCTTATCAGGAACAATTATTTATATTTGGTCACTTATTAAGCGCCACATCGCTTTATTTTTCATATACCTGTAGTGTGGGAACACCATTTATGTTGGCAACTACTTATAAGGCCCTTTCCACACGTGCGGATCGTATGTCCGCTTTTTCATCCATCCGTTTGCGGATGAAAAAGAGACAAACATTGGTCCCCATGTGATTGCGGGTGTAATCACCCGCCTCCGCAAACATCCGATTTTGCAGACGGAAGAATGTCCTATTTTTTCTTCCATAGGGGAGAGCGGAGAAAACACAGGGCGGTCCCTGCAAAGTGTGCGGAGACCGCCCTGTCATCCAACGGCTCAGCGAGGATTTACGGAGCGATCCCCGCTGAGCTTACGGACACACGGAATCACATTTTTGGGTTTGTGCATTAGTACCCTCAAATTTAAAACGTATTTTATTTAAGTGCCACGATATAGCAGTCTAAAAGGCAACAATTTTAGGGCTTTTTCCACTCTAATGGCCCATACACACGATCCGAATATCGGCCGACGGATCGTACGACTTTTTTCGCTTAATAATCGCGAGTAAATTAAAATAGGTTATTAAACTCACGAAAATTATCGTACGATAGAAAAAAATTATCGGAAGTGATGTCATGTGTTGTAATGCATTTGTATTGTATTGGCGGACGACGGCTGTACTGACTAAACGAAAATCGTACGATCTGACATCGTACGAGGAAAATTTTTCGAGCTTGTCCGATCGAATAATATCGGATGAACGATCGTGATCGGCTGTCGAAAGTACAAGTGCAAACTACAAGCGCAAAGTGCACTTGGAAGTGTAGTCGCTGTAAATCTAAGGGGTAGACATGAAATGAGGGGAAGCTCTGCCGATTTTATTATGCAATAATGTGCAAGCCAACATGCTGTTTTTTTATTTTCCTTGCATGTCCCCCTCGGACCTACAGCGACTGAACTTCCAAGTGCACTTTCAGTGCACTTGTAGTGCAAAGTGGAATTGCCTTTCGTAAATAACCCCCAATGTTCTGCCCAAGGAGGAGTTGTTTGGTATAACAAACAAACGTTTTTTTACCTCAACGTCCAATTTTCGTTTAATTAGTATGGCTTTCATAAAAAAAAAAAAAGCATAAGCGGAAGACTAAAGAATGCATACAAAACAGTCAACACATTACGTCACTTCTGAAATTTTCATTTAAAATGATCGTGTGTGGGCAAAACGTTGTTTTATGTCTTCAAAAATACAACCAAAAAAATAATTCTAACATGCTTGAATTTTTTGTGTCGTTTCTCAAAATGTCATTTTTTGTGTCATAAAAAGTGATGGTGTGTGGGCAAAACGATGTTGAAAACAACGTTTTTAAACCCGCGCATGCTCAGAAGCAAATTATGAGACGAAGCTTCAATGGAACAGAGTGCCGTCAAACGTGTTGTACGTCACTACGCTTTGCTAGAGCATTTTGGAAAAACGATGGTGTGTATGCAACGTCGTTTTGGAAAATTAAGTTTGAAAAACTTTGTTTTGTTTCGTCAGATAAAATGACGTTTTTTTTTCCATCACAAAAAGTGATCGTGTGTACTCGGCATAAGACTAGTATGCAACAAAAAATGGACGTTCAGTCGTCCGAAAATATGACTCCATGTCAGGCTTTAAAGGCAATGCTTTGCTTCCTGATTCCCTTACCAAAGAGGACGGCGGCAGCAGCCGAGAGCAGACGGACAGATGGGCTTCAGTTGCCAATATCGCGGGCTCCCTGAACAGGTAAGTGTCCTTATATTAAAAGTCAGCAGCTGTAGTATTTGTAGCAGCTAACTTTTTAATCCTTTTTTTTTTGCGTCTGAACACCACTTTAAGATGCTCTTGCAGCATATAGGAGCAATGACAGGTGAGAGAATAGTCTTTTGTGGACAACACTCTCCTGTCTCCAATCAGAGCCTGTTCAGGGACCCATTCCCTGCTCAAACAGACACAGTGAAAGGCCATCTTTCTGTCACAACTTCCTTCTAATTGGACTATACATATGGGTAGAACGATAGATTGCTGCTAAAATAATTATTTCCTATATGCCATGTACACAACATATAGAGCGCATTCGTAAAATATTCAGACCCCCTTCACTTTTTCTAATTTTGTTATGTTGCAGCTTGATACTACAGCTTGTTATGTTGCAGCTTGATACTACAGTTTTCAACCAGTGTGCCGCGGCACACTGGTGTGCCGCGAAGAGTCCCCAGGTGTGCCGCGCCAAAATGACCCCAAATATTGGCAGCTATGGCTGCTATCTAATGTAACACTACTCCTGGGCACTTCGTTATCATTTGACTTTACAGCGGTGTTGGTCCGCTGTGTAAAACTCACTTCCCGGCACTCAGGAAGCTGTGCTGGCTGTGCGGGCCTCCCGACCGCGTCTTGCCAACCGAATACATCATCGGTTGCTATGGGAGGGTCGGACGCACGCACTGCTTCTGTGACGTGAGAGCCGCGGGTACCGTCCTGAACTCTGCCTGGCACGCTTTTCCCTGAGGGGGAAGAAGAGTAGAGTCATCGTGACCGACACTGCTCCCCTGCCCGCAGACATTGCCACCCGCTCAGAGAGGGAGAAGGTCCTGAAGCTGAATGAGCAGCACCAGGCCATCCTGTCTCGTATGCTGAGGGAGGAGGACAACAAGTACTGTGCTGACTGCGAGGCCAAGGGTAAGGTGGTGAAGGGGGCTCTGCTATGAATAACCAGCTGTCTCAGTCACTGACACCCCACATCCTCCATTCATGGCTACAGCACTTTTAATCTGATTGGTTGTTGTGCAGCTCTGACAGTTCTTCTTTCAGTGTATGTGTACACATGTCTGTTAGTGTGTGTGTGACAAAAGTAGTTCTGATGGTACAGGAATAGGGGGGTCAGGATTAAAAGTAACATACATACAGACAGATGTACGTGTGTCTGTTTGTGTGCGTGCGCATCTGTCTGTATGTATGTTACTTTTAATCCTGACCCCCCTATTCCTGTACCATCAGAACTACCTTTGTAGGGTTCGAGATAGCAGCAAGGACTGCTGCTCCTCTGAAAAGCAATTTGTGTTCATATCGCTTTTCAGGGGCATTTGTCAGCCATTAAAGAGGCATATCTTGCCTCCTCACCACCTGTTTTAAGCCCGTAAATGCAATGCACACAGTTGCGGGGTAGTTGCAGTGCAGCCCCATTATCCCTGGGTATACCTCCAGCTGCAGCCACAGCATGTTTACACCCCCAGCTGTTGCCTCTGCAGCCAAAGGGGCAAAAGTTGGGGGTGGTAAAAACAGCTCAACCATGTGGTTTTACTGCCCCTCCAGCCTGACATGTGAACAAGCTCTTGGTTCTGTGTGGATGCGTGCTGCATGTAGGGCAGCCCATTCATTTCCCTACCCGCAGTAATGCGGGGAAAGAAGTACCTGACCCTTTTTTTTAAATTGTGCCATAACAAAAGCAACCAATGTTTGCCAATGGATGGGGCACCATTAACAATTAATGGCACCCCTAAAGAGCAGAGCATTTGTCTGTGTGTCAAGAACAAGCGCGATTTTGCGCGTGTTCCGCAACACACATTGACGTGAACCAAGTCTTGGACAGGGGTGCCTCAAGACTCGAAATACTTTTCAAGGGCGCTCCGACTGGAAAAAGGTTGAGAAACACTGCTCTAGACGACCAGACGCTGCAGTTATACTGTGGCTCTTCTGGGCAAATCACCATAGGTATAAAGTCAGTCGCTTTAAGACCACTAGGGGCTCACGCGCCACCAAATGTGCGCACACATGCTCGACGACAGAGCCGATGCGCGCGCGTGGTGGCCGCAATGATCGCCGGGAACCCTTGATCGCTCCTGAGAGACACAGAACGGAGATCTGTCAATGTAAACAGACATATCTCCGTTCTGTTAGGGGTGAGGAGACACATCTGTTGTTCATAGTAAGTATGAACAGCAACATGTCTCCTCCTCCAGGCAGTCCCACCCCCCAACACTAAGGCCCCTTTCACACTGGGGCGTTTTTCAAGCGTTATTTGAGTGAAGCCTCATCTGCAATCCCAATGTGCTGGTAAAGCACCACTAAGACCCTAACGTTTTAGGGCGTTTTTGCAGTGCCTCAGTGTGAAAGGGTAAGGCATTTTAACAGCGCTTTAATTCATTTCAATGGAGAGGGGCGTTTTTGGAGCGTTTTTTTCAGCGCCCAAAAGCTGCTCCAAAGATGCTGCTTGCAGGACTCAGTGTGAAAGGGTCCATTGAGATGCATGGAGAGCGTTTTATGAGCATTTTAATAGCGCCATTTTTAGTGCTAAAATGCTGTAAAAACGCTTCAGTGTGAAAGGGGTCTAAGATTAACTCCCTAGGACACACATTTAACCGCTTGATCACCCCCTACTGTTAACCCCTTCCCTGCCAGTGACATTAACATAGTAATTAGTGGCTATTTTTAGCTCTGATCGCAGAGTAAATGTCAGTGGTCCCAAAAATGTGTCAAGTGTCCGATCTGTCCGCCGCAATGTCGCAGTCCGCAAAAAAATGCAGATCACTAAATCGGCTCAATGTGAACGCAGACTGATTGTTAAAGCTTAATTGCACAAGGTGAAGGTAGAAGCTGATTGGTTATTAAGCACAGCTGCACCAGTTTTAGTAAATCCTCCCTGTCTGAGCTGGTTGTGCTGTGTGTTAGGGCTGTGTAAATCATAGAAGTAAACAGACAGAATTACAATAAACAGCTTGTGTCTGTGTATTTTATCTGTATATTTACTTTAGTGGTTTGCATGGAGCATAACCGAAAGACAAAATGTAATTTTTCTTTTTCTTTTTTTTTAGAGAAACATTACAACACTTGTCGGGTTCTTGTTGCTGTATGGGAGGAGATTAACCCTTTCTATTAGTCTTGTTTACCATCAAAACTGAAAGTGAAAGAAGATCTCAAATTTTGAACTGTCTCTAGAACAGGAAAACATTGAAATATTCTGATGGCGACACTAGTTCTGGTGACAACTAGAGATTTACTGACTTTACATCCTGTTCCATAGCCAAAACAGGAAGTGAGAGGAAATCTGTTTAAAGGGAAACTTCCCCAATGAGGCACAGATGGCAAAGACAACACAAAAAAGAAGAAAACTAACAGGGGTTATAAACCTCCCTGACTATCTAGATTCTAGAATGACAAAAGTGTTGCCTTCAATTTTACTTGAACTAAGGGCCGGATTCAGAAAGCTTTACGCCGGCGTATCTCGAGATACGCCGACGTAAGTACAAATGAGCGCCGTCGCATCTTTGCACCGATTCACAAAGCAAGATACGCTGAAAAACATGGCTTCAGTCGTCCGACGTAACTTGCCTACGCCGGCGTATCGTGGGCACATAGTTACGCTGGACGCATTTGACGTTCCCATAAAAAATATGCAAATGAACAAGATACGCCGATTCACGAACGTACGTACGCCCGATGCAGTAATCTACGCCGTTTACATAAAGAGTTTTTCTGGCGTAAAGATAAAGCAGCAAAAAGATGGCGCAGCTAATGTTAAGTATGGACGTCGGAACAAGCGTATCTTTTTACGTCGTTTACGTAATTCGTACGGGAATGGGGCGGTGCGTAGGTTACGTTCACGTCACAGGCATTGAGCCGGCGTAACTTAGGGAAAAAATTTGACGGCGCTTCATTTACATGGGGTAACGGCTCATTTCCATAGATGACGCCCACCTCCTTCCTACTTTGAATTACGCATGCTTACGCCGGCCAATTTACGATACGCTGCCGTAACTTACAGAGCAAGTGCTTTGTAAATAATGCACTTGCCTGTCAAAGTTGCGGAGGCTTAGTGTTAATAGGATACGCTACGCCCGCACAAAGATACGCTCTCCTACCTGAATCTAGCTATACGTTTTTAACAGATAAGTGTCTATTAAATACAAATTCCAGATGTTTAGGTCCAAAGAAAAGTAAAACCAAATCCATTTAGCAACTGTGCATTCATTTTCTACCTCCAAATCCAGAACAAATTCAAAACAAATCCATGGGTCCAAATTTTTTAATATTTGATCATGCATTTTAGTAGGCTAGTATGTAAAAGAAAAATAATAAATAAAATAAAAAATGCTCCAGCACTGCCCCAATTATGCTGCTTGCAGGACTTTTTTCCTGTCCTGCAAGCGCACCGCCTCAGTGTGAAAGCACTCAGGCTTCCACCATTGGAAGGGCTATAAGTGTTGTATTGCAACTGCAGCGGTATATAATATATATTTAAAAAAACAAAAAAACAAAACATACACACAACCCTCGAAATAAACATAAAAAAACAAATGTATATAAGTAAATCATATTTCGACCATTCACAATTGGCATTTTTTCCTTCTATTATTGTATATTACACTGCAGGGTGTTATTTGTGATAAATGTTTTTTTTGCAGGAAAATAAAAATATTCACGTGTATGTACCCCTTTATACATAAATTAGGAAAAGCATAATAATGCATAGTAAAAGCCAGTGTAAGCAAAGTAACCAAATAAAGTCTAAGGCCCAGATTCATAAAGCAATTACGCCTGTCTAACTGGTGTTAGACAGGAGTAATTTCAAATTTCGCGCGCCGTATCACTAGTTTGAATCCTCAAACCATGATACGGCGGCTTCGGGCTTCGATCCGAGAGGCTTACGTCTTCGTAAGCCTTCGGATCTACGCTGCCATCTATTTGCGACCGCTGGGAGGAGTTCGCGTCGTTTTGATGCGTCGGGATATGCAAATGTTTTTTTACGGCGATTCCCGAAGATACGAGTGGTCGTCGCAATCGCTTTCGTCTATTTTTTTGTACGTAATGTTAGAGCAGCTTTTTGCTGCTCTAACGTTACGTAGCCCATGTTAAGTATGGCCGTCGTTCCCGCTTCGAATTTTTTTTTTTTTTTCGTTTACGTAACTCGTTCGGGACTAGGATCGCCCGTAAACGACGCTACCTAAACAATGAATGACGTCACGACGTGATTTCGCGCAATGCACGGAGGAAAATTTGCGAACGGGGCATGCGCAGATCGATCGCCGCGGGAACGCGCCTATTTTAAATGATTCACGCCCCCTACTCGCGCAGATGGATTGCGACGGGAGAAATACACTACGCCGCCGTCGTTTACTGGACTAAATCTACCTGAATTCCACGTAGAGCCAGGTAAAAAACGCCGGCGTAGTGTATTTCTGATACGCTACGATAATCCATTTCTGTGTGAATCTGCCCCTAAGGCTGCATTCACACCTAGGCGTTTTAACACCTGAAGCGTGACACTACAATACGCCGGAGGGTCGAAATTACATTATTCTCTATGGAGACTGTTCACATCTCCGAACGCAGAATGCCGTATGTCGATAAAACGCCGAAATGCAAACAAGTCCCGGACCCTTTTTCGACGCGCGTATCGGGCGGCTTCGGTGTTCGGCATAGCTGACAATGGCTGTAAAAAAAAAAAAAACGCGGTTAAAAACGACGCATTTTGTCGCCGTAAATCGCGGGACAAAGCGCCTATTTTTTGTCGCCGCAAATCGCGGTACTTACGCCGCAAATCGCCTACGCTAAGGTGTGAATGCAGCCTTAGTGACTTGCCAAAAAAAATGCTAAATTATTTCAAACCTACTGTAAAGCTAAAAAAAAGTAATCTTAAAGAGGAGTTCCACCCTAAATTTTTACTTTTTTTTAATCCACTCCCCTCCCCCTTACATGCCACATTTGGCATGTCATTTTTTTGGGGGGGGAGTGGGGGCTTCAGTAGGAGTGGGACTTCCTGTCCCACTTCCTGCTTCCGCCGAGGGGCTGGTTAGGCGATTAAGCCTTAATCGCCTACACCAGCCCCTTCCTGTAGGCGATCACATGGGACACTGACAGGTCCCATGCGATCGCCTCTCCAATCAGCGGCGAGCCGCGCCGCGCGCGCATGTGCAGTGCGGCTCGCGCATGCGCAGTGGGTGCCCGGCCGTGAAGCCGAAGGCTGTCACGGCTGGGTGCCCACAGTCGAGATGGAGACGCTGGCTGGGGAGGGGGGGAGAGGAGCGGAGCCCCGGTCGGCGCGTCGCTGGAACGCAGGAGCAGGTAAGTGAGTGTTTATTAAAAGCCAGCAGCTACACTTTTTGTAGCTGCTGACTTTTAATAAACACAATTTTGGGCTGGAACACCCCTTTAAGCCCTGTACACACGATCGGATATCCGATGGAATCTAATCCGATGGATTTTTTCGTCGGATATCCGATAAAACTGACTTTCATCAGTCTTGCCTACACACCATCAGTCAAAAATCCGACCGTGTCCAACGTGGTGACGTAAAATACTACGATGTGCTGAGAAAAATGAAGTTCAATGCTTCCGAGCATGTGCCGACTTGATTCTGAGCATGCGTGGATTTTTGACCGATGGACTTCAACACAGACAATAGTTTTTTTATCCATAGGAAAATTTTAAAACATGTTCTATTGTTTTTCACCGATGGAAAACAAACCGATGGGGCCCACACACGATCAGTTTGTCCGATGAAAACGGTCCATTGGTCTGTTTCCATCGGACAAACCGATCATGTGTACAGGGTTTAAAGCAGGGGTGGCCAACCAGTGGCCAGGGGGCCACATGTGGCCCACAGAGCCATCTGATGTGGCCCGCGACCTCCTGCTCTGGAATGATGGGTTGGCAAGCCCAGATCGCTGGTGGTAGAAGAAGAAAGCAGCTGCGGAGCAGAGCCTCATAAACCCATGCTTCCTCTACAGCGCCGGCTTTTGCCACAGGTGGAGTCTATGGCAAAGTTCAGCTAACCTGCAGGTCAGACACAGGTGCACTGTGGGTAAACCGCAGCACATCAGTGTGAAAGCAGTCTTAGGCCCTTTTTACACGATCAGCCCGACCAAATGGGACTCTCATTTCACCTATATAGAATGACAGATGTCTGTTTACGCCCGCCTACCTCCAATCCAAAAAACAGAAGGGAATTCATTCCCTTTCACCTGGGCGTGACAGTAGTCGTGATCTGTTATCTGAACGCTTCGCTCATTGTGGCCCTTGACTGGTTACCAAGTTGCTTAAGTGGCCCTCGCTCTTCAAAAGTTTGGGCACCCCTGGCTTAACACCTAAACTAGAAGAAAAAACTGTGTTCATGAGAATGTTGATATTATCGCTTCTGACACTTTTATGTCAATTGCAGAAAATCTGAAGGGTACAGCATATTTTATCCAGCGTGTTGAAACACATTAACAAGCATCAGAAATCAGATTTATAAAAAAATAACTGCTATATAATACAGCATAGATTACACTGCTTTTACTTTGTCAGATAAAATAAATTTGTAGTTAGTATGCAAGCCTGTAATGAATTATTTAGGCTGCTATTGCTGATTTTCCCTTTTGAGCATACTAGTTTTTTGATGGTCACGATAAGGCTCCTTTCACACGGAGCCATCTAGGAGCAGTGTGTCCCTCCTAGAGTTTAAAGTGATTGTAAAAGGATCTTTTTTTTTTTTTTTTTTAATAACATATCATACTTACCTCTACTGTGCAGCTCGTTTTGCACAGAGTGGCTCCGAACTTCCTCTTCTTGGGTCCCTTGGCGGCTGCTCCCGGCATCAGATAACCCCCCCCCCCCCGGGAGAAGCGCTCTCCCAGGGGGTTACGCTGAGGGCATGCTCCCGTGTCATTCGGCGTCTATAGCCGTGGAATGTATGACTCGGCCCCGCTCCCCGGCGTACGCATCATTGGATTTGATTGACAGCAGTGGGAGCCAATGGCTGCACTGCAATCAATTTATAAAATCAAGAGCCGGGTTCCCGTGTCCCCGCCAATGGAAATTCGGGGCTCAGGTAAGTAGCAAATTCAGGGCCGGTCACTGCCAGGTGTTTTTTCACCTTCATGTTCAGGAACAAAGATCCAGAATGCAGAAGACCTGTGTTCTGGACCTTCCTCTCTGATCCTACGGGGCCCTAAATATGGGTATTGCTTGGTACAATGCCCCCCCCCCCCCACATTCCAGCCACAGACTGCCATAGACTTTGACAAGCTGCAAGCAACCTTGATGGCCTAGATGGCCCCGTGTGCAGGGGCCCAATGCTCACCGACATGGACCAGCTTGGTCCAAACAAACTGTTTAATCTTCACCAAAACAAAGGAGAATCCTCCTTAAGGCTCGGTTCACACTGCCGCGACCAGAAAGTTGTGCGACTTAGGCTGCATTCACACTTTTGAATTGCGGGCAGATGTGCCGCGATTCTGCCCACAATTTGAAAGTGCCGATGTGTGAATGACAAATGGTGGGATTCACCTGTGAGATGCCATTCATTTGAATGACACCTAAAATAAAATAAAATAAATAAAAAAAGTTCAGGAGCTACTTTTTGGGCAACATGCTTCACGCGGTTTTTCGCAGGGCAGATCTACACTGTGGAACAATGTTTGTGAGGCACAGGAGGTCAAATCTAGACACCACATCCCATGAAACTATTGTAAAAGGAAATGGGAAGGGTAACAAACCCTGGGATTTTAAAGGTGTCAAAATCAACATCAATAAATCAAATAGATAAATATAATACAAAATGTATTGTTTTATATATATACATTTTTAAAACAAAGAAAGATTGAACAAACACGATATCATCACAAAGGACATGATCGGCTCAACAAAGAGTCCATGAAAACCTGTATCAAGGATGCCCAACATGTTTCGCTCAGATAGAGCTTCATCAGGAGCTAATACAGGTCATACAATCCGGGCAAAGTTCAATCCACTTACATTGAATAGAAAAAAAAGATTTAATTAAAATTCCAATAAATCCATCAACTGCCACCGCTTGCCCCAACAGTCCATACAACTACGGTCCATCCAATGCATGAATCAAGGCTTGGTCCTTTAAAAAAAACGATAGGGTCAATGTTGTATAGCTGGAATGGTGTGTAAGGTATTCAACACACAGGGATTCAAGATGCCAGCCGCCATCAGGGTGTCAGCAGCAAAAGGTGTAGTCACCCCCATTTATATAGCTGTGAAGATAAGGTGTCCTGAAATAGAGGTACAGGGCTGTGTCCGCAGCCGTTCAAACTCAGAGAGAGAACTGCTGAATCACAGATCTACACTGATTTTTAGGTAACATCACTGAAGAAATGGCCGCGGTGTCGTTCCTTCCGAGCGCTGATCTGTAAACGGTGGAGCCCGGAAGAAACTTGGGGGAAGATGTCAACCATCTCAACGGTGTGCGGTAGTCGCTGCGGGGGGCTTCGTTCTCGGGTAAGTATTTCATAATGAGCTAGTATGCAATGCTTAGTAGCTCATTATGCCTTTGTCTTACAGGATTTTTTAATTTTATTTTTTAAGCTTTTGCAACCTCATTAAAAACAGAATACTTACGCTTTAAAAAGCTGTACACATAAACACCTTACACTCATTAAATGCGTTTTTTAAGTTAGATGTATGGCAGAAATATCCATCATAAATATGAGTATTGTCAATACACCCGAGTGTCTGACTTCTGTTAGAACAAACATGGGATACGAATGCTACTCTTACCATTGTGCAATTCAACCAACATGCTGGGAGGGGTCTGTGCTGCAGCACTCAACTTCCGAAGAATTTCAACAGCGACCTATTCTCATTACTTCTCTTCCTCTCTCTGCAAACTCACAATGTGTAGAGGAAGCATAAAGATCACTGCACAGAGCAGACAATCAAGTGGGTTAAACCAACAATGCATACTCTGCATACTGAAACTACAGTATCTGTAGGTTCAATATGCTAAAAATGTGAGTGTTAAAGAGGTTGTTTATGGAGTTGTAAAGAAAAAATCTATGCATTAAGGTGAAAAAACATCTGATGACGCCGCCCCCCCCCCCCCCCCCCCCAGCCCCTGTTTTACTTACCTGACCCCTCGAAAGACCTGCGCATGGTCCCGAGATCCTCTGCGCCGCTCAGCCTGGCCGCTGATTGGCTAGAGCGGATGGATTGAGAGCAGCACAGCCATTGGCTAGGGTATTGCAGGATTGTAAAAGACCTCATATTGGCAAATGCTAGCTAGCAAAGCTCCAACCACTTAACCGTCCAGCAGATGCAACAGTTGACAGTAACCTGTTGAGCCTCCTTAGAGAGACCGCAGCAAGTAAACCTCTTCAGCAGGGGTCTCCAAACTTTCTAAACAAAAGGGCCAGTTGACTGTCCTTCAAACTTTACGAGGGCCGAACAGTGGTCCCAACATCACTGGGAAAAAATAATGCCCCGTTGTTTGTTTCAATGGCAGTAATTGCACCTTATCATCGGTGTCATTGGGCCCCATTGAGAGAAACTAATCCCCAATTGTTGGTGTCATTGGGAGGAATTGAGCCCTATCATTGGTGTCGTTGGGAGAAATTGTGCTGTATTGTTGGTGTCAGTGGGAGGAATTATGTCCCAATGTTAGTATCAGTGGATAAACTAGTGTCCCAAGGGCCAGGTAAAAGCAAGCAAAGGGTCGCATCTGGCCCCCGGCCACAGTTTGAGACCACTGCTCTACAGCAACAGATAAAGGCCCTGTTAGAGAGGCAGATAGTGGTGCAGCAGCCGATTCCCATACCTGGTGCAGAGCGCTTTACAGAAATTGGCCCTGGAAGATCATGTAGAAACCTACCTTGCCATCTTTGGTTGGATTCACACTACAGGCAGATTTGCCGGTGAATTGACAGCGCCGAGGTGTGAATGACAAAATAATTCATTTGAATGACACCTCAAATCGCGGTGCGGTTCTGCCACGATTGTCGTGCGATAAAACTTGCTGCAATCGCAGTAACCCGAATTGGGGGGGCGCATGTCACCCAAAAGTAATTAAAGCGTTGCTGAACGTGGGATGTAGGAAGTATGACTCTTCATTAGGGAAGTCCGAAAAATGCCTACTTTGATTGTCAACCTCAGGTTGTAGTATAGTAGTATTTTCATTGAGAGAGACATGGCATATTAGGACTGAGACATGTGGTTGCAAATTGCCCCATATTACATGAGCCTTTGGTCTGTATTCTAGGGAGGTACTTGTTATTTGCCAAGTCTATATTATTTGCAGAACACCCAGGAACTGAGACTGGGAGGCAGATATGTCCTACTACAATAGAAGGACATAAGGCGGGGACATTTAAAACTCTGAAAGCCTTGCCATATTGGTTCATGCCAGTCTGATGGACTCTGCCAAGCTTGGCTCAGACTGAATGGGTGTATGAATGACGATGTCAAAGACTACAGTATTGCTGTGCTCTTAGTGGAAACATCTAGTGAAAATGTAAAGCATGTCATGGGTGTGGGTATTAACATGCTACACAGTGTAACACATGGCCGCAACTTTCCCCAGATGTCAGAGGAAACTACTCCAGTCTACGAAATAACAGATGGTGGTCTGGGAAGACAAAGTTGTGGAATTCCAGTTTAACAAATGGATAAAAACATTTTTTAATATAACCACTTCAATACCATACACTTTCACCTCCTTGGCCCAGGCCAAGTTTCAGATTTTAGCGCTGTTAGTTTCTGTCATGAGATTTTGCAAACAAGTCATTTTTCTTCATAAATGTAGGCAACAATGTATACTGCTACATTTCTTTGGTAAAATAACCCAAATCAATGCATATTATTTAGCCTGCGTGTAAATTATAGCGTCTACAAGCTATGGTACATAAAGTATATGTCAATTATTCAGTCCTGATGTACTAACTGCCTAGCTCATTTCTTAACCACTTCATTACTGGGCACATAAACCCCCTTCGTTCCCAGGCGAAATTTCAGCTTCCAGCACTGCGTCGCTTTAACTGACATTTGCGCGGTCGTGCGACGTGGCTCCCAAACAAAATTGACGCCCTTTTTTCCCCACAAATAGAGCTTTATTTTGGTGGGATTTGATCACCTCTGTGGTTTTTATTTTTTGCGCTATAAACAAAAAAAGAGCGACAATTTAAAAAAAATATATATATTTTTTACTTGTTGCTATAATAAATATCCCATTTTTTTTAAAAAAAAAAAACTTTTTTTTTTTCACAGTTAAGGCCGATATTTTTTTTCAAAAATACAATGAAAAATACGTATTAAAAATCGCAATAAGCGACTGGTTTGCGCAAAAGTTATAGCACCTACAAAATGGGGAACAGAATTATGATTTTTTTTATTATTATTTTTTTTACTAGTAATGGCAGCGATCTGCGATTTTTATTGTGACTGCGATATTGCGGCGGACATATCGGACACTTTTGACACAAATTTGGGACCATTCACATTTATACAGCGAACAGTGCTATAAAAATGCACTAATTACTGTATAAATGTGACTGGCAGGGAAGGGGTTAACACTAGGGGGTGAGGAAGGGGTTAAATGTATTGCCTGGGTGTGTTCTAACTGTGTGGGGGGAGGGGGGGTGACTGGGGGAGGAGACCGATGCTGTGTCCCTTATGTAAAGAGACACAGATCGGTCTCCTCTCCGCTGACAGCACGTGGAGCTCTGTGTTTACACACAGAGCTCCACGTCCCTGCTGTCATCTGTTTGGTTTCCCGCCGATCGCATGTACCCGACGGACATCGCGGCGGCCAGGTACATGCATCGGATCCCCAGCGATGCGGCGGGATAGTGTTTACCCGCCGCGCGCCACCCAGTGGCGCGCGCGGGTAATGCACACAAATCACGTCCAAAGACGTCAAGTTGGCGCCTCAGGTCCGCGCCGTTGACGTATTCTGTCAATAGCGCGGGTCTGAAGTGGTTAAGGCCCCAAAATGCACTCCTAGCCATTATGTATACCGGGACAGCTGTGATTGGCCACAGCCATCACATGGTACAGTGTGCTATGTTTGGCTCTGTCTGTACCATGTGATCACTGAACAATCACAGAGATCAACACAATATTACACAATGAATGGCCATGAATGAAAGCCATTCATTGTGTTCAACTGTCATGTGATCGCTGTGATTGGTCAAAGTGATTATATAAATATTGGGGCCAGCCCCGTGCACCAATCAGTCATCTGCTGTGTCTTGTGGACACAGTAGGTGACAGATTATGCTGCAGCGTGGCTGCCAGAGAGCACAGGAGGCATGCAACTAGGACAGTGGCTCTCAACCTGGGGGTTGGGACCCCCTCGGGGGTCGAATAATGATTTGCCACGGGTCACCGAATCCTGGGCTGTTCCTGAAGCTCGAACCGCTCTCCCAGCCTTTTTGCGGCAGCCCAGCAGGGCTGTCCCTGGAGCCTGTGGCCACCCAGCTAGGCTGTTTCTGGAACCCGCGGTTGCCTACTCAGTCTCTTCACAGCCGCCCATCCTGTTCAAGGCATGGCTGAGGGGCAGAGACTAGAGGTCAGCTCACTGGTGAGGAATGTGAAGTGGGAGGGGCTGGAGGAGACCCCATCTCCTGATTTCAGCATAGGTGTCACTGCTACAAGACACCACAAAGTCAGAACACAATGAAGCCAGAAACGCAGTGAGTAACACTACCTGTGATTATAGTTGCAATTAAAAGTCCCCACTACAGTGCTAGGATCAACAGATGACCTTGATCAAGAGCACCCAAGTTGGCTGGTCAGAACTCCCCCCAGCATTGTCACTCACCCCAACTCCCCACCAGTAATGCAACGCATCCCATCCCCCTCACCACCAAGTAGTAAGAGCGGGAATAAAAATAGAGAATACCAGAATATATGGAAGGGAGAGGAAAAGTGGGGAAGGAACAAAAAAATAAAAAAAAGGAAGAGAAAGAATAATAGAACAAGAAAGACAGCTAGAGAGGGGGTGGGGGGAAAGTAAAATACATTAGGATAGAGAGAGATAAAAGGAAAAGAAAGGAGAACAAAGAGAGAGTGGTACATCCTTAAATGTACCATAAGGGGTTTTAATACTGTACAAGTGAAAGGGACTCGGAGCGCTGAATGTTCGTGGGTTAGGGGCGTCAATTACTTGTCTTGCCTTGGGTGCTGACAATCCACACTTAGAAAACAATTTTACTGTTAGGGGTCCCCACAACTTGGAAATGTTATCAAGGGGGTCACGGCACTACGAAGGTTGAGAACCACTGGTCATATGACATCCTACTGGAATCTAGGAGCTCCTGTCTACCCTATTGTAATATGACGGCTGGGTGGTGGCTCCCAGAAGCGGTCAATCAACAGGGTACCTGTCACGTACCTGGTAGTTGAGCCCAACGTGCAGGGAGTGGCCTTTCGTAAGCCTCTGACTCAAGAGCCCCTGGTAGAGTGGACAGGGGTCAAAGAGTGCAGAGGGACACAAGTGCCTGGCAGGCAAGCTGGAGTAGAGGGCTGGATGCGGCTACTGGGAGGTGCACCCGGGTCCAAGCAGGATATAGACAGCAAGCCAGGAGCTGAAGTCAATGGCACAACACTCGTGAAGCAGAAGACAGGCAGGGTGAAGCAGAGAGGGTCAAACACAGGCGGGCAGATCAGGTACCAAAGCAGAATCCAAAAGAGAAGTCCAGGCCAGGTCAGTTCATCAGGTGGGTAGTGATCAGAGTTAAAGGGAGAGCAGGAGCAAGGTCAGTAATAGCTGGGATCTGGGACAGGCAGCGAGCAGGAGTAGTCAAAGAGAAGCTAGATCAGGTAACCAGAGTATACAGGTAGCAGGGATACTTCAGGAACACGCTGTAGACTGAACAGCAAGATAGTGGAGAACCAGACTTCTTTAAATCAGCCGTTTGGCGCCAAGTGCTGTCACCGCACGCGCACCCATGCGCCAACACGTGCATACTCACGCAAGCGCCGGACCGGGATTCCTTTGCCACTGTTGGTGGGCAAATTGCTGAAATGCCTTCCTTGACAGTACCTCAAGAACCATAGGTTAGCCTGGTATAGTGCCATTTTGCAGAATACCTTGACTTTCTGTCGTGTGTAAAGAAGGAACGGGAGCAAGATGTGGAGCAGCTGGTGGTTCCTTAGTCTCACACAAGGATGGTATTGAATTTGGTCCATTCCATGTGCTGAGTGCTTATTTAGGGGTAGAAAAATTACAAGAGTGGATTGAGCAGTGGGTTTTCTGACCTAGTATTTAAGCAGTTGATCAATATTTTAATCTTGCCCTGAGTGTAATACTGCATCCCAATTACATTTTGGTACTAGAAGTCCGCCAGATGGCACCAGCACATATTGGTAGTCCTTAACTATGCCACCGGATATCCAGAAGCCCTCCTGCATTGTTTTTTGTCTGCTGTCTTGCTGAATAAAAAGACAAACTTGACTGTACCTGGGTGTTCCAGTTTTGTAAATGGCTAACCGCTGCCACTACCAGTTGAGCCTCTTGTCCTCACAAAACTTTACTGGCGCTGCCACTAAAAGTTAAACATTTACCTGTATCCTGAACCTTGATGTTCAGTACTAAAGATACATCCCGCGATTACTTTGGCTAAAATGCTTGTTACTGCAATAGGGAAGATTCGCTGACAACTAAAAGTTTGTGTGAATCCTAGATGAAAGTTGTATGAATCTTGTGTGAAAACAAGATTCATACAATCTTGTTTTCGGCTGCCCCGCTCCTTAACAACCAATAATTATCGACATTAATTTCTTTATATTTCAGCTGTTAGCGCGGAAATCCCACTGACAGCTGGAAAAAAAATGAACTAGAAGGTATCGCTACATTTCCACGAGTACCGATACCCTTAAAAATGTTTAGTATTGGCATCAAACAATCTAGTAAAGAGTGTGCAACAGTATATCAGACAATATACAATATATACACACAATATTCCAGTGTGGTTGTAAAGTGAGTCTGATTAGTGCAGATCAGACTGGGGTTCTCAGTCACCCTGTACCCCTAATAGACAAGATGACTTGCACATAGTAGGCACCAGGGGAGCTGGACAAGGAGATTCCAGCGCTCTCCAAGGTAAGCTGAGTTTTACAAGCCCCCCACCCAAAGTGACTCCCATCACAGAGGGAACTCCAGCAACCAATTAGCCAGCAGTGTTTATTTTTAGATGGTGCAAGGTCAAATTTGATTGGTTGCGAAGGGTAACTGCATTTTGCATAATGTCTTATGTTTCCAAAGCCTTTTTAAATAATCCCATCAATATAGGATCACTACATAACCAGGGGTTTCTTTTTCTAGGATGTTAAGACTTGTTTACACTAGCATCAGCTCTTGCCACCCTTCAGAAAAGCAATCCCTGGTGGAGGGCAGGTGGCAGGCAATATGTTTCCCTGAGAACCCTGAAAAGCCTGCATTGCTGAGCGGTTGTGATGGGACCCCTGTCACTTGAATGGGTCGCAGTACTGCCTGCTAAACGCAACAAGGGGTATCATTTTTCCACAAGTGCGGTATCTGTACACTTCCTTCCAGCAGCTGTGTTGGGTTAAAAAGGGGGGGGGGGGGTTAAAACCACAGCTCAAGTGCCTATTTTTACTGTCCTGGCCTCAAGTGTGAATGAGCCCTTAATGCATCTGTCAGCAAGATATTTCCTTCAGACACTGGCGATTAAAACATGCTGCGCCAGAACACCAGAAGGGAGGTTTTACACCTAGATGTGGTCCTAATGAGAGGCGTTTTGCTTGTGCATACCCCTTTAATTTGGATACGTTTTTTTAACTAAGATTTTGCTGAAATACAATAATGTGATCCATCTTTGGCCTGGCATAAATATAGTATATGTTAATGCCCAGCGACTACAGTATACAATCTTATTAAGGCCAGCACATATGAACGCAATACCATGCTTTACCGTGGCTTACATTGCTTCGTCATCTCTACAGAATCAGGATACTCTGTCTGGAGCAACATACTCCCAAAAGGAAATGGTAGACATATATACACATATCTTGAGTACCAGAACGATGAATGTTTGGTCCCTGTGACCGCGCTCAGGCATTTATGCAACGCAGGTGACCCACTGCAATACTATATCAGCAATTGGTCCTTAACCACTTCAGCCCCAGAACAATTTACCCCCTTCCAGACCAGAGCACTTTGTCGCTTTAACTGAAAAATTGCACGTGCGATGTTGCACCAAAACAAAATTGATGACCTTTTTTTCCCACAAATGGAGCTTTCTTTTGGTGGTATTTCATCACCTCTGGTTTTTGTTTGTTTTTTTGCAATATGAACAAAAAAAAGTGTCAAAAGCTAAATTTCTTTCTTAGTTTAGGCCGATATGTATTCTTCTACATATTTTTGGTAGGGTTGAGCGAACCCGTAAAGTTCGGGTTCATACCGGACTTTTGGATTTTTTGTACCCGGATCGGAAACAATTTACTGTAAGTTTGGGTTTGTGTTCGGCAACGTAATGGCGCGCTGCAGGGCAGCCAATCACCATTTGTTTTACTTGTGTGACCTAGAAGCCATCACAGCCATGCCTACTAATTGCATGGCTGTGATTGGCCAGTGCAGCATGTGACCCAGCCTCTATATAAGCTAGAGGCACATAGCACAGCTTATCACTCTGCTTTAGATAGGGTAGGGAAAGGCTGCTGCTGCTCTTCTGAGGGAGAGAATTAGATAGGAGTCAGACTGTCCTGTTTTAGAAATCACATTACTCAGCGATCTACATAGCACAGCAAGTCACTCTGCTTTAGATAGTTACTTCAGGGAAAGGTTCCTGCCGGCTTTTGCTTTTAGGGAGAGAAATAGGAGTCACTCTTGCTTCAGAAATCAAATTTTACCAGCACTGTATATGTTACTGTGAGATACACCCTTTATATACTTTTCTTCTATTGTGCTATTCAAAAAACATCCATTTAGGGAAAAAAAACATTTGCAGTGTTTCCTCCAGTGTTTCCTTCATATCTGTACGTGTGAGATAAACACTTTAGCTACTGTTCTTTTAGTGTTCTATTCAAAAAACACCCATTTAGGGCAAAAAAAAATATTTTGCAGTTTTTCCTCCAGTGTTTGCAGTGTTTCAACCTCCTACTCTATATGGACCTCGTTCTAGGTCAAGATTTTTATTTTATTTTTTTATGTATTTTATGTTATTTTAAGTTATTTTCCTATCCGCAGAGTACTTGCCATGCTCTTACCAACATTTTGCTGCCATTTGCAGCCCTCTAGCCCTTTCCATTTGTTTTTTTAGAGCCATTTTAGTACTGAAAAGTTTGGGTCCCCATTGACTTCAATGGGGTTCGGGGTCAAGTTCGGGTCCCGAACCCAGACTTTGTTCCGAAGTTCGGCCAAACCCGTCGAACCCGAACATCCAGGTGTCTGCTCAACTCAAATTTTTGGTAAAAATAAAACGCAATAAGCGTATATTGATTAGTTTGCGCAAACGTTATAGCTTCTACAAAATAGGGGATAGTTTTTTGGCATTTTTATTATATTTTTTTCTTTTTTTTTAGTAATGGCGGTGATCATCGATTTTTATCGTGACTACGACATTTTGGCGGACACTTCTGACACTATTTTGGGACCATTGTCATTTATACAACAATCAGTGCTATAAAAAAACACACTGATTACTGTGTAAATGACACTGGCAGGGAAGGGGTTAAACACTAGGGGGCGATGAAGGGGTTAAGTGTGTCCTAAGGAGTTATTCTAACAGTGGGGGGGGCTGGGCTACAAGTGACACGACAGTGATCACTGCTCTCGATGACAGGGAGCAGTAGATCACTGTCCTGTCACTAGGCAGAACAGGGAAATGCCTTGTTTACACAGGCATCTCCCTGTTCTGCAGCTCCGTGACACGATCGCGGGACAGAGTCCGTGGGTCCCACGGTCACGGAGCACGCGGCAGACGCGCATGCATGGAGGCAAATTCAAAGCAACGTACAGGTACATTGCTTTGTCCAACCATGCCAGTCTGCCGACGTATATCGTCGTTGTGCGTTCGGCAAGTGGTTTAGAAGCAATTTGGTAAAACGCATTGACCAGAGCATGAATGCATATAGCCCTCTACATTCTTTGAACTGTGGAGTATAGATGCAAATAGAGGTGTCATATTATAGAAGTGTCTAGAATGAATCATGTATCAATCTGACAGTGCTGTTTTTAAAGAAGTATTAAAGCAATATTCGTGATTTTAAATATATTGTAAAATAAAATATTTTGCAATGGGATGTCATCATGGGGGTAAGTGCAGGCACTGAATCTGTGGGTTTGTTAAGGTGGTATGGAGCCCTGAGACGCATATATGCTTGTTTGATTTAGGAGAGAGAGAGGGGGCGGAGCAGAGTCACACTGTGTGTGTGAATGGACACACGGAGTATGGCTCGGGAGCAAGCCTGCTATGGGGGCACTCACCCAAAAATAAGAGGATGGGGCTGCTCTGTACAAAACCATTGCACAGAGTAGATAAGTATGACATGTTATTTTTTATTTTTTTTAAACCTTTCCTTTAGAACAGGGGTAAGCAACCTCAAAGAGGTGGAGATCTACCTGAACAACATGGGAGAGGTCAAAGATCATTGGGCACAGTGTCGCCTCCTCACAGCTATTTTAAACCTCTAATTGCCATACTACCATGTCGCAATCACATTCACTGCATAGCAATCATGAGTTTAAATCAGTATATATGATTATCAAAATATATATTAATATATATATACACATATACAGCCCTCAAAATTTCCACTCGCCTACTAGCATTTGGCGAGTGGATTTAAGCTGGGGGCGAGTGATGACAGGGCTGCATGACCAATCTCCCTCCAATCTGTGCCTACACTTAGAGTCCCGATGAGATTGGCGGCCGAGGAGGAAAGGTGCATGCTCAGGAAAAGTAGTCTGGTGAGCCGCACACAGGCAGAGCAGTACACAGGTGCTCTCCTTACAATTCTCATTAAGCCATGGGACCTAACAGTATGACCTCTCTGAGCCTGCCCCCCCTATTCCCGACCAATGTAGCTGGAGAGCAAAGAGCAGGAAGCAGGAAGTAATGAGAGTGTTGGAGGATTGAGAAAATTACCACTCCGGTGCAGCTGAAAGTTGCCCTGACATGAGAGCGTCAGCCTTCCAGTTCGTGCAGTTTTCTTCTCCTTATGCTCTATGTAAGTGACCAACAGTTCAGCCTGAGAACTGCGAACAGACTGGTCTCAATGTGTGCTGATCTCCTCACTGCCAGCCTGAATAAAAGGGGGAAGTGTGGACATGCAAGCGTGGAGCCACACACACAGTCTCCTGATGATGAGATAAATAGGAGAGGGAGAGAGAGAGAGAGAGAGAGAGAGAGGATGGATGGGAGTTGCAGAGGAGACAGCAAGAGAATGGGGAAGAGACCCAGTTCTAGTGCCCTGTCCCTCTGGCGCAGGGCAGTGTATGAATTAGGTGGGGCAACTGGTGGCGAGTAACTCTTGAGGCCTGGCTAGTAGCTCAGGGCTTGAAATTTTGAGCCCTGAGATAGATAGAGATATATATATATATATATATATATATATATATATCTATCCTCCTCACCACCTGTCAAGCACACTCAGATCACTTTTCAAAGGGGCAGCAGCGTCTTCTGCACTTGTGAATGAGCCCTTAGTTGCATTCGGCAGCGGCACCCTTATGGCTCTTTCACATGTAAATTTGGGGGGCCTTATTCACTTGAATGGGTCATGCTTGGCAGGTGCTACACCCTCCAACCATGACAGGGTGTATAACTCCTTCAGAAGCATGTGTACAACCTTGGCCACTGCAGCTAAAGGGGGTGCAGTTGGGGCAGGGGCGATAATTATGCTGTTTTACTACCCCCAATTTTTTTTCATTAATCCTTATTGTTCTGATCTCCCCTATAAAGGCTGATTTCACACTGATGTGCTGCTATTTATTTGCACTGCGGGTGCAGCGCAGTGCATCTGCATCAGTGTGAAAGCAGCCCTATACTATTATGCCCAGTGTATTGCTTCACATTGACCTGAAGATCTTATTTCCAGCTGCTGGCACCACTCTGGAGACCGTTAGCCAGGATAAGAGGTGGAGTGCGGTTGGTATCACTCCGCATGGGACAGAAGCTGGCACTACAGAGGAGGCATCGACTTATACGGCTCTTGTTCCCTACTACAGCTCCAGCTTTACAAGTAGTCCCTCTGCATTGCACTCTGTTTGATGCTCTGGAATGGAGGGTCAGCATGGCCAGACCGCGATCTACCAGTCACCTGTCCGAGATCTACTGGCTGCTAACCCCTGCTTTAGAATCACTTTAATGTTGCCCTTTCTTGTACAATTAGATTACTTAATTTAAATAATCAATTTTAGGTGGCTAGAGTTTGTTTCTGCACTTAAAATGGTTCTTCACCCACAGGGTTAAATTTACATTATCCTCTCGGTTGATTCAGGTTATGTCCCCCTGTGACTGTGCGGTAAAAAATACAGCTATATACCGGTTTACAGAGCGCAGATCAGCACTCACATGATCCGCCAACACTCTTTTCTCAGCCTGACAGCTGGAGCCCAAGGATCCCCCACTGACATCAGTCAGGAGGGGAGGAGAGAGGCAGCCCCGCCCACTGCAGCTGTCATGCGAGAGAGGAGAGAGGAAGCGGCTCATATAAGCACCCACAGTATCTTGTGCACAAAACAACGTACAGCAAATTTTTTTTTTTTGCACAATAGAGCCGCCCTGCCGCAGTATATATGCAGTGGGCGGCCTCTAATATATCGATTTGTATTATTTTTTTTTAGTGTATTTTTGTGCGTGTACTCGAGAGAGGAGCCGGATTGCAGGAGTTTGGGAGTAGGCAGACCTGCCATCTTTCTCCATGCCCCGGGTGGCAATAGGGGGTCCTCCCACACAGCCCGCGCTACCTGCTCCGCTTTGAAGCCCAACGGGGCAGAGGGACTCCCCTATGAGGGAGTGAGAGGATCTAGCCCGCTCAGCCAGCCCCGTTAGTCCTTCGCCTCTCTTTTTAGAGACCGCGTGGCCAAAGTGCGTGCATGTTAACCCAATTTTGAGTGCGTGCAAGTGTGGTGGTTTTGTGGGAGGGGGGTGAGCGTACTAAGCGCAGGCTTACCTCGCATAGCACACCCACGGGGAGCCGGGCTGAGACCACCAAACTCAATTCACATGTAGCCGAGACTGGGATCCGAACCCTTGGCTGCAGAGGTGAACAGCTTGTCAGCGCAGTGCCAATCGCGTTGAGCCACCGCAGCTCCAAGTATATCGATTTTTATTACATTTTTCGTTTTTTTTATTCTCTCTGTTTAGGTAGGGATTTTTAGTGTTGTACTTTTAATAGAAGATATCTGGTTGAGCATCACATGAAAGGAGAGATCGTGTTGATCACCGGCTGATGAGCTGGTGGTTGATGAATGTGTGACTCCACTTCAGCATATGTACTTGTAAATGGATGGAAATTTCTGGATGATAATTACATGAGCAATACCAGACATGCCTTGTAATTAAACAGATATGACGGTGTCATGAGCTTGTGTGCATACTTACTGGCTACAGTATTAAACCAGAAACAAAAAATTGAACATATTGCAGCTTGCCAATCATTAGATAAGGTAGCTGTGTAAGTTTTCATTTTCCGTGCTCTGTGTCTTATGGACACAGAACAGGGCTCGGGAGTGAGCCCCTATGAGTGCCCCATAGCAAGCCTCTTGCGGGGGGGGGGGGCCCTGAGCACCAGCAGGGGACCCAGAGAAGAGGAGCATCTGAGCTTCTCTATGCAAAACTATTGCACCATACAAGTTTGAAAAAATAAAAAATTCCCTTTACAAACCCTTAATACTGCTTCCTGCAAAAGGATGGCTTGGCTTTGCCCACCGGTGAACCGCTCCCTGAACTATTAGAGATTCACCTGTCGTCCCGGTGTCAGTGCAGAGCACGTGAATGAATAAAGTCATGCTGTACATACACAAGACATACTCACTTGCTGTAATGCACTTGTGGTTTGACAGTGATGAATGGTCTCAGCAATGTCTGGGTCCTGCCCTCCCAGCACCACAGCGTAGGGTAGTACGTTTCCGTCACAGCTGGGCAGTATTGCTTTACGAAGCTACACAATGCTTCTCCACCCGTCACCAGCTGAGGTTTCTGTAAGGAGAGTAAGAGGCAAAGAATTACCTAGAATGACATAACCCCAATCATCAAGGTGATCACAGCATTTCATTCATTACAAGACACCCTGCAATCTGCTATAGACAGTTATCATGTGTGGGGCTTACCTTGGCAGTGGCACTAAGGTAGTTACTAAAGGCAATGGTTATGTATCTGGCAGTGACTGTAAGGTGGTAGCTATAGAAAATAATGATGTATTGGGCTTACCTTGGCAGTGACACCAAGGTGGGGAAAGTCATGTACTAGACAGTGACACCAAGGTAGGAACTATAGACAATAGTAATGTATCAGCAAATGACACTAAGGTAGTTGCTATAGGCCATGGGTCTTCAAACTACGGCCCTCCAGTTGTTCAGGAACTCCAATTCCCATCATGCCTAGTCATGTCTGTGAATGTCAGAGTTTTACAATTCCTTATGGGAAGTGTAGTTCCGCAACAGCTGGAGGGCCGTAGTTTGAGGATCCCTGCTATAGGCAATGGTTATGTATCAGGCAGGGACACTAAGGTGCTAACTATAGACAATAGTGATGTGTGGGGGCTTACCTTGGCAATGGCACTAAGGTGGTAGCAATAGACAATAGTTATGTATGGGGCTTCCCTTGGCAATGCCACTAAGGTGGTAACTATAGACAATAGTTATGTATCAGCCAATGACATAGTCATGTATGGGGCTTACCTTGGCAATGCCACTAAGGTGGTAGCAATAGACAATAGTTATGTATGGGGCTTCCCTTGGCAATGGTACTAAGGGGGTGACTATTGACAATTTATATATGGGGCTTCCCTTGGCAATGGTACCAAGGGGGTGACTATTGACAATTTATATATGAGGCTTCCCTTGGCAATGCCACAACGGTGGTAGCAATAGACAAAAGTGATGTATGGGGCTTACCTTGGCAATGCCACTAAGGTGGTAATTACAGACAATAGTGATAAATGGGGGCTTACCTTGGCAATGCCATTCAGGGGGCGACTATAGACAATAGTGATTTATGGGGCTTACCTTGGCAGTGACACCAAGGTGGGGAAAGTCATGTACCAGACAGTGACACCAAGGTAGGAACTATAGACAATAGTAATGTATCAGGAAATGACACTAAGGTAGTTGCTATAGGCAATGGTTATGTATCAGGCAGGGACACTAAGGTGGTAACTATAGACAATAGTTATGTATCAGGCAATGACATAGTCAAGTATGGGGCTTACCTTGGCAATGCCACCAAGGTGGTGACTATAGACAATAGTGATGTGTGGGGGCTTACCTTGGCAATGCCACTAAGGTGGTAGCAATAGACAATAGTTATGTATGGGGCTTCCCTTGGCAATGCCACTAAGGTGGTAACAATAGACAATAGTCATGTATGGGGCTTACCTTGGCAATGGTACTAAGGGGGTGACTATTGACAATTTATATATGGGGCTTCCCTTGGCAATGCCACTACGGTGGTAATTACAGACAATAGTGATAAATGGGGGCTTACCTTGGCAATGCCATTCAGGGGGTGACTATAGAAAATAGTGATGTATGGGGCTCCTTTTGGCTATGCCATTAAGGTGGTAATTATGGACAATAGTGATGTATGGGGCTTACCTTGGCAATGCCACCCAAGGGGGTGGCTATAGACAAAAGTGATGTATTAGGCTCCTTTTGGCTATGCCATTAAGGTAGTAATTATGGACAATCAGGGCTGTCTTAATGAGAGGGCACACCTGTGCACCGCCCAGGGCCCCCGAGTATTTTCCCCAAAGCAGCTGGTCCTTGAGCCCACACTGCCCCACAATTGGGGGCCCCATGATGGCACTGAAAGAGATAGATACACAGGGGAGGCAGTTTGCCTCCTACCTACTTGATGTCGGTTTACCTGCACTGTCATCATTGTAGGGGCCCCAGAGCATTACTTTGCATAGGGGCCCATGATGCTATTAAGACGGCCCTGTGGACAATAGTGATGTATGGGGGCTTAGTACCTTGGACATGTATCAGACAGTGACATCAGGACTTACCTTGGCAATGGCACCAAGGGGATGATAATAATAGACATGTATGGGGCTTACCTTGGCAATGGCACTAAGGGGGTGACAGTAGATCTATATCAGACAGTGACACCAGGACTTACCTTGGCAATGCTGCTAAGGTAGCAATTATAGACAATAGACATGAATGGGGCTTACCTTGGCAAGGCCACTAAGAGGGTGACTAAAGACAATATACATTTAGGGGACCTACCTTGGCAATGACACTAAGGGGGTGGCTATAGACAACAGACACGTATGGGGCTTCCCTTGACAATGCCACTAAGGGGGTGACTAAAGACAATATACATTTAGGGGACCTACCTTGGCAATGCCACTAAGGGGGTGACAATAGACATGTAGGGGACCTACCTTGGCAATGCCACTAAGGGGGTGACAATAGACATGTAGGGGACCTACCTTGGCAATGCCACTAAGAGGGTGACAATAGACATGTAGGGGACCTACCTTGGCAATGCCACTAAGAGGGTGACAATAGACATGTAGGGGACCTACCTTGGCAATGCCACTAAGAGGGTGACAATAGACATGTAGGGGACCTACCTTGGCAATGCCACTAAGAGGGTGACAATAGACATGTATGGGGCTTCCCTTGGCAATGCCACTAAGGGGGTGACAATAGACATGTAGGGGACCTACCTTGGCAATGCCACTAAGGGGGTGACAATAGACATGTAGGGGACCTACCTTGGCAATGCCACTAAGGGGGTGACAATAGACATGTACGGGGCTTCCCTTGACAATGCCACTAAGGGGGGGGGGGGTGACAATAGACATGTAGGGGACCTACCTTGGCAATGACACTAAGGGGGCGACAATAGACATGTACAGGGCTTCCCTTGACAATGCCACTAAGGGGGGGGGGGTGACAATAGACATGTAGGGGACCTACCTTGGCAATGACACTAAGGGGGCGACAATAGACATGTACGGGGCTTCCCTTGACAATGCCACTAAGGGGGGGGGGGGGTGACAATAGACATGTAGGGGACTTCCCTTGGCAATGCCACTAAGAGGGTGACAATTGACATGTAGGGGACCTACCTTGGCAATGACACTAAGGTAGTAGCAGGCATAGGCTGCACCAAATCCCAGCACCAAGGACAATCCCACCCCGGAGCCGAACAGACCCACTCGCACTTGGTTCTCCAGGTAGAGTGACAGCTCCCGGGTCAAGCCCTGTAAACTGATGATCTCCAGCATCGTTCCGCCTGCTGTCACCCTCATGCAAAGGACACACACCGGCTCCGGGTAGTGGGCGAGGATCAGCCCAGGAACCGCTCTTATATGGAAGCAGGCATCCTCAGCCTCCCTTCGGACGAGCTCTCTGCGCTTGTCGCCGTCGGCCACTAGGAGGCGCTGCGGCGCATCTGCCAGCCAGGAGTTGAGTTACATTGACACTAGTAGAGCTGTCATTGCTGGAGGTCTCCAGAATCCGCTCTCACTGTTAACTATGTTCTGACCACAGCTGGGAGTAGACCGTGCCCCCCCCCCCCCCCCCCACCTGGGCTGTTCATATTATGGGGGCCCCATGTCAAATGTGCAAATCAAAGTCCCTTTTTATGCATATCATTGCAACTCACAGGTTGTATGTACATAGAAGGGTAAAGCCATTTTGAAGCAAAAAAAAAATGATATTACAATTTACCAATCCTTAGATGTGGTGGCTGCATTCATTTCTTTTTTAAAGGTAGATTTAGAAATGCGTCTAAATCTCTCTTTGCTCTGAAGCCTGATCTGTGTTCGGATAGCACTCCAGGAATGCCTCCTCACCCTGTTTTAACCACTTAAAGCGGAGTTCCACCCTAAAAATTAACTTTCGCTTAACCACTTGAGCCCCGAGCCTGTTTTTCAGATTCGGTGCTTACGAGACTAAAATCCGCCGCGATGACCGCTGTTATCGTTAACAGGTCCACCCCACGAAGAGATGGATATCTTGGTTGTGGCAGCAGCTGCCACCGTAACCGAGATATCCATCTTCAAAAAAATCACGTCTTTAGACGTGGGGCGGATCTCAAGTGGTTAATCCCCCCCCTTACATGCCACGTTTGGCATGTAATTTTTTTGGGGGGGGGAGTGGGGGCTTCAGTAGGAGTGGGACTTCCTGTCCCACTTCCTGCTTCCGCCGAGGGGCTGGTAAGGCGATTGGGCCTAATCGCCTTACTGCAGCCCCTCCCTTTGGCGATCGTCTAGGACACTGACAGGTCCTAGACGATCGCCTGTCCAATCAGCGGCGTGCCGTGCCGCGCGCATGCGCAGTGGATGCCCGGTCGTGAAGCCGAAGGCGGTCACGGCTGGGTGCCCACAATCGCAATGAGGATGCCGGCCGGGGAGGGGGGGAGAGGAGCGGAGCCCCGGTCAGCGCGTCGCTGGAACGTGGAGAAGGTAAGCGTCTGTTTATTAAAAGCCAGCAGCTACACTTTTTGTAGCTGCTGACTTTTAATAAACATTACATTTGGGTGAAACACCCCTTTAAACCCCTGGACCAATATGCTGCTAAATGCCCAGAGGCGTTTTTACAATTCGGCACTGTGTCGTTTTAACAGACAATTTCAGGGTTGTGCGACGTGGCTCCCAAACAAAATTTGCGTCCTTTTCTTCCCACAAATAGAGCTTTCTTTTGATGGTATTTGATTGCCTCTGCGATTTTTTTTTTTTTTGCGCTATAAAACAAAATAGAGCGACATTTTTGAAAAAAAATCTATATTTTTTACTTTTTGTTATAAGAAAAATCGAATAAACTAAATTTTAGTCAAACATTTAGGCCAAAATGTATTCAGCCACATGTAAAAAAAAATAAAAAAATAAAAATACAAAATCGCTATAAAAAAAAATTAGCTACCTAGCGGCAACAACGTCACACGCTGCACGAAGGGTCTGGAGCACTTACCCCATCTTTTGCAAGCAGCGCTTCACCCGGGCAATACAAGAGACTTCCCCTGCTCTCCTCTGTGGGAATCACGGCGACTTCCGTCTCCTCCCTCCTCGCTGGCCAATTGGAATGCTTCTCCTTTTGGCTAATCAGTCCCACTTCCTGATTGTCTGGGAGGAGAATCAATGTGAAAATAGCAATATGTGTAGCGCCCTGCTCCCAATGAGTGGGCGCTATATGTTCAAATTATAGTTATCTGAGCAGTAGTTGGCTCAGAAGGATTGTGTCTAAATTGTTGCTCTGTCTCAGTTCAGCTGGTTGCATCATTTTCCTCCTGACGATGGGTGTCACTGTCACCGCTGGTCAGGGTTGGAAGGGCAACAGGCTGAATGAATTGGGTGCCTCTTTCCCAGAAGCAGCCCAGGGGGAGTGGTGAATCCGCTATGCATTCTGGGAGAGGGTACTTAAGGGGCAGACACAATTTTGTGGGGTTCGCCTTACAATCCTCACCTGAGGGCCCTACTGGCCTCAGGAATGTGTTGGCAGTTTCTGCCTCGGGGCCACGTTGGCCTAAAGCCTTGCAACTGAGATGTAGGCGCAGGAGTTACTAATTCAGGGAAGGGACCGAGCAATTGAGGAGCCAATTGGAGGATGTATCTGTATCAAAGTTTACCTCACAGTGCTGTGTTCTTTTACTTCAGAAACTAACCCAGTGAGGGTTGACCGAGTCTGTGGCAGAGACTATTGAGCAAATCCTAAGTTCACCTAGTTTGTTTCAGAGACTAGTGAACAAATTCTACTATCAAGTCTGTGGCAGAGACTTTCTTTTGATCGAGCTTCACACCGGCTGCTAAGACAGTGAGAGTGGGCCTATCTAGTGGTTGCTGAGTCCACTGTGGAGATGGCTGTTCCTCTGGACCTAGGAGAATATTTGTGACCTGCAAGTAAGATACCCGAGTCCTCCCCATCCCTCTTGGAAAGTTTGTTCAATAAAACCCTTGAAAGAAACTTTGTGTTGGTGCAGACATTTCTTCCAGATAACTCTTCAAAGAGAACCCCTCAGACGAATGCAAGGAATAGTAAGGTAATGACAGGCTCAAATCTAAACCAGCAGCTCCTTCGGGGGTAGTGCTACACGTGGGGGCTCGTCCGGGATTTGCCGTTACCTCTCGCAACTAAAACAGACTGTTCATTTGGGACCTATACAACAGAGGGAAAAAAGGACTGTGCTAAAACGGGAAAGAAATTTGCGATAATTTTTCACTTTTTGACTACATGGAGCTGTGGGCGGTGTCAAGGAAAAGAAAAGCGTGCAAGCTACGTGTCAAAGAGAGCAAGTGGGAGGAGTTCCCACCTGTTTGCTGCGTGGGACGCCACATGTGTGTCCAACACCCAGAGAGATGGAGCACCGCCATGTCTTCAATGCTACCATTGCAGTCTGCTTTTGGGCCCAGGATATTTCCTGTGGGTACCACTACAAGTACTATGCTGCCGGGAACCGTGCTGACGGACTCCATGATTCGATTGAAGCCACATGGGCGGTTCGTGCTCTACACAAACGGCGATATGGAGGCGCAGGGTATGCCGTGTAACAGGTGTAATGCATTGGCTAAGCATCTCCATCCTTTTGTTCGATGTTTACGATGCAGGGAGTACCTGTTTTCTGTGGAGCAACGCATTATGCCACCCTGCGCTTACAAAGTGGACTGTATCACAGGCAATGTGACAGAAGAAGCTGCTGCCTTAGACCAGATTGTCTGGCCCATGCCTACCATATCCGCTACAACAGCCATTCCGGAGGGAGCTGGCTCTGTTACCACTGTGAGTGGGTCACCAGTGGACACCGCTACCATTACTACTTCAACTGTATCCACCATCGCTGCACCTATCTTCGCTAAACCTGCCCGGAGGAAGGTGGGATAGGTGAAGGCCTCCCGCGGCCGAGGCCCACCCCAGAGACTGCTGGAACCAGACTCCAAGAGAGGTGATATCTTTGGGAAGTCCACATCAGGAATCAGCAAGACATCTGAGGAAAAGGTACCTGGGACTGTATGAAATGGTTCGCTGATAAAGGAGATGAGATCCTTGTCAGACATATGTGGGGACATTTTGAAAATTATGTCCCTAGAATTGTTGCAGAGCAAAATGAAGGATGTTTCCTCGGTACGTAGTTCTTTGGAATTGCTGGCTATAGATTCCGGGGAGACAAAACCTAGAGTGGAAGCCCCGGCTGTTATTAGTGAAATCCTCCCAAAGTTACCAGTTCGCATAGTTCAGGAAAATTGTCTGTGGACTTTATGGTTCACAAGTCCCCAGTCTCGTGTATACCTCCTGGATATGGAAGTACCCGATCTTTGATTAGGCTTGCCTGGTCACAGAGATTGTTAAACAAACGGGTGGCCACTGAATATGGACCTGAGTTACTTAGAGAAATTATGCAGGAAATTGAAACCCACAGAGAAGAATGGTACAGTGAAGCTGTGTGGGACTAACTTGAAGTACCTAAACCGTTCCGGAGGATAGGCCATTCCTTCACTATGGATGAACGCTTTAAAGGATGCCTACTACACTGGAGCTATGGTTGACACGTTTATGCTGATAAAGTGGTTATCTGCCAGCCTGGGAAAGATGACCGTGTGTATTTCGTCACCACTGTGGACAAGCAGGGAAAATTGACTTTGCCTGACCCTTGCTTTTACTGGTGAATATCTATAGTGACTGTTCCAGTTTGTCACTCTGCAAGAAGAAGAAGAATTTCCATTTTATTTTTTTTCTTCTTTGAAGGACTTGGGGTAACTAGTTAGTTAGTACTAGGGCATTGAAGGCCCTGAGTCAAGATTTTTCTACCAACATCAGCACTTAAAAAAAAAAGGAGACTCTGGTATATTGGTCTTCGACCACTAGATGGCAGAGATTTATTCTGCAGAAACTGGACTCTTCTGCATTTAGCTACATACATATTTTTTTCAGCACAGAAATATATCTGGAAAAAAACGTTTTATTTCTCAGGAAGTAAGGCTTTGCTTCCATTGTACATGTAGCGCCCCCTTACTTTCTGTAGGGGCGTTACGCTAGAGTATGTGGGGAATGGGTGCGTTACGCGACTCCAATTCACAATTTGTCAAATTTAGGCTGCTGTCATTCCCAGAACTATCTTGTGGGTCGGTCTGCGTTCCAGGGGTGTGTTTCCACCCCTGGACGGCAGCTGGCGCTAGAGGGGTTCTGGCGGACTCGTTTTCCTCAGCAGCCAATCAGAGGGGTTGGTTCCCTCACTAAGGCATGCTGAGGGAGGCTATATCTGGGGCCTGAAGGCCGTTTTTGCTTTCTGGGTCTGAGTTCCAGGTGTGGCACCCACCTTCAGGGCGCGCGCATCCATGGACCCCGCAGCCGTGGCCTACCTGCCCGAAGTTGCGCACCGGTTGCGGAGCTCTACTCTGACATAGAAAGGGATCCCAGTAGCTGCTGGTTTCCAAACCTTTTCTGAAAGGATCCCAGGCTGGGAGCTGTACGGTGGGGGATCGGCTTGAGCAGAACCCGGAGGCAGGTGATCCAATAGGGCTTGAACGAACCATCGAGGATCCAGTGACTCTAACTAAATCTATTGGGAGGACTTGCTCATTTCAATTTCACGCTCACTCAAGTACTAGGCCTGTGGCAGAGGCCCGAGCCAGGCCTGTGGCAGAGGCCTGGTCCTCCCAACATTTGCACTTTACCCATTCCGACTGGAGTGGTGACGAACTGAGTTTATCATTGCGGAGAGCAAGACTGCTCCCTTTCTTCTTCATATCCAAGGCCTGATACTCAAGCTCTCTCTCTCTGCTCATTAACCTTTCCTGTCCTGTACCATGTTGATGAAGGCCATATGTTGGGCCTCAGCGGCTCCTGAATGGGGTAGCGCTACACGTGGGGGCTTGTCCGGGATTCGGCTGTTACCGTTGGCAACGAAGGAAAGTGAGTAGCAATTTATTAAGGAGCGGAAAGTGTCCAGTGTTGTGTACTTAAACTGTCCGGCAACGAGGGAGTTAACCTCGCACCGCTGAGTTTGGGCGTGTGGCCTAGTACACGCCTGTAACATGTCCGGACAAGTTCCTAACTGGGAGGAGCTACCCTCCCCTGCGTGAGACGTGAACTGGGATTTCGCGCCAAACGAGCAAGGAACCGCCCCTCTGTGCGCCAATTCAGCAGAACCACCATTTCTTTGCGAGAGACGGACCTGCTAAGTGATGTCTGCCTTTTCACAGCCGGGTGTTGCCGCTCCACAACTAACGGGCCCAACCACTTTACCAGGGGTCCTCGGCCTGTTTGTGCCCTCGGGGGTGTCAGTAACTGACACGATCCTTCAATTGGCTACAAGTGGAGAGTTTGTGCTTCTGTCCAGTGCCGGGACAGAGATGCTTGGGCCCCCAATGCGAGGAGTTGTCCGTCAAGATCCAACCCTTCGCCCGATGCCAGAGATGTCGGGCTTATTTGTTCGTCGCTATGCCACCTGTCAAGGCCCCAAGAGAGTACAGAGTGGATTTTGTTACGGCTGCAGTTACTGCTGAGGGGGAACCCCCGAGACCGGAGCTGTCCCCGTCGGTGGAGCTCGTGGAACCGGAGGCTCCCGATGTAGAGGTTGTCTCGGTGTCGTCCACTTTGACTTTGCTTTCGGCTGCCTCGCCATCCTGCTCCTCAGAGGTAAGACTTATAACTGGAGGTGATCTAACCAGCATGACTAGTCTATCGGATGTGACACAATCCCTGGGTGATACTACTTCAGAGAGCGATCTTTCCACTTCGATCTTCGTGTGGCGTGCTTCTATTGAAATGAAGCCTGCTCCAGCCTCCCGTGGCTGCGGTCGAGGCCTACCCCTGTGCCGTTCCTTGTCGGAGAGGGTTGAAGATCCCGCTGCTGAACCTGGTGGCTATGTGCTTGCAGAGGAATTGCCCTCCTCTGACCTTACTTCTGTACTCGAAGATGGTGATACTTTGGGAAATTTATTCGAACCAGAGTCTTCGGAACCCCAGGGCCGGGACGCGTCCTGTGGATCTCAGTTACAGTCAGAAGACGTCCCACAGCTGACTTGGGGAGTTGGTGAGTCTGTTTTTGTTACTCCTGCTTCACCCATCACTGCCGTGGCTTTTGTCGTTCCTGTGTTGAAAAGGGCGCCAGATGCTTTAGTGCTGTTGGGACAAGGAGATCCACGGAACCTGCTTAAATTGGCCCGTTTACAGTGGGTGGTGGCCCAGTGAGTTGCCACTGAATATGGGTATGAATACCCATACGTGCCACCCCTCTCCTTCATCAAATCGATCAAGAACGGAAAGCCTGGTGTCGGGATGCTGTTTGGTCAAATTTAGGAGCACCTCGTATTTTTGTGGGGGCTGAATTAAGGCTGCCTCATTGGAAGGACAAGTTTGAGAGATGCCACCGTGATTGGAGCTGGGGCCGACACATCTACCGAAATCTGGTTGTGTTGAGATGCCCAGGGAAAGAGGATCAGACCTTTTGGGTCTCATCGACCACGGCCCAAGGGGACACTGTTATGCTACCGGTTCCTCAGTTTTATGAGTAAGACTGGAGATTGTACTGACTGACATGCACACCCACTCAAAGGGATGTTACAGACAAGTATGCCCCACTCTATTTTTTTTTCTTTTTTTCCTCCCAGTTTCCCCCTTTCCCCTGCTCTTCCAGATCCACACGGACATTTGTGTGAAGGACTCTTGGGAAGGGTAGATTCAGTCAGTTAGGGTGGGACTTTGTCAAACCTGATTTCAGTATCGGAAGTTTCTGCAAGTGAAAGAACTAGGGCCGGATTCAGAATGAAGTTACGTTGGCGTATCTGTCGATACGCCGCGTAATTTGTAGGATGCGCCGGCGTATCTTTTTTCTGTATTCAGAAAGTAAGATACGCCGGAATTTTGCTAGGATACGAGCGGCGTAAGTCTCTTACGCCAACGTATCTTAGTTGCATATTTACTCTGGCCGCTAGGTGGCACTTCAGTAGATTTACGCGTCGAATATGCAAATGAGGGAGATACGCCGATTCCCGAGCGTACGTGCGCCCGGCGCATTTTTTTTACGCTGTTTGCGTAAGGCTTTTTCCGGCGTAAAGTTACCCCTGCTATATGAGGCGTACCCAATGTTAAGTATGGACGTCGGGACATCGTCGAATTTTCCGTCGTTTACGCCGTTTGCGTAAAACGTTCGCGAATAGGGCTTTGTGTAAGTTACATTCACGCCGAAACCAATGAGTATTTGCGGTGTAATTTTGAGCATGCGCACTGGGATACGTCTACGGACAGCGCATGCGCCGTTCGCTAGAAACGTCTTTTACGTGGGGTCATGGTTGATTACTATACAACACGCCCACTTCAAATTACACGGGCTTACGTCGGCCCATTTACGCTACGCCGCAACTTAGGACGCAAGTGCTTTGTGAATACAGCACTTGCCTGACTAAGTTACGGCGGCGTATCGTAAAGAAGATACGCTACACCCGCACAAAGATGCGCCCAGGTACGTGAATCTGGGCCCTAGTTTTTTTTCTCTTCTCACTTCCCTTTACTGCCATTTCTTCACCTTTGGATTTTCGGACTGCTGCAGTACCAGCGCACTGACCGCTAGGGGCAGTGTTCTGCACCTTTACTTTGCAAGATAACAATGTCAGGATTTGTGCTTAAATATTTCTTGCATAGAGTGTTTCTTCTCAGCACTTATATTTAAGGACTTTTTGAGAGGAAGGGAGACTTTGCATTCAGGTCTGAGCGTACAGCCTCAATCCCGACCTTGGAGGTTGTATATAATCTAGAAAACTGTATTGATACCTTAAGATATATATATTGTACAGTCGTATGCTTCTCATTTCTTTTTTTTCTCTATACAGGTTGTTGTTTTTTGGACCCGCCTGTTGTCAACACTGCGGAGAATGGCCAGTTAGATAGCGGGGTTGTGTATCATGTATAGATATATTGCTGTAATGCAAGGTTTATAAGTATTCTCTTTCTTCTCTCTTTCTTTCTTCCTCCTTTTTCTGTCCATTTGCAGTATCAGACCAGCATTCGAATTCGAATGCTTTAACACACTGGGGACAGTGTCAATTTAAGTGGGGGGGATATGTAGCGCTCCCTTACTTTCTGTAGGGGCGTTGCGCTAAAGTTAGTGGGGAATGGGAGAGTTACGTGGCTCCCATTCAAAATTTGTCAAATTTAGGCTGCTGTCATTCCCAGAACTGTCATGTGGGTCGGTCTGCGTTCCAGGGGTGTGTTTCCACCCCTTGGCGGCAGCTGGCGCTAGAGGGGTTCTGGCTGACTCGTTTTCCTCAGCAGCCAATCAGAGGGGTTGGTTCCCTCGCTAAGGCATGCTGAGGGAGGCTATATCTGGGGCAGCCACCTTGGCCTGAGGGCCGTTTTTGCTTTCTCCCAACATTTGCAAGTGACGTTCCGGCTGCCAGGCCTGTGGCAGGGGTCTGTCTGGGGGCACTTTACCCTTGCCGGCTGGAGTGGCGACGAATTGAGTTCATCATTGCAGAGAGCAAGACTGCTCCCTTTCTTCTTCATATCCAAGGCCTGATACTCAAGCTCTCTCTATGCTCATGAACATTTCCTGTCCTGTACCATGTTGATGAAGGCCATGTTGGGCCTTGGAATAAAGCATTGAAGAAAACCCAACTAAAGACTGGACATTCGCTCTCTGTTTCAACTCACAATTTTCACCCCTAGACATCTGCCAGGTAACACAACACGCCGATCCCGCTTATACTCAGCGGCTCCTGAATGGGGTAGCGCTACATACAGAAATGTTTTATATTGCCTGCCTGTGTACTCTGTTTTGTTTTTCAGGTACCCTGGATCTCTTCTCCAAGCCAGGACTGAATGTGTTATATAGTGAGAAAGGGACATTGTAGTGTATAGTGTTATGATTATTGTATGTCTATGTGAAATGTTTTTTTTTTGTTGTTATTTTACCCTTCCCTTCCCTATCTAAGTTTTTTTGGGATTCAGGTATTGACCCTCAGGATTGAAGGTCAAACTTTCCTCGACGATGGGGACATCGTCTGTTGAGGCGGGGGAAGTATGTAGCGCCCTGCTCCCAATGAGTGGGCGCTATATATTCAAATTATAGTTATCTGAGCAGTAGTTGGCTCAGAAGGATTGTGTCTAAATTGTGTCTCATTTCAGCTGGTTGCATGATTTTCCTCCTGACGATGGGTGTCGCTGTCACCGCTGGTCAGGGTTGGAAAGGCAACAGGCTGAATTAATTGGGTGCCTCTTTCCCATAAGCATTCCAGGGGGCACAGTGAACCCGCTGTGCATTCTGGCAGAGGGTACTTAAGGGGCAAACACCATTTTGTGGGGTTCGTCTTACTATCCTCACCAGAGGGCCCTCCTGACCTCATGAATGTGTTGGCAGTTTCCGCCTCGGGCCACGTTGTCCTGAGGCCTTGCAACTGAGATGTAGGCTCAGGAGTTGCTGGGGCCTACTGACCCAGGGATGTTCCTTTGTCGCTTTACCTGATGGAAGGGACCGAGCAATTGAGGACATGGAGGATGGAGGATGTATCCGGATCAAAATTTACCTCACAGTGCTGCCGGAACGGCTAAGAGATCCTGGCACTGAGAGCTGTGTTCTTTTACTTCAGAAACTAACCCAGTGAGGGGTTGACCGAGTCTGTGGCAGAGACTAAGCAAATTCTACTACCAAGTCTGTGGCAGAGACTTTCTTTTGATCGAGACGGCTGTGTGGAGACGGCTGTTCCTCTGGAACATTCGTGACCTGCAAGTAAGTACCTGAGTCCTCCCCATCCCTCTGTTGGAAAGTTTGTTCAATAAAACCCCTAAAAGAGACTTTGTGTTGGTGCAGACATTTCTTCCAGATAACTCTTCAAGGAGAACCCCTGAGAAGAACGCAAGGAACAGTAAAGTAATGGCAGGCCCAAATCTAAACCAGCAGCTCCTTCGGGGGTAGAGCTACATATGCATTCGCTATTGTCAAACAACTGGGTGGGCTCGGTTTGCAGTGCTTTGTGTCCCAAGCCTACTATTTTTGAAGCCTATTAGAGCCTCTGACTCTAATCACGTGCTTCAACCCCCCCCCCCCTATTGGAATGCATGCATCCAGGGTCTTGCAAGGGGCCGGAAATATTGATAGGAAGGGGGCGGCGCCCATGCACCCTTAATGGACAGGCTGCCTCTGGTTTTAACCCAATTTTTTCCAGGGTATTTGCAGCAGTTCCCCATGTACTGTTTGGCAGGCTTGCTTCCCCACCAAGCACTACATGTTGGGTCAACTTTGCCACAGGTGTAAAGCAAAGCATCCCAGCCGCAGCATGTAAACATCCCCATCTGCTGCCTATTGCAGCTTTCGTGGGGGGCCTTTGGTGGCCAGCAAAAACGTGGCTCAACTGCATATTTTTGCCCCCATTTAAACCGCATGTCCAAACAAAGCCTTAAAGGGGTTGTAAAGGTTTGTTTTTTATTTTCTAAATAGGTTCCTTAAAGCTAGTGTATTGTTGGTTCACTTACGTTTTCCTTTGATTTCCCTTCTAAATGTTTTTTTTTGTTTGTCTGAATTTCTCACTTCCTGTTCCTCCTCAGTAAGCTGTTCTGGCTGACTAACCCCTGCCCAGAACAGCTCGGATGATGGTGGCAAGCTTACTGAGGAGAAACAGGAAGTGAGAAATTCAGAAATAAAACATTTAGAAGGGAAATCAAAGGAAAAGGTAAGTGAACCAACAATGCACTAGCTTAAAGAAACCTATTTAGAAAATAAAAAATGAACATTTACAAGCCCAAGGTGAAAAAACACCTGGCAATCACAAGCCCCTCAGCCCCCCCCCGTTTAACTTACCTGAGCCGGCTCGTCCCCAGCGTCCTCTTCTCCACAGAGATTGGATAGATTGATAGCAGCGCAGCCATTGGCTCCTGCTGCTGTCAATCATATCTAATGATGCAGCCGCCGGGGGGGCGAGACCGAGTCAGCCGCCGTGGGACCCCAGAAGATTATGGGGGCCACTCTGTGCAAAACGTACTGCACAGTGGAGGTAAGTATGACATGTTTGTTATTTAAAGTCATAGTAAAGCCATTTTTTTAAAACTTATTATAGACACAGTGCATATTTCCTAAACTTGCATTGTCCTGGAGATAATCACACTAGATGCAACCGTTGACGTCACCTTCAGAGCTCTGTGCCACAAACGAGGACTCCCACATGCATATGCAGAAGTGATGTTATCGCGGCTCTGCCACTCATACAGCCGCAGCCCACAAAACCAAAAGGAAGACCAGGTGGAGAACTAAGCCCTGCCAGTGGGCTTCGTTCTAAGGTAAGTATTTCATAATGTGCTAGTATGCCATGCAGTATGGCTAGTATGCCATGATATGCCATGCCATGCATACTAGCACATTATGCCATTGCCTTGCAAGGAATTATTTTATTTTTTAAATGCTGCGGGTTACTACTATTTTAACAGGAGACTGAGCAGGCAGGCTATTGTTACAGAGGAGGTATGCAATGTCTCTTCTGCAAAAAAATACGCCTACCTGCGTACTCGCAGTCTTCTGCAGCTCAGCTTGCATGGCCAGAACAGTCCTTGTGCATACCTCAGAACTGTCTCTGATTTTGAGGGACTGTCCCCGATTTGGAGCAATGTCCCTCTGTCCCTCATTCCTCCTCATTCGTCCACCATTTTGATCTGATCTATATAGATGTAAATAAAATGCACTTTTTATCTATCAAAGTGCTAAACATTTCATCTGGTTTCTAAATTGCTGCATTTGTAAATTCCAAGAGCCAATATAAAGGAATAGTAGTGGTAAAAAAAAAAAGCACTTGTGGGAAAGGATCACTAAAGGAATTTTTTTTTAGCTAAATAGCTTCCTTTACCTTACTGCAGTCCTGGTTTCATGTCCTCATTGTTTGTTTCTGCTTTGAAGTTGCTGTAATTCTGCTCTAATTTCCACACTTCCTGCTTGTCTGGCTCCTTATGAAAAATCTCATGGCAGCTTTTCACTGTGGTCCGAGCTGTCATTACTGTGTGTCTAAAACTCCTCAGAACCAATCAGATTAATTTTAAAAACAAAACACTGCCCTGGATTTGTTTTTATTTGTTCTGTGTGTTTCTCTACTTCACAGAAACATGAAACCAGTTTACAAGTGAAACTAAACTGCAGGTACATTATATGATTGATTTTTATCTATTTGTAATCATTCTTAAAAGGAATCAGTTAACTTTTATGTCTCTATACCCTGTAAACAGTCATTTCAGCAAAACTTTTTTTTTCCTTTAGTGACCCTTTAACCGATCTTATTTTTTTGTACAATGCTCCTTTAATGGGGCGTGGCAAGGTGTGTGTCCTATGCCTGCATACTTTTGCTGATAGGTGTCCCTCATTCCCATCTCAGAAAGTTGGGAGGTATGCTTGAGTGCTGGGATTGCTGACAGTTGTACATGTGCCAGGGTTACATCATATCGCACCAGCCAAGGGAGATGCCAGTGACGGCAAGGGATCCGAGCCATTAGAGAGGAGGTTTGCAGTTAGTGTGGTGGTGCCGGCTTTCCAGCAACAAAAAAGGCATTAAAGTGGTTGTAAACCCCCCAGGAAGTTACACCTACAGGTAAGCCTAGATTAAGGCTTACCTGTAGGTGTTTGTAATATCTCCTAAACCTACATGGTTTAGGAGATATTTTCCAAAAGGTATACATGGCATGCGCGCCGTAGAGACAATCCCATTCTTAAACGTCAATGCCATATTTCCCAACTCCCGCACGCATGCGCGGAGTGACATCAGTGCCGCTCCGACCAATCACAGTGCTGGAGTGGCGATACCCGGAAGTAACCTTCTGGGTATCTGTGAAGAAATGTCTGCAGCTGGAGGGGGACATGAGTACGGCTTCGGGGGCTTCGATCTAAGGTAAGTAATGCATAATGAGCTAGTATGCTAGTCATACTAGCTCATTATGGATTTGTCTTGCAGGTTTTTTTTTTACAGTGTTTACAACTGCTTTAAGGAGGTGATATGTTGCCTCCCAGCTCCCTGTCAACTGCCTGCTAAAAAGCGATCCACCATGCATAACAAAGAAAAGTTTGACGTTAAAAAAATGGTGTTGCCAATTAATGTACCTTTCTATTTTTTTTTTGCCAACCATTTGCGAATCTTTACAAGTTTTAAGATTTTTGTTAAAGCAGATCTCTTAGAAAATTGAATATTTTCCGCCATTATTAGAATTTTGTAGCATTGCAGCACTCCTTCTTTCCTTGACAATGGACCCCGCTTCTTCCTGGAATGTCCACATTACACATCCTAGGTGTGTCGCTGAAGGGCGCATGCTCACCACTAGATTCTGTGCATGCACACATGCCAGAGGTCATGCCTGGCAGAGAACTGTGGCACATCTGCCATGTATTGGATATTCAAAGATGGGTGTGTGGAAGAGGAGCAGAGGGAGGGTCTTGTTCCTCTGTAATGAAATCATTTCTAAAAATATGACAAGTGCAATGAGAGTTATTCCAGCCTGCTCGGGGAACGTGAGTGTTGTTGATTGAAGTTCCTATGTTACACAGCGATATGGAGGACACTGAATAGAGTTACAAGACACTCTTTATCTCAACATGCAGCCATCTGCTCTTTCTCCTCCATCTTTTGATTATTGGACAGCACAGACCAGAGAATAATCCCTTTAAAGTGGAAGTTCACCCTAACATAAGGTGACCAGATTTTTAAAGCGGAAGGTTCACCAAAAAAAAATATTAAAAGCCAGCAGCAACAAATACTGCAGCTGCTGACTTTTAATATTAGGACACTTACCTGTCCTGGAGTCCAGCGCCGTCCGCAGCAGAGGATGAGCGATCGCTCATCACCCTGCTGCTCCCCCCTCCATCCACGGCGAGGGAACCAGGAAGTGAAGCGCTCCGGCTTCACTGCCCGGTTCCCTACGGCGCATGCACGAGTCGCGCTGCGCCCGCGATTGGCTCCCGCTGTGTGCTGGGAGCCGAGAGTACCCAGCACACAACGGGAAAAGCCCGTCTTTTGCCCGAGACTGCGGGCCGGAAGTGGGTGCGGATACCTGTCTTTAGACAGGTATCTGCACCCCCTCCCCCCTGAAAGGTGTCAAATGTGACACCGGAGGGGGGGAGGGTTCCGATCAGCGGATCTTCACTTTAGGGTGGAGATCCGCTTTAAAATGAAATCCGGGGACATATTTTTTCTTTACTAGTAATGGCAACAATCAGCGACTCTCTGCCCGTCGCCACCGGCCTCACAGCCTCTCAATTCTTACTCTTCGGGCCCCGGCTACTACTTGGTGGGGAGCGGAGGAAGATCACTCTGCCAGGGAAGGCAAGGAGATAAGCAGGTGGCTGGCCAGAATTTGAGCCAGGGCAGAAGAATAGGCGAGCGACGCTGAATGGGCATGCACCCAAAACTGAAGAAATATTCCCTCCACTCCGACCAGCACATCATCATCAGAAAGGGGCACAGATAATGGGAAAATTACAACCCCCCTATGCTAGTAGGTACGGAGGAGCGCGGGGGGGGGGGGGTGTAATTCTAATTTTTTTATTTTAATTCTGCACTGGCTGTCTTTGAAATTGCCCCTGCCCCCTATTAAATCCAATCTGGGGACAAAACCAGGGACAGACTTGGTCCGGGGCCAGTGTCCTCAATCAGGGGACTGTCCCCTGAAACTGGGGATGTCTGGTCTCCCTACCCTAACAGGGCCGATCCTAGGGTCACAGGCACCTGGGTGCAGAAATATTTCTGGCTCCCCCACATGGGCGTGGTAATTTTACTAACTCCTCCCCTTTACGAATGTTTCTATGGCAATGACTCAACCACAGAGATGCTCGCCCACAAAGTCTTCATTACCCTGGGATCCTTACATGATCTCTTAACAATAAAGAAAATACAGGAAGAGAAGCGGAGTACTTTATTGGGACCTGGAGGGGAGCCTCTCTGATGGACACAGAGAGGGCTTCTGTTAGAGTTTGTTAGAAAGAGCCCCCAGACATACTACAGACATAGTACAGGAGATGGTCAGAGACTGCAGACATTGTACAGGAGATGATCAGAGACTGCAGACGTGGTAAAAGAGATGGTCAGAGACACATCAGTTCTGGGTGGACACAAACAAGGAGAGGAGGGAGGGGGAGCTCTGCCACTTTGGCGCCCCCACCTCTGCAGGAGCCTGGGTGCAAAGCACCATGTGCACCCTGCCTAGGATCGGCCCTGCACCCTAACATTAAAATTTCTCCCCTACAATCATTAATGTGATCCGAGTTCAGCCTTATGTTTTAAAATGAAAAAATCCCAGTTTTTCTACCTTTTATTTTGCAGTATCCTGTGCCGTCACATGACTTCAATTCTACTTCCTTCTGAGAGTAAAATCAGCCAGTGGGTGTGGTTCCTGAAAGCTAGTGACATCACTTCCTGGAAGGAACACTGTTCCTGTGTAGCCAGTGTGTGTATACAGGATGGGAGGAGCTAATCGTAGGTTCCCGCCCAGTGTTCTCTCATTGTACATCCTAATTCATGAGAAATGAAGAAATAAAAATCCCTGTCCACACAGGGGGGATGGGAGGTACACTGCACATATACAGTATAGCTGTGCACAGGAGAAAGGAGCTGGACACGGGGGGCACCTGTTCCCATCTACGCGACTTTGATAATCAGCAACTTTTGAAAAGGTACCTGCAATGCTTTGATGCGACTTTGATCCAGAGAGTGTAGAGTTGGATCAAAGCTGCACTCAGTCGCATTAAAGTCACACTCTAATTCGTGAAACTTTGTGGTCGCAATAGTGGTATTGTGAGTGACTTGTCATGCGACTATCTGTCCAAAGTTGCATGAAAAGTCACCGCCCATTGATTTTATTGGTACATCTATGCGACTTTGAAAATCAGCGACTTTAAAAAGTGCAATGCTTGGATGCAACTTTGATCCAGAGAGCGTAAAGTTGGATCAAAGCTGCACTTCATCACACTCTAAATCGTGCAACTTTGTAGTTGCAATAGTGGAAACGTAGACTAAGGATCCACTAGTATGAATTGTCTTTGCGACTTTGGACACATAAAGTCGCATTAGAAGTCACAACCCATTGATTTCAACGGCACCTGTTCTCATCTATGCAACTTTAAAAAGGTACCTGCAATGCTTTGATGCGACTTTGATCCAGAAAGTGTAACGTTGGATCAAAGTCACACTCCTGTCTGAAGTATGAAGACAGGAGATCTAAGGAGAGGCGGGTGGGGCTGAGCAGGTCTAGGCATGTCTGTCTAAAGGTAAGGAGGGGTGTGGGCGGGGCGTGTATCAGAGAAGGACAACGTTTTCAGGAAGTGAGAGGCCCCCATGCAGAATTCAGAAATAAGGAAGTAAGGTTGTCCCTGAAGAAAAGGAAGAAGCGGATTGTCTGGCTTTGATTAGACTTTCTAAGCTTGGCAATCAGCTATACAGAAAATGAATAATGTCAAAGATAAAGATATTTTATATATAATAATAGAAACATTTACATTTTTGACTGGACTTCCACTTTAATTAATGACATGCATGAGTTACACGGGTCCCTTTGCTGGCCACGGGAAATCTGTTACTAAGGGTTTTTGAACAAGCAAGCAGCGTACTTATTAGATACAATTGCATATTCTTGTTCAGGCTGGTAAATAGTCATTCCCATCTAGACATAATAATCACATCTATCAACTCTATACTACTGTAGCACTACCCCCTGCCCCCTGCCAACCCATCTGTTGGGGATTGGCCAGGGCCTTCAGAATACTCTAGGCAGCTCCTCCACACCCATCCCTCTGGAATCTTCTGCATGTTTCTAGAAGTAGGGGGAGGTATCAGAGATGCTGCCTGTGAGTCATACCAGCCTCCCTGAGTCATTCAACCCTGACCCAGAAAAACACGCAGGCTAGGCAAATTTACCTACCCTATACAAAACCCAACTCTAGGGGGGTGCTACACTACTTCTGTGTAACTGTTTGACATCATTAGCCTTTTTCATGGCAGCCTCAGTTCCATTGCTTCTATCTCTGCATGGTCATAGGAAAGAGGGGTCACAGTCTTAAGTGACAACTAGCGCTGCTGTAGTAATTGATAAGAATTGTATTGCTTATTTTAATTTTCTATAAATTTAAGATGTTTTGTATTTTATGCGGCTGCTGACAAAATCTTTTTCATTGAATGACAAATGGTAACATTTAATCATTTGTTTTCTGTTATGAATTCCTTTTAGCCCATAGCACCAAGATAGTGGAAGTAGGCCTTTATCTTCACTATATTTGTTTGTAACTGAGGACTGTAGACCCTCTGTTACCTTATGTCGGGTTAGATATGCCTGTTCATCCCACAGCAGTGGGAAGAGTCGACCCTGTGTCTTGCCACGATGATGCCTGAAGTCGGTAAGCCAAGCTGGGATGGAGAATGTACAGAATGAGTGTAAATTGTTTAGGAATCTTCTTAAATGTGCATGTTTGTGAAGATATTCAAGTTTGCTGTAGTTAAAGTACCTGCTGTAATGAATGATGCTGTTCCAGAAAGAAGAAAAGTTATGCATAACCTGTTCAATCTATGTTCACACCCCATGGCAGGGGCTGAAGGACTATATTGTCCATACTATGTTCACTTTGTACTCACTGCCCGTGGCAGGGTACAAGAATCAGAGCACAAGGGAGACAAGTAATGTAAAGCCACCGCGGCCGCTGTCTTCTCATCCCCCTCCTATCCTTTGGAGTCCAGACCGGTGCAGGACAAGCAGGTGAGGATGGGATGAACATGGACTGGGGAGAGGCAGTTGAGAGAGAGGGGGGACAGAGAGAGAGAGAGAGAGAGGCGGGACAGAGAGAGAGGCGGGACAGAGAGAGAGGCGGGACAGAGAGAGAGAGAGAGGTGGGACAGAGAGAGAGAGGCAGAGAGGGGGAGTTACTGTAGGCAGGACAGTATAGTGGTTAGTGTAGTGTACAGTATGGTGGTCAGTGTAGTGTAGTGTAGTGGTCAGTGTAGTGTAGTGGACAGTATAGTAGTCAGTGTAGTGGTCAGCATAGTGGATAGTATAGTGGTCAGTATAGTTCTCAGTGTAGTGGACAGTATAGTATAGAGGTCAGTGTAGTGTAGTGGACAGTATAGTATAGTGGTTAGTGTAGTGCTCAGTGTAGTTCTCAGTTTAGTATAGTGGTCGGTGTAGTGGACAGTATAGTGGTCAGTGTAGTGTAGTGGACAGTATAGTGGTCCGTGTAGTGTAGTGGCCAGTGTAGTGTAGTGGACAGTGTAGTAGTCAGTACAGTGGTCAAGGTAGTGTAGTGCACAATATAGTGGTCAGTGTAGTAGTCAGTGTAGTGGTCAGTGTAGTGTAGTGGACAGTGTAGTAGTCAGTACAGTGGTTGTCACGTACCTGGGTGAAGTCTGAAATGACGAGGTTAGCCTCTCTTGAATCTCCGGCCCTGGTCCCGCTGAGAGTGGAGACAGGGGAAACCAAGGGCCAGGGGAGACACGAGTGCCTGTAGATGTGACTTGGGAAGCCCGCAACCGGTGATGCAAGTCCAGCAAGGCAGGAAGTCACAGCAGGTTGCAGGGACGAAGTCGCAGCAGGTTGCAGGGACGAAGTCGCAGCAGGTTGCAGCAGCGAAGTCGCAGCAGGTTGCAGCAGCAAAGTCGCAGCAGGTTGCAGGGACGAAGTCGCAGCAGGTTGCAGCAGCGAAGTCGCAGCAGGTTGCAGGGATGAAGTCGCAGCAGGTTGCAGCAGCGAAGTCGCAGCAGGTTGCAGTAGCGAAGTCGCAGGTACCCGGGAGGTAGAGCGGAGCCAAACAGGGAGCAGGATCGTGGTCACATGGGAAGCCGGGTTCAGCAACGAGCGGGCAGCGAGGTACCAAGTCATCAGGCAGGAAACAGGGTCACGTGGAAAGCCGAGATCAGGAACCAAGAGTCAAGGGTGAAGTGAGTCCAAAACAAGGTCAAGGAAGCCAAGGATCAGTAACCGGGATCAAGAGCACGGGACAGGCACAGGACACGGGAACCGGAACCGCTGAGATCCGTCAGCACTCGGCTAGGGTCAGAGCATCCTTTAAATAGACTGTTTGGCGCCAACGGACGCGGGCGCGCGCTCCCGTGCAATTCGCGGGGACAGCTCTAGCAGCTCTCTTACAGTGGTCAAGGTAGTGTAGTGGACAGTAAAGTGGTTAGTGTAGTGTAGAGGTCAGTATAATGATCAGTGGACAGTATAGTGTAGTGTGTAATGGTCAGTAAAGCAATCAGGTTGGTCAGTGTTGAACTCAAGTAGTTTCGTGTAGTGGTCAGTATAGGAATCAGGTAGGTCAGTGTTGAAATCAGGTTGGTCAGTACTATTGTATTTGAAGGGACTCAGGGAGTGCTAAAAGTCTGCAGATTAGGGGGCACAAATGACTTGCCTTGCCCCGAGTGCTGACAACCCACGCAACGCCACTGCCTGATACTCCAGTGTTTCCTAGCTGCAGAGACCCTAATGCCTTGTACACACAACCGGTTTTCCTGATAGGAAAACTGCGAGGAGAGCTTTTGGCTGGAAAGTAGTATGTTGTTAGGAAGTTGTATTTCCATACAAGCGGTCCCCGAGTTACAAACAAGATCTGTAGGGTCTGTAGGTTTGTTCTTCAGTTGAATCTGTTTGTAAGTCGGAACAGGTCAATTTCTTTAAATGTAGCTCCAGCAAAAAAAAAAATGTTTTTAAGCTTTTTGGATAGCATACAAGAATGGTTAACACCCCTTTAATGTTTGTTTTGCTGTCTGTGCCCCTGTTCAGAAGATTTCACCTCACTTTCTGTTCCAATGGGGTCTTGAATATTTTGGGTTGTTGTAGAAACAAGCCTTGGTGATAACACTTCAGTGGAGATATCTTTTTCCCATAACTCCTACAGGAGTGAATTTCCCTTCCTAGGGGTAGATTTCCTCTCACTTCCTGTTGTCTCCCCCCCGTTTGTAAGTAGGAGTTGTTTGTAAGTCGGATGTTTGTAAATAGGGGACCACCTGAATTGCGTGTTCTATACTGTATTGCTATTTTTCAGGTGTTCCAGTACCATTCACATCTTCCTTGGCTAAGGAGGGACAGTACCTTTAATTTTTGTACAGTAATGCTTATTTCTCAAACATTGAACAGTCAAATGTATATATGTGTTTCTATATATTGCATCTTCCTTGGCTAAGGAGAGACAGTGCCTTAAATTGGTTTAACACCCATATTTTCTATTACATATCGTATAGTATCTTAGAAGATAGACAGGATGTAATTTTATTGCTTTTTTGCATATTTCACCTGTTCTCGTGTGGAATGGCGCACGTTTTTGTTATTGTAGCGCCTGGTTACTTAAAAAGTACAGGTGCTAGTCAAATTTAGAGAGGGATCAGAACTGGTCTCTGTCTCAACTTGGCTGTGCTGTGGGTTGTCTATTGTTGCAGGGGTGTAGTTCCTACCCCAGGGCGATGGGTGGCAGCAGTGGAGTCCCCAGCAGCCAATCAGGAGGGTTGTGCCTCGCTGTGCATGCTGGGGGAGGGTATTTATGGGACAGACGCCATTAGTCTGGGTTCTTCTTTGGAGTGCGGCACCCACCTTTAGGGTGACTGCGCATCACGGCGCTCCGGCATAATGGCCTTACAGGCCAGGGTGCACGTGCCACGCGGTGTTCCTGGTTCCGGGACTATGTTGGTACGGAACATTTGAGCTGTGGCAGGGAGCCAAGTAAGCGTCTGTGTTCCCAATCCTGAAGATCCCAAGCGAGGTAGCTGTTTGGTGGGGAATACATCTGAGGAAAGCCAATAAGAGGTTGGCGATTTAATAGGGTCTCAACAAACCACTGAGGATCAAGGTAGCAGGACACTGAGAGGCTGGTCACCTGTCAGTCGGTAGTACTCGGTACCTAAAAACTATCTGAAGGAGATCCAGACGCAATTCTATCAAGGAGGATCATCTCCGTAATTATAATAACAGAGAGGGCCTGTGGCAGAGGCTTTTCCCTGAGTCCATTTCAGGAGGGTCTGTGGCAGAGACTTTTCCTTCAAGTTCGAGCGATACCCTGGCTGCCAGGTCAGTGAGAGTGGGCCTGTCCAGGTACGCTTTACCCACTCTGGCTGGAGTGGGGGAGAATACAAAGCATTGTTAGAAGCAGGATTGTTTCCCTATTGTTGCGCCTGAGTCTGCCACTTCTTCTTTTACTTCACCTCTACTCTTCATCACAAGTTTTAATGTTTTTACCCAGCTGGGTAATAAAGAGCACAGAAAAAGACACCTGTCGTGAACATTCCGTTACTGATATATGCACCATACACCCCTAGGACGGCGGAAGAGCCACGAGGTAACATGCCACCCAAAACAAACCAGCAGCTCCTCCAGGGGTAGTGCTAGAGTAACTTAAAGTTTAACCTTTCCTCTATCGTTTCCTATGCACTTTTTGCCAGGTCATCCACTCTCAGGTTTGAAAGCAAATTTTTTTTCTTGCAGACTCCGAGGACGTAGTCTCCTTGGCAGGGGGAGAGTGTAGCGCCCTTGTCCCTACAACAGGGCTACATGTAAACTTAGTTTGCCAGGTGATAGTCTGGCTAATTGTTAGTGTTTAGTGATTACATGAGTTTTGTTAATAAATTCCATTTATTTGTGTATTCTCCCTTCTGTCAGTAGGTAGTGTTTCCGCCCAGGGCTATGGCCTGGGTGGATGGTGGATGAAGAGTTCCTGGCTGCTAGGCCCAAAGCCTGGGGCCTATGCAGGAGGCTTCTGGTTGCTAGGCCTGACCAAGGCCTATCCAGGTGTAGCGCTACCCCCGCAGGAGCCGCTGGTTAAATTTGGGATCAGCGTGTTACCTTTGTAGCTTGTCTAGGGGTATGATGAAAGTAGATGGTGTGAGTAATAATAGAATGTCCAAACAGCAAAGTGTAGTTTTCTGTGCTTTCATTCTTGTGCCCAACACGGCAACAGGTAACTTCAGGTTAATAGAGAAAAGATAGTGAAAGAAGAAGTTGCAGGTTCAGGCCTTAACTATGTACAGAAGCAGTCCTGCTTCTACGATACCTTTGCTTCGTCGCCACTCCAGCCAGAGTGGGTGTAGTGTACCCGCACAGTCTCTCTCACAGAACTGGCAGCCGGAATATCACTTGGAACTCTGAGAAGGAAACAAGCCTCTGCCACAGACTTGGCTCAATGGAAATAGAAGTGGTACCTCTGCCACAGGCCCTTGCTCTGGAATACAACTTGATGGAGCGATTCCTTCTCAGTACAGTAATTGCCTGAATTGTCTTCAGGTAGTCCTTGATTTTTAGGTGATCGACTGACAGGTTGCCATAAAACAAACTCCCAGTGTCCGGTCACCTTGATCCCCGATGGATTGCCTAGGCCTTATTGGATCGCCTGCCTCCGGGCTCTCCTCAGACTGACTCCCAACCGAACAGCACAACTCGCTTGGGATCTGTGACTGGCGCCCAAATTGTTTCTTGTTCATCACCCACCATGCCCAAGAACCTGCATCCTGAGGACGTATCTCAGCCATCCGAACCCCAAGGCAGTGGCATCACTAGGGTTGGTGTCACCTGGTGCAGTAAAACATGGAGTCACCCCTCTCCATCCAGCAACGTCACTGGAGCAAGCACTCTGAAGTTCTGGCATACTGTGGCGGACCTTCAGAGCACCGTGTCGTAACTGAGGGCTCCCGCGCACAAACACAGAAGTGAGGTCATCGTAGCTCTGCCCATCCTTTTTATTATCTGCTGTCCTCAGGGAAAGATTCAATCCAGAGATCCCACTGTATGACGGTCTATGGGTTGGACCAGTCCCTGAGGACAGCAGATAATGGAATCATTGGCATTGATGATTTGATTGGGATTTTGGTACTGACCTGCTGACACGGTGTGTTGCTTGCTGGATCAGATCTGATGGCCGCAGGGAAGATGGCAAGATGCTATGACCAGCTGACAAGGCGTGTTGCTTGCTGGACCGTGGTAGACCATATCTAATGGCTACAGCCAAGGAAGATGGCAAGAAGCTGCTGTGAACTTCTGCTTGACACGCCCCACTCCAGCTCAGGGTGGGTGGCTCAGTGAGCTACTTTAACTATATATAATATAGCTGTGTCTGATAAACGGGGGGTTGCTGCTGTTGGACATATATTTATATTATAATATTATATATAGGTGTAGCGCTACCCCATTCAGGAGCCGCTGATTAGATTAAGGGGAAAAGGTGGATTAGGCTGTTTCAAGGCCCCCCTTTTCCTCATGGGATTCATGGCAGGGGGCAGTTTTGAGGTTTCCCTGGGTATTTAGGCGGGAATCCCTTGGATTGGTTAAGCTCATTTAGTTGCTAGGGGTAAGGTTGAGGCTGGGAAAGGTCAATAGGTTGGGTTAGGCGGGAAAGGTTAGGATTGGTTCAGGCATTTCAGGTACTGGGAAAATTGTGAAGTTTAGGGGTTCAGGATAGGTTAGTTAGGGTCATCTGACCTTCCAGAACTTTCCAGCTTTGGGAAAATCCCTATTTAAAGAGCTGGTTCCGTTGGATCGGGGCCAGCCATTCCAGGGGAGGACCAACAGCGGATCTCTGAGCTATTACACTATAAGATCTATTGCACTCCCGCTGTTTGTCTCCTCGGCAGCATGAAGATGCTGATTAGACAGCTGCTGGAGCGGGTGGACGCGGAAGGAGAGGACTGGATCTGCCAGTGCCTGAGCTTACCGTCGGGTCAAGAAGTGGAAGCGTTCGGACAGGACATCGCGGAGCTGCCGGAGGAGACTATGGACGCCATCATGGAGGAAGATGAAGAGGCGGGACCGAGTGCAACGTTTCCGTTTCCAAGTTGGGCCTTGATCTCAGCGTCAGTGCGAGAGGAAGAGGAGGATCTTCCGGCGAAGAGGCGGCGCACACTGCGAAAGAGGTTCAGCTCCTCATCCAGCCCCTGTCGGTTGCAGAGGAAGGCGGAGCCGGCGCAGAGAAAGAAGCGGCAGCTCGCTCAATCGGAGTCGGTGGGCGGAGTGGAAGACACAGAACCGGCCTTGTCACTGCCTCCGGTGGTGCCGCTGTCGCCACGGCAACGCGCAGCGTCGGCTGCCGATCGTTCGGTGGGTCTGCAAGTCGGCTCTCCGGCGCCTCGCACTACGGAGAAGAGGAAGGATCGGATTGCAGGGGCAGCTGGTTCCATTCCAGTGCTCTGTGCACTAAAACTACCAGCGCGTCCTCCTGCAGGGGTATCATCAGGTGAGACTGATATTTTTGATAATTTTTCCTCTGCACTTTCCAATTTCCTGTCTGAATTCAGGAATAAGAGTTTACTGCCTCAGAAGAATGCTTTAGGTTTGGATCCTAGCAGGTCTACTCCTATTGAGCCTACAGCTGTTGTTTGGTCTGCTGACAGAAATGTTTTGTCAGCTGGGGCACCGTTGGTGCCAGATCCAGTGCCTTTGGCTTCTCCTGCTCTGGCAGCTGGCAACATGAGCTCAGTCCATGACAGTCAGGTTAGGGAATCCATGCCTTGCTTTTTATCGCCTTTAGGTTTTCATCTTTCTTCCACTATAAAAGACACAATTTGGAAAGGAAAGTTTATTGAGGTTATTTCTTTATTACCTACTAACAAAGAGTCTATGAAATCTGAAAAGTCTGATAAATTGGAAGATGACAAGCGTAGGTCTATTCCTTACGAGTCCTTTTCAAATTGGTTGCAAGGTTTTTGTATTTATGCCAGTGTGTTATGTGAAAGATTTCCGTAAAGAAGCCCTGGACTGTTTCAACATATTGATATAATACAATACTGGTTTTGCATGGTTTGCTTATGATGAAGCATTCCCAGAGGCGTTGCTAGGGGGGTGCGGCCCGCACCCAGGTGACACCCGCTAGAGGGGTGACGTGTTTTTAACTGACACGTCGAGTGCCGCGCACCGCTGCCGTGTGTGTGTCTGTCCGACGCTGTCCTCCTTCCTCCTCCGCTCCCCTACTGAGCCTGTCACATCGGCACTGCACTGTGTGATGATGTGACGTCAGCACGTCACTACACAGTACTTTCGGTTTCTTCGCCGGGCGGCATGGCTCAGCGGCTGCACTTGCTGTGAAGATTGACAGAGCACTTGGCAGCAATGTCACTTCGGCAGGCTGCAGGCGGCTCAGGTGCAATGGGGACGGTGCGTCCAGTTGGCATATTCGGAACAGGTACAGTGGGGGTGCGGGGGGGGCTGTCCAGTTGGCACATTCGGAACAGGTGCAGGGGGGGTGGAGGGTGTCCAGTCAGCATATTCGGAACAGGTGGAGGGGGGGTGGGGGGTAGTCCAGTCGGCATCCACTGAGAGTGAGACAGGGCACAGTGGCGAAAATTGCTGGGCACAGTGGTGACAATTGATGGCACAGTGGTGACAATTGATGGCACAGTGGTAACAATTGATGGCACAGTGGCTGCGTTTGGCATGGCACAGTGGTGACAATTGCTGGGCACAGTGGTGACAATTTCTGAGCACAGTGGCGACAATTGCTGGGCAGAGTGGCGACAATTGATGGCACAGTGGTAACAATTGATGGCACAGTGGCTGCGTTTGGCATGGCACAGTGGTGACAATTGATGGGCACAGTGGTGACAATTAATGGGCACAGTGGTGACAATTGATGGCACAGTGGCTGCGTTTGGCTTGGCACAGTGGTGACAATTGCTGAGCACAGTGGCGACAATTGATGGCACAGTGGTAACAATTGATGGCACAGTGGCTGCGTTTGGCATGGCACAGTGGTGACAATTGATGGGCACAGTGGTGACAATTGATGGGCACAGTGGCTGCGTTTGATGGCACAGTGCCTGTGTTTGATGGCATGGCACAGTGGTGACAATTGATGGGCAAAGTGGCGATAAATGATGGCACAGTGGCTGCGTTTGATGGCATGGCATAGTGGTGAAAATTGCTGGGCACAGTGGTAACAATTGATGGCACAGTGGCTGCGTTTGATGGCACAGTGGCAACAAAATAAAATAAATACAATTCTTGAACAGTTTAAGCTTTGAATTCTATTATTTTCATATGATTTTGTTATTCAAGTTTGCTAGTTGATTAAGGCTTCATTTCCATGGACGTTTTTACAGCCACTTTTCTGAGCGTTTTTTGCAGCTTAAAAACATCTCTCCATGTTAGTCTATGGCCTCATGCCCACCATGACGTTTTTGAGCTGTAGATGGCTGAGCCATTTTTAAGCTGCAAAAAAAACCAGGACCAGTGCGTTCTGAAGCTCCAGCAATAGAGCTGTAAAAACGGCAGATGTTAAAAAACACTCAAAAACTCTCAAAAACGCTGCGGTAGCGTTTTTGAGCTCCAGTTAAAAAATAAAAATTTAGAATAAAAATAAACATGGACAGGCATTTTTAAGCTGTAAAAAAGGCTAAAAAAAGTGGCTGTAAAAACATCCATGGAAATGAAGCTTAATAGTTATTAACGGCACTACTGCTGCCAGTATATGCAGTGTTATTAGGGGGGAAAAAATTATTGGGGGGGGTTGACACCATGTTATACCGCACCAGGTGACACCAACCCTAGTGATGCCACTGACCATTCCGTCACAAATTATCCATTTATCCTGGTTCCAAATGGGGTTCCAAAGATGTAGGTGATGGTGGAAAGAATGCTACCTTGGCTGCATCGGTATCCAAGACAACAGACGGCGGAGCTACTCATTAAAGGCTTTCAAGAGGGGTTTTTGATTCCACTTTTCACTGGTGTAGGCATGGCTATGGTTAACAATTTAAAGTCTGTGTCCGATTTTCTTTATATAGTTGAGGAGAAGTTGAATGCAGAAATTGAATTGGGCAGGATTGCGGGGCCTTTTGTGCGACCTCCTTTTTCGAATTTCCGTGTATCTCCATTGGGGCTTGTACCTAAGAAAGAGCCAAACACTTACTGGTTAATACATCACCTATCGTTTCCGTCGGGCACATCCCTGAATGATCAAATAGATACTGATTTATCATCGGTTTCGTACGCGTCTTTTGATCATGCTATCCAGAGAATTAGGGCATTGGGAGGTTTGGTTTTACTAGCTAAAGCAGATATCAAAGCTGCTTTTAGGCTTCTGCCGATACATCCTAGCTGTTTTAGCCCTCTGGGTTTTCAGTTTCAGGGTCGATTTTACGTCGATCACTGTCTTCCTATGGGATGTTCCCTTTCCTGTTTTTATTTTGAAGAATTCACCACGTTTTTGGATTAGGTGGTTTCCTGTAAATCAGGATCCCCCCTTTTTTTTTATTGTTTTTATTAAGGTAATTTTAAAGTCTTGATCTACAAAACAGGGCCATAGGGGCATACCCCAACCAAACATTGCACGTAGCGACGTGCACAAAAAAAAAAGAACAGAGTAAAAAACAAAAAAAAATAAAAATAACAGAACAATTAGTCTTCACACCATTACACTAGGCATGCCTAACTACACACTGCCTAGACACCTCTCAGATTGCACATGTCAGGAATACACAAGGAGCTATTGCATCTTGTCAAACTTCCTCCCATTCCTCAGTAAATGAGATAGTAGCTACAGGGGCCCTTGGGGGTAATTACGGTTGTCATCTCATCTATGTATCGCCTCCCCTAACCAGCTCAGAATATGGGTCTCAACACCAAGAGTTACAAGTGGGTACCAGAGTAGTCCACCTTAGCTATTCCCCAGGGGGTCGGTCATCTGTTGTGGATTCTGAGTCTATCCACAGATGCCAGACTTTTTTGTATTCTTTAGGGCATCCTTGGGACAGATACGTCACCTTGTAAAGGGGCACAGTTGCATTGACCAACCGCTTCCATGCAGTCAAGGTGGGGGGGGGGGGTAATTGACTTCCACTTCAGGACTATGGCTTTCCTCAGGATCCCCCTTTTTAATGCATTATCTCGATGACTTTTTATTTATGGGACCTTTTGATTCCCCACAATGTTTGGAACTTTTACATCAGTTTATGGAAATCTGCAATGATTTCGGCATTCCTTTAGCTCATGAAAAGACTGTTTACCCTACTACCTGTATCAAATTTTTAGGTATTACCATTGATACAGTTAGAGAGTTTCGGTTGCCTGATGAAAAAATCCAGAAGTTGAAGCACCTTATTCTGTCTTTTATTAAGAGGAAGAAGGTCCTTCTCAAGGAATTGCAGACTTTACTGGGCTTGTTAGCTTTTGCCACCAGGGTATTGCCGGTGGGGAGAGTTTTCTCCAGGCGGCTGTATTTGGCAATATCTGGAGTCAAGAACCCCTCTACGCATGTCAGATTGACCCTTGAATTGAAAGAAGATCTACTAGTCTGGCAGAATTTATTTTTTCATTTCAATAGGAGAGCCTTTTGGCAAGACGAGTTTATATTGGACAAGGATTTCTGCTTATTTACGGACTCGGCTGGTTCTGTGGGTTGTGCAGCAGTCTGGGGGAATCATTGGTGCTGTTCACCTTGCCCTATGGATTGGGTGAGTAGAGGTTTATGTAAAAATATTGTTCTTTTGGAACTTTTTCCTGTGGTGGTCGCTTTAGAGGTTTGGGGGAGTAATTTTGCTAATAAGAGGATATTGCTTAGTACTGACAATAAGGGTGTTCTGTTTGCTATTAATTGTTTGTCTTCAAAATCCACACCAGTAATTGCCTTGTTGCGTTATTTGGTGTATAAATGCCTGTGTTTTAACATATGGATCAAAGCTTGATACATACCAGGTAAGATTAATGAGGTAGCTGACGCCCTTTCTCGTTCGCAGATGGAGCGTTTTTTCTCCCTGCTACCTACAGCGTACAGAGTCGGGACACCCTTCCCATCAAATGTGTTGGGCATCCTTTAGTATCCAAATGTATTGAAAACTCTTTTGCTGCCAATTCAATGTCTAGCTACAAGTCCTCCTGGTTGCTATGGTTGCAATTTCTGGATTCCTGTGAGGCCTCTGTTTGCGTGGTTTCTGAAACTTTGGCCTTATCCTTTTTGGAATCTTTGATGGCAAAAAATTATTCCTGGTCACATGTTTATAACAATTTGTCTGGTATTGCATTTTTTCAGAAATTAAATAATCTGCCATCTTGTTTATCCTATTTTTTCTGTACAACAGTCCTTGAAAGGTTATAAGAAAGCACATTTTAATAAAGATAATAGATGTCCGGTGACTCCTCAGATGCTGGCATCATTTTGCAACATTACCAGTTTTGTATGTTTTTCTTCTTTTGAATCCATCTTATTCAATGCAGTGTTTACCATGGCCTTTTTTGCAGCTCTCCGAATTTCTGAAATAGTGTCCAGTAGCAAACGGAATCCGTCAGGTTTGTTGTTGCATGTTATTGTGGATGATTCTCGGTTAAAAATTTGTATCCGTTCTAGTAAAACGGATCGCATGGGTAAAGGTATTTGGGTTCATTTATCATCATGCCCCTGGGTTTTGGAGTGCCCAGTAGCCAGTTTAACGGCTTATTTAAAGATCCGTCTGCAGGTGGAGGGAGTGCTTTTTATGCATGAGGATTCCTCTCCTCTCACTAGATTTCAATTTCATACGGTTTTGTCGAGATGTTGCAAAGCTTTGAAGCTATCTGATTCAAAGATTTCATCACAATTCTTTCAGAATCGGAGCTGCCACGGAAGATGCTGAGCTGGGGCTTGATTCTGGTAGAATAAAGACTTTGGGTAGGTGGAAATCCAATGCATTTCAATTATACTGTATGTGCGCCCTAATTTTCTTAAGAACAAAGCAAAGTGGGGTTCACCGCTCCAGGGAAATCCCAAGTGCACTCGTGGATCAGTCCAGGTATATGCGGGTGCTGGCAATGCACTAGGCAATGGAAATAACAAAGAACGGATGGACGGCGGCACACCGGAAAACTCTTGAGTTGTCTTTATTGAAAAAGCATAAGCAGGCACCACAGATACACAGCGAGAATCAAAAAACAGCCGACGCGTTTCACACTTGGTTAGTGCTTATTCATGGCCTAACCAAGTGTGAAACGCGTCGGCTGTTTTTTTGATTCTCGCTGTGTATCTGTGGTGCCTGCTTATGCTTTTTCAATAAAGAGACAACTCAAGAGTTTTCCGGTGTGCGGCCGTCCATCCGTTCTTTGTTATTTCTATTGCCCTAATTTTCTTGTTTGGCTATTTTTAGGTGTGCCGGGAGTGGTCTGGATTATCGGGCACTCTTTCGTTTATTGGGCACATCAGCGCGCGTAGGCAAGATGTTGTTCGTCAAATTTGGGCCTGGATCCAAATCTGTTCCAAGTTTTTTGGTTCGGCAGGAGGGGTATGTGTTAGGAGGAATTGTTGTTTTAATTTAATGCTCTTACTTCTGTGTGGCCGGAACCTAACATTCTCATTTTACACTTGGGAGGGAATGATATATGTAAAATGAAGACTTTGTATCTTATTTTTAGCATCAGGGATACGATCCAAATTCTTAGGGAATCTTACCCTCAGTTAGTGATACATTTTTCTGAAATCATTCCCAGACTGCGTTGGTTAGAATCTGGATTTCTTAGACCATTCTTAGGCCGCGTACACACGAGGGGATATGTCCGCTGAAAACGGTCCGATGGACCATTTCAGCAGACATCTCCGCTCGTGTGTATGGTCTAGCGGACAGATTTCTCCACCCGACAGATTTCAAAGCAAGCTTTGAAATCTATCCGGTGGGAATCTGTCCGCCCGACATGTCTGCTGGTTAGTACACTTACCAGCAGACATGTCGGCCCCCACCGCCGCCGCGCCGCTGCCGAATGGATTCGGCGCATGCGCGGAAGTGTTTTACTTCCTGGTGCGGTGACGTGGCGGTGACGCGGCGGCGTCAACGTCACCGCTGCGTCACCGCCACGTCACCGCGCCGTCCGGCGGCGGGGAATTTGATCCGATGGTGTGTACACGCCATCGGATCAAACTCCCGATCGGACATATCCGATGGAAATGGTCCGCGGACCGTTTTCATCGGATATGTCCGATCGTGTGTATGGGGCCTTAGACCATTCGAGAAAGTCAGGAAGAGGGTGAATAAGGCTGTAGAAAAATTCATGGTGCATGAAGTGGGTTTCTCCTATCGCCACGTTGATCTAAAGGGTGGCTTCCCTGGTCTTCATAGGTTTGATGGGGTCCCCTTCCCTTGTTGCGGCTATAGCTATGTGGTAAGTCCATTTTGCAGGTTGGCAAAAAGGGATAGTTTATGGAATAATTTAAGGCAAATCATGCAGCTTGAGTCTTAGTGGCTGAGCTGTAATTTTTTCTTGATCGTACATCACGGGACACAGAGCGCATAGTCATTACATATGGGTTATATGGGTACCTTCAGGTGTGGACACTGGTGTAATCAACTTCACAGGAAGTTCCTCCCTATATAACCCCCTCCCACTGAGAGTGCTTTAGTTTTTTCGCCAGTGTCTTAGGTGTTGGTCAGTCTAGCTGTTCCCTCGGAGGTCTCGGGACCCAGGATAGCTAGCCGGATCCGTCCGAAGTGCTTCAGAGCCAAGATGTACGGTACCCGGGCCCTGCTGGAGTGGGGTTTTGCCTATAATGCCTCTCCTTGGAGGGCTGGATTCTGGGCTCCAGTGCCTTAGTCTCTTCCAAGAACTAAACGCTACTGATGCCAGGATGCTATATAGGTCCAGGGGTGTGGGTTCCTTAACACAGGACCCCGGTCCCTGAAGGTCCAAGACAATACCCACGGAGATGGGGGAAGGCTGGGCCTCTTGCATTTTGCAATACCCTGTGGCGTGGAGCAGGTAAGAGGGAACCTGCGGGACTTGGTTCGACAGTAGGTATCCCCCTGGGGGTTCTGGGTTGGCTAACAGTATGCTGGTGCATCAGCCCCTATCTCCACTATGTCTGTTGAGGCAGGATGGGATTCTAATGTTTACCCAGATAATATGTAAATATATGTATACTTGTGTAAGTTATATATTTGCTACTCACCCCAGGTCTGCCTGTTAACACTGATACTGCAACCCCACATGTTTTAAAGAGGAAATTGCTGGTAAAAAAAAAAAAACTCCTGTTTCTTAGGAAGCCCATGGGGACAGCTTCCTCGTTGTGTGTGCACTACAATAAGATTAGTGCTTACCTGGTGTCTGTTGGTGCTGCATAACGCTGGTCCATGTTGTTCCTCTGCTCTGCTTCCTCCATGTGGTTTCAGCGTGGTGCGCGCGATTGGGGCGCGATTGTGCGTGCGTGTGTGCGCGCGCGCGTACGCGACGCGCGCGTGCACGCCGCCTTTTATAGCGTCGGCGTGCGTCGGGGGGGGGCGGGCCAAGCAGCGTCAGGGTCTGTATAAAGGAAAAACTTTTCTCTGGCTGGTCTTTCCCTCCTGGAGGCAGAGGAAGAAAGGATACAGAGCGTGCAGCTGGGTCTTTTGGCCACACAGGGACACCTAGTGGCGGTTTTGTGGATCTTCAGGTCTAGGACTTAGGTCCACTATTGACCAGAAAAAAAAAAAAAAGTTTTTTTGCTTAAAGGGACTCAGCCTTAGATCCAGCAGTATCTGAGTCTACCTTGGACTCCGGCTAACGGGCATTGGTGTGTCAATACTCACAGGTTTCCTCGGTATTGCCACCTCCCAGGCGGGTAAAAAAAAAAAAAAAAAATTAAAAAAAAAAAAAAAAAAAAAAAAAAAGAGAAATATAAAAGAAAAAGAGAGAAATTAGTTCTTTTTCATTTTTCTCATACCTGCCCTCATATTGGTTATTCCTAGCTGCAACAGTCAGGTGTTGGCTATAGGGGTGACCCAAGGTTGTACAATGGCTCCAAAGGGATCTGGACCAGCCAAGGCTGCTAAAGGTGCCAAAAAGCAAAAGGGGTCTCCATCGGGGTCAGAGGATTTGGGCCAGGCTTCTACGGCCCCACCCTCGCCAGTTAGGACACCGAGTGGCATAGTACAAGAGCCATTGGGGTGCTGGGGGCAGAGGCGGCCCCCGATCCACCCATTCCCGTTTACGTGACGGAAGAAAATGCTAGCAGCCACCATGTGTGGGCTAGAGAAAAGGTTAACTGCGTTGCTTTCCCGTCTTGCCCAAGTAGCAAGCGGGCTAGATCCCCCTCACCCAGTGTGGGGTTTTCAGATGCGGAGGTCTCCTCTTCAGAGGAACGGGACCCACAAGGGGATCAGGCAGACCCAAGTCCCGACGGTTCAGACAGGGAAAATTCCACTATAGATGAATATTTTTCGGCCTCTCAAGCGGAGGGCCTGTGGATCCAGTCTTTGACAGATATGGTTCGCACTGCCTTTAAACTTCCAGTGCCAGAACTAGTAGCCCGGAGGTATCCTCATTGGGTTCTTTAAAGGTTCCATTAACTGGTGCATCTTTTCCAATGCCCCCCTTCTGCGGAACGTGATTTACCAGGATTGGGCTCGACTGATAGAATCTTTGTCCCTCCTAAAAGATTCTCTATTCTCTACCCTATGGAAGAGGAATATGTAAAGAAATGGGCTCTCCCTACAGTGGACGCAGCCATTTCCTGCGTGAATAAATCCTGACTTGTCCGGTTGAAAATGTCCATATGTTCAAGGATCCGGTCGACAAGAATTTGAGACCCTACTGAAAGCAGCTTTCACCTCAGTAGGTGCCATGGTTCAGCCAGCAGTAGCAGCCATTGGTGTTTGTCAGGCCTTGAAGGATCAGGCAAAAGCATATATTGAAGGACATGCGGCTCAGCATACTCATGAATTAGCAGAATTCCCTAGGGCTCTCTGCTTTGCAGTAGATGCTATTAAGGACTCCATCCAACAGGCATCCCGTGCATCTCTACTGATGGTTCACATGCGTCGTCTTTTGTGGCTAAAGAACTGGTCAGCAGAGGCACCCTGCAAAAAGCTTTTAGCAGGGTTTCCCTTTCATGGGGGAAGGAAGACTATTCTCGGGAAGACCTAGATAAATATATCCCCACACATATCAAGTGAAAGAAAAGTACTTCCTTACCGGTCAAGAAAAGACCGCGTGGGCCCACGTTTAAACGACAGGCCATTGCAGGCTCGGCCCCTTCGACTTCCCGTCAGTATCGACGGCCTCCCGGGCGGTCAGCAGTTAATAGCCGCCCACAGGGACAAGCCGCGGCAAACAAGAGGCCCTGGTCTCGCAAGCCGGCTAAACCAGTCATCAAATCAGATTCATGAAGGGGCGCCCCACTCTCTTGGGTGGGGGGGAAGACTTCAGTTTTTCTCCGAAGTCTGGAAGCCAGAATTCCCGACTCTTGGGTTCGGTCCGTAGTAGCCTCAGGCTACAAACTAGAGTTTCGAGAAATCCCTCCTCCTCATTTTCAGGGGTCAAGTCTTCCAAGCGACCCGTTAAAGAGGGCCTCTCTCGTAAAGGCGTTGGATCGCCTCTTGCTCCAAGGAGTAATTGTAGAAGTACCAACCAAGAAAGGGGTCTGGGATTCTACTCCAACCTTTTTGTTATACCAAAACCCAATGGCGACGTCAGGCCTATATTAGACCTCAAACGCCTAAATCGCTTTCTAAGGATTCAGACCTTTCGTATGGACTCCATACGTTCAGTGACAGCCAGCCTACATCAGGGCGACTTTCTAGCATCTATAGACATAAAGGATGCATATCTGCATGTGCCGATTTACCCAGCACATCACAAGTTTCTTCGTTTTACGATAAACCAAAGTCATTACCAGTTCGTAGCCCTCCCTTTCGGGTTGGCAACAGCTCCACGGGTATTCACAAAGGTGTTAGCCCCGGTACTAGCCGTCCTAAGGACAGAAGGCATCTTGGTCCTAGCATACCTGGACGATCTCCTGGTTATCGACAGTTCAGCTTCCAACCTCAATCATGCAGTAGTCCGCACAGTGCGGCATCTAGAAGAGTTCGGGTGGATTGTGAACCAAGAAAAATCAAGGTTACAACCCACAAGACAGTTGGAATATCTAGGCTTTCGGTTAGATACAGAATGCCAGAGGGTATTTTTACCTCAAGAGAAGATCAGGTCGTTGATTCAAACGATTCAAATAGTCTTAGGCAAAAAAAGAAGCCGACTATTGCCTATGCATGCGACTGCTGGGGAAGATGATGGCCGCC